>OW028578.1:29162934-30631684 GCA_932294295.1 Alitta virens
CATATATATATTCCTGCATCGCTTCCTTTCACCTTTCACCAGACTTAAGTGATTTTGATTTTGATGAATTGGTTGTTGGTTTTTCACATGATGGCCAAACACTTGCAAAACACTCACCAAACACTCATCAGCCACTTGCTGAGCGACTCCCGTGTGAGTTTCGCAGATAACTGTTGATTCTTTGAATGTCTGATTTGAAGTGCAACTCAATAATGCAATTAGATTGTAACTTTCTGTTACTGACACATGCTCATTAAACCATGAAATTCACATGATCGCACGTTGTGCATAAAAATCACGCAAAAGCTTATAACTGAAACATACATGTAGCTGACAGCTAACAGTGAATGACAAATTGTGGTGAAATTTGCTTTGCAAAGTTGACAGGTAGGCTTTCAAAAGAAAGACAAGACACGATTTATAAATCACAAAATTCAAAGTTCAAGAAGTAATAGGCACACACACACAAAACACATCAATATTTTAAAAAATACGAAAACAACAAGAAAACAGTCATGCACCCTGAAAAGAGATAGACATTACAATATGTTTCAATATTGTACACAGTCTGATTCTATTTGCTTGATAATTTCTTTATAGCTGACTTCTTAAACACTTCTAAATTCATGGCGTGTCGTGTCTATTGCAATGGTGTCACAATGGTAATACAAGATTAGTGTGTTGAAAAAAGACACGTTGTCCAAAAGTAGTGTGTTGAAAAAAGACACGTCCAAAATCGGACTTATTTAACAATAAACTTATTTTAAATTGATTATAGCACTTACTTCTAAACATTAAACAGTGACATACATGTGGTCGCTGTCCTCCTGACCCATTTCATTTACAAGGAATCACATCAGGTGAAAACACAAAAACTGGGTCTGTGATCAAAATATCAGAGTACGAAACCTGATGACATTGAAATTGTTGAGAGTCTGATTAGACTTGATTCCATCAGAGATTCTTTCCGCTAAGTCTAGCATTAATTGGTTGGTAATTTTGATAAGCACTTCAGCATCTATTCCTTGTGAAATAGAAGATTTTGTTACTTCTGGAACTTTAGGTTGTTGCAAGAAGACACTTTCTCTGTATTTTGATTCCTGCTTACTTTCAAGATATCCTGCACCAAAAGCTTTTAAAAAATAACACTGTTTGGATGGATGTCTGTCTTTACAGTTGAATTGAGGTAGTATGACACTTCTGTTGAGCAGCTTCCCGACCTGAAATGCTAATTCTAAAGCTTTTCTCTCTTGATCTCTGTTTGAGTCTCCTGGATTTAAATACGTCAGGTACTTGTTCACAGTGCTCGTGTAGTAGCCATCTGTGTCCACCACCCACATTAGCATTTCCTTAAATCTGTAAATTTTATTCCGAACTCCAACAATCCAGTTATTATGCGCGATGACACAACCTCCACAGGCTGCTTCATTTGCAAAATTTCTGCTATTTGAGAAATACAGCTTTCCTGCCTGAAAAAGGTAACGGTCCAACAAAACGACCTTTAAATCATGAGATTTTTTCAGCCTTTTGACCAGCCTATTCATAATGGTTTGATCATCCCTGGGTTTTGGTTGTTTAGACATTTCAATAGACTGCTTTTGCAATTCCTTTGCAGCACTAGTTGGTTTGATCATGTAAAAACCACTGTTAAGTTCTCCCTGATTATTGTCTTCAATGACAAGATCACAGTCATTACAAACTAAGTGAGGAAGAGGATTTTGTAAAAACACAATATCCAAATCGACAACAATTATGTGATATCCCAAATACAGAAGATCTAGACTGATTTTTGTCTTGACCATGACTTTACGATTAAAAGCAGCGCTTCCGTATGGGCTTGCCCTTTCGCCATCCTTGTCTTCTGTTGCAACAAAACAATCATCAGCTCCAGGGGGTAGTAGAGATTTAACTTCCTTGTCCATGCATATAAACAAGTAATTTGTTATGCCAAATTTGACGAATGAAGTCTCCCACAAGTTTAATGCCATCTTAATGTAGGCAGAATCAACTATAGAAATGATTAGTGTGTTGTCAATGGCCTTCTTTGCTGCTAAGATAGCAAGTTCATTTTGGGTGTTACCATTTTGTTTATTTGTTTCTGGAGCTTCAGGATCCTTAGTTGGAGAGTTCAGATTTGTCCACCCCTTGGAAAGATGCTTAGGTGCTGCCAAGAATTGTCTTCGATTTGTGGTCAGTAGATTGAATGAGATCACAATGAGCAATGTAATTGCAATAAAAAGAAGAATCTGAAGGGACCAACCTAAAAAGAAAACAACAGAGTCAGACATTGTGAACTGAAAGTTGGTAAAAGCAACTTTGTATTTTTCTTAGAAAGTTTGACAATGTGGAATTTGTAGCCTTACTTTGTGAAATTCATGCAAGTCCTAGGTAAAGATGACAACTGTTTAATCAAAAGCTTGTAAACTAAATCAAAGTTAGTTACCGGGTGATTTACTTGCCGAATAAAGCTGACAAATTTTTTATAAAAAAATTGAAATATAAACGCAAGTGGGGAGACACCATTGAACATTCACGACACCATTGAACTGTTTCAAATATTAATCAGAAAGTCATTCAATTAATATTGGTTTAATGAAATTGTGAGCAGGATGTGCCAATTAGAAATCAACTAACTGACAACAAGACAAACCACACAATAATCAGAGCTATTATTAGCAATTAAAATACCGGGCAAGAGGTGACCTTATAATTTACTGGATTTTGATATTAAGCATGATGTAGTCTTGTCATTACTTTCAGTAGACAGCTATAGCTAAACCAACTGCTTGGTTTATTGGCAGGGAACATCCTGGATCTGTTTGTTTTGAGGAATACAGTATTGATTTATTTATTAAAATATATTTATAAAGGGTAGCATTATCAGTATAAACAGTTTTTCATGTGGCCCATTAATACAATAAACCACAAATTTATATATAAATTAACTAAGAATTAAATAAGAAAATATATATAAAATCATAAAACATGTATAAATAAGATAAGATAAAATTACATTAAAATATATGGTTTTTGCTTCCTTTTAAAAACATTGATATCATAAATATATTTTAAAAATGATGGTAAACTATTCCATGCATTAGCACTAGTGTACTTAAAAGACTTTACATAGTACATAGTGCCCTAATGAAATTTTGAATTGGGCCAATAAAGAGTTAGTTTGTGCTAAATTGCAATTTATATTTTAAGCTCGATTGTCACTCAATTTGACAGTGGCCAAAATCTATTGCATTCACTTCATTGTCTTGTTGATACTGATTACCTGTCATCAAGAGCCTTGCTGGGTTCACTACCTCTCTATAAGATACATAAACTGTACCTCAAAAATGGGGTGAAGATGCCTTTCCATTGTATTTCCAATGTTTCTGTCTTAATTTCTTTCAATGATAGATTCATTAGCTTGCACATATTCAGTGTGCCTTAATCAAATAAGGTAATTTTTCAATCATTTGATAAAGTTTTAGAAAATAGTAATTTTGACAGACAGTGGAGCTTTTAAATTGAACCAATATCAGGCCAAGCTGAAGCAAATGTAGCAGTTTGTATGAGTAACCATATCATTCAAGCAATACACAGTCAAGTTATATGCATTGCCCTTTAGGCACTTCATTTAAATGTGTTTGCTTTCAAATAAAATTCAGACTGCTCAAGAAAATGAACTATTACTCTTGTGTCATAAAACAATCAAGATTTGAACTTGCGATAAGTTGTGATTAAGTGTAATGTCTAATGAACAAAGACTAAATTAAGGTCACTATGCACATGTTCATATGACATTCATCTTTTTCACCCAGGTCATCTTAGCTAATTGGCCGAGGGGGGTTGCCTCCCAGTTATAAACTTACTTTGGGTGTGATTAAATTTGTGTATGTGTGAAATGTGAATGAATTGGTTTTTATCTGCATCATCTAATCAATGAGCCAATTGAGGTGAAACCAGACATCAGTAGAGGAAATGTACAGAAACTGATCTAGTGATAGCCCCAACAAAGTTAAAAAATGATGTGTGCAAAACTAAGTAGGCCACTGTATTGAAATCAACCTGAGTATACTGTATACATGGATATGTAGTACCTGTGTTCATCTATTTGACAATTTTAAGTTATCAGTAATTTTTTTTGTTTTTTATGTATAGCATACAAACCATTCTTTGACGACTTCATTTTTCCTGATACATATTGAGACTATCCACTTCATAACACCATGCAAAGTACTGGAAGCAAAGTAGCACAAAAGATATGTTAGTCATTGCAAGTGGGAGTAATTAGTTTTCTTATATTTACTTACAAGAAAACTGCCATTGAAAATTAGCTTAACCCATACAGTCACAATAAAAATTTAATCAGACACTTTTGACGACTAAATTGGCAAGTGCATTGCATTCACAGCTGTTTACATATTCATGAGAATGATACCATAGAATCCGGTGCCACCTTAAACTAAATAACTTCTATTACAGTTCAAAGTCACATGAAATATTGAAAGTGTCTAAATATTTTTTGGTGTGACCGTACATCCGCTTCTACCTCAATGATAATGTGTTATATTTATATATTTTTGCATGGTTTGTTTTGTATTGACCCGAGTATTCACCCTGCCAGCCTATATTTTCCCGAGGGCCTTTAGGCTGGTAGGGTGAATATGAGGGTCAATGGAAAACAATCTATGCCATAAAGTATTTATTCTATAATTGGAAACTCAAAGGTTTTTATTAAAAAAGATAAAACCAGCAGCATTGATTTTGTCAGATTAACATTGTGCCTTGACCAAACCAGTAGGCAGGCCTATGGTGACGTTATCTCATTGCAATAAATGATAATGTCATTTCCATTGTTTTTTACTATGCCAGCATTTATCTGCTGGCCTGTTTGCTTTTTGCCACACCCACTGCATTCTTATTGCCTAGCAAAGTAAAATATGAAATTACAGGGAAAATATGACTTTTGAGAAAAAGGAACTTTTGACCTACTTAATTCCATATTAAAACCTATAGGCCATATCTTCCTGACACATGGATACTCATAGAATAAATACCTATATTACTTATTTTACTTATGAGTACTTCACTTTATGTAACAATGATGAGATTGCACGGTATGATAGACATCAGCCAGTACACTACTGTGGCCATTACAGTCAGATCGAGATGAGCAGGCTGAATGGCAACTTACGGGGCCAGAATTATTTAATCAAGCATTCTTGAAAATAGTAGACCATTACTAAACTTATTGTGAGGAGTTAGCTAAAGACAGACCAGAAAAGTATGGCACTTCTGAACAAGACATAGAATATGGCACTTCAGATCAGGCCGGCACGTACGGCACTTCTGATCGAGGTTTATGAAAATGAGAGACAAATGTAATAGAATGAAAGGACTAACATTCAATGAACAAGTGGGAATATCTTATCACTTTATTTTCACTTTGTTCATTTGTACACATGCATGTATGAGAGCCATTTATGTATTTGTAATAATAATATCTCTAGAATAAGAGACAACGTTCCACGACTGCAGATATTACTGTTTAAATAATTTAGGGGGTAACTAAGTAGTGTGTTGAAAAAAAACACACAGTCCAAGAGTAGTGTGTTGAAAAAAAACACACAGTCCAAGAGTAGTGTGTTGAAAAAAACCTCGCAGTCCAAAAGTAGTGTGTTGAAAAAAGGGAAGTAATCAAAAGGAAGTGTTTTTGAAAATAAAATTATTTAAACAGTAATATCTTTGGATTACTTCCCTTTTTTCAACACACTACTCTTGGACTGCGAGGTTTTTTTCAACACACTACTCTTGGACTGTGTGTTTTTTTTCAACACACTTCTTAGTTACCCCCTTAAATTATTTAAACAGTAATATCTGCAGTAGTGGGACGTTGTCTCTTATTCTAGAGATATTATTATTACAAATACATAAATGGCTCTCATACATGCATGTGTACAAATGAACAAAGTGAAAATAAAGTGATAAGATATTCCCACTTGTTCATTGAATGTTAGTCCTTTCATTCTATTACATTTGTCTCTTTTGGACTACGAGTCTTTTTTCAACACACTTCCTTTGGATTACTTCCCTTTTTTCAACAACTTAGTTACGTCGTCCAAAAGTAGTGTGTTGATAAAAGACACTTAATCCAAGAGTAGTGTGTGTTGAAAAATAACATTGGTCCAAGAGTAGTGTGTTGAAGAAAACCACGTAGTCCAAAAGTAGTGTGTTGAAAAAAGGGAAGCAATCCAAGAGTAGTGTGTTGAAAAAAGACTCATAGTCCAAGAGTAAGGGTTGAAAATAGGAACGTTTCCAAAAGTAATGTGTTGAAAAAAACTACAAAGTCCAACAGTAGTGTGTTGAAAAAAGGCAAGTAATCCAAGAGTAGTGTGTTGAAGAAAGACACTTAGCCCAAGGGTAGTGTGTTCAAAAAAGTCACATAGTCCAAGAGTAGTGTGTTGAAGAAAACCACGTAGTCCAAGAGTAATGTGTTGAAAAAAGACTCGTAGTCAACAAATAGTGTTTTGAAAAAAGACACATAGTCCAAGAGTAGGGTGTTGAAAAAAACCACTTAGTCCAACAGTAGTGAGTTGAAAAAAGGCAAGTAATCCAAGAGTAGTGTGTTGAAAAAAGACTTGTAGTCCAAAAGTAGTGTGTTGATAAAAGACACATAGTCCAAAAGTAGAGTGTTGAAAAAAATGCGTAGTAACACCATAATACACAAATAGTGTTACAAGACTCAAATGGTGTTACAAGTAACAAATGTTACAAGACACCAAAACAAAAAAATAATAATTCCACAGTAGTGTTGTAATAAATAATTATTGTGAATACTGGCCAGTTATAATGTATTATATTATTTATGTATTATTTAAGTTGTAACAGATCACTTTTAATCAGCTTCAGGACTCTGCCCCTTCAACAAGCAATGGGTTCTGAGAAGCATGTGATTGTTTTGTGTAAATAGTCAGAGTGTTAGATAGTTTCTATATTTAATGGACTGTTGTAATGAGTTGGTTTCCAGGTTATTGGTTTTAGTCATTATCCTTATCGTATCAATATTAATTCTAATTGTGCATTGCCAATCTCATACATAATAACAAGTGTTATTTGCCTGTATTATTTGAAGATAGCTTCATCATGATTCCTTTGGTGGTATGGATGGGGATGATCTCTGTTCTGGCCTGTCTTAAATGGGCAAAATCAGATGGATCTCCCTGGACATTACATGGCACAGTCTGGAATTGCGCTTTTGGCACCACTATACCAGTAAGGCATTGTTCATTTCAAGGTACCATGGTGCACTATTTGGAGGATTCGCCAATCTAAAATCTCTGTCTTCAGTTGACATTAAAGGGAAAGTCAAGTTAGCAAAAATTGATGATAATCTTCCAGAGTCAGACAATTAACAGTAATGGGTTCGGAAATCGTGTGAAATTGAAATATTATCTTCACATAAATGAATTTGTCAATAGATCAACAGTACTAACAATAACACCGTAATTAACAATGACAGGTCTTCAGAAGACTGCAGGCTAATTGACAGGCTATAGTTGTTGATTATTGACTGAAGCAACTATCATGCAAGTCAATTTTTACAATGATCAACCAGACCTGATACTGTGTGAAAGTAGCTACCTGTAACACTCACACTTTGTCACTGTCAGGAGTGATACTAAGACTTAGCTATCCGAATCTTAAGCCTGATTCAACTGAACTAGGTAGTGAAATTGTATGAAATTTACATGCTATGGAAACAGAGCATTTTCCAACTTCTATTCTAAACAGTTTAGAATGTGATTTAAAGCGAAAAAGCGACAATCACTTCACACTATCACAAGAAATATGCCTTTTTGAAAATGTCAGCCTCCTCTTTCGTTACTGATATCTTATGAATGTACTGCCAATTGGTGTTGTTTTTATAACTAGTATAACTATTATTTCTTATTTCCTTCTACAATTACTTTATTTTAGTCCCTTCTGTGCATCGCCTGCTTAGTATTAATTTCTAAAACCTAAGCGCTATGGCCAACCACAGAGTTTAGAGCTTGTTGCCTAGCAAATTTGTTTCGTAGATCTTAAGCTAAGAACGATTTTTTTTGTAAGTAGGTCATTGTAAGTTTGTGCGAATCATGACCGGGCAGATTAGGACAACAAAGATCCGATCTGGTTATTTCAGAATAGCACGTCAGTAGATTTTGTTTTTGGCCAATCTCTAGTCATAAAAGCCTTACAGGCGACCCCTACGACCCCTGCGGCCTAATATTCTAATGTGTTACAAAAGTCGAAGTTACATAGTCGCGCAAAGTAGTACAAAATAATGATAATAACTACTTTTAATATTAACAATTGGTTTTGTTCTAAATCTAGGAGCACTTTCAAACATGTAACACATGTCAACAACAAATTGTTCTTTACAAGAAATTAAATATTTGTTAAATTAATGAACACATTTTGACATAACAAAATGATAAATCTGAAATAAATCAAGTGTCCATAGTCCATACATAAATCAACATTCTGACTAATCAGAAAATAAAGTCCAATTTTGTAAATCAATTGTTCTGACCTATCAGTGACAATCATACTGAAATGTCTTTGCATAACAGTTAATTTACTATCCTTTCACTCCACTGATCCAGTATGTATCTGTTTCAGGCTGTCCGGATGTGACAGAATATCCAAAAAGGGTAACAGAACAGTCATCAAAGTGCCTTGAGTGACCAAGATCATACTGAGTTCATTTCACAGAAGATTCTGGAATGGTGGCTAATTTTTGGAGGGTAGTATAATGCAACTAAATGCATAGATACAAACCATGTTTTAATGACTTCATTGCATTAAATGTTGGCCACCTGTCTATTTTTACGATGTAATTTTGATACTATGTACTAACATTAAATCTCTATGAAACATTATAAGAGAACCAGAATAAGAAATAATACTCAAAACTTACCAGAGAGGATGATATGAGTGTATATATCCCGGTGCACAGTATATATTTGTATATTACGTTGTTCCATATTCGTTAATTTGTAAACAGCGTTGTTCCTGCAGACCACTTAAATTGAAGTCTAATTTTGATCCCCCTTAGTATTTCAGTCAAGCATAACTTGGGTCAGTTTTGAGAAAACATAAGGCAAGGACTAATTTCACCCTTCGATATAATGTGTATAACAAATTAAAATTAACACATTGTTTATAAGCTCCAAGCTGAGTGGTTATTAAATGAAACAGTGACAATAAATGAAAATGCGTCAGGATATGAATTTGTTTCAAAACAAATTAGAAACAATATCCTTTTTAGTTGGAATCTGATAACTGACACAATTCACTATCGATCCATTAAATGAAGCACCAGGAAGTATTTAGAACTTTAGTATATAATATATCATTGTTGACTAAAGTTACTAAATTAAGGCAGTATATTATAGTATTAGCATTTTGAAACAAAAACTGTACAGTGGTGTGTGCACGATACTTTAATGTTTCTTCTGTAGAAATATATGCTTGTTGACAGCATAAAATCAATTGTAGATTGTAGAATGCTTAGTCCCTGTAGGTAATTCTGTGTAAAGGGCTGCATAGTAGTGTATTCTCCCAGGGAGTTGAGAAAGGCTCATGCTTGAACAGGTTTGCCAGCTGTTTTAGTGTAGTAATTTACTGTTGAGACGTCCTTTTGAACAGCAGGTTAAAAACCACTGAAAACCTTAATGAACGAAACAAATTTGAAAACTTGTTGAGACATTCAGTTCACAAAACTTAAAATTCAAGAGGTAAAATATTTGACCTAAGTCAAAATCCACAATAATGCCAAATTAACTAAAATAAATTACCAGACCAATGCATCACATAAATATAACCTCATTTCTCAGCCAAGTGCTTTCTTTTTTTTTTGACATACAGCTGCAATCATGACTTATGAAATGCTAATATGCACAGAGGTGCAAGCACCATATCATTTGCTCATCCATGATGAGTCATAACCACCAGGGTGAGTGTAATGTAACAGATAGGAACATGAGTCATGATAACCAGTTTTTATATAAATAATAAGCGAAAGTAAGCAATATACGTGAACCAACTGTAAATCAAATCTTACTTGGAAAGAATGTTTTGGGGAAAACCAGAACTTCAATAATATTCAATTTTATTCTATAACAAAGATGTACTATGATTAGCACCTTATGATTATTCACAGTAAACACCACAGTGGAATTTGCCCATCACTCACTCATTGTATGTTCCTGCTGACGGAAGCAATTTGTCAGTGTTAAATAGATATTAATATTGTCATCTGTCATTTGTGCTTGCATGACCTAGTAATTATTCAGCAATCACATGACCTGATAAGGAAGTTTTAGTAGCAACTAACAATAGACATCCCCGCAAAAACTGAATATAGTGTGGAATATTGTAGATACAATGGAATAACTTACCAGTAAGCCTCTAAGCATAAAAAGTTTAAGCAAAATAGCAGTCTCAATATTCAAAATATATAATGTGGTAAGCTGTTTCGTAAGCAATAGGTTAACCAAAATCTAATTCTTGTCCGTTATTGGTCCATTTTTCACTAAATTAGAACAACTTTCAACTGTTTGGACCCAGCTGTCTGCCAATAGTTGAACAACTTGTATACATCATGTTGGCTTAAACTGTGAGACCCTAAAAAATGTCTAACGATTCAATTCTTACGGTAAGAACCCATACTACATAAAGCATATAGTCTTACCCATTATTACAATGTTTTCTGTGTCCCATAGATCCCTCACAACATTGTGGACATCAACTAGGGCTTCAATTTCATACTTCGTGACATTTATTCCAGGAGTTGTGTGGATACCCACTAAAGCCACTATTGGAAAAGTTGGAATATTCAATAGAATGACAAAAGGTGGCCGAGCAAATGCTTTTTTGGGGTCCGGATATTGGTAGGTAGAAACTGGTCCAATTTCGCCTCTGGAAAAACACAGGTCAATTACAAAGCATAATTATTGTATGATTTTAATCAAAGGTTAATTTGCTTTTTAGTCATGTTATTCCATACAATGCATAAGCATGGAACAGCATAAAATGGACTGCAATATTATAAATAAGTCAATGTCAATGTCTCAATGCTTCTGGCTCTGAAGTTTAGTCTGCTTATATGACCAGCTGGCAGAGGCAGACATAATGATGAGATAAGGCTTGGATTCCACACCACCACACCTATTTACCCCATTGGGCGGGATCAACAAAGCATGATAGTTTATTATGCAAGATGTCAAATGTGGTTTTGAATAATTTAATAGTTTATTATCAATATTGCATTATCTTAACTAGGATGCCGTCCAGAGCAGTGACGTAGCATTGCCATTGGCTGGAAAATTCAACACCGAATGCCAATGTAACCTCTGTTTTGCAGAGCACTCTATGAAAATCATGAATGATAATCAAAAGTGTCTTTACCTGTAGAAGAAACCATACCGCTCCTTAAATGTACTTTACCCCAGTTTTTCACTTAATAACATCTCATAATAATTGCTCCTTCAAAAAACAGACACACAAATACAATTGTTTCAACTATTGAAGATTCAGGAAGTACTATAATAGAACTGATTGTTCATGAAATTAAATGTAAAATTGTAAATGTGTTGTGAAGTTTTAATACAATCATTTTCTACAACATTCTATAATAATAAAAGTAGCCAGGACTACATCACGTTTCTCAAGAACCAATATTAATTTGAACACTTACAATCCATGTAGCATTGGTTAGGATTTATAATGTCTTTTTCCACTGCAAAAATTGACAAGATTTGGGCCTTTAACCTCACTTTCATCATGACCTTGACCTTTGACCTTGAAGGTCCCCTGACTAACATATTTCTGCAAGTAGGTCATTTTCATAAAATAAATCACAGGAAGTGTTAGCTCACGAATGGGTCCCCGGGGCTAATGTTGTAATGGACATGTTCGATTTTTTTATGATCATTTTGAACTTCGTTGCCATGGATACCAAGACAACACAAATATCCAGAACAAATTTAGACTATGTCAAGTTACTGATGAATAACTGTTTGCATGGAAACAGGTATTGAGTGCTACACAGAATGAATCTAAAAAGGTTTTTATGTGAAAAAGGGCCAAATTTGGACATTTAACGCCAATTCCCACCATGACATTGACCTTTGACCTTAAAGGTCATATAACCAACATGAAGCATCCAGTTAATATAGCCGGATCAGACGCCGGAGTGTCCCTGAGTAAAATTTCTTTCACTCCGGGGTCCGAGATCAAACAGCTGAAAATGACAACAAAAAATAAATGTTTGGCGGTGTGTACACAATTGCAATACGGTGTCAACAAGGAGCAACACGGAGTTAACACTACTGTCCCGGAAGAGTGCGGAGTGAACCGGATTTTACAGGGTGCCTTCGCCGATATAACCGGTCTTTACACTGTGTTCATTTGTGTGGAACCGTGTTGGTCCTTGTACTCTCCGGCCTACATGGCGGCGAAATTTTCATGGCCGGTTGATGCTGGACATAGCCGGAGATAACACGAAGTATGCCGGAGTCAATACGGAGATTCCCGGACTTGGCGGAGTCTACTGGGAGTCTACACGGATCAACACAGATTAAATTACTCCGGGACCTCCGGCATGAAAAATTGAGCATGTTTAATTTTTTCCCCGGAGGCCCACGGTGGATTGCCCCTGACAATGCCGGAAATAAACACGAGGTCTACATGGTATTACCCGGATATGCCGGAGTGATACTCCAGGATGCTCCAGCATCTGATCCGGCTATGTGTGTAGGGGGCTTTTTAAGTAACTTGGATGAAGTCTGTCAGTGCCAGTGGTAAAGAAATATTAAATTTTCTGAAAACCTGGGTTTGTTGCTATTGCAACAGATTTCAGGCTTGGTTGCCATGGAAAAAAATGGCGTCCCCCCACCTTGATGGAGCTACCTCTGAAGATTGCGAAAATTTCAAGATTATGCTATGTCTATGACTTGTCAAGCAAGCCATTTTTTGACATAGTAACATATATCTGAGTTCAGTACTTGTGTCACATACCTAATATGAAAACATGAAGTACAGTTGTTGACTTGGTTCAGCAAGGAATGCATAAGAGTGTCATTGGCCCGCAACTCTTGAAGCAGAATGACATCATAGCATCGAATTATCTACAAGAGAAATATGTTTTGAAAAATCGACAGTTATAGTGGAAGGCAGGGCAAAATGGGTAAACGGGAAAAAATCGGACTTTGAAAATTCTCTTACTTTTTTGGCACTGCACCAGTTGTAAATAGTATAAATTAACTTCTGGCTCAATGACAGTCATTTTGAATGGTGTTAGTATGCCATGAAAAAATTGATTCTTCCTATCTTTCTGAAAATATTTACCTTTTTCGGAAATTGTAATTAATGGGTTAATGAACGTGACTCATTAATGTATGATATTAACCCTAGTAGAATCAGCTATACTTTTTGAGTGTAATGGGTATAATTAGTTTTTGTTGATTTACTTTCATTAATTAAGTCCATCTGGGGTGAAATGGAACAGATTGATTGGGGTAAAATGGAGTCACCCAGATACCATTTTTTGCTAAACATAAATCACTGAACCTATTTTTGTTATTGAAACTGCATCATGGTATAACTGATTAAAAAACAAATACAGATTACCATGAGACACTTATAGTAAGAAACCAAGATGTGACGTAACCAAATTTCTACCACTACTTAGTGTAAATAGCACTTCATCCTTGGCAGCACAATGCAGAGGTATTGAAGCAGAACTCTTAATCAAACATTTTGATTGACTACTCGTTATTTGGTGTTCATTTGACAAAACTAAATTTACCTTCCTGAAGACATTTTTAGCTGTATCTGAGAGATGCAAGGCTGAGCCTGGATACAAACATTTCAGTGATGAAACAACCATAGGATGCAGAAATTTCATAATCTCTTTGAGAAATGTTTGACACCTATATTTTGCCAATCTTAGAATATAATATAGAAACATGGGCAGGCAAAAAACCTGTAAATGATTTAGAAAAGTTACAATTGGGATGTCTTAATAAGAATACGTCAGGGGTAACAAAATTAACTAACATCAACGGGCTGGGTAATGTGAGACAGGTAGATTACCATTACATGTTAGAGGATCAGTAAGAATGACGTTACTGGAGAAAATTGTAGAATTTGCCAGACGATGAAAAAAAAAGAAAAGAATAGTGAATCAACAACAGTCTACCACTCAATACCGTAAACAATCAATTGCATTTATTTCGCCACAAAATTTCTTGGCATCATTTCAAATGAATATATATTGGCGTATTTAGATTTGTTAAGGGGGAGCGGGGACAATGACAAGCCAAATCCATGAATCATTAATAGCGAGCCCAGAGAATGTGGAAAATGTGGATTGCACGCAGGATACAGCCTGAAAAAAAAGTTTAAAAAGAAAAGAAGTGAAAAATGATGCATCTACATACATAGACCATCTATTTGCACAAGAATTGCAAGAAATTGTTCCAATTTCGGCCGGAGTTTGAATGCTTGTTTTCAAGGGTATTTTAAAATTATTTAGTGGCTGCAGGGTGCCATCGATTCCCGCCATGAGGATGGCGTCATCATCAGGAGGGGAGGGAGTGCTTTTCTCACGTCTCTGGAGGGCAGTCCAGGCCTCTTATATTGTTCAAGGAATCAAATGCTTTGTTTGCATATGTTATTTACTTATATAAAAAATAACCTAAAATGGACCCCTGTGGGACCCCAATCTTAATAGCCAATGTAGACAGTGGTTGTTGTAGTTAACATACTGTACTCAATCACTGAGATAGATATTGTATTGTAGTCAGCCTTCTTGCTGGAGTTGGCTACATGGTAGGAAGGATTTGGACTCACTTGCCTAGTCAGTGATGAGGTCCAGGTTGACCTGTTGTCCGCCGGAAGTCAGGCTGTGTCCCTTTGTTGAAGGATAGTAATAAGGGAACACCAGATCTCTACCTCCCTCATTTCTTCAAACTTCTCACTCCCTTTTCTACATTTATTCTACTTATTTATTTAAAGTCTCAAGGCATTGTGCCAGATTGGCTGGGAACTGCCTAAGCGTGAACACGATAGGCAGGTCGGTGCTGTCCATCTCCCATGGCTGATTGGCCAAGCACTAATTTTTTGATACACGTTCCGGTCCAGGCATTTTCAATGTTAAAGCCTAGGATGCGCACGCACGTTACCGGGAGGAATCCCTCCTGGTAAATGGCAGCCCCTACCTGCGTACTGTGTCAGCTAGTCGCAGCGGGCCAGCGAATACTGAGAGTACCAATACCTTAAAATGTTGTGCAGGAGATCTAAAAACTGCCACTTGCTGTCAATGTTGATCAAAAACAAAGTTACCACTGAAGTCCTATCAATTGCCATTCAGACAGAGTATATGTTTTTGCCGCACTTCTGATCAGTAAAAATTTATCATAAAAAATATTCCCAAAAATGCATCCCAAGGGTATCCAAAATGTTTGCAAACACACAAAACTGGCATTTTAGCTCCGACAGTTGCTTTTCATGAACCAGAATTGTGACGTCATCAATGACGTCATAAGCTTGCTGTTCTAAAAATAGACTCAGTTGCAGGTTTGAGTTGACTTTAGAGTTTTATTTGTTGCTTAAGACAGCCATAACTTCAGTGCTGCCTATCCGAAATATATAAAATTTGAGGGGGTAATTCATACTAGGGAGATACAGCCTCTTGCCATGTGATAACCTATAAATATCATATTATATCATATTTTATCCCATGACTGAACATGTTTTTTCCCTGATACTGGTGTTTTTCCCCTGGGTGATATTGATCTCAGAGGGATGTTATCAAAGGCTTGGAAGGACAATACGGCTTTTCGAGGGACGATACGAGATTCAGCCAATCATAGACAAGAACTGCAGGGATGATACAGGTTTTTAAATTTTTAACCAATGAGCAACCAATAAACAGGGATGATATTGATTTCCACCAATCAGGAGCAATTTCAGAGACACACCTCCAAAACTGAACCGGCCAATGAAATGCTGTTGCTATCAGTTTGTTTTGTTCAAAACAATGACAAATTTGGGATTTCAGTGTGTCATGAGCGTCATCAGTTCAAATGGCATTTTCTACATAAATTAGTGTAACAATGTTTTCAGACTCATCAAATGGATAAAAACTATTTTTCTTTCATTATTCTATAATTACAGAACACTTCTGAGGGTACTAATACCTTCAAATGTTGTGCAGGAGATCTCAAAACTGCCACTTGTTGATCAACAACAAGTCACCACTCAAGTGTGACACTGAAGCCATTTAGGTGAACTGTGTCTGTTCCTGAGCTTGTAATCGGTCAAAAGTTGTCATATTTCTTGAAATATTCCCAAAAACCAATCCACAGGGAATCCAAAAACTTAAAAGCATCCAAACACTGCCATTTTAGCTCCACTGTGGCATTTAGCTGACTGGAATAGTGACGTTTTTGTGACGTCATCAATGAAGTCATAGGCTTGCAGTGCTAAATTTAGCTCAGCTGCATTGTAGATCTGAATTTAAAGCTCTGTTTCGGTTGCTCAAGACACCCAAAACATCAGTTCTAGTTATTCAATATTTACGAAATTGCAGGGGATAAATTTTGACATAGTAATTGATCACACTGTGAAATATCAAGCATGAGAAATATTCTTATAAGCCACGCTTACTTGTTGAATTGGAGGAGGCATTTTGGCTACAGACTACTGTTATGATGAGTGTATGGTCAAGTTTTTTAAATTTAACTATAAAAAGACAGTCATGGGATAAATAGGTTATCACAGTGGCAAGAGGCTGTATCTCCCAGGTATCATCACTTTCGACTCGTATCATCCCTCGACCCTTCGGGTCTCGGGATGATACAGGGTCTCGGGTGGTGATATCTTGTATAGTTTCCTGATAACCTATAAATATCATATATGCTTTTATTGACTAATATCATACATGATGCATTTGTCCAAAATAACAGAAAAAAAAACATGTACTTAGTCTAATTTTACTGACTAATTCTATATTCAATATATATATATACATGGTATAAAGTTAAAGGTATACATTATCAATAGATTATCTACACATCCATTGTCCCAGTTGCTGAACAATAGCATGGTAATATGAGCATTAAGTATATATAACAAGGCATAGTCAACAGTTATATACATGAATGTAAAAGCACATAGATCACAATACTTATAGTGCAGAAACTGCTGGTTTGGGGGGTGATGGTTAATGCTCGATGATAGATGATGACCCAAACATTCATTAGGCATCAATATTTACAAGAAATCTTAACTCAGGTTTCTTTTAGTTTCATGATGGTCTTAAATTTGTCTTCTTTGTTTAGTTGCTCAACATTTTCTGTGATCATTAGCAATTTAAAGAGGTCCTCACGTCTAAGTATGTTATGTGGGCATACTATGAGACAATGTTTTTCATCTTCTATTTCAGGTAGGGTTCTCGCCTGTAATCAGTCTTGATGAGTTTATAAGTTCTAAGTTTTGGCTGTAGTATAGAGACATTCATTTCAGCTTGTATAGTTTCCTGACATTTCTCATAGATTTTAGATTTGAATGTTTCAGCAATGGACTCTAGCTCATTGTTTGCAAGTCTTAAATGGTCTATTTGTGGATACTGTTCATTGAGCATATCAATAATTTTCCCAGCCCAAGCATTATTACCAGAAGTGTGCATATCTTTTTGCTCATTTAAACATATTTTAAGAATATTATTAGCTGGCAGTTTTTCTAGTTTAATCCAATAGTTGATCATTCTAAACTGTTGTCGTACATGTAATGGGAATCTGCCAGTCTCACCATACACAGCTTGTGATGAGGTCTGTTTCCTAATATATTTTTTAGGTATCCTAATTGTACCTTCTCTAGTTCATTTACAGGTTTGTTACTAGACTATATTTCACAATTACACTCAAGGATTGGTAAAAATATGTGTTAAACATTTTTAGGGCACGTTTAGGAATAATATGTCCTAGTGTCTGCTTGGTGTCCCTTTGCAAAGCAAAAAGTGCTTTTTTGTGCTTGTTTAACAAAATAAGCAGTAATTCTTTTATGCAAGTTACGTTTGTTTGTTAACACATGGCCAAGATATTTAAAGGACTCAACATTCTCAATTTCTTGGGTATCATAGTAAAATTGATTTTGTCTGTTATTGCCAAATTTCATTATTTTAGTTTTTCCTTCATTCACAATTAGATGCCACTTTTTGCACAAGTCATGGAGAAAATTTATGCTGCTTTGGAGTGATGTTGCAGAATGTGCAAGTAGAATTATGTTGTCAGCATATGAAATATGAGCATGAGATTACCAAGTGTTACACCACCTGAGTCCTTTAGATAATTGGGCAGGTCAGATAGAAATTCATTATCATATATCATATTATATTACATTATATTATATTATATAATGCTATATTATGTTATCTTATATTCTACTGTGTTACTCTTTAAAATAATGCCCAACCTACCTGGCTGCAAAAACTGATATAAAGGTTCTGGCTGACATGTATGCATAAATTATGCAGTATATAAACCAATAGGAAGACATTCATGATCTTCGAAATAATGTATATAAGGAAATTGGATATCAGCACTGCAGTTTGTAGCTCATCTAGATTTCGTGAGAACCTGAAAAAGCCTATGATCTAACCACAAAATGAAATTGATGCCATGGAAAGGCTTTATTAAGCAATGGGTTTCTTTTCAAATGGGAAATACTTTAAATACAGGATTTCTAGAAGCACAGTCACATTTATTATTACTTTGCAAGAAAATTTGGATGATTTGTTTTGGCAGAAATAACCCTCATGCTTTTGTTGGTGAACATAGAAAAAGACTGTGTGGTTCTCTGAAAATAATGGACTTCCTAAATAAAAAAGATCCTGAATGGCAACTAAATGTTACAAATGTCAGTCATCATGAATGGAAACTGAAGGTTCCTGATCATATGTGCCAACAAGTGATCAATTTCTTCATGAAACGTTTAATTTGAAAATCACATACTTAGCTACTGGAGCCAATTCTCAAAGGGAACACACAATAGTTATTTCAAGACAATTTGAACCATTTAACATAATATCCAATACTTCGTTAACTCAAATCAGCTTGCACATTTTCCAAGTGTCCACATATTCAAGGCTGTTTGTTTCTTTTCAAGTTAAAGAGTGTAATGTTGTGATTAGCAAGAATATGCCAGCACTTTATCATTCACTTCAACAATTACACTTTCCAAATGATAACCCTTTTTCTTACTTCCCTCAAATGGATATTACTGAATATCATGTATTGGTTAGAACTGAAATCGGGTCATTCGTTCACATTTATTCAAGGTGCAATCTCATCAAAAAGGATCTCCGTTTGTATGATGGACCTTCAATGTGGGCCTCACCAATAAAAGTAAAGTGCTCGAGGGATTCTATTGCAGAAGTTAGAGCAAGTACTTTTCAGATATACATTTTATTAAAACAGAAACGTGGCAGTGAACGTTTTATGATTACTTACAGAAAAACATATGACATGGAAAAAGTGAAAACTATCAGCATTCCAAAGTCAGAAAATTTCTGGCTTTCATGGAATTTTGAAAATGCTTCTTTAATTGAATATCAGCGGATAGCGATAACCGAAACATGGAAAGAAAATAATATGAATTTCAGGCTAATTCTAACTCGTCTGCCACTGGAGCACAGGGGTATTTGTGTCAGTATGGTGGGTTGGTCATAAAAAGAGATATGAAATATAATCGGAAAATAAATCTGATTGGTCCCCTGTGTTCCAGTGACTATGCACAACTCTTAGACAATATGACATTACCATCATTTGGCAAACAGCTAGTAATTGTGATTTATCACTACGGACAGGCAAATGCACATAGTGGGAAAATACTTATTTTGCAACATGCATCAAGTTGCAATGGCCTCACTAACCCATGTGATATATGTGGCACTCATAATGTTATCATAAAATTGTATAAGCCAGATCTCAGCTTTGTAGTAGTGATGAAAAAATCCCATACTTTGAACTTAAAAGACATTGCTTAATTTTTGCTGTAATAGCTAATGAAGAATTTCAACAAAAAGAAATTTGTAACTGGATTATATACTCACAGCCACAATACAGCCTGGAATTTCACAACAAACATCGATATGCTCAGCAAGCTCCCTTGTTTCTTGCAAACAAAAAATGTCCATGCCTTTTCAAACTTACTGTGGTGCTGAAGGACTTCATTCTTCGGTCCTGGAAAGTTCACATGGATTTCGATCCAACTTCTTCAACTTTACCGTACAACTGTCATGTCCCTTCAAATCTATTATATATAGTTATACTGAATTCAGGGGAACAAAACCTTGTGAACAAATTTGGATCAAGTCTAAGACAATGAAGGACAATATAGAGGAGTTTTCAGGAACATGTTTCAAATTTTCTTTCATGCTCTCTAGGATAAATGAGCAACATGCACTTAAAGTTTATTTTTCAAAATTAGAACTATTAATGCATTACATGAACCGTTTCATAATTATTGCTTACATGGAAAGGCAGAAACGAAATGATGAAGATATGACTCTAACAATAGAACAGAGTGGTTACAATACCACTGTCATGGCCAAGCAGACTGCACCTGCAAAGGGATCTGAGAAGAGACGCAGAATTGCCACGAGGTCATCCTCAGATGCTGCCAGCACGGATGAGTCCCAGAAGTCCACTGCTGCTCCTCTTCGTGCTCCTGTGCGTCTTCGTGTTTGTGCTCCTGCACCTGCTCCTGTGCCTGCACCTTCTCCTGCGCCTGCTCGTTCTCCTGACAATTCACCTGCTCGCTCTGCAGTATATAAACCAGGATAAGCTCTTCCTGCCACACGAGGATGAACAGGAAGTTGCGTTTTGGTACCGGGACCACCCAATATTTTATGACCGGACCCTAACGGACTACAAAGACTCAGGCAAGAAGACGGCCCTCCTTAATTCAATGGCTGCCAAGTTGAGTGTCCTCTGCACCGGTTTGCAACTAAAGACCTGGCTGGAATCCATCAGGACAAGTGCCGGCAAACTGATGAAGCAGGGGCCATTGGATTTCTAGTCGACCATATAACCAGAATTCCCAGTCGGCAAGGGAGCAATGTTCTTGCAAAGAAGCTTGGAAAGGACAACAGCAGCAGTGCTGCAGAAGAATCCGGGCCCCAGGAGACTTCTGATGACCCGGATATTTCTATGGATGCCCCCCCCCGGCTCCTGTCAAGCGTTTCAAGGGCGGCCCCTTCAAGAAGCATAGACAGGAACCCCAGCAGCAACCCCACCAGCAAAGACGAATGGATGAACTGATGGATTTGGCCAGAAGCTCAACGGGTGCCCTGCAGGCATCCATTCATCAAATGGCTGCTCCTCCTCCTCCTCCAGCTGATCTCAACAAAGGAGAATCCGGGTGATGGGTGATTACATCGTGGCGGAGTGCATGATGATGGACTTGGAAACATTTGATGAATTCCATTCGCAACTGATGCCAATGATTTTTCAATTGAAAGGAAACATTATGAGGACGAAAAGGCAGCAACAGCAACCCCAGCAGCAGCACCAGCAGCAGCACCAGCAGCAGCACCAGCTGCAGCACCAGCCGCAGCACCAGCCGCAGCACCAGCAGCATTTCTTCACTCCTCCTCCTCCTCCTCCTCCTCCTGGGCTTCAGTACACGACCATCCAGAAAAGAATTAGCCACCTGTAACTGCAGCTGGACCTAGCTTCTTCACTGCCTCCTTCTGGCCCTCCGTTGATGATTTCCGACATGCCAGCCAGTAGCACAACACCATTGAATATGAGCCAGTATCTGAACTTGTAGACAACCCCGGCCTTTTTCAAGGCCAAACAACCCCGGCCTTTTTCAAGGCCACCAAATCCTCCCAAAAGAGCATGCCTTGTACACATATTTGTGTTAACAATCAATAAAAAAAAACGTTCCAAAACCCTCCAAACTTTTCTCTATCTTTGTCCAAGAAAGCATAATATTTTAGTCCAAAATCAATTTCTTCACATCAAAAAAATTTTTCATATTTCCTTTTGATTAGATCACAAATATGTATTGATCCATTATTTTGTAATATTTGCTTATTATCACACTTTACTAAAGTTTTCATATTTCTTTAGCAAACAAAATTGTTACTAACTTAATAATTTTGAGCAAAGAAGACATAATTTTTTTGGTTCAGAACTGCCGTAGTTTTTTCTTGTTTAGAAGTGCCGTACTTTTTTTTTTGTTCAGAAGTGCCGTAGTTGTGGCACAGACTTCTCGAATTATCAAGCTGATGGTGTTGTGGGCCACTCTAAAGCCATACATGAGGGACTTGTAGCGGTTTCCAGTTGCCAAATAGCGGAGGGTGATGGCAAGTCTGTGTCCTGGCTCCAAAGCTTTCCTCAAACGGGGTGTTTTGTTTTCTAATCCTATGATCAATTTTGCCAACGATCTCTCGGAAAATGGCTGGTTCCATTCTCATAAAGTTGGTATAACTTGCGGTGTCTTCGTGGAGCAGTTCTCTCAGTAGACGCTCATAATATCCCATCTGGGGTCTTCTCAACAGCCAAGGCTTAACGCAAAACCTCCTCCTCCTCCTCCTCCTCCTCCTCCTCCTGGCTGCCAGTTCTCTTTCTTCTTCTCTCTTCCTCTCCTCCTCCTCCTGCTCCTCCTCAGCTAGTGCTTCCATTCTGACTGGCACTGTCAAGCAAGTTGTAAAATAAAAGTATAATTGGCCTAAGCAGCTATTAGTAGCAAGGCTCTATTTCTTTCTGGTTGATGCATGTACATGGTCTTTCCTCTTCTGCAGCTGGAGACAGAATGATGAAGAACAACAGATGCAGCCCCTATTTATTTGGCAAATTCCATGAGAGAGCCGCCGGGTTAACCCGTGGAAGCCGTCGGCCAACTTGTGGAAGCCGCCGGGTTACCCGTGGAAACCACCGGGCTACCCCTGGAAGCTGTCAACTAATTGGCCGTAACCCGTGGAAGCCTTTTTGCCACCAGAACCCGTCGCCAACCCGGTGGAAAAAGCTGTTACATAACCGTCACTCTACGGGTTCACTACGGCTAAAACAGCCCAGTGTGACAGGGGCTTAAGAGTGTTGTGTCATCAGCATCCTAATGACATAAATGATGACTGTATGCAAGGACTTAAAGCTTGCGAAAATGGTGAGTGTATTCCAGAGATATATTTTTGTGATAACAACCCAAATTGTGTAGATGCCAGCGATGAGTCAAATTGCATGGACCCATGGGTCAATCCCTTACAGCACAGACTTTTTTTCAAGTGCAATTATGCAAATTGCATTGCTATTTCAAGGGTCTGTGACCTTATTCCGGATTGTGAAAACGGAGAAGATGAACAAGAATGTCCTGATACTGGTGATTACACACCAAACTGGAGTCCACTTACCATGACAAAACAAAGACATGAATGCATATCAACTACATGTAATATCCTACATTCTGAACTAATGGAATCGTGGCGTGGACATCAGTCATTTATAGACAGCTTGGAATTGTAGGAAAATTGATTTTGATCAGTATGAGTGTCCCTTTGGTTCCATTGACTGTTTTCCTAGAGAATATTTATGCACCTTGGATAAAGATTTCTACGGAAATGAGTTGCCATGTAGAAACAGCTGGCAGTTTCAAGCTTGCAAGGATATTGTTTATTCCGGGTTTGTATGCCAGAACAAATGCATTCCGTTCAGGCTATTTTGTAATGGGATCCAAGATGATGGTGACGATGAAATAGGCTGTGCAACATGGACATGTCCTAGAATGTTACGATGCACAAAAGAAAGGATCTGTGTACCCCATGTGAAGTATGTGATGGCATTTTGCATTGTCCACTTTCTGGAGATGATGAAACGTTTTGCACTGAGTCTGTTTGTACCCCTGGATGCACATGCCTTGGTAGAGCCATCTTTTGTATTGGGCCATCTTTACTGAATGATAGGTACTTTGCTATTGGCATAATAAAGTTTAATGCAGCTTTGGAAGAGGAATGGTCAGTCACTCTTAGAATATATGTCGATATGTCAGACTGCAATATTACAACAGTTACAAAATTGAAACAAATCATCATTCCAAATGTAGTTAAATTGCACATTAGCCATAATCAAATTATGGATTTCACCTCCACACAAGTACATATGGACAGTCTCAAATTCCTAGACATGCAGAATGCTTCACTGCATGTAATAAGGAAAGATACATTTCAAACATTTCGTAAATTAGTGAGACTTAACTTGGCTAACTCAGACATATATCTTATAGAAGGTTGCTCATTTTGTGCATTGACATTTCTGAAAGCATTGGATTTGTCAAACACACTTATCGTCCATCTTACATTGGATGCATTCACTGGCCTAGATTCTTTGACATTTCTCATATTCAGTAGCTCCAAACTTAAATCAGTGTCCAAGGCTATATTGCAAATTGTGTCTCTCAAAGACTTACATTCTCAGAATATTATGTTTTGCTGTCTGAAAGGAAGAGACGCTATACCTTTTTGCAAAGGAATTACCTTCATGGATTATACTTGTATGGATAATTCTGACTGGCACTGTTAATTGCATTGTACTTGCAATTCAGCAAGAAAAGATATCATAAGTTTCTCCACTTAAAAATCATAGTTGGCATGTTATTATCAATTATCATGATGATATTCCATTTCCGCAACCTATCTTTAAGTTATTCTCCAACTATACATTTTCAGAGTGCTGAAACAATAGTATGTAAAGTTATTGCATTTGCGATTTATACCTCATATTATTTATACCTCATATTCTCTGTCACATTTTATTTTTTATACACATATTTTTGACATTTAAACATTCTGTGAAGAAAGGGAAACGTCTTCAATACAGCCACTGTACGGTTGTTTTATTGGTAGGTACTGGAATCATTTGTGGTGTAGGACTGTCATTAAATGACAAGGGTATACCAAGTGGAATTTGCCTTATGCAGTTGAGTGACACTGGGAAGGTTTTAATGACAGCGGTTGATGTATTATTGACATTTTTTGTTATTTGTATAATTTACGCTGCTCAAAGACAGATTGAAATAACAAGATTAGCATCTAAGAGGACTCAGAGTGAATCTGAAAAACTGCTTAAAGTGAGAACGTACATTCATGCATTTGTGACTGCTGCCTCCTTTATCATGGGTGTGCCTTACCACTACACTTACTCAAGCAATAGTGTCATGCATCTAATTTTCCTCTGCTGTCATTTGTGCTTGATGCCAATATCTTTTCCGATTATGTTTGCGTTATCAACCAAACACTTTCAAGAAGCTGTGAGATCCTTGTTGTGCAAGTAAAAAATATATTCACATCACCATTTTGATGTTACAGTCAACCCTCACTTATGCACACAAGTTTGTTTCCAAGCCAACTGTGTGGATACATGAGAGAACCAGATAACTGAATGTGACAAAAGTTCTCACTAGGGGATGCCTCTGCATGACAAATATGTGCCAGGGGGTGCCTCTGCATTATGCTGATTATTTCTCGCAGGTGGCGCTGCAGTTTACAATTATATTACAAAGACAAGATACATTTTTAAGAAACAAAAAATATATAACACAAAGCATTCATCATCAGAAATGAGCATGTAAAGTCATGGGAATTACTTTGATCAAACCTGTAATTCTACAATTGTCAGGTTTGGGTTTTCCCTCCTTTATCAGCACAAATATGTTCTCTGACCTGACCAGTATTTAAAAACAATTGTGTGTCTACTCTTGGCAGGTGGAGTTGCTGCTGACATAGTTGGTCTTTACACTGGCTGACCAGACAAAAAAAAGGGGCAATTTAAACAACTTCTAATTTAATCTTTGTGTTACCAACAACCATACAGAGGACAATAGCTTGACAGTTATTCAGATTGCAATTCACACCTAGTTAATTGAAGCTACGATGACTATTTATGCTGCCTGCTCCCCCCCAAAGTGAATGGAAATGCCAGTAGACAAGTCCATTCTTACTGTGAGGCCACAGGTTACACGGCTAGCATTACTGATTAGATGAGGGGAAATCCCCACTTTTGCACCCAGAATGATTGTGCAGTTGAAACCGAGGGAACCGGTTAAATGAGGTATAAATGCACTAAATAAATCTATTCCCAGCCAAATGTATGCTGATAGCGAGGGAACAAGATAAGTGAGGCCCAAATAAGTGAGGGTTGACTGTACTTTGATATCAGCTCTCAGTATATATTTTTTTCTGTATCCCTGTACAGTGTACATAGGCTGGACAAATGAAACACAACTGGTTTTAATAGGTTATCACATGGCAAGAGGCTGTATTTCCCTGGTATCATCACCAGAGGCTCTGTATCATCCCAAAACCTGCAGGGTCGAGGGATGATACAGGTTGAGGGTGATGATACTTGGTAGATAAAGCCTCTTGTCATTGTGATAACCTATTTATCCCATGACTGCTTTCTTAAAGTTATAAAATAAAAAACTTGATGTTCACACAAGGTACGCAGTAGGCCTCCATGCACTTTTCAAATTGAATCAGTTCTCTCAGGTCAAATACTTTGTTCTCACACAAAACACCTCATGTGATGATCATACAACAAGTGGAGAATAATCCCCTGTAATTTCACAATTAATGAAAAGATAGGAGAAGATTATATCAGTTTTATGTACCACCATGTAGATGAAAATGTCAGCCTGTACAGCTGCAGAGCTAATTTACTTTGACTGTCGAAGCTGAAATGGCAGGATTTGGCCCCTGTTCACGTTCTTTGACTCCTGTTCATCAATTTCTGGTGATATCTCAAGAACTGGGATGATATTTTACTAAAAAGGATAACTGCAATGACATGTTTTATACACATGGGCTGGATGTTATGCCGGAGTGGTGACTTTGCAAAATGCCAACAGATAACAGTTAAAGATGTGCCACAGAGGATGTTTAAGGTACTTCCAAGACCAGACATGTTACCAAACTAGTCATTACCAAGCAAAAGGACTTCTTGTGTTACAACCAATAGCACTTACGGTCAAATTAGCTGACCTGGCAAGTTAAATTAGTTTATTGGGCAAAAATCCATACGCAGTACATTTACTTTTATTTGTCAACAAGCCTTACGTGATAAGGCCACTAGCCCAGCTAATTTGTTGCATTGGCAATGTGCCTTACTGACAATTTAACTACATGGAGGGCGACACTGATTTGCAATTTCAGTCGTTTTATGAAAAATAAAGGTCAGAAAGTTTCAATTCATGCTACAAGCAAAACACCCACACATTTTTGTACATCATAAACTTTAGAATTTTGAAAATCGGATGAAAATTGAAGGAGCTGTGTAATAACATGTATTACCAAGAGACGACGCTAATGATGCTAATGACGCTAATGACGTTCATGATGTTCTGTGCCTCGTTTTGGTATTCTGCAGTATTTGCCAGGCAATATAACTGACCATGATATTTGTCAGTGATATTTGATATTCTAAAATAAAATTGTGATATTAGTAAATTTATTTGACGTTAGCACCATTGGATGCAACATGTGGTTAGTCTTAGGACACTCCTTGATATCAATTAAGACACAAAATTCTGTCTGAACTGGTGATGTTCATGACATGCTGAATATCCAAATTGTTTTGAAAATAAAACAATGCAGGATAATTTAATTTCATTGTTCATTTCAATTTGGAGGTGTGTCCCTGAAATTGTTGCTAATCGGTGGAAATCAATATCATCCCTATTTATTTGTTGCTGATTGGTTAAAATCTGTATCATCCCTGCAGTTCTTGTCTCAGATTGACTGAATCTCATATCGTCCCTAGAAAAGCTGTTCCATCCCTCCATGCCTTTGATATCATCATTAGATCAAGATCGGCTAGGGAAAAACACCAGTATCAGGGAAAAAACATGCTTAGTCATGGGATAAGATAAAATATCTTTATTGACCCATAGCGAAAGTTGTACAGATTGAGCAACAAAGTCTTGCTAGTAATAATACATGCTGCTTCCCTTTATATTTAAAATCTGAATCAACAAGACTATCAAAATACTGAAAATTATTCAAAAATAATATTACACCTTTCAATGCCATTACAGCTGACCCAAGTAGCGATTCTAACATCAAACTGTGAATGCCTGCTGAGTAAAGGGCCTCAGTTAATCACCCTTACTCATCCCATCAAGTTCTTTATATATTGAAAAAGTTGAATATGTTGGAAATCGATTGATACCATCCTTCACGGGATGCTCCATTTTGCTTCAGTGTAAACTCAATCGGAAAATGGTCGCTGACGGCTTTGCTCTGCAAAAATATTTTATAAATTATAAATTCTTTTTCATATATTCCATATTTGATCAGTCGTCTTATTTATTTTTATTAAAGAGCTGTCTTTGAGGAAATCACGAAGAGGCCCTATTTACTCAATAGATGACCAGTCGCTAATTTTCATGATATCTTGTTTTTACTTTACTGAAGAGGAAGCATTTTAAGATATTCATTTATATATTCCTTGAATTGTGTTGCACTCAAAGGTAGTCAGCCAGTAATTTAATTCTAAAAATAGGATCGGGAGTATCACCATTAGTATATCCTTTCCGCATCCTGGCACTGTCTCCAGTGCAAGGTCAACTGCCTATCAGGGCCATAATCACAATAGTAAAATTCAACACATTCTCTCTCTGTTGAATACAAGGATGTTGGTTAATTCTCTCTTGTTTTAACATTGCAAGTGACCAAATGCTTCATCATATCAATATTATATATAATATATTAAAAGTGTTTTATTTTTACATCAAAAATATCAAAGAGAAAACAAGTGTATTATTTACTTCATTTAACATATGTGGCATCCAGTTGTATTGTTCACTATCATTTCATTTTTGCAAAATCGTCTCATAGACTTTTACTTATTAAGCCTAAATTTCAAAAGGTGCACTGGTGCATGAAAAGACATTGTATTAAATTCAATACTGAAATTAAAAATTTAATTAGCAATTAATAATTTCGAAATTCTTAAATGTAAATAAACAGCAAACTAAATTGATGTGGATTACATTTTGATCAGAAAGAAAGAAATATTTTGTAACATTTTCAATTTTAACCCCTTCTATTTTTAGCACACACAAACTGAGTTCAAATTGGTGCACAATGGGTTGTGGAAAGGATATATTCTCCTATGTGATTATATGACTCATTCCCAATATTGATTTAAGGATAATATATACAATGTGAATACCGTGAACAGTAACGTGGTTTAAGTTAAGTTCCTAATAAAAAGGACTGTGATATTGATTGGTGATGTGTTTTATTTATATATTGATGTTGCATTATATTCTTGCTGCTTGTTTCTTCTTTTTGTTGAATTTATTAAACTCTGATTTCGGTTGTTGTGGTACATTTTAATAGAACCTATATTTTCAATATATTTTTATTTTTTGGACATATAGGTCTTTGTGACCTCAACATATCAGTTAAATTCAAGTTTGGGCTAAACTGATGCTCAACAATAGCTACACTGATACTCAACATGGGGATTAAAATGTGTACATGTCATTGGTACAAAAATCGATCTATTGCATATTCCTTAATTTTTAGCAATTAACTTTAAACAGTTAATGGACTCACCTGACGTGTATTCAGATTGTAGGCTTCGTTGAACTTGAAGGCTTTTGCACTGCCAAGAACAATGTTGTTCTCAAGTACTCTTCCAGTGACAACAAACCCAGATTTTAAATATAAAAGGAAGAAGTACATTTAAAATTTCATTGAATGCATTGTGCTGAAGACCGCTTCAGGACTTTATTTCAAAATAACGGGGATGTCAAAGCTCATAATTTTTAAAGATTATACATCAGAGTATATGGTATTACTAAAAAGCTAATAAATGTACTATGTATGACTATGGAATTAGAAATGGGTTACACTCTTTAAATGAAGGTGTTGTGATATGGGAGAAATTACCCATTCCTGCTCAAGAGTCACGAAGTCTTGAGCTTTTTAAACAAATGATTAAAAAATGGAACAATATTTTACTGCTATTTAAATTTTGCTATGTTTTATCTAGTCTGTGAAAAGCGTTTTTATCGCTTTTGTTTGTGTATTTTAATCTGACTTTAAATAAAGTTTTTTTTATTTATTTTTATTCTTAATAATGTTAGTAAGTAACATTTTCTAATTTTTAATGGCCATATATTTTTCCCAGATAACATGGCTCAACATCAGCTCAATTTCAGCCAAAATTGATTGATCATTCTGACCTGATATGCTATCTGGTTGTGATTCGTGTAAGTTAGGGTCTTTTTAAAAAAATTAAATTAACACAACTAATTTTAACAAATAAGACGGATCTCGTACACTACTCTGTTTCTCTCTCAGGTCCTCAAATTGCAGCTTGTGCTTCTCTCTCAGTATGATGTGTTCCTAAAATTGCAACTTGTGTGTGTTTCTCTTTCAGTATGATTTGTTCCTCAAATTACAATTTTTCTTTTTATAAACAACAAGCACCCATGTTTTGGTATGACTATGACCACTTGGAAGCCCCTGCATGGATGGGCCTGGGACACCAGGTATACCTTTTTTTATATCTATACAAAAATAAAATAAGATAATATCATATCAACTTACCTGTCATAAGCAGCTTGTGTTTGGCTAAGGGTGGTGTCCATGGAGTCGGGTATGAGCCAGTGATAGCTTCGATCTCTCAGTCTTATTGATGGCATCTTCTTCTTTGTAACATACGGCGGAGCAGCATTCATATCACCTATATGACAATGACTCTGACAAATTGCTTAATTACTCCATGAATAGTATTGACAAAAGAATGAAGTATAAAAACAGTTCATTCCATCAAACATCCATTATCTTTTTGATTATGGGTAAAAGCTATTGTTGTTAAGGGAAAATACAATGAAATGTCATATAAATTCATCAACGATGAAAAGGTCATGAGACATACTTATGCCTTAAAGTTCATAGCAAAAGTTATTGAAGAAATGACCAGATAACTGGACATCCACATAATGATATAGGATACCAATAGCTCGATTACTCTTTGGATAGGGTCAGTGATCCCTTATAGAATGAGACGTCAGGCCACTCTTATGCCAAAGTTGAAATAACAAGCTGCACATAATTATGGAAATAAAAGTGCCTCAACTCTATACAGTTTGGCTTTAACAGATGCAATAAGGATTCACACTGCGCCGTAGAAAGATTATCTTACCCATTATTACAACATTTTCGGTGTTCCACTCTTTCCTGACAGCTTCATGGACGTCTACAAGAGCATCAATTTCAGTCACAGCCTTTTAAGGAGATGTGTGAATAGCTACCAGAGCCACTTGCCGAAGATCTTGGTTGGGAACCTTCAGCATAATGGCAAAAGGTGGCCTTCAAATTTGTCGTTGGTGTCTGGATACTGGTAGGTAGAGACTACATCTAACCCAATTCCACTTCTGCAAATGTATTTTGATGCATATTTAAGTTCCTAGAGCATGTTCAATAGGCCATACCAAATTTTGACCAAGTTGTCTGATCTGGGCCAAACCTTCTCAAAAAGTGTGGATGGGGTCCAAAACAAACACTGTAAAATATCAGATCAATTGAAGAACTCCTTACACCGGTTCAGCCCCTGTATATAATTGGGGCCTTTCATGCAGGTCATTCTGAACTAATTTGAGTGGTGTCACAACTGTTTAGGTAGAACAGTTCACAAGATACAGCGAAATTAGCATTGCTTGGACCCAGTGTAGTCAGTTTTATTGAACAAGCAATAACTTTCAAGAAAGTTACTGGAGCATATGCTGACATTTCACATTTAAAACTATATCTCTGTTACAGTAACATTGAAAGTTGGCAGCTAAATTTTTTAATCCAAAATCTTACCTGTAGAAGAAAGCATACTGCTCCTTAGATTTTGTTCTCCCCAGTTTACCACTTATTACCATCTCATAATTGTGGTTCCTACAAATGGACACACAAACACATGTATAAAGAACAATAAATGCTTATCTAAAATAACAATTGGATGTCTAATGAGAAATCACAGTCTGACTGGTGTACCATAGAGACTGCTTGATTGACATTATATTAAAATGCCCCAAAATTATCTGCCTGCTGGCGTAGGTCATTTTGGGTCATCATCATAAAACACAATAGTTAGTGACGTATATTTTTGCCAGAACAACGCATTTATTTCCTAATGTTAATCCTATGGAGATTTTTGTCCAAACACAGGCAAAGAATGATCTGACCACCATGACGATATGAAATTCAGCTACTGGAGCAGGTAAGCAGCAGAAGGATGGTTCATTTGTCTTTTTAGCCATTATAGATGCTGACAAATTGAAGGAAATCAGAGCCTCAATGACTAGACAGACAGAGGATAATTTAACAGCAAAATAAATGCATTGCCAAGATAAAACTCATTTATGTGCAAATGTATGTTTAGGAAATCTCTCTATTTGATGCCTCACAGAAAAATCTTGTAAAAGGTCACTAAAGTACTAAAGTGTGACCCCACTCTGTGTCTCCTAATCCTTGTTTATTATCTAATAAATCAAATTTTCTGTTAGGCATTCAATGGAGTGATCTCTTTCACATATGTATAGGTTTTATCTTGAATTTCATTTGTTGTTAAACGTTAACATTCATCAGACATGGCTTTGTTCAGCAGACCACATCACCCTCATTCAGTGTCATCTTCTTTTTTTCTTTTTTTGTTCCATTAGGTGATAATTAGAACATGCAGCCAACTGGCTTTGGAGGTCTCCTGGTTTTAGACCTTATTGTGATCAATGTATGTTAGATGTATGCTGAATAAATGGTCCTTGTGAAATAGTCCAATTTTTTCTCTCACACCGAAAATAGAATAGTCATTGGAATGTCATATCATACAATGTCTTCATTCATAGATACAAGATGGTATAGCGGGACTCAAGACTCAATACATTTTATTTATTTATTATAAAAAAATATAGTTACAATAAGTGGGGTGGCATCATAAAGACAAATTTTGTCGCTTGTATGATGCCCCCCAAGGTGTTAAAGAGAGACCCATGCAAGCTCCATATACATGGATGATGATACAGGGTATGCACATGATATGTGTTGATGATGCATGATATGTATGCATATATTTAGATGAGTATGACCTTGATGAGTTAGGATGATGTTGCATAATGCATAGCCTACAATGTATACCCCCTCCCCCCTCCCCCCGATTCATCCCTGCAAGAATCATTTTCAATTTGAGATTGAGAATATAATTATGTGTTCATATATGTTTATAGAGTACAACCCTACCCAGCACTGTTGACTTTTCCTAGCAAGGAAATGATAGCTTCACCAGAGGAGTCTCGAATCTCTTGGATAAGAATGACATCGTAGCGTTGAATTATCTACAAGACATCAAATAAAATTCTATGTACAGTTGGTTAAGGTAAATATTGCTTAATTTTGCTTGTTATTAAAAAACTGGCAATCATGACTCATGTTTCTATCTGTTCCATTACACTCACCTTGGTGATTATGACACATCATAGATGAGCAAGTGATATGGTGCTTGCACCTCTGTTGCACACTTGCATTTGATGAGTCATGATCACAGATGTGTGTCCTAAAATTTAAAAACAACTTATCACCATTGTTATGGGGCATTCACTCTTTCGCATGTAAGACCTTAGAGTGATCATATACGTCAAAAATGGGCAATATGTGCTCACTGGTGGCTCTGTTAATCATGTATAAATTCTTTCCACAAGCGTACGTGGGCCAGTCAAAGATCACCCGCCGGACGTCCGTAAAGCATTTGCCGAACGTCTGTCAAACTCTTCGAACATCCGTCGACAAGCATACGTGAGTCATACATGAGGCATATGTGAGGCAGTTGTACACATTCGTAGATCGCTCATAGATTGCTCATAGATTGCCCGTGTGAGTGGTTTAAGAATGGGCAAGAATGGCAAGGATGGGCACAGATAACGACGGGTGGGCGACGGACATCCATTAAGCATTTTATGAGCAAATGGAATGCGAGTATATATGGATGGACAGTGACTATGCATGGCTATGTATGGCCATGTACGTACTAATACATACGTAGAATGCTCGCTCGAGTTAATCCCGAGCAAGTCACGTAACTAATATAAGCAATTTACTCAGAGAAGGTCTGTCAAAGTTTTAAACATGTTTAAACATTTTTGCCTTCTCCATGTATGCTCTTGACTGGTGCGTGGCAGTCTGAATGCCCCTTGAGTTGTCGTTTTGTCCTTTATTCAGTGAGCCATGCGAAGGAGTTCCAGTGTTGATCACATAGGATCATGAGTCATCACATCATCATGGGCATTTTAGGATGAACAACTATGCGGTGGCCAAAGTTTGCCTTTTTTGGTCTCTTAGTTTTGTGGGGAGATAGTTCACTTTCACCCATCAAAAGTTCCAACTATTGCCCTGTGACACCTTTGCACCACAAAATATACCTTCGCACCAAGACACACCTTAGCACAACGAAATACCTTCACTCTACAACACCCCGCCCCCTCGACACTGTCGTACCAGGAAAGTAATTCAGCTATTTAAGTAACGACCTCATGGTGGGAAAGTTGCTGTCTCCCCAAACATGACAAAATGCAGAATAGATCTACTGGTATGTTGCTGCTGTAATTATTTCAGAAATAATCCTCACCATCGAAAGCTACACAAGAAAATTGATCTTGGTAATATACTGGATTCATAATCAGGCCATGCTAAGGATTACAAAAATGTATCATGCAAAATTATATCTTGCAACCCCCCCCCCCCTCCCCCGCCACAAGCAAAAAATATATAATTATTGTCATTATACAAGCAGTGAAATGGTAGATACAGGTTGTAAAAACCTTTTTTTAATTATTTCTTAAAAATAAGTACTGTTTCAAGCCATCGTCAATATGATTTTTCAGAATGATGATGTCAGTTTTGGAAAATGGTTTAATAATCACCTACCTGTACTAGAACATTCACTACATCATGATTTCTCATTTTCGTGGCTCCAAAACTCTGTACATTGAATGCTGCAATTTTCAAATCCTCATTACTTGAAGCTGTATTTGAACTCTTTCCGAATAGCCAAGATGAAGAAACTGTGGCCAGAAACAGGCAGATGAGAACTGCAAAGCTGATCTTTCCACTCATGTTGCAGTGATGTTCTCAAACACCAAATATCTCTTGTTCAGGCTCTCTCTGCTGGGATGGCTGGGCTCCTTGTAATTTTGTGTCAATCAAGTGAAGTCAACACTGAGTTGTAGGACCTACTGCCTAGGCTATAGACCTAAACTGGTGTGGTACATGCAATGACTCGATATTTCAATGAAATAATAACTAATGTACGCCTCGCAAAAAGTATGTCATTTATAAATCCTGCTAGGGAAAATTATTCAGAGATACCATGTTGTGATTAACTAATAGCTGTTCCAATAAGGAATAAAATGAAAATGTTATTTTCCAAAAATAGCGCTTCAGTTATCATGCGATTTCCCAAACAGGATGCATGTAGCACTTCATATGTAATGTATATTACATTGTATAATATTGATACAATATTGAATGGCATAAGGTATAAATTATATAAATGATAGATACAGGTTCAAATTTTATTTGCGCCAAAACATAAAATATACAATTTTTCATGTTTTTGGTGGCAAGAATGAGACAAAGTTCATTTATTCTTTAGGTCAGATTTCAAAGTTGGTCATTTTATTTGTGATGGTAAAATCTGTATGATTCTTTTTTGTGTCAATTAATAATGTATTAAAATTCTTAATACAAAGGAAATTTTGGTTTGTTGGTTTGACCTTGACAATCTTATCGTAGACCTTCAACATTTTTTTAGTGCAGATATCTTCTGATTTACTGCTGGGCATTCTAGGGTTAATTATCATAAGCCAATTACAGCAGGTTTTATATTAACTAATATAGGTCCCGGATTCGATTCCCGGCTGAGCCTAAGTTGGATGGCCTGTTTCATCCTTTATCTTACCTGTCCTAATTAGCTCATCAGGTGCAGAAATACAGGACGTAAGGCCGTAATCCACCACCCACCAGTGGTTTGCTAATAACCATAATGAACTTCGGATTTCACTCTTCATTGCGGGAGGCAAATGCTGTGAGAGAATTCTGGTCTAAACATTAACATAGTGGCAAAGGGGCACGGACAAAAACATTGTGCTATGAATAACACATACATCATGACTTATATCCTTTTCAACTACAGACAATTAAACAGTTTCTAAGTCATGTTTTTAAATTGGTCCATGCTTTCCCTTCACCGGAACGCTATCAGCACATGTAAACATTGGCCAGACTCCAGCATTGGAGAGTGGACAGCGGAAAACTGAATATTAACTAATATAATCATGGGTCATTTCAGGGTAAGTCACCAGGTAAAGTCATTCTGGGTCTGAATTTGATGTGCGTCTTCTTGGCATTGCTATCTTGGCAACAGCTGTGGCCAGTGCACTTTGCCAACTCTTGGTTTAAATGCATCTTTGTTTCAGAGCAAAAAAACACATTGATACTGAAAAAGGTTAAAAGACAGTTTCAGCATTTATGTCAAAAATATTTACAAATACTTTTAAAAAGTGCAGTTGGACCAGCAACCCCTGTTTTTTGCGACCTCATGTGTCAATGTGTCAGTGATATCGGGTCAAAAGCAACTTGAGCTATATAATGAACAGCTGCCACAGACAGACCTTATGATGCGATGATAAGGCTTGTTGGAATCCACACCATTTTGCATATTTACCACCATGGGTGAGGTCTCCTACTTGTCTCATATAGACACCACACAAAAGGTGCCTCCCATTAAATATGTCTCATTTGATCGACATACAGCTGGGATGCAGCTCATATTAAAGAATGTGGGATTGAACCCGGGACCTTTAGCAGAGCTTCTTGAACTATTATAGGTCACTCATTAATTCTAGCCAGAATTACTTCTACCTATTTGTAGTGCATCTGTCTCTAAAGTCCTTATTGTTTGTGTTCTATATTTCTCCTTGTTAATTTTGCCAATCGTGAACTTTCCTCATTACAATTTGAAGTATATATTATATTAATTAGATGGAAAACAATTGCTAGTTCTTGTGACAACAGATTTATTTCAAAAATGATTATCTCCCTCAGACCTGAGGGTTATTGTTTATTATTCGTAAGATCTTGTGTAAAAAAAGAAAATAATTGATGCTTTCAGTAAAGTATGTCTTTGTCTATAACTAATTTAATATTTTTGATGTGACACGCTAAAGTGTGTCTAAATTATCACTTAGTCTATTGTAAGATTTTGTCAAACAATTATCTGTTATATTATGGTGTTTTGGAGGTTGGAGAGTTTTGAAGTCACAGTCAAAATTAACAGAGCATTTTTGTGGCTCATCCAACTGAAATAGGGATTAAAGTGATAGAAATATTTGTCCTGTTACGACTAAAGTAGTTGGTAGATTCTCTAAAACACTACAAAGGTCGCCCATTGCACACGAGAGTTTTTCCATGCCGTGATCACATATGATTTGGTCACAACCCCTTCTCATGACCAAATTTTCCCGTGTGCAGCGGACTATGATCGCATCACATATGACTTGTGACGAGATCATGGGTATCTAGCACTGCTAGATATTCCATAATGGAATCAGAGACTTTCCATGATGCAAACTCTGTGCAGCAGTTTATGCCGTGATCACAGGGGCCTGGCCTGCTAATAGCCAATCAGATGCGAGGGGTTTTGACTTGACCTAGAATGTAGCAAACTCTAGTTTGCAACAACTCCATAATGGCTAGTGAGGGGTTGTGACTCTGTCATGGGGTCCATCTCCGTGTGCAGCACATTATGCTGGCATCACAAGAAGGGGTTGTGATGCCATCACATGTGATGCCATCATATGTGATGCCCATGTGCAATGGGCTTTAGGGCTGTTTGAGAAATGGCAGTTACACGCTGTCCACGTGCACCAGTATCTCTAGCTCTAGTTCAGGCTCGATCTGCTGTGGTGTTGGCTCCAAGTGATTTGTGCCAAATTAGTCAATATAGAGACATATATACTTCAAATGGGAGTATTAACATAGACTTGATGTGTGGTATGTATCTTAAATGACTTGAATATTGCAATTAAACACAAACTGAGCTACGCCTCACAATCAGTATGCCATAATTTTGTAAATCCTGGATGAAAATAATATGCAAAGATCCATGTCATGATAAGTTAATGACAATGGTGAACCAATAAGGAAGTCATTGTATATAATTTACAAATTTAACTTGTTTAATAATGCAACCAGGACTTAAGTACAAATTTAATTTAAGCACACTACATGTATTGTATACCAGTAATTGATCACATGTGTAGATTTATTTTGTCGGTTTAGACAGAAGTGATGCAGTAGAGTATGTTAGAAAATACAGATAATAATTGATCTGGAGTACGTTCTCAAATAATCTGTCACTCAGGCAAAATAGCTACTGCTTTCTTTTTTTCAGTTGTTTACTTGGCATCTTGATGGTGGAATAGTAGATTTGTCTTGGCCCAACATTCACAGGAGATGTTACATTGATGATTTCTGTAACTTGGTGTCCAGGTCTATGCTGAGGCAAATGAAGGATCCCAAACATGATGGTAGCATATACAGAATATGATTTTGCAGATTGGTGCAAAAAGTGGGTCATGAAAATTACTACCCTCGTTTAATTTTAACCAAGTGGTAAAAAAGATTCTGCTGCAACCTTTCAAAACCTTTTTTAGCACCACGGCTTGTTGCAAATTTCATCTGCAGACGGATCAAAAGTGCAGCATGGGTGGCGGGTGGGCAAATAGATAGATAGATAGATAGGTAGATTGTGATATATAGATAGATAAATAGACAGATAGACAGATAGATAGACAAACCGATAGATAGATGTTACTTGGTTAAACCATGAGTGGGATCTTTTACTTGCCTCAGCATAGACACTGAGTACAAGAGACTGCCAATTTAATGTCTCATCCAAATGACATCCAGCTGGGATGATGCTCATGAGAGTGAAGAGGACACTCTGAGGAAACTTATAAGTTATTTGTGAAGGGGGAGGGGGCGCATATGCCTCCAGTGCCCCCCCCCCACCCCCACACGGAGTTCTGCTACCCCCACGAAGGGAAGAGACTTTAAACTGTTGTAAACTGTAGGTGTGGATCTATTTGTTTTTCTAATAATAGAACATGTTACAATTGAAATGATCACGAGAGTGCTGAAAAGTCATTTTGAATATATTTGGAAACTTTTCCATGTGTTCCTTGGCACTTGGTGAGCATGCCCAGTGATAGCATCGGGCATTCCCATCTTGCCTATATATAAATAGTTGCACTAGGAGGCTTTTGAAATATTTTAATCTAGCTATAAGCAGGGTGAATGGATTTTTTGTCTGGGCGAAAAGGCCCAAAGACCCTTCTAAGGACAGATTGATTACTTGACTATTATGTACCAGTGGAGCTCTTCATCTTTTTTAAAAACAAGGTGTTGTTGTAAAGCCACTATCTGACATAGCCGAGTGACGAAGCAGAGGAATGAAAAGGACAGCACAACAGCTGTAACAGCACTCCTATAATTTGCGCAAATTTCTGTGGCAATATTGAACAGAGAGGTTTGAAAATAGTCATACTACTAGAACCTACACCCAGGAACAATCTGAACTCACGACAAAAATTTCTTCACAAATGAAAACAAGAGAAAACAAGAAGTTTGCACAGTCACACTAAACAGTGCAGCGGGCCTGGCCCGTTGCTAAGGGCAACTATCTGTCATGGCTTGCAATGACGCTATAATACAGCTCATGTCTGTACTTGCAAAAGAAATGAAAACATCTGTGACATCAAGAATTGATCTGGTTTTGGAAAAAATTGAATCATATGAAGAAAATAACAAGAAAATGAAAGATGCAATGAGCCAGCTCTCAATTCAAGTAGACAAGCACAGCAAGGAGTTGTCAGAACTTCGAAATTTATGCCAACAACGCCTGGAAAAAAATCCCAAGACCACAGAATCAAGCCACTCAATCCCAGTCTACCAATCCAAACTACCACAAAGAAATCTTGAAAGAGGTATAAAGAGAAACAATATCATTATTGCCGGGATAGATATTGGTACCCAAGATCCCAAGATATTTTTAGAAAATTTCCTAACTGCACATTTTCCAGCAATTAACCATCAAGGAATTCTAGCAGCACAACAATTGCCTACAAATAAAAGGAAAAATGAAACATACACAAGTGAGCCAGAAGCATCAATACCAAAATATCTTGTTACAATGAAATCATGCTGGGATGCTCAGCTTATTTACAGCCAAAGAGTGAGACAACTGAAGGATAAAAACATATGTATATCCGAGGATCTAACCATGGCTGAGTCAGACTTATTTTACAAAGCAAGACAATTGAAGAAAAAGAAAATTATCCATACGACCTGGACAAAAGAAGGAAAAATATATGTAAGGCAAAAAATAGAAGATGAACCTATTGAATTGAATAATGACCATCCTCTTCTCAAAGAAACTCAATCCAAAGAACTAGGAACAAGTGAAATAATCCAACAACTGCTATCAAAAATGCAGTCAACACCCAGTCGAGAATCTACATCTGACAAAAAAGAAAAAGCTTCAACATCCAGACATCAATTTACAGAAACATCTGAAACTACCACTCACAATGAAGAAAACGAAGAGGAAGAAAGTGGACAATTAAGTCCAACACCACCAGAAAAAACAAGCAAATTGCTCGAAGATTGCCCAGAAAAACCACAGTCATCAATGAGCGACTCAAACATGAACGTCAGGCTAACTAGACAGAAAACACACGACCTTCAAAGCAATGGAAGAAAATAATTTGAATTCCATTTCATATCTGAATGATAATGAGCAAATCCTCCAGCAATGCAAGTATTATGATAATGCACACATTCCTAAAATATTTCCAAATTCAAAAAATCTTTTCACAGATTTCAGTTTGAACGTCTAAAGTCTAAATTCAAAATTGGATGAAATCAAATTGCATATAGAGGACTTGAATAGCAGTGATTTTCAGTATGATGCATTATGTATTCAAGAAACATGGTTACACGAAAATATAGAAACTGGTCCTCTGAACATCAAAGGCTATAATTTAATTACAAAAAAATAGAACTTGTGGAAAACATGGTGGTCTTGCCATTTATCTGAAGCAGGAATATGAGTACAGAGACGTTGTGGTGTCCTGCAGATATGATACACTCTGGGAATATCAAAAACTTGAAATTATCTTGAATAGCTCAAAAAAGCAATTAAGGCTAATAAACATTTATAGACCTCCAAGAAATCTAAGTGAGGAACAAGAACAATTTCTAGAAGAACTTGAGGTACTCCTAAATGAAATAGACCAAGACACTGCAATGACTATGATCGTAGATGACTTTAATATAAATCTTTTAAAAATTGAGAATAACAATTTTGCAAAAACATTTTTTGATAACATGCTGAGCTACAGCTCCATTCCGATAATTACAATGCCCACACGAATATCTGGAAATCATGGAATTCTAATAGATAATATCTTCCTTAGGTCTAATACACATACGTTAGAAATAACTGGCGGTATAATAAATAGCAACATGTCAGATCATCTCCCTATTTTCATTGCTATGGATAAAATAACTCAAAAATCACCAAGATTCATAAAGATATACAAATACAATAATAAATCAATCAAACTCCTCCGAGACGCATTATGTCAAACTGATTTCGATACTCTCTTGGACTTTGACACAAATGAAAGTGTTGACAAAAATTGCAATAAGCTCTTAGAAACTTTAGGCCATGAAATGAAAAAATATATCCCAATTACTGAAGTTAAATTTGACAGACGAAAACACAAAAAATCCAAATGGATCACAACCGGTTTGATTAAATCCATTAACTATAGGGATAAACTATACTCTAAACTAAAGAAAACAAAAGTGGAAAGTGAAAAATATCAATCACTGAAAATTAATTTAAAAACCTACAATAATATATTGAAAAGAGCCATCAAAGAAGCTAAAACTAATTACTACGATTCTAATTTCACACAAAACAAGAATGATTCAAAAAAATGCTGGACCATGATAAATGAAATGTTAGGAAGAACTAAAACTCAAAACAAAATGCCAGATAAATTGGTCAAAGACAATTGTACTTATTTCGGATATGAGAATGTGGCTAACTGTTTCAATGAATATTTTGTGAATGTTGGGAAAAATTTGGCTGAAAATATTACAGATAATATGAACAAGTCATTCAAAGATTATCTAAAACACCCGACATTAAAATATTTTGAATTCAAAAACGTCACTGAAAAAGATATTATCAAAGTTATCACAAATTTAAAGACTAAAGCTTCGCGAGACTTTTATGAAATATCAAGCAAACTACTGAAAGACATAAAACTGGAAATATCAAAACCTTTAGCAAAATTGGTCAATCAATCATTATCTTCTGCAATATTCCCTAATGCATTAAAATTAGCAAAAGTCATTCCAATACACAAAGGTAAAGACCCTGAAAAAGTAGAGAATTATAGACCAATCTCAATCCTCCCAGCTTTATCTAAAGTGTTTGAAAAAGTTATGAATGAGCAATTACAAAATTACTTTGAAACAAACAAACTGTTCAATAAAAACCAATACGGTTTCAGAAAAAAGCATTCAACTGAAATGGCTTGCTTACAACTGACCGATAACATCATATGGATGATGGAAGAAAATAAGGTTCCTGTAAATGTGTTTATGGATCTTAGTAAAGCATTCGATACTATAGACCATCAAATTCTTTTGAATAAACTTCAATTCTATGGACTAAAGGGCACTGAACTGGAGCTATTTGTCAGCTACTTATCAAACCGAAAACAATATGTGCAATTCGAGGACAAAAAATCAAAAATTGAAATTATAACTACAGGAGTACCAACAGCCGCTCAAAATTCAAAAAATATAAATGATGAACTCCAGAATATCTCTATATGGCTAAAATCTAATAAACTCTCATTGAATTCAAATAAGACAAAATGCATGATATTCCATAATATCCAAAAAAAAAGTAGACCAACCAGAAATTAAACTGAATGGTAAGCAAATAGAGAGACTGTTAGCAGTTTCAATTATCTTGGTATACTACTGGACACTGCACTCACATTTAAGAATCATATAAGTAGATTAACAGCCACATTATCAAAAACTATTGGCTCCTTAAATTTGATCAAGAAGTCAGTGTCAGAAAACAGTCTGCTTCAAATATACAATTCTCTAATTCATTCGAAATTATGTTATGGAATACTTGTCTGGGGACATAAATCCTATGAACTAAATAAGATTCAAAAAGAGCCATTCGTGTAATAACCAATTCTAGATTCAATGCCCATACTGAACCACTGTTTAAAAGACTTAATATATTATGTTCAGAAGACATTAACAAATTACAGATATATAAATTTTTACATAAACTTGAAAACAATGGTGTCCCTGAATATTTCCAAAATATTGAAATATTGAAATCAAAAGACATACATAACTACAACACCAGATCAAAAAATCAATCTTACAATACTTTCCATAGAAGGACATTAACTGAAAACTGCTTAAAGTTAAAAATGATAAATACATTAAATAAAACAGAACATATCATATCTTCTAAATTGCAAACGCATAGTCTTGTTGGATTTGCTCAATATGTCAAACTTTATATAATCAATGGATATCAAATTAACTGTAACATACAGAATTGTTTTACTTGCAATTAAATTTAAACACTGTGAAAACACACACCTAATCAAGCGGCCACCAATTTAGGTGTCTACTAAATAAACCTTAAACCTTAATGATGATTGCTGGTAAGCAATGAATCGGCTTCACTCTTGGTCATTTGCCACTGAGCAAAAGCAAGTCAGCAACGACTCGCCAATTGCTCGCAGATCGCTCGCCGATTGCTCACCGCCGATTGCTCCCAGATTGCTCCCAGATTTCTCGCCTTCTTTACACGCCGCCCACTCGGCAAGGAAATCTCGTCCACACAGCATTCCATATGACCAAGAGTACTCCCAGAGTGACCAAGAGCACTCCCAGAGTGACCAAGAGTACTCTGGGAGTACTCTGGGAGTACTCTGGGAGTACTCTGGGAGTACTCCCAGAGCACGGCGAGTGCACGGCGAGTGCACGGCGAGTGCACGGCGAGTGCACGGCGAGTGCACGGCGAGTGCACGGCGAGTGCACGGCGAGTGCACCCCGTGTAAATCCAGAGAAAAATTGCTCGGCGATACTCCTAGAAAGTTGTAAACATGTTTAAAATTTCACGATCAGTCTGCGAGCTTTTCCAGAGTGGTCGGCGTGCAAAGCCGAGTATTCCCGACTGCCTGATTTATGAGGCACACGCCATCACTCGGCATTGTCACTCGGCTATGTGAGATAGGCCCTTTAGAGATAAAGTGCTCTACTGGTACCCAGACCCATACCAATTATATTTTTATTTAATTCCCATGACCAATTGCCAGAGGCAGACGTAATAATGAGATGAAAAGCCTGGTGTGATCTTTGCACAATCCTTTGTAAAGCCATTTCTGCATATTCAAATTTCTTTTTCACAACATCAAAACAAGCAGACTTACAGTTTGTCGAGATGATGCACCTTACCTCAAAAGAGAAAACAGAGATAACCAACCAATTACGCTTTGCAAAATTATTAAACACTAATCTGTAAAAACTTGATACAGTAACTAAGATTTTTTCATGTATTGCGAATCCCTTGCTCATGGTTATATGTTACAGTTGTCCCCTGTTGTCCACGTAACACGCATCATGTTAATGAACCATGACATGAAGCAAAACACGGGACATACAGAATAAAATTTCAAAAGTGAAATTTCGATTCTCAAAAACCATATAAAAACCGGCCAAATTTTAAACCCTAATTAGACACAGTAGACGTCTACAGGATGCCGTTTTCTCCTATTACAGACATATGTATGGTATATTAAATTCACTAATATCTAGACGTTCGTATGACAGAAAATTTGCTGATATTTAGATGTCTGAATGGCACAAAATTAATCGATGTCTGGACGTCTGTATCTGTTAATTGCATAGCAGTTCTGTATTTGCAATTCAGCAAAAATAGATATCATAAGTTTCTCCACTTACAAATCCTAGTTTGCATGTCATTATCAACATGATGATATTCCATTTCCGCAACCTAACTTCAAGTGTTTTCTCCAAATATACATTTAGACAGTGCTGAAACAATAGTATGTAAAATTATTGCATTTGCGATTGATACCTAACATGATTTTTACCTTCTCTGTCATATATTATTTTTATACACATATTTTTGACGTTTAAACAATACAGCCACGGTACAGTTGTTCTATTGGTAGGTACTGGAATCATTTGTGGTGTTAAGCCCCATTCCCACATAGCCGAGTTTCTCGTAGTCAACTCGTAGTATTATGTAACACGCCTCTCGGACCCAATACGTACTAAACTCTGCGACTACTCCTCGCACTCGGAAGATACACGGCGAGTAACTCCTGGGACTCGTAGCCAACTCCTGAGATTTGGAGCCGATAGCCGAGTATGCCGCGCTGCACGGCACACTCGGCGGATGTTCCAGGAGTTTCAAAAACTCGGTCATGACTCGCCGAGTACCAGGAGTCACTCGGCGAGTAACTCCTCTAACTCGCTGAGTTACTCCTCGAACTCGGCGAGTTATTCGGCGCTAATTTCACTCGTATTACACTCGGTGGGATGTTCAGGAGTGCGAGGAGTAACTCGACGAGTTGTAGGAGTAACTCACTGAGTTGTAGGAGTAACTCGCCGAGTTCTACCTTTAGTACATGCATCATCAGCGTAGGGGGTCGTATATAATTTAAAAGGCCGCTGCTCCTCTAATATTAGTCCGATTTTCGTCAAATAAGACTGTTTTGTAGTATAATTCATAGTGACTCCATAGGTGTTTTCGGATTGAAAATAGACTAAATATTAAGCGAGATATTCGTCTGAGAAGGCAGCTAGGTTGGCGGAGGCAAACAGTGGTGCTCTCGCAGACGTCCGCGCCCGGACTGTCTCAATGCAGGTAAGGCTGAGCGCTACTTTAAAAGGCTGCTGCTCCCCTAATATTAGTCCGATTTTCGTCAAATAATACTGAATTAAAGTCGAGTTCATACTTATTCCACACAGATTTTCAGATTGAAAATAAACCAAATATTAAGCAAGATATTCGTCTGAGAAGCCAGGTAGTCTGGCGGCGGCAAGGTGCTCTGTGTATGGCCCTGACTTGAATGGTGTGGTCAATATTTTTGACCATTTTATATACATTGTTTGGATGAGCTTTATTGCAATTCATTTCTACTCATTCTGCCAACTGTCGTGACTGTTATGTCAATTGCTATTAGCATTTTGAATGATACAAATAATGGGTGTAGAGAATACAGCAAATTCAATACATGTGTCAATTGCCTAATTGCCTAAATTGGGGTTATTTGACCTATCATTTCATGGTTTGTTCAAAGATGACACAGTAATTGCTATTAGCATTTTGAATGATACAAAGAATGTGTGTAGAGAATACAGCAAATGACTACATTAGTGCCTTTATGATACGCACATCGGGCTATGATATCATATCATGCTGTGGGTGTGGAGAGAGCGATCTCGCTACGCTTGACTGTCGCTACTAATTGTACCCCCCTTGAGGGCTGGACTGCACATGATTTATTAGCTCAGGGTCATGTGACAACTATGCGACAACTATGTTCACCCCTAAGTTATGTTTATTATGGGGTAATGTAAATACATCGATTATTTCAATCATTTGTACTCTGCGCGATGGAAGGTGAGGACGTTACAGGAAAATTCATTGAGGGTTTACCTCTTCATCCTAGTGAGGAAACACATGAAAACTCGGGAATAAGTTCTACAGCACATGGCACTCCTGATGTCACTGATATTTACTCCGTCACAAGCACCAGCAATTGGAAACTTTTTGGTAGAATTCTCCCGAAGAATGAGGTTATTTTCATTTGCCAAGTGGTGATTCTATATATCGTAATCATCACGTGTATAGCCAACCTCTCTTTACGCAATGGTGATAGCAATTTGTGGACCGCACTCCTCGCATCATCACTGGGAATTATGTTGCCCCAGCCCACGCTGTCAACACGTAAACCCTGATGAATGTTTGCTATTGGTTAGACCGCTAGAGCGATATGATAACGCAGCTGATTGGTCCACTCTCACCTGCTACACTCTGAGGCATGTCGAAATTGGCCAGTTCAATATGATACAGTAAAACGATTGGTTGCTAGGGTTGCATTACCATGACATTTGCATGAATGCCCTCGCTAACGTTGACCCTGGGTCGTATATAAACTCAAGCCCAGAGTCCTAGAGTCATTCACTTCTTTCGTGAAAACAAAGAATCACTCGATAAACAGCATGACTACCAGCCAGCTCAATGCCCAGACTCCTCAGGGTTCCAGTGGAATGACCATCTGCCTGTCAGAGAAGACGAGAGTCATCGCACACGTGGCTCTGCAATACAAGACTGGCTACATAACCATATCCAGATACAACGACGATACAGGCAAGTGGCGTAATGTTCACATCGCAAAGAAGTCTTTCGAGAAAATCCGAGAATCAGCAGATAACCTGCTTGATGCGATTGTGAATCGTAAAGCCATGGAGCAACGCCTAACCAAGAAGCAGTTTCTGATGATCACGAAGTTCCAGAAGCATGCGAGGAAGAACTATCCTTTTTGTCCATATTACACCCTAAGGTAGAGCAGGAGAGCATTGCCAGTGTGACCGAATTTCTAGACAGCAAAACAATAAATTTACGTCGTGAGGAATTCGAAAAACTTCACGCCTCGCTTGACAAGATTGACCATGTTATAAGCACACCTCAGAGTGGTGGAAATGACAGTGACAAATACAAACATCTTGAAGAGTGCCCCACTGTCAAGTGCTACAGATGGTCTATTGAAAAAAGAGGTCTCAAGTCTCTAAATGTGTACATGGATCGTGAACAGTGTGAAATGGCAGTGCAGAACTACATTCAGTCTTCACCTGGAGAGGATAATGACCCCTCCTCCTACACCATAGAGGCTGTACAGCTATTGAGACCTTCTAAGCTCGAAATTACTCAACGAGTGTACTACAACGTGTTATTGAAGGAGACCGGTTATGACGTGGATGACATGACTATCATGCCTCCTTCAGCAGCGCTAGTCAGGGAGACCATCGAGGAGAAAGTAACCAAGGTCAATGTTCTGCGGATTGTTGAGGCCGTTTCGTCCATGCTCAATCACAAGAGACTATTTCTTAAGTGAAATTTATGATATTTTCACTTATGTAGATGGAATTGCTAAAATTGAAGAGCAGGTTGTAAAGTCTGTAACACCTTCTGAACTTGTATCAGAACGGCTAATAGATTCTTGCTATGAATTAGTAGTAAAAAGAGGAGACAATGAAATTCAACAGGCAAATGTCCTTCCGCCTCAGTCTCAATAGAACAGTGTGATTTGTTTATTCGTTTTGATGACTTAATAAATATTCTCAAATTTCAAACAATCGATTTTGTTTCAATTTCCTAGTAAAAAAAAGTGGCCTGTGATTTTCAAAAAGGCTTACAAAAAAAATCATCATCATCAATAACAGCTAAATATTCATGAGACACTCCAGCACGAAATAAAATTAAGTCAGTATCTCCGGTTTTAAAAAAGCTCAATGGCCATATTTTATTACAACAGCAAACGTAGAAAAGACAGGTTACATTCATTATATCAAATAAAAGGAGGAGGAGTTACAAACATTGCGGTAATTGACATTTAAATATATATATATATATATATATATATATATATTTACATTCACATAGGTTTATTCATATATTACCTGAACAGCCAACAGTCAGTATTATATATGTATATCACAGTCAAAATTCTCTGGTATATGACCACTAATAAACAAGAATCGATACTGAAAAAAACCACATCTCTTTTCGTCCAAAATGTGCATCCCTTTCAGAGATACTGAAGGATTGGTTATTAACTTGAAAATGTCTACCCCTCGCTCGGCTAATTGATGAGTGCGATGATTATTGTTTTCGCCAAACTTGCCCCAGAAGCTGTTCAGGAGCAACTTGTTTGTTGCTCTTTTTCCTGGGTTGAACTCAATGTTGGTCTCATCAAGACGAATACCTTCGACTGACTCATACTGCTTGATGTACTCATTCTTTTCAGTGTCGCTCATGTCTCGAGACGGCCACCCCGAGGCTTCCTGTTTCCCTTTCAAGAACATGTTGACATAGTCTGAAAACAGTCCGGGGGTCTCTTGAGTACGATCAAACTTGGTTCGCTCCTTAAAGTGATATACCTCGCACACCTTTATAACAGTGTACCCCACAAGAAGGGCATCTTGGAGGTCCACTGTAGTCCATGTACCAGTGAGGTCCCGCTTCTCATCTGAACAGCTACATGGGTCTTTAGACAAATTCTGAGCACAGTTAACACAGAGAGGGAAGAAGAGTTTACCATTGAGGCGACAGGGAGACACGGGTGGCATAGACCCCTAGGGGGGCGAACGCGTGCCTGGACGAGACCAAAGTAGGTACTGATATCTGTTGTCTGAGGATCCACGATGACCTCTGGAATCCCCACAGGGAAGACATCGTTTTTCAGAACCATCGGATACAACGAGCAAATGTCAACGTATCCGATTTTCTTACCATCTTTGGCCTCGTGGTAAAGTTTCACTGCATTTACGCGCCCCCCGTAGAAAGAAGAACGGGGATCGAGACGCGGAAGCATCTCGCACGTACTTTCAACCTCCTGTAGCCTCCGATTATTTTTCAACATCGCATGGTATTCACATTCCCACATAGTGTGAACTGTAAATTACTCGGGGCATTTTGCGCATGGTACAGAAGATGTACTTAGCGATGAAATATGCGTCATACGCTTGCCCATTGTGGAAAAGGAGTGTATAACCCTCAAATTCCCTTGTGAAAAAAAATTCGCAAAACTCAGTGGCGGTGTTATCGCCGAAAAAGCGTACGGATCTCATTCCACAGGTTTCATCATCCATGCAGAGTGTTCTCTCAGGGTGACCCCTGGCGAGAGACGAGAGCCGAACATTTCGGACAGGCTGTGCCACAGTGTGCGCAGTGTTGTCTCTCCCTGTAAGTGTAGTCGATACAGTGCTCGCATTCCCAGTGAGCGCAGAGTAGATTAGGAGTGTGATATTCCGTTGTGGGGTCAGTCTCGAAATCAGCAAACATATATTTGTAGGACACAGCTTTCGGGGGCTGCTGCCTGATGTAGCAAAAATGGACCCCAGACACCCACTGCTTGCAAATACGACACTCACGCATGTCGCATCGGTGTTCACGAGATGGAATATAGTACACACCGCATGCTTTACATCTGTGTGTACTGGAGCAGACACCATTTTCGAAATGCCGACGGGCACACTCCGTGGATCGCATGAAGCGGTTACACGTGGTACATGAGTGTTTTTCAGAGTTAACAATGTCACATGAATCACCTCTACATGACACACACTGTTCACAACCACTGTGACCATAGCGCTTGTCATAGGGCTGCAGACACTTCGAGCAAAATGAGCTCTTTCCAAAGAGACAATTCACTTTGGTAATGGTGTGGAAGTGTCCTACAGCTGCAGGCCTCAGAGGATCTTCGACGTAAAGCAGGTAAACTGTTCTCTGACGCTGTTCAACACCCACATAGAGAAGACGAACACCTGACCCCCGCCCAAAAACCACAATACGGGTATTTGCCTCCCGCTCGAAAGAGGGAATGTCAGTGAATGAGGGCACGTAACCTAGATCGAACCCAGCACGCGTGTGCAACCTCACAGCCTCCACCTTTTGTAACTTTCGTCTTGCATTAATCATTGTGTAGTATTTAGTTCTTGCCTTCTGATGTAACACCCGATCAGTCGAAGGAGCTTCACTGAGATCCCCCCTGGCTATTCCCACCACAATCGCCCTTGATAGACATAAATTGTCACTATTGTTTATTTTGCATATACACCGAAGTCTATGCAGGTCATCAACATAATTGAGGCCCTCACTCCTACCACCACCTAGAGGATTGCGTATAACACCAATGTGGATTTCGAGAGGCTCATCCAAGTACAACTCGTCATCCGATTGAAGTAAGGTTTCCAGCAGTTCGAGAACTTTGAAAATATTGAGCTGGTGCAGAGGCATGAGTCCTAAGGTATGGGGGCTGTAAAAAGCTTCGTTTTGAATGAAAAATCTCACCAGATCATGAGGATTGTAACTCTCATTGAGTCTGGTGACAATGTCCTCGATCACTCCCTCAAGCCCACCCATTATATCGACTAGATTTACACCGGCCCAGTTAGCATTAAAGTGTACACGATACACAGTCTCCCGTACTACCCCTCCATCGAACTCCAGGTCACGTATATTTTCTACGTTAATGTGGCGGTGGAAATTCACCGAGTAATCATCTCCATCAAAAACCATGTTACCTTCAAAATCATCATCATCATCATTGTTATCTCTATTATCAGCATCATCAGCATCATTTAAAATAGGCGCATTATTATTATCCGCTTCACCACTACCATCTCCCAATATATTTTTGTCATATAGAATGTCTAGAAGCAGCCTCATTTCATTTCCATCATGTAGCTCTTCTAGATCCAGGTCCAGGTCCATGTCCATGTCCATGCTAAGATCCACATCCAGATCTCTGTCTAATTCTTGTTCGCATGAGGTCCCTGTTCCTGGTCCTGTTCCTGGTCCTGTTCCTGGTCCTGTTCCTGGTCCTGTTCCTGGTCCTGTTCCTGTTCCTGTTCCTGTTCCTGTTCCTGTTCCCGCGTCTAACTGCAAAATTTCCTTCAGCCTGAAAAACAGTGGAAAAAAACTTTTCAGTAAATTTTGACGAATATAGAAAATATACATATATATATATATATATATATATATACATATTACTCCTGATATAGAGCCCATGCTAAAATGTGTAACTACTAACGCACTAGGTTTCTGATGTCTGGTGTCATCACGCTTATCACGACAGTCTTTCTCTTTCTCTGTGCTCAGCTTATTCGCCTTCTTGTTCTTCATGTTCTTCTTCTTCTTCTTCGGTTCACCATCGCTGTTAACTTCAGACACGTCAACCACATGATGTCTCGTACCACATGTCTCAGCTCTATTCTCATTCTCCATCTTATTCACTGGTTCCAGAAGACTCTCTCCACCCCTCAATAGGCCCCATTTAACCCCATAATTCCCATGCGGGACTCCCATTTGGGAATTGCAGGACTTGGAGGACTTACAGGAAATGCTGGAATTAGATAGGAATTGAAGGACCTCATGGGACCCATATGGAGATAGGGGAGTTATTAAGGATGTAAAGGAATTGCAGGATTTATTGGGCATCAGAGGGACTTATTGATCTAACAGAGATTATTTAGGACTTGGTGGAATTATTGAGGACATACGGAAATTATGGGACTCAGAAGGGCTTCTGGGGAATTGCAGAATTATTCAGGACTTACAGGAATTATGGGGACCCAGAAGGGCTTATCAGGAATTGCGGAATTATTCAGGAATTACGGGAATTATGGGACTTACAGTGGCTTATTGGGAATTGTGGTACACCACAGGGACTAATGGGATTTAAGGTGATTATGTAGGATTTTTCAGAACTTGTAAGGATGTAAGGGAAATATAAATAACTATGGGACCTAGAAGGAGCTAGAGCTTGGAATAGTCGGACTCGTGGGTTTTATGGGAATTAGCTAATCCTATTCCAGATACATCTTCAACACAATAACATGAATTTGCCAATAATATAGCTCACACGTTTAATACAACCAATCAATTGTTGGCTCAGATTTAGCAGGCCTGGCATGAACACCCAATTACTAGTTAGTACACAGGGGTCACTAACCTTGTGATATAGACTTTCTCATAAAGTGTAACGCATGTAGGGTATTGATCCTGAGATGTTAAGTTGCCAGGCTTCATACACGCCAATGGCATTGGCTAAAGGCCCCTTCACACATAGCCGGATTAGACAACGGAGTGTCCCAGAATGAAATTTCTTCAATCCGTGGCGGTCCAGGCGAAAACGTGGGAAATGTCAACGACCGAAAAATTTGGCGGTGTGGACAGGATGGCAAGACGTTGGCGACAAGGAGCAACACGGCTATTACACAGATGTATACAGTCGCTACACGGATATGTACGGTTGAAACACGGCAGTACACGGAGGTGTCCGGTGCACCAAGGAACGAGCCATGGTTGTTGCCGGAAGTAACACGGATGTCCCGGATGAGTGCGAAGTGAACCGGATGTTACATGGGGCCTTCACGGATATACACGATCTGTACACGATCTTACTGCGGAGTTAACCTGTTTTTCTCCCGGAATGCGCTAAAATTGGTATTTAAGGTGGATGCGTTCCACTGGCCATCATTCCACTTCGGACTACCATACTGCAAAGGTGTTGCTGCTACTACACAAGAATGGATATACACGATCTGTACACGATCTTACTGCGGAGTTAACCTGTTTTTCTCCCGGAATGCGCTAAAATTGGTATTTAAGGTGGATGCGTTCCACTGGCCATCATTCCACTTCGGACTACCATACTGCAAAGGTGTGGCTGCTACTACACAAGAATGGATAATTATTATGTCTTTATCACACTATGACAAGGTGGAATTGGATGTGAAGTACCTGGACATGCAAGTCCAGCTACTTACTGCTGCAAATGATATACTTCTGCAAGAAGAACAGAAACTGCAAGACGCTGCAGAGAGGGCCGCATCAACAACTGATGAAGATGACTTCTTACAAAATGCTGGTGCTGCCCGAAGAAGAAGAAGAAGAAGGCGAATGTGGGTGCGACCTTGGCTTCTAAGAAGACCTCTTTATGGGTAGTATGAAAAACTGATGGCTGAATTGACTGCAGAAGATGTGGGTGGCTTCAAGAATTTCATGAGGATGGAGCCTGACTTATTTTATGAAGTTCTGGCAAGAGTGGGACCTAGGATTACAAAGCAGGATACCTTTTTGAGGAGGGCCCTTGAACCTGGACTGAAACTGGCTATTACCTTGCGCTACCTGGGTACGGGCAACAGCTACATGTCACTGCAGTATGGATTCAGGGTAGCCTTCAATACCATTTCTATCCTTGTCATCGAAGTCTGCCAGGCCATCATAGACGAGTGCTCAGCAGAAGTGATGCGTTGTCCTGTAACCCCAGAAGCCTGGAAAGAAGTTGCCAATGGATTCTACAACAGATGGAACTTCCCCCACTGCGTCGGCGCCAATGATGACAAGCACATTGCCATCAGATGTCCCAGGAAGTCTGGACCCCTGTTCTACAACTACAAGGGATTTTTCTCTATTGTCCTACTGGCTGTAGTTGATGCTGAATACAAATTCCTCTATGTTGACATTAGTGCCAGTGGATCAGGCTCAGATGCTGGAGTGTTTAGTCAGACAGAATTGAAGGAAGCGCTAGAAAGTGGGAACATTGGATTACCTGAACCAGACAACCTGCCAAATGATGACCAGCTAGTGCCTTACTTCATAGTTGGGGATGATGCCTTTGGACTGCAGACTTGGATGATGAAGCCTCTGCCTCACAGGAACATGACGATGGAAGACCGAATCTTCAACTACAGACTTTCTAGAGCTAGACGGGTGGTAGAGAATGCCTTTGGACTTTTGGCTGCCAGGTTCAGGTGTCTCCTCACAACAATGCCCCAAAGTCCTGACAGAGTGTGCACCATAACTCTTGCTTGCTGTGTGCTGCACAACCTACTGAGGCTGAAGTATCCAACTGCTCAAGTGAATGCTGTGGACCAGGAAAATGCAGACATCCATGCGATCATCCCAGGTGCATGGAGGGAGAATGCCAATCTACCAGACATGGGAGATGTGTACAGAGGCAACACCAAAAGAGCAGGCAAGGAAATGCGGCAATACTTGGTCAACTACGTCAACTCAGAAGCTGGGAGTGTACCATGGCAACAAGACAAAATTTGAAAATAACACGAATGATGTAAGTTCGAACATTAAATTATTACGAAACCTCAAACATCTGCAGCACACAAGTGCAAAAAAGTACACAGCATTTAATTATTGTCATGTAAACGTATGCAATACAGTTTACATGTAAATATAAAAGTTAAAACTACAAAAACCGGTAACTTTAAATGTTTAAACTTGCTTTCAATAAAAGTTCATTGTTCGTTTTCAGGTGAAGATTACTCTGTTGTGGTAGTTGGAGGCGTGGCACCGAAAAAGAGGAGTTATGGTCATCACCACCAACCATCCCCCCCCCCCACACTAGTGTTCAGCAAGTAGCTGGTGGGAGAAGTATCCTGAGGTGTGCTGCAATCAAGTGGTGACATGGAAGGATGACCGTGCGAAGGACCTGCAGTCAACCATGCCTGACTGATGATCGTCGAAGATATCTCAAGAGTGGGGGTCGGTGCAGGCACAGACGAAGGGGCAGACAACGTGTGCGCTTGGGGCGAAGGGCCGGATGCAGTAGCGAACATCTGGGCAGCAGGGCTGGAAGAATGCGCGAACATCTGGGCAGCAGGGCTGGAAGAATATGCGAACATCTGGGCAGCAGGGCTGAAAGAATGATGAGGGAACATCTGCCCAACAGGGGCGGTCGAAGTGCCTGTAGTAGGGACGAACTGCTGCTGCTGAGGGACATGAGCACATAGGGATGATACTGCTGTTGCTGTTGCAGTTGCTGTTGCTGCTGCAACTGGCGCTTTCGACGATACTCCTGCTTGAATTGCATGAGGTGCTGCAACGCTTGGGCCTGGTAATCTGACCAAGTGTACGTTTCCATTTGCATGACCTTGTGGTATATCATGTCCGAGAAAACCCTGTTCGACAAGCTGGCTGAGTCAGTCAGCTGACTCATCTTGGTCTGGATATCCTGCTGGAGATCGGTGGCCTTTTCGATCAGCGGGAAATAGGAAAGAACAGAACATTAGAGTAAGTCTCATGGCAACTGCAACAGCATGTGCACTATTGACAATGTAATGAAAAAGACACATCACCATACAGTGAACACTGGAAGTACCAAGAAACAAAGCTACCATTTGCTACTTTGGAAAAGCTACAACTTTAAACTGCTAGATTACAATTACAAATTTACACTACAAGATTACAATTACATTCTCCTGATTATCACGACAACTGAAGCAGTATACTTACTTGAGTGACAGCTTGTGTAGCATATCCACCTCCACTACTTGCAAGGCTGGATGCATCACAGTCATGATGATGACGAGGCTCGTGATGGCGTTTTGACGTCTTCTTGGTTGGAGGAGGGGCCCCCTTCCTGCTGCTGCTGCCCTTGTGAGGCCCACCCTTGGACCTGCTAGTATCCGAATCTCTGCCACCATCATCCGAAGTATCCAAAATTATCTCCGCATCAGAAGTGTCATCATCCTCAGTGGTACATCTGTTGCTGGTTGATGCGCTTTTTGCCGATAAACTGTGGGAAAGCTGCCCACCTTCTCTTCCATTTCCCAGTGTCCACCCTCTTGATGTGCCTCTCCAGATACCCTAAATTTTTCATTATCCAGTTGTCCCGGTCTGTGAGGATTCTGGCGGCCCCACCAGAAGGCTTCTTGCTTGGATCAGTAAGCTTCCCCACTGATGTCCGCATGGAGTCGTCCACGTCTTCAGCTGCTGGGATGTGCACGACAGCTCTTTTGCCTTCTGGTCGATTATTCGCGATTTAATGTCTATCCGCTTGTATTGTGCAAGTTGCCGGTTGTAGAGCATCTCCTGGGCATGGTACCAGTCAGCCACATCTTGTTCCTAGTCTTCTGTCAGGTTCAGGGGTTCTTTTTTGTGCCTTTTCGCTTTTGCTGTAGGTGGTGGTGGAGCTGCAGCAGCTGCAGTTGTAGCAGGTACCTCAGCAGCAGCAGGTACAACTGGCCCAGGTAAATCAGGCATGCCTTGTGGACTTTGCGGTCTTGAAACTGTAGAGGTATTACTTCCTGCATCTTCTCCAACAGCAGGTCCAGCTTCCTCTTGCACGACAGTCTTCTTGGTAGCCCTCCCTTTTCCTCTCCTAGGTGGCATGGTGGTTATTCAAAGCAACGGCAGTAGTACCAAGGCTTTGATAGAGTTCAGAAATCCAGAAGAAGTGAGCGATAATGCAATTAATGCGATGATCAACGATGAACAGCGTGCGCCGGAATGATGCTTCTCCCAAGATGGCGGTGCTATATATACGAAGACATCCGTGCTCACTCCGTGTCAGTCTATTTGACACCGTGTTGACACCTTGTTCACTCCGGCCTCTCCGTATTGACTTAGTGTGACACCGTGTACCTAACGGGGTTACCGGGGTCAAGCAATTGACCCTTAACCCGCTCTCCTTGTTCACTCCGTGTTGACTCCGTGTTGCCACGTGTTCACCCATGTGGAACCGCGTTGCACCTTGTACTTTCTGGCATGGAATTTTCACGCGCGGTTGACGCCGGACTTAATCGGACATTACACGAAGTATTCCGGAGTCAATATGGAGATTCCCGGAGATCGGCGGAGTCTACCAGGAGTCTACACGGAGCAACACTGATGAAATTACTCCGGTACCTCCAGCATGAAAAATTTAACATTTTAGATTTTTTTTGCCTGAGTCCCACGGTGTTTCCGGATAGCCCCGGACAATGCCGGAAATGCACACGATGTCTACACGCCTTTACCCGGAGTATGGTGGAGTTGTCCTCTGGGACGCTCCGGTATCTTATCCGGCTATGTGTGAAGGGGCCTTAACTGGAGTCATTACTTATTTGCGACATCGCTATTTTGTCAAAATCGATTTAGAATAAAACAAGAAAAGATTTTGTTGTCCAAAATTTATTATAATCTGAAACAGTATAGCCTCAAATGCAATACAGGTAAGTGGATTCAGAATAATTTTCACTTGAGAGCACATAAATATTATTTTAATACAAAAATATGATTATTTATTGTCACATCATCCAGTAAGTACCCTTCAAATTTGCAAATTATGTCAGCAGCACATTTATCATTCTTTCTGGTATTTTTTAACAATGTGTCAATACATAATTTTATTACAATAATAATAACTTGATTAGGAAAAAATTATATGAGTACTGATTAGTAAGTTTGCTAATATAGGCCTACATTGAAATAAATAGTCCCTGAACAGGCAACAAGAAGTTACAAAGCTTAAGTCTGTTAGAGTCTACTAAAAACGGAATTGATGAGTCACACTCCCATTTGTCCTATTACAGCTTTTCTATCCCATGATGACTCATAAGGTAGGAGTCTTCTATCACTAGAAGGCAAGTGGTGTCACTATAGCTGAACTTTGTCCTTAATGACAAGCTTCAGTGAATACAGGATTATCCATTGCCATGAATGTCTGTATGAGTCATCAAGGGAGCTTAAACCTCCACAAAATATAGTTCTATGTATCAACAATGACTCATCAAGTGCAATTTTTTACTTTACAAGTGAATTAAAGTTTACATATCAATTTTGAGTTACACAATACACCACTTGTATATTCTTGGCAACTAGTTCTTTGGCATCTTCACAATGCATAATATATGCACTATACAACACAATAAGATACAACAAGGCAGTTAAAAAACCTCACAATGAGGTATTTCACATCCTAAACTTTATCCAATGACACAAGCTGAAGAAGTCAGTGTGATACAGACGAAGCTCCTTATGCTGAAACCTATCACTCCAAATAGGTTATTATCAACTGAATATTTCTTGGAATGTAAATTGAACACATGTTTTTAAAAGTACTGTTCAACAAAGGTGTTTTCTACTCTATAACATACATTACCTAAGTAAGCTATACCTGAACCAGAAACCCCTCGGTGTTGGACATTCAGCATTTTGCATTCGCACCAGCATTTTCGAATAAATGCATTAAAAAGTTGCATCTTAGCTGCTTTATATAATAGTATCATGTCTACCAACCACAAATTGCACTTTGATGTAATGGACAGAGCAAGTCCAAGACTAGTTATAATTAGATGAAAACCATGCTTTTCCATGTGTTTATCCAAGTCATGGAAACGCTTGTGACTTATTTGGCCATGTAGCAAACTCTCATATTACAAAAGCAATCGCCAACAACAGGTAGTAGTGGGTGGAGTGACTTATTCTGAATGAAGTGCCAGTGGCATCAGTAGCGCCAATAAGTACCAAGTTTTTGGCGTACACCAATGACATCGCTGACTCGAAGCTTAGGGTATCACCAATACACTACTCACAGATGAATGCCTAACATACCATGAAGTAGGAAACTCTATGCAGAACCATCAAGTGTTACAGGAAAACTGGATCAACACCGCCAATGGTCCAGCACATAAAAAATGTTATTTAATGCCACCAAATGCTTCCCCATGTAAGTCACTTATGCCAGGAAGAACAAAAAGCTATAAACCTACAAGATGTACAAACTGAATTTAGAAAAAGTAGATGACATGCCCGATCTTGGGGTTCAACTAAATAAATCCTTTTAGTAGGGAGGAAAAAAGAAAAAAGTAATAACACACCTATTCTAAGCTCATGATGTTGCTACATCTTCGGTTTATCAGATCTAGGGTAATCAATTTCTGACCATGTACCCATTCATGCCTTTAAATGTTTGCGTGCATCAATTTGATCTGTCAAAATTCAAGCCTTCACAGTACTTAAGAACACATGAAGCAGAAAATGTTACCTCAAACTCATTCTGACACAGCAAACAAATCAAAAACAAGTATTCACTAATAATGAGTGGGTGCCCTCAAAATTAACCATAAATAAATGCTCGATTTTCATCTAATGATGAAGAGATGCACAATTTTTTTCGTCGTTTCATTCTGTGTCTGGTGTATGACTTGGTGATGCCTTCTGAATCAGAATCAGTTTCTGCTGCATGGGAACCTGTAACAAGTAAAAGAAGTTTCAATGAGATGCAATGCCTTTTTTGTTTCCATTTCCCTGCCTAAACTTTTAAATTTTTTTTTGACTATTTTAAAATACATTACTATACATTATAACTAAAAATTTAAACTTTGGCCGACCTACTGACCCTACCTTGTGAGGGCTATGAAATCAGAAACCTAACAATATTTTTTCATTCAGCCAAATTAACTTTAAGTATCCTATCTATCCAATGATAATTTTTTTTGTCATCATGTCATTCATCATTATGGCCAAGTAGACTTGTCACAGAGAAGTAGCCATGGAGAGTATTGCAATATGGCAAACTAAGGAAAAAGTGCAGTATAACGGATTCAGATTTATGACCCTATTTAACAAGCCTCATTGCCAGGCCTATGTCTTAAAATGCTTGAAATGTCACAAAAATTAATGTAGTTATAACCGCGGTTTCATCCTCACTGTAAAGACAGCGTTTATTTTCACAACCCCTGCTTATCTACACCAAATGTTATTTTAATTGTGCTAGAACTTAAAACTTGTGAAATATTTGATAAAATTAAATTTTTAATGGCCAAGAGGACTTATTGGGAATTATGGGAACCACAAGGACAAGCAATATAAAGACTTTTCACAGCTATATCTAGTCAAGAAAATTTTGTCAAGATTAAAGTGATCAGAAATACATGTACCTTTGAAATTCTAGTTCTTGAATATCAGCATCATCTTCTTCACTTGCTGGCTGTACAATATCAATAGTGACATAATTCTTCCTGAGGACATTCTGAATATAGTTCATAAAATTGTACATTCCTTCTTGTAGTCTATTTTTTTTTTTTTTTTTGGGGGGGGGGGGAGGGGGTATCCATTCAATGTTCATCATAGGAATTTCTTGCTTCTTTGTGGCAAGGTTGACAACCCTTTGGGCGAAGAACCCCAGGGACCAACACGGATTGGTGGAAGCACACACCAGTAATACAAAGGTTTCTACCTCATTGATAACATTATGGTGCGCTTTTTCAAGATATCTTGCAAGAGTTTGGTTATAAGTAGTGCCAGCTTGAGCTATTATGATTGCTATTGGTTAAAGGCATAGTTTATGAAGTTATTGCAGTCAAAAGCAGTCACAAAAAATTAAAGTGATCATTAGCTGGAAGACTCATAAAAGTTATCATGAGCTGGTAGAATTCATAAAGCCATTGAGTCTGTATTTGCCCAGCTGGATGTCCTTTCCAGTCTCTGAAAGATCTCTATGTCAATACTACTGGAAATTAAGAGATAAACGTTATTTCATATCAAACCTAGGTTTAATTTAATTAACTTGTTACACCATATTTTTATTCTTCTAATACTTAAATAACTGCTGCAATATATATTTCAGTGAATCTGCCTAATTACTATATATATATAAATGGAAATTGACAGGACTATAGGGATGGTCTGATTGTATTAGGAATTTTGCAATGATTATGGTACTTATTAAGAATTGGATTGAGTTAATGAATGGTCTAGATTTATTAGGTATTATGGGCATCATCAGTATTAGCAGGGACCTATAGGAACCAGTCCTAACCACAAGGACTTATTGGGAAATATGGGAACCACAAGGACTTATTGAGAATTATGGCAACCACGAGGACTTGTTGGAAATTATGGGAACCAAGAGGACTTATTGGGAATTATGGGAACCACAAGGACTAATTGGGAATTATGGGAACCACAAAGACTTATTGGGAATTATGGGAACCACAAGGACTTATTGGGAATTATGGGAACCACGAGGACTTATTGGGAATTATGGGAACCACGAGGACTTATTGGGAATTATGGGAACCACGAGGACTTATTGGGAATTATGGGAACCACAAGGACTTATTGGGAATTATGGGAACCACGAGGACTTATTGAGAATTATTAGGAAATATGGGAATTATCAGGGACTTCCAGGAATTGGTAGGAATTGTTGGGAGTTACGGGAATAATTGGAGTTGCGGGAATTATGGGGTTAAATGGGGCCTCTCAATACTCCTACTGACGTTGCTGCTGCTGTTGATATCGATGCCGATACCTCTGATGCCTCTGATGCCTCTGATGCTGATACTGACGCTGCTTGGTGTCCTCTGTAGTGGAAAAAAAGAAATACTTATTATGGCACTGGATTTTAACGCTTTTAAAAAATGAAATAAGGAAGTTATTTACAGAACACAAACTCACTCATGGTCCACTTTTCTTCTTTTAGTTGAGGGCTCGCCAGTCTTGGAGGAGGTGAAGCATGCAAAAAATTCCTCAAGCTCCCTGGATCTTTTCCGGTGGTAACGTAACTGCTGTCCGAAACGCTGTAAAAAATAAATAAAAAATTACCGTAATGCTGAGACAAATTTTATTGATTTTTTTGACACAAAAAAAAGAAATTAGTATTTTCTCAGTTAATCATCACCAACCTTAAGCATTTCACTCTCAACTGAGCGTAGAGTATTGTCATCATCACTCCCACTCCACCCGCCAGACTCGTCGGATGCATAAAAGGACACGTAATTAAGGTGATTTGTCATACTGGTGGAGGGTACAGCAGTTTGCACAGTTAGTGGCGATAGTACTGTTCCAGGCCACTGTAGAGCTGGCACACCTGTGTTAGTCGCTGTCGCTGGTGCTACTACAGTTGGTACTGACACTGTTACTGTCTCTATCACTGCTGCTGCCACAATCGAGGGCGCCGTCGACTAGTCACCTTCGCCGACACAGTCCTCGCTGAGGCACATGCGCCGGGCAATACTGCCGAAGTTGGACTTACTACATCGGCAGAGCACGAATGGGGTACCTGAGTACTAGCCCGTGTGTGAGCCTGAGTCTGGATCTGAGACGGGTCCTGGGCCTGAATCCGAACCCGTGGCGTTTCTTTCGCTTGCGCTCTCGCTTGCGCTTTCGCTTGAGCTCTCGATTGAGCTCTCGCTTGAACTTTGACTTCTGTGTCAACTTTGACTTCTGTTTCTGCTCGGGTTCGAGCTTGGGGTCGGGTTCGGGTGTTGACGTTAGAGTCTGAGCGACGCTTAAGGCCAAGGAGGCATCTAGCGCTTCATCAGTTTCCATTTCCTCCTCGACTTCAGCCTCTACCTCTACCTTGCCCTCAGTCACAGCATCGACCCCTGTGTCAGTTCTCGCCCCCTGGTCATTACCGCTTCTCACTAGATCCTGTAAGTCTTTCATGACCTGATCAGCCAATCTGTAAAGAAAGAAAAAAGAGTATTTTTAAAAAATAATTTGTCATTTGATCATGGAGAAGCAAGGAGGAGAAGCTATATTCGCCTTCGAGTCGCCCTCTTCAACTATAATTGCGGGACCATCAATGTCGGGTAAAACGGTTCTGACTCTGGCCATCCTGAGACACGCCGAGCTGATGTACACGATACCACCGGAAAAAATACTTTACGCGTATGGTGTGCATCAAAAAAAATTTGACGCTCTAGAGGCTGACGTGAGCAATCTAACAACACACCACGGTTTACCAACTCGGGAGATTGTGGATAAACTGAAGAGCACCACTGATGAAGGCCACAGTCTGCTGGTACTCGATGATCTCATGGACGAGATATGTAAATCTAGTGAAATGTGCTCTCTTTTCACTAGAGACGTTCACCACAGTCGTATCTCAGTTATCATGATATCACAAAACGTCTACCATCAGTCACGATACTCTCGAACAATCAGTCTCAACACTAGCTACTTGATATTGATGAAAACGTGTAGAGACTTACAACAGATACACCTCCTCTCACGTCAGATGTTCCCCGGCACTCCGAAGAGACTAGTCGAAACGTACGAAGACGCCACTCGTGAGCCACGTGGATACCTTGTAGTGAACAACTTGACCAGTTCTGGGGACGAGGACGTACGGCTGAGCACCTCTATTCTACCCGGGGAGACTCTAACGCTATACACGCGTAAATAATGTCGAAGAGAGTTGAGAAGTGCATCAGTTTTTTAGAGCTTTTAATACGTACGTACAGGATGACAGCGCACCTGAGTCGTACCCTATTGGCTGATGCCACCAGAGAGCATGTACTCTGTCTGACTGAAGTGATCCTAAATACATTGGAAGGAAACCTCGAGCTTTCTAGTAAAACGTTGAGCGAGTTAAGTCGCACCAAGCGAGTGCTCAGGAAGGTAGCACGTTTGGTTGAAGTAGGAGCAAGAGTAGGAGTAGGAGTAGGAGTAGGAATAGGAGTAGGGACAGAGCCAGCAGTCTCAACATCAGTCTCCTCCTCTACCTCTACCTCTACCTCTACCTCTACCTCTACCTCTACCTCTACCTCTACCTCTACCTCTACCTCTACCTCTACAATTAGGATTGATGCCTCTACTAGGGATTAGTTGAAATGAATTTACGTGACACACTACAAGACCATTGTAGAGTTTTTGGAGCACTGTCTACCTTACCTGAAGAATTTACTTTCCGGCCGCATTGACAGTTCGGATTACGGTCACGACAGAGGTCACGATGACTCAGAATATGACGATGAAATTTAACCGGAAGGTCTACGTGATACCCAAGGAAAAATACGAAAATCTGGTAGAGTCCAATAGAAAGAAGTCGTCAGATGAGCCCGGGCGACTGGCCGCAACAGCTGTTGCGGGCCAGTCGCCTCCCTGCGACAGTCGGAAGAGGCTGTAGTTTTTAGCGCGTTTTCGAATAAGGGAGGAAGGCTCACTGGAAATGGTGGGGGGGCCGCTAGCAATGGAAATACTGCTGTAATAGGGGCGCCGTCGACGCAATCGTCCACTCTCTCTGTCGACGGTGGTCGAGTGCGTCCGGACGCCGATGTTGACGTCGACACGGGCGCTTACGCTGACTCTAGATCGGTGAATGATGCCGATAGTGATACAGAGAAATCGAATGACAACACACCTCGAGATCGGCAACGCAATTACGTCAGTAATGGCAACCGCATGGGCGATGTCGATGCTAAGGTCAATGATGAGTACGAATCAATATTGAGAAAGGTCAATGCCGAACTGGTTTATAAAACTCATAAGGATAAGGCCCGAACCATACTATATCTACTCACAACATCGCCGTCGATACAGACGGGCGGAGAAGAAGAAGAAGAAGAAGAAGAAGGAGAGGGTGAGGGTGAGGGTGAGGTTGAGAATAGGTTTGTAGCCGGTGATGTTGATTACACAGGGCTGCTACTTCACACTCAATCTAGCACACATCCAGTACCTCTACATCATAACAAGCTGTACTGTCTCATGTTAGACCATGATGTACCCCTGAAGCTTATTTCCAATATAAAATTGAGGAGAATATTGCACTACTTGAAAAATCGTCTCTCTAGAGATGTAGAAGAAGAAGAAGAAGAAGAAGAAAAGGAAGAGGAAGAGGAAGAGGAAGAAAAGGAAGAAGCAGAAAAGGAAGAAGCAGAAGTAGAAAAGGAAGAAGCAGAAGCAGAAGTCTCACTCGTGTCTACGTCTACGCGGGTATCTACCTCAAATAAAAGGAAGAGGAATAAGTTGGAGGCTGAACTGAAGCAGAAGCAGAAGCCGAGGCCGAGGCCTATGAAGCAGCGTCGAACGTTCTGGATACATGTCAAAGCAACATAATGGTGTTACCTAGAGACATAGATGCGTATTTAACGAGACGATTTTACAGCACCAAATCACCAGGTAGTTTCACGAGTCCATCTAAACTACACGCTGTTATCAAGAGAGAAGGTAGATACGATATAAGTCTCAACAGGATCAATGACTGGGCCAAGTCTCAAGACATTGTGTCATTACACAAGCAGGCTCGTCAAAAACCTACCAGGTATCGCCGAGTAATTGCACCAGGCATCAATCACCTGTGGGATTGCGATCTACTAGTGCTCAATGGTGAGAGATTCACAAAAGCGAACGATGGATTTGCATACATTCTGGTAACAATCGATGTCTTCTCAAGATACTGTAGAGCAGAGCCCCTTAAGAGTAAAGGAGGGAAACACATGAGTGACGGGTTCCGGAAAATATTTACCGCAGCTGAGGCTGGAGATGCATTACCTCGATTCCTAAGGAGTGACAGGGGTACTGAATTTACCAATACGATGGTCACATCGTTAATACACGAGAGCGGAGTGAGGCTCATTTACACCAACACTGAAACCAAGGCTAACTACGCCGAGGCAATGATCAAGGGTCTGAAGAAGCGACTGTTCCAATTCTTTCAGCTCAGTAACAGTTACGCATACATCAAAGAGTTTCAGGATATAGTGTCATCATACAATCGTACTATTCATTCGAGCATAGGCGTCAGTCCATGGCAGGTCAATGAGAGCAATGAGCAGTCAATTTGGGACTACCAGTACGTCACTAGAAATACCTCAGGTCTGGCAGCTGCTTTCAAGAAGGCCGTAACTTCGGCGAGAAACAGGAAACGAAGCGTCTACAAATTCGCCATTGGAGATAAAGTGAGAGCGTCCTATCATAGACAAAAAAATTTTTCTCGCTCATATGATGAACAGTTTACCGGTGAGGTCTTCACGGTAAGAGCTAGAAAATTTTCTGACGGTGTAGCCGTTTATTACTTGACCGATTACGGAGGTGAACGCGTCTCAGGACCTTTCGATTCTAATGAGCTGGTTGCGGTGCGATTTGACCCCGTTGCATTCTTCAAAATAGAGAAAGTGATCAAAACGAGAGTGGGAGCAGACGGTGCGAGCGAGAGCCTCGTTAAATATCAATCTTGGCCTAGTAAATACAACCAGTGGTTACCCAGCGATAGAATAAAGTCTCTGAGGAAGAGGAAGAGGAAGAGGAAGAGGAGACAGTGAAAAGTGGAAGAAGAAGAAGAAGAAAAAGAAGAATACACTTCGAAATAGAACCAAAAAAAAATGTTAATTTAACTGGTAAGCGACCAGACACTGGGGATAAACCCAGACAACGATGCCGGCCGCTTCACTGTGCAAATGCCAGAGGTATTTACACCCCCTAAGAATGGCCTAACTGGTGGTCGCTGGTACCTCGGACTAGTGGACATAGCTGTACCGCTAGGGAATAGTGGCCGCACCAAGTGGGATGTCATGTATGTGAACTGTCCCCAGCTAGAAGGCTCTGTGGTAGGTGATACCTACAGTCCAGTACTACGCTCCATACCAATGGGCGAGATAAAAAGACATGGTTTTGCTCGAGTTCAATCAGTGCTCTACGTTCCATTGCGAGTGTCAGACGTAAGACATCTTTCGATAGAACTCTGCGATTCGAGAGGCAAATTATTAGGAGAGTTTAACGAGAGACAAAAAACTCTACCAAGTGTACTTTGGAGCTGATATGGAAGAAAGATACAAATCACTAGCAGCCATGAAGGCCGAACCATGGATAGAGCATTTCAGGAAAACGGTGGGGACACCACTCTATGGTCTAATAGACCGAGGCCCGTTGTCATCAAACGAAACAAGGAGGGTGACAGCGGTGGAAATAAGAACAATGAAAATTTACCCCTGACAGTGGTGTCACCGATAGAACAGTCTAATGACATGGCCCAGGCCCAGGTACAGACCCAGGCACGGACCCAGGGTGAGCTGACTACAAAAAGTGATAAAAACTCGGGAAGAGAGCGAGGAGGCTCAGTCCATCAGCGGAACAAGTTGACAGCACAGCGTCTTAAGCGAGGGAGGCAAAGTTTGACTGGGGCTACTAGCAAGAAAATTTCGAAGATCAACGACGTATTCACTCGTCATGTCAAGCGGTGAAAAAGTGCTAGAGTCATCAGACCTGGCCTATGAGGACACATTAAATTTGTTCAGCGCACCAGTGAGTAACCTCGGAGTAACTGATGTTAAATACCTGACCCATAAACCAGTCAACCAATTTTCTGCCGAGGGCGATGTAAAATTTCACGTACCAGGTGTGGGTACTTCGTATATCGACTTATCAAATGTCTACCTATCGACCAGAGTATGAATTGTAAGGGGCGATGGTTCGAGAGTACCAGAGGGAGGTGAAGATGCGGCCGCTGCTGCTTCAGCTGCTGCTGCTGCTGCTTCAGCTGCTGCTGCAGCCAATGATGAGTCTGCGGTTGAGGCAGATGAAGGCGCATGGAGTGTGGGGCCCGTTAACAACTTAGCCCATGCACTCTGGGATCAGGTGGAAGTGCGACTTAATGACAGAGTGGTGACAGGGGGTCAGACAGGCTACAGCTACAAGGCTCTCATGAACACCCTACTGGGCGAGACTGAACTAAATGACTCGGAACTGGAAAATTCGCTGTTTCACAAGGACACCACCGGATTCATGAATGATGTCAGCCTCGCATTTGGAAGTAACAGTGGACTTAAAAAGAGAGCCTCTGCCATGAGTGGAAGTAGAACAGTCGAACTTTTAGGGAAAGTCGATGTCGATGTGTTTAAAGCGAACAAATATCTACTAAACGGTGTTACTATTGACCTGAATCTCACACCAACGTCAAACAAATTTAGACTACAGAGTGCTAATCGTGAGACCACTGATTACAAGCTGGAGATTGTCGATATTACTCTTATTCTGAAACACGTGACCCCCTCAGGTCTCATTTTACTCGGTCACCAGGATGTAATGCTGAAGAAAATTTCTAGAGCGAAATATTTCTATACCAAAGAGGAGTTACGAAAGTTCAACTTGGCTAGAGACACTTCTTCCTATTACATCGAAGATGCGTTTAATGGCCGAGTACCCAACAAAATTGTCTTAGGCTTTGTGTCAGGGGAGTCCATGGGAGGGAGCCTAACCAAGAACCCCTACAATTTCATGCACTACGACATCACTTTCATCAATGTGAGTCTATCGGGCACACCTACTCCGAGAGGACCTCTGAACTTGGATTTCTCCGAAGATAAGTACCTACACTGCTACTCTGAACTCTACAAGGGGAAACCGAATTACGCTAACAAGGCGAGAATAAATCGAGAGGAATATAGAGACGGCTATACATTATTCGTCATTGACTTAGCCCCTCAAAATTATGACGAATTCTACCCAGTGACTAGGGAGGGATGTGTGAGAATCGAACTACGATTCAAATCGTCTCTAAAGGAATCGGTTGTCATGCTCACTAAAGTGACATACCCTGGACTATTCGAGATCGACTACGCTCGCAATCTCTATTTAACATGAACACTAATCAATTGTACGAAATACTTTGGAATGATGAAATTACGTCTTCATACGTTATGGCTATTATGCCCTCAAATGCTCTGAAGTACCTGAAAGTGAGTCATGGTGCCAGACGTTGCAAACCAGCCAAGCGATGCAAGAGTGAATACTGTTACATAGTGAATTGTAATGAAAACTCGTACTTACGCGGCGACATGGGACACTGGATGGTCCTCACTGTTCATGGTTGTGATGGCGGTGGAGGTGGCAGTGGCGGTGGTGGCGGTGGTGGCGGTGGTGGCGGTGGTGGCGGTGGTGGCGGTGGTGGCGGTGGTGGCGGTGGTGGCGGTGGTGGCGGTGGTGGCGGTGGTGGCGGTGGTGGCGGTGGTGTCTTTGTCACTGCTGATGCTGCTGCTGCTGCTCTTGATGTTGACGGTGTACGGACGACGTCGCTGAATGGAGAGTCCAACTTGATAGAGATTTTCGATTCGATGGGCGAGGGCACCTACAAAGGAGAAATGATGACTTTTATATCAAAATTTAGACATTGTGTAACGTATTCTAGGTATTTAGCTGCTACTAATTGCGGTTACTATGTATTGATATATGTATATTACAGAAGTAGGAAATATAGCCCCTCTAGTGTTTTGAATATGCTATACAAAATACCTGATGTGAAAAGTCAATGTTTAATGCTACCACTACTACCACTACTCCTACTACTGGCTAATTTCAGTGTTAAATACTCCATGTTTAAAAAGAATTATGACGATCGATTTTACTTCTATATTAAAATTTGAGGTATTTACAACATTGTCACATATGTTCAGTTGCTGGTATTGAAAATAAACACGAAATTCATAAATATATATATATATATATATATATATATATATATATATATATATATATATATATATGACCTCTTTTATGGCTGTATTACTGTCTGCATGTGAAAAAAAAGTGAAATAAAAGAAATGAATTACACCGATCGATTTTACTTCTATATTAAAATTTGATGTATTTACGGTATTGTCATATATGTGTAGGTGTTAGTATTGAAAATGTACACCAAATGTGTAAATATATATACATATATATATATATATATATATATATATGGCGTCTTTTATGTATGTATTACCATTTGTATGCGAAAAAACGTGAAATAAAAGTTTAAAAATTTTACACGAGCGGTGTTTTTTCTAAATTTGTACTATAGCATAAACCAATAAAAATACCAAAATACATGAAAAGTGACATACCTGGCTGTATTTTTTTTTGACGAAGTACTACACGTGGAGAGTCAGCCTGATGATGTTCCTAGAGGTGACTCGGTGATGGCTGTCCGATTGTAGCTGGTACTGAGGTCTTAGCGTATGCTAATGCGATCAGTCTGTGAGTGGAGATGCCCTCTGGCTTCAGACCCATGCTTTTTATACCATCGTATTTGCTGGAGGACAATGCGAGTGCCTCAGCGGCCCCCCCCTGCTCAGCCCGCCCGTGACAGATCGCATCGGTGATTGTCACATTAAGGGCTTGAGTGCATTCTTTTTTTGCTTATGACCAATCTTAAATTGAGCAAAAGCGCTTCGTCTGCTTGACGTTTTTTTAATGCTAAATTTGAAAATAAATAAAAATTTTGCACTTCGAACTGTGTATATATATATATATATATGTAGGTATGTAGATATGTAGATATGTAGATATGTAGATATATAATTCAATTAAGCCACACATCCATATTTTTTAATTGACGATTTTATACCTTAGTTAAGTTTATGAATAGTGATATTGAAACTGGACTTGATTATATGGGTAAATAGCTATTACGTAATACTCGTATTAAGTTAAACATTTTCAACTTGATACCACAAATAGTGATGCACTAATGGAGATGACTTGAGAGTTTCATTTTTTTATTCGTAAATATCATGAGTGGTGATTATACTAATATATATATATATATATATATATATAGCTGAATAAAACGTCACTGCAAGGAGAGACAGAGGGTAAATTTGAGTTGTACGCTTTTTTGGTGCTTAAAAATGAGACAAATCGTAATTGTTTTGTTGTTGAGCTTGGCGGAATGTTCTGCATGGATATGTGGCAATACTGGACAGTGTAGTTGCTCATCTTCTGGTTTTGTACTCTGCAAAGATGCAGATGCAGCTCCATTCTTCGCTGAAGTGCATAGGCCAGGCAAGAAGCTGACCATTAAAACGACCAATGACCAATTCGATATGTCAAGTATGGCGAATACGAAGGGATTTGAAAGAGTGATTGTGATGGGACTTTCAGCAGACCTCTGTGAGACACTGATTTCTACCTTTCCATGGGCCCGCTGTTTGGTGAACGACCTTGGATCTTTAAAGCCGCGCGTGACTGTCACTTCATGGACTAGGACGACTGTCAGTGACCCTAAGGATGATGTAGTCGCTGCTGAAGAGCCTCTGATAGGAACGAAGTCATCGCTAAAAACCTATGGCACTGGAATGATAGTCTGGACGATATTGAGCAGTATTTTTGGAGGGATCATGACGTGTTGCATACTGGTGAGTTTGGTCAACTTGCACGCACGTATTAACAGCCACGCTAGGTCTGATGATCCGCCCCTGTTTGCTGTTGCCTGCTGTTTGAAATGTCTTGCACTAATGCTGTATCCAGTACACCTGATCGCCAAATGTTGCAACTGGACCTGTTGTGACATTCACACATTGGATCGAGGTACTCCACCCAGCACCACACCCTTTCAAGTCTAGGTATACTCAATTTCTCATTATAGCTACACGAGTTAAAGTGATTTGAGAAGACTTTGTAGTAGTAAACTAAGCGAACACTTATCAGCTGATGAAAAAATTTGGATGTCAGTGTCTGCAATGTCGATGTAAAGATGTAAATGCTAGTGTCTGGGGTGGTCTAATTTAAGTATAAATGAACCCTGGAGAGAATTATTGCATACCTTACTGGACAACTTTAATACAATTGCAAAGGCTCGAGTTAACTGACATTGTTTTTTTCAGAAACGTGATTCGATCAGACAGCAATATGCCACCACGCGTCGTCTGCTGAGACTATTGATGGTAGTTTGGGGGATTTATGCCACAGCTGATGTCAATGAACTGCGCATGGTGAGACTTTTCATGGCCATTTGGAGGGTTTATGTTGCTGCTGATGCAAATGATGATGATAATGATGACGATGTTGAACATGAGGATGACGATGGAGTGATGTATGAACAACCTAATGGTAGACCTAACATGGATGATGCCCCCCTGGATGAGCACCACGATGTGATTGAGATGAATGAGGGCGGTGTTGACAGGGCTGAGGAACCGGCAAATCATGCTGGCGAGCACGCTGCTCAGCCGAGGGTGTATCGAGCGCGCCTTGCCCGGTAGCGCTAAATTTGAAAATAAATAAAAATTTTGCACTTCGAACTGTGTATATATATATATATATATGTAGGTATGTAGATATGTAGATATGTAGATATGTAGATATATAATTCAATTAAGCCACACATCCATATTTTTTAATTGACGATTTTATACCTTAGTTAAGTTTATGAATAGTGATATTGAAACTGGACTTGATTATATGGGTAAATAGCTATTACGTAATACTCGTATTAAGTTAAACATTTTCAACTTGATACCACAAATAGTGATGCACTAATGGAGATGACTTGAGAGTTTCATTTTTTTATTCGTAAATATCATGAGTGGTGATTATACTAATATATATATATATATATATATAACTGAATAAAACGGAGTACATGTCTATAGTACGCCAATTCTCGACAGCGCGGACAGATGTGGTATAACTCAGGGGCACACTACGTCTAATATACTCCTTCCATTGTCTTAGGACGCCGGTCACTTTTACCGTCTTTTGTTTTATTACGTAACACTCAAACGTTAGGCATTGGGGTCACCGTGAGTAAGGGAGGGCACAATGGGGGGTACTGCTACATGGCATAGGGGTAGGTCAGTTGCAGTAGCTACTTCGGTTGCATAAGTTGTCACTGCAAGGAGAGACAGAGGGTAAATTTGAGTTGTACGCTTTTTTGGTGCTTAAAAATGAGACAAATCGTAATTGTTTTGTTGTTGAGCTTGGCGGAATGTTCTGCATGGATATGTGGCAATACTGGACAGTGTAGTTGCTCATCTTCTGGTTTTGTACTCTGCAAAGATGCAGATGCAGCTCCATTCTTCGCTGAAGTGCATAGGCCAGGCAAGAAGCTGACCATTAAAACGACCAATGACCAATTCGATATGTCAAGTATGGCGAATACGAAGGGATTTGAAAGAGTGATTGTGATGGGACTTTCAGCAGACCTCTGTGAGACACTGATTTCTACCTTTCCATGGGCCCGCTGTTTGGTGAACGACCTTGGATCTTTTAAGCCGCGCGTGACTGTCACTTCATGGACTAGGACGACTGTCAGTGACCCTAAGGATGATGTAGTCGCTGCTGAAGAGCCTCTGATAGGAACGAAGTCATCGCTAAAAACCTATGGCACTGGAATGATAGTCTGGACGATATTGAGCAGTATTTTTGGAGGGATCATGACGTGTTGCATACTGGTGAGTTTGGTCAACTTGCACGCACGTATTAACAGCCACGCTAGGTCTGATGATCCGCCCCTGTTTGCTGTTGCCTGCTGTTTGAAATGTCTTGCACTAATGCTGTATCCAGTACACCTGATCGCCAAATGTTGCAACTGGACCTGTTGTGACATTCACACATTGGATCGAGGTACTCCACCCAGCACCACACCCTTTCAAGTCTAGGTATACTCAATTTCTCATTATAGCTACACGAGTTAAAGTGATTTGAGAAGACTTTGTAGTAGTAAACTAAGCGAACACTTATCAGCTGATGAAAAAATTTGGATGTCAGTGTCTGCAATGTCGATGTAAAGATGTAAATGCTAGTGTCTGGGGTGGTCTAATTTAAGTATAAATGAACCCTGGAGAGAATTATTGCATACCTTACTGGACAACTTTAATACAATTGCAAAGGCTCGAGTTAACTGACATTGTTTTTTTCAGAAACGTGATTCGATCAGACAGCAATATGCCACCACGCGTCGTCTGCTGAGACTATTGATGGTAGTTTGGGGGATTTATGCCACAGCTGATGTCAATGAACTGCGCATGGTGAGACTTTTCATGGCCATTTGGAGGGTTTATGTTGCTGCTGATGCAAATGATGATGATAATGATGACGATGTTGAACATGAGGATGACGATGGAGTGATGTATGAACAACCTAATGGTAGACCTAACATGGATGATGCCCCCCTGGATGAGCACCACGATGTGATTGAGATGAATGAGGGCGGTGTTGACAGGGCTGAGGAACCGGCAAATCATGCTGGCGAGCACGCTGCTCAGCCGAGGGTGTATCGAGCGCGCCTTGCCCGGTAGCGCGACTGGATAGACGTGGCCAATGTCATCGGTCATCGGCTGAGAAACAATAGACCCGTCCAGCAATGATTTTACCTAGGCATAGTTTTTAGTTTTACTTTTTCAACGCATTTTTATTTTATCGAATAACCCTTTTGTATGTTACCATGTCACATTTCATACAGAGTTGAGCGTCTTGCCACTTGTATGTCATACTCATGAATATCGCTGTACAGTCTTTAATTTCATAGTATAGTTGTTGTTTTGTACATTTTTTAAGTCTAGTTGCATAGAAAGGTGCGTCTTGCCCACTGCTATGTTAGTCTTACAGATTATTTTATCGTAATGTTTACGGTGCTGTTTCATTTAACCTGTGCTTACCAACTTTTTTTTTGTACATAACTTGTATTATAACGTTATATTGATATGTGCATATATTATATATATATATATATTTCTCATTTAAATAATTTCCATGTCATGCTCTTACGAAAAAAAAATGATTGAGTTCCTAGTACTGTCATTAAATTTTTCCGATTTGAAAGCTATGTTTTTTATTTATTTACAGCGAACTTGTAAAGAAAGATTTTCTTCTTGACTTTATTTCATTTAAAAATTGGTTATTCCATTGAGATATGTAGTATGGTGCACCTAAACTAAAGTACATACGCAGATCGAGATAGCACACTCGATTAAGATAGGATCAGGTGCTTCAAACTCCGTATCATAGTCCCAGGACTGAAATAACTGCACCGATGAGATGGCTCATTGTCTGAGTCAGTTTGATGTACGATGTATGAGGATTAAATGTATACTCAGTCTGTGCTAATACATCCTTGGGGGGTATATCTTATCACATTTAGTAGCGGGAGCAGATTCTTATCATAAGTTTTGCTCGGAGCACCCTGAGAATATTGCTAATGGGGCATTCATTCGATCACAGGGCTAGGCACCATTGTAATGTACATTCACGGCCGAATAAGGACTATTGGGGGTGTCTGAAATGGTAGATATATAATGACTCAATTAAGCACCCCCTGCAATGTGTACCATATTCTTTATTAACACAGAGAAACGCCTATGTTTATCGAACTGTACTGAATTAGTGGTAGAGAATTTCCAGTAACAAAGTAGTTGCATAGAGCTAATAGCAGTCTTAAATTGCAATGAAGAAGAGCTGAATAAAGTGTATTTCAAGCTATTGGCGTACTAACTGAAAAGGATAACTTTTTTTTGCTATTAAGTAATACTCCGAAATATTTAAAAAATTTACACTTTATAAATCTCAAATGTTTTACTAATAAACCACCAATGATGTTAACCGATAAATTATGTTAATTATGTCAATGACATCTACACGGAGAGTGCTCAAGGGGCGTGTGGTTCTGATAACGTTTGGTCCTAAATGTCACCTGTCAGGGGGCAATTAGTTGTGAGAGTCAAGCGTGGCGAGATCGCTCTCTCCACAGGCACAACCGCAGCCACAGCATGATATGATATCATAGCCCGATGTGCGTATCATAAAGGCACTAATGTAGTCAAATGCTCAATACATGTGTCAATTGCCTAATTGCCTAAATTGGGGTTCTTTGACCTGTCATTTCATGGTTTGTTCAAAGATGACACAGTAATATGACATTGTCTTGATTGTCATTCACAATTACAAAAATATGTAATTGCTTTCATTAATTAAAAGCATAATATATTTTATTGTAATTACCAGGCAATGATTATATTTGTATAATTTCTTATCTTTTTGTGTTAATTTGAATCTTATTGTGATATTATGATCAGTATAAATTTGTGTATATTTTTGTAAAATTTAAATCTAATATTGATATTGTAATTAGTATTTGTGATTTGATCTGTGATTTTATTTGCCATCTTTAATTTACTTATACTGGTGCTCCCAGAAGCGTCCGCGCCCGGACTGTATTAATGCAGAAAGCTGAGCGCTTCTTTAAAAAGCTACTGCTCCCTTAATGTTAGTCAGATTTTCGTCAAATATGACTGAATTGTAGCATAGTTCATACTAATTCCACACGTCTTTTCAGATCGAAAATAGACCAAATATTAAGCGAGATATGCGTCTGAGAATGCAGGTAGGCTGGCGTCGGCCTATCATTCGACGGGTGACTCGCCGCTGTCGTAGCTACCTTGCTTAACCCGGCGAGTCACTCCTACAACTCAGCAAGTCACCCGCAGAGTGACCCGCCGAACCCGCCGAGTAACTTGGCGAGTAACCGCCGAGTCACTTTTTCCGCCAGAATTTGTCGCCAACTCTTCGAATTTTGGCCGTTACGTAATACTACGAGTTGACTACGACAAACTCGGCTATGTGGGAACGGGGCTTAAGACTGTCATTAAATGACAAGGGCATACCAAGTTGAATTTTCCCCACGCAGTTGAGTGACACTGGGAAGGTTTTAATGACAGCGGTTGATGTATTATTGACTTTTTTTGTTATTTGTATAATTTACGCTGCTCAAAGACAGATTGAAATAACAAGATTAGCATCAAAGAGGACTCTGAAAAACTGCTGAAAGTGAGAATTTACATTCATGCATTTGTGACTGCTGCCTCCTTTATCATGGGTGTGCCTTACCAATAAAATTACTCCAGCAATAGTGTCATGCATCTAATTTCCCTCTGCTGTCATTTGTCCTTGATGCCAACATCTATTCCGATTATGTTTGTGTTATAAACTAAACACTTTCAAGAAGCTGTGAGATCCTTGTTGTGCAAGTAAAAAATATATTCACAACACTATTTTGATGTTACATTCAACCCTCACTTATCCGCACAAGTTTGTTTCCAAGCCAACTGTGTGGATACATGAGGGAACCGGATAACTGAATGTGACATAAATTCTCACCAGGAGATTATTTCTCGCAGGTGGCGCTAGAGTTTACAATTATATTACAAAGACAAGATACATTTTTAAGAAACAAAAAACATATTCCAGTTGTAACGACATAATAAATTTGAACACACAGCATTTATCATCAGGAATGAGCATGTAAAGTCATGGGAAATACTTTGACCAAACCTGTAATTCCGCAATTGTCAGGTTTGGGTTTTACTGCTTTATCAGCACAAATCTGTTCTCTGACCTGACCAGTATTTAAAAAAAAATTGTGTCTACTCTTGGCAGGTGGATTTGCTGCTGACATAGTTGGTCTTTATACTGGCTGACCAGACAAAAAAAAGGGGCAATTTAAACAACTTCTAATTTAATCTTTGTGTTAGCAACAACCATACAGAGGACAATAGCTTGACAGTTATTCAGATTGCAATTCAAACCTAGTTAATTGAAGCTATGATTACTATTTATGCTGCCTGCTCCCCCCAAGTGAATGGAAATGCCAGTAGCTCAGTCCATTCTGACTGAGAGGCCGTAGGTTACACGGCCTAGCATTATTGGTTAGATGAGGGGACTCCCCACTTTTGCACCCAGAATGATTGTGCGGTTGCAGAAACTAAGAGAACCGCTTAATTGAGGTATAAATGCACTAAGTAAATCTGTTCCCAGCCAGATGTGTGCAGATAGCGTGTGAACCAGATAAGTGAGGCCCGGATAAAAGAGGGTTGACTGTAGTTTGACATCAGCTCTAAATTATCACATGGCAAGAGGCTGTATCTCCCTGGTATCATCACCAGAGACTCTGTATCATCCCAAAACCTGTAGGGTTGAGGGATGATACAGTTCGTGGGTGATGATACCTGGTAGATACCGCCTCTTGCCATTGTGATAACCTATTTATCCCATGACTGCTTTCTTAAAGTTATAAAATAAAAAAACTTGATGTTCACACAAGTTAGCCTGTGGGCCTACATGCACTTTTCAAATTCAATCAGCTCTCTAATGTCAAATACTTTGTTCTCACACAAGACACCTCATGTGATGATCATACAACAACTGGAGAATAATCCCCTGTAATGGATTATATCTGTTTTATGCACCGCCATGTAGATGAAAATGTCAGCCTTTAGAGCTGTAGAGCAAGTTTACTTTGACTGTCGAAGCTTGAATGGCAGGATTTGGCCCCTGTTCAGGTTCTATGACTCCTGTTCATTAATTTCTCAAGAAATGGGATGATACTTTACTGAAAAGGATGACTACATTGACATGTTTTATACACATGGGCTGGATGTTATACCGGAGTGGTGACTTTGAAAAAAATGCCAACAAATAACAGTTGAAGATGTGCCACATAGGATGTTTAAGGTACTAGTCATTACCAAGCCAAAGAACTTCTTGTGTTACAACAAATAGCACTTACAGTCAAATTAGCTGACCTGGCAAGTTAAATTTACTTTATTTGGCAAAAAACAATCACGCTGACCATACCCGGTACCTTTACTTTTATTTGTCAACAAGCCTTATGTGATAAGGCCACTAGCCCAACTAATTTGTCACCTAGGCAATGTGCCTTACTGACAATATGACTAAATGGAGGTCGTCACTGATTCGCAATTTCAGTCGTTTTATGAAAAATTTAGGTCAGAAAGTTTCAATTCATGCTACAAGCAAAACACCTACACATTTTTGTACATAATAAACTTTTGAATTTTGAAAATCAGACGAAAATAACATGTATTACGAAGAGACGACGCTAATGACGCCAATGACGCTCATGGTGTTCTGTGCCTCATTTTGGTATTCTGTAGTATTTGCCAGGCAATATAACTGACCATGATATTTGTCAGTGATATTCGATATTCTAAAATAAAATTGTGATATTAGTAAATTTATTTGCCGTTAGCACCATTAGATGCAACATGTGGTTAGTCTCAGGACACTGCTTGATATTAATAAGGTCACACAATTCTCTCTGAACTGTTGACGTTCATGATATGCTGAATATCCTAATTGTTTTGAAAATAAAGCAATGCAGGATAATTTCATTTCATTTATCATTTCAATTTGGAGGTGTGTCCCTGAAATTGTTGCTGATTGGTGGAAATTAATATCATCCCTGTTTACTTGTTGCTGATTGGTTAAAATCTGTATCATCTCTGCAGTTCTTGTCTCATATTGACTGAATCTCATATCATCCCTAGAAAAGCTGTTGCATCCCTCCAAGCCTTTGATATCATCATTAGATCAATATCGACTAGGGAGAAACACCAGTATCAGGGAAAAAACATGCGGAGTCATGGGATAAGGTAAAATATCTTTATTGACCCACAGGGAAATTTGTGCAGATGGTGCAACAATGTCTTGCTTGTAATATTATATTTAAAATCTGATTCAACAAAGACTATCAAAATACTGAAAATTATACAAAAATTATATTACACCTTTCAGCTGACCCAAGTAGCGATTCTCACATCAAACTGTGAATGCCTGCTAAGTAAAGGGCCCTCAGTTAATCACCCTTTCTCATCCAATCAAGTTCTTTATATATTGAACAAGTCGAATATGTTAGAAATCGAAATTTTTTTTTGTGTCATCAATTGGAGAAAATACTTTTATAGATTCATTTTCATATTTTGCATATTTGGTCAGTCGACTAATTCATTACACTATAGAGCTATCTTTGAGGAAACCACGAAGAGTTCCTATTTACTCAATAGATGACCAGTCACTGATTTTCATGATACTTTTGTCTTTGATTTACTGAAGAGAAAACTTTTTGAGATATTAATGTTTATTTTCCTTGAATTATGTTGCACTCAAAGATAGTTTAATTCTAAAAATAGGGTCGGGAGTATCACCATTAGTATTTCCTTTCCGCAGCCAGGCACTTTCTGCAGCGCATGGCCATCAGGGACATAATTGCAACTCCCATTTTTACCCTCCTTATTGCGATCCTTCCTGTGATCACAATAGTAAAATTCAACACGTTCACCCTCTGTTGAATTTAATGAAATTGGTTAATTCCTTCTTGTTTTAACATTGCAAGTGAACAAATGCTTCATCATATAAATATTATATATAATATATTAAAAGTGTTTCTTTTACATATTGCAGAGAATACAAGTGTAATATTTACTTCATTTAACATGTGGCATCCAGTTGTTTTGTTCACTATCTTTTCATTTTTTTTTAAATATCTTATAGACTAATTCCCTGGTGCATGAAAAGACTTCGCATTAAATTAAATACTGAAAGTAAAAACTTTAATCAACAATTAATTATTTAGAAATTATTTAATATAGATTGTAATTATTTCATATAAATGTAAATAAACAGCAAACTAAATTAATGTGGATTACATTTTGATCAGAAAGAAAGAGATATTTTGTAACATTTTTTATTTAAACCCCTTCAAATTTAGCACACACAAACTGAGTTTACATTTTTACACAATGGTTGTGGATGGATATATTATCCTTATATCTATATTGTGATTATATGACTCATTCCCAATATTGTTTTAAGGATAATATATACAATGTGAATACCGGCCAAATATTTTTCCCAGATAACATGGCTCAACATCAGCTCAATTTCAGCCAAAATTGATTGATTCTTTCTGATCTGATATGCTATCTGGTTGTGATTCGTGTAAGTTAAGGTCTTTTTAAAAAAATAAAATTAACCCAACAAATTTTAACAAATAAGACAGATCTCGTACACTACTCTGTTTCTCTCTCAGCTCCTCAAATTGCAGCTTGTGCTTCTCTCTCAGTATGATGTGTTCCTAAAATTGCAACTTGTGTGTGTTTCTCTTTCAGTATGAATTGTTCCTCAAATTACAATTTTTCTTTTTATAAACAACAAGCACCCGTGTTTTCGTATGAATATGACCACTTGGAAGCCCCTGCATGGATGGGCCTGGGACACCAGGTATGCCTACTTTATATCTATACAAAAATAAAATAAGATAATATCATATCAACTTACCTGTCATAAGCAGCTTGTGTTTTGCTAAGGGTGGTGTCCATGGAGTCGGGTATGAGCCAGTGATAGCTTCGATCTCTCAGTCTTATTGATGGCATCTTCTTCTTTGTAACATACGGCGGAGCAGCATTCATATCACCTATATGACAATGACTCTGACAAATTGCTTACATACTACATGAATAGTATTGACTAAAGAAGGAAGTATAAAAACAATTCATTCCATTAAACATCATTTTTGATTATGGGTAAAAGCTATTGTTGTTAAGGGAAAATACAATGCAATGTCATATAAATTCATGAACAATGAAAATTCATGAGACAAACTTATGCCTTAAAGTTATTGAAGAAATGACCAGATAACTGGACATCCACATAATGATAAAGGACACCTATAGCTCGTTTACTCTATGGATAGGGTCAGTGATCCCTTATAGAATGAGACGTCAGGCCACTCTTATGCCAAAGTTGAAATAACAAGCTGCACATAATTATGGAAATAAATGTGCCTCAACTCTATACAGTTTGGCTTTAACAGATGCAATAAGGATTCACACTGCACCATAGAAAGATTATCTTACCCATTATTACAATATTGTCAGTGTTCCACTCCTTCCTGACAGCTTCATGGACATCTACCAGCGCATCAATTTCAGTCACAGCGTTTTTAGGAGATGTGTGAATGGCAACCAGAGCCACTTGCCGAAGATCTGGGTTGGGAACCTTCAGCATAATGGCAAAAGGTGGCCTTTCAAATTTGTTGTTGGTGTCTGGATACTGGTAGGTTGAAACCAAATCTAATCCAATTCCACTTCTGCAAATGCATATTTAAGTTGTTACATCAAGTTCAATAGGCCGTACCAAATTTTGATAAATTTGTCCGATCTGTGCCAAACCTTTTCAAAAGTTGTGGATGGGGTCCAAAACAAACACTGTAAAATATCAGATCAATTGTAGAACTCCTAATACCGGTTTACCCCCAGTATATGATCTTGGTCGTTCTTGCAGAAAATTCTGTTGAGAACCTGAAAATTCAAATGTTTGTTTTGGACCCCACCGACATTTTTGGAAAGGCTTTGCTCAGATTGGATAACTTTGTCAAAATTTGGTACTGCCTACACATGTCCTCAGCACTGATAATTTACTGCACATCATTTCAGTTTTATTTGTGAAGTTGCCCTCAGCACTTGTAATTTACTTTTATTTCAGTGTGTAAAACTGTCCTTGACACTCTTAATTTCCTCTTTTTCAATTTGTCAAACGGTCCTCGATACTCATAATTTGATTATTTATTTTAGTTTGTAATGCTGTCCTCGATACTTATAAATTACTTTTTATTTCAGTTTGCAAAGCTGTCCTCGACACTTCATGCAGGTAATTCTGAACTAATTTGAGTGGTGTCACAACTGCTTAGGTAGAACTGTTCACAAGATATAGCGAAATTAACGTTGCTTGGACCCAGTTTAGTCAGTTTGATTGAACAAGGAATAACTTTCAAGAAAATTGCCGGAGCATATGCCACTAGTTCTGAGCTGACATTTCACACTTAAAAAACTATATCTCTATATACAGTAACATTGAAAGTTGGCGTCTAAATTTTTTAATCCAAAATTTTACCTGTAGAAGAAAGCATACTGCTCCTTAGATTTTGTTCTCCCCAGTTTACCACTTATTACCATCTCATAATTGTGGTTCCTACAAATGGACACACAAACACATGTATAAAGAACAATAAATGCTTATCTAAAATAACAGAATTAAATGTCTAATGAAAAATCAGTCTGACTGGTGTACCATTGAGACTGCTTGATTGACATTATATTAGAATGCCCCAAAATTATCCGCCTGCTGGCGTAGGTACTTTTGGGTCATCATCATAAAACACAATAGTTAATAATGTATATTTTTGGCAGAAAAACGCATTTATTTCCCAATATTAATCCTATTGTGGTAGAGTGCGGTTTCTTCTTAGTCATTTGGGGAAAAACTGAGCTTCACTTGCTTGGCGAGAGGCTTATTGTCCAGAACCGAACAGACCCCCTCTCAGGATGTAATACCTAAGAGACGGCTGAACAATACCATGCTCATTAGATCTCAGGTAAACAAGGAATGAAGTAGACAGAGTCCAAAGATAAGATTCCAAAATGTATTTGTCAAAAATCCATGTCAAAATTGGTATTGATACTGCTTGAGTTCTTCAAGACATATTAGTCCATACAGATTATCTTATCTCATGAGTGTGAGTTCATTTTGGCAGTTCAGATAGTCATTAAATCCGACTTGATATCAGTGAATCCATCACGACAATTCAGTCAGTGATCAGAAGTCCTGGCTGATTCCTACAGTGAATTTTGAGTCTAGGATCAGGGATAGCTTTCTCTGGCTTCTCTCTGTGTATCTCAGTCTACTGTGTGTAATGTTAATCTCTCTCTCTAGAGCTGGCTGCAGCCCCTTTTTACCCTAGTACCCTTGTGGGCCCTGAGGAAACGATCCTAGTGATAACTTTTAGAACTTATCAAAACTTCTACCAAATACTGGATTTCTCCACCTAGGGAGCAGTGTAGGAATCATTCCTAAATTTAGAAGCCAAACATCTCTGGATTTTGTTAGAGACTTAACAAAATCAACAGAACATACTGAACTCACTCACAAGTTTAAATGAATTTAGAATAAACAATATTTCAGAAGAATCTTGAAAACAACTGTTTAAAACAATTGATCATAAAATAACCTGGCACATAAACGTCACTATATGACATGCCGCCCTGTCAGGAAACAGTTCGTTTTACAAGATTTTGATACTTCAATTTCTTTTTATCGAAAATTTCCAAATGTAGAACCTTAAATTTTGTCATACGAAGCGCGCCACTCAAGCAATACCAAAGATACAGATACAAAGTACAATAAAATCGATAATACAGGTAAATCATACAAATACAAAGACTCATAAAACATGCATAATACACTTGAGTTAATCACTCTGTTCATATATATATCTATATGAATCTGGGTACAATCCCATAGCAATGCATGGTTAAATATAAGAGGTACATGTATAGATGTAATACTTAGATATGAATCGATGCAAGACGCAGACATTCCTTGAAGATAACAAGGTTGATGAGGGATGAAGTGCAAGTCTTGTCAGACCCGTAAAGAACAAGTGAAGTCATATCTTAGCAAATAAGCCATGCTAACATAAAAAATATGTGCCATAAAGCAATTAAATGTCACAGGACCAAAGTCAAGTTTGAAAGTCATTTCGATGAACTCGAATGAATGTGTCACTTCAGTTTGAAAGTGTTCTTTCACAAAATCTGAGTGAAAATCGAAGTCATTTTTCACATTGTTCACAGACATAATGTTTGTAATAAATCCATTCGTAATCCGGAAATTCATCAAGATAATTCTTGGTCACTGAAACAATCTTACAAAAACAAATGTACATACATAAACAACATATCAATTACGAATTAATGATTACATCAATACAAAATGAATTGATTTTCTTGTATAATATTTCAAAAACATTTAATTCATATATAATAATTATCAATACCTTTAGCAACGATTTACGTCTCTAAGTTACCAATGGAGTCAGTATACTAACATGCACTCCTAACTGATACTTTTTAGCAAAAGCGTAGCTCGACTATCCCAATCAGCAATTATACATGTAACACATGCAAAAGATAATATAGCAAGATATGCCAATTACGTATACATATATATCTATATATGATTATTTATGAAATACACCTAAATAAACCCAATTAGTCACAAGAATCATGTTATTTGCCAAGTCAGAATGCACAATCCAGTTCTTTATACTTCAATAGGCTCACTTTCAGGAGCATTAGGTTTCCTAATAGGAGGACCAAGATAATTAACTTTGAATCCAGATGCCTGGCATTCAATTTCTTTCTGACGTAATTCCTCAATAAGGGCTGAATAAGGAGACATAATTTTCTCATCGGAAATAACTTCATGAGTATCATTCGCCAAACGATAGAGATATAGGCCATCCGTAGCAATTATCTCACACATACATTCTTTCTTTACTATTTCCTGAAACTTCTTTCTCTTATAAAAAGCAATGGGAACCAATGATGGTAATTCTAACGATAAATGCCTTACTCTTAAAGCACAACTTCCGGCGTTCCAATTAGGTCGTAGAACACTATATAAACGATGATTATCAACAATCAGATCAGAAACTTTCAAATTACCAGTAAAGTGTAACTGAGCAATGGGAGCTTGAACGGTCATCACATACATTAGAACTCGGTCACATCCACTATGGGTTTCAAGAAATATCTCAACTCTAGGGTGTTTTCTTAATTCTGGATGGGCCATAAGAACACGAGCCTCTCGAAAACAATATGAAATCAATTGTTTACCACTATACAAAACCATCACAACGATTATTGCAACGGCCATGTGAGATAAAGTTAAATAAAAATAAGACATTTTGCTTAACTCAACAATTTTCCCACTTTGAAGTGTAGCCGCTTGAGCAACGTGAGGAGCTGACACAAACATCATAGATCGAACCATACCATTGGTAAACTGACCAAAACAGCAAAAATAACAAGACATCAAGAGGGAAACAAGACCTAAAATTCCTCCTATAAAAGCTAAAGCTTTAGGCCATTGATTTCGAGTGAACCAAGCTTCAAAAGCAATATCAGCGGCAATCCTGTCCCATTCATCTTCAAATTTCTTTCCTTTATCATCAATTAATTGAGCCAAACGACGTAGTTGAATAGACCCAGTAGTGGTGTTCTTTAAACGAACTTCCCTAAGTTTCTGTAAAACCTTTAATTTGGGTAATTCGATAGGTTTATCAGTAGCTAAGACCTCATTAGGGTCAATAGGAGTCATCGTAATATTAGGAAAGGTTGTAGAAATCAGCGAATTAGCAACATAAGTCAACTGCAACGTAGGTTGTGGATTCAAAGCACAATTAGTTATTCGACGAGCTATGTGTCCATTTGTTGAAGTTATGCTACATTGGCACAGAGCAGAACGCTCAATGAGTGCGTATGGTGAACCGGTCAAATCTTTAGGAATTCTATCTTCCTGACATTGATATCTCCAAGGTTGATTAAGTCCACTGACAAGCAATTGTGAATCCAAATCAAGAATAGATGGCTCGGGCTTGAAAGGTTCAAAGAAATAGGTGATATCACACTTATCAGCAATTATACTAGCTGAAGCATTCAAATATAAGGCTGTTAAACACGTTAATTCGATTTTATCCAATTCCAGAAAAGATTCATAGCAATAATAGGTATCACCGATCAATGCACATTTTTCCAACATTTCAGTATTCATCTCAATAAAATGCTCATTTTTCGCTACGCTCAAATATGGATGAGGAAGAGTAACTTTAGTATAATCATGATTAGAATCAAGAGAAACAAAAGTGGGATTAGTATTGACAGGAACATGAACCGACTGTACATGAAATAAACTATATTTAGGACTATTACGTGGAGTGATAGGCCAAATTAACTGAAGTAACAAACCTCTTTCCATAGGAACAAACACCACTTGAGATGAACTATAATATTCAGCAAGAGAAGTAAAAATCAATTTATAGTCACGATGCCAACTAGACAAAGACTTTTCACATGAAGCTATGGCTTTCAGCATACTAGATGGAGGAACCAATTTAGGAGAAATTCGTCCATGCTGTAGCTCATGAATAGACTGTAACAATTGATCTAACTCACCTATTAATTTATCATACTGACCTGCATGAGAATTCCACAATTGCAAATATCTAGAAGTAAGGACACTCAACACTCGAACTGCTTGAATTTTCTGTTGTAACATGTTAAAACTTTTCTGTATATCTCCAAAGATAACTGACATTTCTCGATTTGTATCATTCAGTAATTGAAATAAGGTGCGAATATTCGAAGTCGTGTTATCAAACTGATTGGCCAATAAATTAAAAGCCTTAGTAAGATCATTACGAAGATCCAAATGACTTTCTTTCATAATATTTTGTCTTCCAGACAATATCTGTAACGCATACTTAAAAGCTCTAGATCGTTTCCTAGTCAAGGTAGCATGAACAGCAACACCAGCAGGAGGAATAAAGATACCAAGCCAAAAAGCTTTCTTATGATGAGAATCCCAAGACGAATCATTAAGCAAAGATGTAATATCATTAGTCGTAGTCTGGGGAGACGGAGTTGTCGATCTTGTATATTCTCTTTTCTGTCTACTCTCTTCTCGAGGAGGTAAAAACGACTTACGAAAAGCGTTAGTAACTTCCGAAATTTGTGACTGAACTTTAGCTCTCAACTTCAACGAATGAGCCTTAGCATAAGCAATCAAAGGCTGAAAATCTGAACAAATAGCCTTAATCAAACTGTCCTGAGAAGTACAAATTTGACCTAATGCGTCATCCATAAAATTCGCGTCAGGCAAATTAATTTCAGGCCAACTAACATGCATATGAATGAAATAATTTTCAACTCCGGGATATAAATATTGAAACCTATCAAAACCAACTCCTAATTCTGGTCTGACAAAATTCTCTTTAGCATCATTGATGGAGGAAGCAGCCAAAGACAGTAACTGCTTGCGCTGCTCAGATAAATCAAGCTTAACATCTGAAACATCGAATAATTCAGGTTCTTTTATTACATCTGGTAATTGGTCCGAAGTTAGAGATCTACTGAGACGAGAAACTTGTTCAGGACCACACAATGTGACACACAAAAAAGAAAACCTTAAAGTATGATTATCACATCTTCCAGACAACGTAGCATTTTCAGGCAATATAGTATCGAGTATTACCCAATTACAGTCACAAATAGCTGGGTTAGTAAATGCAGCCACAAGTTTAAGAGTAGGACTTACACTCCTCTCATTAGTAATTTTAGTAGTATCCACCGTTTCAATCTGATTCCAAATCACATTAAGTGTAACTAATTTAGGAAATGACAGAGTTTCCATAGGAAAAACGACTAGTTGGTTTCCCGCTAAATTCAATTCTTCAAGATTGCGCATCGTATTAGGAGATACCATGAATGAAGATAATTCATTTTGCACAAGATCGAGTACACGCAAATTAGGAAATTTTCTGAAAGCATTAGCAGAAATAACTTTAATATGACAAGATCTAAGCGTTAATTGTTCAACCATCATGGTAGTACCAAAAGAATCTGGCAATAATAAAGGATAATTACCTTTCGTTACATAAAATTCTTTCAAAGTCTTAGGAACAAATTTAATACTAGACAATGAACCAGACGGAGCTTCCAAGACTAACTTTTCTAAAGATGTTAATTTAAACATAGGTATGTATTGAGCCAAGCGGAAATATCTTAACCACAATTCACGCAAATCCTCAAAAGCCAGTCGATCTGTATGAGCAAAAATCGCCATGCTGAACTCTGCATATTTCGAAGTCATTGCTAATTTTGTTAAATATGGATAGGGACATCCAGCATTAGGAATAACTCGAGAATTAGGGACATGTAAGGACAATTCACGCATAGTAGAGACATTAGAGTTCAAAGCGTCCCAGGAGAAATATGGAATATCAGGATCCACATAATTAAGTTTGACTAAATCCAGACCTGTCAACAAATTACGACTAACAGAACCTTTAATAGTAACCGATAAATTAGTCAAATAAGGTAAATTAATGGACGTAAGAACAGGAGTATTAATGTCAGCTAATAATCCCGTCAATTCATTCAATGAAGATTTCGTATGGATACGTCGAAAATCATACATTGCCGTGTCTCTAAGTTGTAACGATTTCAAATGCGGATACATTTCTAATAAAGATCTAAAAGAAATAGTGTTTTTCCAATTTCGAATGATTAATCTTTCCAAATTAGGCAAAGAACTGTATGGACGAAAAGCAGAAGCATGCCCATACATCCCTTCAACAAATATCGTCTTAATAACTGATGGTCCATCTACAAAGCAATTCAGTGCTGGTAAAGCATTTCTAGGATGAAGTTCCCAAGAATTATTAAAAGTATTAGGCAAAGGCCTAGCAATACTTCTCATGGTGCCTTCACTGCAGGAAGCCCATGTGTCATTCTGACCAGGAATTACATATCTTGGAGGACTATGAGTAACTCCAATTACTACATGAAAAAGACAAAATCCAACTAATGTCATGAGCGACATTATACCAGTCGTAAAGCAAATATCAATACAACGTTCTAGTCTATTAGTTACTGAATCTTCCGATTGTTCACTATCTTCAGCGTTCATATAGGTGACACTGGAACATAGTTTCTCAGAATAATATTCTAAAGCTCCTCCCAAACTTTGCTTAAGAGTAATATGCACATATATATAGATATGTATGCACAAACACAAGATAGATATATTAAATGACACTCATAACACATATTCCCAACGCAGATCTTTGGCAAGAATTATACTAATCAATTAAATATATAATAAGGCAATAAATGAATCATCGACGTTTACAACAACATACAATCAATACAATAATTAGGATCACAGCAATCAAAGAACCAAGAATAATCCAGTAATCAGGCAAAAACCATTTATAAACCGGGTTCATTCCTTATGATGGACAAAAGGAAGAACATAGCTCCTTTTTTTGAAGATTGAGAAAGCTCTGGATGATACAGATGTCTGGAGGATTTCCGAACAATTTGGCTGATTCTTATGCTCAGGAAATCGATTGTTTCATATGATGAATAAACAATAGGATGTGAACTCGATCTTAAAATCAAGATGGATTTCTGACACTCCCCAAAATGGCAGGCAAATTCCACTGAAATTACAATGGACATAGTAAGAACTAATTAGAACAGAAAGCAAACGATGATGTCAAGATAGATTAATTCAAGTTCCTGGCACTGGTACAATATTCATTTTTGAACTACTAATGACTTCATAAAAATACACCTTCCCCTTCATTTTTCCCATTCTTTTAATCTACTTTCTTAAGTCTTATTTACCGTAATTCAAGTCCTCTCTGTACTTGACCTTACGCCTAAAGTAATTCAAGTCCTCTCTGTACTTGACCTTACTTTTCATCTATTCTATAGTAATTCAAGTCCTCTCTGTACTTGACCTTACTAGTCGGATTCAAATCCTCCCTAGCGGATATTTGAACTCCTTACCTTTAATTCAATGTGAATTCAAGTCCTCTCTGTACTTGACCTTCATCATTCTTCATTAGTGCAGATTCTCGTTTCTCAAATTCCTTTAATCACAAAATATATGAACGAGTCTGTCTTTCCATAATTAACACTAAATTACTTAAAGTAATTGCAACTTTTTACATGATATGTTGTAACTATCGACAACATACAATTCTCAATACTCTACATTTAAAGTCATCCTCATTCAAATTCGCAAATTACACCCTATTATAAGTAACCTCCATCATATTAACTTAAATCGCTTTAGTGATTCCAGGCTAGCTTCGGAAATCAGTAAACGTGGAGCATCGTACAATTACTGCTAGTACTTTAGATAGAACAGTGCACAACAAAACTAATATACGTACCAAACTAATTCAAGTGAAATCAGTATTCAGAAGAAATATCCACCAGAGATGAGCGTCCTCACATTCTAACTGGATAATCAATCCGAACAATCAACAATCGGTAATCTTCCATGAAAGGCAACTCGAGCACTATGGCAAGAGATGAAATAGACATAGCCCACAATTCGACGTAGTTAAGACAGCGCTCAAGCAATAAAAAAATTAAGCAAGCAAAGAGCATGCGCAGATAAGCGCCAAGACTGAGCTAGATCTAGCAATACCTAAACATGACTTGAAACCCCACAGGAATGTTTAAATAACTCCAAAGGTACTTTGAATAAAGGAAATCATGAAATCATTTTAATAAACTGAAGTATAACATACAGACGTCTTTTCACGTTAATATTGTCAAATTTAAACAGATTAAAGTTCAAAATTCAAAATGAATGTCCTGAATTGTTCATTTGACGAAAATCTCAGGAACTGGGCTCTCCTTCAATTTTCATCTCAGCGATGGCCCGGAGAACTTTAGCGCTAGGCAGAATCACCTTGCGACGAATGGGCCTCGTCAATGAAGACTCAATGTCTCTTGGACACGCTTGAGTGGCCTTCGACATAGGCACACTCCTCTCACAAAGAGACTCTCCATAAACCCTGACGATAAACTGGTCGACCTTGGTGAACCGCTCGTTCAATTTCATTTTAGGAATCCAATTAGTATGTAGAACTGCTCGTGTAGCATCCACGAGAGATCCTTCGTCATTCAAATCCTGAAAAGTCCCAAGACCATCAAACCGAACGACAAAACAAGGTCTTTGAGGGGGCTGATCCACTTCTGACTGAAGAGAGAGGTCAGTCCGACCTTTAGCGAGCCCGAATGGTTTTTGCGATTTTAACAGCATTGACATGAATCTCTGCCCTCGGCCTAAACTCAAAGATGGAGTGGCGCGGACGTCAGAGGGAGCAGCACTCATTATTCTGATAATAATTAACTTCCGAATTTCCAAAAATAACGTATGCAATTGTACTGGTCAAGAAGACAGTGTGAAGTGTCACCAGGGTGGCGGATGGCTATAAATCAAGTGGACACTGTCTTGGACACGCCTCCTCATTGATAGTCAAAGGGGGCGGAGACCCTCTGGTCAAGTTCAGACAGACAGCTGATATCTACTCTTTCATACTTACAGTCAAATCCACTGAACTCTCATTAGTTATTATTTTTTTTTTTTAAATATTTTCTTCTTATTATTAATTATGAATATTATGCAATGACTCTAATTGCCTCAGGCTATCTACAAACACAAGCGGTATACATATGTTTTTTGCATTTCATAGGTCTCTGTATCGTTAGTTATCTATCCGGGCCAATTTATTTCTGGTTTTAGCTAATAAATAATAAAGGTGCAAACGTACTCAAACTAACTTGTATGTATTAATTACAAAATAACTTTTGCGACATAATGTCGAAAGACTTCATTACAGGAACTTCAGACACATCAGATAACACTTAAGAATTGTCTACCTTACGCAATAACGGACTTAAAATAATTACATACCAAATCAACAAATGTCCCTAAATGCAAAACAGATGTGTCAGTTAAGCAATCAGCAATCAAGACCAAGCCTCAAATTCCGCATCAGAAAATGACACGCACAGAATTTTAATCTAAACAGACTTAGGAAGAGATAGGCACGCAGACCTCAGAAGACATAAACACTTCACAAGTAGAAGATCAGATTCAAACCCAAGAGATTTTTATGGTAAACAGTTTAATCGATTTTAAGTGGTTATTTACACAAGAGAATCTAATGGAACTTCTGTAGGATAAACTATTTATCATCTGCAGGAAACAGACATCTTATGGGTTTACTTAATAGTCATGGGAATGTATATCAATCCTGAAGGAATCAATGGACAATTCAGGCAAATATAAACACATTCCACCTTCAAGTGCACAGAGCTGCAAATTGCAACTTTATTCCTTACCATTTTAATATAAAAACGAAACCCTTATTCACCCAGAGAAAAACACATGGCCTTCAATCTAAACACTTCCAAATATGCCCTTCAAACCAGGAAAGTGAAACCCTTCCAATTTCACAGTGAGCAAAGCCCAAAATACAAAACGCAGACCTTTCAGGCGATTCACAAAAATAATTTTACATTTAATATAATTGTTACATCTGACCAGTTTCTATAAAAGTCTTCAATTATCATTTTTAGGCTATAATAATAGTAATATATATATATAAAATGCATAGACAAAGCAAGCAAGCATAAAGATATTTTAAGTAATAACAAAACCAACCACACACAAAATGTCATGTGCAATAAACAACGCAAATCATGCTTAATTCCCTCCTAGTGTGCACTGAACTCATAATAACGAATGGATATCACTATACCAAATCTTTGAAACACACAGATAAAACACAGAAAACGGACAGACACTCCATTATTTTAAAATATTACAATAGAGGCACCTACCAAGGTTTCATTTACAAATGTTCAGAGACACCAGTACCTCAAGGAACACAATCATCATCTATCCTGCCAACTATGCCATATGATTATTTTTCGCCATTTTAACTCCCTTTTTAACTTAAAATTCTGCCTGTTAATTTAAATCTAGTATCATCTGGAGCAACCGCATCCAGCATGAACGGACTAGACATCATAAGATGCCACATACTCAAAGCCTTCAATGGACCTTCAAACTCAACATAAACTTCAAGATGACCTTCACGCCATCGACCTTTCATAATATGACCTTCAGACTCATCATCTGATTCATAAATAGAAATAAATCCTCTCTCAGCATCCCTATAATTACTATATATATCAGTAGGCACATAATTCAAAACATTCTCATCAAATTCTTTATACTCAGTAGTTTTCTCACATAGCATACATGGAGTATTCTCCACATATGACAGTTGCAATTCTATTTGACCTTCACTTTCCCTAACTTGTGCCTTCTCAAATTGGGCAACGCTCAATTTCTTCATTTTAACCTGAGTTCGAACTTCCTCAATATTATTAAGAATAACTCCATTGATTCCTTTGATACAACACTTCTTAAGCCTATTAACATGAAAATACTTAGGCAATTTATATCCATCTATGGTCGACAACACATAAGAATTGCAATCAGCCTGATGACTTATATATAAAGGACCAAAATATTTCATTTGTATCTTTCGACTAGCATGCAGTCCACTATGAATAGGACTGTTCAATAAAACTAATTGTCCATCATTATATTTTTCAATCTTCTTAGCACCAAATAATTGCGCTTGACTCTGCTTTATTTTAATTTCATTGTGCATGCGAATTGCATTTCGTCTAACGAAATCCATACGTTCTTTCAATAAAGACACATATTGGCCATAGTCTCTGGCTAGCAAAGATAATGCCTCTACCTTCAAATTTCCAAGAGGTTTTTCTTCTCTCAGAAAACAAAGGAAATTCGGAGAATATTGCATTTGAGAACCAGGCAAGTCATTGAATACTTTAGCTGCCATTTTAATTAGCAAGGGCCAATGCGAATACCTGTATTCCATAAAACTAATTAATAGGTTAGTGACAGACTGAATGGCTCTTTCAGCAATTAAAGAACCATGTCCTCCTGGCTTAACAAAATGAGGTTTAACACCAAGAACCTCAAACACTTTATTCATTAATTCACTTGCAAATGCTGGCTCCAGATCGCACACAATCTTATCAGGAATAAAATACTTCAAGCACAATTCTTCAATAAAACAATTAGCCAAGGTAGTCGCTTGACGATTTTTCACAGGAGATACAACCACAAATCTAGTAAGCTCACACTGCATAACCATACAATATTCATATTGTGCATGTTGACCAGGAAAAGCCTTAAGGTCAAAATGAACCACTGAAAAGGGCCTAGCATCCACAATAATTCTAGGAACAAATTCTCTATTTTGCTCATTTTCCTTAGGCCCAATAGCCCTCTGGCACACTAAGCAACTTCTAACATAATCCAATACATATTTATACAAATTTCTTACATAGAAATGACGTCGGACTGAATCATACAATTTATTAATGCGAACATGAACACCCAAACCACAATGATAAAATTCCAATAAATCAAACACATGTTTCTCAGCCAATGCAAGTTGCACTATAACATCATCAAGTCTTCTATTATAGGACACTCGAAAAAGCATATCATCAATCAAAGCAAAATTGTCAGCTAAAGATAGAGTAGTCTTCTTTTGATTTTTAGTCCCACTTAACTTGCCATTCTGCAAATAGATTACTCCTCTCAGAATCAGACAGTACATTGTCAGAAGACAGAGATCCAGCCTTTTGTTCATTCCCTTTTTGCATCAGAGAAACATAGGGAGCTTTTACGGCTGATGCAACACCCTCAGCGGATGCCATTTGTCAGGCTCGATTATTTGAGATCCCAGCAGCATTCTGCCGAGACGAACCTCCTTGTATATTGGAATCACGACCTCTGAAGGACGGCTGGTTTCGACCTCTATAATAAGAACCATAAGAGCTTCTTCCTCTCACATTTTGCGGAAAATACGGGGCATACTCGCCATAATAACCTCTCCCTCTTGAAGTATTATATCCGCCAGCAGGATATTGATATTGAGAATTAGGGTCATAGCCCGTCTGATAATCATATGACCTACCTGTAGGATAATTACTGGGAGCATAATTGCACTCATTTACCGGATAGTCATGAGTGACGCTTGGCACATTTGGAACAAATCCATCACTCTGGTATAATGGACAGTTCCGCATGAAATGACCAACATTACCGCAATAAAAGCAATTGCCACTAAATCCGCTTACATAATTACCCCTAGCACCTCTGCCATAATATCCAGGTTGACGACCTCTGCCTCGAAATGAATTTCCAGGAGGATTAACCTCAGCAACACCTCGGGCATCCCTAGAAGGACTAGCATTAGCAATTCTCCGAGTATCACGTTTATCATCATGATTTGAAACTACTTCCTTCTCAACTGCTTGAACAGGCCTCTTTTGCATTTCGCGTTCAATACGACTAACCGAATCAACCAAAGCTGACATACTAAGAGTGAAATTACGATTAGATGTGCCTCCAGTATCCGACGTCTGCGTCTCAGGTGCAAATTGTTGACATTCCAAGAGACCTTCCACAATGGGAATTAATTCATCCAAACTAACACCACGAACAATTTGTATACTTGCTTTAATTGAACTAGGCAATCCTTGGACGAAATAATCACGCACGACTTCGGGCGCTAATCCCAGTCTACACACAAGATCTTGTATGTCTGCTAAGTACTTGGAGACCGACACACCTGGTACTAACTTCTTCTGCGACAAAGATGCAAAAACAGCTTCTCTCGAATGTAGCAACCCAAATCTTTGCAAAAAGGATTTTTCCAACTCTTCGACTGACATGGCTTTTAAATTCGCCACCCACGATCTGGCAACTCCTTCTGTACACAGACATAATCTTTCCCACACTTCCTTTTCTGTCAACTGATGCAAAGCGATATAATCTTTAAACTTAATAAACCACGAAGTGGGATCTTGTAGCTTGTCCTCTCCTGAAAAAGTTTTTGGCATCATCTCTGAAAACTTTAAAGACTGAGCCCTACGATCTCGTTCCCTATAGCCTTCCATCGTGCTAAATCTAGGTTCGTCTGGCACCGAAAAATGAACTCGACTACCAACACCACGACTAAGAAAGGGACTTCCTCGACTTATTGAGTGAATACCACGACCAATTGAAGAACTTACTCCGTAACGCTCGGACCTGTTATCTGAACGACTTGTCGTGCTAGTAAATTGTGAATCGCCTAAACCAGTAGAAGCTCCTGAAACTCTCAATTCTTGATCTATATTTGGATCTCCTAAATCAGGAGACTTTCGCCCTGTGAGATCTATTTCGGAATCACTTTCTGGGTCCTTATCAGCAGGCCCCGAATTATCTTTATCTTTCTCAGTACTTTCAGTATTATCAGTTTCTTTAGAACTCATAGTGGCACCAACTCCAGGAGCAGAATACAAACGATCAGACCAAACTCCCGAAAATGATGTATCAGCTTCATAAATACCCTTTTTTATATCCTCTCTATAAGAATGGGTCAACAAATTATGTAAATTTTCTTCACATCGTATTACCTCAGTTAAACAATCCTTAGACTGAAGAAAACCTAATTCAACGAGAAGAGACTTATTATCTTGCCATTTCTTATTTTCAGAATCTTGTAATAAAACCCATGACTCAAATAATGAAGATTCAGACCTACTAATTAATCTTTTGGTACGATCTGGCAATATACCATAAACCTCTGCTTCCTTAATCTCACTTCGTAATTTATCCAACCAATTTTGATACCTTAGTAAAGACATTTATAAGGTTATTAGACTCCATTGGTAACAGTAAATCGCTACTTACGTATTTTAGACGGTCTTTTTCATGGATGATGTTTCACAACTTAATGGTGTCTGACATGTTAACGATGATGATCAGTCTAATGCACAAAGCATGCAAACATTGTTCGTCCAAACGCAGGCACAGGAAGAGTCTTGAAAAATGATTGTCTTTTTCTGTTTCTGAAATGCTTCTGGCATTTTAGGTTCAAACGTTTGTGGCCAGTAAAGCAATTGTTCTGACGGACCAGATTGGTCATTGGTCAATATGTTGGTCACGAATTGACGAACGAGATGTGACGAATCCTCCGGAAAGATATTGTCTCCAGCCATTGCATAGGTTATTAGTTCGAAAGTAATGATTTTATCAACCGTATATTGTTCATTACTTTCGGATTAAAAGTTATCAACAAAAGACGAAGCGGTGATAAAACTTGAAGAAAATAATTGGTCCACTGGTCACTGAATGGATTTTCAATACTGCATGACGATCTTGTTTTTTCCTATGGTAATTTCGGGCCTGTTATGAGAGTTGTCACCCAAGGTCGGTTACCATTTCGAAATTCTAATTTTTTCTGCAAAGTTCTTGTCATCACTTCAATAAATGCTGCAGTATCGCTTCAAAGCACGAGAAAGTCATCATCAAAAGGCACAATTAACAGTGGAGTCCAAAAATACTTCCAAATTCCCTGAGATGGAACATGGCTCGTTACCCGGATTCTCCACCATGTGGTAGAGTGCGGTTTCTTCTTAGTCATTTGGGGAAAAACTGAGCTTCACTTGCTTGGCGAGAGGCTTATTGTCCAGAACCGAACAGACCCCCTCTCAGGATGTAATACCTAAGAGACGGCTGAACAATACCATGCTCATTAGATCTCAGGTAAACAAGGAATGAAGTAGACAGAGTCCAAAGATAAGATTCCAAAATGTATTTGTCAAAAATCCATGTCAAAATTGGTATTGATACTGCTTGAGTTCTTCAAGACATATTAGTCCATACAGATTATCTTATCTCATGAGTGTGAGTTCATTTTGGCAGTTCAGATAGTCATTAAATCCGACTTGATATCAGTGAATCCATCACGACAATTCAGTCAGTGATCAGAAGTCCTGGCTGATTCCTACAGTGAATTTTGAGTCTAGGATCAGGGATAGCTTTCTCTGGCTTCTCTCTGTGTATCTCAGTCTACTGTGTGTAATGTTAATCTCTCTCTCTAGAGCTGGCTGCAGCCCCTTTTTACCCTAGTACCCTTGTGGGCCCTGAGGAAACGATCCTAGTGATAACTTTTAGAACTTATCAAAACTTCTACCAAATACTGGATTTCTCCACCTAGGGAGCAGTGTAGGAATCATTCCTAAATTTAGAAGCCAAACATCTCTGGATTTTGTTAGAGACTTAACAAAATCAACAGAACATACTGAACTCACTCACAAGTTTAAATGAATTTAGAATAAACAATATTTCAGAAGAATCTTGAAAACAACTGTTTAAAACAATTGATCATAAAATAACCTGGCACATAAACGTCACTATATGACACTATGGAGACTCTTTTGTCCAAACACAGGCAAAGAATGATCTGACCACCATGACGATATGAAATTCAGCTACTGGAGCAGGTAAGCAGCAGAAGGATGGTTCATTTGTCTTTTTAGCCATTATAGATGCTGACAAATTGAAGGAAATCAGAGTCTCAATGACTAGACAGACAGAGGATAATTTAACAGCAAAATAAATGCATTGCCAAGATAAAACTCATTTATGTGCAAATGTATGTTTAGGAAATCTCTCTATTTGATGCCTCACAGAAAAATCTTGTAAAAGGTCACTAAAGTACTAAAGTGTGACCCCACTCTGTGTCTCTTAATCCTTGTTTATTATCTAATAAATCAAATTTTCTGTTAGGCATTCAATGGAGCGATCTCTTTCACATATGTATAGGTTTTATCTTGAATTTCATTTGTTGTTAAACGTTAACATTCATCAGACATGGCTTTGTTCAGCAGACCACATCACCCTCATTCAGTGTCATCTTCTTTTTTTCTTTTTTTGTTCCATTAGGTGATAATTAGAACATGCAGCCAACTGGCTTTGGAGGTCTCCTGGTTTTAGACCTTATTGTGATCAATGTATGCTAGATGTATGCTGAATAAATGGTCCTTGTGAAATAGTCCAATTTTTTCTCTCACACGAAAATAGAATAGTCATTGGAATGTCATATCATACAATGTCTTCATTCATAGATACAAGATGGCATAGCGGGACTCAAGACTCAATACATTTTATTTATTTATTATAAAAAAATATAGTTACAATAAGTGGGGTGGCATCATAAAGACAAATTTTGTCGCTTGTATGATGCCCCCCAAGGTGTTAAAGAGAGACCCATGCAAGCTCCATATACATGATACACTGATGATGATACAGGGTATGCACATGATATGTGTTGATGATGCATGATATGTATGCATATATTTAGATGAGTATGACCTTGATGAGTTAGGATGATGTTGCATAATGCATAGCCTAAAATGTATACCCCCTCCCCCCTCCCCCTGATTCATCCCTGCAAGAATCATTTTCAATTTGAGATTGAGAATATAATTATGTGTTCATATATGTTTATAGAGTAAAACCCTACCCAGCAACTTTTGCACTGTGACACCTTCGCACCACAAAATATACCTTCGCACCAAGACACACCTTAGCACAACGAAATACCTTCACTCTACAACACCCCGCCCCCTCGACACTGTCGTACCAGGAAAGTAATTCAGCTATTTAAGTAACGACCTCATGGTGGGAAAGTTGCTGTCTCCCCAAACATGACAAAATGCAGAATAGATCTACTGGTATGTTGCTGCTGTAATTATTTCAGAAATAATCCTCACCATCGAAAGCTACACAAGAAAATTGATCTTGGTAATATACTGGATTCATAATCAGGCCATGCTAAGGATTACAAAAATGTATCATGCAAAATTATATCTTGCAACCCCCCCCCCCCTCCCCCGCCACAAGCAAAAAATATATAATTATTGTCATTATACAAGCAGTGAAATGGTAGATACAGTCCCTCTAAAGGTTGTAAAAACCTTTTCTTAATTATTTCTTAAAAATAAGTACTGTTTCAAGCCATCGTTAATATGATTTTTCAGAATGATGATGTCAGTTTTGGAAAATGGTTTATTATAATAATCACCTACCTGTACTAGAACATTCACTACATCATGATTTCTCATTTTCGCGGCTCCAAAACTCTGTACATTGAATGCTGCAATTTTCAAATCCTCATTACTTGAAGCTGTATTTGAACTCTTTCCGAATAGCCAAGATGAAGAAACAGTGGCCAGAAACAGGCAGATGAGAACTGCAAAGCTGATCTTTCCACTCATGTTGCAGTGATGTTCTCAAATATCTCTTGTTCAGGCTCTCTCTGCTGGGATGGCCGGGCTCCTTGTAATTTTGTGTCAATCAAGTGAAGTCAACACTGAGTTGTAGGACCTACTGCCTAGGCTATAGACCTAAACTGGTGTGGTACATGCAATGACTCGATATTTCAATGAAATAATAACTAATGTACGCCTCGCAAAAAGTATGTCATTTATAAATCCTGCTAGGGAAAATTATTCAGAGATACCATGTTGTGATTAACTAATAGCTGTTCCAATAAGGAATAAAATGAAAATGTTATTTTCCAAAAATAGCGCTTCAGTTATCATGCGATTTCCCAAACAGGATGCATGTAGCACTTCATATGTAATGTATATTACATTGTATAATATTGATACAATATTGAATGGCATAAGGTATAAATTATATAAATGATAGATACAGGTTCAAATTTTATTTGCGCCAAAACATAAAATATACAATTTTTCATGTTTTTGGTGGCAAGAATGAGACAAAGTTCATTTATTCGTTAGGTCAGATTTCAAAGTTGGTCATTTTATTTGCGATGGTAAAATCTGTATGATTCTTTTTTGTGTCAATTAATAATGTATTAAAATTCTTAATACAAAGGAAATTTTGGTTTGTTGGTTTGACCTTGACAATCTTATCGTAGATATTGGCTTGACATTTTTTTAGTGCAGATATCTTCTGATTTACTGCTGGGCAATCTAGGGTTAATTATCATAAGCCAATTACAGCAGGTTTATAGCAGGTTTCTTCTCTCATCTCTGACTTAGGCACTGTATCTCGTGTTGCAACTACAATGCAACACAAATGGTCCCTTAAGCGAAGACTGTGTAGAGATAAGAAGGTAAACGCCTTTGGAAAGGATCTCATTAACTTATGTAGGGCAAGCAGTATTAGAATAATGAATGGATTCTTTGATGAAAGTATAACCGATCGATTTACCTGTCATACTCCTATGGGACAAAGTGTTGTTGACTATTTGCTTTGTAGTGAACCAGCGTATAATTGCCTTCATGAGTTTGTTATAAATGATAAGCTTACTGAGTCTGACCATACTCCACTTAGCTTTTCTTTTAACTTTCCCAAAGTACCAAAAATAAATAAACAGACTAAAAATAGTCGGCAGACCAGAACATTCAAGTATGTATTTGACAAGAGTAAAACTGAAGAATACCGCTCTAATTTTGACAATGAAAATGCCAAGAACACACTGTATAAGCTATGCTGTGATATTGAGTCAGACTATGATACAGATGTGGTCATAGATACTGTATACCAATACTTAACTGATAGAATACGGCCAACGTTTGAGAAAAAGAAATCTAAATCTGCAAAAAGCACTTTTCCTACTAATAAATGGTTTGATAGTGAGTGTAAAAATCTCAGAAAATCTTTGAATGACTTTGCTAAACAGAATGATTTAGCCCTGAATCAAAATAAAATGAAATATGGTATTATGCACAGATATTACAAACGAGTAACTCAAACGAAAAAAAGAAAATTTCAAGGAAATAATAGAAAGGAAATGCAAACTCTCATGGGTAAAAATCAAGCAGATTGCTGGAAGTATTGGAATAAATTAAAATCTGTTGGAAAAATCCAAGTTAACTGCCCAGACTTAGATACCTTTCATAACTACTTTAAACAACAATCGCTTCCACCAGAGCGTGACTATTTTGACACTGAAAATATGGCACACATAGTTAATGCTGTGCAAAATTCCGGTTATAGCTGCAGTAGTGAACTATCTACTCATATTTGTGATAATGTAATAACTGAAGAAGAGGTCGCCCTGCATTTCAGGAGACTCAAAAATAATAAAGCGGCTGGCATTGATGGGATACCCGCAGAATTCTATAAATATGCTGGTGAAAATCTTATAACACCATTTTGTGCTGTATTCAACTACATTTTTGATAAAGGTGAATACCCATCTCAGTGGTCAGAAGGGCTTATTAATGCTATACATAAAAAAGGTAACCGCACAGATCCTGATAACTATAGAAAAATAACTGTAAATGTAGTAATGGGTAAGATTTTTGACTCAATCCTAAATAGCAGATTATACTTTAAAAATGAGGCTCTAAATCTTGATGATCCTTGTCAGTTTGGGTTCACCCCTGGGTCAAGCACTACTGACTGTGTCTTTGTTCTTGACACAGTTATAAGTTACCAACAAGCAATGCGAAAACCTGTATACTTGTGCTTTGTTGATTTTACTAAAGCATTCGATTACATTAATAGAAATGCTTTGTACTACAAATTGATGCAGCAGAATATTGGTGACAAAATGCTCAAGGTTATCATTAGTATGTATGATAAGGCAAAAGCAAGAGTAAATCAAGGTGGTAATACCGGTGGTTCTATTGACAGCAAATGTGGGGTATTACAAGGTGGAATCCTCAGCCCAAAATTATTCAATGAATTTATGTCAGATCTACCCGATCATCTTGAAAAATCAGATGGAATAACATTAGGTGATTTTACTCTTACACATATATTGTATGCCGATGACATCGCACTTGTAGCTGATTCTCCTAATTGCATGCAAAATAGTATAAATTCACTTCATAATTACTGTAAAAAATGGCACCTTATTGTAAATGTTAGTAAAACCAAAGTGATGCAGATTGGTAACAAAGCAATAAGCACCTTCTTCTGTAATGGGGAAAAACTAGTAAATGTTGACAGCTTCAAATATCTTGGCCATATGCTTACTAATAAGCGTAGAATACATAGCAAGATGACGGAATACCTCTCAACACAAGCTCATAAAGCGCTCTTTGCACTGCAAGGTGATTCAAAACAAGCATTAGGAAAAATCGATCCCATGCTATCTCTTCGGATGTTTGATACCTATATTTTACCTATCCTGGAGTACAATAGTGAAATATGGACAAGTGAAAAATTGATATCTTAAAAACATATTAGGAGTTAGAAAGCAAACACCATCTTTAGCAGTCTATGGTGAAACAGGTAGATTCCCATTGCATGTCAGACAGAAAATTAGAATGGTGAATTACTGGATAAGATTGGAAAGAGCACCTGATGACAGTTTACTTAAGAAATGTTTAAATTTTCAGAAGGAAATTTATGTGAATGCAGTAAATGGAAATAACTGGTTCAGTAAAGTGTGTCATGTATTAAATAACTGCAACATTGAATATGATATTAGTAACCTCAGAAACTTTGACATTGATAATATCTCTAACACAGTGAAACTAAGACTCTATGAAGCCGAACATGAGTGACTTATAAATGCAATAAATGACAGTTCACAACAACCAAAACTTAGGACATATAAACTATTTAAAACTGATTGTAGAATAGAACCTTATCTTGAATTGCAACAAATTCGCAAAATGTTAACTAAAATAGCTAGATTTAGGACAAGTTCACATAGCCTGAAGATTGAAACAGGTCGACACCATAAACCAATAATTCCTGCTCCAAATAGAATATGTGAAAAGTGTACGTTAAACTTTGTAGAAGACGAAATTCACGGTTTGATTGTCTGTCCTGGTAATGAGCAACACCGTGTTAACCTTTTTTTGAATGCAACTAAATTTATTAACAACTTCTTGTCTCTAGATGATATAACTAAGTTTACAGCAATAATGACAAACAAGGAACCTGAGTTATTAAATAGTTTAGGAAAGTTTCTCCTTAAAGCCGATGTGTAGAGAAAACCATCTCCTGTATCCACACAATTAATAACTGTGTTGAGTGAAATGTTTTTATTAGCGGCTTGTATTTTTTTTTTTTCTATTGTGTATGTGGATTTTAAACACGTATTATAAGTTAACTTGGTGGCTGGAACCTTGATTATTGAAATTTTATTGCTTTCTGTATTTACATTAATGTCTCTTTCATGTTATCTTTTAACTGAATGACATATGTATCACTTATGATATTTTACATGTCAATAAAATCTATATATATTTATATTAACTAATATAGGTCCCGGATTCGATTCCCGGCTGAGCCTAAGTTGGATGGCCTGTTTCATCCTTTATCTTACCTGTCCTAATTAGCTCATCAGGTGCAGAAATACAGGACGTAAGGCCTTAATCCACCACCCACCAGTGATTTGCTAATAACCATAATAAACTTCGGATTTCACTCTTCATTGCGGGAGGCAAATGCTGTGAGAGAATTCTGGTCTAAACATTAACATAGTGGCAAAGGGGCACGGACAAAAACATTGTGCTATGAATAACACATACATCATGACTTATATCCTTTTCAACTACAGACAATTAAACAGTTTCTAAGTCATGTTTTTAAATTGGTCCATGCTTTCCCTTCACCGGAACGCTATCAGCACATGTAAACACTGGCCAGACTCCAGCATTGGAGAGTGGACAGCGGAAAACTGAATATTAACTAATATAATCATGGGTCATTTCAGGGTAAGTCACCAGGTAAAGTCATTCTGGGTCTGAATTTGATGTGCGTCTTCTTGGCATTGCTATCTTGGCAACAGCTGTGGCCAGTGCACTTTGCCAACTCTTGGTTTAAGTGCATCTTTGTTTCAGAGCAAAAAAACACATTGATACTGAAAAAGGTTAAAAGACAGTTTCAGCATTTATGTCAAAAATATTTACAAATACTTTTAAAAAGTGCAGTTGGACCAGCAACCCCTGTTTTTTGCGACCTCATGTGTCAATGTGTCAGTGATATCGGGTCAAAAGCAACTTGAGCTATATAATGAACAGCTGCCACAGACAGACCTTATGATGCGATGATAAGGCTTGTTGGAATCCACACCATTTTGCATATTTACCACCATGGTTGAGGTCTCCTACTTGTCTCATATAGACACCACACAAAAGGTGCCTCCCATTAAATATGTCTCATTTAATCGACATACAGCTGGGATGCAGCTCATATTAAAGAATGTGGGATTGAACCCGGGACCTTTAGCAGAGCTTCTTGAACTATTATAGGTCACTCATTAATTCTAGCCAGAATTACTTCTACCTATTTGTAGTGCATCTGTCTCTAAAGTCCTTATTGATTGTGTTCTATATTTCTCCTTGTTAATTTTGCCAATCGTGAACTTTCTCATTACAATTTGAAGTATATATTATATAAATTAGATGGAAAACAATTGCTAGTTCTTGTGACAACAGATTTATTTCAAAAATGATTATCTCCCTCAAACCTGAGGGTTATTGTTTATTATTCGTAAGATCTTGTGTAAAAAAAGAAAATAATTGATGCTTTCAGTAAAGTATGTCTTTGTCTATAACTAATTTAATATTTTTGATGTGACACGCTAAAGTGTGTCTAAATTATCACTTAGTCTATTGTAAGATTTTGTCAAACAATTATCTGTTATATTATGGTGTTTTGGAGGTTGGAGAGTTTTGAAGTCACAGTCAAAATCAACAGAGTATTTTTATGGCTCATCCAACTGAAATAGGGATTAAAGTGATAGAAATATTTGTCCTGTTACGACTAAAGTAGTTGGTAGATTCTCTAAAACACTACAAAGGTCGCCCATTGCACACGAGAGTTTTTCCATCCCGTGATCACATATGATTTGGTCACAACCCCTTCTCATGACCAAATTTTCCCGTGTGCAGCGGACTATGATCGCATCACATATGACTTGTGACGAGATCATGGGTATCTAGCACTGCTAGATATTCCATGATGGAATCAGAGACTTTCCATGATGCAAACTCTGTGTGCAGCAGTTTATGCCGTGATCACAGGGGCCTGGCCTGCTAATAGCCAATCAGATGCGAGGGGTTTTGACTTGACCTAGAATGTGGCAAACCCTAGTTTGCAACAACTCCATAATGGCTAGTGAGGGGTTGTGACTCTGTCATGGGGTCCATCTCCGTGTGCAGCACATTATGCTGGCATCACAAGAAGGGGTTGTGATGCCATCACATGTGATGCCATCATATGTGATGCCCATGTGCAATGGGCTTTAGGGCTGTTTGAGAAATGGCAGTTACACGCTGTCCACGTGCACCAGTATCTCTAGCTCTAGTTCAGGCTCGATCTGCTGTGGTGTTGGCTCCAAGTGATTTGTGCCAAATTAGTCAATATAGAGACATATATACTTCAAATGGGAGTATTAACATAGACTTGATGTGTGGTATGTATCTTAAATGACTTGAATATTGCAATTAAACACAAACTGAGCTACACCTCACAATCAGTATGCCATAATTTTGTAAATCCTGGATGAAAATAATATGCAAAGATCCATGTCATGATAAGTTAATGACAATGGTGAACCAATAAGGAAGTCATTGTATATAATTTATAAATTTAACTTGTTTAATAATGCAACCAGGACTTAAGTACAAATTTAATTTAAGCACACTACATGTATTGTATACCAGTAATTGATCACATGTGTAGATTTATTTTGTCGGTTTAGACAGAAGTGATGCAGTAGAGTATGTTAGAAAATACAGATAATAATTGATCTGGAGTACGTTCTCAAATAATCTGTCACTCAGGCAAAATAGCTACTGCTTTCTTTTTTTCAGTTGTTTACTTGGCATCTTGATGGCGGAATAGTAGATTTGTATTGGCCCAACATTCACAGGAGATGTTACATTGATGATTTCTGTAACTTGGTGTCCAGGTCTATGCTGAGGCAAATGAAGGATCCCAAACATGATGGTAGCATATACAGAATATGATTTTGCAGATTGGTGCAAAAAGTGGGTCATGAAAATTACTACCCTCATTTAATTTTAACCAAGTGGTAAAAAAGATTCTGCTGCAACCTTTCAAAACCTTTTTTAGCACCACGGCTTGTTGCAAATTTCATCTGCAGACGGATCAAAAGTGCAGCATGGGTGGTGGGTGGGCAAATAGATAGATAGATAGATAGGTAGATTGTGATATATAGATAGATAAATAGACAGATAGACAGATAGATATACAAACCGATAGATAGATGTTACTTGGTTAAACCATGAGTGGGATCTTTTACTTGCCTCAGCATAGACACTGAGTACAAGAGACTGCCAATTTAATGTCTCATCCAAATGACATCCAGCTGGGATGATGCTCATGAGAGTGAAGAGGACACTCTGAGGAAACTTATAAGTTATTTGTGAAGGGGGAGGGGGAGCATATGCCTCCATTGCCCCCCCCCCCCCCCCCACCCCACACAGAGTTCTGCTACCCCCACGAAGGGAAGAGACTTTAAACTGTTGTAAACTGTAGGTGTGGATCTATTTGTTTTTCTAATAATAGAACATGTTACAATTGAAATGATCACGAGAGTGCTGAAAAGTCATTTTGAATATATTTGGAAACTTTTCCATGTGTTCCTTGGCACTTGGTGAGCATGCCCAGTGATATCATCGGGCATTCCCATCTTGCCTATATATAAATAGTTGCACTAGGAGGCTTTTGAAATATTTTAATCTAGCTATAAGCAGGGTGAATGGATTTTTTGTCTGGGCGAAAAGGCCCAAAGACCCTTCTAAGGACAGATTGATTACTTGACTATTATGTACCAGTGGAGCTCTTCATCTTTTTTAAAAACAAGGTGTTGTTGTAAAGCCACTATCTGACATAGCCGAGTGACGAAGCAGAGTAATGAAAAGGACAGCACAACAGCTGTAACAGCACTCCTATAATTTGCGCAAATTTCTGTGGCAATATTGAACAGAGAGGTTTGAAAATAGTCATACTACTAGAACCTACACCCAGGAACAATCTGAACTCACGACAAAATTTCTTCACAAATGAAAACAAGAGAAAACAAGAAGTTTGCACAGTCACACTAAACAGTGCAGCGGGCCTGGCCCGTTGCTAAGGGCAACTATCTGTCATGGCTTGCAATGACGCTATAATACAGCTCATGTCTGTACTTGTAAAGGAAATGAAAACATCTGTGACATCAAGAATTGATCTGGTTTTGGAAAAAATTGAATCATATGAAGAAAATAACAAGAAAATGAAAGATGCAATGAGCCAGCTCTCAATTCAAGTAGACAAGCACAGCAAGGAGTTGTCAGAACTTCGAAATTTATGCCAACAACGCCTGGAAAAAAATCCCAAGACCACAGAATCAAGCCACTCAATCCCAGTCTACCAATCCAAACTACCACAAAGAAATCTGGAAAGGGGTATAAAGAGAAACAATATCATTATTGCCAGGATAGATATTGGTACCCAAGATCCCAAGATATTTTTTGAAAATTTCCTAACTGCACATTTTCCAGCAATTAACCATCAAGGAATTCTAGCAGCACAACAATTGCCTTCAAATAAAAGGAAAAATGAAACATACACAAGTCAGCCAGAAGCATCAATACCAAAATATCTTGTTACAATGAAATCATGCTGGAATGCTCAGCTTATTTACAGCCAAAGAGTGAGACAGCTGAAGGATAAAAACATATGTATATCCGAGGATCTAACCATGGCTGAGTCAGACTTATTTTACAAAGCAAGACAATTGAAGAAAAAGAAAATTATCCATACGACCTGGACAAAAGAAGGAAAAATATATGTAAGGCAAAAAATAGAAGATGAACCTATTGAATTGAATAATGACCATCCTCTTCTCAAAGAAACTCAATCAAAAGAACTAGGAACAAGTGAAATAATCCAACAACTGCTATCACAAATGCAGTCAACACCCAGTCGAGAATCTACATCTGACAAAAAAGAAAAAGCTTCAACATCCAGACATCAATTTACAGAAACATCTGAAACTACCACTCACAATGAAGAAAACGAAGAGGAAGAAAGTGGACAATTAAGTCCAACACCACCAGAAAAAACAAGCAAATTGCTCGAAGATTGCCCAGAAAAACCACAGTCATTAATGAGCGACTCAAACATGAACGTCAGGCTAACTAGACAGAAAACACACGACCTTCAAAGCAATGGAAGAAAATAATTTGAATTCCATTTCATATCTGAATGATAATGAGCAAATCCTCCAGCAATGCAAGTATTATGATAATGCACACATTCCTAAAATATTTCCAAATTCAAAAAATCTTTTCACAGTTTTCAGTTTGAACGTCTAAAGTCTAAATTCAAAATTGGATGAAATCAAATTGCATATTGAGGACTTGAATAGCGGTGATTTTCAGTATGATGCATTATGTATTCGAGAAACATGGTTACACGAAAATATAGAAACTGGTCCTCTGAACATCAAAGGCTATAATTTAATTACAAAAAATAGAACTTGTGGAAAACATGGTGGTCTTGCCATTTATCTGAAGCAGGAATATGAGTACAGAGACGTTGTGGTGTCCTGCAGATATGATAAACTCTGGGAATATTAAAAAATTGAAATTATTTAAAATAGCTCAAAAAAGCAATTAAGGCTAATAAACATTTATAGACCTCCAAGAAATCTAAGTGAGGAACAAGAACAATTTCTAGAAGAACTTGAGGTACTCCTAAATGAAATAGACCAAGACAACGCAATGACTATGATCGTTGGTGACTTTAATATAAATCTTTTAAAAATTGAGAATAACAATTTTGCAAAAACTTTTTTTGATAACATGCTGAGCTACAGCTTCATTCCGATAATTACAATGCCCACACGAATATCTGGAAATCATGGAATTCTAATAGATAATATCTTCCTTAGGTCTAATACACATACGTTAGAAATAACTGGCGGTATAATAAATAGCAACATATCAGATCATCTCCCTATTTTCATTGCTATGGATAAAATAACTCAAAAATCACCAAGATTCATAAAGATATACAAATACAATAATAAATCAATCAAACTCCTCCGAGACGCATTATGTCAAACTGATTTCGATACTCTCTTGGACTTTGACACAAATGAAAGTGTTGACAAAAATTGCAATAAGCTCTTAGAAACTTTAGGCCATGAAATGAAAAAATATATCCCAATTACTGAAGTTAAATTTGACAAACGAAAACACAAAAAATCCAAATGGATCACAACCGGTTTGATTAAATCCATTAACTATAGGGATAAACTATACTCTAAACTAAAGAAAACAAAAGTGGAAAGTGAAAAATATCAATCACTGAAAATTAATTTAAAAACCTACAATAATATATTGAAAAGAGCCATCAAAGAAGCTAAAACTAATTACTACGATTCTAATTTCACACAAAACAAGAATGATTCAAAAAAATGCTGGACCATGATAAATGAAATGTTAGGAAGAACTAAAACTCAAAACAAAATGCCAGATAAATTGGTCAAAGACAATTGTACTTATTTCGGATATGAGAATGTGGCTAACTGTTTCAATGAATATTTTGTGAATGTTGGGAAAAATTTGGCTGAAAATATTACAGATAATATGAACAAGTCATTCAAAGATTATCTAAAACACCCGACATTAAAATATTTTGAATTCAAAAACGTCACTGAAAAAGATATTATCAAAGTTATCACAAATTTAAAGACTAAAGCTTCGCGAGACTTTTATGAAATATCAAGCAAACTACTGAAAGACATAAAACTGGAAATATCAAAACCTTTAGCAAAATTGGTCAATCAATCATTATCTTCTGCAATATTCCCTAATGCATTAAAATTAGCAAAAGTCATTCCAATACACAAAGGTAAAGACCCTGAAAAAGTAGAGAATTATAGACCAATCTCAATCCTCCCAGCTTTATCTAAAGTGTTTGAAAAAGTTATGAATGAGCAATTACAAAATTACTTTGAAACAAACAAACTGTTCAATAAAAACCAATACGGTTTCAGAAAAAAGCATTCAACTGAAATGGCTTGCTTACAACTGACCGATAACATCATATGGATGATGGAAGAAAATAAGGTTCCTGTAAATGTGTTTATGGATCTTAGTAAAGCATTCGATACTATAGACCATCAAATTCTTTTGAATAAACTTCAATTCTATGGACTAAAGGGCACTGAACTGGAGCTATTTGTTAGCTACTTATCAAACCGAAAACAATATGTGCAATTCGAGGACAAACAATCAAAAACTGAAATTATAACTACAGGAGTACAGTTAAAAAGGCAAGTAATCTGAGAGTAGTGTGTTGAAGAAAGACACTTAGTCCAAGAGTAGTGTGTTGAAAAAAGACACTTAGTCCAAGAGTAGTGTGTTGAAAAAAGACACATAGTCCAAGAGTAGTGTGTTGAAGAAAACCACGTAGTCCAAGAGTAATGTGTTGAAAAAAGACTCGTAGTCAACAAATAGTGTTTTAAAAAAAGACACATAGTCCAAGAGTAGTGTGTTGAAAAAAACCACTTAGTCCAACAGTAGTGAGTTGAAAAAAGGCAAGTAATCCAAGAGTAGTGTGTTGAAAAAAGACTTGTAGTCCAAAAGTAGTGTGTTGATAAAAGACACATAGTCCAAAAGTAGAGTGTTGAAAAGAAATGCGTAGTAACACCATAATACACAAATAGTGTTACAAGACTCAAATGGTGTTACAAGTAACAAATGTTACAAGACACCAAAACAAAAAAATAATAATTCCACAGTAGTGTTGTAATAAATAATTATTGTGAATACTGGCCAGTTATAATGTATTATATTATTTATGTATTATTTAAGTTGTAACAGATCACTTTTAATCAGCTTCAGGACTCTGCCCCTTCAACAAGCAATGGGTTCTGAGAAGCATGTGATTGTTTTGTGTAAATAGTCAGAGTGTTAGATAGTTTCTATATTTAATGGACTGTTGTAATGAGTTGGTTTCCAGGTTATTGGTTTTAGTCATTATCCTTATCGTATCAATATTAATTCTAATTGTGCATTGCCAATCTCATACATAATAACAAGTGTTATTTGCCTGTATTATTTGAAGATAGCTTCATCATGATTCCTTTGGTGGTATGGATGGGAATGATCTCTGTTCTGGCCTGTCTTAAATGGGCAAAATCAGATGGATCTCCCTGTACATTACATGGCACAGTCTGAAATTGCACCTTTGGCACCACTATACCAGTAAGGCATTGTTCATTTCAAGGTACCATGGTGCACTATTTGGAGGATTCGCCAATCTAAAATCTCTGTCTTCAGTTGACATTAAAGGGAAAGTTAAGTTAGCAGAATTGATGATAATCTTCCCCAGAGTCAGACAATTAACAGTAATGGGTTCGGAAATCGCGTGAAATTGAAATATTATCTTCACATAAATGAATTTGTCAATAGATCAACAGTACTAACAATAACACCGTAATTAACAATGACAGGTCTTCAGAAGACTGCAGGCTAATTTACAGGCTATAGTTGTTGATTATTGACTGAAGCAACTATCACGCAAGTCAATTTTTACAATGACCAACCAGACCTGATACTGTGTGAAAGTAGCTACCTGTAACACTCACACTTTGTCACTGTCAGGAGTGATACTAAGACTTAGCTATCCGAATCTTAACCCTGATTCAACTGAACTAGTTAGTGAAATTGTATGAAATTTACATGCCATGGAGACTGAGCATTTTCCAATTTTTATTCTAAACAGTTTAGAATGTGATTTAAAGCGAAAAAGCGACTATCACGTCACACTATCACAAGAAATATGGCTTTTCTGAAAATGTCAGCCTCCTCTTTCGTTACTGATATCTTATGAATGTACTGCCAATTGGTGTTGTTTTTATAACTAGTATAACTATTATTTCTTATTTCCTTCTACGATTACTTTATTTTATTCCCTTCTGTGCATCGCCTGCTTAGTATAAATTTCTAAAACCTAAGCGCTATGGCCAACCACAGAGTTTAGAGCTTGTTGCCTAGCAATTTCTTTTCGTAGATCTTAAGTTAAGAACGATTTTTTTGTAAGTAGGTCATTGTAAGTTTGTGCGAATCATGACCGGGCAGATTAGGACAACAAAGATCCGATCTGGTTATTTCAGAATAGCACGTCAGTAGATTTTGTTTTTGGCCAATCTCTAGTCATAAAAGCCTTACAGGCGACCCCTACGACCCCTGCGGCCAAATATTCTAATGTGTTACAAAAGTCAAAGTTACATAGTCACGCAAAGTAGTACAAAATAATGATAATAACTATTTTTAATATTAACAATTGGTTTTGTTCTAAATCTAGGAGCACTTTCAAACATGTAACACATGTCAACAACAAATTGTTCTTTACAACAAATTAAATATTTGTTAAATTAATGAACACATTTTGATATAACAAAATGATCAATCTGAAATAAATCAAGTGTCCATAGTCCATACATAAATCAACATTCTGACAAATCAGAAAATAAAGTCCAATTTTGTAAATCAATTGTTCTGACCTATCAGTGACGATCATACTGAAATGTCTTTGCATAACAGTTAATTTACTATCCTTTCACTCCACTGATCCAGTATGTATCTGTTTCAGGCCGTCCGGATGTGACAGAATATCCAAAAAGGGTAACAGAACAGTCATCAAAGTGCCTTGAGTGACCAAGTTCATACTGAGTTCATTTCACAGAAGATTCTGGAATGGTGGCTAATTTTTGGAGGGCAGTATAATGCAACTAAATGCATAAATACAAACCATGTTTTAATGACTTCATTGCATTAAATGTTGGCCCCCTGTCTATTTTTACGATGTAATTTTGATACTATGTACTTATATTAAATCTCTATGAAAAATTATAATCGAACCAGAATAAGAAATAATACTCAAAACTTACCAGAGAGGATGATATGAGTGTGTATATCCCGGTGCACAGTATATATTTGTATATTACGTTATTCCATATTCGTTAATTTGTAAACGGCGTTGTTCCTGAAGACCACTTAAATTGAAGTCTAATTTTGATCCCCCTTAGTATCTCAGTCAAGCAAGGCAAGGACTAATTTCACCCTACTATATAATGTGTATAACAAATTAAAATTAACACATTGTTTATAAGCTCCAAGCTGAGTGGTTATTAAATGAAACAGTGACAATAAAAGAAAATGCGTCAGGATATGAATTTGTTTCAAAACAAATTAGAAACAATATCCTTTTTAGTTGGAATCTGATAACTGACACAATTCACTATCGATCCATTAAATGAAGCACCAGGAAGTATTTAGAACTTTAGTATATAATATATCATTGTTGACTAAAGTTACTAAATTAAGGCAGTATATTATAGTATTAGCATTTTGAAACAAAAACTGTACAGTGGTGTGTGCACGATACTTTAATGTTTCTTCTGTAGAAATATATGCTTGGTGACAGCATAAAATCAATTGTAGATTGTAGAATGCTTAGTCCCTGTAGGTAGTTCTGTGTAAAGGGCTGCATAGTAGTGTATTCTCCCAGGGAGTTGAGAAAGGTTCATGCTTGAACAGGTTTGCCAGCTGTTTTAGTGTAGTAATTTACTGTTGAGAAGTTCTTTTGAACAGCAGGTTAAAAACCACTGAAAACCTTAATGAACGAAACAAATTTGAAAACTTGTTGAGACATTCAGTTCACAAAACTTAAAATTCAAGGGGTAAAATATTTGACCTAGGTCAAAATCCACAATAATGCCAAATTAACTAAAATAAATTACCAGACCAATGCATCACATAAATATAACCTCATTGCTCAGCCAGGTTATTTATTTATTTTTTGACATACAGCTGCAATCATGACTTATGAAATGCTAATATGCACAGAGGTGCAAGCATAGGAACATGAGTCATACTAGCCAGTTTTCATATAAATAATAAGCGAAAGTAAGCAATATACATGAACCAACTGTAAATCAAATCCTACTTGGAAAGAATGTTTTGGGGAAAACCAGAACTTCGATAATATTCAATTTTATTCTATACTAAAGATGTACTATGATTAGCACCTTATGATTATTCACAGTAAACACCACAGTGGAATTTGCCCATCACTCACTCATTGTATGTTCCTGCTGACAGAAGCAACTTGTCAGTGTTAAATAGATATTAAAATCATCATTACATGATCGTTTTGTTTATTGTCATCTGTCATTTGTGCTTGCATGACCTAGTAATTATTCAGCAATCACATGACCTGATAAGGAAGTTTTAGTAGCAACTAACAATAGACATCCCTGCAAAAACTGAATATAGTGTGGAATATTGTAGATACAATGGAATAACTTACCAGTAAGCCTCTAAGCATAAAAACTTTAAGCAAAATAGCAGTCTCAATATTAAAAATATGTAATGTGGTAAGCTGTTTCGTAAGCAATACGGTAACCAAAATCTAATTCTTGTCCGTTATTTGTTCATTTTTCACTAAATTAGAACAACTTTCAACTGTTTGGACCCAGGCAATATACATGTTTTGAAATTCTATTATAATTGTTCTAATATTTAATTGGAACCTGTATCTAACAAATATTTATATAATTTATACCCCCCCCCCCTTCATATTGTATCAATTTTATAGTCATCAGATCAGTAAATCATACATACAATGTCATATACTTTAGTGGAAACTGGGGCCCTTTGGGACATTGGGTACATTGAGACACCTACCATATCCTGATAATAAACAACTTCAGAAATCCAAGGCTGGCCTCAAACCAAGTCAGGGGAACATCTTCTGTTGTAAACTGTTATAAAATATTACAGTTTTCCAAGGTGTTAAATGTTTAATGTTTGAGTTTTCACACAATGTCATGTCATAACAGCTTTTCTATTGTCACAATAACAAACAACATGTAAGCCATGTATCCTGCAAGTTAGTTAAAGAGACTCACTTGTACAGATAAGACAATATCATGAATATGGACAATGAAAGGAACTTGGTTTATATCATTACAATGCTATCTGGATATATTATATTTCCTGTGCTGCCACAATGCCACAATTTGATGTAAGTAAATTCCTTGATGTTAATTAACAATCATTCATATTATTTAGTTTTCACATATTGCTCATGTAAGGTTATTGATGTGAGGTAATTATATAATGTAAAGTGTGTTATATACAACCTTTTTGTACCATATCATGAGTTGGTGAACTTAGTTTTGCTTATTTATTTTATTGTAGATTCACCAAATATATCAACATATTTTGAGTAGAATAAAAGTGGCGAAAACAACCAAAGACTGAAGTCATCATTGTTTTGATTGCATAGGAGATAGTAGTGAATATCAAATTTGGTGAAGACCATCATTGACATTTGACATCTGTAGTAAATATTAGCTGCAATGGCAGAAGAAATCAAGGCCAGATGGAAGGCCAGGAAGGGTGCACTGACCAGAGAAGTAAATGCAGTGGATAGATTTATGGCAGAAGACAATAAATCTGAAGTTGAAGCCCGGTTCTATAAGGTGAAGGAGAAATTTGCTGAATTTGAGAAGGTGCACCTAGAATATCATGAGACTTTAACTGATGAAAATCTAATTGATGAGAGTGATGAATACTTCTATGGTGTTCAGAAATCTTATGTGGAGTCACTCAAATCCGTGAAGTCTTGGCTTGCCTTCCAGACAGAGAAAAAGCCTGAAGATAATCAACAGGAAGTGAAACCTCAGTCTTCAGAAGCTCTCAGTCGAGAAGAATTTATGAGATATATGAACTTGCCTAAAGTTACCATTCCTACTTTCACTGGAGAGCCTCTTCAGTTCCACAAGTTCTTTGCCATTTTTGATGAGCAAGTAGATCGCGTCATTAAAGACAACAAGATGAAGCTGAACCGACTGATACAGTATACTAGTGATGATGCTCGCGATGCTATAGAGAATTGTGCTATAAATTATGGTGAAGATGGTTATGCCGAAGCTCGGGAGACCTTGAAACGTCGATTTGGAAATGAGCATGTCATATCTGATCTCATCATTAGAAACCTGAAGACTGGAGGCCCCGTGAGAGACGAACATGACCTGCAAAAGCTTGCTGATAACGTCAACAATTGCTATGTGACTCTGAAAAAGTTGAAGAGACTGAATGAAGTGGATACACAGTCATCCATAGTCGAAATTGTCAACAGATGTCAGAATCATGCGAAGAGTCGTTGGCGGAAATCTGCATTTGACTGTATGCGAGAGAAGAACAGATATCCAGACTTCAAGGAGTTCAAAGACTTCATCATCCGTGAAGCACTAGAAGCTAATGATCCTGTGTATGGTTCTTCTGGGCCAGGTGGTCACAAGTCTTCGCGTAAGTCCTCCGGTACAACATTGCAGAAGCCATCCAGTACATTTTCGCAGACATCACAGAAGAAATTGAGTACTTCATTCGCTTCTGGTGTTGACGGCTCCTACAGAATCACTCCGTGCGTAGCGTGTGGTGAGAATCATCGACTATTGTTCTGCAAAATGTTCCAAACCATGAAGTTGCCTCAGAGACTTCAACTGGTACAGACACGCAAGCTCTGTGAAAATTGCTTGCTGGCAAACCATGCTACCAAAGATTGCAACAAATATTCAGTCTGTACTGTTCCAGGATGTGGTCAGCGTCACACAAAATACATCTATATGTCGACCAGGCAGAATTCCACTCCAATGACAAGCCAGCAATCTGCAGGTGCTCGTATCAATCAGGTTGAGTTGAACAATTGTCATAACAATACAGACATTGATGTGCTTGTGCCTCTTGTAAAAATTACTGTAAATGATTCAGTTCAAACATGTGCATTGCTTGATACTGGTTCTACAACCAGTTTCTGTACTCAGCGCCTTGTAGATGAATTAAGTATTGACGGCACTGATGTAAATTACACTCTGAGTACTTTGAGTAACTTGCAACAAGGCAGAAAAGGGAAATTGGTCAATTTAGATTTATTGTCAGCTGATGGTGTCAATAGAGTAAAACTCACAAATGTCTATGTTATTGATTGTATCCCTGTAACTGCCAAACATGTCTCATTGCTGAAATACCCACATCTCAGTGATCTACAACTTAATGACTTTCCTGCTCGAGTTGATGTCCTCATAGGCCAGGACTATGCAGATGTACTCATGCCACTCAAGATTCGGCGAGGTGATGAAGGTGAACCATTTGCAACATGTACTCTACTTGGCTGGTCAGTAAATGGACCTATTGCTCCTTCTCAAGGTGTGAGTAAAAGAGTAATATCCCACTTTGTTACCACAAATCAGATTGAAGATGATTTCCACAAGTTGTGGGATATTGAAAATGAAAATGTGGCTCGAGATAAATCTGCATGGTCTCTGGAGGACAAAAGAGTAATTGAGTTATGGGATAAACAAGTACAAAGAGTTGAAGGTCACTATAAATTGCCAATACCTTTTAAAGATGATGTTGTGATTCCAAATAACATGACTGTAGCAATGTTTCGTTTGAAAAGTCTCAGAGTTAGCTTGGCAAAACGTGGTTTAACTCCTCAGTACTCCGAAGAGATTCGTAAATTGTGTAACGAGGGGTATGCTGAAAAAATTTCTCTTGGTGAAATAGATAAAGGTGACAAAGTGTGGTATCTTCCACACCAAGCTGTTGTTTCTGAAAAGAAACCAGGAAAATTAAGAATTGTGTATGATTGTGCTTCCAAATTTCATGGTCAATCGCTAAATGACAAATGTCTGCAGGGTCCAGATTTAACAAATAAGTTATTGCATGTGTTGTTGCGATTCAGAAATCACTCTTATGCTGTCACTGCAGACATAGAAGCAATGTATTATCAAGTTATGGTCCCAGATGCAGATGTAGATAGTCTCAGATTTTTATGGGTCAATGAAAATGGTGATGTAGAACATTATCGAATGTTACGTCATGTGTTCGGTGGAGTTTGGAGCGGATGTGCCGCATCTTATGCATTGAGACGTACAGTTACTGACTTCTCTTTGTATGATGAAATGGTCAAAAATGTTATTCTAAATGCATTCTACGTGGATGATTGTCTTGTTTCATTGCAGAAATTTGATCAGGCAAAATCAGTCTTACATAAAGCTAGAGAATTACTGGGTCATGGCGGTTTCAATTTAACAAAGTTTGTAGCAAATGACAGTCAGTTGTTGGCCGAATTACCTGAAGAAGACAGAGCTTCTGAGGTAAAAGAGTTGAAATCTGATTCGAAGAGTAAAGTTCTTGGATTGTTGTGGAATGTCTTGCTCGATCAGTTTCAGTTTGATGTCAAACTTGAAAGTCCTGATGTCGTGACTAGGCGAGTGATGTTAAGTCTTGTCTCATCTTTGTATGATCCACTCGGACTGATTTCTCCAGTTTTGATTGTGGGTAGAGTTCGGCTGCAAGATGTTACTAGGATGAAGCTAAAGTGGGACACAGTGGTTTCCTCTGATGTTCAGGAAAGGTGGAACAATTGGTTATCGTCTCTTCATGAGCTCAAGTCTGTCTCTGTACCAAGGTGTGTCAAGCCCAGTCAGTTTGATGATGGTGTTCATGAACTGCATCATTTCAGTGATGCTAATGGTAGAGCTTATGGTTGTGTCAGTTATTTGCGCAGCATCAACAAAGTTGGAGAAATCAATGTCATGTTGTTGTGCAGTAAAGGCAGGGTAGCTCCGTTAAAAGCAGTGTCCATCCCAAGGCTAGAACTGCAAGCTGCGGTATTAGCTGCTCGCATGGATGGTATGCTGCGCGAAGAACTGTATCTTGAATTGAGTCAGTCTCGCTTTTGGGTGGACAGTAAAATCGTGCTGAATTACATTTGCAATGATAGTAGGCGATTCCATGTTTTTGTTTCCAACAGAGTCAGTGAAGTTCGAAATCTCACCAGTCCTGAGCAATGGCAGCATATTGCTGGATCCGAAAATCCCGCTGATGTCATCACTAGAGGTCAACAACCTCATGAGTTGATTATGGGTAGTTGGATAGGAGGTCCTAGATTTCTACATCACTACAAAAGTGACTGGAAGAAAAATGAGTTTGTTCCAAATCTTTCTCCTGATGATGTTGAAGTCAAGCGAAGTGAGATGCAGGTTGTTTGTCACATTGCTGAAGCATCACAGCATCCAATTGATGTTATGGTCTCTTACTACTCCAGAAAACACTCCAAGACATCTTTGGCCTTTAGGGTTGATTACTGATGTACGACTGAGTGGAGATGGTGTTGTCAGAGCAGTCAGTATTAAGACTCAATCCACAAATCTTGTCAGGCCAGTATCCAAAGTTGTTCTAGTTGAAGGAGTGTAAATATTTGTAGAAAATTAATACAACAATTGTGTATATTTTTTATTATTTCTCATGGTTGATGTTCTGCATTATTTTTGATAACTGCTGATTATGTCACAAGATTCTTACTTGACATGAATTTAACTTGAGTAATTGTATTTCAGTATTATTTATTTAAATTGTATGCTATGTAATTGTCATATTGCATTTAGACATTTAGCCACTGTTTATATTTATCAGCTGATCTGTCTTGGATCCTTAATAATCCAATGAGGTGGTGTGTTGTAAACTGTTATAAAATATTACAGTTTTCCAAGGTGTTAAATGTTTAATGTTTGAGTTTTCACACAATGTCATGTCATAACAGCTTTTCTATTGTCACAATAACAAACAACATGTAAGCCATGTATCCTGCAAGTTAGTTAAAGAGACTCACTTGTACAGATAAGACAATATCATGAATATGGACAATGAAAGGCACTTGGTTTATATCATTACAATGCTATCTGGATATATTATATTTCCTGTGCTGCCACAATGCCACAATTTGATGTAAGTAAATTCCTTGATGTTAATTAACAATCATTCATATTATTTAGTTTTCACATATTGTTCATGTAAGGTTATTGATGTGAGGTAATTATATAATGTAAAGTGTGTTATATACAACCTTTTTGTACCATATCATGAGTTGGTGAACTTAGTTTTGCTTATTTATTTTATTGTAGATTCACCAAATATATCAACATATTTTGAGTAGAATAAAAGTGGCGAAAACAACCAAAGACTGAAGTCATCATTGTTTTGATTGCATAGGAGATAACATCTTCATTTCATCTGTGGAAACTGTCAAGATTGAGTGAGATTGACATCCGTCGAGCATTTTACGCGCTTTCTACGAGTGGACGCAAGTTGATCGCGAGTATATATGGATGGACAGTGACTGTAACATTCACTCTGGTTCATTCATACATTTGCCTATTTAAATATACATTCTTTAAATTATAATACAAATTTTCTTCAATATTTATTTACTCTGCACACATTTTGTCTTGATCAACAGATCTGTGCAGCTTATAATACACACATGTTTAATAACATTGCATAGCTTGTTGTTTCTGTTGTAAATTGTTGTTTGCACATGCCTTTGTTTATTCCTGTGTTGCATGTAGCATTCTAAGTTAATAAGTGGGTAATCCTGGCACCTTTGTGTCAGGAATTAAATTTCTGTCAGTTGCAATGCTAACTCAGGAGAGTTAAGACTACTTTCTCTTCTAAATTTGTACCAATATTTTGGATTCTTTCAACATGTATGAGGTTAGTAGAATTTGCTGATTTATGTATAAAATACTTGTTTATAAAATGTGTATTATGTAAAGGGATCACAGTTTAAAGTGCATAGAGTGTAAAAGGTCTGAGTTTGATAACTTTAATTAGTATTGGTCACCTGTTTGATAATATGAAGTGAGACACATACTCAGACATAGTAAATCATGTTTCAGTGTTGACCATGAGACTGACAACTTATCAACTTATCATTGGATGCTTATTGATTCCAGGTCTTGTACAGTCTTGTGAGTTTCATTTGATATGATTATAAAATGTTTGAATAATATTTACATGGATTTATATTTGCATACGTTTACACATTGTGTGATAATATGGGTATTTATTGGCTTTATTTCAATTATATTTCAGTTTCACCTTGCTTGCTTGTTTGCTTGCTTGCTTGATGGTCAAGAGTGCAATAAATGTGCAATCCAATTCTAATAGTTTGTCGTTCCCGGGCCAAGCATCTAATAGTGACTATGCATGGCTACGTATGGCCATGTACGTACTACTTCATACATAGAACGCTTGCTTGAGTTTATCGCGAGCGAGTCACGTAACTAATATGAACAATATACGCGTAGAAAGTCTGCAAAAGTTTTAAACATGTTAATTTTTTGCCCTCTCCACGTATGCTCTTGAGTGGTCAAGAGCGACCAGGAGCGTTCTACGAATTAGCCCTAATAAACGTAAAACGCTCGGCAAGTGAATCACGCATGGACAAGGATGAACAAGAGCAAATCAAAATTTCATTCGTCGTCACATGTAGGTCTTATCCGTAACAGTGTAAACGCCCCTTTAGTTGTCATTTTGTCTTTTATTCAGTGAGCCATGCAAAGGAGTTCCAGTGTCGATCACATAGGATCTTGAGTGATCACATCATCATGGGGATTTTAGTATGAACAACTATACGGTGGCAGAAGGGTGCCTTTCTTGGTCTTGTAGTTTCGTGGGGAGACAGTACAGTCACTTTGCCCATCAAAAGTTCCAACTTTCAATATGCCTTTGCACCAAGACACACCTTCGCACAACAAAATACCTTCACTCTACAACACACACCCCCCCTCCCCCCCCCCCGACACTGTCGTATCAGGAAAGTAATTCAGCTATTAAAGTATCGACCTTGTGGTGGGAAAGTGGCTGTCTCCCAAAAACATGACAAAATGCAGTATAGACCTACTGGTATATTGCTGTTGTAATTATTTCAGAAATAATCCTCATCATCAAAAGCTATAAAAGAGAATCGATCTTGGTAAAATACTGATTAAAAAAATGTATCATGCAAAATTATATCTTGCAAACCCCCCCCCCCCCCCCAACAACCTTCCCCGCCCCCCAGCAAGCAGAAAATATATAATTATTGTCATTATACAAGCAGTGAAATGGTAGATACTTCATTTAAAATGAATCACCTACCTGTACGAGAACATTCACTACATCACGATCTCTCATCTTCATGGCTCCCAAAACCTGTACATTGAATGCTGCAATTTTCAAATCCTCATTACTTGAAGCTGTATTTGAACTCTTTCGGGATAGCCAAGATGAAGAAACTGTGGCCAGAAACAGGCAGTGGAGAACTGCAAAGCTGATCTTTCCACTCATGTTGCAGTGATGTTCTCAAACACCACTCTCAGCTGGAATGGCTGGGCTCCTTGTAACTTTGTGTCAATCAAGTCAACACTGAATTGTAGAACCTACTGCCTGGGCTATTACTGACATAAATTTGTGTGGTTCATCCAATGACTACGATTTTTCAATGTAATAATAACTGATGCACGCCGCACAAAATGTTTATCATTTATAAATCTGCTAGGACAATTATTCGTAGATACCATGTCATGATTAACTAATAACTGTTCCAATAAGGAAATAAATGACAATGGTATTTTCCCAAAAATGGGACTAATTTTCTAAAAATAGGATTTCAGTTATGATGCTATTTCCCAATATGTAGGGGAGACTGGGGCCCTTTTGGGACATTTTTTACATTTGGTTGAATATCTGACAAAAGTAACAAAAATTAAGTAAGTTTGATACTCCGTGATATAGTCTCATATGTGTGCAGCAGTTCTTTAGCAGCAAAACATGGATGTTGAAATCCATCATCTGGTGAGGCAGCATTTTTGTGACCTTAAAAATTGTCCCAATGGTCCCCAGCCATGGGATACATTGGGACAGATGATTGTGCACATCCTAGCCCATTCTTGCCCATCCTTGAACCACTCGCACGGGCAATCTATCGGCAATCTATGAGCGATCTACGAGTGCCTATGAGTGCCTCACATATGGCTCATGTTCGGCGAGTGTTTGACAGAGGCTTTATGGACGTCCGGCAACCGTTTGACGGACGTCCGCCAAGTACGCTTGTGGAAAGAATTTATACGTGATTAACAGAGCCACCAGTGAGCACATATTGCCCATTTTTGACGTACATGATCACTCTAAGGTCTTACACGCGACAGAGTGAATGCCCCGTAACAATGGTGATAAGTTGTTTTAAATTTTATGACACACATCTGTGATCATGACTCATCAAATGCAAGTGTGCAACAGAGGTGCAAGCACCATATCACTTGCTCATCTATCATGTGTCATAGCCACCAAGGTCAGTGTAATGGAACAGATAGAAACATGAGTCATGATTGCCAGTTTTTAAATATAATGCGACGGGATCGGTTCCTCTGATTGAAGACTCGACAATCATTGTTAAATTAAAATGTTTTATTATCATTAAACAAATATATCTTAATATTGTCAAATAATATAGTCACGAAACGCAATATAGCAGTGCACAACAGTTCTCAGTATTAATGAATCTTATGAAATAACAATTGAGTAAACATACCTTTTATCTCTTTTGACATTTGAGAGATATTCTAAGTCACATCTTATGCCAGTCTGCACAACACTTCTGTTTACAAGTCTGCTGGTGGCCACTGTCTGGCCTGCCTATTCTATTTACACACTATTAAGGCCTCATGACACACTGGCCTGCATCAAGTCACATGCTTAGCTGTAATTTCTATTTATAACCATTACATCAGAAAGCAGTAACTATACAGCCATCACTAAACATAGTATCATAACACAAATGCTAAAGATAGACATTATGACATCACCGTTGGAACATGTGACGTTTGATACAAACGGCATAAGCATTTGTGCGTAGCGAAAATAGGTTAAATAATAATATACAAATGTAGTAAAAACAAATACAAAATAATTAATGATTAACAATTAATATTAAAGTAATCAGAGCCTGGCAAGAAGGACCACAGGGCCACCAAGCTTCCCCACACAACCCAATGACACACAAACATTCATATTGAAACGATGAAACAACTGTCAATAAAAGTCAAATGGTCAATTAAAGTCATAAAGTTTGAGCGAACTATAACTACAGTTCCATGAATAACCACTTATTATAACGAGTCAAATATCGCTCGATTTACAACCTCAGAGTTTTGCAAATAAAGAGTACGAACATGGATTGCAAAAGAGGTGTGGTTGAAAGTCACTCGGCAAAGTGATATAATCTAGAAGACGAAGAAGAATATGAAGATAATGACAAATCTTGTTCCATCTGGAAGATGAAGAAGATGAAGTAGAAGAAATGATCCGAGAACATTCCACGAACGAAGGCAACATAACAAGACGAGATGAAGTGGAAAGGATCAAGAACTCAGGAACAGTGTCACTAATTCACAACCGAGATTTGTAGATGACGTAGTAGTTAGCGCTCGAAGTACGACCATGATGACAGTTGTATGGTGCGTCTTGCAGACAGTAGAATCGCACCTGTAGTCTTGTAGATTAATGTGTGCCAAAAGGTGCATGAGTAGGCGAGGTAGCAAGCCTGCAGCGAAGATAGACCAAGCGTCTGAAACTCAGGCAATAAAACAAACAAGAATTAGTTACTACAATAAAATAATGTAATACATCACATCATAGTATAATAATCGCAATAATAATAGGTAATAAAATCATCAATATCAGCTCTGCGAATTATACAGAGTAATTAAGTATTCGTTCTATGTCTGAACTAAATTGATTATACAAATAAGTATTAAAGTATTATAAGTACAAGTCATTAAATCATTACTCATTAAGTAAATGAGCATTAATTGATTCAATTAAATATAATGTAAATAAGTAATTAAGGAACTGTTTCCTTGAAGTGCATTCAAAATAATCAATAATTATACTTCAGCAAATTTAACCAAGCTGAGCACTCATGCCACTTTGTGCTCAAGCAAGGTTAAATCAACTATACTTAATATAACAACTAACTACAAAACTAACTAAATATCCAGGTAAGTCAATTCAATTGTAAATATCGGGTTGTACCCATCGTTAACCTGAGTTAACGAGGAGCGTCAAATCCATAAAATAAGTTCGAGACCAAGCAAGCTCTCCTCAGCAGACATCCCCGCACTGTGGTCGCTTTTGACAAAGAAAGCTTGCTTGAAAGCAATAACATGGTAATTAAGTTTTACAATTACATTCTTGGTAACGATTTTCATTCAAGTAATAGCAACAATAATGACTCAACAGTCACATAAAATGAATTTGGAAGATGAAATAGTTTTTTGAATTTTGACAATTAACCATAAAGATGGTTGACATTAGGCATTAGTACATGTTAGTGAATTTTGAGTAATGAATTAACTCGAAGTAGTGCAAGGCATAAATTAACTCAGTTGTCTCCGGACGGAAATCCATTAACAACTGTTTTTAATTTACATCCTTCTGTCCCATTCTGGATCCTAATTTGCATACCATAATTAGTCATAGCACGACTTTGCGCATGATTGATATTATAATTACATATGACACCATTCATGAATATTCTAATTCAAAACGCTCTGTGCGCTCGCTTGCAGTTCACTGCAAGTATTTGCTGAATAATTGAAACAAGTACTCAAATGTCTTAATCAATAGATTTTCTTGATTATTTATAAACATCACGCTAGAAAATGGAGTATTTTCGCAAGTGATCAATCTCGCTTTATAAATCCATTATAACCTTCTATATTGCGCGTTTAACTAGTACCTGTCTTATAAATAAAAATAATACTTCTTTTAGTCTTATAGCACTCTATGTTAATTCACAATACTTGCGTCCAAGTATGTATCCATGGTGCTATATATATATTCTTCTCTTGTAATTGTACCTTCTTAATAATATATTTTCTTCATGAATTTCTTAAATGAACCTATTTGTCTGATAGGCAATGCTAAGAGCCTGTCAATGTTACCACACAGCATTGGATGCTGTTCAATTGTAACCCAAAATGCAAATGGAACTCTAGTATGCTCATTTGGTAAATGACACAGAATTTGTGGCATTCCATTCATTCATCTGATACGATTTATCTTTGCATAATAAGACTTCATGATTTGTCCTTTTTCTTCAGGATTTGTTTGTTCTACAAATGCATAGGACCATTCAGCATGTCCTTGTTCAATTCTTGGTGCGTCAATTTCTCTGTAAGAATGTTTATCTTCTGAGATAAAATAAGCAAGAGGCAATGGTTTTTCATTCTGCAAATTTACATCTGAAGGAATTTTCTCATTTTCAGTTTTATCTAGTGCTTTTCTAAGTTCTTCAATGGTATGCGCATATTCACCGTTTGGTAATGCAATGGATCCCTTCTTCAGTCTGTTCAAATGATATGAACCTGTAAGTATTTCATTTCTGACTGTGGACAGTATGAATTCATTCTGATTCACTATGTCAAAAATGTACAAAATTCCAACATAATTGAATTTAATTTTGTCACTTTTGTACAATGCAGTAGACGTTGGACACAACAAATAGATCAAATCACCCTTTTTCAGGTTTTTAAACCTATGACCATGTTTGGCTTCGTGCGCAATGCATTGATGCTGTTGTCCAGCATTATGTCGTTCCAAAACTATATCTGACACTATCTTAAATCTGTCCTTCATCAAGGCAACATAATCATCTTTTGTAGCGCAATACTGCTCAAATGGCCTTTCGGCAGCATCTAAAAGCGATCTATCTTCATTTAAAAACACAAGGTACTGTGGGGAGTAATCCAATCCCATTACCTTACTTGTGTTATATGCTTTGCAAGCATAAGACAAAAGTTTGGGCCAAACTTCGTAATTGTGTCCCAATTTGGAAACTAAAAGGTTTGAAATGACTTGAACAAATCTTTCAGCTTTTGAGCTTTCGTGTCCACAGACTTGGACAAAATGCAAATTCACATGCAACAATTTTGCCATAGTTTCCATCAAATTGTTCTTGAAACTAGTATCTTGATCACAAATAATAACCTTTGGGGTACGATAAGGCAAACACAAATGATTCACAATAGCTTCTGCAGTCTCTTGTGCAGTTCTAGTTTTCAGTGGAACAGCCACACAAAAGCGGGTGACTTCACACACCATGACTAATGCATACCTGTAATCATCAACTGTCTTTGGCAAGACTTTGAAATCCATAAAAACACAATGAAAAGGTTTAAAACCATCCAAGGACCTTGGAGTCCATTCTCTATGTAAGTGAGCATTTCGCTCCAAAGCTATCTGATTACATGACAAGCAAGTTCTAACGAAATTCAATACATGGGAATACAAATTCGGTGCATGAAACAAAGATTTCAAACTAAGATATAACTTTGAGGTCTTCATGTGAAAACCACGATGTGACACATGATAGTGATTCAACACAGGAAGGATAAAATCCTTTGGAAGAGCTAAGGAAGCCTCAACTTCCTGTCCCTTCTTATCACAACTTCTCAAGTAAAACAAAATGTCATCTGCTAGTACATAATGTTCAGAAAGAGCTAATATAGACCGTGACTTTGAATGATCACGTGGTAATGTGCCATGTTGCAAATACCTGTACAATGAACCAAAATAAGAGTCACTCTTTTGTGCTTTTGCTATTTCATCTTTTGTATAAGGTAAAGTAATATCCTTAAATTTTCCAAACACTGTATCTCTAAGTCCTATATCTATTTCTTTCTGTGAAGGCATTTTGGACAGTAAGGTCGGTTTAGGACCTGTTTCTGAAAACAAAGGCTCATTTGTCACTAGTGTTTTATCAGGATCATTAATTGTAGGCTTATCAGCTTCATTCGTTCCTTTTCCTTCACTAAAGTCATGAACGACATTTCTAATTGTTGGTTTTGGCACTGCAAGGTGGGAGGGAGGATTATGATCCTCGTGTCTAGAACTTTTTGCAACTGTCTCGTTCAGTCTTGAGCCAAGGACTGAGCCTTTCGGCACTAAAGGCTCATTACTGACTACTTTTTCTGTCTGGTCTGTAATTTCAGTCTGTTGGTCTGTTTTCATAGCTGAGAGATTTGACTTTTTAGCTGCAATATCGGTCTGGGACTCATGCGTAGTTGGCAATCTAGAGTCATTATGCACAATTGTTTTCGAGGCACTTTGTTTGTCAAGTGTCTGAGGTCTTGTCTGTGACCTTGTTACAACTAAAGAGTGGTCCAAAGTCACCGAGTCAAAAGGAAACGACTCTAGCAATTCTTTATCATTAATTCCTATAGGTACTATAGAATTGTGATCTTCTGTATCCTCACTAGGATGTCTGCTCAGAAAATCTGCCATAGTGACGTCACAAGGTTTCACATATTTGATGCTAAACTGAAATGATGACAATTTCCAAAGTAACCTTTGCACTCTAGGAGTAGGTGGAGCATTCAGATTTTTCATGACATGCTCAAGGGCCTTGTGATCAGTCCTTACTAAAAAATATCTCCCTACAAGTAGTGTCTGAAATGCTACTAAACAACCATAAAGAGCATTCATCTCTAATTCTAAAACTGAGTAAGTTAAAGTACTCAATCTTGACAGATTTTTGCTAAAATAAGCAATCAAATGTTCTGATCTTTCACCATTTTCATCTGTTTGCACTTGTCTCAGAACTGCACCCATAGCTGTCCTAGAACAGTCAGTTTCTACTATAAAGTAGTCTTCTTCCTTCATTGAAGGAAAAGACAACGCTGGTGCTTCCCTTAACCTTTTCTTAATTTCATTCCATGCTATATCATGTTCCCTTGTCCAATTAAATTCAGATCTTTTTCTAAGCAATCCAGTAAGCGGCACTGCAATTTGCTGATAACCTGCTATGAACTGTGATACATATTGGAGCATGCCTAAAACACGCTTCACGTCCTTTTTATTGCAAGGGGGTCGCAATTTATCAATATCATGTACTCTTGATTTCAACACAGTCAACTTTGGGCCCTTTGGTGATTGTAAATCAATGAAATAACCTAAAAACTTGACACCAGTAACTGGAGCTATCTGAGCTTTCGACAACGATATTGTGAGGCCATGTTTAGCTAAAATACCCAAAACAAGATCTATGGTCTCCAAATGATCTGACTCATTGGTATCAAATAACAGCAAGTCATCAAAATATGACAGCACTCGGTTTTTGTAAACCTCACTTGGTAACTCTTGCAAGATGTAATGCACAATTTGATTGAAATAACTTCCTGATTGGCGATGCCCCTGTGGTAGACTTGAGAAGGTTACTGCAGGATAATTCTGACATACTGTCACTCCTACATACTGTTTCGAATCTTCAGTCAACTTAAGCGAAAAATAAGCTGATTTCAAATCTAATACAGTCACATATGTGTTCCTATTCCTTCCAAATGCCTCACAAAATGACTTGATAGTGTGAGTAGACTTGTTTACATTTCTAAACATTTGATTCGCCCTTCTCAAATCTGCAACTATACGTGGAGCATGCTGTGGTGACCTACGAACTAAAAATAGACTTGATGTATGAGTAGCAAGACCCTTTTGAAAAACTCCCATTTGTATCAATTTGTTCACTTCTGATGTAACAAATTCCTTATCTTTAGGAGAATGAATGTAAGGCTTTGAACTAAAACCTTCTTGTGGGTCAGGAAAATCGGGTTGTAATCGGACTTTGTAGCGATGAACCTTTCCTATGTTGTCATGTATAGCTAATGCACTTTTATTCCTTTCAAGGATTCTATATAACTCTTCTCTTCCTTCGACTGATAATTTTGACTCATCTAGTTTAATTTGCTGCTTTATTATATCACTATCTGGAGTAATCAGTCTTGGATCATCATTGTTCAAATAAGGATACAGAGATTTCTTGTATCGAAATAACTCATCTGAGGTCATACTCAATTGATCTACAGTATCTTTTTGAACTTTTGGAATAGCTTCTGGCCCCAAGTCTACTATAGGAAATGCTTGTTCTGTCCCAGTCTCATAATTTTCCAGTTTTCTCAGGCAATCTTTAGGAGTTATTTGTCCAATAACTGTCCTAGAATTCAATACTATAGATTCACGAAATGGATTTCTCAATAACAATGCTGTCCTACCATGCTTAAAACAGTGCAGACTATTCACAGCTGATAATTTCTGATATTTGTGTCTCAATGTAACTATATAATTCTGATCTCTGCATTTCCAAGGCAAAGGAGATACCACCTTAATCATTTTTGTTTCACCAGGTTTCAGATAAACAGTTCTCAGTATGCTTACTGGCAAGAAATTTCTGCTAATTTTCAATATATTTCTTTCTAGATCCATAGTACACTTGTACTTCTTTTGAGTGTCAATACCCACAATGATTGCAAAGTTTGACATATTAGGCACAATATACAATCTAACTGTCAACATAATATCGCCCAGATAAACATCAGGCTCAATGTAAGACACTGAAGCACAATGTGAACCATTACCTACCACAAATTTCACAGGTTCTGTAAGACCTAATACCGGTAGTGACCTTAAATAAACATTCTGCTGTACCAGTGACTCTGCTATAAGAGTTTTAGTACTTCCAGTATCTATCAAAGCTGGTAATTTCTCTCTGGTTGGAAAGACAAAAGTACACATATTTCTATGATCTAGCTGTATTTCGGATGTCATAGATGAGAACGCAAACTCAGAAGGCACGACCTTTGCATGGTCAAGGCCGCGCCGATCTAAAAAGGCTGTGGGGAGTTTCTTGAGGCTGTATAGTTATTCTGATTACCACGAGTGGTATTCGAATAGCCTCCCCTGTTGTTATTTCCTCTATACTGAGGAAATCTCTGTCTCTGAGAATTAAAACCTCTATTTCCATAATAACCTCTGTTTGACTGCTGATTGTAGCTACCTCTGGAAGAAAAACCAGAATTATAGTCATTACGGTACCTTGTATTGTTGTTGTTGTACTGGTTGTACTGACGAGGTCCCTGCCATGTTCTTCTGTAGTTCTGATTACCTCTGTGGTAATATTCATTTCGTCTAGGAGGGATGATATAGCGATCTCTCGACCTGGAGTCGTCTCGATATCGCCTCGGACTTCTGTCTTCACCATTTCCGTATGATCTGCTTCTTTCGGATGAAGATGGCCTGGATCTTCTAGTCTCTTCAGATTCTGTTTTCTTGGTTTCCACCGTAGTCGACGTCGGAAGAGCTGGCTGGCTCATTGTCTGGACTTTATTCTGCAAATCTTGAACAACAAGTGCTAAAGAAGTCATATCTTCAAGGCAATCATGCGCCATAAAGGTAACTTGTTTTGCAATGACATTCGGATTCAATTCAAGAAATTTCTGAGCTTTATCTACAAGGTCATCTAAACCTGTAAAATTGTGTAATAATAAGCCTGACCGCATAGCGTCAGGAAGACCATTCACAAAATAATCACGAATTTGTTCGTCATTCTGCTCTACTCTATCTGCAAGTTCACGAATGTTTGCCAAATATTTATCCATTGAAATTCCTGGAGTGTACTTCATTTGTGACAAAGCACGAATTACTGCTTCACGGCTTTTGTACAATGAATATTGACTCAGAAATGCCTTTTCTAGAGCATTTAAATCTACGAACACTCTATTTTTGATCCATTCTCTTGGCAAATCAGTCAAAGTCAAGGTAAATCTTTCTAGAGCTTCAGCATCATTTAGACCATGTACTCGTACGTAATCTCTATATTTCTGAAAATGATGTCTAGCATTTTCAGTAGGCAAACCTGCAAATACGGATGGCAAAAGTTCAGAGAACTTAAGCCTTCTGGCTCCATCCGCTGCAGCCATTGGAAGCCCTTGTCCGTCTCCTGGAAGTCCTGGAGGTGCTGGAGGTGCTGGAGGTGGCTGATCTGGTGCTACAGGAGGTGGTGGGTGTAAATTTCCTACGTCTTCATTGTCATTTCCGCCATCGCCATCTTCTTCAGGAGCACCCAAGTCAGGAATGTTCACATATGCTACATTAGTATCTATGTCATGAGTTGGCAATTGAGCCTCTAATAAGTCAAGTAAGGCTTGCAAATCTTGATGATCATGAGCTAAAGGATCAGGGATTAATTGCAAAACCCTGGTAACTGGTAAATTTGCATTGTTATCTAAAGGTCTGAGATTTCGATAGCGATTGTAATATTGTCGCAATTCAGCTTCAGTAGCATTTTGTAATTGGTCTACTAATTCATCAGAAACTCTCTGAGCATCTCTTAAGATAGTAATTTCGGTTGCTAATGTTTGCAAGAATGTACCAAAAGCTCTGAGCGGCATAGTCTACTCTAAATGAACATTCCACTTATGACCTGGCACTCCCAACGTTTGATGACAAGAGAACAGAAAGAAAAAGGTATTAGATTAGTGCAACTGCCTATGTACATTTCGTGACACATCCGGACGAATGCACCCGGATACCCGGATTCTCCACCATGCGACGGGATCGGTTCCTCTGATTGAAGACTCGACAATCATTGTTAAATTAAAATGTTTTATTATCATTAAACAAATATATCTTAATATTGTCAAATAATATAGTCACGAAACGCAATATAGCAGTGCACAACAGTTCTCAGTATTAATGAATCTTATGAAATAACAATTGAGTAAACATACCTTTTATCTCTTTTGACATTTGAGAGATATTCTAAGTCACATCTTATGCCAGTCTGCACAACACTTCTGTTTACAAGTCTGCTGGTGGCCACTGTCTGGCCTGCCTATTCTATTTACACACTATTAAGGCCTCATGACACACTGGCCTGCATCAAGTCACATGCTTAGCTGTAATTTCTATTTATAACCATTACATCAGAAAGCAGTAACTATACAGCCATCACTAAACATAGTATCATAACACAAATGCTAAAGATAGACATTATGACAATAACAAGCAAAATTAAGCAATTTACATTAACCAACTGTACATAGAATTTTATTTGATGTCTTGCAGATAATTCAACGCTACGATGTCATTCTTATCCAAGAGATCCGAGACTCCTATGGTGAAGCTATCAATTCCTTGCTAGAAAATGTCAACAGTGCTGGGTAGGGTTGTACTCTAAATATATATGAACACATTATATTGAAAACGATCTCATATTGAAAATGATTCTTGCAGGGATGGATCGGGGGGGGGGGGGGGGGGGAGGGTATAAATTGTAGGCTAAGCATTATGCAACATCATCCTAACACATAAAGGTCATACTTATCTAAATATATGCATACATATCATGCATCATCACATTGGCGGGGGTCTAGCTCAGAGGTAGCGCTCTGGGCTTGCAACCGCTGGGTCTCGGGTTCGATTCCCGGTCGAGCCTAAGTTGGATGGCTGTTTCATCCTTCGTCTCATTGCCATGGTCTCTGCCTGTCCTAATTAGCCCAACTAGTGCAGAAATACACGAGGTAAAGCCCTAATCACACACACACACACGCATCATCATCACATACCATGGGTCTCTCCTGAACATCTTGGGTGGCATCATAAAAGCGACAAAATTTGTCTTTATGATGCCACCCTACTTATTGTAACTATTTTTTGTTATAATAAATAAATAAAATGTCTTGAGTCTTGAGTCCCGATATACCATCTTGTATCTATGAATGATGACATTATATGATATGAAATTCCAATGACTATTCTATTTTCGGTGTGAGAGAAAAATTGGACTATTTCACAAGGACCATTTATTCAGCATACATCTAACATACATTGATCACAATAAGGTGTAAAACCAGGAGACCTCCAAAGCCAGTTGGCTGCATGTTCTAATTATCACCTAGTGGAACAAACCAAGAAAAAAAGAAGATGACACTGAATAAGGGTGATGTGGTCTGCTGAACAAAGCCATGTCTGATGAATGCTAACGTTAAACAGCAAAAGAAATGCAAGATAAATCTCATACAGAAAAAAAAATTCATTAGACAATCAACCAGGATGAAGAGACACAGAATGGGGCCACACTTGAGTGATTTCTTATGAGAGATCTCTTGGACGTACATTTGTACATGAGTTTTATCTTGGCAATGAATTTATTTTGCTGTTAAATTATCCTCTGTCTGTCTAGTCATTGAGACTCTGATTTCCTTCAAATTCTCAGCAACTATAATGGCTAAAAAGACAAATGAACCATCCTTCTGCTGCTTACCTGCTCCAGTAGCTGAATTTCATATCGTCATGGTGGTCAGATCATTCTTTGCCTGTGTTTGGACAAAAGAGTCTCCATAGGATTAACATTGGGAAATAAATGCGTTTTTCTGCCAAAAATATACATTATTAACTATTGTGTTTTATGATGATGACCCAAAAGTACCTACGCCAGCAGGCGGATAATTTTGGGGCATTGTAATATAATGTCAATCAAGCAGTCTCAATGGTACACCAGTCAGACTGATTTTTCATTAGACATTTAATTCTGTTATTTTAGATAAGCATTTATTGTTCTTTATACATGTGTTTGTGTGTCCATTTGTAGGAACCACAATTATGAGATGGTAATAAGTGGTAAACTGGGGAGAACAAAATCTAAGGAGCATTATGCTTTCTTCTACAGGTAAAATTTTGGATTAAAAAATTTAGACGCCAACTTTCAATGTTACTGTATATAGAGATATAGTTTTTTAAGTGTGAAATGTCAGCTTAGAACTAGTGGCATATGCTCCAGCAATTTTCTTGAAAGTTATTCCTTGTTCAATCAAACTGACTAAACTGGGTCCAAGCAACGTTAATTTCGCTATATCTTGTGAACAGTTCTACCTAAGCAGTTGTGACACCACTCAAATTAGTTCAGAATTACCTGCATGAAGTGTCGAGGACAGCTTTGCAAACTGAAATAAAAAGTAATTTATAAGTATCGAGGACAGCATTACAAACTAAAATAAATAATCAAATTATGAGTATCGAGGACCGTTTGACAAATTGAAAAAGAGGAAATTAAGAGTGTCAAGGACAGTTTTACACACTGAAATAAAAGTAAATTACAAGTGCTGAGGGCAACTTCACAAATAAAACTGAAATGATGTGCAGTAAATAATCAGTGCTGAGGACATGTGTAGGCAGTACCAAATTTTGACAAAGTTATCCAATCTGAGCAAAGCCTTTCCAAAAATGTCGGTGGGGTCCAAAACAAACATTTGAATTTTCAGGTTCTCAACAGAATTTTCTGCAAGAACGACCAAAATCATATACTGGGGGTGAACCGGTATTAGGAGTTCTACAATTGATCTGATATTTTACAGTGTTTGTTTTGGACCCCATCCACAACTTTTGAAAAGGTTTGGCACAGATCGGACAAATTTATCAAAATTTGGTACGGCCTATTGAACTTGATGTAACAACTTAAATATGCATTTGCAGAAGTGGAATTGGATTAGATTTGGTTTCAACCTACCAGTATCCAGACACCAACAACAAATTTGAAAGGCCACCTTTTGCCATTATGCTGAAGGTTCCCAACCCAGATCTTCGGCAAGTGGCTCTGGTTGCCATTCACACATCTCCTAAAAACGCTGTGACTGAAATTGATGCGCTGGTAGACGTCCGTGAAGCTGTCAGGAAGGAGTGGAACACTGACAATATTGTAATAATGGGTAAGATAATCTTTCTGTGGCGCAGTGTGAATCCTTATTGCATCTGTTAAAGCCAAACTGTATAGAGTTGAGGCACATTTATTTCCATAATTATGTGCAGCTTGTTATTTCAACTTTGGCATAAGAGTGGCCTGACGTCTCATTCTATAAGGGATCACTGACCCTATCCATAGAGTAAACGAGCTATAGGTGTCCTTTATCATTATGTGGATGTCCAGTTATCTGGTCATTTCTTCAATAACTTTTGCTATGAACTTTAAGGCATAAGTTTGTCTCATGAATTTTCATTGTTGATGAATTTATATGACATTGCATTGTATTTTCCCTTAACAACAATAGCTTTTACCCATAATCAAAAATGATGTTTGATGGAATGAATTGTTTTTATACTTCCTTCTTTAGTCAATACTATTCATGTAGTATGTAAGCAATTTGTCAGAGTCATTGTCATATAGGTGATATGAATGCTGCTCCGCCGTATGTTACAAAGAAGAAGATGCCATCAATAAGACTGAGAGATCGAAGCTATCACTGGCTCATACCCGACTCCATGGACACCACCCTTAGCAAAACACAAGCTGCTTATGACAGGTAAGTTGATATGATATTATCTTATTTTATTTTTGTATAGATATAAAGTAGGCATACCTGGTGTCCCAGGCCCATCCATGCAGGGGCTTCCAAGTGGTCATATTCATACGAAAACACGGGTGCTTGTTGTTTATAAAAAGAAAAATTGTAATTTGAGGAACAAATCATACTGAAAGAGAAACACACACAAGTTGCAATTTTAGGAACACATCATACTGAGAGAGAAGCACAAGCTGCAATTTTAGGAGCTGAGAGAGAAACAGAGTAGTGTACGAGATCTGTCTTATTTGTTAAAATTAGTTGGGTTAATTTCATTTTTTTAAAAAGACCTTAACTTACACGAATCACAACCAGATAGCATATCAGATCAGAAAGAATCAATCAATTTTGGCTGAAATTGAGCTGATGTTGAGCCATGTTATCTGGGAAAAATATATGGCCATTAAAAATTAGAAAATGTTACTTACTAACAGGATAAAGAATAAATAAATATAAAAAAAACTTTATTTAAAGTCAGATTAAAATACAAAAACAAAAGCGATAAAAACGCTTTTCACCGACTAGATAAAACATGGCAAAATTTAAATAGCAGTAAAATATTTATATGACATTTCCTTTCCATTTTTTAATCATTAGCTTAAAAACCTCAAGACTTCGTGACTCTTGAGCAGGAATGGGTAATTTCTCCCATATCACAACACCTTTATTTAAAGAGTGTAACCCATTTCTAATTCCATAGTCATACATAGTACATTTAGTAGCTTTTTAGTTTTACCAGATACTCCGATGCATAATCTTTAAAAATGATGAGCTTAGACACCCCTGATATTTGAAATAAAGTCCTCAAGCGGTCTTCAGCACAATGCATTCAATGAAATTGTATATGTGCTTCTTCCTTTTATATTTAAAATCTAGGTTTGTTGTCACTGGAAGAGTACTTGAGAACAACATTGTTCGTGGCAGTGCAAAAGCTTTCAAGTTCAACAAAGCCTACAATCTGAATACACGTCAGGTGAGTACATTAACTGTTTAAAGTTAATTGCTAAAAATTAAGGAATATGCAATATTTTGTACCAATGACATGTACACAATTCAATCCCCATGTTGAGTATCAGTGTAGCTATTGTTGAGCATAAGTGTAGCCCAAACTTGAATTTAACTGATATGTTGAGGTCACAAAAGACCTATATGTCCAAAAAATAAAAATATATTGAAAATTATAGGTTCTATTAAAATGTACCACAACAACCGAAATCAGAGTTTAATAAATTCAACAAAAAGAAGAAACAAGCAGTAAAAATATAATGCAACATCAATATATAAATAAAACACATCACCAATCAATATCACAGTCCTGTTTATTTGGAACTTAACTTAAACCACGTTACTGTTCACGGTATTCACATTGTATATATTATCCTTAAAACAATATTGGGAATGAGTCATATAATCACAATATAGATATAAGGATAATATATCCGTCCACAACCATTGTGTAACAATGTAAACTCAGTTTGTGTGTGCTAAATTTGAAGGGGTTAAAATAAAAAATGTTACAAAATATCTCTTTCTTTCTGATCAAAATGTAATCCACATTAATTTAGTTTGCTGTTTATTTACATTTATATGAAATAATTACAATCTATATTAAAGAATTTCTAAATAATTAATTGTTGATTAAAATTTTTACTTTCAGTATTTAATTTAATGCGAAGTCTTTTCTTGCACCAGGGTAATAGTCTATAAGATATTTAAAAAAAAATGAAAAGATAGTGAACAAAACAACTGGATGCCACATGTTAAATGAAGTAAATATTACATTTGTATTCTCTGCAATATGTAAAAGAAACACTTTTAATATATTATATATAATATTTATATGATGAAGCATTTGTTCACTTGCAATGTTAAAACAAGAAGGAATTAACCAATTTCATTGAATTCAACAGAGAGTGAACGTGTTGAATTTTACTATTGTGATCACAGTAAGGATCGCAATAAGGAGGGTAAAAATGGGAGTTGCAATTATGTCCCTGATGGCCATGCGCTGCAGAAAGTGCCTGGCTGCGGAAAGGAAATACTAATGGTGATACTCCCGACCCTATTTTTAGAATTAAACTATCTTTGAGTGCAACATAATTCAAGGAAAATAAACATTAATATCTCAAAAAGTTTTCTCTTCAGTAAATTAAAGACAAAAGTATAATGAAAATCAGCGACTGGTCATCTATTGAGCAAATAGGAACTCTTCGTGGTTTCCTCAAAGATAGCTCTATAGTGTAATGAATTAGTCGACTGACCAAATATGCAAAATATGAAAATGAATCTATAAAAGTATTTTCTCCAATTGATGACACAAATTTTTTTTTTGCAGAGCAAAGCTGTCAGCAACCATTTTCCGATTGAGTTTGCACTGAAGCATAATGGAGCATCCCGTAAAAGATGGTATCGGCAGCAATCGATTTCTAACATATTCGACTTGGCCATCCATAGGTTCGCAGGGGAAGCTGTTCATCCGTGTATGCTTGCTTGGAGCCTACATGTGTTTAGGCGATCTTATCTCTTGATATATTTTATCTAAAATATTGCATATACCTTTTTAGAAATGCAATTTCTGACTGTAAAACTAGTAGAACTGTCTGCCAAATTAGTTGACCTGGCAGGTTATATTTCTGTACTTATTTAACTTATGAATTTTGAAAATTGGACAAAAATTGAGCTGTAATAAAATTTATAACAAAATGGCGATGCTAATGATGTTCATGACGTTCTTCTGTGCCTCATTTTCGTATTCTGTAGAATTTGCCAGGCGATATAACTGAACATTGCTGCATTCAATGGTGCTGATGGCAGATAAACTAATATCACCATTTCATTTTAGAATATCAAATATCACCAACAGATATCACGGTCACTTATAATTTGGTATGTATCAATAGTATATAAAGTTGTTATTCAAGACATTAAAAAATAATGTCAGTATAATGCCAAATAAACATAATTATGTTGAGTCATTCTAGTGCAGCAGTATCAGTGTAAGAGCCATAGCTGCTTGGATGGTACTGGTTATGGGGTACTGCTTAAACTAAATAGCTTCCAGTGCAGTTCAAAGTTGCATGATATTGAAAGAACATTTTGGGTGTGACTGTTTGCCCACTTCTACCTAAACGCTGATCAGGGGTGTGCTCACTCGTCACCTTATGCCACCTGTTGCACTTATGCGAGGTAATACTGTATGAAAATGAAGGAGTTGTAATGTCATGTATTTTTCATTGCAATTTTAATGTCGATACAAATTCACAATTAATATGAACAAGTTATAGTTCATAATTATATACAAATGTAATGCATGGCTAAGGATGTTAATATGCCACCTAGCTTAGTCATATGTGTTATATTCACTTATAATATGTGTTATATTTATATATTTGTGCATGGTTTGTTTTGACCGGAGTATTCACCCTGCCAGCTGCCAGCTGGTAAGGTGAATACGAGTGTCAATGCAAAACAAACTATGCACAGAACAAGCAACATCAACTGTTCACACGACAGTCTCCATATATTCAATCAAACTGTCATAGCAGAATAAGGTAACACAAAAATTATCAAACTACAACTGTTTATCACAGAGAAAATTTTCAACAGCAATTTTCAATACAAGTTTTCAGTTAAAGTGACGGGCCTGGCCCGTTGCTAAGGACGCAATATGGCTGGCAACGATATGTTAGTTCAACTTTTGACAGTACTAATAAGTGAATTGAAGGAGTCAGTGACCTCTCGAATTGACCAGGTACTAGAAAAAATTGAAAAATACCAAGAAGAAAATAAAAAACTACATGCCACCGTACAAACATTATCCACTGAAGTGGATAAACACTCAAAATAATTGACAGAACTGAGAAGCCAAATAACACTGACAAAATCACCTCCACATGTACAGGCTCCAGTTGTCAACAATCAACCTATTATCTCGCAAAATAAGGTCATGTCAAGTGACAGAGGGATCAGATGAAATAACTTGATCATCACAGGAATTGAATTAGAGTCAGAAGACCCAAAAATATTTCTTCAAGGGTTTATTGCAGCACGTTTTACCACTTGTTCTGATGGCATTTTAGCTGTGCAGAAAATTAGGTCACCAAATGAGCCATCAACCAGCAGAGGTCAGGATGCACCAACACTGCCTACAGCAGCGCCACCACGATACCTGATTACAATGAAATCATGCTGGGAAACTCAACTCATATACAGTCAAAGATTGCAAGTATTGAAACGAACAAATATACATATCCGACGACCTAACACCTGCTGAATCAAGGCTTTTTTACAAAGCCCGACAACTCAAAAAAGCCAACATCATCCACTCAACCTGGACCAAAGAGGGACAAATTTTATTTAGGAAAACTCATACCCAGGATCCAGAGGAGCTAAAAGAAGACAACCCACTTCTTTTAACAAACACAAACATCAATATAGACACAACAACATCACAAACACAACCAATACATGCCCCCATTCTTTCAAATCTGAAAAAAAAAACACATAACAAACAGAGTGCAGCTTCAAACAGATTGAAAAAGGCATTAAACACCACAACAGACTCAAGAGCCACAAGCATCAACAAGTGATTCCACTGTCAATGTCAGATTGAACAGGGTTATGATGGAAGAGAATATAACAAAGAGGATCACCAGACAGAAAATACAAGAACTTCAAAATGAGGAACAAAGCTAATTTAAATAATAACTCAAATAATAACACACATATCACACTAAATGAAGATATATCACTAGTTAAATTGCTAGATAATGACATTAATTTTGATATCAAAATTCACCATATTATCACACTGATGAATTTTGTAGTTTATTAGATTCTAAGCGAGACACTTTCATCATTTTAAGTCTCAACTGCCAATCTTTACATGCCAAATTTGAATATTGAAGAACATACCTGGAAAGTTATAATAATTACAAAATTGGTGCAGTATGTTTGCAGGAAACGTGGCTCACAGCGGATAGTGACATTTCTTTATTACAACTTGACGGATACAACTTGATTTCTGTGGGTAAGTCTTGCAATGCACATGGAGGAGTGGCAATTTACTTGCATGAAAATTTTAATTTTAAAATAATAGATCATGGTATGAGCTCTGATATATGGGATGGTCAAATTATTGAAATTTTTGAAGAAAGCGCTCTTGTAACCAACAATAAGAAAATATTTATTTGTAATGTATATCGTCCCCCGATACAAACTACTGAAAATATCATGACCTTCAAATCTGAAATGATTAGTCTCTTTCAGAAACTCAGAAACCAAAACAACGTAATTTTTACAGGAGATTTCAACATCAACTTGTTAAAGTACAAAGAAAATAACTCGGTCAATGACTTCCTGGAGTGTATTATTTCACATGGATATATACCTAAAATTACACTATCAACTCGATTAACACAGATAATTTTTTTTACATTGAATTATAAAATTATTTTTGCTATTAACTTGTGTGGAATATATATGGGCCTAGGTTAAAAAAAAAAATAGAAATAGCCTCAAATTGGCCAACATATTAAGATGAAATTTATGTTTATTAAAGATTATTTATTGGCAGTTTGCACAACAAGTGGATATAAAGATTCCAAATATGAAAAGAACAAAGAAAATACACTATAAAACTCCTAATTTAAGAGCTTAACTTATTTATTCAGTATTGGAATTAAGTTCATATATATAACGATAGTAGAGTATATTATATAGATTCTTTATGGTTCGTCACTACCAGTGACGAAACAACCAATATCGGGTGACGAATCGACCACATTCCAGTGATGAACCGTCCATTTTTTATGGGGACAAATCATGCAGTGACGAATCGACCTGTTCACGCACCTGTCACGTCACAGTGAAATAAAATCTATATTCTTCGTGTAAAAATGTATTTGTTTGACTTCGTATAATTTGAAACATACATTTTTTATGTAGTTGCATGGTGGGTGCATTTCCATATATAAGGAATTATGTCAAATCAAACTAAAATAATCTCTAATACTGACGCACGTGCTACCACGACGTTGCGTCATCAGGAAGTAAACACAATGGAATGCTATCAATATATATATATTCGCAACTTTAAAACAATAAAAGTGCAGGCCAAAAATACCCAATGCGATAATTCAGATTTTTGCTGATCAGTCATCACCATTTGTTTGGACTTGCAAATCTAATATAAAGAAGTGAAAATCGATTATTTTAAAGAAATAGACGGATATCTGAAAATTTCATACAATTTTAATGACAGACACCGGACAAAGTATGCGCGTAATCTTACAAGCATTAATAGGTAATGAAATATACGAATCAAGCATTTTTAATCAAAGATTGCGTCCCAGTACTCATGTAATATAACATCAGTGCAATTTTGTTTATTTACAATACAATTGACATTTTCATAGCTTATCGTTGTCTTTTTTACAAACAGACATGCATAGTGTTTTCTATACTTGGCAAATCATTAAACTTATGATCCATCACAACGTTATTAGTGTTATTTTGTCGCAATCTTTGTACTATTTTGCAGTGTAAGCAAGCCCAGTGGTCAGTTATCACCCACGGACAAATATGCATGCCCATATATGTCACCTAGTATTTCAGTGATAAAGCTGCAATTCTTGAATAATAAATGTCATCTTGGTTCTTATTGACTGATGAATGAAAGTACATGCTTTGATTATAAAAAAATAAAATCTGTATTTGTAGTTACTAGCAGCCATCAATATGGTAGTCCTCGGACTCCACACAATTGCTTACAAACAAGTATACTTTTTTTTCCAAATGAAGACAATTTTCACCAAATATAAAACAAACTGTTGATTACTGAAAAATTATATAGTTAGATTAAAAACCAGCCAACAAATTCATTTTCGTATACTACAATGGATTATACATCCATTGACAATATGCAACACGTGATAGAATATTTAATCAGGTCATTGTCGGGTTGCTGACCCATTGATGTTGCTCAGACATGAACACATAAAAGACACGCATTCGATGTTGCTGCATGTGTGGGATCAAAAAATACTCGCCAAATGACAATACTGCCTCAGTCAAGACAAGGGTCTGACCAAGCTGAATACACCGAGCGATAGGCCCTGAAAGTAGGTCAAACAATGTGCCTATCAATTTTAACTTGGCAAACAAAATAGTTCTTCAAGACTGGTGGAATATGACACTTAGTGCATAGAAAAATGGTATTCTCATTGTTATAATAAACTGATATTTACAGTCAAATTCCGGGCTCCAGCACCAGTATTGTTGCTCCATCAGAAATAATTTATTAGAGACTCTGTGCCTTCTGTTAATAGTGCTTTGACCTGAGGTTGAAACTTTGGGATGTTGCAAGAAGGCATTTCGGTCTTACAAAAGGTGTGATTATATATGCATGTTAATATATTTGAAAAAATAGGTTTGTTTTGGCATCAGTTCATTGTGCTGACATCGACAATGATCAAACTATCAAAGTACTAAACTTTATGATTTTGAAATCAGTGAGTGTCTGATTTGTCCTGATTCGATCAGAAATTGTAGTTGATAAGTTGGAATTTTTTTTTTTGAAATTAAAAATGAATGTCGTTGGATTTATTTCTGGCGAAATAGACAACTTTGTTAATTCTGGACCTTTGGGGTGTTGCAAGAAGACACTTTCTCTGTATGTTGATTCCTGCTTACTTTGAAGATATCCTGCACCAAAAGCTTTTAAAAGATGACACCGTTTGGATGGATGTCTGTCTTTACAGTTGAATTGAGGTAGTAAGACACTTCTGTTGAGCAGCTTCCCAACCTGAAATGCTAATTCTAAAGCTTTTTTCTCTACAGCACTAGTTGGTTTGATCATGTAAAAACCACTGTTTAGTTCTCCCTGATAATTGTCTTGAATGACAAGATCACAGTCATTACAAACTAAGTGAGGAAGAGGATTTTGTAAAAACACAATATCCAAATCGACAACAATTATGTGGTATCCCAAATACAGAAGATCTAGACTGATTTTTGTCTTGACCATGACTTTACGATTAAAAGCAGCACTTCCAAATGGGCTTGCCCTTTTGCCATCCTTATCTTCTGTAGCAACAAAACAATCATCAGCTCCAGGGGGTAGTAGAGATTTAACTTCCTTGTCCATGCATATAAACAAGTAATTCGTAATGCCAAATTTGACGAATGAAGTCTCCCACAAGTTTAACGCCATCTTAATGTAGGCAGAATCAACTATAGAAATGATTAGTGTGTTGTCAATGGCCTTCTTTGCTGCTAAGATAGCAAGTTCATTTTGGGTGTTACCATTTTGTTTATTTGTTTCTGGAGCTTCAGGATCCTTAGTTGGAGAGTTCAGATTTGTCCACCCCTTGGAAAGATGCTTAGGTGCTGCCAAGAATTGTCTTCCAGTTGTGGTCAGTAGATTGAATGAGATCACAATGAGCAATGTAATTGCAATAAAAAGAAGAATGTGAAGGGACCAACCTAAAAAGTAAACAACAGAGTGAGACATCGTGAACTGAAAGTTGGTAAAAGCAACTTTGTATTTTTCTTAGAAAGTTTGACAATGTGTAATTTGTAGCCTTACTTTGTGAAATTCATGCAAGTCCCAGGTAAAGATGACAACTTTTTAGTCAAAAGCGTAAACTAAGTCAAAGTTAGTTACCAGGTGATTTACTGACAAATTTTTTATGAAAAAAAATAAAATTAAAACTCAAGTGGGGAGACAGTCATTCAAGACACAATTGAACTGTTTCAGATATTAGTTAGAAATTCAATCAATGTGAATTAATATTGGCTTAATGAAAAGGTCAGCAGGATGTGCCAATTAGAAATCAACCACCTGAAAGTGCAACAAGACAAACCACTCAATAATCAGAACTATTATTAGTAATTAAAATACCAGGAAAGAGGTGACCTTATAATTTACTGGATTTTGATATTAAGCATAATCTTGTCATTGCTTTCAGAACACAGCTATAGCTAAACCAACTGTTTGGTTTATTGGCAGGGAACATGGTGTTTAGATAGTTTCTAGCTAGGTCTAGCTGGATCTGTTTATTTTGAGGAATACAGTATTTATTTATTTATTTAAATACATTTTAAAAGGGTAGCACCATCAGAATAAACTGTTTTTCATGTGGCCCATTAATACAATAAACCACAAATTTATATAAACAGATGAAATAAAGTATATGTACATAAATTATAAATTCATTAAACATGTATAAATAAGATAAGATAAAATTACATTAAAATATATGGTTTTAGCTTCCTTTTAAAAAAAATTTTTATAAATATATTTTAAAAATGATGGTAAACTATTCTATGCATTAGTATTAGTGTACTTAAAAGACTTTACGTGGACATATTGCCCTAATGAATTTTCGAATTGGGCCTACAAAGAGTTAGTTTGTGCTAAATTGCAATTTATATTTAAAGCTCGATTGTCACTCAATTTGACAGTGGCCAAAATCTATTGCATTCACTTCATTGTCTTGTTGATACTGATTACCTGCCATCCAGAGCTGGGTTTAATGTCTCTCTGTAAGATACATAAACTGTACCTCAACAATGGGGTGATGATGCCTTTCCATTGTATTTCCAATGTTTCTGTCTTGATTTCTTTCAATGATAGATTCATTAGCTTGCACATATTTAGTGTGCCTTAATCAAATAAGGGGATTTTTCAATAAAGTTTTAGAAAATAGTAATTTTGACAGACAGTGCAGCTTTGAAGTTGAACCAATATCAGGCCAAACTGAAGCAAATGTAGCAGTTTGTATGAGTAACCGTATCATTCAAGCAATATGCAGTCAAGTTATATGCATTGCCCTTTAGGCACTTTATCTAAATGTGTTTGCTTTCAAATAAATGAACTATTACTCTTGTGTCACCGAACAATCAAGATTTGAACTTGCGATAAGTTGTGATTAAGTCTAATGTCTAATGAACAAAGACAAAATTAAGGTCAATAGGTACATGTTCAAATGACATTCATCTTGTTCACCCAGGTTATCTTAGCTAATTTCATGGCATCAAATTGTCCGTGAGGAGTTACCTCCAAGTTATAAATCTACTTTGGGTGTGATTGAAATTGTGTGAAATGTGAATGAATTTTGGGGGAACAAATACTACATGATGTGTGGAAAACTTAGTAGGCCTCTGTATCAAAATCAACCTGATTATACTGTATACATGGATATGTAGTACCTGTGTACATATATTTGACAATTTTAAATTATCGGTTATTTTTTTGGTTGGTTATATATTAAATTGGTAGCATACAAACCATTCTTTGATGACTTCATTTTTCTAATATATATAGACTATCCACTTCATAACACCATGCAAGGTACTGGAAGCAATGTAGCACAAAAGATATGTTAGTAATTGTAAGTGGGATTAATTAGTTTTCTTATATTTACTTACAAGAAAACTGCAATTGAAAATTAGCTTAACCCATACAGTCAAAACAACAATTTATTTAGACACTTTTGACTTTTCACTAATAAATACCCTTCCGTAACTTATAAACTACATTGGCAAATGCATTGCAATCACAGCTGTTTAAGTACTCATGAGAATGATACCATTGAATCCAATGCTAAAACAGTTCAAGTTGCATGAAATATTGAAAGTGTCTGAATATATTTTGGTGTGACCGTACATACACTTCTACCTCTACGCTGATCAGGGGTGAGCTCACTCGCCACCTTATGCCACCTGTTAGGCTCGCTTAAGCGAGGTTATACTGTATGAAAATGAAGGAGTTGTAATGTCGTGTATTTTTATTGCAGTTTTAATGTCGATACAAATTCACAATTAATATGAACAAGTTATAGTTCATAATTATATACAAATGTAATGCATGGCTAAGGATGTTAATATGCCACCTAGCTTAGTCATATGTGTTATGTTCACTTATAATATGTGTTATAAAACTTTTGACCTACTCCATTCCATATTGAAACCTATAGCCCATATCACATGGCTACTCATAGGATAAATACCCTATATTACTTATGGTATTTATGAGTATATCACTATTTATAGCACTTATTATATGGTATTGACGTTATTCATATATTTATATTAATTATGTTACTTATAGTACTGATATTATTAATGTCATTGAAATTACTTATATACTTATGTATAAAAGCTTAAGTAATATATTACATGAAACTAAGAAAGATTTTAGATTGGATAGAACTTATGTTTAAGGGATTATCTAAGGTTAGAATAGGCCTATACGTGGGATGTTATATCTGAATGACACGTACCTTAACTTAGTAGCTTAAGCAATGGAAATTTACTATCGAGATCTTCTGTGTGTTCAAAGAGCATTCACGCACTAATAACATTTGTTTCGTGACATAAAATACACGCACCAATAAATCCCGCATAAATCACCATTTAAGGTGTTATAGTCACTTCGAAGAGATACATGTATCGTAAAAAGAGAATGATTATTTCGAAGTTACAAACCTTTATATTTTAGGGAAAAAGTAATGCTGTGAAAATGTGCTATATATATTTAGGTCAAGTACTTGTAAACAGTATGGCCCACATTTATATAGGCCAAGTACTTGTAAACAGAGTATGGCCACATTATAGATAAAGTCCATGTACCTGTCCAATAAATCGTGCAAGTAGGCAATACTTGGCTAGTCTTTGTTGAACTCACCCTTTTGAAACTGAAGCTTTAATCTCTTATGTTCAACACACTAATCTTTAGCCAATTTTTTGTATTATTGTGATAAAGTTGTGACTACAGTGGAGAAAGACATTCTATTTGCTTAAAAACAGCAAATGTTGCAAAAGGTCAAATTTGCTTCTAAGTCAAATCTTTGCACAACTCAAACAAACATTAATGCTTTTTTATTTTATGTAAAACTTGGCGCCTCAATTGAATCGTCTCAGTCACATTTTTGCAGGTTTCTGAACAGATTGTCAGTAACTATTAAAAAGTATACATGCATTTCACTTCACCCAAGTGGAATTGTAGTACGTATTACAGTTGAAGCACAGAGTAAACGTATGAAAAATTTGAGGTTTGTAAAATGTTGCACAGATTTAACTATATACTGAGCTTTAGTTTTATTCATTGTACAATCAGAAAAATGATGCTGCAAACTGAAATTTACCAAATCCCTTGGTAAATGGTGATAAATGCAGGCCAACATGTATTTGTAAGCATGTGTTTGTGTTAATTAGTTAAAACCTTGCCAAAATCAAATTAAATAAGGTGGTCATTTACAGATAATGCTTATGGCATTACCAAGATCTTTCTTATAATCAAAACAGGCTTCCATGGAGTTATTCAGTATATCTGATGCCTGGAACAGCCAATTTGCTTTACAATCATTCCATTTACATAGGGGTCATAAAAGTATGAAAAGTTTACACACCCCCTATATACAATGCTATTCCAATGAGAGCTGAATGGTAACTTTGGATACATTCAGGATAGACTGACTGTCCAAAGCATCAAACAAACTGCATAGCATAAGATAAGCTATAAAATCTGGACAGATTTTGATGCTGTTATAATAATTCTTTTAGACTTTTTTTAAAATACTGAGGGGGGCACCAAAATTGTTGCATCAGAAATTAAATTTGCCAAATTTGCCCTATGTGTATTTCAATCCATGGTAGTCCCTGATTAACCATGGGGTGAGGGCCTAGTTTAGCTGCGCTTCCAACCACTGGGTCCCAGGTTCAATTCCTGGTCGAGCCTAAGTTGGATGGCTGTTTCATCCTTCATCTCATTGCCATGGTCCCTGCCTGTCTTAACTAGCCATCAGGTGCCAAAATACTGGATGTAAAGCCCTAATCATGATGACTAACCATATTGTAACATCCATGGTAATACATCATGAAACCCTGTTTCAATGGCAACCATTAGGACTAAAGATATAAACAGAGATGTTTTTACGAAATACATCGATTCCATAAAATTATCAATTGACTTGCTTATATTTCACTTTGCATCACATGGTCGATTTTCTCTGACAATGGCTGATATCGTTTCTTTGATTAATATTGACCATCGCAAAGAAAGTAACAAACACTTTTAAAATGACGATATCTTTATTATTTGATGTTTTTAACGTTAAGATTTGTCACGATTTAGAATTCATCAACTTTTTGGTTACAAAAATGGCTACGATAATACAAAAAGACCCAGGTACAGCTATGAATACTGCATAATAGAAGAATGACTTTCCAAAGTGTTGAATGCCTAAGTCTGCTTCATCATCAAAAATCAGTGTTTTTAGCTTAACAACTTTGTAATGTGAGAATTTTGAATTAGAAATTATTGCTTCAACAATTAAATTTGCTAAAATTGATGTTGGAAGACTAGTGTTTGTTATTAATCTAGCCAAATCTATTTCTGGTGAAATGGAAGTTTTTGTTGATTTTGGGACTTTTGGATGCAGCAGAAAGACACTTTCTCTATAAGTTGATTCCGTCAGATTTTCAAGATAATCGCTTCCGAAGGCATTTAACAGATGACAGTGATACGATCCACAGTTAAATTGGGGCAAAATAACAATTCGACTTAACATTTTGCCAACATTAAATGCCAGTTCCAATGCTTGTTTTTCTTGATCCTTGTTTGCATTTTTTGGGTAGGAGTACATGATGTAATTATTTTCCGTACTTGTATAGTATCCATTTGTGTCCGCTACCCACAAAAGCATCTCCTTAAATCTGTAAATTTTTGGCCTGATCCCAACAATCCAATTGTTGTGAACTATCACACAATCCCTACAGTCAACATCATTAGGAAAGTTGCTCTTCTCGGAAAAGTACGACAAGCCTGGTTGGAATTGGTTGATATTAAGCACAATAACTCTCAATTTATTAGATATTAATATTAACTGGTTCATGATGTTTTGATCATTTGGATGTCCAGGTATTTCTGCTCTTTCAAGTGATTGTTCCTGAAGTTCTATGGCATTTTTAGTTGGTTTAATCATGTAGAAACCACTGTTGAGCTCTCCACCATTATTGTTCTGAATAATTAAATCACAATCTCTGCATGTCAAGTATGGTAAAGGATTTTTAAAGAACACTATATCCAAATCCACAACAATTACACTGTATCCTAAGTAGAGCAATTCAAGGCTAAGTCTTGTCTTTACCATAACTTTGTGATTAAAAGCAGCACTTCCAAATGCACTAGCACTTCCACTTAATCCATTATCCATTAACAGACAATCATTTGCACCATCTGGTAGTAATTTTTTAACCTTATTATCCATACATATAAATAAGTAGTTTGTTATACCAAATCTGACAAATGAAGTCTCCCATAAGTTCAATGCCATTTCAATATATCCTGCGTCAACTACTGAGATGATAAGTCTGTTATTGATTGCTTTCTTTGAAGCCAGAATGGCTAGCTGGCTTAGTGGTTCATTGTTTTTCTTGGAACTTGTCACCATGATATGGTTTTGATCTGAATTATGAGTATTCAATTCCACTAATCCCTTTGGTAGATATTCTGGTGCTTGTAAAGATGTTGGTTTGGCCAGATTGTAGAATATGCCAACGGTTATTACAGCAATAACCAGCATCAGCAGAGGGTACCAGCCTGAAATAAGACAATGGTAATGATCATGATGATAAACATTTCAATTAAACTTCACCAATGAAGAAGGCTAATATATCAATAATAATTTGTGACACATTCACTCAACATACAAAGTAAGCAATTATTATTATTATTTGTTTGGGACAACTTCAGTACTTCTGATAAAACTTCAAGTGTAATTTTTATTTGAAAAAGATAAAACAACATTGTAATTGAAAAGAAAAATTGAGTTATAATAGATGTGCAGAAAATTGAGTAATTGTGAATAGTCATAGGAAATTGTTTAGTCAGTAATATTTTTTTAAGTGGGTTGACAATCTTGATTTTGTGTAAATCATATTATTAAATAAAAATAATTTGGATTTTCTACACTGCATCGTTTACAGATCACTATACTGGTACATATGGCAATTAAGAAGTTAGGAATAGTGTTTATGCTAATATTTCAACCGAGCTGCATACAGTCACAGACTAGCCCATACAGACAATTCACTCCCATTGAATCCTGTTGTCCGGGCCAGCCCAGCAGCGCCACACTGTGTGTGGGGGTAACTGGGACACCCACAGTAGCTGCAAAACAGCAGCATTACTGGAGAAATCTAAGTGTGTCAGGTCAGCAGGTGAAGATATTTGAGCAGAAAGGTATTTTTATTGCCACTGTGCATAAAATTAAAACAAATACAAATTTGACATTAAAAAAATTCTTTATTTTACAGCTTGGGACTTCTGTAAGTGTCTATTTGACATTCTCCTTTCAGTACATTCAATCATTTCAGTATAGAATATTAACAAAAACAGAATATATATGTACCACAAATATACATATCACCATAGTGTAATGTTTTTCATCAATTATAACATATATTATATACACAGACAATTCTGAGCAATTCAACACATGTAAGGCAAAAGACATCAGTGATTCAGGTTACTGGTTGATTTATTTACCAACCAAACAAAGTATTAAACATGCTACTGATGTGATAATTTCAACATTTTTCTATTTCTCTTTTGGTTTGGAGCTTGAATCTTTCTATTTTGTTCTTTTAAAAAATGATGGATCCTCATCCTGGCAAACAATGAAACAATGTATTTCACAGCTTCTTGACAATTAGGCTGCTGGCACGACACTTCAGACAAATCTGCAGCAGACAGCAATGCATTGACTAATCTTTGATAGATCTTTTCTCCTGTAATATATGGAAGATATTTACAGAAAGCTACCTCAAGTTGTGATACTACATCAATGATTGAAGTGCTTGGGAAGATGAGACCATGACCTGGGGAGAGATGCTCATATTGCTTTTTATTTAGAAATATGTAATTTCGTTGGGTGGTTTCATCATGAGATGCTATCCATAGATTAGAGCAAGAAGAGCATTTTTCGTATTTTTCATTTGTCTTTCTGATGAGATAACCAGTTATGTAGGTGACAACATTAGAATCTTGGCAATCAAGTTGACCTTTGTTTGATTGTGAGGTACATTCAGCAAGTACCTCACCTGTGTCACTTGGCAGCACAGGTAACTTGTGGCTGTCATCTTCTCATTTTGAGGAACTGGAAGTGTGGAGTGTTTGCCTATTTGAGGTGAAATGCTCCACCTTGACAAGAAAGCTTTCAACATCATCTTCACAATATTTGTTACTTACAGAAGCAAGTACTCTATTGACTGTTATCTGCTTGTAAGCAGCATTGAACTGGATGCTGTCTGGGTTATCTCTATGTCCACCACAGAATCTAATTTGGGAAAAAAAGTTTTCTAATCTATCTTGGTTGAGACGTCTTGTCAGAAGACATTCCAGACTGTACTTTGTAGAGAGTTCTTCCCAGATCATCCTTATGCTATTGATATTCAATTGCCAGCCAATTACAGAAGGCAACTGAGTTTTGTTAGATTTCCTTGGCACTTGCAAACACTTCAACCACTGCATAGCAGATTGGAGGAATGTAAAATGTGAAGATGTTGCTGTAATACCTCTTCTCAGTAGAGGGCCTACTTTTCTAACTGTGATGCTATTAAAAACATCAAACAAGGCATCCATATTGTTTATGAAATTAGATGTAGCCTTTGCGTTGCTGTCATTCTCCCATTTGCCCAGATCATACAATGTATCCATGGCAGCAGCCACTGTGCGACTTAACACCTGAGTGGCAAGCCTGACTGACATAGTCTTGAAGGGTGGGATGTTCACATGCTTAGAGGTCAGCTTAGGTACCATGCGGATATTTCTGCTTGAATCAAATTTGTATAGATATTCAACATACTGCCACTTTATTAAATTTCCATTTAAAACAAAGCCATGCTTCTTCATGTTGTTTCTAATGTTCTTGATCAAATGAGGCGGATCATATAAAACGAAAGTTCTTTCATCATTGTGATCAAGGAAATAAGGATTGTCAGGCGTTACACCCAGTTCTTTAAGCATTTGCCTATTGTTGCTTCCCTGGTCACATATGAACACCACCACCCTTAGACCAGTTTCAGCCACCTTTTCAATGCATTTGAGAACCATTGTTTTAAGTTTCTTGCCACCAAGTGGTCCAATGGAAAGACAATAACCAACTGGCTGCTTCCATCTTTCGTTAATTCCTGACACCATGAATACACCTGCATGATTTGCAATTTGTGCTGTCCTTTGCCCATTACCAAAATCTTCCAAACCATCAATGTTATCATATGACTTGTTGTAATGTACTCCTTCTTTAATTGACATTTCATCAAAAACTAGACTGCAAATTTTAGAATCATCCTTCATATGATCTACTTTGATCTTTAGTGCATCCGGTATGCCCTCATTAAAACCTGGCTTCATAGCCAGGTTTCTAAGTAGCCTATGTAATGTTGCCCGTGATGGCAAGGCAAACACTCTTCTTAATAGTTTGTAGCATTTGGGACTTGCATGATACATCTGTAATGCAAATGTCTTCTCATCATCTGACCATCTGCAACCTTGTCTTTTTGTACCAGACAATCTTAATTGTGCAGCAACAAATTTTAAAGCATTACCTGATATGTAATGACCCAGTTGACCAATTAGTTTGTCTTTTGTTAACTTTGTTGCAGCTTTGGTGCTTACTACCCTCCGACGCCTTCTCTTCTCACTTGCCAGTTGTTGTTTTAGCGATGTTACTTGTTCCTTTAGTTGCCTTATTGATCCAATTTCCTCATTCCGCTGATCTTCATTAACAAGGCTGCTGTTTGCACCATCTGAAAGAATTTGCATAGTGACCATACAGTATGAACAGGGAGGAAGATGTGGTATTTGTGACTGCTATACAATATATTCACATAATCTTACCTTCTGAATCTTGGAGTTGTGACTTTTTTGGGTTCGGATCCATTTTGCGTTCAGTAGGAGCTTTCCTTTTGCCAGTCACTTTGCTAGGTGGATTAGGAGCATTTATCAGAGTGGGAATTGCATTCCAATTCAATCCAGCATGTCTACAGTAAACCATAATTATATACAAGGCAATGAAATGAGAGAGCTAAGTATTGTGTCTTACAAATGAGTCGCATGCATAGAAGTACTGAATTTAACTTACACATTTCCTGACATTTTGAATTGTGATGCTTCAAAATGATCACTGCACACTCTGTAGTTCTTGTACAAGCGCTCATGAGGCACTTTATCTAAACTAGCATTTCTCAAATTTGTTATCCATTTTAAGAATCTGTGAAAACATAAAGAGGTAACAATGTAATTAAATGAAAAAAAAAATCATGGTTCTCCAATAATATTTAGTACAGCCACAAACAAATTAGTTACCAACACAATGATTTGAAATAATGAGATATTACTCACCTTTCCTTGTCCTTTGTAGGATTCGGAAACCTATGAAATGCGACATCTTTGTCAGTCTTTGCATATTTGTAGCAGCTGATTGCACAGCATTCATTTCCTTTACCTCTTAAGCTAGACATGATCACCTTGTCACATCTAGTGTGGATTTGATCATGGATCAACTTCCTTGGCAAATACCAAGAAAACACAGATTTGCATTTGTGTGTGAAGGGCATTAGTGATTTATAGGTAAAACTCACAGGACATTCTAGGGCAAACTGTTTAGATTCAGAGCATGTGTTTTTGCAATAAAACTGCATGATCAGAGGGTCTTTCAAGTCATATGTAAAACATTTATTATATAAAGGAAAAAACTTTGGTCTAATCTTGGACTAAACTGCTTTTTAGTCCAAGGTCTAATGTGTGACAAACCAGAGATAGTTTGTCACTCGAATAGTGGTGTTAACATGTGTACTTTATCATTGGATCCTAATATACTCAACACAGTGAGGCCTAGTTCTTACCCCTACCCGTGTGAGGGCGCTGGGGGTATCAAATAGCTGAGTGAAATGTCTGTATGGGCTAGTCTGTGATACAGTGTTACAATATCATTCAAAGAATAATTTACCAATGATAACTTGACATTTCAATAACCACGTACACACAGTTTTCCATTTATAAGTTGCATTCAGTTGCAACCAGGTTGATACCAGGAATCTTATCAATTAATATTACGTCCAGTTAAGTCTGAAGGGCATGACGATTAGTTGATTGACAGCCAATGGAATGAAGTTAAAACATGACATACCCAAGCCTGGTAAACTGCAATTAAAATAACTTGTGTGTACCTGATTATTGAAATGGCATTACAGATCAACTCCATTTTATTGAATACTGGAGCTCTGTATTTACTTCACTAGTTGATGCAATCATCTAATTCAGTTCAGCTTCTGTTTGACAAGTCATATTTCTTTGTTCCACTGTATTTTCTACATACCATTATGTACTGTCCTCATTTTTGTCCGTATCCAGCTGGTAAAAGATGTAAAATGATGTGACAGGTTGACAAGGGTACTCTGGCATTAACGCTGACTCCATGTGCATAGAAATAATCTCATCTTCAACCTGGAAATAGTATTGTATTTTTTTGTGTATTAAACAATACTTGTACTGAAAAAAAAGAGTTGGAAGGAAAATCGTCATTATTCAGACTGTAGATTTCAGATTTTAAGTCATATATTTTGCTCTATACGATTATGAAAATAATGTACAGGTAGATATATATGGACAAAGTTATGATTTGTGTCATAGCTGCTAAGAAGCCTCCCTTACATTAGAGTAAATTTTAATAATCGTATAATTCAGATTAGGGCCTTAACTTTGCCATACCATGTGTTTTGTGATATAATTAACACAGGCTAAACACACTATATTTTAGATGGAGTGCTGCGTTGTAATATCATGAGGTTGTACTACCGTTATAATCATGTGCATGTGTGTTGACAAATGATTGAAAATTGCCGGCAGCAAGGTAATTATGACAAACAAGTTAAATGCAAAACTTCCAATAACTACGATTTTTGGTAGTTATATCCCAACACCTTGTACGTTAGTTAAAGTTCCTATGTCTCTAGAATAGGCAAATAATTATAGCCGAAGGCTGTATGTTCAAGCTGGCATTTAAAAATGATGTTACATATATGTATATGCATTACATTTATTTTTATGACATAATGGTCTTCAGCATCATCCTTAGGCATTAACATATTATAAACCAATACTACCTTCTTGTCTCATGCTCACTATTTATTTATCTTGGTAATTAACGCCTGATCATGATACAAATTTAGCATCTTTTGATTTATTAACTTAAGTCAATTTCAAACTATATGATAAAGTCTTAGAAACCTGCAATTTTGACAGACAGTGCAGCTTTAACTTCTGACTATGAGGGATATAATTATTAATTAACTTATGCTCCATTTGGCACATTTTCTATCATGTTGATCATATGTCAAACTGTGAGTTGTTACATCTGGCCAAACATTATTTTCTAAAGTAAATACACCACTCTCAAAAGTAAATATCGCACAAATTAGATTATTGTATACTCAAGTATATTTTTCAGGGTGGTCTAGAAACTAATGGATATATACTTGCCATTTGTTATTGATTCAAGTTTTCTTCTGAAACGACAATATACGCAGTGGTAAAGTTTATCCATGTGCAACTGTTTGTACAGCACTTATTTTGTACGTCATATTGGTTATTTTAGCACTCTAATATGTCCTCTAAATCTTGATATTGTACTGTCCTTTAGAATAGTAATATCAGAGGTTGCCCTATGGCAAAATAAGTACGAAGTAAGAAACATACAATTCCACAACAGAAGCCACTTGCTTTGAACTGCTTAATCACTGCAGCGGAAAAACACTAAACAATATTCGCAAAATTAGTAATGTTTGTTATGTTGTGACTCACCTGTGCAAGTTGGTCCATACCTGTGATAGCCTGCAAGTTAGACATGTTAATGCATGGCTAAGGATGTTAATATGCCACCTAGCTTAGTCATATGTGTTATGTTCACTTATAATATGTGTTATAAAACTTTTGACCTACTCCATTCCATATTGAAACCTATAGCCCATATCACATGGCTACTCATAGGATAAATACCCTATATTACTTATGGTATTTATGAGTATATCACTATTTATAGCACTTATTATATGGTATTGACGTTATTCATATATTTATATTAATTATGTTACTTATAGTACTGATATTATTAATGTCATTGAAATTACTTATATACTTATGTATAAAAGCTTAAGTAATATATTACATGAAACTAAGAAAGATTTTAGATTGGATAGAACTTATGTTTAAGGGATTATCTAAGGTTAGAATAGGCCTATACGTGGGATGTTATATCTGAATGACACGTACCTTAACTTAGTAGCTTAAGCAATGGAAATTTACTATCGAGATCTTCTGTGTGTTCAAAGAGCATTCACGCACTAATAACATTTGTTTCGTGACATAAAATACACGCACCAATAAATCCCGCATAAATCACCATTTAAGGTGTTATAGTCACTTCGAAGAGATACATGTATCGTAAAAAGAGAATGATTATTTCGAAGTTACAAACCTTTATATTTTAGGGAAAAAGTAATGCTGTGAAAATGTGCTATATATATTTAGGTCAAGTACTTGTAAACAGTATGGCCCACATTTATATAGGCCAAGTACTTGTAAACAGAGTATGGCCACATTATAGATAAAGTCCATGTACCTGTCCAATAAATCGTGCAAGTAGGCAATACTTGGCTAGTCTTTGTTGAACTCACCCTTTTGAAACTGAAGCTTTAATCTCTTATGTTCAACACACTAATCTTTAGCCAATTTTTTGTATTATTGTGATAAAGTTGTGACTACAGTGGAGAAAGACATTCTATTTGCTTAAAAACAGCAAATGTTGCAAAAGGTCAAATTTGCTTCTAAGTCAAATCTTTGCACAACTCAAACAAACATTAATGCTTTTTTATTTTATGTAAAACTTGGCGCCTCAATTGAATCGTCTCAGTCACATTTTTGCAGGTTTCTGAACAGATTGTCAGTAACTATTAAAAAGTATACATGCATTTCACTTCACCCAAGTGGAATTGTAGTACGTATTACAGTTGAAGCACAGAGTAAACGTATGAAAATTTTGAGGTTTGTAAAATGTTGCACAGATTTAACTATATACTGAGCTTTAGTTTTATTCATTGTACAATCAGAAAAATGATGCTGCAAACTGAAATTTACCAAATCCCTTGGTAAATGGTGATAAATGCAGGCCAACATGTATTTGTAAGCATGTGTTTGTGTTAATTAGTTAAAACCTTGCCAAAATCAAATTAAATAAGGTGGTCATTTACAGATAATGCTTATGGCATTACCAAGATCTTTCTTATAATCAAAACAGGCTTCCATGGAGTTATTCAGTATATCTGATGCCTGGAACAGCCAATTTGCTTTACAATCATTCCATTTACATAGGGGTCATAAAAGTATGAAAAGTTTACACACCCCCTATATACAATGCTATTCCAATGAGAGCTGAATGGTAACTTTGGATACATTCAGGATAGACTGACTGTCCAAAGCATCAAACAAACTGCATAGCATAAGATAAGCTATAAAATCTGGACAGATTTTGATGCTGTTATAATAATTCTTTTAGACTTTTTTTAAAATACTGAGGGGGGCACCAAAATTGTTGCATCAGAAATTAAATTTGCCAAATTTGCCCTATGTGTATTTCAATCCATGGTAGTCCCTGATTAACCATGGGGTGAGGGCCTAGTTTAGCTGCGCTTCCAACCACTGGGTCCCAGGTTCAATTCCTGGTCGAGCCTAAGTTGGATGGCTGTTTCATCCTTCATCTCATTGCCATGGTCCCTGCCTGTCTTAACTAGCCATCAGGTGCCAAAATACTGGATGTAAAGCCCTAATCATGATGACTAACCATACTGTAACATCCATGGTAATACATCATGAAACCCTGTTTCAATGGCAACCATTAGGACTAAAGATATAAACAGAGATGTTTTTACGAAATACATCGATTCCATAAAATTATCAATTGACTTACTTATATTTCACTTTGCATCACATGGTCGATTTTCTCTGACAATGGCTGATATCGTTTCTTTGATTAATATTGACCATCGCAAAGAAAGTAACAAACACTTTTAAAATGACGATATCTTTATTATTTGATGTTTTTAACGTTAAGATTTGTCACGATTTAGAATTCATCAACTTTTTGGTTACAAAAATGGCTACGATAATACAAAAAGACCCAGGTACAGCTATGAATACTGCATAATAGAAGAATGACTTTCCAAAGTGTTGAATGCCTAAGTCTGCTTCATCATCAAAAATCAGTGTTTTTAGCTTAACAACTTTGTAATGTGAGAATTTTGAATTAGAAATTATTGCTTCAACAATTAAATTTGCTAAAATTGATGTTGGAAGACTAGTGTTTGTTATTAATCTAGCCAAATCTATTTCTGGTGAAATGGAAGTTTTTGTTGATTTTGGGACTTTTGGATGCAGCAGAAAGACACTTTCTCTATAAGTTGATTCCGTCAGATTTTCAAGATAATCGCTTCCGAAGGCATTTAACAGATGACAGTGATACGATCCACAGTTAAATTGGGGCAAAATAACAATTCGACTTAACATTTTGCCAACATTAAATGCCAGTTCCAATGCTTGTTTTTCTTGATCCTTGTTTGCATTTTTTGGGTAGGAGTACATGATGTAATTATTTTCCGTACTTGTATAGTATCCATTTGTGTCCGCTACCCACAAAAGCATCTCCTTAAATCTGTAAATTTTTGGCCTGATCCCAACAATCCAATTGTTGTGAACTATCACACAATCCCTACAGTCAACATCATTAGGAAAGTTGCTCTTCTCAGAAAAGTACGACAAGCCTGGTTGGAATTGGTTGATATTAAGCACAATAACTCTCAATTTATTAGATATTAATATTAACTGGTTCATGATGTTTTGATCATTTGGATGTCCAGGTATTTCTGCTCTTTCAAGTGATTGTTCCTGAAGTTCTATGGCATTTTTAGTTGGTTTAATCATGTAGAAACCACTGTTGAGCTCTCCACCATTATTGTTCTGAATAATTAAATCACAATCTCTGCATGTCAAGTATGGTAAAGGATTTTTAAAGAACACTATATCCAAATCCACAACAATTACACTGTATCCTAAGTAGAGCAATTCAAGGCTAAGTCTTGTCTTTACCATAACTTTGTGATTAAAAGCAGCACTTCCAAATGGACTAGCACTTCCACTTAATCCATTATCCATTAACAGACAATCATTTGCACCATCTGGTAGTAATTTTTTAACCTTATTATCCATACATATAAATAAGTAGTTTGTTATACCAAATCTGACAAATGAAGTCTCCCATAAGTTCAATGCCATTTCAATATATCCTGCGTCAACTACTGAGATGATAAGTCTGTTATTGATTGCTTTCTTTGAAGCCAGAATGGCTAGCTGGCTTAGTGGTTCATTGTTTTTCTTGGAACTTGTCACCATGATATGGTTTTGATCTGAATTATGAGTATTCAATTCCACTAATCCCTTTGGTAGATATTCTGGTGCTTGTAAAGATGTTGGTTTGGCCAGATTGTAGAATATGCCAACGGTTATTACAGCAATAACCAGCATCAGCTGAGGGTACCAGCCTGAAATAAGACAATGGTAATGATCATGATGATAAACATTTCAATTAAACTTCACCAATGAAGAAGGCTAATATATCAATAATAATTTGTGACACATTCACTCAACATACAAAGTAAGCAATTATTATTATTATTTGTTTGGGACAACTTCAGTACTTCTGATAAAACTTCAAGTGTAATTTTTATTTGAAAAAGATAAAACAACATTGTAATTGAAAAGAAAAATTGAGTTATAATAGATGTGCAGAAAATTGAGTAATTGTGAATAGTCATAGGAAATTGTTTAGTCAGTAATATTTTTTTAAGTGGGTTGACAATCTTGATTTTGTGTAAATCATATTATTAAATAAAAATAATTTGGATTTTCTACACTGCATCGTTTACAGATCACTATACTGGTACATATGGCAATTAAGAAGTTAGGAATAGTGTTTATGCTAATATTTCAACCGAGCTGCATACAATCACAGACTAGCCCATACAGACAATTCACTCCCATTGAATCCTGTTGTCCGGGCCAGCCCAGCAGCGCCACACTGTGTGTGGGGGTAACTGGGACACCCACAGTAGCTGCAAAACAGCAGCATTACTGGAGAAATCTAAGTGTGTCAGGTCAGCAGGTGAAGATATTTGAGCAGAAAGGTATTTTTATTGCCACTGTGCATAAAATTAAAACAAATACAAATTTGACATTAAAACAATTCTTTATTTTACAGCTTGGGACTTCTGTAAGTGTCTATTTGACATTCTCCTTTCAGTACATTCAATCATTTCAGTATAGAATATTAACAAAAACAGAATATATATGTACCACAAATATACATATCACCATAGTGTAATGTTTTTCATCAATTATAACATATATTATATACACAGACAATTCTGAGCAATTCAACACATGTAAGGCAAAAGACATCAGTGATTCAGGTTACTGGTTGATTTATTTACCAACCAAACAAAGTATTAAACATGCTACTGATGTGATAATTTCAACATTTTTCTATTTCTCTTTTGGTTTGGAGCTTGAATCTTTCTATTTTGTTCTTTTAAAAAATGATGGATCCTCATCCTGGCAAACAATGAAACAATGTATTTCACAGCTTCTTGACAATTAGGCTGCTGGCACGACACTTCAGACAAATCTGCAGCAGACAGCAATGCATTGACTAATCTTTGATAGATCTTTTCTCCTGTAATATATGGAAGATATTTACAGAAAGCTACCTCAAGTTGTGATACTACATCAATGATTGAAGTGCTTGGGAAGATGAGACCATGACCTGGGGAGAGATGCTCATATTGCTTTTTATTTAGAAATATGTAATTTCGTTGGGTGGTTTCATCATGAGATGCTATCCATAGATTAGAGCAAGAAGAGCATTTTTCGTATTTTTCATTTGTCTTTCTGATGAGATAACCAGTTATGTAGGTGACAACATTAGAATCTTGGCAATCAAGTTGACCTTTGTTTGATTGTGAGGTACATTCAGCAAGTACCTCACCTGTGTCACTTGGCAGCACAGGTAACTTGTGGCTGTCATCTTCTCATTTTGAGGAACTGGAAGTGTGGAGTGTTTGCCTATTTGAGGTGAAATGCTCCACCTTGACAAGAAAGCTTTCAACATCATCTTCACAATATTTGTTACTTACAGAAGCAAGTACTCTATTGACTGTTATCTGCTTGTAAGCAGCATTGAACTGGATGCTGTCTGGGTTATCTCTATGTCCACCACAGAATCTAATTTGGGAAAAAAAGTTTTCTAATCTATCTTGGTTGAGACGTCTTGTCAGAAGACATTCCAGACTGTACTTTGTAGAGAGTTCTTCCCAGATCATCCTTATGCTATTGATATTCAATTGCCAGCCAATTACAGAAGGCAACTGAGTTTTGTTAGATTTCCTTGGCACTTGCAAACACTTCAACCACTGCATAGCAGATTGGAGGAATGTAAAATGTGAAGATGTTGCTGTAATACCTCTTCTCAGTAGAGGGCCTACTTTTCTAACTGTGATGCTATTAAAAACATCAAACAAGGCATCCATATTGTTTATGAAATTAGATGTAGCCTTTGCGTTGCTGTCATTCTCCCATTTGCCCAGATCATACAATGTATCCATGGCAGCAGCCACTGTGCGACTTAACACCTGAGTGGCAAGCCTGACTGACATAGTCTTGAAGGGTGGGATGTTCACATGCTTAGAGGTCAGCTTAGGTACCATGCGGATATTTCTGCTTGAATCAAATTTGTATAGATATTCAACATACTGCCACTTTATTAAATTTCCATTTAAAACAAAGCCATGCTTCTTCATGTTGTTTCTAATGTTCTTGATCAAATGAGGCGGATCATATAAAACGAAAGTTCTTTCATCATTGTGATCAAGGAAATAAGGATTGTCAGGCGTTACACCCAGTTCTTTAAGCATTTGCCTATTGTTGCTTCCCTGGTCACATATGAACACCACCACCCTTAGACCAGTTTCAGCCACCTTTTCAATGCATTTGAGAACCATTGTTTTAAGTTTCTTGCCACCAAGTGGTCCAATGGAAAGACAATAACCAACTGGCTGCTTCCATCTTTCGTTAATTCCTGACACCATGAATACACCTGCATGATTTGCAATTTGTGCTGTCCTTTGCCCATTACCAAAATCTTCCAAACCATCAATGTTATCATATGACTTGTTGTAATGTACTCCTTCTTTAATTGACATTTCATCAAAAACTAGACTGCAAATTTTAGAATCATCCTTCATATGATCTACTTTGATCTTTAGTGCATCCGGTATGCCCTCATTAAAACCTGGCTTCATAGCCAGGTTTCTAAGTAGCCTATGTAATGTTGCCCGTGATGGCAAGGCAAACACTCTTCTTAATAGTTTGTAGCATTTGGGACTTGCATGATACATCTGTAATGCAAATGTCTTCTCATCATCTGACCATCTGTAACCTTGTCTTTTTGTACCAGACAATCTTAATTGTGCAGCAACAAATTTTAAAGCATTACCTGATATGTAATGACCCAGTTGACCAATTAGTTTGTCTTTTGTTAACTTTGTTGCAGCTTTGGTGCTTACTACCCTCCGACGCCTTCTCTTCTCACTTGCCAGTTGTTTTTTTAGCGATGTTACTTGTTCCTTTAGTTGCCTTATTGATCCAATTTCCTCATTCCGCTGATCTTCATTAACAAGGCTGCTGTTTGCACCATCTGAAAGAATTTGCATAGTGACCATACAGTATGAACAGGGAGGAAGATGTGGTATTTGTGACTGCTATACAATATATTCACATAATCTTACCTTCTGAATCTTGGAGTTGTGACTTTTTTGGGTTCGGATCCATTTTGCGTTCAGTAGGAGCTTTCCTTTTGCCAGTCACTTTGCTAGGTGGATTAGGAGCATTTATCAGAGTGGGAATTGCATTCCAATTCAATCCAGCATGTCTACAGTAAACCATAATTATATACAAGGCAATGAAATGAGAGAGCTAAGTATTGTGTCTTACAAATGAGTCGCATGCATAGAAGTACTGAATTTAACTTACACATTTCCTGACATTTTGAATTGTGATGCTTCAAAATGATCACTGCACACTCTGTAGTTCTTGTACAAGCGCTCATGAGGCACTTTATCTAAACTAGCATTTCTCAAATTTGTTATCCATTTTAAGAATCTGTGAAAACATAAAGAGGTAACAATGTAATTAAATGAAAAAAAAAATCATGGTTCTCCAATAATATTTAGTACAGCCACAAACAAATTAGTTACCAACACAATGATTTGAAATAATGAGATATTACTCACCTTTCCTTGTCCTTTGTAGGATTCGGAAACCTATGAAATGCGACATCTTTGTCAGTCTTTGCATATTTGTAGCAGCTGATTGCACAGCATTCATTTCCTTTACCTCTTAAGCTAGACATGATCACCTTGTCACATCTAGTGTGGATTTGATCATGGATCAACTTCCTTGGCAAATACCAAGAAAACACAGATTTGCATTTGTGTGTGAAGGGCATTAGTGATTTATAGGTAAAACTCACAGGACATTCTAGGGCAAACTGTTTAGATTCAGAGCATGTGTTTTTGCAATAAAACTGCATGATCAGAGGGTCTTTCAAGTCATATGTAAAACATTTATTATATAAAGGAAAAAACTTTGGTCTAATCTTGGACTAAACTGCTTTTTAGTCCAAGGTCTAATGTGTGACAAACCAGAGATAGTTTGTCACTCGAATAGTGGTGTTAACATGTGTACTTTATCATTGGATCCTAATATACTCAACACAGTGAGGCCTAGTTCTTACCCCTACCCGTGTGAGGGCGCTGGGGGTATCAAATAGCTGAGTGAAATGTCTGTATGGGCTAGTCTGTGATACAGTGTTACAATATCATTCAAAGAATAATTTACCAATGATAACTTGACATTTCAATAACCACGTACACACAGTTTTCCATTTATAAGTTGCATTCAGTTGCAACCAGGTTGATACCAGGAATCTTATCAATTAATATTACGTCCAGTTAAGTCTGAAGGGCATGACGATTAGTTGATTGACAGCCAATGGAATGAAGTTAAAACATGACATACCCAAGCCTGGTAAACTGCAATTAAAATAACTTGTGTGTACCTGATTATTGAAATGGCATTACAGATCAACTCCATTTTATTGAATACTGGAGCTCTGTATTTACTTCACTAGTTGATGCAATCATCTAATACAGTTCAGCTTCTGTTTGACAAGTCATATTTCTTTGTTCCACTGTATTTTCTACATACCATTATGTACTGTCCTCATTTTTGTCCGTATCCAGCTGGTAAAAGATGTAAATGATGTGACAGGTTGACAAGGGTACTCTGGCATTAACGCTGACTCCATGTGCATAGAAATAATCTCATCTTCAACCTGGAAATAGTATTGTATTTTTTTGTGTATTAAACAATACTTGTACTGAAAAAAAAGAGTTGGAAGGAAAATCGTCATTATTCAGACTGTAGATTTCAGATTTTAAGTCATATATTTTGCTCTATACGATTATGAAAATAATGTACAGGTAGATATATATGGACAAAGTTATGATTTGTGTCATAGCTGCTAAGAAGCCTCCCTTACATTAGAGTAAATTTTAATAATCGTATAATTCAGATTAGGGCCTTAACTTTGCCATACCATGTGTTTTGTGATATAATTAACACAGGCTAAACACACTATATTTTAGATGGAGTGCTGCGTTGTAATATCATGAGGTTGTACTACCGTTATAATCATGTGCATGTGTGTTGACAAATGATTGAAAATTGCCGGCAGCAAGGTAATTATGACAAACAAGTTAAATGCAAAACTTCCAATAACTACGATTTTTGGTAGTTATATCCCAACACCTTGTACGTTAGTTAAAGTTCCTATGTCTCTAGAATAGGCAAATAATTATAGCCGAAGGCTGTATGTTCAAGCTGGCATTTAAAAATGATGTTACATATATGTATATGCATTACATTTATTTTTATGACATAATGGTCTTCAGCATCATCCTTAGGCATTAACATATTATAAACCAATACTACCTTCTTGTCTCATGCTCACTATTTATTTATCTTGGTAATTAACGCCTGATCATGATACAAATTTAGCATCTTTTGATTTATTAACTTAAGTCAATTTCAAACTATATGATAAAGTCTTAGAAACCTGCAATTTTGACAGACAGTGCAGCTTTAACTTCTGACTATGAGGGATATAATTATTAATTAACTTATGCTCCATTTGGCACATTTTCTATCATGTTGATCATATGTCAAACTGTGAGTTGTTACATCTGGCCAAACATTATTTTCTAAAGTAAATACACCACTCTCAAAAGTAAATATCGCACAAATTAGATTATTGTATACTCAAGTATATTTTTCAGGGTGGTCTAGAAACTAATGGATATATACTTGCCATTTGTTATTGATTCAAGTTTTCTTCTGAAACGACAATATACGCAGTGGTAAAGTTTATCCATGTGCAACTGTTTGTACAGCACTTATTTTGTACGTCATATTGGTTATTTTAGCACTCTAATATGTCCTCTAAATCTTGATATTGTACTGTCCTTTAGAATAGTAATATCAGAGGTTGCCCTATGGCAAAATAAGTACGAAGTAAGAAACATACAATTCCACAACAGAAGCCACTTGCTTTGAACTGCTTAATCACTGCAGCGGAAAAACACTAAACAATATTCGCAAAATTAGTAATGTTTGTTATGTTGTGACTCACCTGTGCAAGTTGGTCCATACCTGTGATAGCCTGCAAGTTAGACATGTTATTGATTAGTGCAGATCTCACTAGCCTCATGGCAACACCAGACCCCATACACAGAGCTGCAGTTGCTAAATGACAAACTAGTAATTCCCCTGAAGGGGAGGATTGGTCTAATAAATGAAAGCAGCAGGAATGACAGCACTACAAGATAAATGTATCAACAGCAAGTGCAAAATTTAAATAGTTAATGTTTGTTTTTTCACTCAGCAACACCTTGACATCGGAGGATTTTGCAGTTGCTGCCATCTATATTATAAGCTGGCAAAAGATATTCACAGCTGGGCCGATGAAAGGACTTGCAGGTGCTGCCCTCTGATGAAAGTACTGTTTAAGGCCAGCTGACGGCCATGTGCTCGACCAGCTGGAAGAATCAGTTTGTCTGTAAAATTCATGGTTACACATTCAAATATGTGTCCTAAACATTACTTTATGCATTTTGAAAGTGGTAATCAAGCTTGGTAAGGTGCCCAAATCCCAGTTCATACAGTCTTAGAGCCTACATGTGTTTAGGCGACTTATCTCTTGATATATTTTATCTAAAATATTGCATATACCTTTTTAGAAATGCAATTTCTGACTGTAAAACTAATAGAACTGTCTGCCAAATTAGTTGACCTGGCAGGTTATATTTCTGTACTTATTTAACTTATGAATTTTGAAAATTGGACTAAAATTGAGCTGTAATTAAATTTATAACAAAGCGGCGATGCTAATGATGTTCATGACGTTCTTCTGTGCCTCGTTTTCGTATTCTGTAGAATTTGCCAGGCGATATAACTGAACATTATCTGCCGTAAGCACCATTGAATGCAGCAAACTAATATCACCATTTCATTTTAGAATATCAAATATCACCAACAGATATCACGGTCAGGTATATTGCCTGGCAAAATATTACAGAATATGAAAATGGGGCACAGACAACATCATGAACGTTATCGCTTCTAGATACATTTTATTAAACAGCAACTTCAATCTTCATCCGATATTCAAGGCTTATCAAAAATTTATTTGTAATTCAATTATGGCGTGTATGAAAACATCTCCGATCAAATTTTTTCATAAAACGACTGAAATTTTGAATCGGCGATGCTCTTCATTACGTTATAATGTCAGTAAGGTAACTTTTCCAGGATGACAAATTTGCTTACAGAGCAGCAATATCATGTAAGGCTTGTTTACAAATAAAAGTAAATGTTCTAGGCATGGTAAGCATGATTTCTATTTGACAAATAAAGTAATATACCCTGACAGGTCAGCTAATTTGGCTAGAAGTGCTATTGGTTGTAACAACCGTGATATTTGTCAGTGATATTTGATATTCTAAAATAAACTATATTAATTTATTGCTGCAAGCACTGGATGCAGCAACTGTTTTGTAATGTTTTCAATGTTTATTGTCAGATTTCTAGATTGAAATGAACTCTTAAAGCAACCTGACCGGATTTATTCGAGTAGTCCGCGGTTTTGTGCACTGTTCTAATGACCTTGCAGTTGTGGTCAAGCAGACCACAAATAGCACAAAGAATGTTATAAATACTGACTTCAGCACACAAGAGGTGTCTCAGCCTTTAATGAAATGTCATGGAATTTATTTCATTTTTTTTTTAATTTATTTATTTATTGATCAATTTTTATTGTTCATTTTTATTTATTATTTTTTTGGTGAAGTGGCGTCCAAAACTCATTGGGAAGTGGGGGGGGGGGAGGAGGGTGGTAACACCTGCATGCATCACTAAAAAAAGCCAAATCGCCAGTATATATTATGGGAGGAAGGGTAAATGTAGTCACTCTTACAGTTGCATACCTGCAGTTAGTCGCAGGTGTGACATAGTGCGAAGGTATTTCATGGTGCAAAGGTATATGTAATGGTGTGTAGGTATATTTTGTGTGCGAAGGTATATTTCGTCGTGCAAAGGTCTTTCATGGTGGAAAAGTTCCTATGGTGGGGGGGGGGGGGGCGAAGCCTCTTCCGTCAGGGGGCAAAACATTCACTGTTGGGGGGGGGGGGGCAATGTATTAATTATGGACTTAAAAGGACATGTTATAAATACTTGAACACCGTAATAGATAGTCAAAATAATCATGCCAAAGTATGTTTAAGTCTAGTCAGAGGAAAGAATATTAAATTAAGCCAGAATTTCTTTCTAATCATGGAGGATATCAGTGCAGTGAGAGACGGCCGGTTTCATTACTATGTTGGGTTCCCTATAGTATAGAACTACATTTTTACTTTGGTCTTGTATGATGTACATATACATGTCTACACTTCTGGTGTCAAATATTGATAGATAAGGATATATTTTTTATTTTTATTTTTTTTTGTTTCTTAATGCATACCAAGTGGAAATGATGGCCCATGTTGCACTTTTGAACTGGATTATTGAATGCTTTCTGCCTCAAGTGGCGTTCACACAGTCATGGATAAGACCTACGAGTGACCACAGACGTCAAAATGGACTATACTTGCTCACTCGTAGCTCTGTTAATCATGTATAAATTCTATCGACGAGTGTTCGAAGGACGTCCGTCGACTGCTCAGCATACATCCGTAGAATGCTTGGCGGAGGTCCTTAGAACACTTGGACGTCCATCGCTAAGCATCTTTGAGGCATCCCTAAGGCATCCATGAGGTATCCGTGTGCCATCTGTGAGGCATCCGTAAGGCATCCGTGAGGCACTCATGGATCGCACTTGCGAGTTGTTCAAGAGTAAATTAGGATAGGCCACTGCTGGACACGAAGGGTCGTCAAGCTTTTCACAAGCGTTCTACGAGCTGTCCAAGACTGGCCACGATTGGATGGAGAGTATACTCGGATAGACAGCTTCTTTGCATACCTACGGATGGCCACAGATAGCCACAAATGTAAGTAGAAAGTAAGTGAACTGCTCAAGAATGACTCCCGGGTGAGTCCCATAAATAATGTAAACGATTCACTCATAGAACGTTCGCCAAAGTTTTTAACGTTTAAAAATATTTGCCCTCTCCACAGATCTAAAGCCTAGTTCACACTATCACGAGTAAGAGAGATGGGTGACCATGGACAGCCTCCCCTGCCTATGAGCGATTGAGCAGGACTAGCCGTGAGTGGCCGCGAGTTGCTGAGAATGGCCACGAATGGCCAAACACTAGCCAAACACTCACTAAACACTCGTCAACCACTCGCCGAGCGACTCCCATGTGAGTCCCGTAGAAAGGTAAACAATTTGACTTGAAGAACGTCCGTCAAATTTTTAAACATGTTGAAATTTTGCCCTCTCCATGGATATCTATGAATGATTTGGAGGAATTACTAGCATTCTACGGAATAGCAGGAGTATCCATACAACGTTCGGTGAGTGAACTGCATATGAACAAGGATAAGTAAGATCATGTGCCATCCCCACTTGTGACAGTGTGAACACCCCTTTAATCTGTGTAACACCTTATACTTACTAATCTGCAAAGGCACATAATTTATATACTATGCTTCTATGTAATAAATAATTAAATTACCCATATTGGTAGGATTTCAAACAAAAAACAAGACACAATTTATAAAATCACAAAGTTTAAAATTCAAGAAGTAATAGGCACACACACACAAACACTTTAATATTAAAAAAATAAATAAAATACAAAAAACAGTCATGCATCCTGAAAAGAGATTGACATTACAATATATTTCAACATTGTACACTGTCTGATTCTATTTGCATAATTATTTCTTTATAGCTGACTTGTTAAATACTTCTAAATTGATGGCGTTACTATTGCAAGGCAGTGTTTGTCGCATTTATACATGTATGGTGTCACAATGGTAATATCGATATCTGACTAATTTAACAATGAACTGATTTTAGACTTGATTATAGCACTCAATTCCAAACATTAAACAGTGATGTGGTTGCTGTCCTCCTGACTCATTACATTTGCAAGGAATCAAATCAGATGAAAACACGAAAACTGGGTTTGTGATCAAAATATCAGAGTACGAAACCTGATGACTTTGAAATTGTTGAGTGTCTGATTAGACTTGATTCCATCAGAGATTCTTTCCGCTAAGCCTAGTGTTGATTGGTTGGTATTTTTGATAAGCACTTCAGCATCTATTCCTTGTGAAATGGAAGATTTTGTTAATTCTGGAACTTTAGGGTGTTGCAAGATGACACTTTCTCTGTATGTTGATTCCTGCTTACTTTCAAGATATCCTGCACCAAAAGCTTTTATAAGATGACACCGTTTTGATGGAGGTCTGTCTTTACAGTTGAATTGAGGTAGTATGACACTTCGGTTGAGCAGCTTCCCGACCTGAAATGCTAATTCTAAAGCTTTTCTCTCTTGATCTCTGTTTGAGTCTCCTGGATTTGAATACGTCAGGTACTTGTTCACAGTGCTCGTGTAGTAGCCATCTGTGTCCACCACCCACATAAACATTTCCTTAAATCTGTAAATTTTTCTCCGCATTCCAATAATCCAGTTATTATGCACAATGACACAACCTCCACAGGCTGCTTCATTTGCAAAATTTCTGCTATTTGAGAAATACAGCTTTCCTGCCTGAAAAAGGTAACAGTCCAACAAAACGATCGTTAAATCATGAGACTTTTTCAGCTTTGCGGCCAGGCTATTCATAATGTTTTGATCATTCGTGCGTTTTGGTTGTTTAGACATTTCAATAGACTGCTTTTGCAATTCCCTTGCAGCACTAGTTGGTTTGATCAGGTAAAACCCACTGTTTAGTTGTCCACCATAATTGTTTTGAATGACAAGATCACAGTCATTACAAAATAAGTGAGGAAGAGGATTTTGTAAAAACACAATATCCAAATCGACAACAATTATGTGGTATCCTAAATACAGAAGATCTAGACTGATTTTTGCCTTTACCATAACTTTACGATTAAAAGCAGCACTTCCGAATGGGCTTGCCCTTTCGCCATCCTTGTCTTCTGTAGCAACAAAACAATCATCAGCTCCAGGGGGTAGTAGAGATTTAACTTCCTTGTCCATGCATATAAACAAGTAATTCGTAATGCCAAATTTGACGAATGAAGTCTCCCACAAGTTTAATGCCATCTCAATGTAGGCAGAATCAACTAAAGAAATGATTAGTTTGTTGTTAATGGCCTTCTTTGCTGCTAAGATAGCAAGTTCATTTCGGGTGTTACCATTTTGTTTATTTGTTTCTGGAGCTTCAGAAGCCTTAGTTGGAGAGTTTAGTTTTGTCAATCCCTTGGAAAGATACTTTGGTGCTGCCAAGAATTGTCTTTCAGTTGTGGTCAGTAGATTGAATGAGATCACAATGAGCAACGTAATTGCAATAAAAAGAAGAATGTGAAGGGACCAGCCTAAAAAGAAAACAACAGAGTGAGACATTGTGAACTGAAAGTTGGCAAAAGCAACTTTGTATTTTTTTTTAGAAAGTTTGACAATGTGGAATTTGCAGCCTTACTTTATGAAATTCCTAGGTAAAGATGACAACTTTTTAGTCAAATGCTTGTAAACTAAATCAAAGTTAACTGAGGTGAAACCAGACATCAGTAGAGGAAATAGCACAGAAACTGACCTAGTGATAGCTCCAACAATGTTAAAACATGATGGTTGCAAAACTTGAGTATACTGTATACATGGATATGTAGTACCTGTGTACATATATTGGACAATTTTAAGTTATCGGTTATTTTTTTGGTTGGTTGTATATCAAATTTGTAGCATACAAACCATTCTTTGATGACTTCATTTTTCTAATATATATAGACTATCCACTTCATAACACCATGCAAGGTACTGGAAGCAAAGTAGCATAAAAGATATGTTAGTAATTGTAAGTGGGAGTAATTAGTTTTCTTTTATTTACTTACAAGAAAACTGCCGTTGAAAATTAGGTTAACCCATACAGTCACAATAAAAATGTATTCAGAAACTTTTGACTTTTCACTAATAAATAACCTTCCATAACTTGTAAACTACATTGGCAAGTGCATTTCAATCACAGCTGTTTACATATTCATGAGAATGATACCATAGAATCCAGTGCCACCTTAAACCAGTACCCCATAACCAGTACCATCCAAGCTTCTATATATGCTGCAGCAACCCTGCCTCAGGCCACCCCTTTAGGCTAAAAATAGAAGGGAGTTTTGAAACAAGCTCAGGCAAACTTGTCACCACTGTACTGGTATCAGGTGAAACAAAAGCCTTTGGGACTTCAGTGTGTTTATTTCCAAAGTGTATAAACAAAAGAGTGAATGAAGTTCCCTACAACGAAGGAACAATAAATTGTCAGGAATATTTACTATGTAATTCAATAATTCAAATACAATGCTTTTCCATAACTTACAATCACTGAGCCTTATTTTCTGATAATTCTAACACCAGTAAAATACAGTATTCATCAACCACAACCTTCCACCAACCAGTAGACTTCAATTAGTGGGTCAGCAGTGCAGTGTAGAACCTGCCAGTATTATTAATCCATTTAAATATTCTTAGTACCGTACTACTGTACTACTAGTTTCATTAAAGTCATTACAGCAATTTAACTGCATAAATATAATATAATAATTTCATCAATGCAATTATATAAAAAGGTAATAAGAATAACTTACATTGAAATAACTACATCTGCAGTTTAAAGACGCACTCAGACATGTCTGTTCAGGAGCAAGTGCATGTATGAGCTGTACTTGAAATTTGTTTGGCTAATCCGCTTAGCAGTGTCTCAAAGGTTTCCCACTCAAATATTTAATTACACCAGGAAGGTTGGAGAAACTGTCACATACTCCACCTGGTGTATAGCATACTAACAATTATTAGATAGTGCTTTCCAGCACAACCACCCCTTTTTGCAATCTGGGGTACAGTGTGGGATTTCACAGGATCAACACTGCACTGATAAAGCATATGTTGCATTTCAAGAACAAAGGACACAGCATTCCTGGTTCTTATTTGTTGAAGCATTTATGTAGATTCACAAGTTATATATAATGTATAGTCCTTAAAAAAGGACTTAAGCAAAATTAGTTATGCTTGATAATATTTACAAAAACTCACTCTTTTCATAGTCTGAAGTCATGCTCATTCTATTTATCCATGGCAGTGATCCAAATAATTTGTAAAAATATAGTTTGAAACATCATTGTCTTTGCCTTTGAGAAATTCTCGTAGTTTATTCTTCACAGAAGTATTCTCCTCCATTAGTCTGTCAGTTCAACCAGTATGGGGTACTGGTTCAACTAACCATGCATAGAGTCTGACACCTTTTGTGACAAACTTCTTGTTACCCTACTTGGTGCCTCTTGGTGTGGGGTTGCAGCAGGCAAGGGTGTGGTTGCTATGGTGACCAAATGAGGACATTGCTCTATATTTATTTGCTTTTCTTACCATGTTTTGCAGATTTACTGCATAACTTCAACTTAAAACTCACAAAAGAATTACTGTTACAAGTCAATGTATGGTAAATTTGGTATGTATCAATAGTATATAAAGTTGTTATTCAAGACATTAAAAAATAATGTCAGTATAATGCCAAATAAACATAATTATGTTGAGTCATTTTAGTGCAGCAGTATCAGTGTAAGAGCCATAGCTGCTTGGATGGTACTGGTTATGGGGTACTGCTTAAACTAAATAGCTTCCAGTGCAGTTCAAAGTTGCATGATATTGAAAGAACATTTTGGGTGTGACTGTTTGCCCACTTCTACCTAAACGCTGATCAGGGGTGTGCTCACTCGTCACCTTATGCCACCTGTTGCACTTATGCGAGGTAATACTGTATGAAAATGAAGGAGTTGTAATGTCATGTATTTTTCATTGCAATTTTAATGTCGATACAAATTCACAATTAATATGAACAAGTTATAGTTCATAATTATATACAAATGTAATGCATGGCTAAGGATGTTAATATGCCACCTAGCTTAGTCATATGTGTTATATTCACTTATAATATGTGTTATATTTATATATTTGTGCATGGTTTGTTTTGACCGGAGTATTCACCCTGCCAGCTGCCAGCTGGTAAGGTGAAAACGAGTGTCAATGCGAAACAAACTATGCACAGAACAAGCAACATCAACTGTTCACACGACAGTCTCCATATATTCAATCAAACTGTCATAGCAGAATAAGGTAACACAAAAATTATCAAACTACAACTGTTTATCACAGAGAAAATTTTCAACAGCAATTTTCAATACAAGTTTTCAGTTAAAGTGACGGGCCTGGCCCGTTGCTAAGGACGCCATATGGCTGGCAACGATATGTTAGTTCAACTTTTGACAGTACTAATAAGTGAATTGAAGGAGTCAGTGACCTCTCGAATTGACCAGGTACTAGAAAAAATTGAAAAACACCAAGAAGAAAATAAAAAACTACATGACACCGTACAAACATTATCCACTGAAGTGGATAAACACTCAAAATAATTGACAGAACTGAGAAGCCAAATAACACTGACAAAATCCCCTCCACATGTACAGGCTCCAGTTGTCAACAATCAACCTATTATCTCGCAAAATAAGGTCATGTCAAGTGACAGAGGGATCAGACGAAATAACCTGATCATCACAGGAATTAAATTAGAGTCAGAAGACCCAAAAATATTTCTTAAAGGGTTTATTGCAGCACGTTTTACCACTTGTTCTGATGGCATTTTAGCTGTGCAGAAAATTAGGTCACCAAATGAGCCATGAACCAGCAGAGGTCAGGATGCACCAACACTGCCTACAGCAGCGCCACCACGATACCTGATTACAATGAAATCATGCTGGGAAACTCAACTCATATACAGTCAAAGATTGCAAGTATTGAAACGAACAAATATACATATCCGACGACCTAACACCTGCTGAATCAAGGCTTTTTTACAAAGCCCGACAACTCAAAAAAGCCAACATCATCCACTCAACATGGACCAAAGAGGGACAAATTTTATTTAGGAAAACTCATACCCAGGATCCAGAGGAGCTAAAAGAAGGCAATCCACTTCTTTTAACAAACACAAACATCAATATAGACACAACAACATCACAAACACAACCAATACATGCCCCCATTCTTTCAAAGCTGAAAAAAAAAACACATAACAAACAGAGTGCAGCTTCAAACAGATTGAAAAAGGCATTAAACACCACAACAGACTCAAGAGCCACAAGCATCAACAAGTGATTCCACTGTCAATGTCAGATTGAACAGGGTTATGATGGAAGAGAATATAACAAAGAGGATCACCAGACAGAAAATACAAGAACTTCAAAATGAGGAACAAAGCTAATTTAAATAATAACTCAAATAATAACACACATATCACACTAAATGAAGATATATCACTAGTTAAATTGCTAGTAGATAATGACATTAATTTTGATATCAAAATTCACCATATTATCACACTGATGAATTTTGTAGTTTATTAGATTCTAAGCGAGACACTTTCATCATTTTAAGTCTCAACTGCCAATCTTTACATGCCAAATTTGAATATTTAAGAACATACCTGGAAAGCTATAATAATTACAAAATTGGTGCAGTATGTTTGCAGGAAACGTGGCTCACAGCGGATAGTGACCTTTCTTTATTACAACTTGACAGATACAACTTGATTTCTGTGGGTAAGTCTTGCAATGCACATGGAGGAGTGGCAATTTACTTGCATGAAAATTTTAATTTTGAAATAATAGATCATGGTATGAGCTCTGATATATGGGATGGTCAAATTATTGAAATTTTTGAAGAAAGTGCTCTTGTAACCAACAATAAGAAAATATTTATTTGTCATGTATATCGTCCCCCGATACAAACTACTGAAAATATCATGACCTTCAAATCTGAAATGATTAGTCTCTTTCAGAAACTCAGAAACCAAAACAACGTAATTTTTACAGGAGATTTCAACATCAACTTGTTAAAGTACAAAGAAAATAACTCGGTCAATGACTTCCTGGAGTGTATTATTTCACATGGATATATACCTAAAATTACACTATCAACTCGATTAACACAGATCATTTTTTTGTCAAAATTTCAAATGACCTAACTGCATTAAAAACTGGAATATTGATCAATAACGTATCAGACCATCTTCCTTACTTTATATGTTTAGAAAATTTCCACAAAATTAGACAAAACACCAGATATGTGAAAATATTTCCCAATTACAATATTGCCTTATCAAATTTTCAAGAAGAATTACAAAGTACAGAAATAACTGCCAAACTAAATGAAATATGCCTTGAAAACAAAAACGTAAATGGCTGTTATAATGAATTTAACAATCTTTTAGTTACACTTACAAAACATTTCAAAGCAAAAACAGTCAAATACAATAAATACAAACATAAAAAATGCAAATGGATGACAAATGACATTCTCAAATCTATCCGGTAAAGAGATAAATTATATGCCAAACTTAAATCTACAAATACAAATGATAATCAATACTTAGGATATCTCACTAACTTCAAAACCTATAACAGGATATTAAAAAATACTCTCTGTCAAGCCAAGATTCTTTACTTCCAGAATCAATTTCAAAGATTTAAATCTGATATGAGCAACACCTGGTCAACAATAAATGAAATCTTAAAATAAGAATAAAGTGAAACAAGGCTTTCCTAGTTATTTCATACATAATGGCAAACGTCTTGATAACCCTCAAGTTATTGCAGATGAATTTAACAAATACTTTACAGATGTAGGTCCGACACTCGCTTCTAAAATAGATTTCCCCAAAAATATATGCTATGAAGATTATTTGCAGAATCCTGTTCAAGATCATTTTAAATTTAGATCAGTTACCATTGAAACTGTTATTAAAACAATAGAAAGCTTAAAACCTAAAGCCAGCAAAGGTGCAGACAACATAAGCAATAAAATACTTAAATACATAAAATATGAAATTGCTAGTATATTATCAAAATTTATGAATATGATATTTGAACAGGGTATCTTTCCAGATATACCAAAGATAGCAAAGGTGATACCCATTCGAAAAAAGAATGACAATCATTGCTTTGAAAATTATCGTCCAATTTCTATATTGCCTAGTGTGTCGAAGGTCTTTGAGAGAATAATACATGACCAAATCTATCAATACTTTACTACTTCAAAATTATTTTATACCAGCCAATATGGATTTCGTACCTTACACTCAACAGAATTTGCAACTCTTGAACTGCTGGATAGAATTATTTTAGATATGGATAAAAACAAACAGCCTATAAATATATACATGGATCTTTCAAAGGCTTTTGACACATTAGATCATACCATATTGTTAAAAAAACTAAAACACTATGGCATTAGAGACAAATCCCTAGATCTACTAACAAGCTATTTAAATAACAGGATTCAATATGTAAATTATGGCGATATCTCTTCTAATCATTCGATAATCAAATGCGGCATACCGCAGGGCTCCATACTTGGGCCCTTGCTTTTCATTATCTATGTAAACGACATAGTTAACGCAACTCAAAAATTTTAACCTTTACTGTATGCAGACGACACTACACTTTCCAAAAATATAAATTCGGACTTTACAAATGATCCTGAAATATTGAATAATGAATTACAATCAATATCTGACTGGTTAAAAGTAAACAAACTCTCTTTAAATGTAGAAAAAACAAAAGCAATACTATTCCATACACCACAAAAGAAAATACAGCATCCATAATTATTCATAAATGGCATGAAGATAGAATTTGTTGATAGATTTAACTTTTTGGGTATAGTTATAGATAAACATTTGAAATGGACTCATCACATTGAAGCTATATCCAAGAAAATATCTAGAACCCTGGGAATCATAACAAAGATAAAACAACAACTTCCTTTGAACGCACTTCTTAATATATACAATGCCTTAATACTTCCCCATCTGAATTATGGATTAATGATATGGGGCTGGAAATCTAAGAAATTAACATCTCTCCAGAAAAGAGCTGTGCATATGATCAAAAAGAGCCATTACAGAGCCCATACCACTGAGCTTTTTCGAAAATTAAATATGTTAAAAATTAAAGATCTATGTGCACTGCAGGACTATAAATTTTGCTTTAAATTTGAAAACTCATTGCTACCTCATTACTTTAACAATGAAATGAAAATAAATCTAGAAAATAAAACCCACAGATATGTAACTAGACATATATACAATATATAGCTACCTGCTGTGAGACATGAATTTGCCAGACACAGTATATCCTATACCTGTCCTAAAACGTAAAACAACATGCCAAGTATTTTTAAAGAAAAAATAAACACACATAGCTTCTACAGTTTTAAATTATATGTGAAAAAGAAGACAGTTGAGGCTTATATTGATGATTGTAATATACCAAATTGTTACTCATGCCAATTTAACAGGCCTACAAATCAAAATTGCTTGTCATAATCTCCTACTCTTACGCAAATTTCCTTTATTACATTAAATTTGTAACTGTATACTCTTCCCTAAAGCGGCAAGTCATTAAGCCTTTGGGAAGAGTAGCTTTATTCAATAAACAATAAACCATAAAGTATTTTTTCTATGATTGAAAATTCAAAGGTTTCATTAAAAAATCAGCAGCAATGATTTTGTCAGATTAACATTGGCCTATGGTGACGTCATCTCATTGCAAAAAATGATGATGTCATTTCCATTGATTTTTTAGTTTGCCAGCATTTATCTGCTGGTGTGTTTGCTTTTTGCCATGCCCCTGCATTCTTGTGCAGGGAAAATATGACTTTTGAGGGAAAATAACTTTTGGCCTACTTAATTCCTTATTAAAACCTATAGCCCATATCTTCCTGACACATGGCTACTCATAGAATAAAAACCTATATTACTTATGGTTCTTATGAGTACTTCACTTCACTCATATATTTATAGCACTTCTATTATATGGTATTGATGCTATTCATATATTTATATTACTTATGTTACTTATAGTACTCATATTATAAATGTAATTTAAATTACTTAATAATATACATATGTATAAAAGCTTAAGTAATTTATTACATTAAACTAAGAAAAATTTAAGATTGGATAGAACTAACGTTTAAGGATTGTCTAAGGTTAGAATAGGCCCATATGAGGAATGGTTTATCCTTTCCACAGCCAGGCACTTTCTTTAGCGCAAGGCCTGTGTGTACTGAGGTCAACTGCCTTATCAGGGTCATAAATGCAATTCCCCCTTTTACCCTCCCACGTCTATTGTGTACTGATGTCATTTTTTGATGTGGAGGCTGGCTAATGTGTACTGATGCGTCCTGGAATGTATTTTCTTAATATTTCTTGTTTGAATAGTGCAACATGTCAGTTGGAATACACATTGGCCATTTTACACACATTTCACAACAGTCAACACTAGATTTTCCGTTCAATTTGAGTTCATGACAAAGTCAAGTCTATTGTGTTGTTCTCTGTTTTACTTTCTTTGTGTCTTTCATTAATTATTGATCTTTCCTGTGAAACTTTTTGAAAATTATAAAATCAGGCCTATACGTGAAATGTTGTGTATGAATGACACATACCTCACCTTAGTATCTTAAGCAATGGAAATTTACTGTCGAGATCGTCTGTGTGTTCAATTTGAAAGTGCATTCACGCGCTAATAATTCATCTGGAATATAACATTCGTGTTAATAAATACCCGCAGTAATAAACCACTATTTTAGGTATTATAGTCACTTCAAAGAGATACACAGTTTTTAAAAGAGAATGATTATTACAAAGTTACAAACCTTAATATTTCAGAGAAAAAGCTATGCTGTGAAAATGTGCATGTAAGGAGGCCAAAGGCCAAGTACTTGTAAACAGGAAATGGACTAATTATAGATAAAATCTATGTATCTAATCAATAAATCTTGCAAGTAGGCAATACTGGTCTAGTCTTTGGTGAACTCACGCTTTTCAAACAAACAAACAAATCTCTAATCTCTACCTTCAACACACTGATCTTTAGAAAATATAGCCAATTTTCTATTATTGTAATAAAGTTGTGACTACAGTGGAGAAAGACATTCTATTTGCTTTAAAACAGCAAATGTTGCAAAAGGTCAAATTTGCTTCTAAGTCAAATCATTGCACAACTCAAACAACATTAATGCTTTTTTTATTTTATGTAAACCTGCATGCATCACTAAAACAAGCCAAATTGCCAGTATAGATTATAGGAGGGTTAAATGTAGTCACTCTTACTAAGTTGCATACCTGCTGTTAATCGCAGGTGTGACATAGTGCGAAGGTATTTCATGGTGCAAAGATATGTGCGAAGGTATATTTTATGCGAATGTATATTTTGTGCGAATGTATAGTTTGTGGTGCGAAGGTATATTTTGTGGTGCGAAGGTCTTTCGTGGTGATGAAGTACATAAGGACAGGGTAAGGGGGTTGGCGAAGCCTCGATCTACTGTTTGGGGGCAAAACCTTCACTGTCAAAGCAAAGAATATATTGCAGTGAAAAAGTATGTCTAGAAGTCAAGTTTAGTGTGGTTTTAGGCCAGTTAAAAGTGCAATTTACACCAACCGCCAACATGTAGGGGGCCGCCATTATTGCACATGGCACCAAGGCTAGTGACGTCACTTATGTCCTACTGAATGTATGAATACAGCTAGGCTACCTACATATTAACTAATAGATTGCAATAGGTTTCTTAATTTCATTGCAATTAAAGAAAAAACAGAATAGATTGCACACCAGGTGTTAATTATACTTCTTTAATGCCAATTAATTACTGGGATTAATTACTGATTGCAGTGAAGTCCTGGGCAAATATTATGTTTCCATTGTCTGAATGCCTAAAGAATAATATAAACACAATATTTTTTTCCCAATAACGGATGCTTAAAAATAAAAAGCTGTGTAGGGTATTAAAGTAATGCAGTACAATACCATGAGGTATTATAAACTATTCACACAATATTTTGATTTTAAACAAATGTAGTTAAATTGTATTGTCTACTTTAAAAAAAAAATTTTTCTGGATGGTTAGATAGATAAATAGTCATACATTACTCCATTACTGAAAAATAGCAGGTATGATTCACTTCAATTTTTAATGGCCTAAAATCTATAATATTTAACATGATAATTATGTAAAGCTATGGACTGATGAGTATTTTATACGAAATTACTTACACACAGTTATTTGCTTTTATGATTTTATATAAACTGTTTTATGATTTTTTCCTTTTTTTCCATTTGAGTTTATATATAAATATAGGCCCCCTATCTATATGCTTTATATATTCATAGTACTCAGTTATCCAAGCATTCAATATTTGTATTACAAAGTCAATTGACTTCAATCAATATTTCTCAGCATGAGATCAAGGTGAAAGGGCCGTAATTTTTTTTAATTAATTGTCCATGCTTAATTGAGTTACTTATGTACATTGTCTCAAATTGTTCAATGGCAATTTACTTGACACTTGGTGATAACCAGTAACATGTTCTCAACAAATTAAGAGCTCAAGTGCAATTAACACCTGTTTCTGAAACTCTCAGTTCTCACCAGTACAACAGTGACGTATTTCCGGCTGGTGCAAAACACCCGGGATAGTCCAAAATGGCGGCCTCCGTGGTTCACAACACAGAGCTAATAAATGCAGGATATTTCATTAGCAGTGCATATATACAAGTTATGAATAGCGTGGATGTGTTTTAATGGACCCAAGCTAATATCTAAGAGATAAAGTGCTGAAGATGTTAGTACCCCTTTAATCATTGTTATTACTAGAGGTTTCAGTGTTGGTTTGCTGCATACATTTTTATAGTACCAATAGCTGTATCTTTTCCGTTTTAACCTCTACATTTGCATTTTTAGTTTTTGCACACATATTGTTGTTTGTTGACTTGTTTCCCATCAAGGGAAATGAAAATGTAGGAGCAACCAGTTTGGGCAAAATCCTTGATATTTTGCACATTTCGTTTCATTTTGCAAACTACAAATTCTGATGATTTTTTTTTAATAAAGTTATCTTTTGAAATCACACCACCAAGTATGACATACATCATTACAAAGACAGCAGGTTCAATGTTGGGTTGTGTTGAAGAGTAGCAAATAAAATCATAAAAAAAGGTGGGAAAACCTGATGAAAACATTTCAATAACTGTATGGAAACGTAAGAATATTACGAAGTACAGTAACGCAATGAGGTCTGATCCATAAAGATTTTTTCCATTTTCTTGACAATATTTGAATCATGACTTGAATACTACTACAAATGGAATCTGTCAACACTTCAACTGATAACAGTATGGTTGACTGATTATGTAAATATACCAGAGTAGGACACGTTGTGGGGGTATATATTATACAATGGAGCTATTGCTAAATCTGTGAAAACAGAAAAAAAGGGATTCTGGTGTAAATAAATATGTAAGCTTTGCTTTATCTTAGATCGATTGCAACTGGAGTTCAATAACAGGAATATACCTTAATGAGATATGGATTAATCACATTTACCTGTACAAAAACGTAGATAGAATTTCATTTTTCCAGATATATTATAATTTATCATTTTTATATTTTGATAAATTACATCAAAATCAAGAAAAGCAGTTCGTGATTCTCAATTTAGTAATACATATAAGTACAAAACATGACACCATTAAACGGAAGGATCAAAACCTCAAGTCATCTGTAACAGTTTCTTTGTATGAATAGTCGTTTCACAAAAAACGGTATTAACTCTGAAATATAGGCATTGCTATGTGTCTTACCTGTTTTTGGTTATTTTACTTCGTGGAAAAAGAGGCGTGAAGTCTGATAAAAATTACTGAACACAAAGCAAACATCAGATGAATTAAGTGGTTGCAAAGGTTGAGAAGAAAGCAAAGATAAAATAAATTGATAAGGTTGTGATAACAATTCTGAAGGAGAGACAAAAAAAAAATCTGTAGCTTATAGAGTGCTACTCATATGCAGTGGAACTTGAGTGCATGCTTTTATAGTATATAATATATATATTGAATGTTTTCCAATATTATCATCACATGTACCCAGTGCCCCGCGTGGTGCACTGACATGGTGCAGTGACATGGTGCAGTGGCATGGTGCAGTGGCATGGTGCAGTGGCATGGTGCAGTGGTGTGGTGCAGTGGTGTGGTGCAGTGGTGTAGTGCAGTGGTGTGGTGCAGTGGTGTGGTGCAGTGGTGTGGTGCAGTGGTGTGGTGCAGTGGTGTGGTGCAGTGGCGGGGCAAATGAATGTATTAATTATGGACTTAATAAGGACGTGTGATTAATACTTGAACACCAGAATAGTCAATAATCATGCCAAAGTATGTTTAAGTGATGTTGAATTTCAAAGGATAAAATATTAGCCAGAATTTCCTTCCAATCATGGTAGATACCAGTGCGGTGAGACACGGCCAGTTTTCACTACTATATTGGGTTCCCTATAGTATAGCACTACATTTTACTTAGGTCTTGTATAATGTACTCTTACATGTCTACACTTTTAGCGTCAAATATTAATCGATAAGGATATACATTTTTTGTTGTGTTTGTTTTTTAAAGCATACTAAGTGAAAATGATGGCCCATATTGCACTTTCGAACTGGATTGTAGAATGATTTCTGCATTAAGGGGCATTCACACTGTCATGGATAAGACCAAAAGTACATACATTGTCTACATGAGACACTGCATCGTGATTGAAGGACAGGAAGTGACATCATAGGGCATGGGTTGACAAATGACCTTGACTTTCAAATTTCTTGACAAAGTATCTATTAGCCCAGATGGCTGTTGACTCTTTGAATGTCTGATTTGAAGTGCAACTCAATAATGCAATCAGATTGCCACCACCTGTTACTGACACATGCTCATTAAACCATGAAATTCACATGATTAGCACATTGTGCATAGAAATCAAGCAAAAGCTGATAACTGAAACATACATGTAGCTGACAGCTAACAGTGAATGACAAATTGTGGTTAAATTTGCTTTGCAAAGTTGACAGGTTGGCTTTCAAAAGAAAGATAAGACACAATTTATAAAATCACAAAGTTCAAAGTTCAAGAAATATAGGCACACACACACAAAACAAATCAATTTTTTAAAAAATCAAAAAGCAAAAACACAGTCATGCACCCTGAAAAGAGATTGACATTACAATATTTCAACATTGTACACCGTCTGCTTCTATTTGCTTGATAATTTCTTTATGGCTGACTTGTTAAACACTTCTAGATTCATGGTGTGTCTATTGCAATGTTGTGTTTGTTGAATTTATACATGTATGGTGTCACAATAATAATATGGATATCTGATTTAACAATAAACGGATTTTAGACTTAATTATAGCACTCAATTCCAAACATTAAACAGTGATATACATGTGGTTGCTGTCATCCTGACGCATTACATTTACAAGGAATCACATCAGATGAAAACACGAAAACTGGGTTTGTGATCAAAATATCAGAGTACGAAACCTGATGACTTTGAAGTTGTTGAGTGTCTGATTAGACTTGATTCCATCAGAGATTCTTTCCGCTAAGCCTAGTGTTGATTGGTTGGTATTTTTGATAAGCACTTCAGCATCTATTCCTTGTGAAATGGAAGATTTTGTTAATTCTGGAACTTTAGGGTGTTGCAAGAAGACACTTTCTCTGTATGTTGATTCCTGCTTACTTTCAAGATATCCTGCACCAAAAGCTTTTAAAAGATGACACCGTTTTGATGGAGGTCTGTCTTTACAGTTGAATTGAGGTAGTATGACACTTCTGTTGAGCAGCTTCCCGACCTGAAATGCTAATTCTAAAGCTTTTCTCTCTTGATCTCTGTTTGAGTCTCCTGGATTTGAATACGTCAGGTACTTGTTCACAGTGCTCGTGTAGTAGCCATCTGTGTCCACCACCCACATTAGCATTTCTTTAAATCTGTAAATTTTATTCCGAACTCCAACAATCCAGTTGTTATGCACAATGACGCAGTTTTCACAGTCTAATTCGTCAACAAAATTTCTCTTGTCTGAGAAAAATAATCTGCCGGATTGGAAAAGATAATAGTCCAACAGAACAACTTTTAGATTATGGGTTTGTTTCAGTGAATTTACAAGTTTATTCATAATATTTTGATCGTTTGTGTGACCAGGTTTGCTTGCCTCCTCAACAGATTGCTTTTGTAATTCTATGGCAGCTCTTGTGGGTTTGATCATGTAAAAACCACTGTTAAGTTCTCCCTGATAATTGTCTTCAATGACAAGATCACAGTCATTACAAACTAAGTGAGGAAGAGGATTTTGTAAAAACACAATATCCAAATCGACAACAATTATGTGGAATCCCAAATACAGAAGATCTAGACTGATTTTTGTCTTGACCATGACTTTACGATTGAAAGCAGCGCTTCCAAATGAGCTTGCCCTTTCGCCATCCTTGTCCTCTGTAGCAACAAAACAATCATCAGCTCCAGGGGGTAGTAGAGATTTGACTTGCTTGTCCATGCATATAAACAAGTAATTCGTAATGCCAAACTTGACGAATGAAGTCTCCCACAAGTTTAATGCCATCTCAATGTAGGCAGAATCAACTATAGAAATGATTAGTTTGTTGTTAATGGCCTTCTTTGCTGCTAAGATAGCAAGTTCATTTTGGGTGTTACCATTTTGTTTATTTGTTTCTGGAGCTTCAGAAGCCTTAGTTGGAGAGTTTAGTTTTGTCAATCCCTTGGAAAGATACTTTGGTGCTGCCAAGAATTGTCTTTCAGTTGTTGTCAGTAGATTGAATGAGATCACAATGAGCAACGTAATTCCAATAAAAAGAAGAATGTGAAGGGACCAACCTAAAAAGAAAACAACAGAGTGAGACATTGTGAACTGAAAGTTGGCAAAAGCAACTTTGTATTTTTCTTAGAAAGTTTGACAATGTGGAATTTGTAGCCTTACTTTGTGAAATTCATGCAAGTCCTAGGTAAAGATTACAATTTTTTAGTCAAAAGCTTGTAAACTAAATCGAAGTCAGTTACCAGGTGATTTACTTGCCAAATGAAGCTGACACATTTAAAAAAAAATATTTAAACGCAAGTGGAGAGACAGTCATTCAAGACACAATTGAACTGTTTCAGATATTAATCAGAAATTCAATCAATGTGAATTAATATTGGCTTAATGAAAAGGTGAGCAGGATGTGCCAATTAGAAATCAACCACCTTAAAGTACAACAAGACAAACCACACAATAATCAGAGCTATTATTATCAAATAAAATACCAAGCAAGAGGTGACCTTATAATTTACTGGATTTTGATATTAAGCACAATCTTGTCATTGCTTTGAGTAGACAGCTGTGGCTAAACCAACTGTTTGGTTAATTGGCTGGATCGGTTTATTTTTAGGAAAACAGTATTTATTTATTTATTAATATATCTTTATAAACTGTTTTTTATGTGGCCCATTAATACAATAAAACAAAAATGTATATATACGGATGAAATATTAAGTATATATACATAAATTACCTTTAATAAGAAAATATATATAAAATCATAAAACATGTATAAATAAGATAAGATAAAATTACATTAAAATATATTGTTTTAGTTTCCTTCTAAAAATTGATATCATGAATTTTATTTTTAAATGATGGTAAAATATTCCATGCATTAGCATTAGTGTCTTAATCACTTTTTACATAGTACATAGTGCCCTAAAATTGGCCCAACAAAGTTAGTTGGTGCTATTGCAATTTATATTTTAAGCTCGAATGTCACTCAATTTGACAGTGGCCAAAATCTATTGCATTCACTTGATTGTCTTGTTGATACTGATAACCTACCATCCAGAGCCATGCTCTGTTCACTATTTCTCTATGAGATCAATAAACTGTACCTGGTACTAAATTTTTATGCCATCAAAAATCCAATATGTAAACAAACCAAGTGATGACATCACAATAATTAACACTGAGGTGATGATGCATTCCCATTGTATTTCCAATGTTTTGGTCGTGATTTCTTTCAATGTATTATTTTGTTGTTGTAATAAATGCCTGATAGATTCGTTAGCTTACACATATTTAGTGTGCCTTGATCAAATAAGGTGATTTTCAATCATTTGATAACATTTTAGAAAATAGTAATTTTGACAGACAGTGGAGCTTTAAAGTTGAACCAATATCAGGCCAAGCTGAAGCAAATGCAGCAGTTTGTATGAGTAACCGTATCATTCAAGCAATATGCAGTCAAGTTGTATGCATTGCTCTTTAGGAATTGTAGTGCAATGGTCATAATCCCACTGTGTTCAATTAAATTATTTGGGCTACTGACACTTCATTTAAATGTGTTTGCTTTCAAATAAAATTCAGACTGTTCAAGAAAATGAACTGTAACTCTTGTGTCGTCACACAATCAAGATTTGAACTTGTAATGTCTTATGTACATGTTCATTAGGGTGCATCATCCTCACCATGATTAAAAAATGACTTTTTCATTCTGTCCCCAAGTTAATTTTGTTCCTTTTACCAACAAATACAGCCATGAAATATTTCACCAAGATTAGACAGGGTCTATATGGTCCACCAAGGCAATGAAATTTCGTATATATCATTTACCACTTTCTAACAGATGAATTCTTGGTATTGATCAGTGAACAATAAGCAAACAGCATACAAATTTATTTGTATTTCAAACAGTATGCACAGTGGCCAGTTTAACACCAAGAAACAATTTATTTTTGTTTTAAACACAATACACCAGCAGGTTTGAATGGCTTTATGCCAACTTTGCATCTGCGTAACACCAAATGACATATTTGGCAAATATGAATTATTGCGGAATACAAAATGTCCAAAAATCTTACATTGTAAGTGTAATCTTCAGCTGAATCTTATGCTTCGAAGTTGGTTTCTGACTATTGATAACATGCTTATAATTTGAGGTTGTTCAAATTCATGAATATTGAACAACACTCACTTATCAAGTATTATCATACTAAACTTATACAATAACATGATTGGACAAAACTAATGCCCTCGAGTGAAAATTCACAATAAGAATAAGAATGTACTTGGACCTCTATCCTGTTTCAGAACCAAATTCTGACAAAATAATAGTCATGTAGGAAACATTCCACAGAGTCATTCACCAGTAATCAAATTATTTGAAGCAAATGAAAGAAATACCATGAAAACTGAATAATGAGATGGGCAAGAGTGGTGGAGAAATGTCAGATGAGAAAACTGGTTTGCCAAATCCTGATCCCATTCTCATACTTGGTGTCAGGTTTAAGGAGTCTACATTTGCTTTCTTCCTAAAAAGTTGCACTTTGCCACTGAAAAGTTCTAATGGCACCATTTCTCCATTCAGATATCATAAATGACACTGCAGAGCTTGTAAGGCTGTGTACCTCATCAAGGTTTTTCGAGATAGATGTAATTAGCTGGAGCACCAGAGGCAAAGGATAAGCACCAGCAAGAATGAATTAGTGTTACAATATTGTACAAATACTCTAAATTTGGTGTTTGGCTGCCTTGATGTTACACTGCCTGGTGGGAGGGGGGGGGGGAGGAGTTCCTTGATTTCAGATTCCAATAAGCTTATCTTGATTGAGTACAGAAGTTTGACCATCTGGCCCTATATAATGTTTTAAATTCACGATTTCTGGCTAAACTTTATCATGGTCATGTTCTAGACAACATCCAGAATTACAGACTCTAGATAGTCATCTTTGTCTGTCTCTGCTATCTCCAATGCTCTCTTAATTCTTCAATCATGTACTGCACTTCAGAATTGTAACTTTGATATGGTGTTAATACTTCTTGTTGACAAATCTTCAAACACCTTCCTGAATCTGGTGAATAGTATTCTTGTCCCTTTGACATTGAAACTTTTTAATATGTTTGAAACCTGATCAATTAGTTTTCTTAAGCTTTTTCTACAATTACTGGACATGAGCAGCATTGCACAGGAATATCATGAGATTTAGCAATATCATCAATCAGATTTATGATATTTTAACGAAGCTTTCTCTCTGTGATCATGTGTATTGTGGCCTTGTGGCATAAGTCTGAAACTTGCTCCAAACAAGCTTAGTTGATTCCCATCCAGTTCTGTTAAAGAGGACCTATCTGGACATGGTACACACTGCAGAACTTGAAGAGATGTCTGCAGACAAGATACTTTTATGAAAGTTTTTTCTGCTGTAATTCCTGAATGCAAAACATACTTAAGCAAGTTCTTCTGTAAAAGTATTTTGATCTTCCATTGATGTAATATTAAAAGATTAGCCTTGGACAAAAGAAAAACTTACCATTTGGGTGATATTCAATACCTGTAACTTTGAAGCTCTGGTGGACCACATAGATGTTATCAAAAAAATACATACAATTTCAGAAATCTTCATTACATCCCAAAAGGAAAATTTTAAGACTAGGGACAGATTGGATTTCTGATATTGGGGCAGATGATGCACCCTAATGTTCATAAGACATTCATCTCGTTCACCCAGGTTATCTTAGCTAATTTTATGGCATCAAATTGTTTGTGGGGGGTTACCTCCAAGTTATAAACTTACTTTGAGCGTGATTGAATTTGTGTATGTGTGAAATGTGAGAGAATTGGTTTTTGGGGGAATAAATACTATTTGGACTCATCTAATCAAGGAGCCAATTGAGGTGAAACAAGACTTCAGTAGAGGAAACAGCACAGAAACTGACCTAGTGATAGCTCCAACAACGTTAAAACATGATGGTTGCAAAACTTAGTAGGCCACTGTATCTAAATCAACCTGAGTACACTGTATACATGGATATGTAGTACCTGTGTACATATATTTGACAATTTTAAGTTATCAATAATTTTTTTGGTTGGTTGTATATTAAATTTGTAGCATACAAACCATTCTTTGATGACTTCATTTTTCTAATATATATACACTATCCACTTCATAACACCATGCAAGGTACTGGAAGCAAAGTAGCACAAAATATATGTTAGTAATTGTAAGTGGGAGTAATTAGTTTTCTTTTATTTACTTACAAGAAAATTAGCTTAACCCATACAGTCACAATAAAAAATTATTCAGACACTTTTGAGTTTTCACTAATAAATAACCTTCCATAAGTTGTAAACTACATAGGCAAGTGCATTGCAATCACAGCTGTTTACTATTCTTGTTTGAATAGTGCAACATTTCACTTGGAATACACATTGGCCACACTGGCTTTTCAGTTCAATTTGAGTTCATGACAAAGTCAAGTCTATTGTGTTGTTCTCTGTTTTACTTTCTTTGTGTCTTTCATTATTGATCTTTCATGTGAAACTTTTGAAAATTATAAAATCAGGCCTATACGTGGAATGTTGTGTATGAATGACACATACCTCACCTTAGTATCTTAAACAATGGCAAATTTACTATCAAGATCGTCTGGGTGTTCAAAGTGCATTCACGTGCTAATAATTCATCTAGAATATAACATTTGTGTTATAAAATACCCGCAGTAATAAACCACCATTTGAGGTGTAATAGTCACTTTAAAGAGTACATAGTTTTAAAAAGAGAATAATTATTACAAAGTTACAAACCTTTATATTTCAGAGAAAAAGCAATGCTGTGAAAATGTGCATGTAAGAAGGCCTAAGGCCAAGTACTTGTAAACAGGGAATGGACACATTATAGATAAAATCTATGTATCTAATCAAATAAATCTTGCAAGTAGGCAATACTGGTCTAGTCTTTGCTGAACTCACCATTTTGAAACAAAATGAAGCTTTTATTTCTTATGTTCAACACACTAATCTTTAGAAAATAGCCAATTTTCTATTTTTGTAACAAAGTTATGACTACAGTGAAGAAAGAAATTTTAAATGTTGCAAAAGGTCAAATTTGCTTGTAAGTCAAATCTTTGCACAACTCAAACAAACATTAATGCGTTTTTATTTTATGTAAAACTTGGCGCCTTAATTGAATCGTCTCAGTCAAATTTTTGCATGTTTCTGAACAGATTGTCAGTAACTATTATGTAGTGTACATGCGTTTTACTTCACCCGAGTCGAATTGCAGTATTACAGTTGAAGCACAGTGTAAGCTAATGAAAATTTAAATGTTTGTAAAACGTTCCACAGATTTAAGTATATACTGAGCTTTAGTTTCTCCTGAGTCAAATCCCAGTCATCTGGTGTGGGAGCCTGTGTTTAGGTTATCTTATCTCCGAATGTATTTTGTCTAAAATATGCGATTTCTGACTGTTGTTACAACTATATTCAACTTAGGAATTTTGAAAATTGGACAAAAATTGAGGGAGCTGTAAGTTTTTTTACAATGTAATTGTAATTCAATTATGAAATGTATCACAGGCCCCGTCCAGCTCATTGCTATACATGTAAAGATATAATAACTCTATGTCTTGATAGCCCCAGCTGGAGGGCGCCTGTGCATGTATGGAACAATCTCCGATCCAATTTTTTCATAAAATGACTGAAATCGTGAATCGGTGATGCTCTTCATAACGTTATAATGTCATAAAGGTAATTTTCCAGGATAACAAATTTGCTTAATAAGCAACAATATCACGTAAGGCTTTTTGACAAAAATAAAAGTAATGTTCTAGGCATGGTAAGCATGATTTTTATTTAACAAATAAAATAATATACCCTGACAGATCAGATAATTTGGCCATAAGTGCTATTGGTTGTAACAACCGTGATATTTGTCAGTGATATCTGATATTCTATAATAAACTATTAATTTATTGCCGTAAGCACCACTGGATGCAGCAACTATGTTGTAATGTCATATTTCTACAGTTTTCAATGTTCACTGTCAGATTGCAACCTACAAGAGTAGTCTGCTGTTTTGTGTACTGTTCTAATGACCAGTTGTGGTCAAGCAGACCACAAATAGCACAAAGAATGTGATAAATACTGACTTCAGCACACAAGTGGTGTCTCAGCCTTTAATGAAATGTCATGGAATTTCTTTCAACTTTATTTTCTTTTATTTAGTTATTGTCATTTATTTATTTTTTTATTTTTCGTGAAGGGGCAACCAAAATTCATTGGGAAGTGGGGGGGGGGGGGGGTAACACCTGCATGCATCACTAAAACAAGCCAAATTGCCAGTAAAGATTATAGGAGGGGTAAATGTAGTCACTCTTACAAAGTTGCATACCTGCAGTTAATCGCAGGTGTGACATAGTGCGAAGGTATTTCATTGTGCAAAGATATGTGTGAAGGTATATTTTATGCGAAGGTATATTTTTTGCGAATGTATAGTTTGTGGTGCGAAGGTATATTTTGTGGTGCGAAGGTCTTTCGTGGTGATAAAGTACATAAGGTCGGGGTAAGGGGGTTGGCGAAGCCTCGATCTACTGTTTGGGGGCAAAACCTTCACTGTCAAAGCTTTGAACCGGGAGCGATGTCGGCGACGTCAAAACGATGCAGAAACGACACTGGCCTAATTTGGAATACTATCTGAGTTAATCATTGTTAATACTAGAGGTTTCAGTGTTGGTTTGCTGCATACATTTTTATAGTACCAATAGCTGTATCTTTTCCATTTAAACCTCTACATTTGCATTTTTAGTTTTTGCACACATTGTTGTTTGTTGACTTGTTTTCCATCAAGGGAAATGAAAATGTAGGAGCAACAAGTTTGGGCAACATCCATGATATTTGGCACATTTCTTTTCATTTTGCAATCTACAAGTTCTGATGATTTTGACATACATCATTTCAAAAACAGCAGGTTCAATGTTGGGTTGTGTTGAAGAGTACAGTAAAGCAATGAGGTCTGATCCATAAGGAGTTCTTCCATTTTCTTGACAATATTTGAATCATGACTTGAATACTACTACAAATGGAACCTGTCAACACTTCAACTGATAACAGTATGGTTGACTGATTATGTCTAAATATACCAGAGTAGTATACTTTGTGGGGGTTTATATAATACAATGGAGCTATAGATAAATATGTAAGCTTGCTTTATCTTAGATCGATTGCAACTGGAGTTCAATAACAGGAATATACCTTAATGAGATATGGATTAATCACGTTTACCTGTACAAAAACGTAGATAGAATTTCATTTTTCCATATATATTATAATTTATCATTTTTATATTAGTACAAAAGTACAAAACATGATACCATTAAACGGGAGGATCAAAATCTCAAGTCACCTGTAGCAGTTGCTTTGTTTGAATAGTCGTTTCACAAAAAACAGTATTTACTCTGAAATATAGGCATTGCTACGAGTTAAAATCTCACCTGTTTATGGTTATTTTACTTCGTAGAAAAAGAGGCGTGAAGTCTGATAGAAATTACTAAACACAAACCAAACATTAGATGAATTAAGTGGTTGCAAAGGTTGAGAAGAAAGCAAAGATAAAATGAATTAATAAGGTTGTGATAACAATTCTGAATGAGAGACAAAAAAAAAATATATGTAGCTTATAGATTGCTACTCATATGCAGTGGAACTTGAGTGCAAGCTTTTATAGTATATAATATATATAGATGAATGTTTTCCAATATCATCATCACATGTATCCAGTGCCCAGCGTGGTGCAGTGGCATGGTGCAGTGGCATGGTGCAATGGCGTGGTGCAGTGGCGGGGCAAATGAATGTATTAATTATGGACTTAATAAGGACATGTGATTAATACTTGAACACCAGAATAGTCAATAATCATGCCAAAGTATGTTTAATTCTTGTCAAAAGTAAAAAATATTAAACTAAGCCAGAATTTCAAAGGATAAAATATTTGCCAGAATTTCCTTCCAATCATGGTAGATATCAGTGTGGTGAGACACGGCCAGTTTTCACTACTATATTGGGTTCCCTATAGTATAGCACTACATTTTACTTAGGTCTTGTATAATGTACTCTTACATGTCTACACTTTTAGTGTCAAATATTAATCGATAAGGATAAATTTTTTTTTGTTTTTGTTTCTTACAGCATACTAAGTGAAAATAATAGCCCATATTGCACTTTCGAACTGGATTGTAGAATGGTTTCTGCATTAAGGGGCATTCACACTGTCATGGATAAGACCTACAAGGGAACACGGACGTAAAAAATTGACAATACCCGCTCACTCGTGGCTCTGGTAATCACATATATGTTCTTTCGACGAGCGTTCGAAGGACATCTGTCGACCGCTCGGTTGAAGTCCATTGATGCTCGGCAGAGGTCCGTAGATCACTCGTACCTCCATCGACAAGCATCCGCTAGAGGCACTTGTGATGAATCACTCGTGCCAGTGGTTCAAGAGTAAATGGGGATAGGGCTACGGATGGGCTACTGATGGGCACGGAGGTCCGCCGAGCGTTTCACGAGCATTCTACAAGCTGTCCAAGAATGACCACAAGTGGATTGCGAGCATACACGGATGAACAGTCCTCTGCGAACCTATGGATGGCCACGGATGGCTAGAACACTCGCAGACTGACAACTCCCGAATGAGTCCCGTAAATAATTTTAATAATTCACTCGTACAACATCCGCCAAATTTTTAAAAGTTTAAATATTTTTGCCCTCTCTACAGCGGTTCATGGTTGATTTAGCACTACCAGGTGCATTCTACGGATAAGCAGGAGTATCTGTGAAACGCTTGGAGATAGACAAGGATAAGAAAGAGTAAAGATTTTTTTTCATCCGCGTTCACTTGCCATGCCCATCCGTGACAGTGTGAACGCCCCTTTCTCCAGATGCAAAACAGATGGTCTTTAAAGTAAACATTTGACATTGTTTCACTATAGCCCCTGTCACACGGGCCGGTTTTGCCGTAGTGAACCCGTAGTATTACGTAATAGTTATGTAACAGCTCTTTCCGCCGGTTTAGCGACCGGTTCTGGCAGCAAAAAGGGGCGGGGCAGCACCCGACGGGTTACCCGCCGGGTGCTACGGGTGATCCACCGGGATACCCGCCGGCTGCCACGGGTTACCCGCCGGCTTCCACGGGTGCCTCGGCGGGTTCTACGGGTGCCTTGGCGGGTTCTACGGGTGACTCGGCGGGTTCTACGGGTTACTGGGCGGGTTCTACGGGTTACTCGGCGGGTTGTAGGAGTAAGCCGGCGAGTAGTAGGAGTAACTCGCAGCTTCCAGGAGTATACTTTAAAAGGCTGCTGCTCCCCTAATATTAGACCGATTTTCGTTAAATAAGAACTAAAATTGTAGTATAGTTTATACTGATTCCATACCTGTTTTCGGATCGAAAATATACCAAATATTAAGCGAGTTATTCGTCTGAGAAGGTAGCTAGGTTGGCGGAGGCAAACAGTGGTGCTCTCGCAGACGTCCGCGCCGGGACTGTATCAATGCTGAGCGCTTCTTTAAAAGGCTGCTGCTCCCCTAATATTAGTCTGATTTTCGTCAAATAAAGACTGGATTGTAGTATAATTCATATTGACTCCATAGGTGTTTTCGGATTGAAAATAGACCAAATATTAAGCGAGATATTTGTCTGAGAAGGCGGTTGTCTGGTGGCGGCTGCTGCTCCATTAATATTAATCCGATTTGCATTAAATAAATATTGAATTATAGAAAAGTTCATACTTATTCCACACAGAATTTCAGATTGAAAATAGACCAAATATTAAGCGTGATATTCGTCTGAGAAGGCAGCAAGGTGCTCTGTATATGTTCATGACTTGAATGGTGTGGTCAATATTTTTTACCATTATATATACATTGTTTGGATGAGCTTTATTGCAATTAATTTCTACTCATTCTGCCAACTGGCTAATGGGAAGGACTTTTCCTTTGGTTTTGTAAAGTCAATTAACCTATATATGTAATAGCAATCTGCCTTGACCATTATGTCAATTGCTATTAGCATTTTGAATAATACAAAGAATGGGGTAAGTCATGCTTTTTCATCATTGATCACAAGCATGAATTGAAATCATTGATCACAAGCATGAATTGAAATTCTGAATTGACCCTTATGTCAATTGCTATTAACATTTTGAATAATACAAAGAATGGGGTAAGTCATGCTTTTTCATCATTGATCACAAGCATTAATTGAAGTTCTGAATTTCAACTGATTCCTGTTTAATATGCATATTAAAGAGGGAGATTGTTTTGATCATGGATGGAACATGCAATATCAATATTAATTTCAGTTGGATTATTTTCAGAAACAACAACGAAATATTGATAATTTATATAAACTAGAGTATATCTATCTATAGATAGTTGTTATAGCTCCATAGACATCTTTATCAAGTCGGAATTTTATTGGCAACATGCAAACAAACATTGTTTTATTTTCGTTTTTTATTGATGACGAATTAATGAATTATTGATAGTAACATATTATTAGGTGAAGATCTTATAACTATCTGTCTATCTACATATCTATATTCTATGAGGTATTACTAACTTTATTAACAAGAATATTCTTGTTTGTGCCTAGTATACTCCATTAATTTTCCCCACCTTAACTATTATATAAATTCTACACATTTCCCTGAATAATTCAGTCTTTATTTGACGAAAATCGAATATGTAGATAGACAGATAGTTTAGAGAGACAGATAGATTTATATGCTTATTATATAATATAGAATATCTAGCTTAACATTTGGTCCATATAAGTACATAAAAGATAGCAAATAAAATCACAGATCAAATCACAAATACTAATTACAATATCAATATTACATTTAAATTTTACAAAAATATACACAAAAAGATAAGAATGTTCACATGTATAAAAAAAATACCAATATACAAATATAATCATTGCCTGGTAATTACAATACAATACATTGTTTTTAATTAATGAAAGCAATTACATCTTTTTGTAATTGTGAATGACAATCAAGACAATGTCATATTACTGTGTCATCTTTGAACAAACTATGAAATGACAAGTCAAAGAACCCCAATTTAGGCAATTAGGCAATTGACACATGTATTGAGCATTTGCTGTATTCTCTACACCCATTCTTTATATCATTCAAAATGCTAATAGCAATTGACATAACGGTCATGGCAGTTGGCAGAATGAGTAGAAATGAATTGCAATAAAGCTCATCCAAACAATGTATATATATCATGGTCAAAAATATTGACCACACCATTCAAGTCATGACCATACACAGAGCACCTGGCCGCCGCCAGAGAACTGCATTCACAGATGAATATCTCGCTAAAAAATGCTGTGGGAGATAGAAGCCTTTATTATTTTAATTATTTATGGAAATATAGATTGGACTTACTTCTTTCATTTGGCAATGTTAATTAAAAATAGACCAGAACAGTTTTGTTTTCTTTATATATATGTTTTTTAACTAGGAACTTAACTTCGGAATAACCAAATGTTTTATCAATTTTACAAACTAGGATATCCTATGCTAACAGTTGTCAGGAGACTAGTAGTTTCCTTTTGTAACCTTGTATTACCTGACTGACTAATAAACATATTAATGGGTCATATGATTGAGGTAATTCTATTTGCATTTGAATTTATTCATTTCCCTTACTACCTGTCATAGCCTATACAGGTAAAGGTGTGAGACCTATCTGAAGATATCCATCTAAACATATCCCTTTCATTCATATCTGTACATATATATATTCCTGCATCGCTTCCTTTAACCTTTCACCAGACTTAAGTGATTTTGATTTTGATGAATTGGTTGTTGGTTTTTCACATGATGGCCAAACACTCGCAAAACACTCACCAAACACTCATCAGCCACTTGCTGAGCGACTCCCGTGTGAGTTTCGCAGATAACTGTTGATTCTTTGAATGTCTGATTTGAAGTGCAACTCAATAATGCAATTAGATTGCAATTTTCTGTTACTGACACATGCTCATTAAACCATGAAATTCACATGATCGCACGTTGTGCATAAAAATCACGCAAAAGCTTATAACTGAAACATACATGTAGCTGACAGCTAACAGTGAATGACAAATTGTGGTGAAATTTGCTTTGCAAAGTTAAAAGGTAGGCTTTCAAAAGAAAGACAAGACACAATTTATAAATCACAAAATTCAAAGTTCAAGAAGTAATAGGCACACACACACAAAACACATCAATATTTTAAAAAATATGAAAACAACAAAAAAACAGTCATGCACCCTGAAAAGAGATAGACATTACAATATGTTTCAATATTGTACACAGTCTGATTCTATTTGCTTGTTATTTTCTTTATAGCTGACTTCTTAAACACTTCTAAATTCATGGCGTGTCGTGTCTATTGCAATGGTGTCACAATGGTAATACAAGATTAGTGTGTTGAAAAAAGACACGTTGTCCAAAAGTAATGTGTTGAAAAAAGACACGTCCAAAATCGGACTTATTTAACAATAAACTTATTTTATATAGCACTTACTTCTAAACATTAAACAGTGATATACATGTGGTCGCTGTCCTCCTGACCCATTACATTTACAAGGAATCACATCAGGTGAAAACACAAAAACTGGGTCTGTGATCAAAATATCAGAGTACGAAACCTGATGACATTGAAATTGTTGAGAGTCTGATTAGACTTGATTCCATCAGAGATTCTTTCCGCTAAGTCTAGCATTAATTGGTTGGTAATTTTGATAAGCACTTCAGCATCTATTCCTTGTGAAATAGAAGATTTTGTTACTTCTGGAACTTTAGGGTGTTGCAAGAAGACACTTTCTCTGTATGTTGATTCCTGCTTACTTTCAAGATATCCTGCACCAAAAGCTTTTAAAAAATGACACCGTTTGGATGGATGTCTGTCTTTACAGTTGAATTGAGGTAGTATGACACTTCTGTTGAGCAGCTTCCCGACCTGAAATGCTAATTCTAAAGCTTTTCTCTCTTGATCTTTGTTTGAGTCTCCTGGATTTGAACACGTCAGGTACTTGTTCACAGTGCTCGTGTAGTAGCCATCTGTGTCCACCACCCACATTAGCATTTCTTTAAATCTGTAAATTTTATTCCGAACTCCAACAATCCAGTTGTTATGCACAATTACACAGTTTTCACAGTCCAATTCGTCAACAAAATTTCTCTTGTCTGAGAAAAATAATCTGCCGGATTGGAAAAGATAATAGTCCAACAGAACAACTTTTAGATTATGGGTTTGTTTCAGTGAATTTACAAGTTTATTCATAATATTTTGATCGTTTGTGTGACCAGGTTTGCTTGCCTCCTCAACAGATTGCTTTTGTAATTCTATGGCAGCTCTTGTGGGTTTGATCATGTAAAAACCACTGTTAAGTTCTCCCTGATAATTGTCTTGAATGACAAGATCACAGTCATTACAAACTAAGTGAGGAAGAGGATTTTGTAAAAACACAATATCCAAATCGACAACAATTACGTGGTATCCCAAATACAGAAGATCTAGACTGATTTTTGTCTTGACCATGACTTTACGATTGAAAGCAGCGCTTCCAAATGGGCTTGCCCTTTTGCCATCCTTGTCTTCTGTAGCAACAAAACAATTATCAGCTCCAGGGGGTAGTAGAGATTTAACTTCCTTGTCCATGCATATAAACAAGTAATTTGTAATGCCAAATTTGATAAATGAAGTCTCCCATAAGTTTAATGCCATCTCAATGTAGGCAGAATCAACTATAGAAATGATTAGTTTGTTGTTAATGGCCTTCTTTGCTGCTAAGATAGCAAGTTCATTTTGGGTGTTACCATTTTGTTTATTTGTTTCTGGAGCTTCAGGAGCCTTAGTTGGAGAGTTTAGATTTGTACATCCCTTGGAAAGATACTTAGGTGCTGCCAAGAATTGTCTTCGATTTGTGGTCAGTAGATTGAATGAGATCACAATGAGCAATGTAATTGCAATAAAAAGAAGAATCTGAAGGGACCAACCTAAAAAGAAAACAACAGAGTCAGACATTGTGAACTGAAAGTTGGTAAAAGCAATTTTGTATTTTTCTTAGAAAGTTTGACAATGTGGAATTTGTAGCCTTACTTTGTGAAATTCATGCAAGTCCTAGGTAAAGATGACAACTGTTTAATCAAAAGCTTGTAAACTAAATCAAAGTTAGTTACCGGTCGATTTACTTGCCAAATAAAGCTGACAAATTTTTTATAAAAAAATTTAAACATAAACGCAAGTGGGGAGACAGTCATTCACGACACCATTGAACTGTTTCAGATATTAATCAGAAAGTCATTCAATATGAATTAATATTGGTTTAATGAAAAGGTGAGCAGGATGTGCCAATTAGAAATCAACTAACTGACAACAAGACAAACCACACAATAATCAGAGCTATTATTAGCAATTAAAATACCGGGCAAGAGGTGACCTTATAATTTACTGGATTTTGATATTAAGCATGAAGTAGTCTTGTCATTACTTTCAGTAGACAGCTATAGCTAAACCAACTGCTTGGTTTATTGGCAGGGAACATCCTGGATCTGTTTGTTTTGAGGAATACAGTATTGATTTATTTATTAAAATATATTTAAAAAGGGTAGCATTATCAGTATAAACAGTTTTTCATGTGGCCCATTAATACAATAAACCACAAATCTATATATAAATTAACTAAGAATTAAATAAGAAAATATATATAAAATCATAAAACATGTATAAATAAGATAAGATAAAATTACATTAAAATATATGGTTTTTGCTTCCTTTTAAAAACATTGATATCATAAATATATTTTAAAAATGATGGTAAACTATTCCATGCATTAGCACTAGTGTACTTAAAAGACTTTACATAGTACATAGTGCCCTAATGAAATTTTGAATTGGGCCAACAAAGAGTTAGTTTGTGCTAAATTGCAATTTATATTTTAAGCTCGATTGTCACTCAATTTGACAGTGGCCAAAATCTATTGCATTCACTTCATTGTCTTGTTGATACTGATTACCTGCCATCAAGAGCCTTGCTGGGTTCACTACCTCTCTATAAGATACATAAACTGTACCTCAAAAATGGGGTGAAGATGCCTTTCCATTGTATTTCCAATGTTTCTGTCTTAATTTCTTTCAATGATAGATTCATTAGCTTGCACATATTCAGTGTGCCTTAATCAAATAAGGTAATTTTTCCATCATTTGATAAAGTTTTAGAAAATAGTAACTTTGACAGACAGTGGAGCTTTTAAGTTGAACCAATATCAGGCCAAGCTGAAGCAAATGTAGCAGTTTGTATGAGTAACCATATCATTCAAGCAATACACAGTCAAGTTATATGCATTGCCCTTTAGGCACTTCATTTAAATGTGTTTGCTTTCAAATAAAATTCAGACTGCTCAAGAAAATGAACTATTACTCTTGTGTTATAAAACAATCAAGATTTGAACTTGCGATAAGTTGTGATTAAGTGTAATGTCTAATGAACAAAGACTAAATTAAGGTCACTATGCACATGTTCATATGACATTCATCTTTTTCACCCAGGTCATCTTAGCTAATTGGCCGAGGGGGGTTGCCTCCCAGTTATAAACTTACTTTGGGTGTGATTAAATTTGTGTATGTGTGAAATGTGAATGAATTGGTTTTTATCTGCATCATCTAATCAATGAGCCAATTGAGGTGAAACCAGACATCAGTAGAGGAAATGTACAGAAACTGATCTAGTGATAGCCCCAACAAAGTTAAAAAATGATGTGTGCAAAACTAAGTAGGCCACTGTATTGAAATCAACCTGAGTATACTGTATACATGGATATGTAGTACCTGTGTACATCTATTTGACAATTTTAAGTTATCAGTAATTTTTTATATATAGCATACAAACCATTCTTTGACGACTTCATTTTTCCTGATACATATTGAGACTATCCACTTCATAACACCATGCAAAGTACTGGAAGCAAAGTAGCACAAAAGATATGTTAGTCATTGCAAGTGGGAGTAATTAGTTTTCTTATATTTACTTACAAGAAAACTGCCATTGAAAATTAGCTTATCCCATACAGTCACAATAAAAATTTAATCAGACACTTTTGACTACTAAATTGGCAAGTGCATTGCAATCACAGCTGTTTACATATTCATGAGAATGATACCATAGAATCCGGTGCCACCTTAAACTAAATAACTTCTATTACAGTTCAAAGTCGCATGAAATATTGAAAGTGTCTGAATATTTTTTGGATTACTTCCCTTTTTTCAACACACTACTCTTGGACTGCGAGGTTTTTTTCAACACACTACTCTTGGACCGTGTTTTTTTTTTTCAACACACTACTTAGTTACGTCGTCCAAAAGAAGTGTGTTGATAAAAGACACTTAATCCAAGAGTAGTGTGTGTTGAAAAATAACATTGGTCCAAGAGTAATGTGTTGAAGAAAACCACATAGTCCAAAAGTAGTGTGTTGAAAAAAGGGAAGCAATCCAAGAGTAGTGTGTTGAAAAAAGACTCATAGTCCAAGAGTAAGGGTTGAAAATAGGAACGTTTTCCAAAAGTAATGTGTTGAAAAAAACTACCAAGTCCAACAGTAGTGTGTTGAAAAATGGCAAGTAATCCGAGAGTAGTGTGTTGAAGAAAGACACTTAGTCCAAGAGTAGTGTGTTGAAAAAAGACACTTAGTCCAAGAGTAGTGTGTTGAAAAAAGACACATAGTCCAAGAGTAGTGTGTTGAAGAAAACCACGTAGTCCAAGAGTAATGTGTTGAAAAAAGACTCGTAGTCAAAAAATAGTGTTTTGAAAAAAGAAACATAGTCCAAGAGTAGTGTGTTGAAAAAAACCACTTAGTCCAACAGTAGTGAGTTGAAAAAAGGCAAGTAATCCAAGAGTAGTGTGTTGAAAAAAGACTTGTAGTCCAAAAGTAGTGTGTTGATAAAAGACACATAGTCCAAAAGTAGAGTGTTGAAAAGAAATGCGTAGTAACACCATAATACACAAATAGTGTTACAAGACTCAAATGGTGTTACAAGTAACAAATGTTACAAGACACCAAAACAAAAAAATAATAATTCCACAGTAGTGTTGTAATAAATAATTATTGTGAATACTGGCCAGTTATAATGTATTATATTATTTATGTATTATTTATGTTGTAACAGATCACTTTTAATCAGCTTCAGGACTCTGCCCCTTCAACAAGCAATGGGTTCTGAGAAGCATGTGATCGTTTTGTGTAAATATTCAGAGTGTTAGATAGTTTCTATATTTAATGGACTGTTGTAATGAGTTGGTTTCCAGGTTATTGGTTTTAGTCATTATCCTTATCGTATCAATATTAATTCTAATTGTGCATTGCCAATCTCATTCATAATAACAAGTGTTATTTGCCTGTATTATTTGAAGATAGCTTCATCATGATTCCTTTGGGGGTATGGATGGGGATGATCTCTGTTCTGGCCTGTCTTAAATGGGCAAAATCAGATGGATCTCCCTTTACATTACATGGCACAGTCTGGGATTGCGCTTTTGGCTCCACTATACCAGTAAGGCATTGTTCATTTCAAGGTACCATGGTGCACTATTTGGAGGATTCGCCAATCTAAAATCTCTGTCTTCAGTTGACATTAAAGGGAAAGTTAAGTTAGCAGAATTGATGATAATCTTCCCCAGAGTCAGACAATTAACAGTAATGGGTTCGGAAATCACGTGAAATTGAAATATTATCTTCACATAAATGAATTTGTCAATAGATCAACAGTACTAACAATAACACCGTAATTAACAATGACAGGTCTTCAGAAGACTGCAGGCTAATTTACAGGCTATAGTTGTTGATTATTGACTGAAGCAACTATCACGCAAGTCAATTTTTACAATGACCAACCAGACCTGATACTGTGTGAAGTAGCTACCTGTAACACTCACACTTTGTCACTGTCAGGAGTGATACTAAGACTTAGCTATCCGAATCTTAACCCTGATTCAACTGAACTAGTTAGTGAAATTGTATGAAATTTACATGCCATGGAGACTGAGCATTTTCCAATTTTTATTCTAAACAGTTTAGAATGTGATTTAAAGCGAAAAAGCAACTATCACGTCACACTATCACAAGAAATATGGCTTTTCTGAAAATGTCAGCCTCCTCTTTCGTTACTGATATCTTATGAATGTACTGCCAATTGGTGTTGTTTTTATAACTAGTATAACTATTATTTCTTATTTCCTTCTACAATTACTTTATTTTATTCCCTTCTGTGCATCGCCTGCTTAGTATTAATTTCTAAAACCTAAGCGCTATGGCCAACCACAGAGTTTAGAGCTTGTTGCCTAGCAAATTTGTTTCGTAGATCTTAAGTTAAGAACAATTTTTTTGTAAGTAGGTCATTGTAAGTTTGTGCGAATCATGACCGGGCAGATTAGGACAACAAAGATCCGATCTGGTTATTTCAGAATAGCACGTCAGTAAATTTTTGTTTTTGGCCAATCTCTAGTCATTAAAGCCTTACAGGCGACCCCTACAACCCCTGCGGCCTAATATTCTAATGTGTTACAAAAGTCAAAGTTACATAGTCGCGCAAAGTAGTACAAAATAATGATAATAACTACTTTTAATATTAACAATTGGTTTTGTTCTAAATCTAGGAGCACTTTCAAACATGTAACACATGTCAACAACAAATTGTTCTTTACAACAAATTAAATATTTGTTAAATTAATGAACACATTTTGATATAACAAAATGAAAAATCTGAAATAAATCAAGTGTCCATAGTCCATACATAATCAACATTCTGACAAATCAGAAAATAAAGTCCAATTTTGTAAATCAATTGTTCTGACCTATCAGTGACGATCATACTGAAATGTCTTTGCATAACAGTTAATTTACTATCCTTTTGCTCCACTGATCCAGTATGTATCTGTTTCAGGCCGTCCGGATGTGACAGAATATCCAAAAAGGGTAACAAAACAGTCATCAAAGCGCCTTGAGTGACCAAGATCATACGGAGTTCATTTCACAGAAGATTCTGGAATGGTGGCTAATTTTTGGAGGGCAGTATAATGCAACTAAATGCATAGATACAAACCATGTTTTAATGACTTCATTGCATTAAATGTTGGCCACCCGTCTATTTTTACGATGTAATTTTGATACTATGTACTTATATTAAATCTCTATGAAAAATTATAATCGAACCAGAATAAGAAATAATACTCAAAACTTACCAGAGAGGATGATATGAGTGTGTATATCCCGGTGCACAGTATATATTTGTATATTACGTTATTCCATATTCGTTAATTTGTAAACGGCGTTGTTCCTGAAGACCACTTAAATTGAAGTCTAATTTTGATCCCCCTTAGTATCTCAGTCAAGCAAGGCAAGGACTAATTTCACCCTACTATATAATGTGTATAACAAATTAAAATTAACACATTGTTTATAAGCTCCAAGCTGAGTGGTTATTAAATGAAACAGTGACAATAAATGAAAATGCGTCAGGATATGAATTTGTTTCAAAACAAATTAGAAACAATATCCTTTTTAGTTGGAATCTGATAACTGACACAATTCACAATCGATCCATTAAATGAAGCACCAGGAAGTATTTAGAACTTTAGTATATAATATATCATTGTTGACTAAAGTTACTAAATTAAGGCAGTATATTATAGTATTAGCATTTTGAAACAAAAACTGTACAGTGTTGTGTGCACGATACTTTAATGTTTCTTCTGTAGAAATATATGCTTGGTGACAGCATAAAATCAATTGTAGATTGTAGAATGCTTAGTCCCTGTAGGTAGTTCTGTGTAAAGGGCTGCATAGTAGTGAATTCTCCCAGGGAGTTGAGAAAGGTTCATGCTTGAACAGGTTTGCCAGCTGTTTTAGTGTAGTAATTTACTGTTGAGACGTCCTTTTGAACAGCAGGTTAAAAACCACTGAAAACCTTAATGAACGAAACAAATTTGAAAACTTGTTGAGACATTCAGTTCACAAAACTTAAAATTCAAGGGGTAAAATATTTGACCTAGGTCAAAATCCACAATAATGCCAAATTAACTAAAATAAATTACCAGACCAATGCATCAGATAAATATAACCTCATTGCTCAGCCAGGTTATTTATTTATTTTTTGACATACAGCTGCAATCATGACTTATGAAATGCTAATATGCACAGAGGTGCAAGCATAGGAACATGAGTCATAATAGCCAGTTTTCATATAAATAATAAGCGAAAGTAAGCAATATACGTGAACCAACTGTAAATCAAATCCTACTTGGAAAGAATGTTTTGGGGAAAACCAGAACTTCGATAATATTCAATTTTATTCTATAACAAAGATGTACTATGATTAGCACCTTATGATTATTCACAGTAAACACCACAGTGGAATTTGCCCATCACTCACTCATTGTATGTTCCTGCTGACAGAAGCAACTTGTCAGTGTTAAATAGATATTAAAATCATCATTACATGATCGTTTTGTTTATTGTCATCTGTCATTTGTGCTTGCATGACCTAGTATTATTCAGCAATCACATGACCTGATAAGGAAGTTTTAGTAGCAACTAACAATAGACATCCCCGCAAAAACTGAATATAGTGTGGAATATTGTAGATACAATGGAATAACTTACCAGTAAGCCTCTAAGCATAAAGACTTTAAGCAAAATAGCAGTCTCAATATTCAAAATATATAATGTGGTAAGCTGTTTCGTAAGCAATAGGGTAACCAAAATCTAATTCTTGTCCGTTATTGGTCCATTTTTCACTAAATTAGAACAACTTTCAACTGTTTGGACCCAGGCAATATACATGTTTTGAAATTCTATTATAATTGTTCTAATATTTAATTGGAACCTGTATCTAACAAATATTTATATAATTTATACCCCCCCCCCCTTCATATTGTATCAATTTTACAGTCATCAGATCAGTAAATCATACATACAATGTCATATACTTTAGTGGAAACTGGGGCCCTTTGGGACATGGGGTACATTGAGACACCTACCATATCTGGATAATAAACAACTTCAGAAATCCAAGGCTGGCCTCAAACCAAGTCAGGGGAACATCTTCATTTCATCTGTGGAAACTGTCAAGATTGAGTGAAGCATTCAGCTGTGGTGGATCATTTCATGTTTTTTTAAGTCTGAAGTAATTTGACCATTCATACTTTCGAACCCTAGTATTTCATACAATAGTGCACAACAGTTTCCCATATCTATCTTTCCTAAATGCCTATCATAGATATTTGATTAAGCATAGTAGTAATATTGCAAAGCATGAATGAAAGCGTTAACAGGGGGTTCTTTTAAAAACCATTGCATGGGGACCATTGGGACAGTCAAGTTGGGGTACTTTGGGACAGTGAGGTGACTGTATTATCAACCAAAATTATGTGTTGAATAACTATTATCAAAGTATGGCCAGAACCAAAAAGATGAACTTGAGAGGCTCATTAAGAGTGGCCATGGCCTCAAGAAGAAAGGGTTTTATTATAGTGTTGCAGGGAAAGGCTTTGTGCCTAAATTCATATCTCCACAGGTATATATTGAAATTGGCAAAAAATAAACCAGGCAATGATTTGAAGATATGAGTTTAACTGGCTAAATAAAAACATCCAGAAAGTCAGTTTTTCATCTAAAGCTCAATATGGCAAGTTTCAAATTCTGACTGGGATTTGTTAAATCTTTATAGCTTAATTGAAAATTCTATCTTTATTATCTAAAAAAAATTGAAATTGTATTGCATAAATTCAATTATGTCAAAAATTAAAATGATGTGCTTCGAAGTCTGATAGATGCTAACGGAACTTATAATGGCCTTATGTGAGTGACAATTTGCAAATGGAATTATTTCATTGCAAAATAAAGGTACAAATACTGTTGTTTTTGATGTCCCAGTGGTCCCAATCATCTGTCCCAATGTATCCCATGCCTGGGGACCATTGGGACAATTTTTAAGGTCACAAAAATGCTGCCTCACCAGATGATGGATTTCAACATCCATGTTTTGCTGCTAAAGAACTGCTGCACACATATGAGACTTTATCACGGAGTATCAAACTTACTTAATTTTTGTTACTTTTGTCAGATATTCAACCAAATGTAAAAAATGTCCCAAAGGGCCCCAGTCTCCCCTACATATGAAGTGCTACATACATCCTGTTTGGGAAATAGCATCATAACTGAAATCCTATTTTTAGAAAATTAGTCCCATTTTTGGGAAAATACCATTGTCATTTATTTCCTTATTGGAACAGTTATTAGTTAATCACGACATGGTTTCTACAAATAATTGTCCTAGCAGATTTATAAATGACAAACATTTTGTGCGGCGTGCATCAGTTATTATTACATTGAAAAATCGAAGTCATTGGATAAACCACACAAATTTATGTCAGTAATAGCCCAGGCAGTAGGTTCTACAATTCAGTGTTGACTTGATTGACACAAAGTTACAAGGAGCCCAGCCATTCCAGCTGAGAGTGGTGTTTGAGAACATCACTGCAACATGAGTGGAAAGATCAGCTTTGCAGTTCTCCTCTGCCTGTTTCTGGCCACAGTTTCTTCATCTTGGCTATCCCGAAAGAGTTCAAATACAGCTTCAAGTAATGAAGATTTGAAAATTGCAGCATTCAATGTACAGGTTTTGGGAGCCATGAAGATGAGAGATCGTGATGTAGTGAATGTTCTCGTACAGGTAGGTGATTCATTTTAAATGAAGTATCTACCATTTCACTGCTTGTATAATGACAATAATTATATATTTTCTGCTTGCTGGGGGGCGGGGAAGGTTGTTGGGGGGGGGGGGGGCGTTTGCAAGATATAATTTTGCATGATACATTTTTTTAATCAGTATTTTACCAAGATCGATTCTCTTTTATAGCTTTTGATGATGAGGATTATTTCTGAAATAATTACAACAGCAATATACCAGTAGGTCTATACTGCATTTGTCATGTTTGTGGGAGACAGCCACTTTCCCACCACAAGGTTGATACTTTAATAGCTGAATTACTTTCCTGATACGACAGAGTCGGGGGGGGGGGGGGAGGGGGGGTGTGTGTTGTAGAGTGAAGGTATTTCGTTGTGCGAAGGTGTGTCTTGGTGCAAAGGCATATTGAAAGTTGGAACTTTTGATGGGCAAAAGTGACTGTACTGTCTCCCCACGAAACTAGAAGACCAAAAAAGGCACCCTTCTGCCACCGTATAGTTGTTCATACTAAAATCCCCATGATGATGTGATCACTCAAGATCCTATGTGATCGACACTGGAACTCCTTTGCATGGCTCACTGAATAAAAGACAAAATGACAACTAAAGGGGCGTTTACACTGTTACGGATAAGACCTACATGTGACGACGAATGAAATTTTTATTTGCTCTTGTTCATCCTTGCCCATGTGTGATTCACTTGCAGAGCGTTTTACGTTTATTAGCGCTAATTCGTAGAACGCTCCTGGTCGCTCTTGACCACTCAAGAGCATACGTGGAGAGGGCAAAAAATTAACATGTTTAAAACTTTTGCAGACTTTCTACGCGTATATTGTTCATATTAGTTACGTGACTCGCTCGCGATAAACTCAAGCAAGCGTTCTATGTATGAAGTAGTACGTACATGGCCATACGTAGCCATGCATAGTCACTATTAGATGCTTGGCCCGGGAACGACAAACTAGTAGAAGTTGGATTGCACATTTATTGCACTCTTGACCATCAAGCAAGCAAGCAAACAAGCAAGCAAGGTGAAACTGAAATATAATTGAAATAAAGCCAATAAATACCCATATTATCACACAATGTGTAAACGTACGCAAATATAAATCCATGTAAATATTATTCAAACATTTTATAATCATATCAAATGAAACTCACAAGACTGTACAAGACCTGGAATCAATAAGCATCCAATGATAAGTTGATAAGTTGTCAGTCTCATGGTCAACACTGAAACATGATTTACTATGTCTGAGTATGTGTCTCACTTCATATTATCAAACAGGTGACCAATACTAATTAAAGTTATCAAACTCAGACCTTTGACACTCTATGCACTTTAAACTGTGATCCCTTTACATTATACACATTTTATAAACAAGTATTTTATACATAAATCAGCAAATTCTACTAACCTCATACATGTTGAAAGAATCCAAAATATTGGTACAAATTTAGAAGAGAAAGAAGTCTTAACTCTCCTGAGTTATCATTGCAACTGACAGAAATTTAATTCCTGACACAAAGGTGCCAGGATTACCCACTTATTAACTGAGAATGCTACATGCAACACAGGAATAAACAAAGGCATGTGCAAACAACAATTTACAACAGAAACAACAAGCTATGCAATGTTATTAAACATGTGTGTATTATAAGCTGCACAGATCTGTTGATCAAGACAAAATGTGTGCAGAGTAAATAAATATTGAAGAAAATTTTTATTATAATTTAAAGAATGTATATTTAAATAGGCAAATGTATGAATGAACCAGAGTGAATGTTACAGTCACTGTCCATCCATATATACTCGCGATCAACTTGCGTCCACTCGTAGAAAGCGCGTAAAATGCTCGACGGATGTCATTTTCTGTGCACATCCTAGCCCATTCTTGCCCATCCTTGAACCACTCGCACGGGCAATCTATCAGCAATCTATGAGCGATCTATGAGTGCCTATGAGTGCCTCACATATGGCTCATGTTCGGCGAGTGTTTGACAGAGGCTTTATGGACGTCCGGCAACCGTTTGACGGACGTCCGCCAAGTACGCTTGTGGAAAGAATTTATACGTGATTAACAGAGCCACCAGTGAGCACATATTGCCCATTTTTGACGTACATGATCACTCTAAGGTCTTACACGCGACAGAGTGAATGCCCCGTAACAATGGTGATAAGTTGTTTTAAATTTTATGACACACATCTGTGATCATGACTCATCAAATGCAAGTGTGCAACAGAGGTGCAAGCACCATATCACTTGCTCATCTATCATGTGTCATAGCCACCAAGGTCAGTGTAATGGAACAGATAGAAACATGAGTCATGATTGCCAGTTTTTAAATATAACAAGCAAAATTAAGCAATTTACATTAACCAACTGTACATAGAATTTTATTTGATGTCTTGCAGATAATTCAACGCTACGATGTCATTCTTATCCAAGAGATCCGAGACTCCTATGGTGAAGCTATCAATTCCTTGCTAGATAATGTCAACAGTGCTGGGTAGGGTTGTACTCTAAATATATATGAACACATTATATTGAAAACGATCTCAAATTGAAAATGATTCTTGCAGGGATGGATCGGGGGTGGGGGAGGGTATAAATTGTAGGCTATGCATTATGCAACATCATCCTAACACATAAAGGTCATACTTATCTAAATATATGCATACATATCATGCATCATCACATTGGCGGGGGTCTAGCTCAGAGGTAGCGCTCTGGGCTTGCAACCGCTGGGTCCCGGGTTCGATTCCCGGTCGAGCCTAAGTTGGATGGCTGTTTCATCCTTCGTCTCATTGCCATGGTCTCTGCCCGTCCTAATTAGCCCAACTAGTGCAGAAATACAGGACGTAAAGCCCTAATCACACACACACACACACATCATCATCACATACCATGTATCATCATCAGTGTATCATGTATATGGAGCTTGCATGGGTCTCTCCTGAACATCTTGGGTGGCATCATAAAAGCGACAAAATTTGTCTTTATGATGCCACCCTACTTATTGTAACTATTTTTTGTTATAATAAATAAATAAAATGTCTTAAGTCTTGAGTCCCGATATACCATCTTGTATCTATGAATGATGACATTATATGATATGAAATTTCAATGACTATTCTATTTTCGGTGTGAGAGAAAAATTGGACTATTTCAAAAGGACCATTTATTCAGCATACATCTAACATACATTGATCACAATAAGGTGTAAAACCAGGAGACCTCCAAAGCCAGTTGGCTGCATGTTCTAATTATCACCTAGTGGAACAAACCAAGAAAAAAAGAAGATGACACTGAATAAGGGTGATGTGGTCTGCTGAACAAAGCCATGTCTGATGAATGCTAACGTTAAACAGCAAAAGAAATGCAAGATAAATCTCATACAGAAAAAAAAATTCATTAGACAATCAACCAGGATGAAGAGACACAGAATGGGGCCACACTTGAGTGATTTCTTATGAGAGATCTCTTGGACGTACATTTGTACATGAGTTTTATCTTGGCAATGAATTTATTTTGCTGTTAAATTATCCTCTGTCTGTCTAGTCATTGAGACTCTGATTTCCTTCAAATTCTCAGCAACTATCCTTCTGCTGCTTACCTGCTCCAGTAGCTGAATTTCATATCGTCATGGTGGTCAGATCATTCTTTGCCTGTGTTTGGACAAAAGAATCTCCATAGGATTAACATTGGGAAATAAATGCGTTTTTCTGCCAAAAATATACGTCATTAACTATTGTGTTTTATGATGATGACCCAAAAGGACCTACGCCAGCAGGCGGATAATTTTGGGGCATTTTAATATAATGTCAATCAAGCAGTCTCAATGGTACACCAGTCAGACTGATTTTTCATTAGACATTTAATTCTGTTATTTTAGATAAGCATTTATTGTTCTTTATACATGTGTTTGTGTGTCCATTTGTAGGAACCACAATTATGAGATGGTAATAAGTGGTAAACTGGGGAGAACAAAATCTAAGGAGCAGTATGCTTTCTTCTACAGGTAAGATTTTGGATTAAAAAATTTAGCTGCCAACTTTCAATGTTACTGTATATAGAGATATAGTTTTTTAAGTGTGAAATGTCAGCTCAGAACTAGTGGCATATGCTCCAGCAATTTTCTTGAAAGTTATTCCTTGTTTAATCAAACTGACTAAACTGGGTCCAAGCAACGTTAATTTCGCTATATCTTGTGAACTATTCTACCTAAGCAGTTGTGACACCACTCAAATTAGTTCAGAATTACCTGCATGAAGTGTCGAGGACAGCTTTGGAAACTGAAATAAAAAGTAATTTATAAGTATCGAGGACAGCATTACAAAATAAAATAAATAATTATGAGTACTGAGGACTGTAAGACAAATTGAAAAAGAAGAAATTAAGAGTGTCAAGGACAGTTTTACACACTGAAATAAAAGTAAATTACAAGTGCTGAGGGCAACTTTACAAATGAAACTGAAATGAGGTGCAGTAAATCATCAGTGCTGAGGACATGTGTAGGCAGTACCAAATTTTGACAAAGTTGTCTAATCTGAGCCAAGCCTTTCCAAAAATGTCGGTGGGGTCCAAAACAAACATTTGAATTTTCAGGTTCTCAACAGAATTTTCTGCAAGAACGACCAAAATCATATACTTGGGGTGAACCGGTATTAGGAGTTCTACAATTGATCTGATATTTTACAGTGTTTGTTTTGGACCCCATCCACAACTTTTGAAAAGGTTTGGCACAGATCAGACAAATTTATCAAAATTTGGTACGGCCTATTGAACTTGCTCTAGCAACTTAAATATGCATTTGCAGAAGTGGAATTGGATTAGATTTGGTTTCAACCTACCAGTATCCAGACACCAACAACAAATTTGAAAGGCCACCTTTTGCCATTATGCTGAAGGTTCCCAACCCAGATCTTCGGCAAGTGGCTCTGGTTGCCATTCACACATCTCCTAAAAACGCTGTGACTGAAATTGATGCCCTGGTAGACGTCCATGAAGCTGTCAGGAAGGAGTGGAACACTGACAATATTGTAATAATGGGTAAGATAATCTTTCTATGGTGCAGTGTGAATCCTTATTGCATCTGTTAAAGCCAAACTATATAGAGTTGAGGCACTTTTATTTCCATAATTATGTGCAGCTTGTTATTTCAACTTTGGCATAAGAGTGGCCTGACGTCTCATTCTATAAAGGATCACTGACCGTATCCATAGAGTAAACGAGCTATAGGTATCCTATATCATTATGTGGATGTCCAGTTATCTGGTCATTTCTTCAATAACTTTTGCTTTGAACTTTAAGGCATAAGTTTGTCTCATGACTTTTCATTGTTGATGAATTTATATGACATTGCATTGTATTATCCCTAAACAACAATAGCTTTTACCCATAATCAAAATGATAATGGATGTTTGATGGAATGAACTGTTTTTATACTTCCTTCTTTTGTCAATACCATCATGAAGTAAGTAAGCAAGTTTGTCAGTGTCATTGTCATATAGGTGATATGAATGCTGCTCCGCCGTATGTTACAAAGAAGAAGATGCCATCAATAAGACTGAGAGATCGAAGCTATCACTGGCTCATACCCGACTCCATGGACACCACCCTTAGCAAAACACAAGCTGCTTATGACAGGTAAGTTGATATGATATTATCTTATTTTATTTTTGCATAGATATAAAAAAAGGCATACCTGGTGTCCCAGGCCCATCCATGCAGGGGCTTCCAAGTGGTCATATTCATACGAAAACACGGGTGCTTGTTGTTTATAAAAAGAAAAATTGTAATTTGAGGAACAAATCATACTGAAAGAGAAACACACACAAGTTGCAATTTTAGGAACACATCATACTGAGAGAGAAGCACAAGCTGCAATTTGAGGAGCTGAGAGAGAAACAGAGTGGTGTACGAGATCTGTCTTATTTGTTAAAATTTGTTGGGTTAATTTCATTTTTTTAAAAAGACTTTAACTTACACGAATCACAACCAGATAGCATATCAGATCAGAAAGAATCAATCAATTTTGGCTGAAATTGAGCTGATGTTGAGCCATGTTATCTGGGAAAAATATATGGCCATTAAAAATTAGAAAATGTTACTTACTAACAGGATAAAGAATAAATAAATATAAAAAAAACTTTATTTAAAGTCAGATTAAAATACAAAAACAAAAGCGATAAAAACGCTTTTCACCGACTAGATAAAACATGGCAAAATTTAAATAGCAGTAAAATATTTATATGACATTTCCTTTCCATTTTTTAATCATTAGCTTAAAAACCTCAAGACTTCGTGACTCTTGAGCAGGAATGGGTAATTTCTCCCATATCACAACACCTTTATTTAAAGAGTGTAACCCATTTCTAATTCCATAGTCATACATAGTACATTTAGTAGCTTTTTAGTTATACCAGATACTCCGATGCATAATCTTTAAAAATGATGAGCTTAGACACCCCTGATATTTGAAATAAAGTCCTCAAGCGGTCTTCAGCACAATGCATTCAATGAAATTGTATATGTGCTTCTTCCTTTTATATTTAAAATCTAGGTTTGTTGTCACTGGAAGAGTACTTGAGAACAACATTGTTCGTGGCAGTGCAAAAGCTTTCAAGTTCAACAAAGCCTACAATCTGAATACACGTCAGGTGAGTACATTAACTGTTTAAAGTTAATTGCTAAAAATTAAGGAATATGCAATATTTTGTACCAATGACATGTACACAATTCAATCCCCATGTTGAGTATCAGTGTAGCTATTGTTGAGCATAAGTGTAGCCCAAACTTGAATTTAACTGATATGTTGAGGTCACAAAAGACCTATATGTCCAAAAAATAAAAATATATTGAAAATTATAGGTTCTATTAAAATGTACCACAACAACCGAAATCAGAGTTTAATAAATTCAACAAAAGGAAGAAACAAGCAGTAAGAATATAATGCAACATCAATATATAAATAAAACACATCACCAATCAATATCACAGCCCTGTTTATTAGGAACTTAACTTAAACCACGTTACTGTTCACGGTATTCACATTGTATATATTATCCTTAAAACAATATTGGGAATGAGTCATATAATCACAATATAGATGTAAGGATAATATATCCGTCCACAACCATTGTGTAACAATGTAAACTCAGTTTGTGTGTGCTAAATTTGAAGGGGTTAAAATAAAAAATGTTACAAAATATCTCTTTCTTTCCAATCAAAATGTAATCCACATTAATTTAGTTTGCTGTTTATTTACATTTATATGAAATAATTACAATCTATATTAAAGAATTTCTAAATAATTAATTGTTGATTAAAATTTTTACTTTCAGTATTTAATTTAATGCGAAGTCTTTTCATGCACCAGGGTAATAGTCTTTAAGATATTTAAAAAAAATGAAAAGATAGTGAACAAAACAACTGGATGCCACATGTTAAATGAAGTAAATATAACACTTGTATTCTCTGCAATATGTAAAAGAAACACTTTTAATATATTATATATAATATTTATATGATGAAGCATTTGTTCACTTGCAATGTTAAAACAAGAAGGAATTAACCAATTTCATTAAATTCAACAGAGAGTGAACGTGTTGAATTTTACTATTGTGATCACAGTAAGGATCGCAATAAGGAGGGTAAAAATGGGAGTTGCAATTATGTCCTTGATGGCCATGCGCTGCAGAAAGTGCCTGGCTGCGGAAAGGAAATACTAATGGTGATACTCCCGACCCTATTTTTAGAATTAAACTATCTTTGAGTGCAACATAATTCAAGGAAAATAAACATTAATATCTCAAAAAGTTTTCTCTTCAGTAAATTAAAGACAAAAGTATCATGAAAATCAGCGACTGGTCATCTATTGAGTAAATAGGAACTCTTCGTGGTTTCCTCAAAGATAGCTCTTTAGTGTAATGAATTAGTCGACTGACCAAATATGCAAAATATGAAAATGAATCTATGAAAGTATTTTCTCCAATTGATGACACAAAAAAAAATTTTTTGCAGAGCAAAGCTGTCAGCGACCATTTTCCGATTGAGTTTGCACTGAAGCACAATGGAGCATCCCGTAAAAGATGGTATCGCCAGCAATCGATTTCTAACATATTCGACTTGTTCAATATATAAAGAACTTGATTGGATGAGAAAGGGTGATTAACTGAGGGCCCTTTACTTAGCAGGCATTCACAGTTTGATGTGAGAATCGCTACTTGGGTCAGCTGAAAGGTGTAATATAATTTTTGTATAATTTTCAGTATTTTGATAGTCTTTGTTGAATCAGATTTTAAATATAATATTACAAGCAAGACATTGTTGCACCATCTGCACAAATTTCCCTGTGGGTCAATAAAGATATTTTACCTTATCCCATGACTCCGCATGTTTTTTCCCTGATACTGGTGTTTCTCCCTAGTCGATATTGATCTAATGATGATATCAAAGGCTTGGAGGGATGGAACAGCTTTTCTAGGGATGATATGAGATTCAGTCAATATGAGACAAGAACTGCAGAGATGATACAGATTTTAACCAATCAGCAACAAGTAAACAGGGATGATATTAATTTCCACCAATCAGCAACAATTTCAGGGACACACCTCCAAATTGAAATGATAAATGAAATGAAATTATCCTGCATTGCTATATTTTCAAAACAATTAGGATATTCAGCATATCATGAACGTCAACAGTTCAGAGAGAATTGTGTGACCTAATTAATATCAAGCAGTGTCCTAAGACTAACCACATGTTGCATCTAATGGTGCTAACGGCAAATAAATTTACTAATATCACAATTTCATTTTAGAATATCGAATATCACTGACAAATATCATGGTCAGTTATATTGCCTTGCAAATACTACAGAATACCAAAATGAGGCACAGAACACCATGAGCGTCATTGGCGTCATTAGCGTCATTAGCGTCGTCTCTTCGTAATACATGTTAATTTCGTCTGATTTTCAAAATTCAAAAGTTTATTATGTACAAAAATGTGTAGGTGTTTTGCTTGTAGCATGAATTGAAACTTTCTGACCTAAATTTTTCATAAAACGACTGAAATTGCGAATCAGTGACGACCTCCATTTAGTCATATTGTCAGTAAGACACATTGCCTAGGTGACAAATTAGTTGGGCTAGTGGCCTTATCACATAAGGCTTGTTGACAAATAAAAGTAAATGTACTGGGTATGGAATTTTGCCAAATAAACTAATTTAACTTGCCAGGTCAGCTAATTTGACCGTAAGTGCTATTGGTTGTAACACAAGAAGTCCTTTTGCTTGGTAATGACTAGTTTCGTAACATGTCTGGTCTTGAAAGTACCTTAAACATCCCATGTGGCACATCTTCAACTGTTATTTGTTGGCATTTTGCAAAGTCACCTCTACGGTATAACATCCAGCCCATGTGTATAAAACATGTCATTGCAGTTATCCTTTTTAGTAAAATATCATCCCAGTTCTTGAGATATCACCAGAAATTGATGAACAGGAGTCATAGAACGTGAACAGGGGCCAAATCCTGCCATTTCAGCTTCGACAGTTAAAGTAAATTAGCTCTGCAGCTGTACAGGCTGACATTTTCATCTACATGGTGGTACATAAAACTGATATAATCCTCTCCTATCTTTTCATTAATTGTGAAATTACAGGGGATTATTCTCCACTTGTTGTATGATCATCACATGAGGTGTTTTGTGTGAGAACAAAGTATTTGACCTGAGAGAACTGATTCAATTTGAAAAGTGCATGGAGGCCTACTGGGTACCTTGTGTGAACATCAAGTTTTTTATTTTATAACTTTAAGAAAGCAGTCATGGGATAAATAGGTTATCACAATGACAAGAGGCTTTATCTACCAAGTATCATCACCCTCAACCTGTATCATCCCTCGACCGTGCAGGTTTTGGGATGATACAGAGCCTCTGGTGATGATACCAGGGAAATACAGCCTCTTGCCATGTGATAACCTATTAAAACCAGTTGTGTTTCATTTGTCCAGCCTATGTACACTGTACAGGGATACAGAAAAAAATATATACTGAGAGCTGATATCAAAGTACAGTCAACCCTCACTTATTTGGGCCTCACTTATCTTGTTCCCTCGCTATCAGCATACATTTGGCTGGGAATAGATTTATTTAGTGCATTTATACCTCATTTAACCGGTTCCCTCAGTTTCAACTGCACAATCATTCTGGGTGCAAAAGTGGGGATTTCCCGTCATCTAATCAGTAATGCTAGCCGTGTAACCTGTGGCCTCACAGTAAGAATGGACTGGTCTACTGGCATTTCCATTCACTTTGGGGGGGAGCAGGCAGCATAAATAGTCATCGTAGCTTCAATTAACTAGGTGTGAATTGCAATCTGAATAACTGTCAAGCTATTGTCCTCTGTATGGTTGTTGGTAACACAAAGATTAAATTAGAAGTTGTTTAAATTGCCCCTTTTTTTTTGTTTGGTCAGCCAGTATAAAGACCAACTATGTCAGCAGCAACTCCACCTGCCAAGAGTAGACACACAATTGTTTTTAAATACTGGTCAGGTCAGAGAACATATTTGTGCTGATAAAGGAGGGAAAACCCAAACCTGACAATTGCAGAATTACAGGTTTGATCAAAGTAATTCCCATGACTTTACATGCTCATTTCTGATGATGAATGCTTTATGTTCAAAATTATTATGTGGTTACAACTGGAAAATGTTTTTTGTTTCTTAAAAATGTATCTTGTCTTTGTAATATAATTGTAAACTGTAGCGCCACCTGCGAGAAATAATCAGCATAATGCAGAGGCACCCCCTGGCACATATTTGTCATGCAGAGGCATCCCCTAGTGAGAACTTATGTCACATTCAGTTATCCGGTTCCCTCATGTATCCACACAGTTGGCTTGGAAACAAACTTGTGTGCATGTGTGAGGGTTGACTGTAACATCAAAATGGTGATGTGAATATATTTTTTACTTGCACAACAAGGATCTCACAGCTTCTTGAAAGTGTTTGGTTGATAACGCAAACATAATCGGAAAAGATATTGGCATCAAGCACAAATGACAGCAGAGGAAAATTAGATGCATGACACTATTGCTGGAGTAAATGTATTGGTAAGGCACACCCATGATACAGGAGGCAGCAGTCACAAATGCATGAATGTACATTCTCACTTTCAGCAGTTTTTCAGATTCACTCTGAGTCCTCTTAGATGCTAATCTTGTTATTTCAATCTGTCTTTGAGCAGCGTAAATTATACAAATACAAAAAATGTCAATAATACATCAACCGCTGTCATTAAAACCTTCCCAGTGTCACTCAACTGCATAAGGCAAATTCCACTTGGTATACCCTTGTCATTTAATGACCGTCCTACACCACAAATGATTCCAGTACCTACCAATAAAACAACCGTACAGTGGCTGTATTGAAGACGTTTCGCTTTCTTCACAGAATGTTTAAATGTCAAAAATATGTGTATAAAAAATAAAATGTGACAGAGAAGGTAAAAATAATATGAGGTATAAATCGCAAATGCAATAACTTTACATACTATTGTTTCAGCACTCTGAAAATGTATAGTTGGAGAATAACTTAAAGATAGGTTGCGGAAATGGAATATCATCATGATAATTGATAATAACATGCCAACTATGATTTGTAAGTGGAGAAACTTATGATATCTTTTACAAAACTGCACTGCAATTAACAGTGCCAGTCAGAATTATCCATACAAGTATAATCCAAGCATTTTGTGGATAGCTGTTTGGACAGAATTCCTAAAGATGCATGAAGGTAATTCCTTTGCAAAAAGGTATAGCGTCTCTACCTTTCAGACAGCAAAACATAATATTCTGAGAATGTAAGTCTTTGAGAGACACAATTTGCAATATAGCCTTGGACACTGATTTAAGTTTGGAGCTACTGAATATGAGAAATGTCAAAGAATCTAGGCCAGTGAATGCATCCAATGTAAGATGGACGATAAGTGTGTTTGACAAATCCAATGCTTTCAGAAATGTCAATGCACAAAATGAGCAACCTTCTATAAGATATATGTCTGAGTTAGCCAAGTTAAGTCTCACTAATTTACGAAATGTTTGAAATGTATCTTTCCTTATTACATGCAGTGAAGCATTCTGCATGTCTAGGAATTTGAGACTGTCCATATGTACTTGTGTGGAGGTGAAATCCATAATTTGATTATGGCTAATGTGCAATTTAAATACATTTGGAATGATGATTTGTTTCAATTTTGTAACTGTTGTAATATTGCAGTCTGACATATCGACATATATTCTAAGAGTGACTGACCATTGCTCTTCCAAAGCTGCATTAAACTTTATTATGCCAATAGCAAAGTACCTATCATTCAGTAAAGATGGCCCAATACAAAAGATGGCTCTACCAAGGCATGTGCATCCAGGGATACAAACAGACTCAGTGCAAAACGTTTCATCATCTCCAGAAAGTGGACAATGCAAAATGCCATCACATACTTCACTAGGGTGCACACAGATCCTTTCTTTTGTGCATCGTAACATTCTAGGACATGTCCATGTTGCACAGCCTATTTCATCGTCACCATCAGGACAATCTTAGATCCCATTACAAAATAGCCTGAACGGAATGCATTTGTTCTGGCATACAAACCCGGAATAAACAATATCCTTGCAAGCTTGAAACTGCCAGCTGTTTCTACATGGCAACTCATTTCCGTAGAAATCTTTATCCAAGGTGCATAAATATTTTCTAGGAAAACAGTCAATGGAACCAAAGGGACACTCATACTGATCAAAATCAATGTCCTACAATTCCAAGCTGTCTATAAATGACTGATGCCCACGCCACGATTCCATTAGTTCAGAATGTAGGATATTAGATGTAGTTGATATGCATTCATGTCTTTGTTTTGTCATGGTAAGTGGACTCCAGTTTGGTGTGTAATCACCAGTATCAGGACATTCATGTTCATCTTCTCCGTTTTCACAATCCGGAATAAGGTCACAGACCCTTGAAATAGCAATGCAATTTGCATCATTGCACTTGAAAAAAAGTCTGTGCTGTAAGGGATTGACCCATGGGTCCGTGCAATTTGACTCATCGCTGGCATCTACACAATTTGGGTTGTTATCACAAAAATATATCTCTGGAATACACTCACCATTTTAGCGAGCTTTAAGTCCTTGCATACAGTCATCATTTATGTCATTAGGATGCTGATGACACAACACTCTTAAGCCCCTGTCACACTGGGCTGTTTTAGCCGTAGTGAACCCGTAGAGTGACGGTTATGTAACAGCTTTTTCCGCCAGGTTGGCGACGGATTCTGGTGGCAAAAAGGCTTCCACGGGTTACGGCCAATTAGTTGACGGCTTCCAGGGGTAGCCCGGTGGTTTCCACGGGTAACCCGGCGGCTTCCACTGGTTGCCCGACGGCTTCCACGGGTTAACCCGGTGGCTCTCTCATGGAATTTGCCAAAAATGAATAAATAGGGGCTGCATCTGTTGTTCTTCATCATTCTGTCTCCAGCTGCAGAAGAGGAAAGACCATGTACATGCATCAACCAGAACGAAATAGAGCCTTGCTACTAATAGCTGCTTAGGCCAATTATACATTTATTTTACAACTTGCTTGACAGTGCCAGTCAGAATGGAAGCACTAGCTGAGGAGGAGCAGGAGGAGGAGGAGAGGAAGAGAGAAGAAGAAAGAGAACTGGCAGCCAGGAGGAGGAGGAGGAGGTTTTGCGTTAAGCCTTGGCTGTTGAGAAGACCCCAGATGGGATATTATGAGCGTCTACTGAGAGAACTGCTCCACGAAGACACTGCAAGTTATACCAACTTTATGAGAATGGAACCAGCCAATTTCCGAGAGATCGTTGGCAAAATCGATCATAGGAATAGAAAACAAAACACCCCGTTTGAGGAAAGCTTTGGAGCCAGGACACAGACTTGCCATCACCCTCCGCTATTTGGCAACTGGAAACCGCTACAAGTCCCTCATGTATGGCTTTAGAGTGGCCCACAACACCATCAGCTTGATAATTCGAGAAGTCTGTGAAGCCATAACTCCTCCTCAGAGTTTTTTTTAGTATACTGCCATGAAAATGAAAATAATGAAAGTACGGCACTTCTGAACAAGACACAACTACGGCACTTCTGAACAAAAAAAAAAGTACGGCACTTCTAAACAAGAAAAAACTACGGCAGTTCTGAACCAAAAAAATTATGTCTTCTTTGCTCAAAATTATTAAGTTAGTAACAATTTTGTTTGCTAAAGAAATATGAAAACTTTAGTAAAGTGTGATAATAAGCAATTGTTCAAGTGTATAATAAAGAAATATTACAAAATAATGGACCAATACATATTTGTGATCTAATCAAAAGGAAATATGAACAAGTTACTTGATGTGAAGAAATTGATTTTTGACTAAAATATTATACTTTCTTGGACAAAGATAGAGAAAAGTTTGGAGGGTTTTGGAACGTTTTTTTTTATTGATTGTTAACACAAATATGTGTACAAGGCGTGCTCTTTTGGGAGGATTTGGTGGCCTTGAAAAAGGCCGGGGTTGTTTGGCCTTGAAAAAGGCCGGGGTTGTCTACAAGTTCAGATACTGGCTCATATTCAATCGTGTTGAGCTACTGGCTGGCATGTCGGAAATCATCAATGGAGGGCCAGAAGGAGGCAGTGAAGAAGCTAGGTCCAGCTGCAGTTACAGGTGGCCAATTCTTTTCTGGATGGTCGTGTACTGAAGCCCAGGAGGAGGAGGAGGAGGAGGAGGAGTGAAGAAATGCTGCTGGTGCTGCGGCTGGTGCTGCGGCTGGTGCTGCGGCTGGTGCTGTGGCTGGTGCTGCGGCTGGTGCTGCGGCTGGTGCTGTGGCTGGTGCTGCGGCTGGTGCTGCTGCTGGTGCTGCTGCTGGTGCTGCTGCTGGGGTTGCTGTTGCTGCCTGTTCGTCCTCATAATGTTTCCTTTCAATTGAAAAATCATTGGCATCAGTTGCGAATGGAATTCATCAAATGTTTCCAGGTCCATCATCATGCACTCCGCCATGATGTAATCACCCATCACCCGGATTCTCCTTTGTTGAGATCAGCTGGAGGAGGAGGAGGAGCAGCCATTTGATGAATGGATGCCTGCAGGGCACCCGTTGAGCTTCTGGCCAAATCCATCAGTTCATCCATTCGTCTTTGCTGGTGGGGTTGCTGCTGGGGTTCCTGTCAACGCTTCTTGAAGGGGCCGCCCTTGGAACGCTTGACAGGAGCCGGGGGGGGGGGGGGGGCATCCATAGAAATATCCGGGTCATCAGAAGTCTCCTGGGGCCCGGATTCTTCTGCAGCACTGCTGCTGTTGTCCTTTCCAAGCTTCTTTGCAAGAACATTGCTCCCTTGCCGACTGTGAATTCTGGTTATATGGTCGACTAGAAATCCGATGGCCCCTGCTTCATCAGTTTGCCAGCACTTGTCCTGATGGATTCCAGCCAGGTCCTTAGTTGCAACCGGTGCAGGGGACACTCAACTTGGCAGCCATTGAATTAAGGAGGGCCGTCTTCTTGCCTGAGTCTTTGTAGTCCGTTAGGGTCCGGTCATAAAATATCGGGTGGTCCCGGTACCAAAACGCAACTTCCTGTTTATCCTCGTGTGGCAGGAAGAGCTTATCCTGCTTCTTCTGAGGCACATTTCCTCCAGCTGAGGGAACAGGTGAAGAAGGACCTGCAGTGCGAGCAGGTGAATTGTCAGGAGAACGAGCAGGCGCAGGAGAAGGTGCAGGCACAGGAGCAGGTGCAGAAGCAGGCGCAGGAGCACGAACACGAAGACGCACAGGAGCACGAAGAGGAGCAGCAGTGGACTTCTGGGACTCATCCGTGCTGGCAGCATCTGAGGATGACCTCGTGGCAATTCTGCGTCTCTTCTCAGGTCCCTTTGCAGGTGCAGTCTGCTTGGCAGGTGCAGACTTCTTCGCCATCTTCTCCTTCACAGGAAGAGCACTCTTCTTAGTCTTCTTTGATGAAGCAGAAGATACTTCATCATCGCTGGGTTGATGTGAAGAAAGCGACTTTTCTGCATCCTCAGCAGAAACTGCAGTTGTCCTGGTCCTTGGTGCAGTAGACTTTTTCATCGGCATGATAAAATATATTTTCTGGAGCGGTGTATTCTTGGTCTTCTCAGTATGGTAGCAAGATGCTAACTGATCTGATAGCCACTGGTCAATCTTTATATACTGCCTGGATAGCGTACCCCACTGTGATGACACAATAAACCCAGCGCATTGCATCGTATTGGATCCACACAGGATGACACTGGGCAAACACGATTGCTTGCTATGCAAACCGGCGGGTTACCCGTGGAAGCCGCCGGGTTACCCGTAGAAGCCGCCGGCTTTACTAAAGGGTGAAATTAGGGACGTATAATTCGCCAGCTTCTACGGGTCACCCACCAGCTTCTACGGGTCACCCGCCGGCTTCTACGGGTCACCCGCTGGCTTCCACGCAAGCATAGCACACAACCGGCTACCGAGGCCGGGTTTCCCGGCTTGGCCACGGGTCCCACGGGTGCTTGCCGGGTATCGCCGGGTATCCACGGGTGGCCATTTTGTAGCCGCCCGGTTGGAGCCGGGTAGCGCATTGCGTAACAATTGCGTAATACTACAGGTTCACTACGGCTAAATCGCCCAGTGTGACAGGGGCTTTAGACCTACATCGGATGGCACACTGAATGGTAATACATACTTTTGAAAGTTTAATCTGGACAATTGCTCCAAATGACCAACATAGCCAGTATTCAGTATGAAAATGTCCTGTCTGTGTTCAGAGAGAACCACAGAATAAGCACTTGATTTTAAAAATATTGGCATGTATCTGGCAATGTTTTTGTCAATGTCACTGAAACTTTTCCATGGCAGCATGTTACCTCCAATTAAACTACAAGTTGTTTTTAATTGTGCAATATGTGTGATATTTTGGGTATTCATTCTCACTACGCTTATGCCGTATTTACCAGTAAAGAACCATCCACGCTTGCAGTACTTGGTTGTTTCCTGAAATTTATGTTTGTAGCTTTGTTTTTCCCCTGGAAATTGATATTCACAGAGAAAAGTAACATTTTGCAGTAATTTTGAACAATCTACAAAATCCCATGTGTCAGTAGCAGGAATAGCCGCAAGACATTCTCGTTCTCTTCTCAAGCTAGGTGAATTTTCTCTCAGGAGTGTTAACAAGTACTGGAACTGAAAGTATTCTACATCTGTAAACCCTGAGAGGTTTTGAGATGCGTTGAATGAAAGTTCTTTGATCCTGCTGTGTTTGTGAATTTGATGGAATGTTACACTTGTTTCATCTTGCCATCTTGTGATCTGGAATGATACAAGCAAGCAAGCTAAAATTGGACCAGGTGTCTCACCATGTGGACCCAGGAATCTCATTGGCTGAAGGACTGCCATTGCCAATGGGAGTCCTCTGAAGATATTCTTCCAAGTCTATTAAATTGCCTCTAAAACTGATGTAGAAGAGAGACAAATTGTAAATTAGGCAAAGACAGAGGTACTAAAGTTGAACTTTGCATAGGAATATCAATAAATTAAAATGGCCTGGATGGAAAGTGGTGAGAGTTTCAAGCAAAAACTGGAATATGCTAAGCTGATTAGAAAGCAAGTGCTGACATAAAGTGGAGGGTGGGAGGATCAGGGCTTTACTAGAACCTGTATTTGTGCACCTGTTGGGCCAATAGGACAGGCAGGGACCATGACAATGAGATGAAGGATGAAACGGCCATCCAACTTCAGGAATCGAAACCCTGGATGCAGTGGTTGGAAGCCCAGCACGTTACCTCTGAGCTAGGCTGCTGACAATTAAATTAATTCTTACGGACATCATTAGACATAGTGGCATAAAGATATTTAAATTGAGAGTTTTATTTATGGACTTCGCTGTTGATGCTATTAGAAATGAAGCATGTCATCAAATGGAACTAGATATTAGTGAATTTGCTATCCACTTGGGCATGGCCTATCTGTCTGATTCATCAATGAGTCATTCATGAATCTTTCCAATATGGCATCCTTGCCAACCAGTAGTCCATTTTTTCTGTTTTCATCATAAATATAGGTTATGAGACCTTACTATAATAGTACCATTATGGCATCAGAGGATCATGCCGCCCCCTCGGGCTATTTATTAATAGCCTCAGGGTTAATAAGTATGATCAGAAGGTTGTGCCCCCCGGCGCTAGTGCGTCTTGACCTTAAGCTATGACGTATGGTGTGCGTTCAGTATCCGTCCAAAAAGCCCCTCAGGGTAAAATGTAATGTTTGTTAAATATATTTAAAAGGCTATTGTTAATATATATATTAGTCTGTTATAGTACATCATGCAATGCTTAAGCATTGGTATTGTCAACATAACATACATTGTAGTTTACTATTATCCTTTTAGGGAGAGGGCCAATTGATTTTAAAAAGGCAGGAAGCTTATATTAGATGTCATTTGATATTAACTCTCTGTTAAGCAACACAAAACACAAAGTCTCATGCAACATGCATTTGTGTATATATATATATATATATATATATATATATACATATATATACTGTTTTTAAGCTATATAAAGCTCGTTATAGTTGTGTATTTCCTTATTAACTTCATGAAAAGCAGCACAAAGCTAACCATTTTGTATTTACACTTCTTTTGCTTATGCTCTCTAGTGTAGCACTAGCATGTAGCATGTAGCATGTAGCATGTAGCATGTAGCAAGCCTTTCATCCAGGCTGACATATTATCCAGCATACATTCAACTGCTCTAGAGAGAGATGCTGACTGAGTACTGACATCCATAGGAATGAAACCTGGCTGGCTGTTTGTACCCCGAGGTCTTAATGAGAACCTGTCTCGCATTGGTCAGCTTTTGACATCAAACACAAACCGCTGTGCATTGCTAATTAGACAGGTGTAAATCTGTGATATCATTGTACTATACTCATTACTTTGACATAGCCATTTTGTAGAAAAAAATCAAAAAAACTTATAAATGCAACAGTTTATCCAAAAAAAAAAGCACGAAACAGAAATACATGCAAACTTTCACTCCTTTAGTTAAAAAAAAAAGAAAAGAAAAGAAAAGTCAATATCATAATCAGTTAAACAAACTTTCTTTCACACCGTTAATTATTAAAAGATAATCCTTAAGCATAAGCATTCAAATAAGGAAAAAAAGCATTTAAATAATGAAAAAAGCAGAAAAAAATCATCTAAACAATCTTTCTTTCTTTCACACTGTTAATTGTTAAAAAATAATACTTGAACATAAGCATAAGCATACCAATAAGTCAAAAAAGCATTTAAATATGGAAAAAAGCAAAAAAGAAGCAAACAGAGCAACTTGTAAATAATGAAGGACAATACATATAATCGTTAATGGCAAACAAGCACAGTGTACATCAATAGTGAAATAAAACAATAAAAAGCACAGCATGGCGCTCGCGCATTGCTCAATCGAAAGCCCTATCACCATCACACGTTCAAAGCCAATCGTGTCTGCAAGGCTTACAGTATCGAATCCGGGGCTCGTCTTAATCGTTAGTCGTCTGCCTAGTCTGTAATCAGCCGTGAAATAGGGTGCCGTCGTTATTTGAGTGCAGATCACTTCTCCTGATGAAGTACAGCGACATTGACCAGTGTTTCCACATATCCAGGCATCACTCGGGCATATGCCCATGGTGAAAAACAATAAAATCCAGAACATTGTTTTCTCTGTAATCATGCAATCAATTAAGCAATGGCTTATACGTCTTATGTCTCCAAAATACCGATGCTTTATGACACTGAGCTTCTGCTAAGCACCCCAACCCCAGCAGGGGGTAACATGATCATTACGTAACAAAACAAAAGACAGGGCGCACGTGGTCCCCCATTGAACAATAGAGGGGTATAATCTATTCAGGCTGTAAGTTATATTCACTTATATTTCTCAAACACTGCATGCTACTGCTGCTGTTGCTGCTGATTACTTGTGACAGCCTAATGAATATTATGCATCAAATAAATACCATAAAGAGACACAAAAAGTGCAGGAACGCATTTCTGCAGAAACTTGACCGCTGATCTTAATCAGTGAATTGTATAGCATTGTATTGTATTGCATTGTATTGCATTGTATTGCATTGTGTTGTGCTGTGTTGTGTTGCGTTGTGTTGTGTTGTGCTGCATTGTGTTGTGTTGTGCTGCATTGTATAGTTGTATAGATCCTCAGTAGCATTCAAAATGAGTGTTATATAGTTCAAAATACATAACACAAGAATCTTTTTGATCATGCTTAGCAATGATTTTTTGACATATAGTAGTAGTAGTAGTAGTAGTAATAGTAGTAATAGTAGTGCACAAGCTACACAAGCCGAAATTTAAAGTTACATTGCATGAGGATTTTTTGTTTTTTGTTTTAATGGACAATGTCAATAAGCAGGTCATTACAGTCAATGACCCCCGGGGGGTCGGCAGTGCATCTGATGCGACCGTTTTGACTCAAAACGCTTAGTCAGACAGCTGAGTCAAACTGCTGAACGGCGTTTATGGAAATTAAGCATGTGCGTTTACCTGGTATAGATAAGAGCCTGCCCCCCTGTGACCTATGACGCCGCAGCGGTCAGTGATCAGTACATGCCTCCATATACAATACAGCATCTTCAGCCTTTGATGTTGAGCACGTGGTCAAGGCTGGTGACCATCTGAGTAAAAACAAAAGACCACCCTGCTCTCAGGGATACTGCCAGGGGCAGAAAAAGTCATATAAAAAGTATGAGCTCTCTGGAAACTCCATCACATCAGTTGACTCTTTGAAAGAAGAAAAAACTCATCACATCTCGGCACTGCTCTGGTCTTCGGGAACTCTTCCTTGTCTACTCGATACTTCAACTCTGAATTTTGGACCAGTCTTTTCAGTCAAAAAGGTTAGTGAAAATGTTTATTTTATTTTTATTTTTTTAAGCCCTTTACTCACATAGACTCTGAACTAGTGTCACTGATATGTGTATACCATTTTATTAGCAATTGTTGTACAGTCATGATTGTATACAAGCTGGTAATGCAGTGACATCTCTGGTAATAATTGCGAAATATATAATAATAATAATAATAATAATAACAATAATCAGTCCACTCGCTTAGCTCTTATTACATAACCTTATCACCCATCGCAAATATACTGTCTACGTCACTATGACCTCGTATAGAGCCCCGCGAATAAATAAAATTACTCGCTCGCCTAATTTCTATGGCATACAACTGTATCTATGAACCTAGCTAATTAATTAGCAATTGCACGCCTTCTTTGCGCTATATAGCAGCAAACAATGTTTTTCTACATCTCCAACGCCTTTAAGTATATTTAATATACCCGAAGGGGTAAATTTCCTACACCTATAATACGAGTACACTAGAGTGTAAAAACCGCAATTAACATTAGAGATATGCTCATAATTGATCGAACAATGATCGAATTGTCTCATAAACATGTTGATTTCATCATTGTAGGCCTTCGCACCCAGGGCATCGAAAACTTCCAGTCTTGTGTCATCATCACGTCTGCCTGAAGTATGAATCCTCAGGAAAAGCCAGTGGCCGACATCTCCGCGTAAGTACGAGTTTTCATTGCAATTAACAATGTAGCAGCCTCTGCTGGTCGTCACGTATTTCAGTGCATTACACGGTATAACAGCCATCACGCTGGCCGATGTTGCAGCGTCATTCCACAGTATTTCATAAATCCGGTCTGTGTTCATGTTAGATAGATGTTGCGTAGTCAATCTGGAATAGCCCTGGATATGTCACTTTCATTATCATTACGGCTGATTCTGGGAGAGGTGACTTAAATCTGAGCTCTATTCTGACGCAGCCGTCTCGCGTCACTGGGTAGAAGTCGTCATAGTTCTGAGGAGCCAGGTCAATAGTGAATAAGCTGTAGCCATCTTTGTATTCCTCTCTGGTGATCCTCGCCTCGCTACTGAAATTAGCTTTTTCTCCATAAAGCTGGGAATAGCAGTGTATGTACTTCCCCTCTGCAAAGTCAATGCTTAGTGGGCCTGAGGGCTATGGCATGCCTGATAGACTCACATTGATGTATGCTATGTCGTAGTGCTTGAAATTGTATGGGTTCTTGCCCAGGCTACCACTCATTGATTCACCAGACACGAACCCCATCACAATCTTACTCGGTATCCTGCTATTGTACGCATCTTCTATGTAATAAGAGGAGGTGTCCTTGGCCAAATTAAATTTGCGTAATTCTTCTTTCGTATAGAAATACTTTGCCAGTGAGATCTCCTCTTCCATGACTTTCTGGTGGCTTAGTAACATGAGATTTGAAGGTGTCACGTGTTTCAGAACCAGTGTAATGTCCTTGATCTCAAGTCTGTAGTCTCTCTTGCCGTCATTGGAACTCAGTAGTCTGAAGTTACTAGAAGTAGGTGCCAGAGTAATGTCCATTGAGACGCCGTTTAAAAGTAACTTGTTCACTTTAAAAACATCGACGTCTACTTTACTCATTAGCTCCACCGTTTTGCTTGCACTCAGGAGAGCCGCTCTCTTTTTAAATCCCTCATTCCCACCAGACAGCAGGGTCACGTCGTCCATACAGCGTGCTGTGTCCTTCGTGAACAAGGCGCATTCTAGCTCAGAGTCGTTTAACTCACGCTCTCCCAGTAGAGTATTTATTAAAGCCTTGTAGCTGTAACCAGTCTGACCTCCAGTCACCACTCGATCATTAAGTCGCACCTCCACTTGATCCCAGAGAGCATGAGCCAAATTGTTGACAACCCCAACACTCCAAACACTCCGACTCTTGCTCCGCTGCCGCCGCTGCTGCTGCTGCTGCTGCTGACGTTGCTGATGATGGAGCACGGGGGCCCTCGGAGCGGTCCTTTTGCTTTTTACTCCCCCTTGCAGGAATTGGCGAGCCATCACCTTTAACCAGGCGTACGCTGGTCTTTAGATATACACTGGATAGGTCTATGTATGCTGTGCCTGAGCCTGTCACATGAAATTTCACGTCGCCCTCCGCTGAGAATTGATTGATCGGTTTATGAGGTAGATATTTAACGTCTGTCACTCCCATGTTGCTGAGAGGTAGGCTGAACAAATTGAGTGTGTCATCATAGGCCAGGTCAATCGATTCCAGAACCTTTTCACCTGCTGCCATTTTGACTGAAAATGTCCTTGAGCTTAGTGTTTTTTTTCTTCCTTTCACTGCTAGGCGTGTTAGTTTGAAGATGCTGCTTGCGTTTCTTCCCTCGTTGTGGCCACGACGTGCTGGATCTTGCTACTGAGTCAGATGAGCTTCCCCCAGCCCTTTTATCGCTTTCCATGTTCAGATCAGCCCTGGCCATTTCATTAGACTGTCCTACTGGTGACACTATTGTCAGAGGTAAACTGGCATTGACTTTCCCACTATTGCTGCTGCTGCTGCTGCTGCTGCTGCTGCTGCTACCACTGCCACCGTCACTGCGTTGCTTTTTGATCACCACTGCCCTGGGGCGGTGTGACAGTATGCTCGTTTGACCCGCCGTTTTTTTGAAATGCTCAACCCAGGGTGCTGCATCCATGGCTGCTAGGGATTTGTATCTCACCTCCATACTAGCTCTAGTGTGCACTTAGTGGAATGACTGGTTTCATCGACAAGCTCGGGTAATACGTCACCTCTGGAATTCCTCAGCTCAATAGAAATATACTTTACGTCCGTCACTCGCAGCGGTGTGTAGAGCACTGAGTGAAAGCGTGCATAACTGTGGCGTTTTATTTCACCAAGTGCTATGGCTCGCAGCACAGAGCTGTATGCGTCTCCTGTTACAACTCCTTCCACGTGAGGGCATGTTACGTAGATGACATCCTATTTATTCAGGTCAGCACCGATTTGTGGCAGGGCTATCTCGATCAGTCCTAGGTGCCACTGCCCTCTAGCCCTCTCATTACTAGGACGTGTGAATGGCTCCGGTAGTTGTACTGTAAACTTGCCCGCAGTGTTGCTCGGGTTTATCTCCATTGACTGGTCGCTAGACAGATAAATATACATGTCTTTATTTATTTTTGCCTGCTCCTGTCTTCACTTTTTTTCCTCGGCTCCAGTCTTCACTTTTTCCTCAGTCTCTTGCTTTTCAGCGGTTTGATGGTGGAGCTGAGTATCCACTGGTTATATTTACTGGGCCAAGACTGGTACTTAACTAGGCTTTCTTCTGAACCGTCACGCCTCACTCGTTTTTTGATCACTTTTTCAATTTTGAAGAAAGCGTCTGGGTCAAATTTCACAGGAGTCAGCTCGTGGGTGTAGAAGGGGCCATCGACTTTCTCCTCCTGATAGTCTCTGAGGTAATAAATGGCCACACCGTCTGAGAATTTCCTGGCTCTGATGGTGAACACTTCGCCTGTGAACTGCTCATCATAGGAACGAAAAAAGTTCTTCTGTCTATGATACGACGCTCGGACGTGGTCCCCCAATGCAAATTTGTACCGATTACGTGTCTTGTTCCTCGCCATTGAAATGGCTCTCTTGAAAACTCTATGAAGGTCTTTAGTATTTTGACTGGTGACGTATTGGTAGTCCCAAATGTCCTGCTCGTTTTCCTGTGTGACACTCTCAGGGCTGGCTCCGATGCTCGAATGAATAGTGCGGTTGTACGATTCCACCATGGCCTGGAGCTCCTCCAGATAGCTGTAGCTGCCTGTGTATTGGAAAAATTGAAAGAGCCTCTTTTTCAGTCCTTTAATCATTGCCTCGGCGTAGTTGGCCTTTGTTTCTGTATTTGTAAAGATGTGCTTTACTCCCCTGTCTTTAAGTAAATCGCTGACCTGAGAGTTTGTGAATTCAGTCCCCCTGTCAGTTCTTATGAACTTGGGCATTCCTGTGTCTCCTGCTGCATCAAATATTTCTCCAAATCCGTGTTTCATGTGTTTACCGCTTTTACTTTTGATGGGCTGAGCCCTACAGTATCTAGAGAAGACATCTATAGTCACCAGGATGTACGCGTGTCCTTCGTTGGCACTCTTGAACCTTTCACCTGTCAACACCAGCAGGTCGCAGTCCCACATGTGATTCATGCCAGGCGCTATGACTCGCCTATACTTGAGAGGCTTTTCGCGAGCTGACTTGTGTAGAGTGACAATGTCCTGCGTCTGGGCCCAGTGTTCAATTCTCCTCAGGCTTATCGAGTATCTATCTTCACTCTATATAACCGAGTGTAACTTTGCAGCACTGGTGAAGCTCCCTGGCGACCTGTGATTGTAAAATCGACGAATAAAATAGCCATCTATGTCTTTGGGGAGCAGCATTGTTATTTATTGGAGACTTTGATCCATGCACGACGTTTCCCCTTTCCTTTTACGCTAGCCTCTTTCGTTGCTCCTTCGACAGTCTTAGTCTTAGTCTTAGGCCTAGGCTTAGTCTTAGTCTTAGTCTTAGGCCTAGTCCCAGTCCCAGTCTCAGTCTCAGTCTCCTCAGTTTCAGTCTCAGTCTCCTCAGTCTCAGCCTCAGCCTCCTCAGTCTCAGCCCCAGCCTCAGCCTCAGCCTCAGCCTCAGTCTCACGCCTTTTCCTCTTTCTCCTTTTTCTCCTCTTTCTCCACTCCGAACCTCCTCCTCCTCCTCCTCCTCCTCCTCCTCCTCCTCCTCCTCCTCCTCCTCCTCTTCCTCCTCCTCTCCTCCTCCTCCTCCTCCTCCTCCTCCTCCTTCTTTTTGCTCTTCTTCGGTTTCGGTTTCGGCTTCGTATTTGTTTTTCATATAATGTAATATTCTCCGTAATTTAACGTTTGAGATTAAATTCAGTGGCACTCCTCTCTGCAGCATGAGCCAGTACAACTTGTGGTGATCGGTGGGCACTGGGAAGGAGCTCGACTGCGTGTGTAGCAGCAGGTCAACATAATAGCTTTCGTAGTCACCTTCGCCCTCGACTGACAGTAGATAGAGTATGGCCCTGGCCTTATTCACCAGCGATTGGTCTCTCAACCTCGACTCGATTTCGCTCATAATGACACCAGCCTGAAGGCCAGTCCGGTCCTGTAAGCGATCCTTAGAAGTGGACCTACCCCGTTTCATCGTATTTCCATTGAGAACCGGCGCCCCCCTGATCTCGAGGTGCCCGCCTCCGGCGCTAGAAGAGGGCCCTGCCTGTACCTCACCAGGCACTCGAAAGGAGGGCACCTGGCCCGCAGCAGGCGCTGCGGCCAGGCGCCCGGGCTCAACTGTCGTATATTTTTTATGATTATCCAGTAGACTGTGGTATTTTTCCTGAGGAATCACGTAAACTTTCTTGTTAAATTTCATTGTCATTGTCATTGCCATTGCCGTTTTCTTCTCGATCGAGGAGGCCTTTCAGGGGAGGTATGCAGAGTTCCAGGAATTCGATCAGTGTCTTGTAGTGTCTCGCGTAGAGCTCTCTCAACTGTTTTCGAGATGCCACCGTAGTCCTGAAGCTGGAGTTGGGGCCGGAGCCTGAGTTGCGCGATTTGAGCGAGGCAACTTTTGGTACTACTATTCTAGGTACTTTACGCAGCACTCCCTTGAATCTACTCAGCTCTAGATGCGGACTGTTGGAGATCCTCAAGTTGCCCTCTAATGTATTCAGTATGACCTCCGTTATGCACAGGAGTTGGTCCCTGGTGGCCTCTAGCAGTAATGTGCGACTGGAGAGAGCGGCCAGCTTGTACGTGTTCACAAAAAGCTCCAGAAAGCCGATACAGTCCTTGACTCTGTCAGGCATTATTTCCGCGTGTACAGCACTAGGGTCTCACCGGGTAGGATTGAGGTGCACAGGCGCACGTCCTCGTCGCCTGAGCTAGTCAAGTTGTTCACGACTAGGTACCCTCTTGGTTGTCTTGTGGCGTCTTCGTGTGCTTCGACTAATCGCTTCGGAGTGCTAGGGAACATCTGACGAGAGAGGAAGTGTATCTGCTGTAGGTCCCTGCATGTCTTCATTGTATTGAGGCTAATGGTGCGCGAGTAGCGCGACTGATGGTAGACATTTTGCGATATCATTATGACCGAGATGCGGCCATGATGAACTTCTCGAGTAAACAGCGAGCACATTTCGCTGGAATTGCATATTTCGTCCATCAAATCGTCCAGAATCACCAGATTGTTACCGTCTTCGCTTTTCAGTTCTTCTATCAGCTCTCTAGGTGGCAGCCCGTGATGGAGAGTCAGATTAGGTACGAGAGCCTCGAGGTCTTCAAACTTTTTCTGATAAACGCCGTACGCGTACAAGATCTTCATCGGTGGTATAGTGTACATCACCCTCGAGTTCTTCACGATCGACAGGGCCAGAACAGTTTTTCCAACCATGGATGGCCCCGCAATTACTGTAGACGAGGGCGAATCGAACTTAAAAAGAGATTCTTGATCTTGATCTTGTTCTTCGCGCTCCTCGAGCTCCTCAAGCTCGTCGTATTTTTCTCCTTCCAGCTCTAGTCCTAATTCTAGTTCTAGTTCTTCTTCTTCTTCTTCGGGGCATTCTTTTTCTTCTTCAGACTTATTAGAGCAATGCCCTTTCTCCATGTTTTATCGTGGGCGAGCTATGGCGTAGCCTACGCTGTAAGACAGTACGACGTGTGCTATATGTCTTACGCTGCCTGCAGTAATGTGCCTTAGCGAGTGCTGTATGTGCGTGCGTGTGCTTGTGCTGGTGTAGGCTTAATGATATAACTCTAAATATAACTCGTTCTTTTATTTATTTATCAATTTTATTTTATTTTATTTTATAGCCTAGCTTCGCAGGCCATGTGTGAAATACGCCAACTAGAGCTGATGCTGAATGGTGGTCCCAGTGGAGAACCTATGGATGTTGGTGGTACTGGTACCGGTACTGGTACTGGTACTGGCACTGGCACTGTCACTGGTACTGACACTGGTACTGAGCCTAATTCGCAGGGAAATACCAATCCTTCTCTACTCGGTTCAACACCACCTACACTCCCAGTACCTCTGAGGACCTCAACTCCGAAGAGCGCTTTATTTTCACCTCCTACACCTCCTTCTTCTCCACCACCACCCCCTCCCAGCCCTGCTTCACCCGTAGAAGAAATGGAGTGGAAAGAAACTGATGATGACGACGCCATTCTTTCTGCCGAAGCTGCCATGATGAAGGTGTGTATATTGCGTTTGTGTCTGCGCTTGTTTTTTTTTTTTGTTTTTTTTGTTTGTGGTTGCCCAAGAACAGAGTGACAATTTCTTTTTTTCCTTTGTACTCAGAGATATAGCCAACAGCTGAGCTACCATAGGAAGAGTGTCATGAAACTTGAAAGTTTCATGGCCTGTTTCAGTAAACCGTCACCGCTGGAGGGGGAGCCACCAGTCAAAAAGGCCAAGTTGGCCTGTGAGGTGTATGAAAAGAGACCGAGTGGTCGGCGTAGAGAAGCATCGAATGTGTATGTACAATTCTATATAGCAACACTATTACCTGGATATTACACTCTAGTGTATGCGGTTATATGCCGGTAGGGATTGTTTTATTTATTTTTATTTTATTTTATATTATTTTCTAGCAGCAACGTTGAAAATGCTCAAGTAACGCCTCTATCTCGATGGACAGTCAGGAGGGTGCTCAATTTTGAGGCCAACGATGCTGATACCGATGCTGATACAGATGCTGACACCAGTGCTGATACCTCTACTGCTACTGCTACTGCTACTGCTACTGCCACTGCTACTGCTAATGCTGCTGCTACTGCTGCTGCTGTTGCCCAAGGCCCTGAAGCAGTCAATCCCCGGCGATCGTTCACCTTCACTCGTCGTGTCATCAATGGGTAAGTCGAGTCGATTACTATATAACAGCAGAGGGACCTATATTTGTATATATATATATATATATATATATATTTATTTATTTATTTATTTATTTTCATTTATTTATTTATTTTTATTTTTTCCCCCCTAGTATTGTTGAAGATGGGGAAGTAGCCGGCCCCTCAGGGGTTCAACCACCCCAACCTCATACTCTGTCCGGTGGTGAACCACCGTGTATACCAGACCCTGATCGACATAAGTGAGTGCTGAATTTTTTGAAAAGTGACAAGGAATGTAATTTTTTAGTGCCCCAACAGGGGAAGGCATATACATTTGCTAACTTTTTTTTCTCTCTCTCTCTCTCTCTTTTCAGTATCAGCAGAGATGATGTCGTTAATACCCCGAGCGGGGGTAGGGCTAGGGATGCAGAGGATGAGGATGAGGATAGCTTTTTGTGGATGAGGGATTTGGCTCTGGGGGATTGGTCTGACAGCTAGTCAGTATTTTACCAGAATTTATTTATCTTTATTTTTTTTCGGTACATGTATCTGTCATTTATGTTACCATTGCTACCTCAATGAATAAATAATAATAATAATAATAATAATAATAATACATCTATGTATTTAATTTTTTGAAAACCATATTGACAATCACTGGAATGCTTTATTACAAAAAGAAGGACCTCCATAGGAGGCATAGCAGAAAACTTTTTATTAATTTATTTTATATATATATATATATACACATATATATTTTATTTTATTATTTTTTTTTTTTCATAGCTTAAATGAAATACCTCAAGTGGATCAGGGGGCCGAAGGCCAGGTGCTTGATGGGGAGCAGAGAGAAATTTTATTTTTAGACATGCTCTACGAAAAGAATATAATTGGTGCGGGTGTAGATGATATAGTCATGAATGAAAACGATGAACAGGCTGAGGAGGTGGCTGAGGAGGTTGTCGATGAGGGCCTCATTGAACCTCACATGATATTTGATGGCCCCGATTATGTAGTGCATTTCCACAGACACATTGAAGTTAGGAATATCAAAGACATCGAGTTTGATGGTGGAGTTGCTTGAGAGACGGTGTACAGTGTACATTTTAATGTAAATTGGGCTGGTGTTAATCTCAGGGACATCATGGGCGGTCTGGAGGAAGTGATCGAAACCATTATTACTCGACTTAATGAGAGCTATAATGCTCAAGACCTCGTCCGGTTTTTCATTCAAAATGAGGCATTTTACAGCCCCCACTCTAGCGGTCTAATACCCCTGCACCAGCTCACCATTTTCAAAATTGTTGAACTCCTGGAAAGTCTGCTGCAGTCTGATGAAGATCTTTTTCTAGATGAGCCTCTAGAGATTCATGTGGGCGTCATTAGAAACCCACTGGTGGCCGGTGTTAGTTCAGGCATTAACTATATCGAAGACCTGCGTAGATTGAAATGTATATGTGAAATTAAAAACACCGACAATTTATGTCTGGCTAGGTCAATAGTGGTCAGAGTGGCCAAGGCAAATCTCGATGCAACTCCTGTGTCTAACAAGCAAGCGCACAATCTCGCTCAGAATGAGTACAAGAGGGTGAACAATGGTAAAAGAAATGCTCAGGCTGTTGAAGCTCAGAGGCTTCACACAACCGCTGGATTTGACCTTGAATATGTACCGGTTTTCACTGATATACCCTCTTTCGAAAGAGTAGCTAACGCACGAGTAGTAGTTTTTGGCAGAGGATCTAGTGTCAGGCCTATCTATGTGGGTGATGACTGTAGGCAGCGTACTATTTATTTATTATATCAGCGCGACCCTCTAGATCCAAAAGCGGTAGGGCACTTTCATACAATAATCAAGGTGCACTGTATCTTTGCAAAGTCGGCCTTTTGCTCAAAATGTTTGACGCCCTATGACAAGAGATATGGACATGCGGGCTGTGACCAGTGCTCATCCTGTAAAGCAGAGTCATGTCCTATCCTGGACATTGAGAAGCACTGCTGTCAGGTATGTAATCGCTTCATGCACTCTGTGGCATGCAACCAGCGCCATTTAGAAAATGGCACATGTTCAAGTTCCCATCGCTGCAGAGGCTGCGGTGTGTTCTACAAGCCTGGTGATGACCACAAAGATTTGCAGAAAGCTGGTCACAGGTGTGCATTTCTGCTACATACGTCAACAAAAACCCAAGGCCGTGTCATGCAAGTATGTCTTCGCCGACTTTGAGGCTGACCCCACTGGCAAATTTCATTTGCCCAACCTGCTTGTGGCCCACTGGGAGTGCTCCTACTGTATCGGGGTGAGTTACCGCGACAATCCGCTCTGCTCACACTGCGGTACTGCATGTGACAAATGCACTGACAATGTCGACCCGAACACTGCTAGGGGCAATGCTGAGAGAGACGTATGTATGATCAGTGGAGACTGCGGGAAGAGAGGAGTTGCCTTTTTTGGTGACAATGCTGCCACAGACTTCTGTCAATTCTTGTTTAGGCGTGAATTTGAGGGGTACACTCTGCTTTTTCACAATGGTCAGGCTTACGACGCATACTTCATGGCAAAATACATCTTCTGTAGCGTGAGGAAGCTCCCTAAAGTCATTTACAGGGGGAGTAAAATTGTTGCTATCGATGCGGGGAAGTTCAGAATCATAGACTCTTTAAACTTCCTGACATTCCCTCTCAGTCAGATGCCCAATGTGTTTGGGCTGCAGGGTGTTAAAAAGGGGACATTTCCTTTTTCAACCAGAAGGAAATGTGGGACTACGTCGGCCCCATGCCCCACCCGTACTGCTACAGAGTGAACAGGATGAAGTCAAAAGCCAGAGAAGAGTTCACCGGGTGGTACGTCCAGCAGAGGGGTAAGGTCTTTGACTTCAAGAAGGAGATACTAGCCTATTGCGAGGATGATGTTAACATTCTGCAGGAGAGCTGTAACTCGTTCAGGAGCTGGCTCCTCGGCATAACATCCAGAGAAGAAGTTGTTGATGTTGGCGAGGGAGGCGAGAGAGAGGTTAAACTCATCGGAATTGACCCCTTCCAGTATAACACCCTGGCCAGTGTGTGTATGGCGACTTATCGCCACATTTTCTTGACCGAGAAGTACTCTGTCTCGCTCGGAGATGGTCGCAATGTGGAGGGCTACCTTCAAAATGACCAATTGCAGCTTGTTGACACGGCGGGTGGCTCTGTTGACATGGGTAGTGTAGAGATAAAGGGCATGGAATTTGTTTCAACCCCCTTTGCTAGAATGCCTTCATGCGGTTTTGCAGGACTTGATGCACACAGCCGAGTATGAATCATTTGGCTAGAGTACGAGGCCCAGAGACACGGAGTGACCATTCTCCATGCACGAAATGGGGGCGAACATCGAGTGATAAACCAAACCAAGGATGGGTGGTTGAAACTGGATGGTTACCATCAGGACACTGTGACAGGGAAAGAGACAGCCTGGGAATTTCTCGGCTGTGTGTACCACGGGTGTAGGAGGTGTTACGGTGGCCCCAACACACCTGCTAATGTCAGACACCCCCACACAGGCGAAAGCCTGAAATCGCTCTATAAGCGAACAGAAGCAAGGCTGGCGTATCTGAGGAGGGAACTGAACTTTGAAGTTCGCCTCATGTGGGAATGCGAATTCACGAACATGCTTACCACGAATGAGAGACTGCGCGAGATTGAAAGAAATTGTGAGCTGCTACCTCGCCTGGATCCACGGGCCGCTTTTTACGGCGGTCGAGTGAATGCAGTGAAGCTGTATCATGAGGCAAAGGAAGGAAAGAGGTTGGGCTATGTGGACATCTGCTCCTTATACCCTATGGTACTGAAGAATGATGTCTTCCCAGTAGGGATACCAGAGGTAATCATTGACCCCCCTCCTCAGGACATTCACAAATACTTTGGTCTCATTCAAGCACGCGTCAGACCTCCTAGAGAACTCTATCACCCCTGCCTCCCCCTACGTTCAGGCGGTAAGCTCCTATTCCCATTTTGCAGCAGGTGTGCACACAATTCATCTCCAGACCCCTGTAAGTGTCCAGACTCTGAGCGTGACTTAGTAGGTACTTGGACGTCTGTTGACCTCGAAGACGCCCTCAGAGTAGGCTATGTGGTAATTAAAGTGTTCGAGGTCTATCACTTCAAGGAAAGGGCCAAGTTTAACAGGTCCCAGGACACTCCGGGGCTGTTTTCAGATTATGTTAACTTATTTCTTAAAGGGAAACAGGAGGCATCGGGGTGGCCTTCTCCGGATATGACTGAAGAGGCAAAAACTGAGTACATTGAGCAGTACGAGTCTGTTGAAGGTATTCGTCTTGACAGACAAAGCATTTCACTCAATCAGGGGAAGAGGGCCACGAATAAACTGCTCCTGAATAGCTTCTGGGGTAAGTTTGGCGAAAATAATAACCACAGAACGCACAAACTCACAGAAACAGGAGCAGACATTTTCAAACTGCTGGTCAACCCATCTATCACTCTCCGAGGTATGCATGTCTTGGACACCAATCGCTGCATGATTGAGTATACGCACTCGGAGGGGTTCCTCCCCGAAATGACGCATGTGAATGTTTTTATTGCAGCTTTCACCACGGCTAATGCAAGGAGCCGTCTTTTCAACGTCCTGCATAGTCTGGGCGAAAGAGTGATCTATTTTGACACCGACAGTGTAGTTTATGAATATACAGAGGGGGACGATAAGCAATATACACCGGACATGGGTGATCACTTAGGTCAGTGGACGAATGAGCTGGGGAGTAACCAGTTCATCTCGCGCTTCGTGAGCAGTGGGCCGAAATCTTACGCATTCTTGACTAATGACGGCGACAAGACAACGAAGCTCAAAGGCTTCACTTTAAACTACGAAGTCAGTCAACTTTTGAACTTCGATAGTATCTGCAAACTGGTGTTGTTCTGGGCTGACCCTGACAACAATCCGCTGAGTGATGAAGATGTCGGTGATGAGCAGCCACATGTTGCGGTGCCGTACAGTAAAATAAGGCGTAATAAGTATGAATTTAAGCTTTTCAATAGAGACGAGATCAAAAGGTTCAAAGTGACTTACTCGAAGAGACGCCTCATCCCGGGCACATATGACACTCAACCTTTTGGTTTTTAGGTGAAATTCCTTATTACCACATTATTCGGCACTTTACTCCAGCTCCATCAACACTACCTGTCCACCATTTTCTATGTATGACTATATTTTCACAGTAATTGCCCAGTTTGCATGTAATTGTTTTCTGTGTCACTCTATATTATGTATATTCTTCAAAGCATCAATTTTGACCACTTATTTGTTGCATAGGGTGCATTTCACACCAACTGTATATATTTATTTATTTATATATATTTATTGTTACTGTCAAGAGAAACCGCAATGAAATGTATTGACATTAATGTGATTCCGATAATAAATTATTGTCTGTTTAAAATATAAATATCATTGAGTTGTTACTATTTACTGAACACTTTAAGGACAGCCACTAAGCACTAAGCACTAAGCACTAAGCACTGTGCACTATGTACACTATGTGCACTATGTACACTATGTACACTATGTACACTATGTACGCTATGTACACTATGTACACTATGTACACTATGTACACTAAGCACTTCCAGGCTTTAACGTGTAATGGCACTTTTCACTAGAGAATTATGCTTTGAAATTGGGCCTTTTCACAATGAAAATGGAAATTCACAGGCAACCTTCTTTTTTACCTCATAAAAACAACAGACATGGAATTTAAATCTCAAAAAATTTATTGCATGCAATGAAGAAAAAAATAAAAATACATTTTACACATGCACATAGATGTTGCATTGAGTAAATAAGTGCTGACAGAACATGTTAGCCGGACACTGACTGGATATTTTGTTTTTGCACAATCTTCATATAACAAAAATCAAGCAGACGAGCTGACAATTCAATAAGAGGTGACAAGGCATATTTAGTGATACTTTCCTTAGACCTCCCAATGCCACCCACATACACAAAAATGTCAAAAACATCACTCATGAAATACAGTCTTTTGTGATTCAGTCGGGCAGCAATTAGTTTGGCAATCTGAAGGACATCTTTTTTGGTCACTTTCTCCAGAGCCTCATCGACAACATCTTCAGAAGGAGGTTGCATCATCAGGTCGGTCCATGAATGGCCGGTTTTGCGTAGCACTTCGCTGCTGAAGATGTACTCTAAAATTTCCATTTTAGTGGGACGATGTATGACGAGATCGATAACGTCGTAGCTGTACTTCACACCCTCATCAGGGAGGCCTGCTAAGTAGCCCTTGACACTTTCTTCGCAATCTTCACGAGTGGGGAATAAAGTGTGAGACTTCATTCCACGCTTCTCAACATTCCACTGATAAGCCTTGACTGTTGTAGCCTCCTCGGGATTCAGAGTCTGTCCCTCAGCATCCTTGGGTGGTGTAATGATGACCTGGTGAATTTTCTCCATAGCACCATGTAGTTTTTCGTACTCTTCTTTGCGTAGATTAATAGTCTTGCTGTGGTGGCATTCACTGACATCGGTGAGTTTTTCCTGTTCAGTCTTCGGGTGTAGAAAAGAGACATAGTGCACTGCCTCCTTATCGCCCCTCTGAAACTTGGTGATCATGACAAACTGCCTCTTGGTAAGCCCCACTTGTTTCGATTCACCATTCAGAAGGGCATTGTAAAGTTCAGTTGATGCCTCCTTCAGCTTCTCAAAGGACTTCTTGGCAATATGGACATTCCTCCATTTGGAGGTGTCACAGCTGTAGCGTGACACTGTGACATATCCTGACTTGTATTGCTGTGCAGCATGAGCTATAACTCTTGTGTGCTCTGACAAACAGAGAGTCATTCCACTGGATCCCTGAGGAGTCTGAGTGTCAAGTTGGCTTGTTGTCATGATGTAGCTTGTGTGGTATATCTTTATCAGCTCTTGAGAAATGCTTGATGGAAGCTCTGGAGCTCAGCATTTATACCAGGTAGAGTACATTGCCCTCAGAGAAGCCCACCATGCATGGTATGGCATCATGAGTAGTATCCAATCATCGATATCACTGAGCGACCTTAGGGCACATCAAGTCAACATCACACAAGTGATGACGCCAATCATAGGACAAGAATGAAACTCATATGCCCGAGGGTTCACTCATCAGCTCCTCCTCCTGGACAACGTCGGAGCGGGGAGCATTATTCCCATTGATGAGGACAAGAGAGCAGTCCACAAATTGCTGTCTCCATTACCGAGAGACAAATTGACTATGCAAGTGATGATGACGATATATAGAATCACAACTTGACAAATAAAAATCACTTCATTTTTCGGTATAGTTTTACCGAATATCTTCCACAGCCTACTGCTAATACTTGTGCTACTCATGGTAGAGTTAATGTCCACATTGTGCTCTATTAATGGATCCTGGAAATGTTCGGTATTTTCAGGTTTAACCTCTGTATGAGCACCTGAGATGTATTTTTCGGTGATATCCTCACCCTCCATGGCTGCAAGGTAGACTAAAATAAAATACCCTATAGCAGGTATATTATTCTTTTTAATTTTCAATAAACATACACTCAGCGCCACCTGTATGTGTAACTGTCTATTAGCACTGAAACACTTAATGATATGCAATATAGCTCATTTTAGTAAACGTTAACTAAACGTCAATGCCTGCGGGTGTGAACATCTATCGACTAAACGTCAACGCCTGAGGGCGATCATGCCCATTGACTCCTTGTAGTGAGCCCGGGGGGCACAACGTAATACCTTTGATCCAACAGAGCTATATAGCCCCGGGGGGCGGCATGATCCTCTGATGCCATAATGGTACTATTGTTGTGACCTTATTGCCATAATGAAAAAAGTATAATAGGCATTGAGAAAAACATTATATGAGCAAAATCACATCGAGAAAAACAAGTCCAAGATTCAGTAACATTACATGCATTAACAATAATACGACTATTGTATACTAAAATACTAATAAATTATATAAAAAACCGATATATACCTTGCGCCCTAATTTGAGGCCCAGATAAATGATTGAAGAGGTTCGAAAATATTTGACTGCGTTCACTGGAACTTGTGTCCATATTGCATCACCCGTGTCTCTTACATATCTAGGTGTGTGCAACACCTGATCCCATTCTTCACCAATGTTTACTGCCCAAAGGTGACCTCCTCTTTGGCGACATATTCTATTTGCAGAATTCCAATTTCCAGAGAAGTTTGTGTGCACACTGCAGCAAGTTATAGAAGTGAGATATGTAGCATTTTCAGGACAGGGCAATTTAAGCTTAATAACCTCTGGAAATGTCGGGTAGGACATTGCGGAATATGGGTCATAAGTAGCCATTGCTTTAAGTGTCAAAATAGATTTTGTCTGAGATTTTGTGCGGTTTGAACAACTATTGTGAGAAACTGGCCATAACTCTTCCATACCAGTGGCAACTGTTGACCTGTGAACTGGAATGTAAGTGGCTCACCATCTTGATGTATCTCATCTTTTATAAACAATTTTAGGGAACTGTCCATGACAGTGGTATTGTAACCACTCTGTTCTATTGTTAAAGTCATATCTTCATCATTTCGTTTCTGCCTTTCCATGTAAGCAATAATTATGAAACCGTTCATGTAATGCATTAATCGTTCTAATTTTGAAAAATAAACTTTAAGTGCATGTTGCTCATTTATCCTAGAGAGCATGAAAGAAAATTTGAAACATGTTCCTGAAAACTCCTCTATATTGTCCTTCATTGTCTTAGACTTGATCCAAATTAGTTCACAAGGATTTGTTCCCCTGAATTCAGTATAACTATATAATAACAAACATTGATATGCTCAGCAAGCTCCATTGTTTCTTTGCAAACAAAAAATGTCCATGCCTTTTCAAACTTACTGCGGTGCTGAAGGACTTCATTCTTCGGTCCTGGAAAGTTTACATGGATTTCGATCCAACTTCTTCAACTTTACCGTACAACTGTCATGTCCCTTCAAATCTATTATATTATAATATATATTCAAATCTATTATATTATAATAGATTTGAAGGGACATGACAGTTGTACGGTAAAGTTGAAGAAGTTGGATCGAAATCCATGTGAACTTTCCAGGACCGAAGAATGAAGTCCTTCAGCACCGCAGTAAGTTTGAAAAGGCATGGACATTTTTTGTTTGGAAAGAAACAAGGGAGCTTGCTGAGCATATCGATGTTTGTTGTGAAATTCCAGGCTGTATTGTGGCTGTGAGTACATAATCCAGTTACAAATTTCTTTTGGTTCAAATTCTTCATTAGCTATTACAGCAAAAATTAAGCAATGTCTTTTAAGTTCAAAGTATGGGATTTTTTCATCACTACTACAAATGAAGCTGAGATCTGGCTTATACAATTTTATGATAACATTATGAGTGCCACATATATCACATGGGTTAGTGAGGCCATTGCAACTTGATGCATGTTGCAAAATAAGTATTTTCCCACTATGTGCATTTGCCTGTCCGTAGTGATAAATCACAATTACTAGCTGTTTGCCAAATGATGGTAATGTCATATTGTCTAAGAGTTGTGCATAGTCACTCGAACACAGGGGACCAATCAGATTTATTTTCCGATTATATTTTATATCTCTTTTTATGACCAACCCACCATACTGACACAAATACCCCTGTGCTCCAGTGGCAGACGAGTTAGAAATAGCCTGAAATTCATATTATTTTCTTTCCATGTTTCGGTTATCGCTATCCGCTGATATTCAATTAAAGAAGCATTTTCAAAATTCCATGAAAGCCAGAAACTTTCTGACTTTGGAATGCTGATAGTTTTCACTTTTTCCATGTCATATGTTTTTCTGTAAGTAATCATAAAACGTTCACTGCCACGTTTCTGTTTTAATAAAATGTATATCTGAAAAGTACTAACTTCTGCAATAGAATTCCTCGAGCACTTAACTTTTATTGGTGAGGCCCACATTGAAGGTCCATCATACAAACGGAGATCCTTTTTGATGAGATTGCACCTTGAATAAATGTGAACGAATGATCCGATTTCAGTTCTAACCAATACATGATATTCAGTAATATCCATTTGAGGGAAGTAAGAAAAAGGTTTATCATTTGGAAAGTGTAATTGTTGAAGTGAATGATAAAGTGCTGGCATATTCTTGCTAATCACAACATTACACTCTTTAACTTGAAAAGAAACAAACAGCCTTGAATATGTGGACACTTGGAAAATGTGCAAGCTGATTTGAGTTAACGAAGTATTGGATATTATGTTAAATGGTTCAAATTGTCTTGAAATAACTATTGTGTGTTCCCTTTGAGAATTGGCTCCAGTAGCTAAGTATGTGATTTTCAAATTAAACGTTTCATGAAGAAATTGATCACTTGTTGGCACATATGATCAGGAACCTTCAGTTTCCATTCATGATGACTGACATTTGTAACATTTAGTTGCCATTCAGGATCTTTTTTATTTAGGAAGTCCATTATTTTCAGAGAACCAAAAAGTCCTTTTCTATGTTCACCAACAAAAGCATGAGGGTTATTTCTGCCAAAACAAATCATCCAAATTTTCTTGCAAAGTAATAATAAATGTGACTGTGCTTCTAGAAATCCTGTATTTAAAGTATTTCCCATTTGAAAAGAAACCCATTGCTCAATAAAGCCTTTCCATGGCATCAATTTCATTTTGTGGTTAGATCATAGGCTTTTTCAGGTTCTCACGAAATCTAGATGAGCTACAAACTGCAGTGCTGATATCCAATTTCCTTATATACATTATTTCGAAGATCATGAATGTCTTCCTATTGGTTTATATACTGCATAATTTATGCATACATGTCAGCCAGAACCTTTATATCAGTTTTTGCAGCCAGGTAGGTTGGGCATTATTTTAAAGAGGAACACAGTAGAATATAAGATAACATTATATAGCATAATATAATATAATATAATGTAATATAATATGATATATGATAATGAATTTCTATCTGACCTGCCCAATTATCTAAAGGACTCAAGTGGTGTAACACTTGGTAATCTCATGCTCATATTTCATATGCTGACAACATAATTCTACTTGCACATTCTGCAACAGCACTCCAAAGCAGCATAAATTTTCTCCATGAATTCTGCAAAAAGTGGCATCTAATTGTGATGTAGCAAAAACTAAAATAATGAAATTTGGCAATAACAGACAAAATCAATTTTACTATGATACCCAAGAAATTGAGAATGTTGAGTCCTTTAAATATCTTGGCCATGTGCTAAACAAATGTAACTTGCATAAAGAAATGACTGCTTATTTTGTTAAACAAGCACAAAAAAGCACTTTTTGCTTTGCAAAGGGACACCAAGCAGACACTAGGACATATTACTCCTAAACTTGCCCTAAAAATGTTTAACACATATTTTTACCAATCCTTGAGTGTAATTGTGAAATATAGTCTAGTAACAAACCTGTAAATGAACTAGAGAAGGTACAATTAGGATACCTAAAAAATATATTAGGAAACAGACCTCATCACAAGCTGTGTATGGTGAGACTGGCAGATTCCCATTACATGTACGACAACAGTTTAGAATGATCAACTATTGGATTAAACTAGAAAAACTGCCAGCTAATAATATTCTTAAAATATGTTTAAATGAGCAAAAAGATATGCACACTTCTGGTAATAATGCTTGGGCTGGGAAAATTATTGATATGCTCAATGAACAGTATCCACAAATAGACCATTTAAGACTTGCAAACAATGAGCTAGAGTCCATTGCTAAAACATTCAAATCTAAAATCTATGAGAAATGTCAGGAAACTATACAAGCTGAAATGAATGACTCTATACTACAGCCAAAACTTAGAACTTATAAACTCATCAAGACTGATTACAGGCGAGAACCCTACCTGAAATAGAAGATGAAAAACATTGTCTCATAGTATGCCCACATAACATACTTAGTCGTGAGGACCTCTTTAAATTGCTAATGATCACAGAAAATGTTGAGCAACTAACCAAAGAAGACAAATTTAAGACCATCATGAAACTAAAAGAGCCTGAGTTGTTAAGATTTCTCGTAAATATTGATGCCTAATGAATGTTTGGGTCATCATCTATCATCGAGCATTAACCATCACCCCCCAAACCAGCAGTTTCTGCACTATAAGTATGTATATAACTGTTGACTATGCCTTGTTATATATACTTAATGCTCATATTACCATGCTATTGTTCAGCAACTGGGACAATGGATGTGTAGATAATCTATTGATAATGTATACCTTTAACTTTATACCATGTATATATATATTGAATATAGAATTAGTCAGTAAAAGTAGACTTGGTACATGTTTTTTTTTTCTGTTATTTTTGACAAATGCATCATGTATGATATTAGTCAATAAAAGCATATATGATATTTATAGGTTATCAGGAAACTATACAAGATATCATCACCCGAGACCCTGTATCATCCCGAGACCCGAAGGGTCAAGGGATGATACGGGTCGAGGGTGATAATACCTGGGAGATACAGCCTCTTGCCACTGTGATAACCTATTTATCCCATGACTGTCTTTTTATAGTTAAATTTAAAAAACTTGACCATATACTCATCATAACAGTAGTCTGTAGCCAACATGCCTCCTCCAATTCAACAAGTAAGCGTGGCTTATAAGAATATTTCTCATGCTTGATATTTCACAGTGTGATCAATTACTATGTCAAAATTTATCCCCTGCAATTTCGTAAATATTGAATAACTAAAACTGATGTTTTGGGTGTCTTGAGCAACCGAAACAGAGCTTTAAATTCAGATCTACAATGCAGCTGAGCTAAATTTAGCACTGCAAGCCTATGACTTCATTGATGACGTCACAAAAACTATTCCAGTCAGCTAAATGCCACAGTGGAGCTAAAATGGCAGTGTTTGGATGCTTTTAAGTTTTTGGATTCCCTGTGGATTGGTTTTTGGGAATATTTCAAGAAATATGACAACTTTTGACCGATTACAAGCTCAGGAACAGACACAGTTCACCTAAATGGCTTCAGTGTCACACTTGAGTGGTGACTTGTTGTTGATCAACAAGTGGCAGTTTTGAGATCTCCTGCACAACATTTGAAGGTATTAGTACCCTCAGAAGTGTTCTGTAATTATAGAATAATGAAAGAAAAATAGTTTTTATCCATTTGATGAGTCTGAAAACATTTTTACACTAATTTATGTAGAAAATGCCATTTGAACTGATGACGCTCATGACACACTGAAATCCCAAATTTGTCATTGTTTTGAACAAAACAAACTGATGGCAACAGCATTTCATTGGCCAGTTCAGTTTTGGAGGTGTGTCTCTGAAATTGCTCCTGATTGGTGGAAATCAATATCATCCCTGTTTATTGGTTGCTCATTGGTTAAAAATTTAAAAACCTGTATCATCCCTGCAGTTCTTGTCTATGATTGGCTGAATCTCGTATCGCCCTCGAAAAGCCGTATCGTCCCTCCAAGCCTTTGATATCATCCCTCTGAGATCAATATCACCCAGGGAAAAACACCAGTATCAGGGAAAAAACATGTTCAGTCATGGGATAAAATATGATATAATATGATATTTATAGGTTATCACATGGCAAGAGGCTGTATCTCCCTGGTATCATCACCCGAGACCCTGTATCATCCTGAGACCCGAAGGGTTGAGGGATGATACAGGTCGAGGGTGATGATACCTGGGAGATACAGCCTCCTGCCATTGTGATAACCTATTTATCCCATTACTCCTATTTATAGCTATAAATTGAAAATTACTTGATAAGGTACACCCATCATAACAGGAGCTTATGCAAAGCTCCTCCAATTCAACCAACTACTGTAGCTTCATTAAATTTGTATTATGCTTGATACTTTACATGATGAATACACACTACTTCATGAATTACCCCCTCAAATTTTATATATTTCGGATAGTTATGGCTGTCTTAAGCAACAAATAAAACTCTAAAGTCAACTCAAACCTGCAACTGAGTCTATTTTTAGAACAGCAAGCTTATGACGTCATTGATGACGTCACAATTCTGGTTCATGAAAAGCAACTGTCGGAGCTAAAATGCCAGTTTTGTGTGTTTGCAAACATTTTGGATACCCTTGGGATGCATTTTTGGGAATATTTTGCAAGTATGATAAATTTTTACTGATCAGAAGTGAGGCAAAAACATATACTCTGTCTGAATGGCAATTGATAGGACTTCAGTGGTAACTTTGTTTTTGATCAACATTGACAGCAAGTGGCAGTTTTTAGATCTCCTGCGCAACATTTTAAGGTATTGGTACTCTCAGTATTCGCTGGCCCGCTGCGACTAGCTGACACAGTACGCAGGTAGGGGCTGCCATTTACCAGGAGGGATTCCTCCCGGTAACGTGCGTGCACATCCTAGGCTTTAACATTGAAAATGCCTGGACCGGAACGTGTATCAAAAAATTAGTGCTTGGCCAATCAGCCATGGGAGATGGACAGCACCGACCTGCCTATCGTGTTCACGCTTAGGCAGTTCCCAGCCAATCTGGCACAATGCCTTGAGACTTTATATAAATAATTAGAATAAATGTAGAAAAGGGACTGAGAAGTTAGATGAAATGAGGGAGGTAGAGATCTGGTGTTCCCTTATTACTATCCTTCAACAAAGGGACACAGCCTGACTTCCGGTGGACAACAGGTCAACCCGGACCTCATCACTGACTAGGCAAGTGAGTCCAAATCCTTCCTACCATGTAGCCAACTCCAGCAAGAAGGCTGACTACAATACAATATCTATCTCAGTGATTGAGTACAGTATGTAAACTACAACAACCACTGTCTACATTGGCTATTAAGATTGGGGTCCCACAGGGGTCCATTTTAGGTTATTTTTTATATAAGTTAATAACATATGCAAACAAAGCATTTGATTCTTTGAACAATATAAGAGGCCTGGACTGCCCTCCAGAGACGTGAGAAAAGCACTCCCTCTCCTCCTGATGATGACGCCATCCTCATGGTGGGAATCGATGGCACCCTGCAGCCACTAAATAATTTTAAAATACCCTTGAAAACAAGCATTCAAACTCCGGCCGAAATTGGAACAATTTCTTGCAATTCTTGTGCAAATAGATGGTCTATGTATGTAGATGCATCATTTTTCCCTTCTTTTCTTTTTAAACTTTTTTTTCAGGCTGTATCCTGCGTGCAATCCACATTTTCCACATTCTCTGGGCTCGCTATTATTGATTCCTGGATTTGCCTTGTCATTGTCCCCCTTCCCCCTTAACAAATCTAAATACGCCAATATATATTCATTTGAAATGATGCCAAGAAATTTTGTGGCGAAATAAATGCAATTGATTTTTTACGGTATTGAGTGGTAGACTGTTGTTGATTCACTATTCTTTTCTTTTTTTCATCGTCTGGCAAATTCTACAATTTTGTCCAATAACGTCATTCTAACTGATCTTCTAACATGTAATGGTAATCTACCTGTCTCACATTACCCAGCCCGTTGATGTTAGTTAATTTTGTTACCCCTGACGTATTCTTATTAAGACATCCCAATTGTAACTTTTCTAAATCATTTACAGGTTTTTTGCCTGCCCATGTTTCTATATTATATTCTAAGATTGGCAAAATATAGGTGTCAAACATTTCTCAAAGAGATTATGAAATTTCTGCATCCTATGGTTGTTTCATCACTGAAATGTTTGTATCCAGGCTCAGCCTTGCATCTCTCAGATACAACTAAAAATGTCTTCAGGAAGGTAAATTTAGTTTTGTCAAATGAACACCAAATAACGAGTAGTCAATCAAAATGTTTGATTAAGAGTTCTGCTTCAATACCTCTGCATTGTGCTGCCAAGGATGAAGTGCTATTTACACTAAGTAGTGGTAGAAATTTGGTTACGTCATATCTTGTTTTCTTACTATAAGTGTCTCATGGTAATCTGTATTTGTTTTTTTAATCGGTTATACCATGATGCAGTTTCAATAACAAAAATAGGTTCAGTGATTTATGTTTAGCAAAAAATGGTATCTGGGTGACTCCATTTTACCCCAATCAATCTGTTCCATTTCGCCCCAGATGGACTTAATTAATGAAAGTAAATCAACAAAAACTAATTATACCCATTAAACTCAAAAAGTATAGCTGATTCTACCAGGGTTAATATCATACATTAATGAGTCACGTTCATTAACCCATTAATTACAATTTCCGAAAAAGGTAAATATTTTCAGAACGATAGGAAGAATCAATTTTTTCATGGCATACTAACACCATTCAAAATGACTGTCATTGAGCCAGAAGTTAATTTATGCTATTTACAACTGGTGCAGTGCCAAAAAAGTAAGAGAATTTTCAAAGTCCGATTTTTTCCCGTTTACCCATTTTGCCCTGCCTTCCACTATAACTGTCGATTTTTCAAAACATATTTCTCTTGTAGATAATTCGACGCTATGATGTCATTCTGCTTCAAGAGTTGCGGGCCAATGACACTCTTATGCATTCCTTGCTGAACCAAGTCAACAACTGTACTTCATGTTTTCATATTAGGTATGTGACACATGTACTGAACTCGGATATATGTTACTATGTCAAAAAATGGCTTGCTTGACAAGTCATAGACATAGCATAATCTTGAAATTTTCGCAATCTTCAGAGGTAGCTCCATCAAGGTGGGGGGACGCCATTTTTTTCCATGGCAACCAAGCCTGAAATCTGTTGCAATAGCAACAAACCCAGGTTTTCGGAAAATTTAATATTTCTTTACCACTGGCACTGACAGACTTCATCCAAGTTACTTAAAAAGCCCCCTTCACACATAGCCGAATCAGATGCTGGAGCATCCTGGAGTATCACTCCGGCATATCCGGGTAATACCATGTAGACCTCGTGTTTATTTCCGGCATTGTCAGGGGCAATCTTGGACCACCGTGGGCCTCCGGGGAAAAAATTAAACATGCTCAATTTTTCATGCCGGAGGTCCCGGAGTAATTTAATCTGTGTTGATCCATGTAGACACCCAGTAGACTCCGCCAAGTCCGGGAATCTCCGTATTGACTCCGGCATACTTCATGTTATCTCCGGCTATGTCCAGCATCAACTGGGCATGAAAATTTCGCCGCCATGTAGGCCGGAGAGTACAAGGACCAACACGGTTCCACACAAATGAACACAGTGTAAAGACCGGTTATATCGGCGAAGGCACCCTGTAAAATCCGGTTCACTCCGCACTCTTCCGGGACAGTAGTGTTAACTCCGTGTTGCTCCTTGTTGACACCGTATTGCAATTGTGTACACACCGCCAAACATTTATTTTTTGTTGTCATTTTCAGCTCTTTGATCTCGGACCCCGGAGTGAAAGAAATTTTACTCTGGGACACTCCGGCATCTGATCCGGCTATATTAACTGCATGCTTCATGTTGGTTATATGACCTTTAAGGTCAAAGGTCAATGTCATGGTGGGAATTGGCGTTAAATGTCCAAATTTGGCCCTTTTTCACATAAAAACCTTTTTAGATTCATTCTGTGTAGCACTCAATACCTGTTTCCATGCAAACAGTTATTCATCAGTAACTTGACATAGTCTAAATTTGTTCTGGATATTTGTGTTGTCTTGGTATCCATGGCAACGAAGTTCAAAATGATCATAAAAAAATCAAACATGTCCATTACAACATTAGCCCCGGGGACCCATTCGTGAGCTAACACTTCCTGTGATTTATTTTATGAAAATGACCTACTTGCAGAAATATGTTGGTCAGGGGACCTTCAAGGTCAAAGGTCAAGGTCATGATGAAAGTGAGGTTAAAGGCCCAATCTTGTCAATTTTTGCAGTGGAAAAAGACATTATAAATCCTAACCAATGCTACATGGATTGTAAGTGTTCAAATTAACATTGGTTCTTGAGAAACGTGATGTAGTCCTGGCTACTTTTATTATTATAGGATGTTGTAGAAAATGATTGTATTAAAACTTCACAACACATTTACAATTTTACATTTGATTTCATGAACAATCAGTTCTATTATAGTACTTCCTGAATCTTCAATAGTTGAAACAATTGTATTTGTGTGTCTGTTTTTTGAAGGAGCAATTATTATGAGATGATATTAAGTGAAAAACTGGGGTAAAGTACATTTAAGGAGCGGTATGGTTTCTTCTACAGGTAAAGACACTTTTGATTATCATTCATGATTTTCATAGAGTGCTCTGCAAAACAGAGTTTACATTGGCATTCGGTGTTGAATTTTCCAGCCAATGGCAATGCTACGTCACTGCTCTGGACGGCATCCTAGTTAAGATAATGCAATATTGATAATAAACTATTAAATTATTCAAAACCACATTTGACATCTTGCATAATAAACTATCATGCTTTGTTGATCCCACCCAATGGGGTAAATAGGTGTGGTGGTGTGGAATCCAAGCCTTATCTCATCATTATGTCTGCCTCTGCCAGCTGGTCATATAAGCAGACTAAACTTCAGAGCCAGAAGCATTGAGACATTGACATTGACTTATTTATAATATTGCAGTCCATTTTATGCTGTTCCATGCTTATGCATTGTATGGACTAACATGACTAAAAAGCAAATTAACCTTTGATTAAAATCATACAATAATTTATGTTTTGCAATTGACCTGTGTTTTTTCAGAGGCGAAATTGGACCAGTTTCTACCTACCAATATCCGGACCCCAAAAAAGCATTTGCGCGGCCACCTTTTGCCATTCTATTGAATATTCCAACTTTTCCAATAGTGGCTTTAGTGGGTATCCACACAACTCCTGGAATAAATGTCACGAAGTATGAAATTGAAGCCCTAGTTGATGTCCACAATGCTGTGAGGGATCTATGGGACACGGAAAACATTGTAATAATGGGTAAGACTATATGCTTTATGTAGTATGGGTTCTTACCGTAAGAATTGAATCGTTAGACATTTTTTAGGGTCTCACAGTTTAAGCCAACATGATGTATACAAGTTTTTCAACTATTGGCAGACAGCTGGGTCCAAACAGTTGAAAGTTGTTCTAATTTAGTGAAAAATGGACCAATAACCGACAAGAATTAGATTTTGGTTACCCTATTGCTTACGAAACAGCTTACCACATTATATATTTTTAATATTGAGACTGCTATTTTGCTTAAAGTTTTTATGCTTAGAGGCTTACTGGTAAGTTATTCCATTGTATCTACAATATTCCACACTATATTCAGTTTTTGCGGGGATGTCTATTGTTAGTTGCTACTAAAACTTCCTTATCAGGTCATGTGATTGCTGAATAATTACTAGGTCATGCAAGCACAAATGACAGATGACAATATTAATATCTATTTAACACTGACAAATTGCTTCCGTCAGCAGGAACATACAATGAGTGAGTGATGGGCAAATTCCACTGTGGTGTTTACTGTGAATAATCATCAGGTGCTAATCATAGTACATCTTTGTTATAGAATAAAATTGAATATTATCGAAGTTCTGGTTTTCCCCAAAACATTCTTTCCAAGTAGGATTTGATTTACAGTTGGTTCATGTATATTGCTTACTTTCGCTTATTATTTATATAAAAACTGGTTATCATGACTCATGTTCCTATCTGTTACATTACACTCACCCTGGTGGTTATGACTCATCATGGATGAGCAAATGATATGGTGCTTGCACCTCTGTGCATATTAGCATTTCATAAGTCATGATTGCAGCTGTATGTCAAAAAAAAAAAAAGCACTTGGCTGAGCAATGAGGTTATATTTATGTGATGCATTGGTCTGGTAATTTATTTTAGTTAATTTGGCATTATTGTGGATTTTGACTTAGATCAAATATCTTACCCCTTGAATTTTAAGTTTTGTGAACTGAATGTCTCAACAAGTTTTCAAATTTGTTTCGTTCATTAAGGTTTTCAGTGGTTTTTAACCTGCTGTTCAAAAGGACGTCTCAACAGTAAATTACTACACTAAAACAGCTGGCAAACCTGTTCAAGCATGAGCCTTTCTCAACTCCCTGGGAGAATACACTACTATGCAGCCCTTTACACAGAACTACCTACAGGGACTAAGCATTCTACAATCTACAATTGATTTTATGCTGTCAACAAGCATATATTTCTACAGAAGAAACATTAAAGTATCGTGCACACACCACTGTACAGTTTTTGTTTCAAAATGCTAATACTATAATATACTGCCTTAATTTAGTAACTTTTGTCAACAATGATATATTATATACTAAAGTTCTAAATACTTCCTGGTGCTTCATTTAATGGATCGATTGTGAATTGTGTCAGTTATCAGATTCCAACTAAAAAGGATATTGTTTCTAATTTGTTTTGAAACAAATTCATATCCTGACGCATTTTCATTTATTGTCACGATGTCATTTAATAATCACTCAGCTTGGAGCTTATAAACAATGTGTTAATTTTAATTTGTTATACACATTATATAGAAGGGTGAAATTAGTCCTTGCCTTATGTTTTCTCAAAACTGACCCAAGTTATGCTTGACTGAGATACTAAGGGGGATCAAAATTAGACTTCAATTTAAGTGGTCTGCAGGAACAACGCTGTTTACAAATTAACGAATATGGAATAACGTAATATACAAATATATACTGTGCACCGGGATATACAAACTCATATCATCCTCTCTGGTAAGTTTTGAGTATTATTTCTTATTCTGGTTCGCTTATAATTTTTCATAGAGATTTAATGTTAGTACATAGTATCAAAATTACATCGTAAAAATAGACAGGTGGCCAACATTTAATGCAATGAAGTCATTAAAACATGGTTTGTATCTATGCATTTAGTTGCATTATACTACCCTCCAAAAATTAGCAACCATTCCAGAATCTTCTGTGAAATGAACTCAGTATGATCTTGGTCACTCAAGGCACTTTGATGACTGTTCTGTTACCCTTTTTGGATATTCTGTCACATCCGGACGGCCTGAAACAGATACATACTGGATCAGTGGAGTGAAAGGATAGTAAATTAACTGTTATGCAAAGACATTTCAGTATGATTGTCACTGATAGGTCAGAACAATTGATTTACAAAATTGGACTTTATTTTCTGATTTGTCAGAATGTTGATTTATGTATGGACTATGGACACTAGATTTATTTCAGATTTATCATTTTGTTATATCAAAATGTGTTCATTAATTTAACAAATATTTAATTTCTTGTAAAGAACAATTTGTTGTTGACATGTGTTACATGTTTGAAAGTGCTCCTAGATTTAGAACAAAACCAATTGTTAATATTAAAAGTAGTTATTATCATTATTTTGTACTACTTTGCGCGACTATGTAACTTTGACTTTTGCAACACATTATAATATTAGGCCGCAGGGTTCGTAGGGGTCGCCTGTAAGGCTTTTATGACTAGAGATTGGCCAAAAACAAAATCTACTGACGTGCTATTCTGAAATAACCAGATCGGATCTTTGTTGTCCTAATCTGCCCGGTCATGATTCGCACAAACTTACAATGACCTACTTACAAAAAAATCGTTCTTAGCTTAAGATCTACGAAACAAATTTGCTAGGCAACAAGCTCTTAACTCTGTGGTTGGCCATAGCGCTTAGGTTTTAGAAATTTATACTAAGCAGGGGATGCACAGAAGGGAATAAAATAAAGTAATTGTAGAAGGAAATAAGAAATTATAGTTATACTAGTTATAAAAACAACACCAATTGGCAGTACATTCATAAGATATCAGTAACGAAAGAGGAGGCTGACATTTTCAGAAAAGCCATATTTCTTCTGATAGTGTGAAGTGATTGTCGCTTTTTCACTTTAAATCTCATTCTAAACTGCTTAGAATAGAAATTGGAAAATGCTCTCTTTTTCCATAGCATGTAAATTTCATACAATTTCACTACCTAGTTCAGTTGAATCAGGGTTAAGATTCGGATAGCTAAGTCTTAGTATCACTCCTGACAGTGAAAAAGTGTGAGTGTTACAGGTAGCTACATTCACACAGTATCAGGTCTGGTTGATCATTGAAAAAATTGACTTGCGTGATAGTTGCTTCAGTCAATAATCAACAACTATAGCCTGTCAATTAGCCTGCAGTCTTCTGAAGACCTGTCATTGTTAATTACGGTGTTATTGTTAGTACTGTTGATCTATTGACAAATTCATTTATGTGAAGATAATATTTCAATTTCACACGATTTCCGAACCCATTACTGTTAATTGTCTGACTCTGGAAGATTATCATCAATTTTACTAACTTGACTTTCCCTTTAATGTCAACTGAAGACAGAGATTTTAGATTGGCGAATCCTCCAAATAGTGCTAGCTTATCCAAAGATAATGACTGAGTCTTAATGACCACCGAAGTTATGTGCACCATGGTACCTTGAAATGAACAATGCCTTACTGGTATAGTAGTGCCAAAAGCACAATCCCAGACTGTGCCACGTAATGTACAGGGAGATTCATCTGATTTTACCCATTTAAGACAGGCCAGAACAGAGATCATCCCCATCCATACCACCAAATGAATCATGATGAAGCTATCTTCAAATAATACAGGCAAATAACACTTGTTATTACGAGATTGGCAATGCACAATTAGAATTAATATTGATACGATAAGGATAATGACTAAAACCAATAACCTGGAAACCAACTCATTACAACAGTCCAATAAATATAGAAACTATCTAACACTCTGAATATTTACACATAACGATCACATGCTTCTCAGAACCCATTGCTTGTTGAAGGGGCAGAGTCCTGAAGCTGATTAAAAGTGATCTGTTACAACTTAAATAATACATAAATAATATAATACATTATAACTGGCCAGTATTCACAATAATTATTTATTACAACACCACGGTGGAATTATTATTATTTTTTTTTTTGGTGTCTTGTAACATTTGTTACTTGTAACACCATTTGAGTCTTGTAACACTATTTGTGTATTATGGTGTTACTACGCATTTCTTTTCAACACTCTACTTTTGAACTATGTGTCTTTTATCAACACACTACTTTTGGACTACAAGTCTTTTTTCAACACACTACTCTTGGATTACTTGCCTTTTTTCAACACATTACTTTTGGACGTTTCTTTTTTCAACACACTACTCTTGGACTACGAGTCTTTTTTCAACACACTACTCTTGGATTTCTTCCCTTTTTTCAACACACTACTTTTGGACTACGAGTCTTTTTTCAACACACTACTCTTGGACCAATGTCTTTTTTCAACACACACTACTCTTGGACTAAGTGTCTTTTATCAACACACTACTTTTGAACGTCGTGTCTTTTTTCAACACCCTACTCTTGGACTACGAGTCTTTTTTCAACACACTTCTCTTGGATTACTTCCCTTTTTTCAACACACTACTCTTGGACTGCATGGTTTTTTTTCAACACACTACTCTTGGACTATGAGTCTTTTTTAAACACACTACTCTTGGACTGTGTTTTTTTTTTCAACACACTACTTAATTACCCCCTTAAATTATTTAAACAGTAATATCCGCAGTCGTGGAACGTTGTCTCTTATTCTAGAGATATTATTATTACAAATACATAAATGGCTCTCATACATGCATGTGTACAAATGAACAAAGTGAAAATAAAGTGATAAGAAATTCCCACTTGTTCATTGAATGTTAGTCCTTTCATTCTATTAAATTTGTTTATTATTGTCATAAACCTCGATCAGAAGTGCCGTAAATGCCGGCCTGATCCGAAGTGCCATATTCTATGTCTTGTTCAGAAGTGCCATACTTTTCTGGTCTGTCTTTAGCCAACTCCTCACAATAAGTTTAGTAATGGTCTATTATTTTCAAGAATGCTTGATTAAATAATTCTGGCTTGATTAAATAATTCTGGCCCCCTAAATTGCCATTCAGCCTACTCATCTCTGACTGTAATGGCCACAGTAGTGAACTGGCTGATGTGTATTATACCGTGCAATCTCATCATTGTTACATAAAGTGAAGTACTCATAAGTAAAATAAGTAATACAGGTATTTATTCTATGAGTAGCCATGTGTCAGGAAGATATGGCCTATGGGTTTTAATATGGAATTAAGTAGGTCAAAAGTTAATTTCCCTCCAAAGGCATATTTTCCCTGTAATTTCATATTTTACTTTGCTAGGCAATAAGAATGCAGTGGGTGTGGCAAAAAGCAAACAGGCCAGCAGATAAATGCTGGCAAAGTAAAAAACAATGGAAATGACATCATCATTTATTGCAATGAGATGACGTCACCACTGGCCTGCCTACTAGTGAAGTCAAGACACAATGTTAATCTGAAAAATCAATGCTGCTGGTTTTATATTTTTTAATAAAACCTTTGAGTTTTCAATTATAGAATAAATACTTTATGGCATAGTTTTTTTTCCATTGACGCTCGTATTCACCCTACCAGCCTAACGACCCTCGGGAAAATATAGGCTGGCAGGGTGAATACTCGGGTCAATACAAAAAAAACCATGCAAAAATATATAAATATAACACATTATCGTTGAGGTAGAAGTGGATGTACGGTCACACCAAAAAATATTCAGACACTTTCAATATTTCATGCAACTTTGAACTGTAATAGAAGTTATTTAGTTCAAGGTGGCACTGGATTCTATGGTATCATTCTCATGAATATGTAAACAGCTGTGATTGCAATGCACTTGCCAATTTAGTAGTCAAAAGTCAAAAGTGTCTGATTAAATTTTTGTTGTGACTGTATGGGTTAAGCTAATTTTCAATGGCAGTTTTCTTGTATGTAAATATAAGAAAACTAATTACTCCCACTTGCAATGACTAACATATCTTTTATGCTACTTTGCTTCCAGTACCTTGCATGGTGTTATGAAGTGGATAGTCTCAATATATATTAGAAAAATGAAGTCATCAAAGAATGGTTTGTATGCTATATATAACAAACCAAAAAAATTACTGATAACTTAAAATTGTCAAATATATGTACACAGGTACTACATATCCATGTATACAGTATACTCAGGTTGATTTCAATACAGTGGCCTACTTAGTTTTGCACACATCATGTTTTAACGTTGTTGGGGCTATCACTAGGTCAGTTTCTGTGCATTTCCTCTACTGATGTCTGATCTCACTTCAATTGGCTCATTGATTAGATGATGCAGATAAAAACCAATTCATTCACATTTCACACATACACAAATTTAATCACACCCAAAGTAAGTTTATAACTGGGAGGCAACCCCCCTCGGCCAATTTGATGCCATAAAATAAGCTAAGATGACCTGGGTGAACAAGATGAATGTCATATGAACATGTACCTAGTGACCTTAATTTAGTCTTTGTTCATTAGACATTACACTTAATCACACCTTATCGCAAGTTCAAATCTTGATTGTTTGATGACACAAGAGTAATAGTTCATTTTCTTGAGCAGTCTGAATTTTATTTGAAAGCAAACACATTTAAATGAAGTGCCTAAAGGGCAATGAATATAACTTGACTGCGTATTGCTTGAATGATAAGGTTACTCATACAAATGGCTACATTTGCTTCAGCTTGGCCTGATATTGGTTCAACTTCAAAGCTCCACTGTCTGTCAAAATTACTATTTTCTAAAACTTTATCAAATGATTGAAAAATCACCTTATTTGATTAAGGCACACTAAATATGTGCAAGCTAAAGAAATCAAGACAGAAACATTGGAAATACAATGGAAAGGCATCATCACTCCATTGTTGAGGTACAGTTTATGTATCTTATAGAGAGGTAGTGAACCCAGCAAGGCTCTTGATGGCAAGTAATCAGTATCAACAAGACAATGAAGTGAATGCAATATATTTTGGCCACTGTCAAATTGAGTGACAATCGAGCTTAAAATATAAATTGCAATTTAGCACAAACTAACTCTTTGTAGGCCAAATTCAAAATTTCATTAGGGCACTATGTACTATGTAAAGTCTTTTAAGTACACTAGTGCTAATGCATGGAATATTTTACCATCATTTTTAAAATATATTTATGATATCAATGTTTTTAAAAGGAAGCAAAAACCATATATTTTAATGTAATTTTATCTTATCTTATTTATACATGTTTTATGAATTTATATATATTTTCTTATTTAATTCTTAGTTAATTTATGTACATATACTTAATATTTTATCTGTATATATATATTTGTGGTTTATTGTATTAATGGGCCACATGAAAAACTGTTTATACTGATAATGCTACCCTTTTTAAATATATTTTAATAAATAAATCAATACTGTATTCCTCAAAACAAACAGATCCAGCATGTTCCCTGCCAATAAACCAAACAGTTGGTTTAGCTATAGCTGTCTACTGAAAGCAATGACAAGATACTTCATGCTTAATATCAAAATCCAGTAAATTATAAGGTCACCTCTTGCCCGTTATTTTAATTGCTAATAATAGCTCTGATTATTGTGTGGTTCGTCTTGTTGTCAGTTAGTTGATTTCTAATTGGCACATCCTGCTCACCATTTCATTAAACCAATATTAATTCATATTGAATGACTTTCTGATTAATATCTGAAACAGTTCGATGGTGTCGTGAATGACTGTCTCCCAACTTGCGCTTATATTTTAATTTTTTTTTATAAAAAATGTGTCAGCTTCATTTAGCAAGTAAATCACCCGGTAACTAACTTTGATTTAGTTTACAAGCTTTTGATTAAAAAGTTGTCATCTTTACCTAGGACTTGCATGAATTTCACAAAGTAAGGCTACAAATTCCACATTGTCAAACTTTCTAAGAAAAATACAAAGTTGCTTTTACCAACTTTCAGTTCACAATGTCTCACTCTGTTGTTTTCTTTTTAGGTTGGTCCCTTCACATTCTTCTTTTTATTGCAATTATATTGCTCATTGTGATCTCATTCAATCTACTGACCACAAATCGAAGACAATTCTTGGCAGTACCTATGTATCTTTCCAAGGGATGGACAAATCTAAACTCTCCAACTAAGGCTCCTGAAGCTCCAGAAACAAATAAACAAAATGGTAACACCCAAAATGAACTTGCTATCTTAGCAGCAAAGAAGGCCATTGACAAAAAACTAATAATTTCTATAGTTGATTCTGCCTACATTGAGATGGCGTTAAACTTGTGGGAGACTTCATTCATCAAATTTGGCATAACAAATTACTTGTTTATATGCATGGACAAGGAAGTTAAATCTCTACTACCCCCTGGAGCTGATAATTGTTTTGTTGCTACAGAAGACAAGGATGGCAAAAGGGCAAGCCCATTTGGAAGCGCTGCTTTTAATCGTAAAGTCATGGTCAAGACAAAAATCAGTCTAGATCTTCTGTACTTTGGATACCACATAATTGTTGTCTATTTGGATATTGTGTTTTTACAAAATCCTCTTCCTCACTTAGTTTGTAATGACTGTGATCTTGTCATTCAAGACAATTCTCAGGGAGTACTTAACAGTGGTTTTTACATGATCAAACCCACAAGAGCTGCCATAGAATTACATACAGATTTAGTTTGCTTATTCCATGTGTACAAAATGTGTTACAAGTGAGGTGAGACTCTCTAAGACAGACAAGCCATGTCATCTCAACAGTCACTCCCTCATGTGAAAAACCAACAACCAATTCATCAAAATCAAAATCACTTAAGTCTGGTGAAAGGTGAAAGGTGAAAGGAAGCGATGCAGGGATATATATATATGTACAGATATGAATGAAAGGGATATGTTTAGATGGATATCTTCAGGTAGGTCTCACACCTTTACCTGTATAGGCTATGACAGGTAGTAAGGGAAATGAATAAATTCAAATGCAAATAGAATTACCTCAATCATATGACCCATTAATATGTTTATTAGTCAGTCAGGCAATACAAGGTTACACAAAGTAACTACTAATCTCCTGACAACTGTTAGCATAGGATATCCTAGTTTGTAAAATTGATAAAACATTTGGTTATTCCGAAGTTAAGTTCCTAGTTAAAAAACATATATATAAAGAAAACAAAAACTGTTCTGGTCTATGTTTAATTAACATTGCCAAATGAAAGAAGTAAGTCCAATCTATATTTCCATAAATAATTAAAATAATAAAGGCTTCTATCTCCCACAGCATTTTTTATTATCCCCATATACTCTTGAACCACTGGCACGAGTGATTCATCACAAGTGCCTCTAGCGGATGCTTGGCGATGGACGTACGAGTGATCTACGGACCTCCGCCAAGCATCAACGGACTTCAACCGAGCGGTCGACGGATGTCCTTCGAACGCTCGTTGAAAGAACATATATGTGATTACCAGAGCCATGAGTGAGCGGGTATTGTCCATTTTTTACGTCCGTGTTCACTTGTAGGTCTTATCCATGACAATGTGAATGCCCTTAATGCAGAAAGCATTCTACAATCCAGTTCGAAAGTGCAATATGGGCCATTTTTTTCACTTAGTATGCTTTAAGAAACAAAAACAACAAAAAATGTATATCCTTATCTATTAAAATTTGACACTAAAAGTGTAGACATGTAAGAGTACATTATACAAGACCTAAGTAAAATGTAGTGCTATACTATAGTGAACCCAAAATAGTAGTGAAAACTGGCCGTGTCTCACCACACTGATATCCTCCATGATTGGAAGGAAATTCTGGCTAATATTTTATCCTTTGAAATTCTGGCTTAATTTAATATTTTTTTCCTTTTGACACGTACTTTGGCATGATTATTGACTATTCTGGTGTTCAAGTATTAATCACAGGTCCTTATTCAGTCCATAATTAATACATTCATTTGCCCTGCCATTGTCCCACTCCATTGCACCACGCCACTGCACCATGCCACGCACCACGCCGGGCACTGGATACATGTGATGATAATATTGGAAAACATTCAGCTATATATATTATATACTATAAAAGCTTGCACTCAAGTTCCACTGTATATGAGTAGCACTCTATAAGCTACAGATATTTTTTTTGTCTCTCTTCAGAATTGTTATCACAACCTTATCAATTTATTTTATCTTTGCTTTCTTCTCAACCTTTGCAACCACTTAATTCATCTAATGTTTGCTTTGTGTTCAGTCATTTTTATCAGACTTCACGCCTCTTTTTCTACGAAGTAAAATAACCATAAAGGTAAGATTTTAACGCATAGCAATGACTATGTTTCAGAGTAAATACCGTTTTTTTGTGAAACGACTATTCAAACAAAGAAACTGCTACAGGTGACTTGAGATTTTGATCCTTCCGTTTAATGGTATCATGTTTTGTACTCATATATGTATTACTCAATTGAGAATCACAAACTGCTTTTCTTGATTTTGATGTAATTTATCAAAATATAAAAATGATAAATTATAAGATATATGGAAAAATTAAATTCTATCTACGTTTTTGTACAGGTAAACGTGATTAATCCATATCTCATTAAGGTATATTCCTGTTATTGAACTCCAGTTGCAATCGATCTAAGATAAAGCAAAGCTTAAATATTTATCTACACAAGAATCCCTTTTTTTCTGTTATCACAGATTTAGCAATAGCTCCATTGTATTATATAAACCCCCACAACGTGTCCTACTCTGGTATATTTACATAATCAGTCTACCATACTGTTATCAGTTGAAGTGTTGACAGATTCCATTTGTAGTAGTATTCAAGTCATGATTCAATTATTGTCAAGAAAATGGAAGAACTCCTTATGGATCAGACCTCATTGCTTTACCGTACTTCATAATATTGTTACATTTCCATACAATTATTGAAATGTTTTCATCAGGTTTTCCCACATTTTTTTTAATGATTTTGTTTGCTACTCTTCAACACAACCCAACATTGAACCTGGTGTTTTTGAAATGATGTATTTTGGTCTGATTAACACAATTTAAGGTTGTCATACTTGGTGGTGTGATTTTAAAAGAAGACATTATCACCACGAAAGACCTTCGCACTACAAAATATACCTTCGCACCACAAAATATACCTTCGCACAAAATATACCTTCGCACAAAATATACCTTCGCACAAAATATACCTTTGCACATATCTTTACACCATGAAATACCTTCGCACTATGTCACACCTGCGATTAACAGCAGGTATGCAACTTAGTAAGAGTTTACCCCTCCTATAATCTATACTGGCAATTTGGCTTGTTTTAGTGATGCATGCAGGTGTTACCCCCTACTTCCCAATGAGTTTTGGTCGTCCCTTCACCAAAAATAAAAAATAAAAATAATAAACGACAATTGATCAATAACTAAATAAAAGAAATTAAAGTTGAAAGAAATTCCATGACATTTCATCAGAGGCTGAGATACCACTTGTGTGCTTGACCACAACTGGTCATTAGAACAGTGCACAAAACTGCAGACTACTCTAATAAATCTTGTCAGGTTGCGTTTAAGAGTTCATTTCATTCTAGAAATCTGACAGTGAACATTGAAAACTGTAGAAATATGACATTACAACACAATTGCTGCATCCAGTGGTGCTTACGGCAATAAATTAATATAGTTTATTATAGAATATCAAATATCACTGACAAATATCACGGTTGTTACAACCAATAGCACTTATGGCCAAATTATCTGATCTGTCAGGGTATATTATTTTATTTGTTAAATAAAAATCATGCTTACCATGCCTAGAACATTACATTTATTTTTGTCAAAAAGCCTTACGTGATATTGTTGCTTATTAAGCAAATTTGTAATCCTGGAAAATTACCTTTATGACATTATAACGTTATGAAGAGCATCACCGATTCACGATTTCAGTCATTTTATGAAAAAATTGGATCGGAGATGTTTCCATACATGCACAGGCGCCCTCCAGCTGGGGCTATCAAGACATAGAGTAATTATATCTTGACATGTATAGCAATGAGCTGGACGGCGCCTGTGATACATTCCATATTTGAATTACAAATACATTTTTGTAAATAAACTTTGAAAATCAGACGAAGATTGAAGGTGCTGTTTAATAGAATGTATCTAGAAGCGATGACGTTCATGATGTCAGTTATTTTACCTGGCAAAATACTACAGAATACAAAAACAAGGCACAGAAGAACGTCATGAACATCATTTTCAAAATTCATAAGTTGAATATGTACAAAAATATAACGTGCCAGGTCAGCCAATTTGGCAGTAGGTTCTATTAGTTGTAACAACAGTCAGAAATCGAATATTTTAGACAAAATACATCGAAGATATGATCGCCTAAATACAAGCTCCCAGACCGTATGAACTAGGATTTGACTCGCCCCTCCTCGCCAATAGTTTTTTTGTCCTTCAGCAACTGCGGCTGGGCTGCTTATGGGATCCGGTTATGCCATGAGGCTAGTGAGATCTGCACTAATCAATAACATGTCTAACTTGCAGGCTATCACAGGTATGGACCAACTTGCACAGGTGAGTCACAACATAACAAACATTACTTGCAAAAGTTTACATTGCAACGGTATTAAAGTTAATGCTTGCATGACTAATTTTGCGAATATTGTTTAGTGTTTTTCCGCTGCAGTGATTAAGCAGTTCAAAGCAAGTGGCTTCTGTCGTGGAATTGTATGTTTCTTACTTAGTACTTATTTTGCCATAGGGCAACCTCTGATATTACTATTCTAAAGGAAAGTACAATATCAAGATTTAGAGGACATATTAGAGTGCTAAAATAACCAATATGACATACATAATAAGTGCTGTACAAACAGTTGCACATGGATAAACTTAATCACTGTGTATGTTGTCGTTTCAGGAGAAACTATAGCTTAGTATATAGTTAAATCTGTAGAACGTTTTACAAACCTTTACATTTTCATAAGGTTACACTTTGCTTCAACTGTAATACTGCAATTCGAGTGAAATGCATGTACACTTTTTAATAGTTACTGACAATCTGTTCAGAGTCATGCAAAAATTTGACTAAAACGATTCAACTAAGGCGCCAAGTTTTACATAAAATAAAAAAAGCATTAATGTTGTTTGAGTTGTGCAAAGATTTGACTTAGAAGCAAATTTGACCTTTTGCAACATTTGCTGTTTTTAAGCAAATAGAATGTCTTTCTCCACTGTAGTCACAACTTTATCACAATAATAGAAAATTGGCTCTATTTTCTAAACATCGGTGTGTTGAAGGTTGAGATTACAGATTCAGTTTGTTTGAAAAGCGCGAGTTTACCAAACACTAGACCAGTATTGCCTACTTGCAAGATTTATTGATTAGATACATAGATTTTATCTATTATGAGTCCATTCCCTGTTTACAAGTACTTGGCATTTGGCCTCCTTACATGCACATTTTCACAGCATTGCTTTTTCTCGGAATATTAAGGTTTGTAACTTTGTTATAATCATTCTCTTTTTAAAACTATGTATCTCTTTGAAGTGACTATTACACCTCAAATGGTGGTTTATTAGTGCGGGTATTTTATAACACGAATGTTATACTCTAGATGAATTATTAGCGCATGAATACACTTTGAACTCACAGACGATCTCGACAGTAAATTTCCATTGCTTAAGATACTAAGGTGAGATACGTGTCATTCATACACAACATTTCACGTATAGGCCTGATTTTATAATTTTAAAAAAGTTTCACATGAAAGATCAATAATTAATGAAAGACACAAAGAAAGTAAAACAGAGAACAACACATTAGACTTGACTTTGTCATGAACTCAAATTGAACTGAAAATCCAGTGTTGACTGTTGTGAAATGTGAGTAAAATGGCCAATGTGTATTCCAAGTGACTATTCAAACAAGAAATATTAAGAAAATACATTCCAGGACGCATCAGTACACATTGGCCAGCCTACACATCAAAAAATGACATCAGTACACAATAGATGTGGGAGGGTAAAAAGGGGAATTGCATTTATGACCCTGATAAGGCAGTTGACCTCAGTACACACAGGCCTTGCGCTAAAGAAAGTGCCTGGCTGTGGAAAGGATATAACATTGCTCATACAGGCCTTAGACAATCCTTAAACGTTAGTTCTATCCAATCTTAAATTTTTCTTAGTTCAATGTAATAAATTACCTAAACTTTTATACATATGTATATAAGTAATTTAAATGACATTTATAATATGAGTACATAAGTAATATAAATACATGAATAGCATCAATACCATATAATAGAAGTGCTATAAATATATGAGTAAAGTAAGGTACTCATAAGAACCATAAGTAATATAGGTTTTTATTCTATGAGTAGCCATGTGTCAGGAATATATGGGCTATAGGTTTTAATAAAGAATTAAGTAGGTCAAAAGTTATTTTCCCTCAAAAGTCATATTTTCCCTGCACAAGTATGCAGGGGGCATGGCAAAAAGCAAACACACCAGCAGATAAATGCTGGCAAACTAAAAAATTAATGGAAATGACATCATCATTTATTGGAATGAGATGACGTCACCATAGGCCAATGTTAATCTGACAAAATCATTGCTGCTGATTTTTCAATGAAACCTTTGAATTTTCAATCATAGAAAAAATACTTTATGGCATAGTTTGTTTTGCATTGACACTCGTATTCACCCTACCAGACTACATTTTCCCTAGGGCCTAACGGCCCTCATGGAAATATAGGCTGGCAGGGTGAATACTCGGGTCAAAACAAAACATGCACAAATATATAAATATAACACATATTATAAATGAATATAACACATATGACTAAGCTAGGTGGCATATTAACATCCTTAGCCATGCATTACATTTGTATATAATTATGAACTATAACTTGTTCATATTAATTGTGAATTTGTATCGACATTAAAATTGCAATGAAAAATACATGACATATTACAACTCCTTCATTTTCATACAGTATTACCTCGCATAAGCGCAACAGGTGGCATAAGGTGACGAGTGAGCACACCCCTGATCAGCGTTTAGGTAGAAGTGGACATACAGTCACACCCAAAAATGTTCAAACACTTTCAATATCATGCAACTTTGAACTGCACTGGAAGCTATTTAGTTTAAGCAGTACCCCATAACCAGTACCATCCAAGCAGCTATGGCTCTTACACTGATACTGCTGCACTAAAATGACTCAATATATGTTTATTTGGCATTATACTGACATTAGTTTTCAATGTCTTGAATAACAACTTTATATATTATTGATACATACCAATTTTTGCCATACTTTGACTTGTAACAGTAATTATTTTGTGAGTTTTAAATTGAAGTTATGCAGTAAATCTGCACAACGTAAGAAAGGCAACCAAATATAGAGCAATGTCCTCATTTGGTCACCATAGCAACCATACCCTTGCCTGCTGTAACCACACACCAAGAGGCACCAAGTAGGGTAACAAGAAGTTTGTCACAAAAGGTGTCAGACTCTATGCATGGTTAGTTGAACCAGTACCCCACACTGATTGAACTGACAGACAAATGGAGGAGAATACTTCTGTGAAGAATAAACTACGAGAATTTCTCAAAGGCAAAGACAATGATGTTTCAAACTATATTTTTACAAATTATTTGGATCACTGCCATGGATAAATAGAATGAGCATGACTTCAGACTATGAAAAGAGTGAGTTTTTGTAAATATTATCAAGCATAACTAATTTTGCTTACGTCCTTTTTCAAGGACTATACATTATACATAACATGTGAATCTACATAAATGCTTCAACAAATAAGAACCAGGAATGCTGTGTCCTTGGTTCTTGAAATGCAACATATGCTTTATCAGTGCAGTGTTGATCCTGTGAAATCCCACACTGTACCCCAGATTACAAAAAGGGGTGGTTGTGCTGGAAAGCACTATCTAATAATTGTTAGTATGCTATACACCAGGTGGAGTATGAGACAGTTTCTCCAACATTCCTGGTGTAATTAAATATTTGAGTGGGAAACCTTTAAGACAATGCTAAGCGGATTAGCCAAAAAAATTTTAAGTACAGCTCATACATGCACTTGCTCCTGAACAGACATGTCTGAGTGTGTCTTTAAACTGCAGATGTAGTTATTTCAATGTAAGTTATTCTTATTACCTTTTTACATAATTGCATTGATGAAATTATTATATCATATTTATGCAGTTAAATTGCTGTAATGACTTTAATGAAACTAGTAGTACAGTAGTACGGTATTAAGAATATTTAAATGGATTAATAATACTGGCAGGTTCTACACTGCACTGCTGAACCACTATTTGAAGTCTACTGGTTGGTGGAAGGTTGTGGTTGATGAATACTGTATTCTACTGGTGTTAGAATTATCAGAAAATAAGGCTCAGTGATTGTAAGTTATGGAAAAGCATTGTATTTGAATTATTGGTGTGAATTATTGGTGTGAATTACATAGTAAATATTCCTGACAATTTATTGTTCCTTCGTTGTAGGGAACTTCATTCACTCTTTTGTTTATACACTTTGGAAATAAACACACTGAAGTCCCAACGGCTTTTGTTTCACCTGATACCAGTACAGTGGTGACAAGTTTGCCTGAGCTTGTTTCAAAACTCCCTTCTATTTTTAGCCTAAAGGGTTGGGCTGAGGCAGGGTTGCTGCAGTATATATGGATGCTTGGATGGTACTGGTTATGGGGTACTGGTTTAAGGTTGCACTGGATTCTATGGTATCATTCTCATAAATATGTAAACAGCTGTGCCTGAAGTGCACTTGCCAATGTAGTTTACAAGTTATGGAAGGTTATTTATTAGTGAAAAGTCAAAAGTGTCTGAATACATTCTTATTGTGACTGTATGGGTTAACCTAATTTTCAATGGCAGTTTTCTTGTAAGTAAATAAAAGAAAACTAATTACTCCCACTTACAATTACTAACATATCTTTTGTGCTACTTTGCTTCCAGTACCTTGCATGGTGTTATGAAGTGGATAGTCTATATATATTAGAAAAATGAAGTCATCAAAGAATGGTTTGTATGCTACAAATTTGATATACAACCAACCAAAAAAATAACCGATAACTTAAAATTGTCAAATATATGTACACAGGTACTACATATCCATGTATACAGTATACTCAGGTTGATTTCGATACAGTGGCCTACTAAGTTTTGCAACCATCATGTTTTAACATTGTTGAAGCTACCACTAGGTCAGTTTCTGTGCTATTTCCTCTACTGATGTCTGGTTTCACCTCAATTAACTTTGATTTAGTTTACTAGCTTTTGACTAAAAAGTTGTCATCTTCACCTAGGAATTTCACAAAGTAAGGCTACAAATTCCACATTGTCAAACTTTCTAAAAAAAAATACAAAGTTGCTTTTGCCAACTTTCAGTTCACAATGTCTCACTCTGTTGTTTTCTGTTTAGGTTGTTCCCTTCACATTCTTCTTTTTATTGCAATTACGTTGCTCATTGTGATCTCATTCAATCTACTGACCACAACTGAAAGACAATTCTTGGCAGCACCAAAATATCTTTCCAAGGGATTGACAAATCTAAACTCTCCAACTAAGGCTTCTGAAGCTCCAGAAACAAATAAACAAAATGGTAACACCCAAAATGAACTTGCTATCTTAGCAGCAAAGAAGGCCAATAACAACAAACTAATCATTTCTATAGTTGATTCTGCCTACATTGAGATGGCATTAAACTTGTGGGAGACTTCATTCGTCAAATTTGGCATTACAAATTACTTGTTTATATGCATGGACAAGGAAGTTAAATCTCTACTACCCCCTGGAGCTGATGATTGTTTTGTTGCTACAGAAGACAAGGATGGCGAAAGGGCAAGCCCATACGGAAGCGCTGCTTTTAATCGTAAAGTCATGGTCAAGACAAAAATCAGTCTAGATCTTCTGTATTTGGGATACCACATAATTGTTGTCGATTTGGATATTGTGTTTTTACAAAATCCTCTTCCTCACTTAGTTTGTAATGACTGTGATCTTGTCATTCAAGACAATAATCAGGGAGTACTTAACAGTGGTTTTTACATGATCAAACCAACTAGTGCTGCAAAGGAATTGCAAAAGCAGTCTATTGAAATGTCTAAACAACCAAAACCCAGGGATGATCAAACCATTATGAATAGGCTGGTCAAAAGGCTGAAAAAATCTCATGATTTAAAGGTCGTTTTGTTGGACCGTTACCTTTTTCAGGCAGGAAAGCTGTATTTCTCAAATAGCAGAAATTTTGCAAATGAAGCAGCCTGTGGAGGTTGTGTCATCGTGCATAATAACTGGATTGTTGGAGTTCGGAATAAAATTTACAGATTTAAGGAAATGCTAATGTGGGTGGTGGACACAGATGGATACTACACGGGCACTGTGAACAAGTACCTGACGTATTCAAATCCAGGAGACTCAAACAGAGGTCAAGAGAGAAACGCTTTAGAATTAGCATTTCAGATCGGGAAGCTGCTCAACAGAAGTGTCATACTACCTCAATTCAACTGTAAAGACAGACATCCATCCAAACGGTGTCATCTTTTAAAAGCTTTTGGTGCAGGATATCTTAAAAGTAAGCAGGAATCAACATACAGAGAAAGTGTCTTCTTGCAACACCCTAAAGTTCCTGAAGTAACAAAATCTTCTATTTCACAAGGAATAGATGCTGAAGTGCTTATCAAAAATACCAACCAATCAACGCTAGGCTTAGCTGAAAGAATCTCTGACAGAATCAAGTCTAATCAAACACTCAACAATTTCAAAGTTATCAGGTTTCATACTCTGATATTTTGATCACAAACCCAATTTTTGTGTTTTCCTTCAAACGTGATTCCTTGTCAATGTATTGGTCAGGAGGAGAGCAACCACATGTATGTCACTGTTTAATATTTGGAAGTGAGTGCTATAATCAAGTCTAAAATCAGTTCATTGTTAAATCAGATATCCATATTATTATTGTGACACCATACATGTATAAATTCGACGAACACTACATTGCAATAGACACACCATGAATCTAGAAGTGTTTAACAAGTCAGCCATAAAGAAATTATCAAGCAAATAGAAGCAGACTGTGTACAATATTGAAATATTGTAATGTCAATCTCTTTTCAGGGTACATGACTGTGTTTTTGTTTTTTCAGATTTTTTAAAATATTGATTTGTTTTGTGTGTATGTGCCTATTACTTCTTGAACTTTGAACTTTGTGATTTTTTTAAATTGGGTCTTGTCTTTCTTTTGAAAGCCAACCTGTCAACTTTGCAAAGCAAATTTCACCACAATTTGTCATTCACTGTTAGCTGTCAGCTACATGTATGTTTCAGTTATCAGCTTTTGCTTGATTTCTATGCACAATGGGCGAATCATGTGAATTTTATGGTTTAATGAGCATGTGTCAGTAACAGGAAGTTGCAATCTAATTGACATTCAAAGAGTCAACAGCCATATGGGCTTAACTTGAGATGAGTAACGGAGATAAGACTACTACTGATGAAAGTAATTTCCATATTGTTTTTGATTTAATGTTCACTATGTAATATTAATAGATCTCTCCAGGTGGCCTCACGCTAGCGATCAAATATATTTATCTTTGTGAGGTCTCCTTGCGAAACAAATGTTTATAAATGAAAATATGAAAATAAATTGTAAATATTTTTTTGTTTGGCAAAAAAAAACGAATCTGAATCTGAATCTGGGCTAATAGATACTTTGTCAAGACATTTCGTAAAGTCAAGGTCATTTGTCAACCCATGCCCTATGATGTCACTTCCTGTCCTTCAATCACGATGCAGTGTCTCATGTAGTGTGACATTTTATGTACTATTGATCAAGTGTTGATGAAGCAAGTTCAGTACTCTGTTACTGTTAACACATAACTGAGTAATAAACTTGCTTCATCAACACTGCATCAATACTACCAGTATGGGTTATTTATTACATAGTAGCTTAGTTCATAGATTACTGTTTTTTTTTGTGCTTTCGTATTTTTTAAAATATTGATGTGTTTTGTGTGTGTGCCTATTTCTTCTTGAACTTTGAACTTTGTGATTATATAAATGGTGTCTTGTCTTTCTTTTGAAAGCCTACCAGTATGGGTTATTTAATTATTTATTACATAGTAGCACAGTATATCGATAGTGTACCTTTGAAGATTTTTAAGTACAAGGTGTTACACAGATTAAAGGGGCGTTCACACTGTCACAAGTGGGGATGGCGCATCAGCATACGCAGTTCACTCGCAGAGCGTTGTATGGATACTCGTGGATATCAGTGGAGAGGGCAAAATTTTAAATATGTGATGCACCGTGTAAAAAGGGGGCTAATGAGTGGATTTTTCAAAAATTAGTTTTTGATGGCAAGTAATTGTCTAACATGTGTAGTTTATGGAAATGTAAAAAATTTCCAGATATCTCAATATTTAGTGGTCATATGGGGTATTTGAAAATTTGATGTTTTCGCGCACTTAACCACTGAGACGTAATGAGCAGCGACACAGGCATTTGTAAAACTATGAGTTACGTTTTATGGCATATCTTCGCCATCCATCGTTCAAAACTGAGATTTGGATATGTGATTAAAGGGTAACTATTGTATATTCAATTGAAATTGTGAGCTACCACAATAATTACATTTTGTAAAAATCAACATTACAATTGGTGTGTTAAAAAGCCGGTTTCCGACATAAAAACCCCCTCCGTATATGGTTTTTTATCTCGTTTGTTCATTCACCAACAATTACCAAAATCTTGCACTGTGTTTTTCATGATATTTTCAAAATGTTTCTGAAATTTCAAAATTAAATGTGCAATATGTTTAACACAATTGAGCTTCAAACATGGGCTACCAGCTGAGGTAAATATTCTTGATTTCACTGCATGGAGAACAGGAGCATATGACAGTAAGAACTAAAAAGGGATGGCACTAATTCGGATCTAATTCTAAAATTATGCCAAATAATGCTAAAATTATGCCAAATATACCAAATGATAAATTAAGGGCTCTACTTTAAGTCTGTGGCTTTGCTGGTCAATATCTTTTACATTTGAGAAAAACTGAACATTATATGAGCAAATGATGCTCCGAGTAGTAATTCGGATGAATTGGGGGACATCATAAAAAGGTCAGTTTTTCTAGAAAACAAGCACGGTGACCCCCCTTTTTTATTGTCTCATATGGATTATTATAATAAATTACAGTCGGATACAATGTTATATTAAATTCATATGGCTCGAAACTTTTTTTTTTTAAAGATTGTGAAAAAGTCCCTGAAAAATTATACTTTTTTAATTGGCTTACTTTTTCTTCAGATTCCCTGAAATTATTGTTCTCTTACGAGTTTTTAATGAAAAACAGTCTCAAAATATTCCTGAAGGTCCACTGCATGCAATAACATCACCTTTTATAGTTATAGCATATGAGACGAAATGAGTGGGGAAAAGTTGACTTTTTTAGGCCCTATTGGTTCTGGGCACTAGAATAGAAAACCTCCAATAATAGTCTTTTCACTGAGCAGCCCTGAATTCAGCAGGACATAAGTCTTTCATCTTTTCTCATTACTAGTTTTGCTTTTCAGACATATTAGATCATAACTAACTGATTCCATAAATATAATGTTCTCAGGGAAAAAGCGGAAATCAGTTGAATGATAACATGTCAAATAAAGATTAAAATGCACTAAAAATACTGCTGCTAGGATGCACTTCGCTTCAGCCAATCCCAGCCAAGGGCAGGAACTTTTTCAGCCAATATAATTGCAGTATTCTTTCAAAGCCACCTGGTGGCAATTACACCCCATTTTCCCCATATTTTTGCTTTATATGACAAAATACATAAAAAATTACCCTAATTCAAATGGATTCCTATGTCAAAAGTTCACGGGTATCGAGCCACCTTAAAGTCGTAATATTTTATTGATGACACTCACATGCTATGATGGAGGAGCATTTTCTGGACTAAGTATACCCATCTCACAGTGAAACTCACATGCTATGGATGGAGGAGCATTTTCTCTCGATAATCAACAAATATAATCAACATAAAAAGGTCATGGAAAGTCAACAACGGCGTGGGCGCTTGTTGGAAGAAGGTTTGCCTGGTTTGGTTATGAGCGGTTTTGGTGCAACATGATCTTTGTATTCATCTTGACAGTGCTGTCTGATGTTATTGTTAAGATACCACTGTCGCTCTGGGGACAGGCCTGAAGGAGTAACTGCAGATGGCAAATCCTCCTTTCTTGGCACTGGGACTCCATCCTTTAACAGGCAAAACGATTCCTCAGTTGATCCTGGTAGCAGCTTCACATGCAGTATTCCTGTAGATCTAGAGGCGCACAAATGATGGTATGCTTAGAAATGCAGACCAATTGTAGATGGGTACATGTAACTCATTGCTCTCAGGACTGCAGATGTACTGAACTTGATTAATTTCTTTATTTGTGGATCTTGTAATAACACTGCCAATCTGTTCCATGCTTGAGACTGTAGACTTTCTGTACCCCAGCAGCTGAAGGGCACCAGCAGGAGATGCTGTGATGCTCGCTCCTGCCCCATCTTCTATCAAAATGAAATGAACACTTTACTATCAAAATGAAATGAACACTTTACTCAGAACTCCTATCCACTTCAAAATAATTTTCAAAGAAGTTGGAGCCCTGGGAGTGTAGGGTCCTGTGAGTCTTACAGAGAGAACCCCTATCCCCCCTCAGGGGAGGGGTTTCACTTTATTTTGTAAGATGTAACATGACCTACACTGTGTAAACCAGGCCCTAACCGACTGCAATCTGTTGGCCCGAGACCACAGGTGTCAGCCGGAAAAGACCATCAGGTTGGTGGAGGTGAGCCAAGTAAAACCTGGTAAAGGTGCTGGTATTGGTCCACCACCCGGCCATCAGTATCTCCTCAAGGGAGTGATGGCCAGCCTGGTATGCCCAATATGCAGCCAACTGGCAGATTTCATGAGCAAGTGCTGGGAGTATATCGGTGTCGTGGGCCGTCCGGATGCATTGGACAATCCACCAAGACACCGACTGAACAGAAGGAGGATCGTCACCTCGGATCTTGCGGAAGAGACGGTGACCTTCCTGAATACCACCAGAAGCCTGTAAGTACCAACGTACACAGGCAACAAGGCAGAGCCTTTCATCTCGTTCCTAGGTCTCAGCAGAAGGGACGAGAGAAGGCACAAAGAAAGGGGCAAGATCGTGACCTGGAACAGCAACTTTCGGCAAAATCCCCACCATGGTGTGCAGCCAGACACCCTGGGTAGTAAAGCGCAAGTCCCGAGGATCCCCAGAAAGGGCCTGCAGCTCGGAGCTTCTCTTGCCTGTGCAAGACCCAGCAAGAAAAATAGCTTGTTCATGAGAAATGACTGGTCAGCCTGGGAGGCCAAAAGAGGCAGATCCGGACGAGAGGCCAGGTAAAGGAGTACCCATTACAAGTCCCAGGCGAGAACCTGAGTACGGGGACAGGCGTCAGCCAGACTCTGAAGCAGACGAGACAGAGTGGGGTGGACAGGGTCCGGAAACCAAGAGATAAAGCGGGGTTGGCTAGACGCTGGTAGGGGAAAACCAATACCAGCGCAGACCCTGCCAGAGGATTTGGGCATCCCGAGGCGTAATAGGTTACACTTCCCATGCCCGGAGAAAGTGAAGCAGCCGGCCGCCCACGGGCAGTTCAGGGTCGATGCCTGAAGTGGCCGGAAGCACCAGGGGTGAAAGGTGGCAAGCCTATGTGGCGGGGGCCTCAGGATTGGAGGTGGACAGCTACCCGAAGATGTAAAGTTGGCTACCTGAACCCAGCTACCCGACACCTACCCGACACCTACTCGACACCTACCCGACACCTACCCGACACCTACCGTGCAGCTACCATGTATATTACTCGAAAATCGTTGAACATAACTTTTCCGTTTTTGCGTCAAAAGATACTCAGGGCAAAGGTCTATTAGCTAGAATTTTTCGGAAGGGATAATTGAAAAAATTTCGTTTTTTACCATAACTGAAACAGTAATGTTTTGGAGTGTCCAGTATCAAACAAAAATTAACTTTCGTGTCTAACTTTTAGCATGCACAAAAGAAGTCTTTACAACCATTAAATGGGTAAAATTTACAGTACTATCGGGTAGCTGCCAGGTAGCTGGAATTCGGCTCGCCTCTTTTTTTGCATTCCTCTCGTCAACAGTTCGACGGATCTTTACTGTTTTTGACATGAAGATACTTTCGGTAGAGGTCTACATCTTAGATCTTTTTCAGAATTTTCCAAAGTGTTACGGCTCTGAAATATCAAAAATACCCAAAAAATACCTTTTTTGCCGTAGCTGCGATTGTAATTTTCGGGCTGACCAGTTGGGACAGTAAAAAACAAAAATTAACTTTTGCAATTATATAAAACTGATCTGTGTAGCCGTTAAGTGGGTGTAAATAGGTCTTAGATTCACCTGGCTGCTGGGTAGCTAGCTTCGCTATTGCATATTACTCGAAAACGGTTGAATGTAACTTTTTCATTTATGTGCCAAAAGATAGAGCAAAGGACTACGTGCTAGTAAAAATTATGTTTTTTACCATAACTGATCTTTGTGATCATTACATATGGCTGAAAATGTCAACAAAGTGGCAAAAAAGTTATCATAAATATAGGAAAGGGGGGTTTTATGGGTTGGAAGGTGGGGGGTTTAACTTTTTGGAATATTGATATCTATTTTGTGCTTGTCCATGATATATTTGTAAATATATGACCAAAATACAAATGGACATTTATTTTGAATTATACTACAATAATTGATATTTGTACAGGGTCTCAAGTATTATATAGTACATGAAGAAGATCACAATGGCCCATCGAATCATTAACATTTTAAACTGAAGCCGAAATCCTCAGCAATCTGACAAACAGCACATCGGAGAAAGCAGCCATGTGGAAGATTGCTGCAAGGAAACGTTGACATGAAGGCCTCTTGTCAGCTTCAATCTGATATACACTATGTTGTTGTTTATTTAAATGAATTTAATACTAATGCAAGTCTTGTCTGCGAAAGGTTATTTTGAAAGCGTTTATTTCAAGCATGGAGGGACATTTGCCTGTTTGTTAACTGAGACAAAACAAAAGTTCAGTTCAGTTGGCATACACACTGACAGGTTTTCATTTTGTTTTTTATAATGTTGTTTTTCCCGCTATTGCGCAGCTAAAGCCCTGTTTTTGCCACTGACGGTAGTCATGCCTAAGTTAATAGACATAAATAACATAGAAATAGGTCAAATAAAAATCCCTCAGAAAAAATTCCATTTTTGGGACACAAAATGTGAATTTTATATGAGAAGTTGTCAATTTTACAAATCGCTAGTCTATTTAATTTCTGTGCCACATCAACATTTCAGTACAACAAATACACTGGTATATAACTTACAAACAAAACAGCCATTTAAAATTTTGCATACAGTCACCTCACATGTTGGTGTTTGGAATATGAAATAATCTTAGCGGGTCATGTGGGGACCATCGGTTGATTTTACATGGAATTACCCCATTTTGTATTTGCTGTTTTTCATGATATGCTAATATATCATTTATTGTTACACTTTACAATCATACATAGATACTTCATAAAGTCAAAGAACATTTGACTGCTTATTCATTTACCCCAGACTCAAAGAAATGTTAAATAAGAGAGGGCCTAGCTGTCCTCGAAAGGCATCCTGAGAAAACTGAAGGAGCTGAATTCATCCTGATATCAGATGGGGAGGAAACCTTTCATTAATGAAATCTCAGAAAAGGTAACTTCCTCACATACGATCTTATTTATATGCTTAATTATAAGACGCTATGATTGTTATGTTTGAAACATTGAGGCTATTCTTGTCTAGTATGAATGAACTATAGACAGATGTAACTACAGTATGCATAGCGCATATGTCCGTTGTTGGTCACTATAATTTTCGATTGTGTTTCTTGTCTTCAAGTTTTGCATTCCTTGTCATGAGTCGTGGGTCTGCAAAAACTGCATTGTTCAAGAAGGAAAATTAGATGCTGCTTTCTTGATATGAAAGCAACAAAAAAGGATTTTCTGGGTGTAATATAAACAAAAAATGATGCAAAATTACATTGCCACTTTATAAATCCCAACTATATACCACATAACACATTATTTTATGCTGTGATACTTTGACCATTTCCTTAATGCAAAGGTTATAGAAGATGAGGTTACAGTGCACCTACCCGACACCTACCCGACACCTACCGTGCAGCTACCATGTATATTACTCGAAAATCGTTGAACATAACTTTTCCGTTTTTGCGTCAAAAGATACTCAGGGCAAAGGTCTATTAGCTAGAATTTTTCGGAAGGGATAATTGAAAAAATTTCGTTTTTTACCATAACTGAAACAGTAATGTTTTGGAGTGTCCAGTATCAAACAAAAATTAACTTTCGTGTCTAACTTTTAGCATGCACAAAAGAAGTCTTTACAACCATTAAATGGGTAAAATTTACAGTACTATCGGGTAGCTGCCAGGTAGCTGGAATTCGGCTCGCCTCTTTTTTGCATTCCTCTCGTCAACAGTTCGACGGATCTTTACTGTTTTTGACATGAAGATACTTTCGGTAGAGGTCTACATCTTAGATCTTTTTCAGAATTTTCCAAAGTGTTACGGCTCTGAAATATCAAAAATACCCAAAAAATACCTTTTTTGCCGTAGCTGCGATTGTAATTTTCGGGCTGACCAGTTGGGACAGTAAAAAACAAAAATTAACTTTTGCAATTATATAAAACTGATCTGTGTAGCCGTTAAGTGGGTGTAAATAGGTCTTAGATTCACCTGGCTGCTGGGTAGCTAGCTTCGCTATTGCATATTACTCGAAAACGGTTGAATGTAACTTTTTCATTTATGTGCCAAAAGATAGAGCAAAGGACTACGTGCTAGTAAAAATTATGTTTTTTACCATAACTGATCTTTGTGATCATTACATATGGCTGAAAATGTCAACAAAGTGGCAAAAAAGTTATCATAAATATAGGAAAGGGGGGTTTTATGGGTTGGAAGGTGGGGGGTTTAACTTTTTGGAATATTGATATCTATTTTGTGCTTGTCCATGATATATTTGTAAATATATGACCAAAATACAAATGGACATTTATTTTGAATTATACTACAATAATTGATATTTGTACAGGGTCTCAAGTATTATATAGTACATGAAGAAGATCACAATGGCCCATCGAATCATTAACATTTTAAACTGAAGCCGAAATCCTCAGCAATCTGACAAACAGCACATCGGAGAAAGCAGCCATGTGGAAGATTGCTGCAAGGAAACGTTGACATGAAGGCCTCTTGTCAGCTTCAATCTGATATACACTATGTTGTTGTTTATTTAAATGAATTTAATACTAATGCAAGTCTTGTCTGCGAAAGGTTATTTTGAAAGCGTTTATTTCAAGCATGGAGGGACATTTGCCTGTTTGTTAACTGAGACAAAACAAAAGTTCAGTTCAGTTGGCATACACACTGACAGGTTTTCATTTTGTTTTTTATAATGTTGTTTTTCCCGCTATTGCGCAGCTAAAGCCCTGTTTTTGCCACTGACGGTAGTCATGCCTAAGTTAATAGACATAAATAACATAGAAATAGGTCAAATAAAAATCCCTCAGAAAAAATTCCATTTTTGGGACACAAAATGTGAATTTTATATGAGAAGTTGTCAATTTTACAAATCGCTAGTCTATTTAATTTCTGTGCCACATCAACATTTCAGTACAACAAATACACTGGTATATAACTTACAAACAAAACAGCCATTTAAAATTTTGCATACAGTCACCTCACATGTTGGTGTTTGGAATATGAAATAATCTTAGCGGGTCATGTGGGGACCATCGGTTGATTTTACATGGAATTACCCCATTTTGTATTTGCTGTTTTTCATGATATGCTAATATATCATTTATTGTTACACTTTACAATCATACATAGATACTTCATAAAGTCAAAGAACATTTGACTGCTTATTCATTTACCCCAGACTCAAAGAAATGTTAAATAAGAGAGGGCCTAGCTGTCCTCGAAAGGCATCCTGAGAAAACTGAAGGAGCTGAATTCATCCTGATATCAGATGGGGAGGAAACCTTTCATTAATGAAATCTCAGAAAAGGTAACTTCCTCACATACGATCTTATTTATATGCTTAATTATAAGACGCTATGATTGTTATGTTTGAAACATTGAGGCTATTCTTGTCTAGTATGAATGAACTATAGACAGATGTAACTACAGTATGCATAGCGCATATGTCCGTTGTTGGTCACTATAATTTTCGATTGTGTTTCTTGTCTTCAAGTTTTGCATTCCTTGTCATGAGTCGTGGGTCTGCAAAAACTGCATTGTTCAAGAAGGAAAATTAGATGCTGCTTTCTTGATATGAAAGCAACAAAAAAGGATTTTCTGGGTGTAATATAAACAAAAAATGATGCAAAATTACATTGCCACTTTATAAATCCCAACTATATACCACATAACACATTATTTTATGCTGTGATACTTTGACCATTTCCTTAATGCAAAGGTTATAGAAGATGAGGTTACAGTGCACACAATCGCAATTACAAACACTGCTGACACCTGGATGGATACTCTTGGTGCACTGGAGGTTTGACGACAGGTTAACGTTCATCCATCTAGATGATGAGGGAGGGAATGATATAGGAACTGCTTTCACTGATATAGCTAATTATGATGAGAGAATGTGCTGAAACCAATTAAGCGTTTTTTTTTCCTCTCTAATAAATCTTAATTCTTAATTCGAAGTAATGTTCATGTATGGGTCTGTGTATTTCTGCCTGGCTGCCTTTCACAAAAAAGATTATATTTGTATAGCTCATAATATTTCTGCCTGGCTGCCTTTAAAAATAAAAAGCCTTAATAAAGATGATATATGTATAGTTTTTCATCAAACAGCAGTGACAAGACAAAAGCGATATCATTAACACACTGGGATCATAGCTTATGGCAATAAAACATAAAAGGTGCGTTTTTAACTCATACATTAAAAACCGGTGAAGTAATGCATGTTTCAGAACATTTTTTGACCTGGACATCGCATTATTTCAGCTGACCCTGCAGCATCAGGCATCGTAATTTTCAGCGAAAGGGGGACTAATCGTAATCCAGATTTCACAGTTTTGATCAAGTTTTTTCAAGTTCAAGTTTATTGTATCCAAAATAATGTATGCCATCTTGGCAAATAAGGCCACATAAATACAAATCACAAAAATAAGTTATAAAAGAAAATAATTGTTATCATCAGAAAATAAATATATATATTAGTATGGAAGATTATCTTAGTCTCATACACTCATATAATGACTTAGTTACATAGCTTTAAAAGTTGTATATATGAAATTTATAAGATATAATGTAAGACATAGTAAAACATATTTAAATATAAATATTATTAGATAGCAAAAATGTATGAATATTTTGGACCGATTACTGTGGACATATTTTGTCATGCAATTCCAATAGACGAGACCTTTTACCGAATGTTTCTATGTAAAAAAGCAGTTCTGTACAAGGGTAAATGATATTGATGTATATTCTGCTTGATGAAAAGATTATGAATGAAATGAGGCATTTTTCCCTTTTCTAAATTATACATAAAGATACAAACTTTAAATATATATAATTTTTCAATATAAAACCTAGCTTTTTAAGTAATATGTAAGAATGACCTCTTGCAGGCGAATAAGTGATGATGCGTGCAACTTTCTTTTATAGTCTTAAAATTGATAAAATATATGAGTGACAAATGGAACCCCGAACCTCAATACCCAAATATGGATAAACAAAAGAATAATATAAAGTTTTCAGTGTTTGATGAGGAAGATAGTTCTTTGCTTTCCCAAACCCAATCCCCTTAGTAATCTTATTTCTGATGTGTTTTACATGTAAATCCCAGGATAGTTTGTCATCCAAAACAAAACCTAGAAATTTTATTTAATTAACTCTGGATAATGGGATAAGAAATATTGTTACTTAACACTACATTTGGTTCTTGGGTGTAAATATCATATAAAGGGTTTTTACTTATATTAGGAGAAAATTTATTGGTATTGATCCAGTCATTAAGTTTAGAAAGTTCATTATTCATAGATGTAACTATTTGATCAAGGTCTTTTCCATGGATAAAAATGTTGCTATCATCAGCAAATAATATGGGTAATAATTTGTCAAAAACTAGATTAATGTCATTGATATACAGTAAAAAGAGGATAGGGCCTAGAAGCACTCGTATGGGAGGTGGTGTCCCACTCTCTATTAAACAAAACTTTTCCTATACTGTTAGAAATGACATAAGAATTTTCATTGATATTATCGAAAGTTTCTTATTGGGGTCACTAAACAGGCTGGTTCAACTGGTAAAAATATCCTTATAGGCATAGTCTATCGTCTTCTGAACACTGATGTTCGTATTTATAATGAATCTTTGAATAAAATACTTCATAAGATAAGACCCGGATATAAATTAATGTACTTAATGGGGGACTTCAGTATTAATTTGCTTAATTCAGATAATCATCTATTAACATCAGAATTTTTGAACATATTATGTAGCAACTCACTATTTCCATAAATAAACAAACATACTCGTATTCAACAGAATGCTGCCACTTCAATTGATAAAATTTTCTGTAACCAATATAATAACAGACTGAAATATCAGATCATTTTCCCATTTTTTTATTTTTATAAAAAATGTAGAGCCTGTATAAATAACGATACTTCATTCCATCAAAGAAATTACTCTCAAAGAAACCTAGACATTTTTTTAAATCTAATATCGGTCGTAAATTGGGAGTTACTGATACATAAAGAAACAGTAGGGATTCTTTTACTAGTTTTTATAATCAATTTAGAAAAATTTATGACAAATGTTTTCCTGGCAAAGAGTATAAATCTAGATATAAGTAAAACAAACCTTGGTTAACTTTTGGTTTAAAGAAATCAATCAAGACAAAGTAAAAAATAATATGTGAACTTCCGAAAAGTGCCATCCATTAGCAATGAAGCCATTTATAAAAATTATAACAAATATCCTTGCAAATTACTTAGAAATGCTGAAAAACAGTATTTGCATCAACTCTTGATTGGTAACAAATATAAATTTAAAGAAATCCTGGCAGATTATAACAAATTTAATAAATAAAAAAATAAGGTCAAAATTTACAGTCAGAATTTGATATAGATGGAAGAATCGTAACAATAAGTTGAAGATATCTGAATTCTTTAACAAGTACTTCATTGGGAAAAGCCTCAGTGAAAGAATTCCAAATAGTGACAAATCTCCTGTTAACTTTATACAAAAATGTTGATGTTACAGAATCCTTATTTCTTAAACCAGTTACACATGATGAATTATTAAAAATTATAAAATCTCTTAATACATCCAGCTCAGGTTGTGATGCTATACATTCTCAAATAATGGAAGGAGTATTTCCTGACGAATTATAGACCTGTCTCAGTACTGCCATTCATTTCAAAGATCTATGAAAAAGTAATTTATAGTCGTGTTGTTAATTTCATTAGTCACCATAAAATATTATATGATTATCAGTTTGGTTTTAGAAATGGTTATAATACTACATTAGCACTAATAACACTCATAGATAAATTAAAAACAGCATGTAGTGAAGAATTATACACAACAGGGGTATTTTTAGACTACAGTAAAGCATTTGATACTGTCAATCACTCAATCCTACTTAGTAAACTACATAAATATGGAATTCGAGGAACTCCTCACAAACTTATCACAGACTACTTGTTAACCGTAAACAATAACCTATAACCTATGCGCAACATGATTCCAACATTTAAACCATAACCTGTGGCGTACCACAAGGAATTTAATTTATTGCCAGTAACAAGTTTGTCATCTTGGTGGACTGAAAAGTGATTCAGAGATCGGGCTTGCTTTATAATTGTATACAGGGTTTTCCTGCGACTGATCCCCTCAGATGGGTAATCTTCACTGACACTAATAGAGGTTCTTGCTAACTTAGCTTTAGCAATTGAAAACCCTCATCTTGTCTGGGTAATAGTTAAAACGACAAATAATGGACCGGGATTTAGTTCTAACTAGTCTATGACAAATGTCAAAATTGATATAATATGCATCATCAATTCCCATCTGATCTCTGATCCCCTTTTTCTTCTTAAATTCACAATTTTTATCACCATCATGTTTCATGCCATGGAAAATCAAGTTCTCCCTTCTTCCATCGCTTTCCAACTGTTTTTCAGACTAATTGTTTAGTTGTGATTTTAGTGAAGTGACTGTTGACGTCAGAGATACCACATCTTTCTCAAGTTCTTCATTCTTTTCAATTTTAAATCAGCAGTTTGTGGTGCAAAATCATTTTTTAACTTGTCTAATTGATGTTGCAGATTTTGAAATGCATTGTTAATGTTTGCTTTCATCTCGAGCATTACCTTGCACAGGTCATCAAAATTGGCAGGAGCAGTCGTTTTTCCTTCTTGATCAGATTTTTTACTCATCTTGGACGAAAATCATATTTTTTTCTTTCTCCTGACATTCTCCAGGGCACTTGCTTCAAACGACATGTAACTGTGTGATTGCCAAACAACAGTTAATCCATCAAAAACATCAGGGTTAGCATGGCAATGGGTTTTCATACCATGGTCAGTCATGCATTTATTTAATCCAAATTAATATTCATGTGGAAAATTTTCATGAATGCATTAGTGAAGAAAACGTATAAATTCTTCTTGTTAACATTCCTAAACTTCTTCATGTTACCGATCAACGACCACATTTGACAAGATACAATATTTGTGTTTGAGTGCCCTAATTGAAGCTGCACACTGGCAGGCATCATAGATTCACCCTCTTAAAGAAAGTTTGTGCAGTATCAATTTTCATCCACATGTCTCAGAAAAAATAAAATAAAATTATTAAATAATTCCTAGAACAAGAGCCGGGCAAATAGATATCAAAATTATGGATGCTATGGTATGTGTAAACTGTAAAGTTAGCTAAACCCCAGATTACCCCCCAGTGTACAAATACTCCCAAATTCAAAATCAAAGGTTGAACCTGCAGAATATCAATCTTATACCAGACCGTTTTCAATGTTATCAATGTATGGTAGTCTACAGACTCCCTGAACATGTGAAATGTATTGAATGACAACAGCAACAATCCGAAATGCTTGTTTATTGACGTTTAGATTCCCGGTCGAGCCTATGTTGGATGGCTGTTTCATCCTTCGTCTCATTGCCATGGTCCCTACCTGTCCTAATTAGCCCATCAGGTTCAGAAATAAAACCATACAGTCTTGAATCGTCTTGGGGAATTTGAGGGAGCAAGGATCATAGTTAGCGATATCTAGTGGGTGGTGTGGAGCAGGCTGAGGCAGAGTGTAAACAAGGGAGAAAAGGGGCTAACTTTGACAGCTGCTTCATGCCATTCATGACCAATGATCAAGTATTACAACCACGTTTGTCTTAACATTGTAAATAGTTCAATAACAAACTAAATGACAACACATTCAAGTACATTCATGGAAATCAACACTACAGTAATCAATTGGTGGATACATTCACTGACATAACTATATATGTGTGAGTGTCAACATTTTCCTATTTCTCTTTTACATTTATCATTCTGTTTTGCTCTTTGAGAACATGATGAACTCTTACTTTACAGAATAGAGTCACAACGTATTTTAAGGTTGTTTGACAACTGCTCAACCCACATATTACATCCAAGCATTTTTCAATTGCCAGCAGTTTGTGTGTTAGCTTTTTGAAGACATTCTCTGACTGAATGATAAATTTGCTGTTATCAACAAAACATTTTTCCGAATCTGCCACAAAGAAATCATGGTTCTTTGACTAAATATCAGACCTTGATCAGGAGATGTAAAACTATATTTCTAATGATTAGGAAATGTGCATTCAGGTGTACTAGCAGAAAATGGGGAAATTTCCCAAGAAGTAGAACAATCATTGCATAAATCTGCCTTATGCTTCGAGTTAGCTCTCTTGATAAGATAACCGGCAAAGTATGATATTACATTTTGATCCTGACAGTCCTCCGGAACTTGAGGAAAACTTCTAATTTCAGAGCTGATCATGATGGAGCTGTAGTCATCTGCTGTAATATCACTACCAGTGGCACTATGACAGTCACTGGTCTCTTGCATGGAAGGCTGCAGGGGTGGAACTTCACTCACCTTTGACGTGAGACTTTCCACACCGAAAAGAATACATTGAACAGAGAGTCCATATTTCCAATAAACTGTGCAGTTGCTGTTGCATCCTCCTTACCTTCCCATTTCCCAAGGTCATGCACGGCTCCTATGCTTGCTGCAACAGTGTTGCTCAGTACCTGAGTAGCAAGTTTCACAGATATGGTTTTGAAGGCAAGTACATTAATGTGCTTGGAAGTTATCTTTGGAGCCATACGGATGTTCCTAGCATGGATAAATTTGAACATGTCCTCAATGTATTTCCACTTAATTGACCTGCCATTGAGGTTGAATCCATGCTTTTTCAAGTTGTTCCTGATATTCTTAATAAGGTGAAGAGGATCATGCTGTGCAAATATTTTTTCTCCATCATGATAAGTAAAGTAAGGCTGGTCTTTGGTTACACCTAATTGTCGAAGCATAAGGCAGTTATTACTTCCTTGATCACAAATTAACACTTTGATATTCAGACCTGTCTGTCTGACTTCAGAAATGCAATCTAACAGTAAAAATTTCAATTTTTTCCCCTCGACAGGCCCACTAGATAGATCATAACTGACAGGCTGCTTTCATTTGCATGCAGTACCTACAACCATGAACACGTCAGCTGTAAAGCCAAGGTTTTGTCCCCATTAGTCCATCTGATTCTTTATTCATGCAAGTCTAATTTGGGCAGACACAAACTTTAATGCATTTCCTGACAAGTGCTGTCCAAGTTGATTGATTTGGAACACTTGCAGACATCTGTTGTGTTTGTGACTTTCCACAATTTTTGGTCTTGCACTTTGATCTTAAGATTTAACCGCTGTATTGTAGCTTTGGGTTGGGACATTGTCTTCCTCCTTGTCACTTGGCCCTGTGTCCATTTCTACATGCATGGATAGGTCCTTCGTTGATGCTGTAAGAAAAATATCTATATTGTTAATAATCTGGAGTTATTTGTTTTGATATCATGAACTTATACAAGTGTTCGAGTTCATGTACATGACTTACCTGCAGAAATCTACATTCTATTCTATATACCCAGTTCCTAGACATGTATGTCATATTTTCCCCCTTATAAAACATTTTCTGGCATAAAAATGTCTAGGAACTGGATAGTTGTCTATGCAGTATCAATTAATGTTTAGTAAGCATCAATAGCTAAGGGAATAGGCTATCCAATTAATAGACTATCATCTATATGCTACTATTCTATATACCCAGTTCCTAGACATGTATGCCATATTTTCCCTAATAGAAAGTCAATCATAAAAATGTCTAGGAACTGGATAGTTGTCTATGCAGTATCAATTAATGTTTAGTAAGCATCAATAGCTAAGGGAATAGGCTATCCAATGAATAGACTATTATCTATATGCTGCTATTCTATGTACCCAGTTCCTAGATATTTATGTAATATTTTTCCTGGTAAAAAACGTTCTCTGACTAGGAACTATAGCTAGGAACTAACTAAGAACTAAGTACATGAACTATGTATGAACTATCTAGGAACAAAGTACTATGTATAAACTATCTAGGAACTTTCTAAGAACTTGGCTCAAAACATGTAGGGAACTAACTAGGAACTATCTAGGAACTGAAACTGAGGAACTGAGTTCAAACATCTCTATCAGAGGTCAGGTTCTCTCTCTTGTTTGAGTTATAACCAACTAAAGACATCTCAAAAGAAGAATATATTGAGTCTTTACTGACTGCACCACCTGTTCTTCAAGGAGCGCAAAAAAAGAACCACTTAATTCTGAAATTAACTATCGTCAAGAACATAGATAAAAAGGACTGAAAACCCGGACACTTCAATGGTTTAATGTGCGCAGAGCATGGACATTAATGACCATAATTAATTATGGAATATGACAACATTGGTTTGAACTGCCCATAATTTTACCCCTCCCTAGCTGCTGAAGCAGGGGCATTTCAATTGGCCATTTTCGAAAAATGATAATATAATCACTTAACATTCATCGCTTTTGATAAACTTTGACAGCTTCAAATAAATACTTTTAATGCAAGTGATATTATTCAGCTTATTTTTGCCAGGGGTTACTAGAATGACCAAATTAAAAGGTAACAAGTGGTTTTTATGTAACTGAGCTTACATGATATAAAAAAAATATATTTTTTTAAATATCCTGTACAAATCTAAGCAGATACAAAATATAACAATTTTAGATTATGAATATTAAATTCTTTAAATGGTGTATTATGCCATTTCTGCTTGTAAAGAAGATGCATTTTGGTTTTGTTCTAGATGTTGAGCAACTGCCCTAACCATTCAGAAAAGGCTAGCTGAAGACTAAATGCATACTGAAATCAAACCTAAAACTGACCACTTCCTGCCCACTTATGCAGAGTTTAAAATTGAAGGGTATAATGCATTCTTCTACAACATAACAAACTCCTTGAGACTGTGAACAATATCCTCTTGCAGCCAACCCACCTCCTGATAGTTGGTGACTACCCCAAGATCAACTGGGATCTCCAAAACTTCCCCATTCACAGGTATTTTTCGACAAAATCATAACGTATGAGGCCCCACTAGGTAACAGGGATCATACAGTCTAAGTAAAAACTTCTGTTGATTTTTCAAACAGCAAAGACTAAGTAGAAAACTGTCATAGATGAGGAAGGCTAACTTTTAAGGCATAAGAGACCATATATCAGTTGACTGGAAACAGATCTTTGAAGGCTATCCCTACAATGTTGAACAACAATGGCAGTTCTTCACCTCCAGGCTAAAAGAAGCTGAGGATGAATTTATCCCAATCAAGAAAGCAAGGAACAATCACATTTATTCAGTGCTGAGGTTGTACTGAAAATCAGGGGGAACAAAACACGGCTTTGCAAAGATATTTCGAAACGAGAGAACCGAATAAATATGGTAAATATACAAGGGTAAAAAAATCAGGTTCTGAACCTGGTCAAGCAGGCCAGAAGGAACTACAAAATGAATATCACAAAGAATGTTACGACAAACCCAAAGATGTTTTGGAAATATGAACTGGGTAGCAGAACTATGACTTATAAAAAATTAAAACTCTCATAGGAAGATTTACAAAAAAAAGTGGGTTCTAATTTAATTCTCAAGGAACACATATTATCCATCACAAACAAAAAAACCTAATAGAAAAATGGGCATCATTAGAACATTTGACTGCCTTACCAAGGAAGTGTTTGTTCAACTGGCCACTCAGTTTGGAGCTCCTATCTGATGATATTGATATTGATATGGAAAGTGCAGCCCTCTAAGGCAAGTTCATGCAGCCATCAAAGATTGATTGATGCGGTGAGAGAGAGGAAGAGTTCACCAATATCACACATTTACCCTATGGGTGGGATCTTTTACTTGCCTCCGCATAGACACTGAGTACAAGGGACGGAAATAATTTCAAACATATCAACATTGGCCTATTTATATGTAAATAAAGTGTAGGTGCTTCTCAATGCAGTCAGCTATCAGATTTCAGAAACATAAATGAAGAGCAAGTAACAAATCCTATTTGTGCTGTTTCACTTGAGAAACAGTGAGAGTGTGCCCTGTTTTGACAATTTTTATTTTCCAGAATTTTAGTTCAGCCTATCATACCTTATTTGGAGAGTGAGGCCTATTGTGGATGTGTCACTCATGGCCAATCAGAGCCAGATGCCTGCAATTGAGTGACCACTTCTACTCTGGTAACAACATCAGCAGTAAGGGGTTCAACAGGTATCTGTGTGAAAAACCTCCTAGAGGTACCTCTCTCAGAAGTTCCAAATGGGTTTCCTCTTCTATGTTAACTATCTTCGGTATAGTAGAGGTGACTCCGCAGGTGAGCCTCTCCCATGATGAAGGTTTTCTATAGGCTAAGGCATGCCTACAAAAATGTAAGATTGTTCGCAAAATTATCCAGATTTATCACCAACATCGCAATGGGGCTATCTGGCAGAAGGGAAAACAACTTGAAAGTCTATCATGATGAAAGATAACTAACTTTACAAGAAATGCTTTTCAACACAGAATTGAAGTGCAGGCGGCCTAAACAAATTATATGCAATGTATATATGAGTAGTAATCATGCTACTCTGGCTCCGATTTAAAAATAGCCGCAGCCATGTATTTATAACTGACGCCGAGATCATCGCAGTACGGGGTCATGACCCGAGATCACACCCCGTCAAGGTCACCGTATGTCAATTATAGGTCACACAGCTGATCCTGGTATTCATCGCCATTCTGCGGAAGAGTAATCATCGTTATTCCTAAATATATTATTTAAAAAAAGGGGTAAAACAAGTAGTAATGTTGCAGAAGGTTATTCCGGAAGAACATGTTTTAAATAGGTGCTGTAGATATTATAAGGGCAAATTCTAAAAGTGTCAACAGTTCGGTATGAACAGTCGCATAGTGTAACTTATATACTGTTAGCAGACAATGGCATTAAGCTTTTATTGGACTGCCGTAGGATATCCTGAATGTAATGAAAACGAGTGTTTATCAATACTGAAGGAGTCTTCAAAAAGATTTAACACTTTAGAAATGTGCACTGTGGATTATTACACCGAAAACATACAAACTATTGAATTTCACAACAAAGGTATACCATGGAGTATTAAATTTTTAGCAAATCAACAGCTTACTGGTGAACTAACGGAAAACGTTATGGATGATAACATACATTTACGTTGGGTTGCATACGTGCATTCATACTGCGAAAAGTGCAAGGATGTCCACTACATTGAAAAAGATGCCGCAAGAGATGAACAATATTTTGGAGATGTATCTCAATGTCTGACAGATTTTCAAACAAATTCGATAATTGACCGATATAACCCTAGATGTAGTTTTACAATTATGTTTGAAGTATGGCAAGACGCAAAACCTGTTCAAGAATGCTGTCATTACCCTCCAGGTTGTCAGTAACAAGGTATTGACATTACCATAACATAGTCTGAAATATAACTGGTGATAGTTTGTGTATTCGCGATTTGTAGTATATACATAAATAAATAAAACGACACACCTGATACAGATAACTAAGATGTTTGATATTTTGTGTGATACTGCATGAGAAATTGTTAATGTACTACAGGGGGCAGCACGGTATAGCTCATGTGTACTCTTTATAGATGGCGCAATGAGACGTTGTTTAGCACAGCTGGCTAAGGAAAGGTGCAAGAAAAAGAAGATATCTCAAATATAAGCTTAATTCTACAATCTTGTTAAACATTACACAATGGAGATCACAAACGAACGGTCACTGTCACAGGATAGTGTAACATCAGACAACTGGGTAGTGCTTGGTAAAGTATTACCAAAGGCAGAAGTGGTGTATTTCTGTCAGATGATAGTACTTTTCACTGTTATATTAACAGCTATCATTAACCTGTCATTAGGGAACAGCTCTGAAACGTGGTTAATTCTTCTCAGCACGAGTCTAGGAGCAGTGCTCCCTTCACCAAAATTGAAACATGTTGTTAAGCTGACCGCAACACGTGACATTAATGAACAGACAACGTAACCAGAGTCTACATCACAATAGCTAAAACAACATGTTCATCATGAATAAGGATCTAATTGATACGTATCTGTCAGACATTTATTATGATGTCAGCAGTCCTGCAAGTTTTTACGGTGCTACAAAGTTATGGGAATTCGTAAAAAGTAGAAAAGATCGTCCAACAAACCTTGACTATGAAACCATTAAAAAATGGTTAAACGAGCAAACAACCCATTCCATCCATATCACACCGCAATCAAATTTTCAGACAGAACATATTGTAGTAGAAAATATAGACGAACAGTGGGATGCAGACCTACTGCAGCTAGCAGATCTTTCAAAATATAACAAGGGTGTTAAATATCTATTGGTATGCATTGATCTGTTCTCAAGATTTGCATGGGTTAAACCTCTGAAAACTAAAACAGCTAGATCTGTTGCAGAGGCCATACAAGAAATATTTAATAAGGGAAGACAATGTAACACCCTTCGGACTGATCAAGGAGGAGAGTTTCTAGGAGCACCTTTTCAAAATGTATTAAAAAGTCATAAAATAGACCATATTATTGCATATGGCACACACAAAGCATCATACAGCGAGAGATTAAACAAAACATTAGAAAACAGGTTATACAAATACTTCTATGAAAATCAAACATTTAAATACACTGACATATTAAAGGATATTGTAAAGTCATATAATAACACACCACACTCGGCTATTCATATGGCACCTGCAGAGGTTAACGAGAACAATGCAGAACGTTTGTATGAGCGCGTGTACATACCAATTTTGAACAAAAATGCTGCAACACAAACTGTCTACGTATTCGAGATTGGGGATCTGGTGAGGTTAAGTCACCAGAATACGCCTTTTAGGAGAGGATATAACGAGCAGTTTACCGAGGAGCTATTTCGTGTCTGCAACAAAATACCTTCTCACCCTCCCCGATATAAAGTACAGGATTTAGCCGACCAGATCATAAAAGGTTCCTTTTATAAGGAGGAATTACAGAAGGTCAATGTTACAGATCCTGAAGACATCCAGTTTAAAATAGAACGCGTTATATCAACTAAAACGGTGAATGGTCAAAGGTTAAGTTTGGTTAAATGGTATGGTTATGCGGATAGTTTTAACAGTTACGTTCCAGTATCAGAAATTAAACAGTACAGTGGTAAACAATAACCATGTATCTTTATCTGTCAAACAACCAAAGTGATCAGTTATATTCTGGCAACACTGCATCTATGTTTAGAATTAAATTACCAACTAAAATAGATGTACAACCAAGAGGTGAGTGGGAAGTAGCCATAATTGACATAGACCTGCCAGCTTTGAGCGAGAAATACTCCCCATCATATATAACAATAAACTCTAAAATATGTATTTCCAGCGTGTTTAACTCAACAATGAGACCAATGCTCAACAGGGTGTATGGTAATGAGCTTCTCAAGGGGTCACCCCACTATTTTGACAGTCCTAGATATGTACCTCTCAGCGTGGAGAGTTTGGAACATGTTGATATATATTTAATTGACAGCAAAGGCATGACACCCTCATTTAAAGAGGGACAAGTGTCGTGCACACTACATATTCGTCAGAACGCATAAGTTTTAAGTTAAAACATGGCAAACAACACACAATTTTATGCTCTAAACGGTGGTCTGGATTATAAGACATTTTTGAGGCATTTTGAAAAGCAAGCAGAAGGTACAAACAGACCCCAGCTCATAAATGGTATCACATCATCTCCATGGGCTAAAACTAAAGGAAATGGTCACTTAGTACTCGTAGATATAAGCAATGGTAATGAGCACCCATTTGCAATGGGGGACAGTTTACCAAAGTTAGAAATAGTTGACCCTAGCGAGGCTGAAAGACGGCGTGCAGTAAGTGATATGCAAGCTGAGCTTGCTGTTATAGAGGGTGACAATCCCTCAAACAAGCAGACTCCTAAAGGTAATGGTAAGAAGAGGGCGTTGTCAAGAGCCTCTGCTAAATCTGGTAAAATTATAGAATCATCTGTTAACGCAAAGGTTAGAAGAGTTAAGGATATTTTTGACGAGTGATCAGTGATCAATAGCTTATAGCAGAGCTGTTAACAATGAGTATGGAAATTATAGGCGATTCATATGTAGGCTATTCAGAGGAATTGGCTATTTTTCAAAAACCTATTCAAAATGTTGGTGTCAAAAGAAGTCATTTAGCAACATTTTATCCTGTAAACGATTATTCAAATCAGGGGATACTACAATTCAGTGTAGCTAATAATTCTAGCTGCTATTTAGACTTAAGACAAACACAGCTTAACATAACATGCAAACTAGTCAGACATGACGGTGGAACAATAACACCCCCCACAATTAATATTAGGGGGAAAAACACCCAGCAGACAACATCACAAAATACTGATACAGAGAACAAGGATGCTGGTGATTCAAGCGCAGCTGGAGATAACACCCAAAAGCCATCTCTTGATGAGGATGCGGTGGGCGTTGTCAACAATTTTATGCACTCCATGTTCAGCAGAATAGATGTTGCTCTGCAAAACAAAGTACTGACCAACTCAGATGAATCCTACCCCTATTTAGCATATATCAAAGCATTGCTGTACACACCAAACCAGCAAAAATCAGGTTCTCTACAGATGGCTATGTATTACCCTGACACACCGGGATCATTGGGAGACAGCAATTGGCAAATAGGTGATAATGTTGGGTTGAAAACACGTTCTCAATATTTTGCAAACTCTAAAGAAGTAGACATGTGTGGCAACCTTTATTGCGATGTGCTCGAAATTGGACGCTATATCCCCAACAATGTTTCACTGTCTCTTACTCTGTACACCAGTACACCAGAATTTTGTCTTATGGCACCAGAGGCTACTAGAGGGGGTTACAAGGTCAAAATAACCAAGGCATCACTGAGTGTTGCTATGATTGATGTGAGCCCCGAAATATTGCTCTCACACGCGGAAATATTGAAAAAAAAACCTTCTATATTTCCATACACAAAAACAGAAGTAAAAAAATTTACACTGGGTAAAGGAATATTTTCAGGTCAAATAAACGACCCGTTCGCGTCAAGGATCCCTGCAGAAATGATCATAGGATTGGTGCAAGACTCTGCTAATCATGGCACATTATTTTCCAACCCCTTTCTTGTCGAACATTGTAATTTAAATTACATCCAAGTTACAGTAAATGGTCAAGATTTGAATGAAGGTCCAATTCAACCAGTGTATGGTCCAACGCCTGAAACAGGTTTGTACATGGAAGCTTATAAAACATTGTGCTGTTTGGAAAACACAAACTCTAGCGTACCCGTTTCCCGCGAGGATTATCCTCAAGGGTTCTGCTTTTACAGATTTACAGCAGATCCTCAAAATGGTGCAACAGATGATGATGTCATACCTCTGAGGCGTTCAGGAAACATGAGAATTAGTGTCAAGTTTGAAAAAGCTCTCAAAGAACCGACAACTATGATTGTATTTGCAAAATTTGCAGCGGCTTTAAAAATTGACAAAAATAGAGCGGTATACGAAGTCTGACCATTCTGTTACTAGTCGTTGAAAGGTGAGCACCATGAGTGAAACTGATGAATGTCTTATACCATTTGAGTTGCCTAAAAATTTTATGATATATGGGGCCACACAGTCAGGAAAATCACATTTTGTCAGAAGTTTATTGCTGAACCATGAAAAAATGTTCACTGAAAAAGTGAACAAGATTATTTATGTGTATTCTATATGGCATGAAAACTTTGATGAAATGCAAAGTGATCTAGGTGATATGATAGAATTTGTAACTCATGTTCCAACCAAAAAGGAATTAATAGAAATATGGGAGAAAAATAAAAGTCATACTATTCTCGTTCTTGATGACAAAATGAGTAGCTTTGATGATGCAAAAATAGGTGCTCATATTGTGGACATAGTATGTGTTTTAAGCCATCACTGCAACATCTCATGTATTATAACTTTGCAGAACATGTTTTGCAACAACAAGGCTGTAAAAACAGTGAATCTGAATGCTCATTATATATGTCTATTTAGAAATAACAGAAGCTGTAGACAGGTGATCACCCTAGGAAGTCAGATAATGCCGGGCAATTCAGAATATTTCATGTCTAGTTATTTGCAGGCGACAGAAAGAAAATACGGCTACCTGCTTATAGATTTGACCCCTAATACAGTGAAAAATTTACAACTAAGAGCATGTCTGTTTCCAGGTGACGTCACAGTGTGCTATCTACCAAAAAAATGAACCTGATCAAGGAAAGTATAGTTTTTCTGCAGGCTCTTACAGTACTACCCATGAAACAAGTTAGGATGCTATTGAAACATGTAAACAAACAACAAGTCCTTGCCATAGGAGAAATTGCAAAGAATATCCTTGCCAAAGTGATTAACATACCCTCAGAGTATAAAGATTCTCTAAAACGGTATAAAGGGGTCATTCGTAAGCTAGCTAATCCTGAAAGCACATCGACTAGTAGGTATAACACAATTGTTTCTAAACCTGAAGTTATAGCCCGTATGGTGCAAGCAGTTGTAAAGAAATTATTGAAACTCGTATGAACATGGCTGAAGAACATGTTGTTATCCCTAAAGAGCGATATCAAAGAATGCTTGCACAATTGAGAGAGCTGTCAAATAGAGAACATGAGAGTCATGTGTCAAAACAGGACAAGACAATAGACAATGAAGATAATGAAGAAGAAAAGTTTCCTGAGAATGAAGGTAGAACAAGAGATGATGTGCTGCTAGAAAATGACTCTGAAACAATAATTGGCCAGCCGCCGGGTATTACACCAAAGGAGCTGAATAATTTAACTGTGAAAGCAAAAAAAGTGAAAAGCATGAAAGTGTCAAAAAAAAAGGGTACCGTGGACAACATTGTAAAACGTGTTAGCAGATCTCGTAAAACCACACCCAAAAGTAGGGATATCTTTAAAACAATTAAAAAGAATTGGCTGAGTATTTAAGATTGTTTACGCATTGCTTTAAGTTGTTGTATATAGCAGGAAACAGAGAGAATGTATATATATATACAAATTATTTATACAGTAGAAGTTTTGTTGGAAGACGTATTGTTTATTAACATGTAAAACATTAATAAAGCACATTACTGTTAGATACTTTGTGATCAAGATGAGCGGAATGGGGGAGGAAATAGGGGGAGGGGAGGGTCATGCACAAAATAGTATGCCCCTCAAACATTGGCATTGAGGATGGATCATTGACAGACATGGAGACACAGCAGGAGTTTATAACCGCTACCAATGGCAAGCCTACACAAAGGTCACACATAATTTGTTCTGAAGACAAAAGACCCCATGCCTCCATGTATGATGAAAGAGTAGGGGTGTGCCACAAACCCCAGATGAACTGCCTTATATATAAAACATCTTCATCAAGACCGTACAGTCACTCCTAGTCTCCTGGCAAGAGCTTTCTTCACGTAAACTAGAATAGCCTGCACCTTCCAGCTATAAAGAAAACATGAACAGTCATCAGCTGCAAGCAACAGGCCGCATGTTCCATACATCATCAGGAACGCTAGTCAGAGGAAGATTCTTATGGTTCCGAGAACTGGGAAGTAGGAAGTTTGTGGTCCTGCAGAGATTTGATGGCCGTGTCAAACTACACATCCGTAACTACGTCCTCGATGAAGAGGAATACTGTCTGATTCCAACTAAGAAAGGTGTTGTGATTGACAAACAACAGTGCAGAGACCTGTTGAACGTTCTGAAGGATCTTGGCAAAGTTATCGGTCTGGTAAGTGATTTTCCCTATCGCTCTAAAAGAAGACAGTTTTGGAATGTTTCATCTCAACCTCATAATTGACACAATTTGTGTATTTAATTTCAGGGCAAGAAAGCATGGACAAAGGATGACCCAGAGGAAGAAGATTGTTTCCCGGAGAACAATAGATCAAAAGATCCTTATGAAGATGACTCTGTTATGGTGGATGATGATGAAGTGGTGACAACAGACAGACAAGGCTCTAATGATGAGGGATTTGACGACGATGGGGTGGAGTTTGTTCCAGCTGAAATTAAAACACACCTGGGTAAAAATCTGTTTGCCCAGGCAAAAAAGGAGTACGGGACTGTAGATATCCGTCATTTCTTTTTCACAAACTCTAGCACCAAGTCCCTACATCCTACACGCAGAGGTGTTACCCTATCAACATATGAATTTTCTAAGCTGTTACACCAGTTGCCTGACATAGAGAAGAGATGGCAAGGTCTCCAATCTTTGGAGGAGTGCGGACTGACACACAAAGGTATGACAGCCTTAATGAGGTGCCTGCACTGCACACCACAACCTCCCCCATCTGTTGACATCGTACCTGCAGGATCAAAAAAAAATCCTCCTCACTTTCCTTTGAAGAAAAAGAACGCTCCTCCCCCCAAGCAGAGAGGAGAGACTGATGGCCTTGTTGATGACGACAAAGACGCCCCCAGGGAAAATGCCCAAGAAGATCAGGAGGACTTTCTGCTGCGCCCTGTGAACATTGTACCGCTGGTGCCAACTGCTGCACCGACCTGTTCAACAAGTATCACTTCCCAAAAAGCGCCACCCTTGAAGAGACATTTGAAGTTCAAGACAAAGAAAACGGTTATAATTTCTGATGAGGAAAGCAAGAGCTGTGAGACGGAAGATGAAGGAGCTCTTACTGCAGATGAACAACATGACCTGTCATTAACGAAAAAACGTAAGACGGCTTCAAAATTTGTGCTAGATGAAGCCACCGAAAATGACAGTAGTGACTTTTGATATGATAACAACTGTCTTTCTAATAGTAGTTTTGTGACCATCCTTTTGATAATTACGTAGACAGGTACTCCTATATCTAGTAGTATGCATAAGAAATGTATCATGTTTTTAGAATTAAGTTGTAAACATATGTCTTCCAAAAATCATCCTTTTGATAATTACGTAGACAGGTACTCCTATATCTAGTAGTATGCATAAGAAATGTATCAGGTTTTTTAGAAATTAAGTTGTAAACACATGTCTTCCAACAACCGTTTGTTTTTAATGTGTAGACCTTGCACCAGTATATATTATATGTATTTACACGTATATACACATACCTGTATACCTTGTAGAATGTACCAAGAAATGTATAAGGTTTCTTAATTAATAAAACAGTAAGTTGTATATATTAGAACAAACAGAATTGTTTCTTTGCATTTAACTGTCCAGAAAATAGTGCGGGTGAGTGCAGGGGGTGTGCGTTGCAGTGCAAATGTTGCAGACACCCTGGACACCATTCTGTAGAGCTAGTACTGCTGTACTGTTGCTAATAAGAGTTGCACACCACCTCACCCAAAACAAAAAAGCTGACAGCGAAGAATGAGAAGAAGAAGAATGAGAAGAAGAAGAACTTGCATTTTACACACAGCTGCTCTAGAGTTTTAAAGTTAACAGAATCTGTCACAACTTTCGTAATAATAACTCAAAGCTCGGAAATGTCAGTTCGATCAACAACTGTTTTTATTTATTTTTGTCAACAATGTGTAAAAATACACCCATACACCATAAAAAGCACACACAGTTGTTATGATTCTCCAAATAAATAAATGGTAGAGTTCTGAGAATCATACACCCTCTCTTTTGTTTTGCTTTTTGAACATGTTTTTTATAAACATTCACCTAAATCTATATTTCTTTCAACACAGTGTAAAAATACACCCATACACCATAAAAAGTACACACATTTGTTATGATTCTCCAAATAAATAATAAAAGAGTTCTGAGAATCATACACCTTTTCTTTTGCTTGTTTGGACATGTTTTATAAACATTCACCTAAACCTAACAATAAAAGTTTACAGTCAATTTAAAATACCCAAACTATAAAACGTTTCCTGTCCAAAACCTATTTCACTACTATTAATCTTATGTTTTATAAACATTCACCTAAACCTAACTATAAAAGTTTACAGTCAATTTTAAAATACCCAAACTATAAAACGTTTCCTGTCCAAAAACCTATTTCACTACTATTAATCTTTGGATAGATAGATAAATATATCCGTTTCTAACTATAAACAGTTTATAGTCAAATTTAAAAAATATGGAAACTATAAAAGTGTTTCCTGTCAAAAAACCTGTTTCACCACTATTAATCTCTGGATAGATAGATAAATATATATAAGCAGTTTGTAAATAACTGATGATATATAATATATAATATATGAACAGTAATTAAAACTTGACAGTCTGTTAGATTTTCCAGATAAATAAGTTTCATGTTTTCATAAGGCTAGCATCATACATTTTTTGTTCAAAACAAATATACAATGATTCCCCAAATAAATAAATAAATGGTTGAGCTCTGAGAATCATACACATACTTGTGTTCCTAATTTAAACATAGCTTTTTATAAATAAGGCTAGCATCATACATTTTTTGTTCAAAACAAATATACAATGATTCTCCAAATAAATAAATAAATGGTTGAGCTCTGAGAATCATACACATACTTGTGTTCCTAATTTAAACATAGCTTTTTATAAAAATCCACCAAAATCTAACTTTTAAATATGAAACCTGTTTCACGGCTTTTAATCTCTCAATAGATAAATATAAACAGTTTGTAAATAACTGATGATATATATAATATTGTATAAGAATTAAACTTGACAATCTGTTAGATTTTGCAAATAAATAAAAGTTTTCATTTTTTCATAAGACTAGCTGTATACATTTGTTTCAGCACAAAATATAAATGAACATGCTGCAAATATAATATACGGGAATGTAAACTTGACAGCTTGCTAACAATCCAACTATGCAAATAAATAAAAGTTTTCATTTTTTCATAAGACTAGCTGTATACATTTGTTTCAGCACAAAATATATATGAACATGCTGCAAATATAATATACGGGAATGTAAACTTGACAGCTTGCTAACAATCCAACTACCCCCCTAGGCTGAAGTATAATTACAACTTGCAATAAAACAGTCAAGTGCAATCACTTGTTTTGTTTATAATATCATTGATTACAAACAAGTCTTGAGAGGAACAAAAGTACCCTCCAAATTTTCAGTCTGAAATAATACTTTAATCTTTCTATGAAACGATATCTATTTCTTTCATATTATTTAAAGTCTAATATATACTAGAGCTTTTATCTAACGTGATAACAATTTGCCCTAAATGATGTAGCATAATTGCAAAATTTGCCGTTACACCTTAAAGTTGATAACCTTTCTCCCTTGAGGGTGATAAATGTCCAAACGTAGACATGTACCAATGCTTAATCAAAACGTCAAAAGCTAGACCTTGACAATTCCTCACATCTATTGTGTGGCAATATATAAATAACACTGTTAAACTCAGAACACGACACCCTATCCGGCTAACATCCAAATAACATAATAATAACTTTTACAGCATTTACGAAGTATCAACGACAGTTCTTACTTTTTTGGCGAGGTCTGTAGTTGTAGTTCCAAACTTCGCAAATTATAAGGCGTTCGACGGGGGGTCGTGGCTCCTGCGTTTGGAGGGGGTGGCGTTCTACGGGGAATGTCCTCGTTATCTGTTTCTTCCACTACAGAATTTCCAGGGTTTCTAGGAGTACCTAGATAACTAGGTGTTCTCACGATTGTTTGACGTAGGGGGGTGGTGCCAGTGATTACGGGGGAGGGGGTTTTCCGTACAACGTCTTCGTCATTACCAGTTTCCTCGGCGAGGGTTCTTATTCCACCTGTAGCCCTATGGTCTGTAGTACGCTCTAGATAAGTGGACATTCTCGATGTTCTATTTTGAGACAGCGGTGTACCTCCTACAGTTGGAAGACTGTCCCTGCAAACAATTGCAAATGTTGTAACATCCAAGCAATAATGTTAATACAGGTATCATTTATCCCCCCAGGGTTAATTCTTACCTAGAATGGAATGATGTATTCCGTGTTCTGTTATCTGTCCAGTAAGGGCTATATCTTAAGGGTCTAACTTCTGAATGTGAGGGAGGGTATCTAGAAGGAGGAGGAAGTGTTGATGAAGAATCGTCATCGCCCCACTCACGTCTAAGGTAGTCCATTCTGGAACAGTGATACAATAATGCTATAAAGACCTTTTGCAACAAATTGTCTAGTCACATTATAAGACAATGCACAATGATAAATGTATTCCAAAACACGAGGTCTAACTGTACATACCTTGTGCCAATGCTTTCACGTTCACGTCTGTCATCAGGTGCCCCAGGGAAATTGGCAGCAGCCCCTCTTAAACCATCACCTTGTCTGAAATAACAATTAAACAAATGCGATAAAAGCTAAATTTTAGCTAGAACATAATCAGTGATACAATAATGCTATAAAAAGAGCTTTTGCAACACATTGTCTAGTCACATTATAAGACAATGCACAATGATAAATGTATTCCAAAACACGAGGTCGAACTGTACATACCTTGTGCCAATGCTTTCACGTTCACGTCTGTCATCGGGTGCCCCAGGGAAATTGGCAGCAGCCCCTCTTAAACCATCACCTTGTCTGAAATAACAATTTAACAAATGCGATAAAAGCTAAATTTTAGCTAGAACATAATCAGTGATACAATAATGCTATAAAAAGAGCTTTTGCAACACGTTGTCTAGCCACATTATAAGACGGTGCACAATGATAAACGTATTCTAAAACATGGAGTCAAACTGTACATACCTTGTGCCAATGCTTTCACGTCCACTTTCACGTTCACGTCTGTCATCGTGTGCATCCGGGATATTGTCAGCATTCCCTCCAAAACTGTCGCCATCATCACCGTTATTACCATCACGCTGCGAGTCCTTTGTAAAATGGGGTCTTCTGAACACGCTCCGCAACCTTTGAACCAGCTCATTACGGGTTGCCGTGTTTTGATGCTAAACAAAAAAACAGTTCTTGTTACATGGATACATCTTCTTAATAATTAGGTTGTGTTATATTATATTAGCACGCGTACAATGACGCTAATAATAAGACAGTTCTTATAACACTGATATATTACACCTTCTTAACAGTTAGACTGTGCTATATTAGCGCGCGTACAATTATTAAATTATTATAGTCAACACAAAAGTGTCAGTTTACTGTTCAGTCAATAAAAGTACAGGGAATATAGTCTTATTACCTTGTAAAAGTAAACGCCGCACAAAGTCGTAACAATGATGACGCCTATGAGTGCCAAGGAGGCTAAAACAATCCCCGCTGTTTCCCGACCACTTCCGCCAGTAGAGATATTGGCCATCTTAGGAGTTGTTGACAACATGGTAGAAAAATCGATTCTGCCGCTGTTGCATACAATGATAATTGACCCTATTCTGCTTCCTTTTAGGCTTTTCCGTGTGCAGTACACTGACTCTCCCATGAATATTGTGGCCATCATTAATGTTTCACCTTTGGTAAACCTGTCCATAGGAACCTGGGTTAGAAACTCGCTCTCAGAACAGTCCGCAGAAAGCGCCCATCCACTGTTTATGTACGTGCACGTGCACAGTCTGTCAGCACATTTGTAGGTATAAGCGGTTGCTCCGCAGCACAGTGATAGCGATATTATCGCCCCAATGACTAAAGTCATATCGTCTTTCCTCATGGTTTTTGATAAAACACGTCTTTCCACCATTCACAGTCTGTCAGCACATTTGTAGGTATAAGCTGCCACTCCATATAACCATGAAAGCAATGACTAAAGTCGTATTGTCTTCCCCGTGGTTTTTTCTCCTGATAAAAACACGTCTTTCCACCTTGGTAAAAAATCTCAAACTGACTCCTGACAATGACACGTCTTCCCACCTCAGTAAAAAATCTCACACTGGCACAACAACAAGCGTGAGAACGCCGTCTAATTTGTGAACTCTTAATCCGTTAATTGTTTACCAAGTTAACTTAACCTGTACACCTTTGAAACTTGGAACATCTGGATTGCTTATGCAATCTTATGTAACAGTTTATACACTCTTATGTAACAATTTGCACCGACTCTCACGGTCCTTAATTGTTTTAGATTATACAGACGAATCTTGATGTTACGGACAGTTTTAAGCATTTTACAACCTTTTAGCATAACAGTGACATTGTATGATGAACACGTCTTAATAATTTACTACTTCCAGCAGAAACAAGATGATTTTACAGTTTTCGTTTTGTTCACAGCTCTGGTTTTCCAGATGTTCTTACAACGGAGGTGCGACTGTATTGCTCTTTGGACCTGTCAAATTTTCGGTGTTATTTCTTCACAGACGAGTCTTGATGTTGCGGACAGTTTTAAGCATTTTACAACATATCAGTATTAACAGCGACGTTGTATGAGGACCCTGTCTTAATATTTACTACTTCCAGCAGAAATAAGACAGTTTTAACAGTTTCGTTTTGTTCAAAGCTCTGGTTTTCCAGATGTTCTTACAACGGAGGTGTGACTGTATTGCTCTTTGGATGTGTCAAATTTTAAAACTGTGTTATTTTCTTCCTTTAAATAAACATGGTCTTATTTCACGGGTTTGCCCGTGGGAAGAACTTTAGCAGTCAATGACCCTGTTGTCGATTCCGTGTTATGTAATGACATGGTAATGACATGTTTTGACACTTTAATATATTGCTTTCAAGTAAAGTGTAGTGTCTATTATTGTTCAACAGTATCTTTGACTTGCTAATTAACACTGATGCACACATTAGCATGTTAGAGATATTACCGATTAAGTGCAATAAGCATGTTTATTAAATGAATCAAAAAGACATAAACACGATTTTCACTGCTAAATCATTAGCCATGTCGTTTTTACTGCTAAATTATAAACCTTTATTCATATAACCCATTGTTAATGCAACATGTAAAAGTTAGCTCTCAGTAAAATTTGACAGTTCGATATTGTCTGCTGCTTCTGCATCATCAAGATTGTGATGAGAAATAACATACCGGCCCCATCTCTTTCCTTTTCCATAGCGTCTCTCATTAATCCTTTTTATCTGGTTTCTACATTTAAGGGTCATCTACAAGAGTAATAAAAAAATGAAACATGGCGTGTTAAACGTTGTAAATAAATTTTTGAAATTATTACTATTATTTATTACATGCCTTGAGGAATACCCCGACAAAAAGGGCTGCTATCATGATACTGTCCTGTGTAAAGGTGAGTGAAAAGAGGGGTTTGGTAGTTTCATAATTTTGTATAACATCACCAATGGAACCATGTTTAACCTGCCACGTGGTTTTTTCAAAAGACGTGGTTACTACTTCTTGTCTTGTCACTCCGTTCAATGCTAGCGTGTCATTGGTTGCCTGTTGACTTGAAGGCGTGGTATGCATAATCTGATCACCTGTGTGATTGGTCTCAACTGTTGTTGTAGGCACCTTTGGACGTGAAGGTGTGGTTTGCATAATCTGATCACCTGTGTGATTGGTCTCAATGGTCCTTGTAGGCGTTGAATGTAAAATTTGTTTGACAGCTGTTGAGGACGTTGTTACATGTATTGAAAATACATTGCTCTCGGTTTTCACGGGCGTATCTGCCCGATCTACATAAACAATATATTATTGTGTACAGTATAAAACGTTCATTCCTGTAGAATTAATAATTCATATGATATATTAAATATATATTTTGAGTTTTTGAAATGCTTTACACCACTTACCATCGGTGTGACACTTTACGTCTTCAGTATGTTGAATATTCCTTTGACAATATATCGTGTTTCTCATGTCAATGCACTTCATCGCTTGTGTAATCAGTGTTGAGAAGGTCGGTAAGCGTTCCAGCCATGATGATTTTGAACAGTTTGCATATACATATCCCTCAGTTTTGTATGAACACAAACAAATATTGAAGCGTTCAGACGGTTTATCTGCACCGCACATGAACATGTTAATACATGTCGTGCTTTGTACATAAAAAACGGTCAAATATAAGAGCTGTAGTCCTATGAAGATAATCATTGTTTCCAGAGGACCTCTCTTTGTGACACCTGGGCTTTTCAATATATATATCAAGAACTGCCATGCAGCATATTTTAGGCCACGATTTGTCCATGCAACATTATCTATGAGGATGCAAACAACAAGCGTGAAACAAAGGTATATAGTTCAGATTGTGTGATTTTGACAGCATATTTATTATTGAATGTACATACAATGCATCATTAATATATTGTTTGTCACATCAGAGGACAATGCTTATCATTATATTGACATGTTATGTGTACTTAGACGTATTCTGTCATAGTATATAGAATTGATATGACAATACATCCTTTATTAGACATCTTCAAAGTGTTCATACAACATCCATGTAACATTTTACATGCTCATGCGCTCTGCTTTCACATTTATAATGCTTTCATAAAACTGTCATCTGGCATACATTTATTAACCGCCAGGACTAGAAATAATCCATATATACATTTATCACCCCACACATTTTTTCAGTATTTATATTTTGTCAATAACCTGTAAATCATTCCTTTGAAGGATAAATACGCTCGTGCATTATATTTATTATCATTCATTTGTTATACACTTTAATAACCGTAAGGGAGTGTGTCAAAGCTGTCTTGAATTATTACTCTTTTATTGAAAACTTTTTTGAACGTTTTCGAATATGGCCTGTTGTACACAATTCCTGTATGTTTTGTTCTGTAGATCTGTGTCGATGTAGGAAGTTTAACATGGTGTCTAACACCAAAAACAATCTGCTTCATGGTTTCAAAATCTATAACTTGACTGTTGGTGTGATTCAAAGACAACCCTTTGATTTTTGTAACAAGCGTGCCATCAGTAAGCTTATAGCAATAGCTTTTAGGACCAGATGACATAAACGTTTGAATGTGTTCCCCCTCGGGTAGTTCATCTGTCAGTTCTCCTAATAAATCCCCTGTTTGCAATAACTGCGCACCCTTTTTTTCAGCATACACCACTGAATCTGTGTCAAAGTAAATTGTTTTTCTACCCGTTGTTTGTAGGATTTTTAACAGATGCAGTCTAGCAAGGGACGTTGTGAACGTGCCAACGATTTCATTAGTAAAAGTGGCCTCTTCTTCATAGGATTCTGCATTTTTGAATTCCACAACTATACAGTCATCAGTGATAATGTTAAAATTCGTAATTGTTTTGGTTGGATCATTGCGAATTGTGGAATACTCTTGAGGTGTTTTGATGTAATGGCATTTACTCAAGTTAGGTCGTTGCACAAACTTGCCCCATGCACTGTTGCAAAAAAGCTTGCACACCAGCCTCAATGATGGGTTGTGCTGAATTTTCTCCCTGTCCAGTTCAATACCTTGATGCTCTCTGTAGAACTTAATAAATGCATCTTTGTCCTGCTCTGTGTTAACCCAATTTGGATAACCTGAGGCCTGTTGTTTCTGCTGCAGGAACATTTTGACATATTCTTCAAATATGCCACCGTGGTTGTTTGTTGCAGTTGTTTCTTTATAATTGTAAACCTCGTATACATGTACGATTTTGTATCCCTGCCTGACAGCTTCAAGAATCTCAGGAGTTGTCCAGACCCCTATAATAGCCCTCTCAACATCAGAACATTGACACTTCTTTTCTGTTTCTTTCACAGAGCACGTTTGACATAGGGGAAACTTCAACCTACCATTACATCTAACCGGAAGCACAGGTATATAAAGACCTCTCGGTGGCAGGATTTTCACCTTAGCCACTCCGTAATAGGATTGCAAGGTGTGATCTATTTTGTCAGGATCAGCTATTATTTCAGGGTGTGACGTAGGGTACTCTCCAGAAAGCGTAACAAATGGATAGAGAGATGTCACGTCCATATATCTCACCCTTTCATCATCCTGACATTCGTAAAACATCTTTGTGGGGCTCACTCTTCCACCAAAGAAAGAATCACAAATTTTCAAAGGTCTAACTTTGTCACAATTCTTAGAAAATTCTGCCAACTCCTTGTTTCCTTTTAACAGTCTGTCAAACTCGCATTCCCATATTGACACAACTGTGTAACCTTTTTGCTCAATTTCACGAATTCTGCTTTGTGTCTTGTTAAACAATGCTGCTAATGTCTGTCTAGTGCGAGGGTCTCTTACGTCTCTATTAGCGATGCAGTGATGACCATGGTATCTGCAACCTAAAAACTCATAGCAGCTTTTAGACTCAAAATGGACCCCATCTGTATGGTACCTTGTTCCTGGTACCCTGAATTCTCCCCCATTTCTTGAATGTTGGATGTGTCTATTAGAGACCTTTGACAACCACTCCAACCATACAACAGCCTTTTCACTGTCATTTGGATGTTTACCGTATCCTCTGACAGGTATTTGAGGAATAGGTGATTTAATAAAAGTTGATTTCGCAATCATACTTTCCTCAATCACTTTGCCATTAAATTTCCACTCTCCTCGTTTTAAAACAGCCCTACCCTCTCTCCCGTCTGTCAGAGTGACATCGTGTTCTTCATATAACATAAGTTGTCTGATAACCTGCATGGCGCAGGATGCTATTGTTGCATGTGCAAAAGGGTCTACGCCTGTAACTTTTGAATTAGTTATTGTTGTTGTTTCATTAATCATATCCCTAAACTTTGTGCATGCCTCCCTTAAAATGGACACATCTGCCCTTGTGTATGTCAACAGCTCTTTCTGCATGTCAAACGTTTTGTCTGTTTGCTGGCTATGCCATTTTAAGAAGACTTCTCTATCCTTTGATGACATATGCTGAATACCGAAATAGTATGCATCAGGAAATTTTCCAACATAGTGAAAATTTCCCATGGTGTTCAACAAATACGGAAATTCTCCTTTGGTCAGCTGACTTGACAAACCCAAAGCTGTTGGTAGTTTTTTCAACGCCATAGGAAGAAAATTTAAGCTGTCAATAAAACGAATATTCACGCCCTCCCCTAATTCCATTGTCATGATTTTACTGCCTGAATAAATCACGTTTGGAAAGACTGAATTTGCAACGCAGTGTGCAAGTATGAAGTGTGCGTCGAAGGCTTTTGCATTATGGGCAATGGCTGTCATATCTTTATGTTGAGGTGTTATTAGCCACTTACAAAACTGATCTGTTGTTTCTGGACCTTTAAACACAATCTCTCTTCTGCCACATACATTGTTCTTACACGGTTCATTGCAAAAAGAACCTTTTGTACGTGTTGAACATTTGCTGCACCTGTCGCCACAATTGTCACATTTTGCATCTGTCGTGAAAGCATTATTTTTGCATTTGTCGCAGGTTGTTTGACATACAAGATAATTCGGCACGTGTTGCTCTAGCCCGCAGTATGACTTCTTGCAATTGATACATCTTCTACACTGTGAGCAGAGTTGTACAGGTGTGCATGACTGGCAGTTTTGTCTTGGTTTGTTTTTGTAACCATGGTCGCATGTTATAAGGCTGTCTTGACATGTCTCGAAGTCATAATATAAAAACCTCCCAGATGTCACTTTTAGAGGTTTAATTTTAAAATAGCACAAATGTTCATCTGTAACATATGTGTTGCAACATGTGCAATAATATTCACCGCATTTGTGACTGCTAATGTCACGTTTATGTCTGTCAAAAATTTTGTTGCACTGTTTGCATCTGTACATTTTTTCACACAGCGATGGCATTTCTTGACCTCTTAGAGAACCGACAGTATACTCTCTTGTCTGTTTGTGTCTAATGTAGCATGCGGTGTTTCTACAAATCATGTTGCAATCGTCGCACAAAATTGAATCATCTTGGAAAAGGCATTCATGCGAAGAGCATGTTCTGCACACATACTCACAGCTATGTCTAAAATTTTTACCATACACTTTGTAGCATTGGTCACAAAATTTTTTGTTCACAAAAAACCCTTGAATATTGATAATGCTGTGAAAATGCTCGTCTTTAAAATACAAATAAATTTTCTTTTTCCTTCTTTGCATGCCTGTGTAGATAGCCTGGTTGTCCGTGTCTCCTGAAACTACAATAATTTGTACATTTAGGAAATCTTCAAATTTCCTGAGTTCTCCTATGGCTACCGGTCCTTCCATTGATACATCGGCATCTTTGTGCAGGTTAATAGCACGGCTTCTTTGAGAGTGTGGTGTTTTACTGTTCACTTTATCCTTTGCAATAAGTTTCTTGAATTGTGTTGCGGGGGTTTTGTGTAGCTTGGCGACGCATGTAACAATTGCTCTTGCTGCACACAAATATTCATTTTCTATACTAGGTATAAATACCATTGACGTTTTCTTTTTTATTGTGCAGTTGTCAGACAGTAAATCTGTGTCTGTAATTTTTCTGTTTGAACCTCCACCTCCTGCGTCATCACCTTTCATAACACCAATATCCACTTCAAAAGAATCATCGATGTCGAGGGATTGGTTGGACTGTAAAACGGCTCCTAGTCTGTGAATGACAATTAACATGTTTCAAAATTACATTAACTCTTCTTATACGTTTGGACTAATTACATGTTAAGCGATATATCAGTCTTACCTTTCCATTATTACAGCACCTGTGATATTATGTTGAGGTTGGCAGTGAATATGTACGTCCTTTTCCAAACCGGAATGTCTGATGGACAATCTTGCTTTGTCAGATTGATTGTTATGATTCGATTTCACGTTTTCCATGATTTCATCGAACATGTCGTGCAGCTGATCTGTTACATTTAACAGTTTTTTTCCTTGATAGCTCTCATTGAACTTGGCGCGAAATGTAACTTCCTCCACATTAAACTTTCGAGCTCTTCTTTCCCTTATACGAGTGATGAAGTAAGGTTTATCTTGCCCCTTTTCTCCATTTTCATCATCGTTTAGTTTCTGTCTCTTGTCTGTTATTTGTTCCATTTTACCGGTGGTTAATCCTCATACTCATTAGAGCGCGATACAACAACAATTCAGACAAAACTCTGCTTAGCAGCATTAGTAATATGAAGCAGGAACGGTCTTACTGGCAGAATCGTGATGGTAGTGAATACGCATCCTTTGAACTTTAGATACTATTATAAGAATGTTTGATATTTGAGGGTACGCTATTGTTTCAAGGGCATAGATAGGTTATATCCCTGCAGATTATCAGCAGGGTCATTCCTCGCGCCGTTGTTGACCTCTCTACCATTGTCATCAATAACCCCCTGTTATGACCTTGTACGAACATGACCTTTACAGCTATAAATATATCTTTGCGGCTATTTTTAAATCGGAGCCAGAGTAGCATGATTACTACTTATATGTTCTTGTGTAAGTCAGATTCAGATTCAGATTCTTTTTATTTTGCCAAACAAAAAAATATTTACAATTTATTTTCATATTTTCATTTATAAACATTTGTTTTGCAAGGAGACCTCACAAAGATAAATATATTTTATCGCTAGCGTGAGGCCACCTGGAGAGTCAAGCCCCAATACTCCAAAAAAATATTAATTTAAAGAAGAATCGAAGCCTTATACTTCAATATGCGTTAAATATAAGGAGGAAAGTTCTACTACACTGTCTAACCTGAAGAAGTTGCCACCTACTTCTGAACATTCCACACCTTACCAGATGCATTGAAAACGTTCAATAGGTTCAGGTTTGACAGGCCATTTGAGATTGAAGAGGATCATGAATGTCATCGATCCTCGCAATGCAACTGTTAAATGTATTTGTATGTTAATAAAATCACCAGAATGCGCTTGCTGAAATGTTGTCCAATGTCCAAGGGTATATACGACGGGGTTTTTCTAGTCCCATGTTTTTTACACTGTACATGGGTATTTCAATATATAGACTAGAAGCTACACAAATAGGATGTTATGTTGGACATGAAGTCTATGAGATTTATGCTTTCTCTGATCGGGACCCTCGAATCCCGAGGGTCCGGTAACTCATTATGAACAACTCACCAAAATTCTCCCACAAATAACCCAGGCTCTATTGCTATACAAAACTGCCAAAATATGGATACTATAGACTTTTTACAAAGTGATCTAGTGCGATGACTTTAACCTATTTTGTGCGGCCGGAAATACATATGAATGTATGTAGCGAAAACGTAAATATAGTCCATGTGAGTTTTCATAGACTGCTGGCTATTGCTCGCAAAATAATTAAGCAGTCGACTTGTAGACAGGAGATTCTGTGATATGCATCAAAAGCTAGCGCTCTGCAAAAGATGGTTCAAACATGCAAAAAGTTTGGTGTTGACTTGAATATATATACATCTCAAGCAAGTCTATGTTTGGGGGGGGGGGGTCAAGAAACTCTTCCTCACTCAGGTTATGTGGTCAAGAAACTCTTCCTCACTCAGGTTATCACTCTGAATGGACATAGCTTGAAGTTGTGTAACTCAGTCTGTTAGACATCTGTGTTGATGAAATCAAGACGGAGAATGACTTTATTGCTAGATGCATCATAATTCTGGTAAATTTGAGAGCAGCTAGCAGATAAGGCATGATGAAACTGTCAGACATGGAAAAAAAATGCAAAAGTGTCAATGATGTTGAGTTGTGCTGGCAGATAATTTTTGTTGTTGTTGTTGGGCTTGCCAAACACAACCAGATCAGTGCTGACCTATTTGCTGAGTTGTGACAACCTCAAGTGTCAACTGAGTAATGGATTCATAAAGCTCCAGATTATCCCCTCCCCCAACTTTCCACCCGGACTAACAAATATCCTCCTTCGCTACCTCCCATAGTCCCAGTCCCCTCCAATTCCCCGAACCACCTCGAGCATCCCCTGCCCAACACTATTAAGACTATTATAACACTATTACCACTGCCCAAGTTGAGCTCCAGAGACACAATTAACACACTTTTTAGCATTTTTCCAGATTTTCCATTATCATATAAACAGCATGAAATTAATATCAACATGAAGTTCGAAAAGTGAGAATACTATAATTTAGATATGTTATTGACAAAATTTCATTTATATAGGGTAAAAGGTTTTTGGAATCATCATGGAAGTTTGAAAAAGTAAGAATTTTGCCCTTATTTTGAAGATTTTCTAGTATTACGGCCATTAGACCCCCAAAAGGCACCACTGCACTAGTTTAGACATATTATGACAAAGTTATTATTATTATGATATTATGGCATATTATGACTGCATGTAGGTGCAGTAGTGAGATCAGTGAAGTTGGCTACCCGAACCTAGCTACCTGACAGCTACCCGGCAGCTACCTGAAGGTGTAAAGTTAGCTACCCGAACCCAGCTACCTGACAGCTACCTGGCAGCTACCCGAACTTTCCATGTATATAACTCAAAAACAGTTGAGTGTAATTTTTCCGTTTTTGCTCCAAAAGATACTTAGGGCAAAGGTTTACGTTCTAGAATTTTTTCGGAATTTTCCGAGTACGTCGAAGATGTGATAAATCAAAATAATTGAAAAAATGACGTTTCTTACCGTAACGCAAACGGTAGCTTTTTGGAGTGTCCGGTTGAGAAAGCGCCGGTAGAAAACAAAAATTAACTTTTATGTCTAACTTTTAGCATAGACAAAACTAGTCTTTGCAACCCTTAAAGGGGTCAAATTCATTAGTACTTTCGGGTAGCTGCCAGGTAGCTGGAATTTGGCTCGCCTCTTTTTTGCCACCCTCTCGTAAACGGTTTCACGGATCTTTACCGTTTTTGACACAAAGATACATTTGGCATAGGTCTACATTTTAGAATTTTTCCAGAATTTTCCAAAGGGTTACGGCTCTGAAATATCAAAAAAACTCAAAAACAACCTCTTTTGCCGTAGCTGCGATTGTAAATTTACCGGTTGACCGGTTGGGACAGTACCGGTAAAAAACAAAAATTAACTTTTGTATCTAACTTTTGCAATATGTAAAACTGACCTGTGCACCCGTTAAGTGGGTGTAATTAGGTCTTAGATTCGGGTAGCTGCCAGGTAGCTAGCTTCGCTATCGCATATTCCTCGAAAACGGTCAAACGTGATTTTTCCGTTTTTGCGCAAAAAGATACTGAGGGCAAAAGTTTACGTTCTAGAATTTTTTCGGAATTTTCCGAGCACGTCGAAGATGTGATAAATCAAAATAATTGAAAAAATGACGTTTTTTACCGTAACGCAAACGGTAGCTTTTTCGAGTGTCCGGTTGAGAAAGCGCCGGTAGAAAACAAAAATTAACTTTTGTGTCTAACTTTCAGCATAGACAAAACTAGTCTTTGCAACCCTTAAAGGGGTCAAATTCATTAGTACTTTCGGGTAGCTGCCAGGTAGCTGGAATTTGGCTCGCCTCTTTTTTGCCACCCTCTCGTAAACGGTTTCACGGATCTTTACCGTTTTTGACACAAAGATACATTTGGTATAGGTCTACATTTTAGAATTTTTCCAGAATTTTCCAAAGGGTTACGGCTCTGAAATATCAAAAAAGTTCAAAAACAACCTCTTTTGCCGTAGCTGCGATTGTAAATTTACCGGTTGACCGGTTGGAACAGTACCGGTAAAAAACAAAAATTAACTTTTGTATCTAACTTTTGCAATATGTAAAACTGACCTGTGCACCCGTTAAGTGGGTGTAATTAGGCCTTAGATTCGGGTAGCTGCCAGGTAGCTAGCTTCGCTATCGCATATTCCTCAAAAACGGTCAAACGTGATTTTTCCGTTTTTGCGCCAAAAGATACTTAGGGCAAAGGTTTACGTTCTAGAATTTTTTCGGAATTTTCCGAGTACGTCGAAGATGTGATATATCAAAATAACTGAAAAAATGACGTTTTTTACCGTAACGTAAACGGTAGCTTTTTGAAGTGTCCGGTTGAGAAAGCACCGGTAGAAAACAAAAATTAACTTTTGTGTCTAACTTTTAGCATAGACAAAACTAGTCTTTGCAACCCTTAAAGGGGTCAAATTCATTAGTACTTTCGGGTAGCTGCCAGGTAGCTGGAATTTGGCTCGCCTCTTTTTTGCCACCCTCTCGTAAACGGTTTCACGGATCTTTACTGTTTTTGACACAAAGATACATTTGGCAAAGGTCTAAATTTTAGAATTTTTCCAGAATTTTCCAAAGGGTTACGGCTCTGAAATATCAAAAAAACTCAAAAACAACCTCTTTTGGCGTAGCTGCGATTGTAAATTTACCGGTTGACCGGTTGGGACAGAACCGGTAAAAAACAAAAATTAACTTTTGTATCTTACTTTTGCAATATGTAAAACTGACCTGTGCACCCGTTAAGTGGGTGTAATTAGGCCTTAGATTCGGGTAGCTGCCAGGTAGCTAGCTTCGCTATCGCATATTCCTCGAAAACGGTCAAACGTGATTTTTCCATTTTTGCGCCAAAAGATACTTAGGGCAAAGGTTTACGTTAAAGAATTTTTTCGGAATTTTCCGAGCACGTCGAAGATGTGATAAATCAAAATAATTGATAAAATGACGTTTCTTACCGTAACGCAAACGGTAGCTTTTTGGAGTGTCCGGTTGAGAAAGCACCGGTAGAAAACAAAAATTAACTTTTATGTCTAACTTTTAGCATAGACAAAACTAGTCTTTGCAACCCTTAAAGGGGTCAAATTCATTAGTACTTTCGGGTAGCTGCCAGGTAGCTGGAATTTGGCTCGCCTCTTTTTTGCCACCCTCTCGTAAACGGTTTCACGGATCTTTACTGTTTTTGACACAAAGATACATTTGGCATAGGTCTACATTTTAGAATTTTTCCAGAATTTTCAGAAGCGTTACGGCTCTGAAATATCAAAAAAACTCAAAAACAACCTCTTTTGGCGTAGCTGCGATTGTAAATTTACCGGTTGACCGGTTGGGACAGTACCGGTAAAAAACAAAAATTAACTTTTGTATCTAACTTTTGCAATATGTAAAACTGACCTGTGCACCCGTTAAGTGGGTGTAATTAGGCCTTAGATTCGGGTAGCTGCCAGGTAGCTAGCTTCGCTATCGCATATTCCTCGAAAACGGTCAAACGTGATTTTTCCGTTTTTGCGCCAAAAGATACTTAGGGCAAAGGTTTACGTTATAGAATTTTTTCGGAATTTTCCGAGCACGTCGAAGATGTGATAAATCAAAATAATTGAAAAAATGACGTTTCTTACCGTAACGCAAACGGTAGCTTTTTGGAGTGTCCGGTTGAGAAAGCGCTGGTAGAAAACAAAAATTAACTTTTATGTCTAACTTTTAGCATAGACAAAACTAGTCTTTGCAACCCTTAAAGGGGTCAAATTCATTAGTACTTTCGGGTAGCTGCCAGGTAGCTGGAATTTGGCTCGCCTCTTTTTTGCCACCCTCTCGTAAACGGTTTCACGGATCTTTACCGTTTTTGACACAAAGATACATTTGGCATAGGTCTACATTTTAGAATTTTTCCAGAATTTTCCAAAGGGTTACAGCTCTGAAATATCAAAAAAACTCAAAAACAACCTCTTTTGGCGTAGCTGCGATTGTAAATTTACCGGTTGACCGGTTGGGACAGTACTGGTAAAAAACAAAAATTAACTTTTGTATCTAACTTTTGCAATATGTAAAACTGACCTGTGCACCCGTTAAGTGGGTGTAATTAGGCCTTAGATTCGGGTAGCTGCCAGGTAGCTAGCTTCGCTATCGCATATTCCTCGAAAACGGTCAAACGTGATTTTTCCGTTTTGGCGCCAAAAGATACTTAGGGCAAAGGTTTACGTTATAGAATTTTTTCGGAATTTTCTGAGCACGTCGAAGATGTGATAAATCAAAATAATTGAAAAAATGACGTTTCTTACCGTAACGCAAACGGTAGCTTTTTGAAGTGTCCGGTTGAGAAAGCGCCGGTAGAAAACAAAAATTAACTTTTATGTCTAACTTTTAGCATAGACAAAACTAGTCTTTGCAACCCTTAAAGGGGTCAAATTCATTAGTACTTTCGGGTAGCTGCCAGGTAGCTGGAATTTGGCTCGCCTCTTTTTTGCCATCCTCTCGTAAACGGTTTCACGGATCTTTACCGTTTTTGACACAAAGATACATTTGGCATAGGTCTACATTTTAGAATTTTTCCAGAATTTTCCAAAGGGTTACAGCTCTGAAATATCAAAAAAACTCAAAAACAACCTCTTTTGGCGTAGCTGCGATTGTAAATTTACCGGTTGACCGGTTGGGACAGAACCGGTAAAAAACAAAAATTAACTTTTGTATCTTACTTTTGCAATATGTAAAACTGACCTGTGCACCCATTAAGTGGGTGTAATTAGGCCTTAGATTCGGGTAGCTGCCAGGTAGCTAGCTTCGCTATCGCATATTCCTCGAAAACGGTCAAACGTGATTTTTCCGTTTTTGCGCCAAAAGATACTTAGGGCAAAGGTTTACGTTATAGAATTTTTTCGGAATTTTCCGAGCACGTCGAAGATGTGATAAATCAAAATAATTGAAAAAATGACGTTTCTTTCCGTAACGCAAACGGTAGCTTTTTGGAGTGTCCGGTTAAGAAAGCGCCGGTAGAAAACAAAAATTAACTTTTGTGTCTAACTTGTAGCGTACACAGAACTGCTCCACTCTCTTTCATATTCATACTCTGGTTAATATATTTTTTCCTACATCTTGATGCATTGTGTAGTTCTGCAGTCACTGTAAGTAAAGGTTTTATGACAGCTATTTTCACAGATCTAAATCTTAACAATTTTTATCATTTTAAGCATAGTCTGATTGATGAAAGTAAAAAGTTATAGATAGATAGCATTTCCCGCCATTTTCAGAGGGCTGCATCTTGTGGCTAGAAACTCTTCTGATGATTCAAGTCAATGTGATCGGCAAATAATGCCAGCGTAGGATAAAATTACAGCCCAAAAACATTAAGAAGCTGTCGCACAGCTATGTTCGCCTACGTACTAAGCCACAATGCGATACTCCCCCGGTAACTTTTGCTTTCATCTGGAAACCAAAATGTTGACAAGGACATCATGGACATCACAAACTGAGAACAAAAGTTCTTTCCCCCTTTCATACAATAATTCATACTCAATTTATACCCATAGACTCATTTAATCTTTAAGAGTATTTGTCCATTTTGTGAAAGTGATTAGAATTACAACACAGAGGAAAACAAATCCAAACAATTAGGATATTTTTATGCTTTTTGTGAAGCAATCTACATAGGTGAGTATGAAGATTCAAGGATCCCGAGCAGAGACAGTTACAAATGCCGCATTTGCATTGCATTTTAAATGCATATGCACTTGCAAACATTTGCACTTACATTTGCATTTTTTAAACTGAATATTTACATTTGCATTTGATTTTAAGACATTTGCATTTTTTCAAATGTCTTTCTAAATGCTAGTTTTGGTAAGACTTGAAAATAAGCACATACTAATATTGTAAGTTATAATTAATTACTTGTAATATAACTTACACAGATTTAAAACTTCACACAGTAGATAGTTCATTACAAATTGATAAACAATTATTAGCTAAAAAGTCTTCACAAAAGAATGAAAAAGTGGCATTTATTGTATAGGTTAATGTTGCTCAAATTGTCAATTACTCAATCAATAAGAGTTGTATATTATTATCTGCTATTAAAGTGTGCATTGAAACACTTTGAGGTATTTTTGTACACATCATATTTACCCCATGGTGTCTTGTGTTACCTATTTGATAAGCTGTCCAATGTATTGATGATCTCTTTTCTAATATCATTTATCTTATCTCATTTTAAATGATGCATTTTATCAGATTTTTACGGTGGCTGGGATAGGACATGCACTTTTTATTTTTTATTTCGTTCTCACGAAATAGTATTCATGCAGGATTTCGTTATAACGACATAGTATTTCGTTATAATGAATTACTAATTTGTTCAAATGAAATACTTATTTTGTTTGGACGAAATATTAGTCCCTAAGTAAGTAAGTAAGTAAGTAAGTAAAATTTTATTTAACGTCGGGGATGAAAACATTGTACAACAATCAACACAAGCTATAAAGCTTTTAACCGACAAGTAAAAATGTTGAAAATAAGATGAAATATTTACAGATGAGTTAATGAAATGTTAAAATATACATGTTCGTATCTCCATACCTTGAAATTATCTTAAGTTATCGATTAAGCAGATTACGCATGAACCACATTGACAAGCATTAAATATGTTACATTTGACAAGTAGATTTTTAAATTCCTGTATATCTTGAGTACGTTTAACATTTACTGGAAGGTTATTCCATAACAATGCACCCTGATAAGAAATACTTTTATATCCGTACTGAACTGTATTATATCTAGGCTTCATTAATTTCATATTATCTCGCATAGAGTAAGGTGTACATTGTATTTTGAAGAAGGAGGGTTTCACTGGAAATGAAGTACCATTTAAGATTTTGAAAACTTGTTCGACGAGACCATATTTGCGTAAAATGTAAAGCATTGACTTCTTTGATTGACTTAAAATTTGTTTATACGTAGACAGGTAGTCATTACATACAAGTCTTAGTGCTCTTTCATTTAGTTTTTCTATCTTTCTATCATTTGTTATAATGAAAGCGTCGTAGACAACTGAGCAATAGAGAAAGTTAGACACAATAAATGATTCATAAATTCGCGTCTTAGTAGAAAAATCAATATATTTGCATAATCTTTGCAGTACATTTATCTGCCCAGCAGCTTTCTTGCATATTACGGAAACATGATGGGAAAAAGTCAGTTTTCTATCTATGTGGACACCTAGTAGCTTGACTGTGCTTTCTGAATTGACTTTGCTACCATCTATTTCATATTGAATTGAGATGTCATCTTTACTAAAACATATGGCTTGGAACTTTGAGGTATTGGCCCTCATGTAGTTATTTTTGAACCAACAAAGTGCTGTTCTGGAGGCGTGTTCTAATGTGAGTTTGATTTGAGAGGGATTGTGGTGAGAAAAAGAAAGTGTATTGTCGTCTGCATAATTGAAAACATCACATTCGTTTTGTAAGAGAAAGATGAAATCATAAATGAAAATGTTAAACAGAAGTGGACCAGTGACGGACCCTTGCGGCACGCCTGTCTTCAAGGTTAGCCAGTCACTTTTTATTTTGCCTATCTTAACAATTTGGTTTCTATTTGTTAGGTAACTTCTTAAGTAATCACATGACTGCATAGTAAAACCATATGCGTGTAGTTTAGCTACAAGATCCTTACAAGATCCAAGAAGTGCTGACACTGGTTTTCCAGTGAACCCATCAAAGTTACCTTCTTTTTAACAGAATAAGACACAAGAAAAATGCACACTGTTAATTTAGTAATGGCTTGGAGAAATTAGACCAGGAGAGGACACTGGGGTACATCAAAGGTAGAATTAGGCCCCCCCCCACCTCCTCCCAACCCCCTCCAAACATTTCCAACCTCACCCCTGCAGTTTCGTTAAGTGCATTTGATTGAAAACCTATTTCTGGTCATGCTCTTCTGTTGTGATACTGAGGCCTATCTGTCTGTCTATCTATCTATCTGGGTTGTAGATAAATTAGGTTATCCCCTACTGAAGAGAAAGGGTGTAGCCACCTAGGGGGGGGGGCGATATGGGGTCAGATCCCCCACACCCCCACCCCAAGGCCCTTTAGAAGTTGGAATGAAAAATTTGAGAATTTCACCTCTGCGGCATGTTAAGCCAAAATTATATACTATTTAATGTTATTATTTAGTTAGTGTGAACTTAAATAGTGTTATAAGTTTCTTTTTCTTTTCAAAATTTTTAAAGAGCTCAACCTCTTCAAAATTTTAGCTCTGGTTGCGACCCTCCCAAGGGAGTTCCACCACTGGTCAAATGACTTTGATTTCATGACTTACATTATGTAGGCCTATAAGCATGCAGTCCCCTCTTGTCTTATAGCTGCAACCAATTTTATTTTTTCGATTTAATAACCTGGTATTCTGTTTGTCATCTTTTTCTACTTGTTGTGGTGTATATATGTATGCAGATAAAGATATCATATAGTGTGCTTGATAGGATAGGATAGGATAGGATAGGATAAGATGCTTTTTCCCCCATTCCAGGCAATCTTCATGTGCAACTTCTCAGCTGAATGGCATTTGGAGATGTTCCCTTGTACTTGGTGTCTATGCTTAAGCAAATAAAATTCTCCATACATGTGTAACGTAAGTGCATGTGTCCCTCTCTTTCAGTTGATAATCAACCCTTGTGAGTGGGAAAGAACTTGCCTAAAAGGGCTGCACTAAGTTCACTTTCTGCTATCTATCTATCTATCTATCTATCTATCTATCTATATATATATATATATATATATATATATATATATAGATCTTTATCAATCAATCAATCAATCAATCTACCTATCTGTCTATCTATCCATCTATCCATCTATCTATCTATCTATCTGTCTGTCTGTCTGTCTGTCTATCTGCCTTGGTATTAGACTCAGATTAGGGGCAACAACTGACACCACTTGTACAATGTGTTATATATGTTATTCTATCATTGACTGTTGAATGCAGGTCAACTTACTTAGACTGAGTAATTCTTCTGGCCATACAGCAACAGTTTAACGTATTTTCCGTGAGTACGAAATACTATTTCATTCTCACAAAATAAAAAATAAAGAGTGCATGTCTTAACCCAGCCATCGTGGATTTTAACTATTTTATGGTATGTTTTGATGCAATTTCTCTCTGTACAAAGAGGTTAAATAACTACTATTAAAATTATAATTCTTAAGCTATTTTTTCAAAGGTCAATTTAGTCATGCTAAATCTGAACACAATAGAGAAGAGGAATTTCCCTTCTACTGACTGTCACCCTTTCTTATGTAATTCCTAACAATAGGGGCTCAGCAAAACAGTACATTTAATTGACTATTGTTGACCTAGAAAATGTCCTAGATTTAGACCTCTATTTTGCCAAACATGTGGTCTTTGTTTAATCACCCAGTGGAACTGAGTAAAATATCAGGTGCAATACTTGAATACTACACAATAAATAAATATTGTTAAACATTACCTAAACATAACATTTTGTTCACTGCAACATTGGCATTTATTAATGAATGAGTGAGAATATTACATAAGCGTCTTTACCACAATGATTTGATTATAGAGGGATAATATAATAATATAATACAGTGGAAATTCCTAATCATCACTATAGTTGGCCACTTCCATTTTTAAATCTTTAATTTAAAAATAATTGTTATATATCTTGATACTTTTTTTAGGTGTATTACATTTGAAAAAAGCAAATACATTTGCATTTAAATATGTTTCTAAAAGTTCATACTTGCATTTGCATTCTATAATTAAGATGATGAAAATGATTTAGAATTTTTAAGGTACCAAAGGTAGCAGTTACCAAATGCATCCACCAGGGGAGCTAAAGTCTTATGCATCAGATCGAATTTGGCTTTTCTTACTTTTCACACAAAAGAAAATCCAGAAAATAAATAAATTTTCATTATGGATTTTCTAATTGTCAATTATTTTGATTTATCACATCTTCGACATGCTCGGAAAATTCCAAAAAAATTCTAGAAAGTAAACCTTTGCCCTAAGTACCTTTTGGCGCAAAAACGGAAAAATCACGTTTGACCGTTTTCGAGGAATATGCGATAGCGAAGCTAGCTACCTGGCAGCTACCCGAATCTAAGGCCTAATTACACCCACTTAACGGGTGCACAGGTCAGTTTTACATATTGCAAAAGTTAGATACAAAAGTTAATTTTTGTTTTTTACCGGTACTGTCCCAACCGGTCAACCGGTAAATTTACAATCGCAGCTACGCCAAAAGAGGTTGTTTTTGAGTTTTTTTGATATTTCAGAGCTGTAACCCTTTGGAAAATTCTGGAAAAATTCTAAAATGTAGACCTATGCCAAATGTATCTTTGTGTCAAAAACGGTAAAGATCCGTGAAACCGTTTACGAGAGGGTGGCAAAAAAGAGGCGAGCCAAATTCCAGCTACCTGGCAGCTACCCGAAAGTACTAATGAATTTGACCCCTTTAAGGGTTGCAAAGACTAGTTTTGTCTATGCTAAAAGTTAGACATAAAAGTTAATTTTTGTTTTCTACCAGCGCTTTCTCAACCGGACACTCCAAAAAGCTACCGTTTGCGTTACGGTAAGAAACGTCATTTTTTCAATTATTTTGATTTATCACATCTTCGACGCGCTCGGAAAATTCCGAAAAAATTCTATAATGTAAACCTTTGCCCTAAGTATCTTTTGGCGCAAAAACGGAAAAATCACGTTTGACCGTTTTCGAGGAATATGCGATAGCGAAGCTAGCTACCTGGCAGCTACCCGAATCTAAGGCCTAATTACACCCACTTAACGGGTGCACAGGTCAGTTTTACATATTGCAAAAGTTAGATACAAAAGTTAATTTTTGTTTTTTACCGGTACTGTCCCAACCGGTCAACCGGTAAATTTACAATCGCAGCTACGCCAAAAGAGGTTGTTTTTGAGTTTTTTTGATATTTCAGAGCCGTAACGCTTCTGAAAATTCTGGAAAAATTCTAAAATGTAGACCTATGCCGAATGTATCTTTGTGTCAAAAACGGTAAAGATCCGTGAAACCGTTTACGAGAGGGTGGCAAAAAAGAGGCGAGCCAAATTCCAGCTACCTGGCAGCTACCCGAAAGTACTAATGAATTTGACCCCTTTAAGGGTTGCAAAGACTAGTTTTGTCTATGCTAAAAGTTAGACATAAAAGTTAATTTTTGTTTTCTACCGGCGCTTTCTCAACCGGACACTCCAAAAAGCTACCGTTTGCGTTACGGTAAGAAACGTCATTTTTTCAATTATTTTGATTTATCACATCTTCGACGTGCTCGGAAAATTCCAAAAAAATTCTATAACGTAAACCTTTGCCCTAAGTATCTTTTGGCGCAAAATTGGAAAAATCACGTTTGACCGTTTTCGAGGAATATGCGATAGCGAAGCTAGCTACCTGGCAGCTACCCGAATCTAAGGCCTAATTACACCCACTTAACGGGTGCACAGGTCAGTTTTACATATTGCAAAAGTTAGATACAAAAGTTAATTTTTGTTTTTTACCGGTACTGTCCCAACCGGTCAACCGGTAAATTTACAATCGCAGCTACGCCAAAAGAGGTTGTTTTTGAGTTTTTTTGATATTTCAGAGTCGTAACCCTTTGGAAAATTCTGGAAAAATTCTAAAATGTAGACCTATGCCGAATGTATCTTTGTGTCAAAAACGGTAAAGATCCGTGAAACCGTTTACGAGAGGGTGGCAAAAAAGAGGCGAGCCAAATTCCAGCTACCTGGCAGCTACCCGAAAGTACTAATGAATTTGACCCCTTTAAGGGTTGCAAAGACTAGTTTTGTCTATGCTAAAAGTTAGACATAAAAGTTAATTTTTGTTTTCTACCGGCGCTTTCTCAACCGGACACTCCAAAAAGCTACCGTTTGCGTTACGGTAAGAAACGTCATTTTTTCAATTATTTTGATTTATCACATCTTCGACGTGCTCGGAAAATTCCAAAAAAATTCTATAACGTAAACCTTTGCCCTAAGTATCTTTTGGCGCAAAATTGGAAAAATCACGTTTGACCGTTTTCGAGGAATATGCGATAGCGAAGCTAGCTACCTGGCAGCTACCCGAATCTAAGGCCTAATTACACCCACTTAACGGGTGCACAGGTCAGTTTTACATATTGCAAAAGTTAGATACAAAAGTTAATTTTTGTTTTTTACCGGTACTGTCCCAACCGGTCAACCGGTAAATTTACAATCGCAGCTACGCCAAAAGAGGTTGTTTTTGAGTTTTTTTGATATTTCAGAGCCGTAACGCTTCTGAAAATTCTGGAAAAATTCTAAAATGTAGACCTATGCCAAATGTATCTTTGTGTCAAAAACGGTAAAGATCCGTGAAACCGTTTACGAGAGGGTGGCAAAAAAGAGGCGAGCCAAATTCCAGCTACCTGGCAGCTACCCGAAAGTACTAATGAATTTGACCCCTTTAAGGGTTGCAAAGACTAGTTTTGTCTATGCTAAAAGTTAGACATAAAAGTTAATTTTTGTTTTCTACCAGCGCTTTCTCAACCGGACACTCCAAAAAGCTACCGTTTGCGTTACGGTAAGAAACGTCATTTTTTCAATTATTTTGATTTATCACATCTTCGACGTGCTCGGAAAATTCCGAAAAAATTCTTTAACGTAAACCTTTGCCCTAAGTATCTTTTGGCGCAAAAACGGAAAAATCACGTTTGACCGTTTTTGAGGAATATGCGATAGCGAAGCTAGCTACCTGGCAGCTACCCGAATCTAAGGCCTAATTACACCCACTTAACGGGTGCACAGGTCAGTTTTACATATTGCAAAAGTAAGATACAAAAGTTAATTTTTGTTTTTTACTGGTTCTGTCCCAACCGGTCAACCGGTAAATTTACAATCGCAGCTACGTCAAAAGAGGTTGTTTTTGAGTTTTTTTGATATTTCAGAGCCGTAACCCTTTGGAAAATTCTGGAAAAATTCTAAAATTTAGACCTTTGCCAAATGTATCTTTGTGTCAAAAACAGTAAAGATCCTTGAAACCGTTTACGAGAGGGTGGCAAAAAAGAGGCGAGCCAAATTCCAGCTACCTGGCAGCTACCCGAAAGTACTAATGAATTTGACCCCTTTAAGGGTTGCAAAGACTAGTTTTGTCTATGCTAAAAGTTAGACACAAAAGTTAATTTTTGTTTTCTACCGGTGCTTTCTCAACCGGACACTTCAAAAAGCTACCGTTTACGTTACGGTAAAAAACGTCATTTTTTCAGTTATTTTGATATATCACATCTTCGACGTACTCGGAAAATTCCGAAAAAATTCTAGAACGTAAACCTTTGCCCTAAGTATCTTTTGGCGCAAAAACGGAAAAATCACGTTTTACCGTTTTTGAGGAATATGCGATAGCGAAGCTAGCTACCTGGCAGCTACCCGAATCTAAGGCCTAATTACACCCACTTAACGGGTGCACAGGTCAGTTTTACATATTGCAAAAGTTAGATACAAAAGTTAATTTTTGTTTTTTACCAGTACTGTCCCAACCGGTCAACCGGTAAATTTACAATCGCAGCTACGGCAAAAGAGGTTGTTTTTGAACTTTTTTGATATTTCAGAGCCGTAACCCTTTGGAAAATTCTGGAAAAATTCTAAAATGTAGACCTATACCAAATGTATCTTTGTGTCAAAAACGGTAAAGATCCGTGAAACCGTTTACGAGAGGGTGGCAAAAAAGAGGCGAGCCAAATTCCAGCTACCTGGCAGCTACCCGAAAGTACTAATGAATTTGACCCCTTTAAGGGTTGCAAAGACTAGTTTTGTCTATGCTGAAAGTTAGACACAAAAGTTAATTTTTGTTTTCTACCGGCGCTTTCTCAACCGGACACTCGAAAAAGCTCCCGTTTGCGTTACGGTAAAAAACGTCATTTTTTCAATTATTTTGATTTATCACATCTTCGACGTGCTCGGAAAATTCCGAAAAAAATTCTAGAACGTAAACTTTTGCCCTCAGTATCTTTTTGCGCGAAAACGGAAAAATCACGTTTGACCGTTTTCGAGGAATATGCGATAGCGAAGCTAGCTACCTGGCAGCTACCCGAATCTAAGGCCTAATTACACCCACTTAACGGGTGCACAGGTCAGTTTTACATATTGCAAAAGTTAGATACAAAAGTTAATTTTTGTTTTTTACCGGTACTGTCCCAACCGGTCAACCGGTAAATTTACAATCGCAGCTACGCCAAAAGAGGTTGTTTTTGAGTTTTTTTGATATTTCAGAGTCGTAACCCTTTGGAAAATTCTGGAAAAATTCTAAAATGTAGACCTATGCCAAATGTATCTTTGTGTCAAAAACGGTAAAGATCCGTGAAACCGTTTACGAGAGGGTGGCAAAAAAGAGGCGAGCCAAATTTCAGCTACCTGGCAGCTACCCGAAAGTACTAATGAATTTGACCCCTTTAAGGGTTGCAAAGACTAGTTTTGTCTATGCTAAAAGTTAGACATAAAAGTTAATTTTTGTTTTCTACCGGCGCTTTCTCAACCGGACACTCCAAAAAGCTACCGTTTGCGTTACGGTAAGAAACGTCATTTTTTCAATTATTTTGATTTATCACATCTTCGACGTGCTCGGAAAATTCCAAAAAAATTCTATAACGTAAACCTTTGCCCTAAGTATCTTTTGGCGCAAAATTGGAAAAATCACGTTTGACCGTTTTCGAGGAATATGCGATAGCGAAGCTAGCTACCTGGCAGCTACCCGAATCTAAGGCCTAATTACACCCACTTAACGGGTGCACAGGTCAGTTTTACATATTGCAAAAGTTAGATACAAAAGTTAATTTTTGTTTTTTACCGGTACTGTCCCAACCGGTCAACCGGTAAATTTACAATCGCAGCTACGCCAAAAGAGGTTGTTTTTGAGTTTTTTTGATATTTCAGAGCCGTAACGCTTCTGAAAATTCTGGAAAAATTCTAAAATGTAGACCTATGCCAAATGTATCTTTGTGTCAAAAACGGTAAAGATCCGTGAAACCGTTTACGAGAGGGTGGCAAAAAAGAGGCGAGCCAAATTCCAGCTACCTGGCAGCTACCCGAAAGTACTAATGAATTTGACCCCTTTAAGGGTTGCAAAGACTAGTTTTGTCTATGCTAAAAGTTAGACATAAAAGTTAATTTTTGTTTTCTACCAGCGCTTTCTCAACCGGACACTCCAAAAAGCTACCGTTTGCGTTACGGTAAGAAACGTCATTTTTTCAATTATTTTGATTTATCACATCTTCGACGTGCTCGGAAAATTCCGAAAAAATTCTTTAACGTAAACCTTTGCCCTAAGTATCTTTTGGCGCAAAAACGGAAAAATCACGTTTGACCGTTTTTGAGGAATATGCGATAGCGAAGCTAGCTACCTGGCAGCTACCCGAATCTAAGGCCTAATTACACCCACTTAACGGGTGCACAGGTCAGTTTTACATATTGCAAAAGTAAGATACAAAAGTTAATTTTTGTTTTTTACTGGTTCTGTCCCAACCGGTCAACCGGTAAATTTACAATCGCAGCTACGCCAAAAGAGGTTGTTTTTGAGTTTTTTTGATATTTCAGAGCCGTAACCCTTTGGAAAATTCTGGAAAAATTCTAAAATTTAGACCTTTGCCAAATGTATCTTTGTGTCAAAAACAGTAAAGATCCGTGAAACCGTTTACGAGAGGGTGGCAAAAAAGAGGCGAGCCAAATTCCAGCTACCTGGCAGCTACCCGAAAGTACTAATGAATTTGACCCCTTTAAGGGTTGCAAAGACTAGTTTTGTCTATGCTAAAAGTTAGACACAAAAGTTAATTTTTGTTTTCTACCGGTGCTTTCTCAACCGGACACTTCAAAAAGCTACCGTTTACGTTACGGTAAAAAACGTCATTTTTTCAGTTATTTTGATATATCACATCTTCGACGTACTCGGAAAATTCCGAAAAAATTCTAGAACGTAAACCTTTGCCCTAAGTATCTTTTGGCGCAAAAACGGAAAAATCACGTTTGACCGTTTTTGAGGAATATGCGATAGCGAAGCTAGCTACCTGGCAGCTACCCGAATCTAAGGCCTAATTACACCCACTTAACGGGTGCACAGGTCAGTTTTACATATTGCAAAAGTTAGATACAAAAGTTAATTTTTGTTTTTTACCGGTACTGTCCCAACCGGTCAACCGGTAAATTTACAATCGCAGCTACGGCAAAAGAGGTTGTTTTTGAACTTTTTTGATATTTCAGAGCCGTAACCCTTTGGAAAATTCTGGAAAAATTCTAAAATGTAGACCTATACCAAATGTATCTTTGTGTCAAAAACGGTAAAGATCCGTGAAACCGTTTACGAGAGGGTGGCAAAAAAGAGGCGAGCCAAATTCCAGCTACCTGGCAGCTACCCGAAAGTACTAATGAATTTGACCCCTTTAAGGGTTGCAAAGACTAGTTTTGTCTATGCTGAAAGTTAGACACAAAAGTTAATTTTTGTTTTCTACCGGCGCTTTCTCAACCGGACACTCGAAAAAGCTCCCGTTTGCGTTACGGTAAAAAACGTCATTTTTTCAATTATTTTGATTTATCACATCTTCGACGTGCTCGAAAAATTCCGAAAAAATTCTAGAACGTAAACTTTTGCCCTCAGTATCTTTTTGCGCGAAAACGGAAAAATCACGTTTGACCGTTTTCGAGGAATATGCGATAGCGAAGCTAGCTACCTGGCAGCTACCCGAATCTAAGGCCTAATTACACCCACTTAACGGGTGCACAGGTCAGTTTTACATATTGCAAAAGTTAGATACAAAAGTTAATTTTTGTTTTTTACCGGTACTGTCCTAACCGGTCAACCGGTAAATTTACAATCGCAGCTACGCCAAAAGAGGTTGTTTTTGAGTTTTTTTGATATTTCAGAGTCGTAACCCTTTGGAAAATTCTGGAAAAATTCTAAAATGTAGACCTATGCCAAATGTATCTTTGTGTCAAAAACGGTAAAGATCCGTGAAACCGTTTACGAGAGGGTGGCAAAAAAGGGGCGAGCCAAATTCCAGCTACCTGGCAGCTACCCGAAAGTACTAATGAATTTGACCCCTTTAAGGGTTGCAAAGACTAGTTTTGTCTATGCTAAAAGTTAGACATAAAAGTTAATTTTTGTTTTCTACCGGCGCTTTCTCAACCGGACACTCCAAAAAGCTACCGTTTGCGTTACGGTAAGAAACGTCATTTTTTCAATTATTTTGATTTATCACATCTTCGACGTGCTCGGAAAATTCCAAAAAAATTCTATAACGTAAACCTTTGCCCTAAGTATCTTTTGGCGCAAAATTGGAAAAATCACGTTTGACCGTTTTCGAGGAATATGCGATAGCGAAGCTAGCTACCTGGCAGCTACCCGAATCTAAGGCCTAATTACACCCACTTAACGGGTGCACAGGTCAGTTTTACATATTGCAAAAGTTAGATACAAAAGTTAATTTTTGTTTTTTACCGGTACTGTCCCAACCGGTCAACCGGTAAATTTACAATCGCAGCTACGCCAAAAGAGGTTGTTTTTGAGTTTTTTTGATATTTCAGAGCCGTAACGCTTCTGAAAATTCTGGAAAAATTCTAAAATGTAGACCTATGCCAAATGTATCTTTGTGTCAAAAACGGTAAAGATCCGTGAAACCGTTTACGAGAGGGTGGCAAAAAAGAGGCGAGCCAAATTCCAGCTACCTGGCAGCTACCCGAAAGTACTAATGAATTTGACCCCTTTAAGGGTTGCAAAGACTAGTTTTGTCTATGCTAAAAGTTAGACATAAAAGTTAATTTTTGTTTTCTACCGGCGCTTTCTCAACCGGACACTCCAAAAAGCTACCGTTTGCGTTACGGTAAGAAACGTCATTTTTTCAATTATTTTGATTTATCACATCTTCGACGTACTCGGAAAATTCCGAAAAAATTCTAGAACGTAAACCTTTGCCCTAAGTATCTTTTGGAGCAAAAACGGAAAAATTACACTCAACTGTTTTTGAGTTATATACATGGAAAGTTCGGGTAGCTGCCAGGTAGCTGTCAGGTAGCTGGGTTCGGGTAGCTAACTTTACACCTTCAGGTAGCTGCCGGGTAGCTGTCAGGTAGCTAGGTTCGGGTAGCCAACTTCACTGATCTGCAGTAGTGTTCTGCTCCGGAAACAAAAAAATTTATTTTTCGGTTTTTTCCAAATTTTGTAAAACATTCCCGAGATATGTCAGTGTGATGATCAAAAGGCACTGCAGACAGTTTACCTGACCACCAATTGTCAGTTTCAGTGTTTGAGTCTGTTTGTGTGTTGCGCACTTCTGTTGTGTTGCTAGTTGCATTTCCTCTGACATTTGTCAATTCGAATCTGTAGAAGCAGGCAGCGTGTTGTAAAGCTGCTCCAGCAAAATAGTTAAGACATCAAGACTTATTTATCTATTGTATGTTGATGTATTTGCTATAAATGGATTATAACGCATATTGCAGATCAACAATTCTTACATAATCAGACATTGTATAAGCTTGGGATATTAAGATTCAAATAAAGTCTTGTATACATTAAATGGCACTGTCTAGTATTGTTCTCCAACAGGCTTGGACTGTTACAGTGACTTTTAATTGAGAACACTGATGATCACATTACAAGGCTCTACATAGTACCACTACCATATCAAGCGACTTGTTACACAAACAGGCTGACAAGATGGGTAATGCAACAGCAGATGACATGACAACTGAAGATGCCTCGGTTCATGCAGGGTCTAGTAGTCTGGGTGACAGTAGGAGCACCAGGACGTTGAAGAAGTAACCCCCATCGAGAAGGGCATTATAAACACTACTTAGGCCCCATTTAACCCCATAATTCCCATGCGGGACTCCCATTTGGGAATTGAAGGACTTGGAGAACTTACAGGAAATGCTGGAATTAGACAGGAATTGAAGGACCTCATGGGACCCACATGGAGATAGGGGAGTTATTAAGGATGTAAAGGAATTGCAGGATTTATTGGGCATCATAGGGACTTATTGATCTAACAGAGATTATTTAGGACTTGGTGGAATTATTGAGGACATACGGGAATTATGGGGACTCAGAAGGGCTTATCAGGAATTGCGAAATTATTCAGGACTTACGGGAATTATGGGGACCCAGAAGGGCTTATCAGGAATTGCGGAATTATTCAGGACTTATGGGAATTATGGGGACCCAGAAGGGCTTCTAGGGAATTGCAGAATTATTCAGGACTTACGGGAATTATTGGACTTACAGTGGCTTATTGGGAATTGTGGTACACCACAGGAACTTATGGGATTTAAGGTGATTATGTAGGATTTTTCGGAACTTGTAAGGATGTAAGGGAAATATAAACCACTATGGGACCTAGAACGAGCTAGAGCTTGGAATAGTCGGACTCGTGGGTTTTATGGGAATAAGCTAATTCTATTCCAGATACATCTTCAACACAATAACGTGAATTTGCCAATAATATAGCTCACACATTTAATACAACCAATCAATTGTTGGCTCAGATTTAGCAAGCCTGGCATGAACACCCAATTACTAGTTAGTACACAGGGGTCACTAACCCCGTAAAGTGTAATGCATGTAGGGTATTGATCCCGAGATTTTAAGTTGCCAGGCTTCATACAAGCCAATGGCATTGGCTAAAGGCCCCTTCACACATAGCTGGATTAGACACCGGAGCGTCCCGGAATGAAATTTCTTCAATGGGGCGGTCCAGGCGAAAAAGTTGGAAATGTCAACGAACGAAAAATTTGACGGTGTGGACACGATGGCAAGACATTGGCGACAAGGAGCAACACGGCTATTACACGGATGTATGCGGTCGCTACACGGATATGTACAGTTGAAACACGGCGGTACACGGAGGTGTCCGGATGAGTGCGGAGTGAACCGGATGTTCATGGGGCCTTCACGGGGCCTTCACGGATATACACGATCTGTACACGATCTTACTGCGGAGTTAACCTGTTTTCTCCCGGAACGCACTAAAATTGTATTTAAGGTGGATGCGTTCCACTGGCCATCATTCCACTTCAGACTACCTTAAATACTGCAAAGGTGTTGCTGCTACTACACAAGAATGGATAATTATTAGGTCTTTATCACACTACGACAAGGTGAAATTGGATGTGAAGTACCTGGACATGCAAGTCCAGCTACTTACTGCTGCAAATAATATACTTCTGCAAGATAAACAGAAACTGCAAGACACTGCAGAGAGGGCCACATCAACAACTGATGAAGATGACTTCTTACAAAATGCTGGTGCTGCCCGAAGAAGAAGAAGAAGGCGAATGTGGGTGCGACCTTGGCTTCTAAGAAGACCTCTTTATGGGCAGTATGAAAAACTGATGGCTGAATTGACTGCAGAAGATGTGGGTGGCTTTAAGAATTTCATGAGGATGGAGCCTGACTTATTTCATGAAGTTCTGGCAAGAGTAGGACCTAGGTTTACAAAGCAGGATACCTTTCGGAGGAGGGCCCTTGAACCTGGACTGAAACTGGCTATTACCTTGCGCTACCTGGGTACGGGCAACAGCTACATGTCTCTGCAGTATGGATTCAGGGTAGCCTTCAATACCATTTCTATCCTTGTCATCGATGTCTGCCACGCCATCATAGACGAGTACTCGGCAGAAGTGATGCGTTGTCCTGTAACCCCAGAAGCCTGGAAAGAAGTTGCCAATGGATTCTACAACAGATGGAACTTCCCCCACAGCGTCGGCGCCATTGATGGCAAGCACCTTGCCATCAGATGTCTATATAGGAAGTCTGGATCCCTTTTCTACAACTACAAAGGATTTTTCTCTATTGTCCTACTGGCTGTAGTTGATGCTGAATACAAGTTCCTCTATGTTGACATTGGTGCCAGTGGATCAGGCTCAGATGCTGGAGTGTTTAGTCAGACAGAATTGAAGGAAGCTCTAGAAAGTGGGAACATTGGATTACCCAGACAACCTGCCGAATGATGACCAGCCAGTGCCTGACTTCATAGTTGGGGATGATGCCTTTGGACTGCAGACTTGGATGATGAAGCCTCTGCCTCACAGGAACATGACGATGGAAGACCGAATCTTCAACTACAGACTTTCTAGAGCTAGACGGGTGGTAGAGAATGCCTTTTGGCTGCCAGGTTCAGGTGTCTCCTCACAACAATGCCTCAAAGTCCTGACAGAGTGTGCACCATAACTCTTGCTTGCTGTGTGCTGCACAACCTACTGAGGCTGAAGTATCCAACTGCTCAAGTGAATGCTGTGGACCAGGAAAATGCAGACATCCATGCGATCATCCCAGGTGCATGGAGGGAGAATGCCAATCTACCAGACATGGGAGATGTGTACAGAGGCAACACCAGCAGAGCAGGCAAGGAAATGCGGCAATACTTGGTCAACTACGTCAACTCAGAAGCTGGCAACAAGACAAGATTTGAAAACAACACGAATGATGTAAGTTGGAACATTTAATTGTTACGAAACCTCAGACATCTGCAGCACACAAGTACAAAAAAGTACACAGCATTTAATGACACTGCATTTAATTATTGTCATGCAAATGTATGCAATACAGTTTACGTACATGTAAAAAATAAAAGTTAAAACTACAAAAACCTGTAACTTTAAATGTTTAAACTTGCTTTTAATAAAAGTTCATTGTTTGTTTTCAGGTGAAGATTACTCTGTTGTGGTAGTTGGAGGCATGGGCACTGAAAAGGAGGAGTTATGGTCATCACCACCAACCATCCCCCCCCCACACTAGTGTTCAGCAAGTAGCTGGTGAGAGAAGCATCCTGAGGTGTGCTGCAATCAAGTGGTGACATGGAAGGATGACCGTGCCGAGGACCTGCAGTCAACCATGCCTGACTGATGATCGTCGAAGATATCTCAGGAGTGGGAGTCGGTGCAGGCACAGACAAAGGGGCAGACGACATGTGCGCTTGGGGCGAAGAGAAGAATGCACGAACATCTGGGCAGCAGGGCTGAAAGAATGACGAGGGAACATCTGCCCAACAGGGGCGGTCGAAGTGCCTGTAGTAGGGACGAACTGCTGCTGCTGAGGGACATGAGGCACATATATGGGATGATACTGCTGTTGCTGTTGCAGTTGCTGTTGCTGCTGCTGTTGCTGCTGCAACTGGCGCTTTCGACGATACTCCTGCTTGAATTGCATGAGGTGCTGCAACGCTTGGGCCTGGTAACCCGACCAAGTGTATGTGTCCATTTGCATGACCTCGTGGTATATCATGTCCGTGAAAACCCTGTTCGACAAGCTGGCTGAGTCAGTCGGCTGACTCATCTTGGTCTGGATATCCCGCTGGAGATCGTTGGCCTTTTCGATTGGCGGGAAATAGGTAAGAACAGAACATTAGAGTAAGTCACATGACAACTGCAACAGCATGTGCATTATTGACAATGTAATGAAAAAGACACATTACCATACAGTGAACACTGGAAGTGCCAAGAAACAAAGCTACCACTTGCTACTATGGAAAAGCTACAACTTTAAACTGCAAGATTACAATTACAAATTTACACTACAAGATTACAATTACATTCTCCTGATTATCACGACAACTGAAGCAGTATACTTACTTGTGTGACAGCTTGTGTAGCATATCCACCTCCACTACCTGCAAGGCTGCATGCATCACAGTTATGATGATGACGAGGCTCGTGATGGCGTCTTGACGTCTTCTTAGTTGGAGGAGGGGCCCCCTTCCTGCTGCTGCTGCTGCCCTTGTAAGGCTCACCCTTGGACCTGCTAGTATCCGAATCTCTGCCACCATCATCCGAAGTATCCACAATGACCTCCGCATCAGAAGTGTCATCATCCTCAGTGGTACCTCTGTTGCTGGTTGATGTGCTTTTTGCCGATAAACTGTGGGAAAGCTGCCCACCTTCTCTTCCATTTCCCAGCGTCAACCCTCTTGATGTGCCTCTCCAGATACCCTAAAATTTCCATTATCCAGTTGTCCCAGTCTGTGAGGATTCTGGCGGCCCCACCAGAAGGCTTCTTGCTTTGATCAGTAAGCTTCCCCACTGATGTCCGCATGGAGTTGTCCACGTCTTCAGCTGCTGGGATGTGCACGACAGCTCTTTCGCCTTTTGGTCGATTATTCGCGGTTTTATGTCTATCCACTTGTATTGTGCAAGCCGCCGGTTGTATAGCATCTCCTGGGCACGGTACCAGTCAGCCACATCTTGTTCCTGGTCTTCTGTCAGGTTCAGGGGTTCTTTTTTGTGCCTTTTCGCCTTTGCTGTAGGTGGTGGTGGAGCTGCAGCAGCTGCAGTTGAAGCAGGTACCTCAGCAGCAGCAGGTACAACTGGCCCAGGTAAATCAGGCATGCCTTGTGGACTTTGTGGTCTTGAAACTGTAGAGGTATTAATTCCTGCATCTTCAACAGCAGGTCCAGCTTCCTCTTGCACGACAGTCTTCTTGGTAGCCCTCCCTTTTCCTCTCCTAGATGGCATGGTGGTTATTCAAAGCAATGGCAGTAATACCAAGGCTTTGGTAGAGTTCAGCAATCCAGAAGAAGTGAGCGATAATGCAATTAATTCGATGATCAACGATGAACAGCGTGCGCCGGAATGATGCTTCTCCCAAGATGGCGGTGCTATATATACGAAGACATCCGTACTCACTCCGTGTCAGTCTATTTGACACCGTGTTGACACCTTGTTCACTCCGGCCTCTCCATATTGACTTAGTGTGACACCTTGTACCTAACGTGGTTACTGGGGTCAAGCAATTGACCCGTAACCCGCTCTCCTTGTTCACCCGTGTTGAACCGCGTTGCTCCTTGTACTCTCCGGCATGGAATTTTCATGCACGGTTGACGCCGGACTTAATCGGAGGTCACACGAAGTATTCCGGAGTCAATATGGAGATTCCCGGAGATCGGTGGAGTTTACTGAGAGTCTACACGCAGCAACATGGATGAAATTACTCTGGTACCTCCGACATGAAAAATTAAACATGTTTGATTTTTTTTTGCCAGAGTCCCACGGTGTTCCCGGATAGCCCCGGACAATGCCGGAAATGCACACAATGTCTATACGGCATTACCCGGAGTATGCTGGAGTTGTCCTCCAGGACTCTCCGGTCTCTAATCCGGCTATGTGTGAAGGGGCCTTAACTGAAGTCATTACTTATTTGCTACATCGCTATTTTGTCAAAATCGATTTGGAATAAAACAAGAAAAGATTTTGTTGTTCAAAATTTATTATAATCTGAAACAGTATAGCCTCAAATGAAATACAGGAAAGTGGATTCAGAATTATTTTCACTTGAGAGTACATAAATATTATTTTAATACAAAAATATGATTATTTATTGTCACATCATCCAGTAAGTACCGTTCAAATTTGCAAATTATGTCAGCAGCACATTTATCATTCCTTCTGGTATTTTTTAACAATGTGTCAATACATAATGTTATTACAATAATAATAACTTGACCAGTACAAAATTATATGAGTACTGATTAGTAAGTTTAATTGCTTATATAGGCCTACATTGAAATAAATAGTCCCTGAACAGGCAACAAGAAGTTACAAAGCTTAAGTCTGTTAGAGTCTACTAAAAATGGAATTGATGAGTCACACTCCCATTTGTCCTATTACAGCTTTTCTATCCCATGATGACTCATAAGGTAGGAGTCTTCTATCACTAGAAGGCAAGTGGTGTCACTGTAGCTGAACTTTGTCCTCAATGACAAGCTTCAGTGAATACAGGATTATCCATTGCCATGAATGTCTGTATGAGTCATCAAGGGAGCTTAAACCTCCACAAAATATAGTTCTATGTATCAACAATGACTCATCAAGTGCAATTTTTTACCTTACAAGTGAATTAAAGTTTACATATCAATTTTGATTTACACTATACACCACTTTTATATTCTTGGCAACTAGTTCTTTGGCATTTTCACAATGCATAATATATGCACTAAACAACACAATAAGATACAAGAAGGCAGTTAAAAAACCTCACAATGAGGTATTTCACATCCTGAACTTTATCCAATGACACAAGCTGAAGAAGTCAGTGTGATACGAAGCTCCTTATGCTGAAACCTATCACTCCAAATAGGTATCTTATCAACTGAATATTTCTTGGAATATAAATGAACACATGTTTTTAAAAGTACTGTTCCACAAAGGTGTTTTCTACTCTATAACATACAGTACGTACATTACCTAAGTAAGCTATACCTGAACCAGAAACCCCTCGGTGTTGGACATTCAACATTTTGCATTCGCACCAGCATTTTCGAATAAATGCATTAAAAAGTTGCATCTTAGCTGCTTTATATAATAGTATCATGTCTACCAACCACAAATTGCACTTTGATGTAATGTACAGAGCAAGTCCAAGACTACTTATAATTAGATGAAAACCATGCTTTTCCATGTGTTTATCCAAGTCATGGAAACGCTTGTGACTTATTTGGCCATGTAGCAAACTCTCATATTACAAAAGCGATCGCCAACAACAGGTAGTAGTGGGTAGAGTGACTTATTCTGAATGAAGTGCCAGTGGCATCAGGAGCCCCGCCCCAATAAGTACCAAGTTTTTGGTGTACACCTATGACATCGCTGACTAGAAGCTTATGGGGTATCACCAATACACTACTCACAGATGAATGCCTAACATACCATGAAGTAGGAAACTCTATGCAGAACCATCAAGTGTTACAGGAAAACTGGATCAACACCGCCAATGGTCCAGCACATAAAAAATGTTATTTAATGCCACCAAATGCTTCCCCATGTAAGTCACTTATGCCATGAAGAACAAAAAGCTATAAACCTACAAGATGCATAAACTGAATTTAGAAAAAGTAGATGACATGCCCGATCTTGGGGATCAACTAAATAAATCCTTTTAGTAGGGAGGAAAAAAAGAAAAAAGTAATAACACACTTATTCTAAGCTCATGATGTTTCTACATCTTCAGTTTATTAGATCTAGGGTAATCAATTTCTGACCATGTACCCATTCATGCCTTTAAATGTTTGCGTGCATCAATTTGATCCGTCAAAATTCAAGCCTTCACAGTACTTAAGAACACATGAAGCAGAAAATGTTACCTCAAACTCATTGTGACACAGCAAACGAATCAAAAACAAGTCTTCACTAATAATGAGTGGGTGCCCTCAAAATTAACCATAAATAAATGCTCGATTTTCATCGTCGTTTCATTCTGTGTCTGGTGTATGACTTGGTGATGCCTTCAGAATCAGACTCAGTTTCTGCTGCATGGGAACCTGTAACAAGTAAAAGAAGTTCCAATGAGATGCAATGCCTTTTTTGTTTCCATTTCCCTGCCTAAATTATTATTTTTTTTTTTTTTTAACTTTTAAAATACATTACTATACATTATAACTAAAAATTTAAACTTTGGCTGACCTACGGACCCTACCTTGTGAGGGCTATGAAATCAGAAACCTAACAATATTTTTTCATTCAGCCAAATTAACTTAAGGTATCCTATCTATCCAATGATAATTTTTTTGCCATGTCATTCATCGTTATGGCCAAGTCGACTTGTCACAGAGAAGTAGCCATGGAGAGTATTGCAATATGGCAAACTAAGGAAAAAGTGCAGTATAACGGACCCAGATTTATGACCATATTTAACAAGCCTCATTGCCTGGCCTATGACTTAAAATGCTTGAAATGTCACAAAAATTAATGTAGTTATAACGGCGGTTTCATCTTCACGGTAAAGACAGCGTTTATTTTCGTTTTTTCTTGGGGACTCCACCCCCAAACCCCTGCTTATATACACCAAATGTTATTTTAATTGTGCTAGAACTTAAAACTTGTGAAATATTTGATAAAATTACATTTTTAATGGCCGCCAAATATGGGCATAAATTTGGGTCCGCTATACTGCACTTAACCCCAAACTCAAGCAAAATAAAGACTTTTCAAAGCTATATCTAGTCAAGAAAATTTTGTCAAGATTAAAGTGATCAGAAATACATATACCTTTGAAATTCTAGTTCTTGAATATCAGCATCATCTTCTTCACTTGCTGGCTGTACAATATCAACAGTGACATAATTCTTCCTGAGGACATTCTGAATATAGTTCATAAAATTGTACATTCCTTCTTGTAGTCTTATTTTTTTTTTTAATTTTTTGATGTACATCATAGGAATTTCTTGCTTCTTTGTGGCAAGGTTGACAACCCTTTGGGCGAAGAACCCCAGGGACCAACACGGCTTGGTTGAAGCACACTCCAGTAATACAAAGGTGTCTACCTCAGTAGTGCCAGCTTGAGCTATTATGATTGCTATTGGTTAAAGGCATAGTTTATGAAGTTATTGCAGTCAAAAGCAGTCACAAATAATTAAAGTGATCATTAGCTGGAAGACTCATAAAGTGATCATGAGCTGGCAGAATTCATAAAGCCATTGAGTCTGTATTTGCCCAGCTGGATGTCCTTTCCAGTCTCTGAAAGATCTCTATGTCAATACCACTAGAAATTAAGAGATAAACGTTATTTCATATCAAACCTATGTTTAATTTAATTAACTTGTTACACCATATTTTCATTCTTCAAATACTTAAATAACTGCTGCAATATATATTTCAGTGAATCTGCCTAATTACTATATATATATATAAATGGAAATTGGCAGGACTATAGGAAAAATTAAACTTGTGAGGAGTTACAACGATGGTCTGATTGTATTAGGAATTATGCATTGATTATGGTTAAGAATTAGATGGAGTTAATTTAATGAATGGTCTAGATTTATTAGGTATTATGGGCATCATTAGTATTAACAGGGACCTATAGGAACCAGTCCTAACCACAAGGACTTATTGGGAATTATGGGAACCACAAGGACTTATTGGGAATTATGGGAACCACAAGGACTTATTGGGAATTATGGGAACCACGAGGACTTATTGGGAATTATGAGAAACACGAGGACTTATTGGGAATTATGGGAACCAAGAGGACTTATTGGAATTATGGGAACCACGAGGACATATTGGAAATTATGGGAACCAAGAGGCCTTTTTGGGAATTATGGGAACCACAAGAACTTATTGGGAATTATGGGAACCACGAGGATTTATTGGGAATTATGGGAACCACCAGGACTTATTGGGAATTATGGGAACCACAAGGACTTATTGAGAATTATTAGGAAATATTGGAATTATCAGGGACTTCCAGGAATTGGTAGGAATTGTTGGGAGTTACGGGAATAATTGGAGTTGCGGGAATTATGGGGTTAAATGGGGCCTCTACTTACAGCACTGTCCAGGCAGCTCAAGTTTTCCAGCCCAGTCCAGCAGATGATGATGTGCATGTACGATCAAGCGAAGTGAGGGTTGAGTCATCAACTGATGCAGTCTAGCCCAATGCTCCACAATATAAAAGACCAGTGAAGGTATTGACAGAGAGAGGTCACCATTACCAACTTGACAAGTCTGCAAGTAACTTCATGAACTCCATAAGGAATCCAATACTATGTTTCAAAGGGTATTTCATTATTCAATATATTTTCAATCACAAGCGATTTGTTACGCAAACAAGAACATTAGCCGCTGATCCTGGCACGATTTCTGTTCAGCTGTTTAATGCTCGTGATAGTCTGGAAAAGGTAATGTTGACTCTTTCTGACAACTTTTATAAAATTGGAGAATTCTCCAGTAATGAACTGACTGAGCACAAAGGTCTCTTTGATAAAACTTTGTCTGGAAATTCTGCTGTATTGTTAGCGTTAACACAAGCAATGAGAACCCACAGTGCATTTGATCATGAAGAGAAAATGTCTAGACAAAAGACTGTTACTGTTGATGCATGTAGTTCTAACAGTGGAAAACAAAGCTCAGGAGATAGTTCTAGGCACAGTTCTAGGTATAGTTCTAAGCATAGTTCTAAGCATAGTTCTAGGCATAGTTCAAAGTGTAGTAAACATTCAAGTGCTGCTGCCAAAACAGCTGGTCAGAGCAAAGTTAGAGTTTCATGATGCTGAAGTTGAAGAAAAATCTAAGATAGATAAAGTAAAGCCTAACTTAGATAAATTAAGATTGCTTCGTGATCTCTAAGTTGAAGAAGCTAAGGTAGTGCTCAGCTATTAATGAAGTTGAGGGTGGAGAAACTGCTGTGTGAGAAAAAATCGACCCAGTGGTTTTCCATGTAGAAATTTTAAATTTGATTTGTCTTATGTCTATGAATCTGCAGAAATGAATAGAATGTTACAGAAACCTATATATACTTATCCTGCAGTTGAAGCAAAGAGTTAAAAAATAATTCTGAATCTGAGCACTTAGCAAATGTTGCTTGATATTAAGATTCAAATAAAGCTTTGTGTACATTAAATGGCAGTTTCTAGCGTTGTGTTCTCCAACAGTCTTGGACTGTTACAGGCACCACTAGACCAATTGAGTATTACTGTACAAAATTTCGTTAGAATAATTGCATTAGTGTGAGAGTTCTGCACCGGAAACGAAAGTGTACTATTTGCCATGTTAAGAAAAACCTCATAATTTTGATTTATTTTCATGTTTTGAAAAGTCGTCACGAAGAGTAATATTCAAACCTATATATTATCATAGGGAAGACAAAGAGCTGGGCAATGCTATTATACATTTTTGGAGACCTGGGAGATAGCTCCTTCAAAAAATAACACTCTGGTTTTGCCTCCCTCCCCCCCCCCATGGTAACAACCGACACCCCTGGCTCATGGCCCAATACTACCCAAGACATATGCAATATATATAAAAAGCTGTAAGGAAAATTACCAGACAGTTCAAAATACAGTTTGAAAAAGTAACAAGATGGATGGTGCTCTTACAAATATTGAATGACTTGCAATTAATGCTAAGAGGCACAAAAAATTGAAGCATGTTTTTCAATGATTTATCCCAAGCCATATGTACATATTTTTCCAAAAATAGGAAGCAGACTGAGAAATAAGCAGGGCAGTAAGATTTACTCCCATTTCTTGTTATTCATCTCATAATATCAGTCTATGTGTGAACAGCTTTAGCGACACCGTACAGGATCAGGTAAGCAACAAAATTAGCCATCATTTGTCTCTGTAGGCCAGATTGATAATTCAGGTGCTGTACATTGTAATTGAAGAGAATCATGCAGACTCAGTGGTCGCCGGAACAGCATGTCACTGCAAGGGGGCAGGAAAGTGCCCTTAAAAATTGGGTGAAGTACATGATTTTGAAGGGGAATACTTTCTCAAAACTGTCATGCGGAATCACAAAAAATCTTATTTTTGGCCGGTCGGATGTCGAAGTGCTCTTTCACTGTTGAGTTTCAGTTGGAGCTGCCCCCCCCCCTTGCCCTTGGTACCTTCCAGGCTTGGGGTCAAGTACTGTATTTGGACTAAGTACTTGGACTTAAGTACCAAGTACTCAGTACTTGTACTTGGACTCGAAGCTGTTCAAAATTAAGTACTTGGACTTCTACTTGAAGCCAAAGTACTTGCAAGTACTTGCAAGTATACTTCAAGTACTTCAAGTACTTATTATTTTTAGAGGCAGATTAAGGCAGTTTAGTAATAATTATTGCAACATATAGATAATCTATCATGAATATAATTTGTATTTTGTGCACAAGTGACATGAATGTCATGACTAACATTACTAGTTTGTCTTAATAGCAATTAGGTTTCAACAGACTGAGTAGTAACTGGATAGCAGCTAATTGTTGAATAATTCACGGATTGCAATAAATATTACACACTCTTGGATGGAGGCAGGCTTTGATACAAAACCAAATATCATATAGATTATGGATCTATTACATATAGAAGTATTGATTTACACTAATAATTTCTGTAAATGGCAAGTTTGCTTTTAAATCATACCGGTTTAATAATTGCTTCAATTGTAAATACTGATTGTGTGAAAATCCAATACTTGCAAATAATTTATGAATTTCAACTTTTTGTTTAGTTGTATGTATGTATAATTTATTTAAAGTCGTATATGGTCAGATTACATGGTAATCAAAGTAACAAACTTCTGTACGACAAAAAAAAAATATATATATATATATGTATACATATAAAAATGGAAGTAAATAAATAAAATCAAAAAGTAAGTAAGAAAAGTCTTTAAATCAAAGAGTCCGTCTAATATGTGATGTCATGTCAGGTTCATATTATGTATCCTTGTTGGTATAAATTTCCGTAGTTTGATATTCATCTTCCGATCCTGCACCTGAAGGTAAAAATAGATTGATTGAAACGCTATTCCCTTTTTGACCAACGGATTGATAAAATTAACAATTGAGTACTTAAATTGCAGTTTCACGGTTTAGTAGCCATTTAGTGATAGCTGTTTTAAAGGTGTTGAGTGAGACGCTTCTTTTGATCTCCACTGGAATGTTATTCCAAAGTTTTGCCCCATGATACCTAAAACTATTCTTCCCGTATGTGACTGTATTGAAATGTGGAAGTGACATTCTTTCATTGTCTCTCATTTCATACTGTGATTTTTGAGCATTAAATATATCAGAGACATATTGTGGCGCCATACCTTTTTTAACTTTATATAGTAATATAGCAGCATTTTTAGTACATTGTTTATATACACGAAGTTGCATTTCTTGATAACAGATTTCTTTATAACTTAATTGGCTTTTATTTGTGTCAAATCTAAGTGCACGTTTGTTTGTTCTTTCTAGTTTGTCAATATTCGTTTTGTTTGAAGACATCCGGACCACTGAGCAGTAGTTAAAATTGCTGCTAATGTAGCTGTTGTTTATAATCTTTTTTGTCTCTTTGTCAAGATAGTTTTTAGTTCTTTTCAAAGCATTTATCTGTGTTCCTGTCTGCTTGCATACCTCATCAATATGTGAACTGAATTTCAAATTCATATCTAACTGTACTCCAAGTATATTTATTGATGTGGATGCTCTAATCTCAGTTTCACATACAATAAGAGAGTTATTGCTTAGATTAGTATTTCTACTCAGAAACATTAACTGAAATTTACTGGCATTTGCTTTCATGTTTGATTCAAACCATTTCATGGCAGTTATGCAATCCTTGTGTAATTTTTCTTTTAGAACCACTACATCATTGTCTGTACAGCAGAAGGTGTTATCATCTGCGTAATTATAGATATTACTGTTGAGTTTAAGAAATAGAAAATCATTGATAAATATATTGAATAAAAGTAGTCCTAAAATGGTCCCTTGTGGAACACCTTTATTGTTATAAACCCAGTTAGATAGTGTTTCTCCTATTTTCACTCATTTTTGCCTATGCATTATGTAAGATAAAGTTAAAATATGGGTTTATATATTGTATAGTGTTTCAAGTTAACCCCAATTTATCCAGTTGCTTTGGTGTAGAACAATAGACACAATAGACATAGGGGTAGCTGATATTTACCCCAATTAGACAAGAAATCAGTGGGGGTCATTCCAATTGTCTTAATCCCCATTCATTACCTGTTAGAAATAATGGGGATTCCCCAGTTTAATTCATCTTCATATTAGTTACACACTTGACTTGCAAATATTGATATCAATTATATAATAATGTAAAGTCTGCATAAAAATAGGCTGCACTGCAGCTAAACCCTTAGCGAATCCCACATAGCACACAGGCAACATTAATATCGTTATGTGTTCATCCGACACGCAGGAGGGCGTGATTTGCTGCCTTAGTCCATATTTTCCATCTTGTCCATCTGAAATAGACATTGAAAGTTGTAGTCTTTATCAAAAAATGTTTTCTAATCTGCTGCTGAGCAGCCATTTGTGTACAGCCAATTTGAAGGTGTTGGGTGAGGGTTTATTCTTTACTAACACTGGTATACTATTTCATAGCTTTGCCCCAAGGTACCTAAAACTATTCCTACCAAATTTCACTGTATTAAACTGGGGTAAAAGAAATCTATTATTGTCTCTCATGTCATAGGCTGAGTGTTGTTCATTAAATAATTCTTTCAAATAATGAGGTGCAGTTCCTTCCCTAATTTTGTACATTAACACAGCTGCAGATTTTACACAGCGTTTATGTACACTCAGCTGCTTTTCTTGCTCGCAAAGCTCTTCATAGCTAAGGTGACCTTTATTTGTAACTACTGTAGTGCCCTTTTATTTGTCTTCTCAAGCTTTTCTAAATTGGTCTTGTTTGCAAACATCCAAGGTACAGAACAATAATTAAAATTACATGTTATGTAACTATTGTAGATAATCATCTTAGATTGCTTATCAAGATTGTGCTTAATCCTTTTTTATAGCATTTATCTGCTTTCCAGTTTGACTACATATGCTATCGATGTAAGCATTGTATTTTAATTCTGTGTCTAGTTCTACTTTGTGATAGCCACAATGACATATTTTGGCTATGTTTTACAAAAATATTATTACTTGAGTGTTTATATAGTGTGTGCAATGAACCAAAACAATTGCCACTAGGCCAACATAGCCTGTTTTGCAATGCTAATTAGAGTCCAAGATGTCTTGAATTTTGTCATTTGTTCATTATATTCTGTCAAGTGTAAATAATACAATGTTCCCATGGGTTATAAAAAATGTCTGAAAAAGTCTTAATTTATTTTGTAAAAATGAAGGCCCTTATTAAGTCTTATTATTCTCCACTAAGTCTTAAATTGTCCTATTTTAATGCAAATATACTTGCATATTAACAGCTACATTGTAATATTCAGACGATTTGGTAAATATAAATGAATAGAAATTATGAACTTTCTTTAAATACACAAGAATTTCATTTATTTTATTGCTTGATAGCCAATACCCTGATTTTTTTTTTTTTTTTTTTATGATGAAATTAAATATATTGGTGTTTATTATTATATTAGTGGTCTTATTTTTCATGTGCGCATGATATTATAATGTCCTACAAATATATTACGTCTTATGAAGGTAAACCTGCAGGAACCCTGTATTAACAGCAATCCATTATGTTCAGAGCCCCCCCCCCCCCCCCCCCATCGAGCATAAAAAGTATTCTCTTTTCTTTTCTTGGCATTTAATTGTTTTAAAGATTTTATGCACAATAAGGAGTATTGAGTTCACTAGAAATATCAACACAATAGCATGTTCCCTTAGCAACTACAACAACTAAGATTATCATTTCTATGTTCAAAATAGTCATATATGGGCTATGGCAATGATCCTAAGGCATATATATGAAATTCAGCAATAATTTCATACAAAATTAACCTTCAAGGTTATTTTACTTGTATTTGAATAAATAAAGTATAAATACAAATAAAAAAAATAAATACAAAATCTTAAGGTTTATTTTGTATAGAATGATACTCAACACACCCATTTTAATGCGTTTATAAGTAAAAATATTTTTGGCCCGCTCTTTAAATTTAGCTGGTAATCTATGGCATTTAAATTAGTTTTTATAACCTTTACAGGTTTATATGAAGAAAACAATAAAAAGTATTGGAGTCAAGTGAAAGTAATATAGATCATCATGCAACTAATTATTATAAAATTGCTAATTATAAACAAAAACAATTTTCCTTATAAAAATAAAATTATCTGTCATAAATGGTGATGAAACCCCAAACAGGTATCTCTAAACTATTTTAAAAATATTCTTACTAAGTATTGTACGCATATAGGTGCAGTAGTGTGTGAGTCCTGCTCTGGAAACAGAAATGTTTATGTTTTTTTATTTCATTTTTCTCTAAATATTTTAAAACCCAGCTCAGATATGTCAATGTGACTATCAAAATGCACAGCTAAGCTATATAGAGTAATAACATATACAATATTGTTAGGGTTAGTGCATTAATGGTAGAGTAATGCTCCAAAAACACCATTTAACAAAATGTTTGGAATTATTTTTCCATTATTTTATAATTACCTTAAAATGAATATAAAAATGAAGTTTAAAAAGTGAAAATACTATAATTTAGATATGTTATTAATACAATTTCATTCATGTAAGGTAAAAAGTGTTTTTTATAATATGTAGGTTTGAAAAGTAGGAATTTCCCTATTTTGCCCTAATTTGAAAATTCTGTAGTATTTACGGCCATGGGACCCCCAAAAGGCACCACTACACTAGTTTAGACATATTATGACAACGTTTTGTAAAACATGAATTCTAATTATGCACACCTAATTTTAACCTAATTTTCAGTTTAGAAAGAACCCTAGCTCAAATAGCAATAATATTTACAGATGATGTCACTACACCTTAAACAAATAGATCAAAGTGATTTCCAGTCACAATGAAAATTTGTTGCTAAGATATCCTCAAAGTATAGTGACTTGCATGATAATTATGCACAAGGTGTATGCTTAAAAAATAATAGATAAACTCATTCATGAAATTCAGCTAAAGGGACCCCACTTTGCGGTAATAGCAAATCAATTAACACTGTGCCTTGGAAAATCTTAAATCAGTTATAATGTGTAAGAATTGGACCAGTTTCACTTACATGTTTATCCAATATAAGGAAAAATTACTTCACAAAATTCATGCAGATTTCTTTGGTAGTTTCAAGTGTTGCATGAATCAGATATCAGCTCAAACCAGTTTATCATAATTAAAGAAAAATTCTGTACGAAGAATGCTAGCTGTAATTTAACTATAGAAATATTGGATTTGCTTTTTCAATTTCTGTAGAAAAAGAAGAAAAAAATCTAATCCAGATTGATGTATTTGCCAACCGTGTAAATGGTATGCATTATCACATGTTATTTTTGAGAATACAGGAAATTAACATGGTATAACTCATATGACTGCCCAATCAGTCAGCTTTAATCCCCCTTTACTAAAATTTTTAACAATGGTTCAAATTGCAATTCATGAAGAGACTTTTTTTTTATGATATGGGTCCTGGCCCCACTATGTAAGTTGTATGCATTATGTAATAGATTTTTGTACCAGATTTCAATCTACAGAATGCCTCATACTAAGATATCCTACTGCTTAAGGGTACTTCTAAGATCAAAATGTACTTGGTCACCACATTCAAAATGCATAAATTCATGTTTAAGCCATAATTGAACTGGTAACAATGAATTTTGTAAAACAACATCATTCTTCCACTCAGAACATTTCCAGAAACATTGGTCTATTTATAGCCTGCAACAGTGGCTGAGTGGTCTAAGTATTATATATATAGGCCTACGGTCTGCACAAATCCAACCCTGGGGAATTTTTATTTTCTTTGTTATGCATATACAGTATATATATATATCATTTGTGTAAGATATATTTTAACAGAGTATTTTCCCCTTATAATTATCTATAATTGACTATTATAATATATGCTATCACACAAGTCTGGTACAGGTCTCTTTTTTAATGAGAGCTTTTCTTGTTACTACTAGGCCTAATTTCAGTAATTTGTAATATTTGATATTTATTGATTAAAAGTACATAAAGTCAACAACATAAAACATAGGGGTGTAAAGGTCAGGTGTCATACACACTCACCCTGCCAACAAAGCTTTGACTATTAATGGCACCTTTAAACTGAATTAAATTGATATAATAGGCCTATCACTATTATCAGGGTCAAGACTGTTCCATGACAGTATAGTTCCACTGAAACCATTCATGCAGTAACCAAGTCGTTTCTAGTTCAATGGTCTGCTCAACATTGGATCCTTCGCTCTGTGCCTAATCTCGCGATTGAGCGAGACCTACGTATAGTATGACGTCATCAAGGGAATCCCCTCCCCTTGGGGGAAGCCCACACACTGGGAGGTTGCTGGCTTCAGCGTAGTGCAATGCCAATGGACTGCGTATATAATGGCCCTTATTGCGACATTTAGTGATACTACACAAAATACCTCAGCCATACAAAATATGTACGTTTCAAGTGTTGTCCGAAAATACTGCACTGGCCATAGCTCTGCGCATCCCATGTGCATTATTTTTTCTTTTATTTTGCAGAAATCAACAAAAGAAACGTAGAAACCAAGCCAAAGTCCACACTGAGCAAAGTCTGAAATTATAGTGTATGACAGTATAGTTATAGTTCATCATTCCAACATGAGGAAATTGACAACCCTGGCAGTTCTCATCTGCCTATTTCTGGCCACCGTTTCCGCATCAGCTCCCGCCAGTGATGATCTGAAATTTGCTGCATTCAACATACAGATTTTTGGAGCCGCTAAAATGAGAAAAACTGAAGTAGTGGATATTCTTGTGCAGGTAAGTGGGCTTTAGTCCAATATATGGAAGCAACTGCATGATGACGTCACAAGCAAATAACTATTTTTTATTTTATTTTTTTTCAATGGTCAATCAGTTAAAATGCTACATGCTTTTAGGCCCTCGATGCCATGGGTGACTCTAAATCTAAATCTCAATGTTACTGGTCTGCAGCATAGCCAGCTAACTTAAATGACCTACTGCCAGAGGCAGATGTAATGATTAGATGATAAGGATTGTTGAAGTCCACAACAGTTACATATCCCATCTCAGCAGTTCACCTGTAATGATCCCATATAAACCGTTAATCACTTTTCACTATTTTTTATGGATTTTTTTTTTGGTCTTTTAAGTGAAAGAATTAATTGTTAAATGCAGTACAGTACTGTATAGAAAATGGGAGTGTGTGCTTTTTTCAACTACAGATATTGCTTTCACTTCTTTTATAGATAATACGCCGCTGCGATGTCGTTCTGATCCAAGAGATACGTGATGTCTCTGGCGAAGCTATCGTTACCCTTCTGGAACAAGTCAACAGTGCTGAGTAATGCTGTCTTTCATAATAAATGCAAAACAAGACATGGTCTTAAATTATATCTTGAAGAGTCGATTGATTGGGGAGTTTGAGGTAGAGACAACCCCATTATATTAAATTACTGTTATCTTGCAAATTTTAGTTTTCTTTTTATGTTGTAGGAATCACAATTTTGAAATGGTAATAAGTGAACGTCTTGGGCGAACGCGTAGTAAGGAGCAGTACGCTTTCTTCTACAGGTAAAATTTTTTTATAGAATTGTAAATGTGTAGAGCAAAATACAAAATAGCAAAAAAAGAGTTAAAGATTACAATTGATAACTGTATTCATCGGTCGGATGTACTTAGATGTTTAAATACCAGCCCAACAGCAGTCCAACTTGCAAACTCGCGGTATTTTTGTTGTTATATATAGTAATTTTGATTGCCACAAAATCAATACGCATAGATCTGAAACTTATATTTGTTTCAAGTCTGTAACCCTAAGTGCTGATTGTGCAGTGTTTGAAATGAGGGGTTTTGTGAACATAAGAGCAAAATAAAAAGTACACAAGCACTGCCTAACAGCCAAAATCTGTTTAAGGTTTTTATGACTTGCACATATAGACAATTATTTCAGCACTTAAATACTAAAACTTGATTTGCGGAAACTTATTTGATAAAATCTTATGCTTCTTAATATATTTGCAGAAGTGGAATTGGATTAGATTTGGTTTCTACCTACCAGTATCCAGACACCAACGACAAATTTGAAAGGCCACCTTTTGCCATTATGCTAAAGGTTCCCAACCAAGATCTTCGGCAAGTGGCTCTGGTTGCTATTCATGCAGCTCCAGATGAAGCAGAGATTGAAATTGATGCTCTGGTAGACGTCCATAAAGCTGTCAGGAAGGAGTGGAAAACTGACAATATCGTTATAATGGGTAAGGAGGAGTAATGAAATTGGATAATACTAGATTAAAGTTGGGCTGTGTGTATTAGGCAGTTATGTCAACTGATAAGTGCTATTTTATTCGCAGGTGATTTCAATGCTGCTCCTCCATATACTACAAAGACAGAAATGGAACAAATAAGATTGAGAGATTCAAGCTATCTATGGCTCATACCGGACTCCATGGACACCACAGTTGGCCAATTTCATTCTGCTTACGACCGGTAAACCATTTATTGTAAATACTTTCAATAGCTGCACATGTTGTCCGGTTGAAATCGTAAGTAATTTGCATGAGACTTGTGTACATGTTCTTGTGGTTTATTCAGTAGCCATAAAAAACTGCACAATTCATTGATATGTCTGCCTGCAGTTACAAATACTTGTGAGCAATTTCTGTTTGATATTTGAGTGAGCTGTGACAGTGATAACCCCTGAAATTATATCTAATGTTGCATGAATGTTTCCCATTTAGTAATGTTTGTGTGAGGTCATTAAAAAAAACAATTTCTGAACAATAAGACAATCTCCATCACCCCTAATTATGGCTGTGATTGGCTGTCAGATCCTGCCTTTCGGTAATAATTCCGCACATGTGCATGGTACCTACTCAACTACAATGATCTGAACGTAGAGGTTTAAAACCTGTGTTCAGCAAACTTCATTACATAACAATACATTTGTACTTTATTTGACAGGTTTGTTGTGACTGGACGAGAACTTAAGAACAGCATAGTTCCTGAAAGTGCGACAGCTTTCAGGTTCAATGAGGCCTATGGTTTAGATGCGGACCAGGTGAGCAAAAATTAATTTTACCATCATATTTTTTTATTATTTGTTAAATTTTATGCGTCATATTATTTTGCAAAAAAAATTGTATCCAATGTTTGAAAAATTTACTTTGATTGATTCTGGATTTCAATGTCATCATGTTATTCTGGATTTCAATGTAATAATGTTATTCTGGATTTCAATGTTATAATGTTATTCTAAATTGATGAGATTTTGTTTGAATAAAAGATAAGGATTGAATGGTTGTATAGATTAGAACCTAAAAAGTATGATAGAAGCTAAAATAAGTTGCACATAGTAACATTGCCAATACTTACGGAACTTGGAAATGCAAATTAAGCTAATTAGCCGTGTGACTTAATGAACTTTAGCTTTGCAATACAACTGATTCTCCAAAACAGAATATCTAAGAATTTGAGATTGTCTGAATCTTTCTACTTCCATGAGGTTTTGAGGGCTGTTCCATTTATAAAGTGAGGGTGGTGATGGACAAGAACATTTTCAGACACCCCCCTACTCCCTCTTTTTAAATTAAGATATTAAGAAAATACTGGTAATCCACCCCCCTCCCCCTCTTTTTCTCTTTTTGGGAACCCCCCACGCGGTTTTTTTTAAATAGGTTCCTGTCCGCCCCCAACCCGCACTTTTAAATGGAACTGCCCCAAGTGAATGTTATTTCTTGAAACATTTGCAGACCAAAGATGTCAGTGACCATTTTCCAATCGAGTTCGACCTGAAAGGCAGTGGGGCATCAGCATTTATTAATGGAGGTATGAAAGGGCGAGGATTCTTATTTAAGGTCCAAGAATTTGCCAAGCAATTTTTTTCTTTGCAACGCCATGAGCTTTAACTTACATTTGTGAATGGATCAGGTCATATGTTTGTATTGAATTATGTTTCACAGCATTTTATACACGATAAAATGTCAGAAAAACAAGCTTTCAGGCTTTATCATCCCTCTCCTAGGGTTGCACAGTTAAATCCTGAATCTTCAAATCATTAAAAAAAGTGACACTTCAGAACAAATATTCCAGAAAAACTATATAAACTGCTTGAAACTATTGACATAATGTGTAATAATGTGTAATGTGATGCTTATATATCTACTAGGGCTGTACACCTTTATCTTTATAACAATACGATACGTATCACGATACAGTAAAACCGATACGATACGTATCATGATACATATCGTTAAGCTATATCAATGGAAAAAGCCTACAATACTGACAATCCACTATGAAATGTAATGAATAAATATTTATGGAATAATCCAGACCGTTGTTTAATGTCATTACATAATATTTTTCTTTAAAAGCACCAGAACATCTGGGTAGCAGGTGTCCCATTTGCTCAAAATCGCTGATCTACATACCGTTTAATTGCATCGTTATTATTACATATCGGTTATCAATACCCGTATCGTTAACATTGTACCGGTACAAATGGTATAACGAGAACCGGTGTACAGCCCTAATATCTACCTACATCTACTTACATGTTGATCTTAACTATACTTTCACTTGGTGCTGGAACAATTGCTAAATTTATCTTTATTTTTTCTCGTTTTTTAATCAATTTTAAATTTTTTTTTAATGTACAGTGTACTGATGGTTTGCGAAATTTTCTGTTGAATTTTAAAAATGTATTGACGTTTGCAACAAATATGTTTAAAATGATACTGTCAATAAAAATTATATATAACTTTTAAAAATTCTAATACAGGAAACATTGCTTCAAGTATACAAAATATACCATTATTTCAATTTATGAAATATTTCTGTGCTGTGAGCCAATAAATAACAAATCTGGCTCAAATTTGTTTTGCAAAACATATCTGTACTTAGCAAAGTTGAAAATATGTCAAGAATATAAAATTTTAATATCTTTGTTATAATCATTTTGAAGCTATTATTCTGTAATAGTGATAATATAATTGTAAAATCCGAACGTCATTGTTCAATAAATGATATTTCCTATGGATGTATTTTTAACGGAGCTAAGTACAAACAAGTCATGGTGCATCGAAAAATTGGCAAAGCTTTATCCAAAATTATTATTATAATTTTGATTTTTGAATAAGCTTGTAATATTGTAAATCTATACAATGTTTCACCAAATTAAGCACATTTTTTTTGTGATATTTCATGTACACGTTTTTACATATTTTTTAAGTTTTTGTAGTTTTAGAGGGTTTTACATGATTATTTGTGTATTTTCATATCAATGAGCTATGAACTTGCCATTTCTGCACGTTTATCGCTTACTTTACTTATTATATATTCCACGGATACTTAAGCTAGACAGAACTATGGTATCGATAGCAATATTGTTAATTGTTGTGACTCTGCATTACAAGTTATATAATTTTGATTACACAATGATAATGAGGATAAGAAATCTTTATTTAAAGTGAAATGTGAATTAAAATAACAACGAAATTCAATAATTATTTTTCAATGTATTTTTTCACTCAGTCCTGAATTGGTTTGTACATTGCTAGAATACATACGCAGTTAAATATCAGTTAAATATCAGTTTAATATCAGTTAAAATATCAGATTCAATCAACATCAAACGAATCTGTGGACAGGAAAATTTAAACCCCCCTCCCCCCCCCTTCCCCCGCTTTTTGTGTTTTGACAGACAGAACCCAACCCCCTCTTTTTTCTTCATTAAGATATTAAGAAAATGCTAGTCAACCACGCCCCTCCCTTCTTTTTCTCTATGGAGAACCGCCCCTCCCCCGATTTTTCAAAACCTCTCTGCCAACTTCCCCCCCCCCCCCTCTCTTTTTAAAATTTTAAAAGCCCTTATACAATACAACTGCGGTATATATTGGATCTTTCAGTTAATGCTGCATTTTGCATTTCTTCGTTTGATTGTTATATTTTTATTTGTTTAGTCAATTTATCAGTCACAAAATTGATTAATCTGTAACCGAGTCAAGTATGGAACTAGTTATTTTTTCTAATTGAAGAGTCTGCTAATTATGACAAACCTGAGTGATTATATAGATGTAGGAAATTAGAGTTTGTAAGGTGGGTAAGAATTAAGAAGTTTCAAATTGTGCAATATGTCAGTTGCCTATTCTCAATGATTGTGTTTTCATTATTTAATATGTTGATCATTGACGATCAGATGCATGTTTTGTTTTATAACATGACATTTTAATTTTATTCAGGAATGTTTATAAATTCTGCTTGGAACATTTTAAAAATATGAATCTTTTTTTTTTCTGATATCTCATTGTTATGATATGTATTCTTAATATGAATTAATACAACAACATTTATGTATTTGCAGTGCATTTAGTATATTTTGGCAACTATTTTAAACGTGTGTACCTCATTACAAAAATAAAGAAGGAAAAACCCATGTAATATTATGAGTGTTTAAGACAGTTTGTTAAACTTGATATAATTTTATACAATCTTGTTTGTTGACAAATTTTAAAAGCTTTTTGAAGAGTCTGTTGTTTCCACAGCTTAGACGTTATACACCACTGTTGCACATTGTACAATTTTTACACACAAAAAAAGAGAATAAAACCTATTTCAAATGTTTAGAGATCAATTTGATGCAATGAAAATATCTAAGTGGCAATGTGAATTTAATTTTAGTGCATCGATCTTGATTTATAATATCTTCATGCAGTAAAATTTGCTTTGTTAAATTTTGCAACAACATGAACGGAAGTTAACTAGCTTTAACTGAACATTTAAATTCGAATCGCTCAAATATTCTATTTATAATGAATTAGTCAACAATTTGCAATATAACTCTGTAAGTGTTAATGAAACAGCTATGGGGCTTAATTCACCTTACACTTCTCGCCTTTAACCGGGTAGTTGGTGTGAAAAGTCAGGTAGACATAGGACAGTACTTGTGTCTGTCCAATCTTGGAATATTATGCCTTTTTAATTAATGGGCCTCGATCCAGAATTATGCTAAAATTAAATTCAGAACCAATATACACATATTAAGGTGTGTATAATTTGAAGAACTTTTTTTTTGTTTCATATTGTTATTGTTTGAAATTTACATTAGATATATAAACAGGATTTTTGTATTTCCTGCAACACAAACTTGCTCTAAAAATATGTGGGTTTAAGCAGTGTGTAACATGGGAAATTATATATTAAATTTTATTTACTATTTATATACAATTTTTTATTGTTTGTTGGCACATATATGCAGCTTAGGAGTTAAACAAAATGAAACAAATTACACAAAATTAAGATAAAAAGCTGACGAACTTGTGGAGTTTTTAAATCAACCCGATTTAAATTTAATGATCTTTAGCACCTGGCCAAAGGCTGTAACAAATAGAATTTAACGGTCCTCCCCGTCTGTTACCGCAACAGGAAAACCCTGCGGTACCTCGTAGGGAGAATCCTCTCATGACGTCATCAATGGGAAACCCCCTTTGCGATGGGAAGAGCATGACAGAAGTGACAAAGGTTGTTATTCAAGTTTTTGTGTAGAAATATGCTAATTGCGTAATTGTATTTGCATTTTTTAAGGAGGTTGTTGTGTATAGTATTGTCTAGAGTTGTAGACAGCTGTCATTTTGACTGTCTGCACTGTCTACAGTCTGCAGTACTTACAGAGTTGAAAAAATTTGTGACATCTGGATTTTCTGCCGAATCAAATGCTTTGATGATCCACCAAGTATTTAAAAAAAAAAACTCAAATCAAGATTACAATCACAATTATTGCAGAGCCCTAACAGCTCTAAACTGAATCATTTTCAATGTCAAGTTAAGATTGATACGATTGGGGGAAATAACCATGGCAAATCCAGAGGTCTAGCATTTCAAGCTGCATTTGGCATTATAAAAAAACTCATGAAAAAATACTTGTTTTTTATTCAGCCCAAGGAAGACACCATGTCGGACACTGTGCTGCCGCCAGCTCCTAGGGAAGATATGGTCTGTTTATCTCATTCATTCGTTGACATAACTTGCAATTGGTTTTTAATTTCCTTGAAGATATCTTGTCCAATTTTACCATGCTCAGACATGTTATTTTTCATTAGCTTAATCTCCACTGGCTATCAATGCACAAGAGAGTTAACTGGTCGTGTATTCTATATTTACTCGGTGGTAATTCTCTAGAAAGCAAAATAACAACCAAATTATGGAGAAAAATGTGTTACGACAAAGCCAGGTATAGGCCTATACTTATCGTTTCATCATTTAGTTTGCCTCTTCATATAATTATAGAAGCTGACCGTGTCAGACCAGTAATCTAAGAATATGTCACAATGGCTAGACATGGTCAATGTTGGATCAATGTGGCTAACATTAGTTCAATGTCGGCCAAACATCAGACTGACAATTTAAGCACAATGAAACTCTTATTGTAATGGATATTGCTGCAATAGCAAGTAGAACAGGAGTGATGAAGTTTAAACTGCCCACCAATTATTACACTATGTTAACCTTAATTATGATCTTAATTATTAAATGCCTTTTTTTCTTTTGCACAGGTGATCAAAGCCATAGACTTCCTCCTGAATCCAAAAGTTCAACAGAGTCCCCTTGCTCAAAGAAAAACATTTTTGATTAAGAAAGGTAAGGTTGATAATTAGGGCTGTACACCTTTATCTTCACGATACAGTAAAACCGATACGATACGTACCATGATACGTATCGTTAAACTATGTCAATCAGAACAAATAAACAACTGGGAAACCTTATAAAATGGAAGGAGACTATTAAATTTAATGATTAAATCTTTATTATAACTTCAGACCCTTGTGGTTAGTCCTCATGTAATTATAGTCAGAGCACCGTATCCTTTGAAAGCACTCAAAACATCTGGGCAGTCCATGTGTTTTTTGCAAAAACGCTGATCTGCAGATCGTTTCAGTGTATCGTTATTATTACATAACGATTATCAATACCCGTATCGTTATCCTTGGTATGAACAGTATATCGAGAAACGGTGTACAGCCATATTGATAATCTTAAATCTCGTAATATGCTAACTAACACTTGATATACACAAAGTTCTATTATTACCATGGTGATGCCACCTCACCACTGAAAGTTTTTGGGCTATCGGTGCACCTAATAGTGAAGTTCTACGTTAAATATATCTTGAATCTTTCTCCCAGGTTTGACAGCGGAAGAAGTGGACATAGCGGTCTCACGGTCAGCTGCCAAAGATGTTGTCCCTGTGGTTACCCCAGCTCAACAGGCAGGAGCTGTGGTTCCTTACAATATGCCTCCAGGTATTCAACAGATTTAAGATATCCTTGAAAATGTCTAAAATTATAGGAATAATGTTAAAAATGAAAATTTTTATCTCGAAGGATATCCTTCTCACTTTATATTATAGTTTATTCATGCCATATCTCAATTATGGGATTCTTTGTTGGAAATCAAAGATTAATTCAGTTGTAAAGTTTCAAAAGAAAGCTGTCTGAATCTTAATGGGTGTGAAATACAATGCTCACACAGAACCAATTTTTAAGTATCTAAGCCTTCTGAAAGTTAATGTAACCTTCAAGAATTAAAATTTTGTTACGAATTGGAGAACAAATTGGTACCCGCTTACTTTCAAGACAACATATTTGTAAAAAATAGAAACATTCATAGACACAACAGCAGATCTGCCAATGCATTCCATATTCCCCGAGTTAGGCATGAATTTGCCAAACATGGCATTCATTATATAATTCCCATGGCTTATAATAATAGTGTTCCGCTTATCATAAACAAAATTTACACCCACAGTCTCTCTGGATTCGCAAAATATATCAAGAATGACTATCAAAACAATTATAAAGAAAATTGCTCAATAAGAAATTGTTACATTTGTCAGTCCTCTTCAGGGTGAGCTTTGCTTCATAAATGCCTGTGTTGCACTCATATCCCTTTTGTGAATTTTAATGACAAATGTTCTGCAGTTCATCTTATTTTATAGGGTTCTAAGATATCAATTGTACTTTTTATTCCTCTGATATATGTTGATCACTCGGAACCAAAAGTCATTCACTGCACAGAAAATGCTTGTAAAAGTAGCATGTGAATTTCATTTCAGTAACTTCAACATGGCATGTGAATTTAATTTAATCAGGTTCTGAATAGAAAATGCTTGTAACAATAGCATGTGAATTTCATTTAGTATTTTGTTCATCAATGTTTCTGTCCAGTCATTTCTATTATCATTATTGTTACTATTATTATTCTTAAAATATTATTAACTTGATAAATTGTAATCGGTGACTCAGGAGAATTCACCCTACCTTTAAATGCCTGGGTGGCCACTCGATAGCGGTCTTAAGACCTTAGCGAGGCCTCCCACACATAGAGAAAAATAAATTTTAAATATTTCTTTACTTGTTTATTTGTCAATACAAATCATATTTGTGTCCAGGAGCGGGGTTTTGGGGGCGGGAGCCCCCGATAGAAATAAAAAATAAACCATGTTCTTGCCTTGAAAATGATCACCGCCGTAGTTTGTTTGTGACGTCATTAATTGAATTCAGCATTTCTAAATCTGGGTCGGCTATAATGCACTTTTTCCGTTTATTTCTTTAACACATTGTACAAATGTGTCAATTTATAATACAAAAAATTACATATTTGTACATTCTGACATATAGAGTTATTTCAAATTACTGTAAAATTTTGAATAATTTGTTTCATGTAAAATTAATGTATCATGTTTTGAACTACTTAATAGTACTACATAATATCTCATTTTCAAAGGTGATTACTAAAAAATAATCTATTTTCAATTTAGCTCCAGTCTCAGCTTGGAGTAGATGGAGGGATATTCTGAGCACAGCCATCTTGGTTGGAGGGCTGTCTTACACAATGTATCAGTTCCTACGAGTAAGTTTTTAAGACTGCCGCAAATTGTTGTATTTTTTTTTTAAGTATATTTTGAATATACTAATTTTATTATCTCCAAAGGAAACACAAGAATATTTTATTATGGAGTTAACTTTTGTTATTCTTTAATTTATTATTCTTCAGAAATATGTTCTTCCGATTTGGTTCGGCCCATCAAAGGAAGAACGCCAGATGGCAGCACTGGAGATGAACATCAACCAATTACAACGGAGCGTTGAAGAGCTCGTTAGTAGCATGAAGGCAATCCAATCTTCCGTGGAGACACAGACGGAAAATGTAAAACAAGTGGCGGTGACAGCTGCTCAGAGTAGGGTGAGTGATAGTGGATTTTCACGGAAGGTGCTCTATATTTCCACCAGGTGGCTATGACAGAATACTGCAATTCTATTGGCTGAGAAAGTTCCCGCCCTTGACTGTGATTGGCTGAAGTAAAGTGCATCCTAGCAGCAGTATTTTGAGTGCATTTTAATGATTATTAGACACCTTACCGTTGATTTCTGTTATTTTTCTGAGAAAATTATATTTATGGAATCAGTTACTATACTAAGTCTGAAAAGCAAAATGAGTAATAAGAGGAGAAGAAAGACTTATGTCTTGCTGAATCCAGGGCTGCTCAGTGGAAAAATTCTATTAAAAGATATTTATGTAATTTAAAAACCAGATTTATTATGTCACTTTCTATTATACATTTGTAATTATATAAATCCAAGGAACTATGAACTGTGGCAATCAAATCATTGTCTTTCAATATGTTTAGTGTGCAAAGTCTCATTTCATACTGTGTAACATTGATTTTTTTTAAATATACAAAATGTATCGTGTAAACTACTGGTTTTATAAGTTACTGTGTTGGACATTGACATAATTGGGATTCATTTATAAACCCATGACATCACTTAAAAGAGGCTTTCTTTTTGTGCTTCTGTAGAGCTTTCATCACTGTCACAATTTCAGAAAACCCTAGTCCAATGGACAGAGGGATGACCAAGCTCGTGACGGCAGGTTCATCGTTATATCACAAAGCATTAGTCCGAGCCCAATTTTTGGGAAGTCAGGCTTATCAGACGCTTGGCTTTTCTCACTTAATTTAGGACTAATGCAAAAAATATAATGAATAACCTGTGTCTTGTCTACATTTTTTCGATGAACATTTTTGCAGGGCTCATCTGAGTTACAATGGATACAGGACTCCAATGGCGTAGCAGAAATAAAGCAAGAAATATCATCATTAAAAGGATTATTGCTAAACAGGTAAATTACTGAACACATACAATACAATAACAGAGGTACTATTGTCATGATGCAGATGTATGCGTGCACTAGCCATAGGAATGTATAAATTATTAAATGTTGTAATTTTCCTTCATTCATTTCAGAAAACAGTTCCCACCTACTCCTGTTACACAGCCCATAATTCCCAGCTGGCAACTCGCCTCCAAATCAGACGCTGCCAAAAATGGAAATCCTTCTTCCACCAGTGCTGCGACTGTTGCAAACGGCCACCAGGGGGAAAGCAGTGATTCCGACGGGGAGCATAAATTGGTGAGGTTTATGATTATCTAACGTAGCGTTCTCAACATCCCAGATCCATAACATGTCGCATCTGGCTGACATGATGAGTGACATCAACCAGTGCTGACGTCGGTGCATGCTATCCTAGATAATGCACAATGAACAATACTGAATATATAACTAAATCTGCGAACTGACAGCTGTCAGAATTGGGCATATTTTAAGTTATATTTTGTGTTAGCATGTAGGCTACCATGTCAAAGTAATCCAGTGATAAGTTAGTGTAGTTTTTAAAAGTGCAAATTCACGTTTTATAATAAACCGAATATTTTAACAGATTGCTAAGACCAAATTGCATTGATTTTGCCAAAAAAAAAAGTTTAAAAAATCTTATGAACTTTTAATATATCATATTTTTTGTAAATTTCCACAGGCAGCCAAGCCGTCTTCATCTTTCGTAGTGATTGAGAAAGACAAGAAGGATTTGCCTAACGCAAATGGCGGAAGTCATGAGTCAGAAATGACTAAGTCATTCGAAGAAGAAAAGACAACTGAAGGTCAAAGCCAGTCGGAAGATGGCGCCACAGTGCGGAAAAGTGAAAGTGAGCCGAACTTGGCAACAAATGTAGTGGAAGCGCAAGTGTCCAATTTGCAAAGCTAAAAAAAATTGATTTATTTGTAAATAATTTATGATTTACTGATTGAAAGATGTAATGTTATATCAGTACAGTAAATAATGTCGAATGCTGTTTTATAATGAAATGACTGTGATAAGATGATGTTTTGTCGATATATGTGATTTTCAATAAACATAACTACAATCATCTTTTAAGTCATTCCTTTGAGAGATTAAGGATATTGTGTTTTGTTAAGACTCCACAAGGTGGCTGCAATGTCTGTAAAGTGCTGCCACCTATGATCATTGTGGTGGTTTCACACCATGATTAAGAAAAGCTGTACTGAAAAGCCCAGGCACTCTTCGATCATGAGTGGACGCGTAATAAGACTTGAAATAGGTAGTGCCTTGTACTTGGTGTCTATGGTGGGGCAAGTCAGCAAAAAGGAAAAGTATCTCGTGATGGGGACACATCTTTTGATTCTGCCTATGGCAACTTGTCAAAAGTTGACCTGATAAGATTAATTCAGGCCAGTAGCATTTGGACAATACAATATTGTGTATATCTTTCTAAGCCTAAATAAAATGTAACGAAGAAATTTTAAATTAGTCAGGTGAAGTTGGCTCCCTGGCCCCAACTCCCTCGTTGCTCCCTCGTAGCTCCCTCAGCTCCCTGAGGTGGGGCCGGTCAAAACTGCATGGGTAACTGCAGTCTGCAGTTACCTGATACTAGTGACAATGAAGTAAGAAATGCTTTCTTATGATCAAGAATATATGGTCTTTTGAGATAAGGTCAACTATGTTTCGCTCGAGTAACTGCAGTTACCGGCACAGCATTGCCTCGCATGTAAGATGCTCGGTTTCAGAAAACTGACTAACTTTATCACGTGCATCATATAATGTGAGCAATAAGGCTAGTCATAATTTACTTTCACTCAGCAAATATTTATTAAGTGACATAGAAACTGATTGCCGGATATCTCAAGCAATGACTAGTGGCTCTGGGTGCTCTTTTCAGAGCTTTTCAGGGAGCTAACTTCACCGGGTGGGGCATATGTGAAGTTGGCTCCCTGGTTTCAGCTCCCTGGCAGCTCATTCACAGTAACACTGGGGCAAAGCTGCATGAGTAATTGAGTTGCAGTCCTTATCCCGGGACAGTAACCTGTTCCTGGCGAAACATTTATTGGAATCGGGTAACAGCAGTTGCCTGATCCAAATATATCTTTCCAGGGATCAAAATAACCAATCCGAATGCAACCTGATCAATCATGTCAAAATATTAGGCTTGATTTTAAATTTAACTCCACAAAACGTAACTGCGGCCTGATTCAAATACATATTTTGCTATGGATCAATTTATCTGGTCCCAGTATTGTTTCCTCAACCCAGTGGTTTCCTTATCTCTATGTCTGCCGGTGAAAGTGTAACATGGTGTGGACTCAAGCCTCATCACTCTGTCTGCCTCTGGTAGTTGCAAGGACATATATATGAGCATCATTGAGACATAGACATTTGACAGGTAACTGTAGTCACCTGATCCAAGTGTAAGTTCCTAATTCATGGAAAAACAACTCAACAACATGGAAATACAATGCCCAGTATCTCAGCAGAAGCAGTCCATTTTTGCAACTATCCAGGGTAGCCTTAAGTACATATTTTAGTCTAAGAAACATGGTTGTAAACATGCTAGTAACTTTAAATGCCAGTATTTTGCAGAGAATGTCTCACAGATCAAAAAAGTGTATAGGTAATTTAAACTATATATTTTATTTCTTGGGATATATCCAAAGAAAATGAGTATTTCAGCCCTCTGAAGCTCCGTGCAGGGTTTCTTTGGCCATGGCCAAAACGACCTTAAGGGTCCATATCAAATAATCTAGTCGTTATGCATTCTTACTGACTTTAAAAGCTGGTATTGTGTGATAAACCAGCAACATTTGTGGGTAAATAGTTGTATATTCTTGATAAACCTGGTAAACCCCCCCCAGCCCCCCCCCCCCCATGGCTACGCCACTGCTTGTAGTGCGCAACAACAGTTTTGTAATGCGCAGCAAACAGATTGTAATGGCGTGCAACAATGAAATTAGGATGCAGGAAGTAATTTCTGTTTTGGCTACTACTTTGTACTTCTGGGCCACGGTAGTGAAAAGTTGAAGTTGGCTCCCGGCCTGACAGCAACCTGACAGCAACCTGACAGCAGCCCGTGCCAGGATCAATTATACCTAATCCCAGTGCAGTTTTGTGATTCCTGGCAAGATATATTTCCGTTTGATTTGAAAGATAGCTGTGCATCCCTAGCAAAATTTACAACTCATAAGCAGCTTGGGTAGTCAGGTGAAGTTGGCTCCCCGAATCTGGCTCCCTCACAGCTCCCTGAAAATGTGAAGTTGGCTCCCTGGCCCCAGCTCCCTCGTAGCTCCGTCGTAGCTCCTCGCAGTTCCCTGGGCTGGGGGCCAGTCAAAACTGCATAGGTAACTGCAGTTGCCTGATATGTACTACCAGTGCAATTATGTGATACCTGATAATGAAGTAAGAAACAATGCTTTCTTATGATCAACTTAAAGAATGGTTTATTGAGATAAGGTCAGCTATTTTTTGTTCGAGTAACTGCATTTACTGGCGCAGCATTGCCTCGCATGTAAGATGCTCTGTTTCAGAAAACTGACTAACTTTATCACGTGCGACATATAATGTGAGCAATAAGGCTAGTCATAATTTACTTTCACTCAACAAATATTTATTAAGTGACATAGAAATGCATTGCCGGGTATCTCAAGCAATGAGTAGTGGCTCTGCAGGGTGCTCTTTTCAGGGCGCTAACTTCACCGGGTGGGGCATATGCGAAGTTGGCTCCCTGGTTTCAGCTCCCTGGCAGCTCCCTCACAGTCCCTTGGCCATATGGGACAAATAAGCTGGAGAAAAGCTGCATGGGTAATTGCATTTCTAATCCTAGGACAGTTACCTGATCTCTGGCAAAACATGTATTGACCTGATCAAAATACAAATTTTGCAGGAATCAATTCCTGACCCCAGTGTTGTTTTCCTGATTACAGGTAACTGCAGTTACCTGATCACAGTGGAGGTTCCTAACCCAGTGAAGACATGGTCACAGTGAAGTCATACAAAAATATTTTTGTGGTTGCAATCAAACTTTACTTTAGTACGCCCTGTAGCTTAGCTTGACTTTCTGGAATGGGGGGGGGGGGGATGGAGGGGACATGGTCTAAATCAGGGGGGCTAACGGGAATCATATAAATTCGATATATAGCATAATATATATTATATTAATTTAGCTGTTACCCGATGCACGATCCAGTAATGGGCCTCATAAAAATGTATTATACATACCAGAACAATGGCACAAGTTTAATATTTATCATTTACAAATTTTGTTGAATACATCCCCTCCCTCCCCTAGTCTAAATGTGAAATGTCTGTATAATTAATTGTAGGCAATTTGCTTATACAATGTGTGTATGTAGGTACCTCCCTGATCACCACGTTCCCCATTAAATGCAGTGAAGTGTATAGTAATATTGCTGAAAATTTAGTGTGTGGAACCTGTCATTTGGGATATTAAGTAATGCTGACTGAGAAAAAACTCACTCCAAGTTTGCAGTAAATACCAAATTTTTGATCTGACTTGAATATGATGTTTTCCTTGGTCGCTACTACAATGTCCTGATGGGGAAATCTGCCCCCCCCCCCCCCCCCAGCATAGCTACGCAACTGACTGTAGTAGACTAAGTGTAGTTATATATATAAGCACTGTCTGTAAATTATATGTAGCAATTAGTGGTAAGATTGAAATTGTGTGGACTCCTACAGAATCACAGCAGCTGTTGATAATGAAGTCATGATATTTATAATGCAATGCTTGTAAAGTTCTTAAAATTGGTAATTCAAATCTTCAGAAACATTTTTAGTGTTAAAACATTTTGAAATAGAGTCGTTTCACTGAGCAGCACTGAATTCAGCAGGACATAAGTCTTTCCTCTCCTCTCATTACTCATTTTGTTTTTCAGACATAGTAGGTAATAACTAACTGATTCCATAAATATAATTTTCCCAGAAAAATAACAAACGCCAACTAAATGATAAAGTGTCAAATATACATTAAAATGCACTAAAAATACTGCTGCTAGGATGAACTTTGCTTCAGCCAATCACAGCCAAGGGCGGGAACTTTTTCAGCCAATAGGATTGCAGTATTCTGTTTAAGCCACCTGGTGGAAATACAGAGAACCTTCCGTGAAAATCCACTATTTGACAAACTAAGCATTCATTTCTTTTGTGAGTAATATATTGATCAAACGTGTGTCTGACAAAACTAAATTTTTCCCTCGTCTGTGACATTTTCTATAATGGCTGAGATTAAGTTTTTGGAGTTATTCTGTGGAATTTGAAGATAAAAGAAACTTTAAGAAAGCTAGCATTTTTTAAGGAGCCTCACTATTTGAAATACTGACTTTCATTGTTCAATGTTGAACCTAAAGTTGGTTGGTTGTACAATGGCATGTGTCATTTGTTTACAAAACTATTTATCTCACAAAAAAGGAAAAAGAGAGGAAAATACCAGTTCTCTTACTTTTCCCTTTTTTGGGCAGAAACTCTCTTGGAAGTGGGCACTGTGTATAGAATATTGTATAACCATGCACATAAAAAAATGTGAGCTTTATTTTTATTTTTTGGAAGCTATATCAGCATCCCCTCCCCCCCCCCCCCAAGGGAAAAAAAAGACCAAAATGATAAATTGCCAAAAAAAAGAACCAATTGCAAAAGGTAATAAGTCTTCTCTATTATAACTCGTTGCATGTCAATGCATGATGCTAGGCTATCTGTTTAGATTTATGTCTTTTCTCACACAAGCTGTTTATCAATATCTTGCAGCTCACAACTCAATGTCTACTGTCATGACCGACACTCATAAAGTTTTTGGCCAAGTGCCTGTCATTTTCTTACCCCTGTCTATCTTTGCCCCCTGTCTGTCTCCCCCTTGTCTGTCTCTCCCCCTGTCTGTCTCTGCCTTAATTGTGTTCTTTCTCTGTCTGTCCATTAACTAAGCAATTTTCAACAGCTGTCTGTTGTAATTTTGGAATTTAATTTGATGATTTTTCATCCATTTAATTCATTTTACGTATATATATTAATGGGGCAGTTATTTTTTTTTTTATTGTACGCTATATATATACTGTCCACAAGCGAAAATCCAAATCATGCATATAATTATAATAATAACTTTCATTAGATAATATGATATTGTAGCTAGGCTATTTTTTTCTGATTTTTTTTTTAATGAAAAAGCATGCCCAAAAAAAAACCCATGGTTTGAGATGCATAAACCCCATTAAAATTGTACATATTAGGCAAAAATTCTACTTTTTACATATTATATAATTATATAGTTGAAATAATATCCCTAATTAAGACTTGATTATAAGTTTGCATATTTTGCAATTATCAGATTGAATTATGCTGCCATTTTATCATAGGTTGAGGCTTTAAGTTTATCCTATGATCACGTAAACCACAAAATAAAATAAAACAAGGGAAACCGTCATAATAAAAACAACCACGTATTTATTATTGCAGACCATATTATTATATTCCCCAGACAGAATGACAAAAACATTTACATCACTATAAAAGTCCACATAATAGCATTATAAATATTTCAAACTGGGAAGCAACTTGGCAAGTCAAAATGCAATCACTCAGAAGTCAGTGACAAATTACAGGTTGATGGTCAGACCACCCATGAGCAGCATGCTTATTCACATGTTACTGTGATCGTACAGGAACTTGGACTGTGTCATCTAATTTCTCAGGAATTTCCTGCTGCCAAAGAGTGATTTTAGACACTCTAAGTGTGCTCTGACAACGTTGAGACAATGTTGCAATGATGTTATATGGCTACATTCACGCAACACGTCAGACATGCCACTTAGGTATGGCAAAGCATGGACAAAGGGCATTCAAGGTGCTTGTTAACTGGCTGACATTGTTGTTAGCTTGTATAGGCCCACTAACTACTGACTAACTAACTAACTGACTAACTAACCAACTGTTCAACTAACTAACTTTCTTTCTTGTTAACTTACTTACTTGCTTACTTATTTACCTACTTGCTCACTTACTTACTTGCTTGCTTGCTTACTTATTTATTTATTTACTTGCTTACTTACTTACTTGCTTACTTACTACTTACTTGCTTACTTATTTACCTACTTACTTACTTACTTTCTTTCTTTCTTTCTTTCTTGCTAACTTACTTACTTGCTTGCTTATTTACTTATTTACCTACTTGCTCACTTACTTGCTTGTTTACTTATTTACTTGCTTACTTACTTACTTGCTTACTTATTTACCTACTTGCTTACTTACTTGCTTACTTACTTATTTACTTGCTTACTTACTTACTTACTTACTTGCTTACTTATTTACCTACTTGCTTACTTACTTGCTTACTTGCTTGCTTACTTACTTATTTACTTGCTTACTTACTTACTTGCTTGCTTACTTATTTACCTAAAATTGCTAACTTACTTACTTGCTTGCTAACTTGCTTACTTACTAACTTGCTAACTTGCTTACTTACTTACTTACTTACTAACTTACATACGTACTTACTTGCGTACTTACTTACTTAATTTCTTACTTACTTACTGACTAAAGTTATCTTTATTTATTTATTTATTCATTGCTATCTCTCTTTCTTTGTCAATACATTAATCTATTTGTTCACTTATGTATTGAAATTTTACAAATTTGATATGAAAACTCTATTTTACTGGGAAACATTAGGATCATAAAAAGTGTTAGTTTACCCATTGAATTCCAATTACAGAATATTGAAAATAAAATCCTATGAAATCTTAGCTAGTATTGTAGTGAAGCTTATGATAGAAAGGGATCTATGAAATTCCTTTTCAGCAAGGAGCTTCAGGAACAACAAGCCTTTGTTATCTTTCTGAAAAAGAGACAAAAATATGTGAATATTCTTATTCTAAGTCAAGTGTTGGCACAATCTGGAACTTACGTAGATCTAAAATGTGCTTCGAGCTGTTTAGTATGTGAAGCTGGGATCTTATGAAACGTGCTTGTGTCTCAGATATCTAGATATGAACTTTTGACAGCAGTTAAGTCAAGAAATGGTCAAGAAAATACCCCTTGTGGTTAAGGCCTAAACACTATGGGGAAAGATTTTGATTTCTATAATGTTTACTCAGACGCAAAAGCTAAATAAACCCCAGCACTGTTTAGTCAATTGGCAGGTCCATGCAGAATATTAAAGACCTCGTCCGGGTAGAAATCAAGACATTGAAGTCACCTCAAACAATACTAGCATCTCCATGTCTGGGGTTTAGTTACCCACAGTTTATGAGGATCATTCAGACTTCTTATATGCTCAAAGGGATAGAATTTAATCCATGGACAAAATATGTGGTAGTGTGCGAGCATGGATGATAAGCAGATATGAATCCTTATAAATATGTCTGCAATAGTTAAAACTATCAGGAAAACTATAACATACCTGATCATTGTACATAAGTAAATGGTATATCGAATTATCGATCACTCCCTAAGAGTCCCTGTCTAATCAAAGACAATGCACTCCATATTCTATGCGAGACGACTTCAGATTGATAAAACCAAAATTGAATAAATTTCAGTACGGTTATAAGTCATTTGTATATCAAGGTGCTTTTCTTTGGAACAGTCTTCCTTCAAAAGATATCTTGTAAGCAGTGCATGTTTGCTGCTCTGGCTCATGTTTGTTATGCCTAAATGGCAGTGTCTAGTCGGGTACCAATTGTAAAGACTCTAAAGTAATTTAATGAATCTATTTGACTGTAAACATTAGGTAATTCTTCCTTATATTTCATTTGTTAATATGGTCTTATTTGTATTTATCATCCCCCGTCTGCAAAATTTGTTTTATCTTATCTTATCTTATCTTATCTTATCTTATCTTATCTTATCTTATCTTATCTCATCTCATCTCATCTCATCTCATCTCTCATCTCAACTCTCATCTTATCTTATCTTCTCTTATCTTCTCTTATCTTATCTTATCTTATCTTATCTTATCTTATCTTATCTTATCTTATCTTATCTTATCTTATCTTAGCTTATCTTATCTTATCTTATCTTATCTTAGCTTAGCTTATCTTATCATGCCATTTCTGATATCAGTAACTACTTTGGTATTTATTATTATTTGTAACATTTGAATAAATTATAGGTGACCATCATTTATATTCTGCAATAAATATATATATACATATATTTGGGGGGAGGGGACATTTTATCGTACTTGACAATATGAAAAACGTTATTTTTAATCGTTTTTCGACCGCAAATTAAGTTATATGCAAATTGCTATGGTTAAACATGTACACATTATTATGCCTAACACATGCACTGCTTTCATTTTTAAATGTTAAGACATTCTGACATTATTAATTTATCCTAATAATAGAACACCTCACCTTACGTACATCTCATATGTTATGTTTTTCACTTAGTGCAGTTGTATAATAATGTAAATCATTGCAAGGTGACTAAAAAAAAACGATCTTGTGTTGCAAATTTACTGATTAAATTGTGTGACAATAAAAACTTGTTGAAAGCTCCTGTCATTAATAGTAAAACTGAGAGGGATTAGTTACAATTCAGTAGCAAGAAAAAAGTGTGAAATTCTGTGAAAGAACACGAGTTTGTCTAGTTTCATTATGGAGTGAGTTAAATTGGTTTCAAGTTTATTTGATTGATGGAAACAGGTGGACAACAAATATCTGCAGAGATTGATAAACTCGCAATGTATATGTTTAAAAGACTGACTGACTGACTGACTGACTGACTGACTGTCTGACTTACTGACTGACTGACTAACTTACTTTCTTATTTACTTACTTACTCAACGAATGAATGTATGAATGTTTGAATGAATGTGTGTATGAATTAATTAATGAATGTATGAATGAATGAATGACTTAATGAATTAATGTATGAGTTAATGGTATTCTCTGGATAACTAACTTCCTAATTAACTAAATGAATGAATTATAATTAATGAATGAATAAATGGTAGTCTCATGGAATGAGTTATATCTCTTTGACTGACTGACTGACTGACTGACTGGCTGAATGAATGACTAATACAAATAACTAAAATCAGTAATATCGACAAATAACGTATAAAAAATGACAATTATAGCAAGAATCACAATCTTGTATCCGAGTTTAAATATATTCTTAAATAAATAAATGAAAAATAACGAAATATAGCAAAAATAAATAAAATCGATAAATCAACAAATAAATAAATAAATCATAGGTCAATCTGTCCACAGAAGATAAAAATAACCCCAGCTAGACTCTTATTGAAGGAGAAAGTGACAATTTGTGGAAAGAATTGACAAGCCCCACCCTCCTGTCTTGGAAGGGGGTAAAATGCGTAACCCCTGCTGTGCGTAGGCGTCGTGCCCCCTGCTGAGGCAAGGACTGGGCCCCACCTTCACCCAGGAGATAGCTTTCATTGATTAGTTTCTGATTGATCGCTCTGGGGCAAGTTTAATCATTGAGGTCGTTGCTGTAATTTACAAGAGGCTCAACTCACTTGGCTATGCAGACCTTTACTATAAATATATGTAGATATATAGCCAATAATATATTTATTGTATATCTTATTGGCTTTTTTTTTTTTGTATTTGTATTACGTTTTATACTTATCCTTTATATATTTTTCATATTTCAAAGACTTTTTAGAGCCTATGTTTTTTTACTTGAAAAATAGAGTCATAATATCATTTAACTGGAGACATTTTTTGCAATGAATAATGGGACTTTCTTCAGTTTTTAGTTAGTTGTGAGCTTGATAAATAACAGTTTCTTAATTGATTAGACTTCCTTTTTTTTTCTTTTCTCTGTCCTGACATTACGCTGTATTTTCTGTCTGTGTTTCCATCTTTAATGTATGTTTAGAACTTTTGTGAGAATTTTGCTAATTTCTGCTGAGTATTTCACAACTTTGTACTGATTTAAGCTAATCTGAGTAGGCCTACCATTTATTAATCAGCTCTGAGAAATTCACCGATAGATAGGTCTAGGCCTATTTTGCTGAGCACTGGTTTCCTAATTCAACAGAAATTGTATAAATCTGCACAGTGCACTGATTTGAGGCAATTTGAACTGTCATCCTCAGGGGAACTGCATTAATACACGTGCTCTTTTGGAACGCTGAAACGTAGTTTGTTGTTAATCTTTTTGCCTCGTCAACTTCATCATTTTGACTAAAGTGTGCAGTTGACACTGACAGCAGATCGTTTACAACGTCATTGTCATGGAGACGACGCTTGCCGAGACGTCAGCAGGAGGCCGTCGACAACGTCGGATCGAACGAAATTCAACAAAAGACGGTCGCATGACGTCTGATTCACAATGGCCACAGCGTCATACTATACCACGAGTGAACTTAAATGGTTTGAAAGGTCAATTTGTACAAAATCAAGGAACTAAGAAGGATTCCAGACGAGCGAAACGTTCTGAACGACGCCACCGCACGTGAAGCACGACGCTCAGACGCAGTGTCATATATAACGTCACTACGTCATACAAGACGTTCTGCAATTTGATTGACATTTTGATGAATTTCAGTCTTTTAAAATGATACTCTAGCATTTTGGTTTAAAGTAACAAATTCCAAGTACATTTCTATCATTTATTACAAAATTTCCAATTGTTCACAAAAATGTAACAAAGTGAAAAGCACTTTATTAGACTAACCTAGCGACCCCTGCTGAATATTAAAGACTGTCTTCACAATTATCCCACTAGGGGGCACTGTGAGCATGGCATGGGTTTCACACTTAAATTACAACTAATTTTCATATCATGTAAATTTCAACTGGATTTTAACATATCTTGAAAATGGTGGGTTAAAAAAATGACATCATTAAAATGTCTGTTTGTTTTTCATATAAAAAGTACAGAAATGTGATACTCTGCAATGTAACTTTAATAAACTGACTTTAGAATTTTTTAGGCTGCATCCTGTCAGAGCAATTTAAAGGAAATGGCTTAAAATTTCAGCCTGGCTAAAACGGTCGAAATCTTGAAAATGAATAATGATAGAAATCTTGTAATAAATGCATTTGATTATAACATGATATAAGCACAAATGCATGTGGTCAATTCAGCAAGTAAATGAGAAAATAAAGTAAATAAATAGGTAAGTAGGTGGGAAGTAAGTAAGCAAGTAAGTAAGTAAGTAAGTACGTAAATAAGTAAGTAAGTAAGTGATCTAGGTGGCGCTGCTCTGTAGCGACCCACATTTTACAGTACAAATGTATTAGCCAAATTTCCATTTTCTTAGTTAATAAAGGGCTATGACTATCTTATCTAAGGAAGTAAGTAAGTAAGTAAGTAATTATACGTTAGTAAATTAGTAGGCCCAAGCAAGTTATATAGGAAGTAAGTAAATGAGTTAGTTAGTTAGTTAGAACTTGTACAGAAGAAAAAAAGAACTAAAGAAAGAACTAAAGAAAGAACTAAAGATAGAACTAAAGATAGAACGAAAGATAGAACGAAAGAAAGAAAAGGCTTAATACAAGAAGAATTTAGGAAAGTATGTAGGAAAATAATAATAGACCTCAAAAAGTATATATAGGTTAAAAATGTAGGTAGTGCATTAAAATAAGTTAGATTTTAAGAAGGTCACGTTTATTCTTTACTTGATCAGCTATTTAGCTCTATTTCTAGGCCGCCCAGGTAGACGGATTACAATTTACACCTTGGTAATTATTTGTCTACACCTGTATTCCAAATGACCCACTCTTGAGAACTAGTTGACGGTCAACAAAGCATTTGAAAACAGCCATGAAGCCTTTAATTTTCAGGATTGTGTGGAAAGGCCTGCTGCCAAGTGGCCAATTGTTTGCCGTTGTTTAGCTTTATTCTGTCGAGATCTAGCATCACGTGACCAAACAACGCAACAATAGAAGAATTACCGACGTATGACATCTCGCAATTGACGATACTTTGCGAGAATTGGCGGATTTTACAGACCTGTTAGCCCGAGAGGTTTGTACAGACATTGATCTCTTGACAAATACAGAAACAATTGCCCTGTAAATCCTTAAATAAACAACTAGGCACTCCTGCCCTCTGGCGGACAAACTGTAATTCAGTGTTGTTTACAGTTGCTCCACCTAGTGACACCCTTGTACACGCCCAGCCATAAATCTATTTTGCTAAAGACTTTTCTCCCACTCAATAAATTATCTTGACTGTAATGTAAAAATAATGAAACCAGAGCTCAAATTAACAATTCAGTTTATATATGTACCTGTATTGATTAAGAGCCAACAAAAAATAACTTAACATTTAAAAATTATATATTTCAAGTATTTTCAACATTCAACAGAATAATCTGCAAGTGTAATGAATAAAGAGGATAGATCAGGATAGATCAGAGAGATATATTGATATATATATACAGATAGATAGATAGATTGATTGATAGATGGCTAGATAGATAGATAGATATATAGATAGATAGATAGATAGATTGATTAATTGATTGATTGATTGATTGATTGATTGATAGATGGCCAGATAGATAGGTAGTCAGATAGACAGATAGATGATTAATTAATTGATTGATTGAACGATTGATTGATTTATTGAATTTGTAAGTAACTAAGACACATATATTTTGGGGTTGGGTGTATTCATTACATGTGAATTGGGCAATTAATTTAAGCACACATAGAGCCATGCTGTGGTATCAGACTTCTTGCTGGGAATTTCTTGTATTTTCCTATCAAATATCTCAGACACGTTCAAACATTTTCCAATTAATTCTAACGTTGTAGGATTTCTTAAGACATTAGAACCATCTATGTTTGGGGGATTCTTGTCAATGTGGACTTCGTGGGGGGCACTGTTAATGTTAAGACAGTTAGTTAAATATTTGCAAAGAAATACGAGCCCATAGAATGTTATATTATTTTTACACTCTCATTATGATAATAAGGAAACAGTCTATGTTGCATGGAAAAGTATAATACCCAACCCAAGGTCTTGAATTAAAGTAGAGTATTGTGTTTAAATTATCTTCATTACGTCTGCCCCCACCTGCCCACCAGCTTTGAAACATACCGTATTTACTCGAATTAAGGCCCTTCCATTCTATTGTTTTGGAGGACATCTAAGCAAGGCCTCTGTTCGAGGTGGGCTTCTATTCGAGGTGGGCCACTGGGTCTCTTTTATTTCTTGGTAATTTCATGATTATTTCAAGGGCGGTGTAGTTCACCGAGTCAGAAAAAGACTGAATTGTAAAAAAACCTCAAATTCTTAACAGGTAATATATAATCTAAATGACCTGTTGACCCAAAACTCCTACTTGAGGGAAGCTTTAATAAGGTAATGGTCATTCAAATTTAGAGGTGCCTAGTGGTCAAAGTGCCCACCTGCAAACTGAATGGTTGTACTATTTGTAGGTTCAAACCCCCACATGGAGGAAACTTGCAGATTCGTAACTCTTTGCTCAACTTCAAGGTGTAAGTGGGTACTTGTGCTGACAATTGTTGCTATAGCCCCTGTTAGTAATTGTGTGGGCCTTATGTAGATGTGTTTAAGTTTTAAGTTTTATTTTTTTTCTTGACATATATATACAAATTTACACTGATACATTCAATACAGTTATGCATATACATAATAATTGTAATACATTCAGTGTCAAGAAAGGAAACAACGGTGTCTGTGGTTTGGAGTCATCAATTACGTAATTCCCAGATAGCATCTGACATCGTTTTTGACGTCGGCCCTATGTGGACGACGTCGGGTCGACATTTGGCCGACATCGGGCCGACATTGGGCCGACGAAGCATGTTATCAAGGAATGGACGTACTCTGCGGACTTCACCAATTACATCCTGGGCACGCCTGATCAAACTTGAGCCTTTCTCAGTTCCCTGGGGAGCATACACCCAGTGTGCAGCCTGTTAGGCGCCTCTTAAGTCAGTTCTGTACATAATGAGCTATAAAGTCCCCAGGGAGTTGAGAAAGGCTCATACTGACCAGGCCTGTCAAGGGTGTAATTGTACAATCGGCAGAGTATGTACAAAATTCAGAAATTAATTAAAGACCAGAAGCAAAAGAAGACTAATATACTAAAAATTATACCGAAAAAGCTCAATCATAAATTAATAATTTTGACTCAACCTTGCCCAGGTATGGATTAACTTCACATTTGACTGGACACCTGACTAAATATTTTCAATGAAAGTTAACACTATTAGGGCCTTTATGAAATTCATTGATTCTAAGAATTAAACACCTGCAAATTTACTCATAATTATATCATATTTGACAGCATATCATGTGATGGCATATATTCAATGTTTTGAAAATAGATCAATTTACAGCATGAAAAGGTGCTGTATTCATTGAATTGGGCCTAACAGATTCTCTGTTGCAGACTATCGTATGAAATTACTACAATCGTATAAGAGTGAAATTGTTAAAGACTGGTCTTGTTTTGTGATATGTATTTTAATTGCAAAGAAACATGGTAGATATAATCTACCTCATAAAAAATGTCGACCCTAACTCCCAACCCCTCCTAAAAAAGCAACAACAAAAAAACATACAAGTTTAAAGATCACAGACTCACAAAGTCAAGTTCAAAGGTGACCACTCGGACACAGTAATTTAGATGTGACCACACAATTATCGCCGTATCCTGCTGGTAACTCCTGGACTGACCACAGAGGTCTCTGTTCATTGTTGCCAAGCAACAGACGCTAATTACATGAGAACCCGGATGCTGTGAACTTCGTTGAGACGTTTGATATATTTGTCTGTTGGTTGTGTTGATGTGAAAAAGATTAATCATTTTAGGTGATGATCACAAGAGCTAGATATCCTATCCTGTCCTATCCTATTCTATCCTATCCTGTCCTATCCTGTCCTATCCTGTCCTATTATAGCCTATCCTGTCCTGTTCTATCCTGTCCTATCATATCCTTTCCTATCCTATCCTATCCTTTGAGGTCATATAGGCCTACAGCCCTACACATCAAACTCCAAAAAATATACTGAAAGCAATTAAATTATATAGGAATAGCTTAAATTGATCAGGAAACAATAAAACATGAAGATCCGGGAGGAGGAGGAGCAGGAGGAGGAGGAGGAGCAGGGGGAGGAGGAGGAGGAGCAGGAGGACGAGGAGAAGAGGAGGACGAGGATTAGAGGAGGGAGGAGAAGAGGAGGAGGAGAAGAGGATTAGGAGAAGAGGAGGAGAAGAGGAGGATTAGAGGAGGAGGAGGAGCAGGAGGAGGAGGAGGAGAGGAGGAGGAGGAGCAGGAGGAGGAGGAGAAGAGGAGGAGGACGAGGATTAGAGGAGGGAGGAGAAGAGGAGGAGGAGAAGAGGATTAGGAGAAGAGGAGGAGAAGAGGAGGATTAGAGGAGGAGGAGGAGGAGGAGGAGGAGGAGGAGGAGGAGGAGGAGGAGGAGGAGGAGGAGGAGGAGGAGGAGGAGGAGAAGAGGAGGAGGAAGAGATATTGTATACATGGACTCATGCATATACCATAGTCCCATACAAGCCTTGTCAGGGCATCATTACATCTACCAATGAAATATTATTCTTACAGTCACTGAAAAACATTATTTAGAAATGACAATATAGCCATTAAGAGAAAAAAATCCTAAATTGAAATTTCTCATGGCTGTCGTCACGCAGTCAGCTCGGGGACACATTTCCCTTGTGCGAAGTCTGCCAAATATTTCTGCAGATAGTCTTCTTTTTGGCTGTCATTTCTTCAGTTGTACACTTATGGACCGTGGGAGAATGGGCCTCAAATGTTACAAAATGTCTGAAGCATGTGTAAGTCAGACCCCAGGGCAAAAAGGGTGCGCAAAAAATCAGCTGAGAGTCACAATTTGCCCCCAAGATTGACCTCTACCCCCCTAAAGGGTTGTTCCCACGTGCTGGCTGACCCTGGAGTGACATGCCACCCTTCTAGCAGTGTGCGACTTGGATTGAGGGGGGGGGGGGCGAGGAAGGGGGGGGGGGGGGCAGGGGGTTAGAAGGGAGATCAGAATTTATGAAAGACAGGGTGACAGAATGGAACAACATATGCATGCATAACAATGAATAAGGCCATTGTTTCATATTTTCTTTTTTGTGCATGCAAAAATGTGAATAAGCAAAAACCAACTGGGTTAATACATACAATTATGTAATACTAATTATTGTGAATATCATACGTTTATAACATAAAAGTTTTAGGACGATTTTGTTTTTATTAAATAGCCTTTACGTTTTCCCTTTTATTCTTTAATTTTAAAGATAATCATAATTTCATAAAGCATAGCTTTTTGTGCAATCTTGGAAAAATAGGTCTTATTTCTCCAAGGTGCAATGGTATTGATGCAATGGAATAGGTTTCCAACCTGTTGCATGTACATGTTCATTTACTATTTAGGAGTTGATCGTTTTTGAAGAGTTGTTAAGCTCCAATTATGATATTTTAAATTATTATTAATTAGCACATTTCCAGACTGACTGCCTGAATAAATAAATACGTGATTGATTGACCATGGGTTCTCCAGTTGTCCAATGGACTTGAAAATCAATAACTGTCCATCATAGGCCTACATATATATTTTTTGGAGATGAAGATCATGAAGTAATCCCTTATAATTGCATGAGATCAACTTACTTTTTTATTCATAGCACCTCAGGGCAAAATAGCCCGACTCCTTTTCCCACGCTCTATGAATTTTGTGGTTTTTAACCCCCCCCCCCCCCCTCTTCTTTCCCCCTTTAATTCCCAGGACCCAGAAATTCTTGTGACATACTCCAGAAATTTCCGCTAGCAACCATATATATATATATATTAATTATTGTGGTGTTCCATATAGTGACTTTTATATATATATATATATATATACAGCCCAATTAAACGGTTGCTATGCAGCTATGGACTCATGGCAATTTTGCCCAAGATGAACACTTGAATTGCATTGTAACTGCAGCTGTATTATACAATTTTCTGTGTCCTTAGTCAGCTTATATATGATCAGCTGCCAGAGGCAGACGTAATGATGAGATTATTAGGATTCAACCGATGTGTGGTCATTTACCTGACCCATGGGTGGGGTCTTTTACTTGCCCCTGCATAAACTCTTGAGTACAAGGCACCACTCCATATTATTACGCAGTCCATGGCTATAAACATACAACATTACTGAATTAATGGAAGCCAGTCACTTTAATAGCTAGGTGCCAGTGGTGTTCCATATAGCATGGAGGCACAAAAACCACGTCTTGAGCGATGGTATTACCATGGAGCCACCAGTTCTGGTGGCTCCATGGTATAACCAGGAAATAAGTGTGAGTGCTACTAGTCCGAGGGCCCGGGAGTCCGAGGGTCTGCTAGTCCTAGAGCCCGTGAGTCCGAGGGCCCGCTAATCTGAGAGCCCGTGAGTCTGAGGGGCAACTAGTCTTAGGGCCTATGAGTCTGAGGGGCTTTTTGCAATTGACTTGTAACTGCCTATCTGTCTATGTACCTATCTATCTATCTATCTATATATATATATATATCTATCTAGCTAGCTAGCTAGCTAGCTGTAGCTATTAGTGGTGGTAGTAATAGTAGTAGCGGTAGTAGCAGTTGAAATAGTAATACTATTAGTGGTAGTAGTAATAGTAATAGCACTTGGTAGTGGTAGTAGCACTTGTCCATGCACTTGAACGGAAAACAGATAACCATAACTAAAGTGCACTTAAATTTGTCAATAAGCCAGTTACTAAAAACCTAATTCATTGAAAACCTTTTGTTTCAGCCAGATACCTTCAATAATTTCGCATGGAAATGTTATGAAGTTCTTCGATTTAATGAATGTGAACCTCTGGTTTCTATTCCTGGCACAATTTTAACCCTCGGCAAAAACATTTGCCGAGGGTATTGTAGTTACTTCGGTGAAAAGTTGTCCGTGTGCCGGGCGGGCGGGCGTCACACTTTCGTTTCCGGGCCGGAACTCCCAACACTATTGCATGTACATTGCTATAACTGGGTACGTTTTCAGTCTTTATGGCCTAGTTATCTCAGATTAAGTCCATTAATTGTAGTTGGTATATATAGGTTTTTTTTTTTTTAATCATAAAAAAATCAAGCTAGAATTTAAAAGAAATGCCAACACAGTGAATAAATGAATATCTATATTTTAATTAATCAAAAAAAAAAAAAAGCCACTAAGGAGTCCTATTACTGCCATTGAGACAATGCAAAAACCAGGCACTCTCAGGGTACATGTACTTACCTTTCAGTCTCATTGAGTTGGAACGTCATCAGTGACGTCATTCATGCTATGAGTGCACATGAGCGATGAAAGCACTTGGGTACGTGGTTAGAGAAATGGCAGCAAAATCACGTGCACCTGTCAATTAAAAATCACAGGACGTAAACTTATACAATCACCAGCTGCAGGAAACTCAATTAAGTATAGTCTTCGAGAATTGCAGTTGATGCGGTTAAATGATTTTTCATTTGCTTATATAAAATCGTTTTGACAAATGACGCGTTTTGCTCCTGATGACGACGTAATTGAAATAAAAAAAAAAACATTCCCAATTTTTCAAAATATCAGTATTTCTGTATTATGAATAGAGTCTTTTCACTGAGCAGCCTTGAATTCAGCAAGACATAAGTCTTTCCTCTCCTCTTATTACTCATTTTGCTTTTCAGACACAGTAGGTAATAACCAACTGATTCCATAAATATAACTTTCTCAGAAAAATAACAAAAATCAACTAAATGATAAAGTGTCAAGCATACATTAAAATGCACTTAAAATACTGCTGCTAGGATGTACTTTGCTTCAGCTAATCACAGTCGAGGTCGGGAACTTTTTCAGCCAATAGAATTGCAGTATTCTGTCTCAGTTGAATTATAGAGAACCTTCCGTGAAAATCCACTATTCACGCATCTCATCAGTAATAAACATGGCACTGTTGTACTGTGTTGCAGCCATGCACGCCATGAACACAGTGAAGATCAACCCCGCTATTGAGATCACCCTACCATTTTATTTATTTGTTTATTTAAATCATACTTATACGAGGTGACCAGCTCAGATTGATGTTCGCACAGTGGGGGATCCTAATTTTGTTAGGTTTTTTAACTCTCAGCGAACAAAGTTCGAAAAGGGTTTTTGTTATCATCAATGTCTGTCCGACGGGCGGGCGTAAGACTTTTTTTTCCGGAGCAGAACTCTACTAATGCACTTACCCTAGCGAAATTTTGTACAGTAATACTCTATATGGCCTAGTGGCCTTTTGACGGTCACATTGACATATGTTGCTATGTTTTACAAAATTTGTTTAAAAATTTGGAAACAACTTCTTTCTTTATTTTCGGAGCAGAACTCTTACACTTCTGCACCTACATGCTAAAAACTTCATCATAATATGTGTAAAATAGTGTAGTGGTGCCTTTTGGGTGCCTACTTTTTCACACCTCCATATAAAAGACACTATTTACCCTACATGAAAAAATAAATAAAAATTGGGTTAAATTGCGTTTCCAGAACAGAAATCTGGCATTAATGCACTTACCCTAACAACATTTTATATGTTATTACTCTTTTATGCTTAGTTGTGCATTTTGATAGTACCATCGACATATACTGCACCTACTTGCATAGAAAACTTAATAAGAATATATCTAAAATAGTGTAGAGATACATTTTTGGGGTTTCATGACCATTAATGACAGTTAATTTTATATATTAAGGAAAATTTGGAACTCTTTCAAACCCTCATATCATTGACTTTACGATCATTGCAGGGACATTTTGCCAAAGATATATCTAGATTATAGTATTTTCCCTTTTAAGCCTTATTTTGACATTTGTTTCATCCTTCTTTTCTTTATCTTTTCTTTTTCATAATAATGCAAAATCTGAAAAAAAATGCTAAAAAGTGTGATGCCTTCTTTACAACTCATGTGCATAAAATTATTAAATATTTAATCATGGTATTGCCATGCTTAACCCATTCAACAGTTTTGTTCATAATTAGCAATTTCATAATTAGTTGGATAATGATCTATGTTACTTTCACTTGACTCCAATACTTATTATTGTTTTCTTCATATACACCTGTTGCCCACGAAGGTCCTGGGCCTCCACGCGGCGAGGGTGGAAACACTTGGGGTGAAGTCCTCTATCCCCAGTGGCTAAAACAGGACAGTGCGTATTGCACAAGCTGCTCCAGCTATCCAACGCAGACACTTATTGATTTTTTGCATGCTTCTGGTTTCTACTACCAACTATGGATGATCAATCTTACCCTAGAGAGCCTCTACATAGCCCACTCCGGTGCTGATGAGGCGTTAAACAATAACACTACCTACCTACCTCATATACACCTGCAAAGTGTTTGGTTATAAATACTAATTTAAATGCCATAGATTAAATGCAAATCAGCAACCCAACAATTCAGTAACTGTCGAAGGGAATATGGCAATTGATAATATATAGTTCCTTCAGTTGCCAGCTAAATGTAAAGAGTGAGCAAAAAATATTTTGACTGATAAAGGCATTAAAATGGGTGTGTTGAGTATCATTCCATACAAAATGAACCTTTAAGATTGCATTTATTTGTATTTAGACTTTATTTATTTAAATTCAAGTAAATAAAACCCTAAAGGTTCATTTTGTATGAAATTATACCCAAAATCTTTCTGTGGCATAACACTGTTGCTGAATTTCATATATATATGACTATTGTGAACATAGCAATAATAATTTTAGTTGTAGATTAGAACATGCTATTGTGTTGATAACTCTAGCAAACTGGATACTCCCTATTGTGCATAAAATCTTTAAAACAGAAAAATTAAATGTCAGGAAAAGGACAGACAATACTTTTTATGCTCACTTGGTTTTACTCTGAACAGATAGGATTGCTGTTAATAAGTAAGATTTTTAAGACATTATAGCCCACGGGAACACTGTATAACAATGAAAAAATTCAAGAGTTAAAAAAATAAGCATCTTGGACAGGCTATGTAGGCCAAGTGGCAATTATTTCGGTTCATCGCACACACTATTATATAAGTGCTATGATATTTTTCCAAATTGTGGAAAACATAGCCAAGATATGTCAGTGTGGCTATCACAAGGCACCACTAGGCCATATAGAGTGTCACTGTATACACAATTTCATTAGGGTAAGTGCATTAGTGTTAGAGTTCAGCTCTAGAAACGTAAGTGTGTTAGACAAAAACTTAATAATTTCAATGATGCCTGTGTGCTATGTGTGATTCGCTGAGGTTTTAGCTGCAGCGCAGCCTATGTTTAAGTGCTGCAGCCCCATTTTCTATCAAGTGCACTTTAACTACTAAATGCATGGATGCTTTAAGGCAGCGTGAAATTAATGTTTCACTGTAATTCATAAGAACAAACATTATTCTCTTAGTGACTCCATGAATAACTAACATTTTCTGGAGTGACACCTACAATTCAACATGGCAAAAGCCCATACTTTGCAAACTTCAATGACGTCTTATATGAAACGCCTAAAGGACGTCATCTGACGATGTCTATTACGTATTTAGTTGACCAATATCTGACGTCTACAATACGTCATCAGATGATGTTAGACACCAGAATAAAATGTCGATTAAGACGTCATATTTCCTGGTCTTTTTGATGTCTTCAAAATTACATCTCATTTACATCTCAAATTGGTCACTGAGGTCATGACCAGTTTGAGACCAGAAAAAGACGTAATTTTTACGACTTGCGCCCACTGGTCGGGGTACGGAATATAGCACATAACATAACAGAACTGTTGTTTCAAGAAGACTTTTTATAGATTGGATAGTGATAAACAGTTGGGTACTGAGTCTGAATGCATGTTTTTTGGTAAAGTAACAAAGCAATTCAGTGTTACTGTAATTTTAAAAAAAAATTATTTATGATTGTAAACCACAGGCAGGCTCTCTAAAACAAACCCATAAATGTAATGTTCCTATGTTCACAAAGCGTGTAAGACAAGTCAGACTAATGTTTCATTCTTTCAGGCCACATATAACTTAGACAATCCAGCCTTGCAATATAGGAATCCTGCAGAATTGTGATCTTATAATGATTGTATATATATGGCAAATGGATAGAATGGTGCAGGGATGATGCTATTGTAGCATTACATTAGGAGTTAGATAATTCCAGTTTACCAGAAAATACCAAAATGAGCTAAAATGTTTGATGTGTGACTTTGGTACCGTCAACCGGGGTATCTATGGCCGGCCGGTGTAACTTTGGCCGCCTATTCAAAAAGGGATTTTTGTTGAGTCTCACTCTGAATTTGCTTAATATAGTTATTTTTGCATAAATATGATCTATAATATATAAGCCTCCTAAAAATTAAAAATCATGACCTTTAATGCGATCTATGCTGCTCTAGGGACAGTTATGTTTCAGTGACACAGCAGTTGCTGTATACTTTAGTCTAGGAAACCTGATTGTAAATATGCCAGTAACTTTCAATCCCTGTGTTTTGTAGAGAATGTCCAACAGATCAAAATGATGTGTAGGTAATTTTAACTATTTAAGTATTTCTGGGTACATCCAAAGAAAATGAGTACTTCTTAAGCTCAGAGTGGGGAATCTTGGGCCATGACCAAAACGACCTGAAGGGTCCAATTTGTTGATATAATGATGCACTCCACATGAAATATGCAGAAATATGTTTATTAAAGTAACACAGTCATATCATTGCGAAATCATCAATTTGATATAATCTGGTTGTTACCATTATTACTTATTACATTAAATATATTACTGACATTTGAATGCTGTAATTTGGTATTGTTATAAACCATCAAAATCTGTAAGTAAATACTATGTCACAAAAAGTGGCTTGTTTGACAAGTCATAGGCACTGCACATTTTTGTACTTTTCGGAATCCTCAGAAGTAGCTCTATCAAGCTAGGGGGGATGCCATTTTTTACCATGGCAACATAGGTTATATTAAAAATTACAAGTCACAGAAAGCTGCAGGAACAGTGGAATCGCATATCTGGCTTTTTGGGATTTCCCATTTGTCTATGTTGTGAAGGACATCAATTCGTTTAGGATCATTTGAACCTGGTTGCCATGGATACCAAGACAACCTAAATAGTTACTGATGAATAACTGTTTGCATGGAAACAGGTATTAAGTGATACGCATAATGAATCTAAAAATGTTTTTATGTTAAAAAGGGCCAAATTTGTACATTTAACCCCAATTCTCACTATGACAATGACCTTTGACCTTAAAGGTCACATAACCAACATAAAGCATGTAGTTAAAAGATTTGATTAGGTAACTTGGATAGGGTCTGTCAGTGCCAGTGGTAAAGAAATATAACATTTCCTGAAAACCTTGGTTTGTTGCTATGGTAACAGTTTTCAAGCTTGGTTGCCATGGGAAAAAATGGCATCCCCCGTAGCTTGAAAGAGCTATTTCTAAGGTTTACGAAAAGTACAAGATTGTGCTATATCTATGATTTGTCAAGCAAATGACACAGTAGCGTATATTATATATTTTTGATGAACCTGGTTCAAAGTTTTGCTGCTGTCCCACCAATGACTGTGAAAAAGATTTTTCTATATCATTGCAAAAATTATCAGCTGCATATTTTGTTAATTAATTCTGTTATGATTACGAGTTTCAAGAAGATGTGTCGTGTGTGAATAGTATCTTCCCATATTTCTTTGCTTTGGTAGAGCCATTAATCAATAATAAAGTTTGCAAAGCCGCCAAAGATGGTCGACGGTATTTGCTGTTTTCCTTGGTCAGCACCTACGTCCCATGGAGAAATCTGGAATGCGCGGGGACCATCATACATCATGGACATAAAGCAAGTGTCCGTTGGACTGGCGGACGGACTAACGAGTGGTCACCATTACAAACATGTAACTGGATCCATAATCCTGCACATGTAAACCTGATTAATTTTAGAAGGTTATCAATTGCAATGTTGAAGTCTCAGAATACATGTAATTTCATGTATTAACTTTTTTTTTTTAAACGCAAGCTTTTAGAAAGCTATGATATCATCAGTACACTCTCAATGATAAAGGCCATATTGAAAAAACACAAGCGAATGAATTTGTTTTAAAAATATATATTTTGATTCTGTTCATGTCAGAAATATCACAAATAACAAATGAAACATGTAAAGGTGAATGTAAAAAGTAATTACACCAAGCATGAAAAATATGCTCATATTTCTTTAAGTGTAAATTATAAGTACTTTGTCCATATAACAAAAATAAGAATATAAGTGAAATGCCTTAAGTCACTAATACATTGTATAGCTGAATGAGATCATGCCTCTATGATGTTCTGAAACAATACTATCTCCCCCCTAAATATTAATATTAAGTGGCAGTTTCCAGTTATAATGCACCATTAACATAATATATTATCAAACTAACTTGAATAACATACTGCACCAACATAACTATTAAACAGTTAAATTCTTCTTAATTGCTCAACAAACATGCACTAGTCAAATTTTTATCATTAGGAATGTAACATGTAAAACAATTAACATCATAAACACATTTTTTCAACATTTTAAGTAGTTTTAAGTACATTTTAAAGTTGTAAGTAGATTCGTAGTTTTAGGTACATATATATGCATTGAATGCAGAAATATCAGTTTTTTGTCAATAGCAATAGTCTTTGGGTATATTTGAGTTGTATTTAACAGCTTTTTCTGTTCAGTTTTGGTTTGGTTACCAAGGACGCCAAACTTTCTCAGTTGTGATTTCTCTATGCATCATAGGGGGAGCCACGAGTACCTGAGGTTTAACAAGGTTCACGGGGGACTCCGGGTCGCTGTAAATAGATGGAGAGGGGGTGCGAGATCCAACTGAACTTTGGGGTGAAGGGCTGCTAGCTGTGGACCCCGTTGATCCGGATGAATTCATGTAAACTGGCGAACTGAGAACTCTGATCTGGCCGATTTGACCAATTTGGTTAAGTCCGCTAGGGGTCGACGCCATGACGTAGGCTGTTGGAACATCGCGAGAATTGATCATGGAATTCGGAACGACTTGGAATGATCCGACGTAATGACGAGTGTGTTGATTGAAGTTCTGAACGTTGGCAACATGGTTCGTCTGGATGAAGTTTGATCCAGGCAAGGCTGTCGTTTGCGTGGCGTAAGGAATCTGCACGTGCAACTGCTGTTGTTGTTGTTGTGCCTGGATCGTGGCGACCTCTGGTGGATTTTGACTTGTAAGAACTCTGCTGACGGATTGACCAAGATGATCAAGCAGACGAACTCTGATGTCTGGGCTGATTCCGTCAACTGAGCTTAAATATCTGCTGACTTCTCCTGCACATTCACTGAATCCAGCTTGGAACTTGCCCACAACTGATGAGTCTGTCACTGCAGCAGCTGTAATAAGAAAAGTAAATAAATTAGTAAAATGCAAAAAAGAGGCCTTTCAACTCCAGGAATATCAAAACTGAAAGTTTAACAAGATGCAACATTTTTATTTCTTTACAAACATATACATACCGGCAAGTTGTTGACGTTGCATGTTTCTTAAATGTCTCACTGTCATTTCCAAAATATCGGCTTTCTCCAATTTGCTGTATTGAGATGTCTGAAAGAAAAGAATAGTCCATAAATATTTTGTTCAGATCACCATCATTGACATGACATTTATCAACAAATTTTCAGTAGGCATTTGTGCAACTTATGGGTAAATATTGCTATAGATCCTAATGTTAGGCCTATCTCTAGATAGTGATTATTCTAACACATTGACACCACATTGACACAATATTCCCATTTCATGACACCACATTGTGACACAAGAAATACCACATTGCGACACAAGAACCCCACAATGGGCTCCATGTGGCTTTAATTCATCGCATGTGCCAGGACGCTCTTGACGCTGTCCAGCACGTTCCGCATGACGTCGTGGGGAGCGTCGTGAGGAGCGTCTCGAGCGTCAAATTCAACGTCATGGACGCAAGACGCTGCGTTATTTCCCACGGTCACACGCCGTCAAGGGTCAGCGATTCTTCAAAAGGGGGGCGGAGAAGACATTGTCAAGGGGGTATAGGGCAAAAATGTATAGTCATAAGAGAACTTTTGACTAGCATATGATACCAATTGATATGCAAATCATCGCAATGCAGAATTGCCCAAAATGTAAAATATTGAATATGTCAATCGCCCGTTCTATATACTAAAAAAAAGTAAAATAATTATTTCACATAAATATGAAAATACTCTTACAAATCATTGATTAAGCTAGAATTCATTAAGACCCATTTCTATAATTACTTTAAAAACAAGCTTATAAATTAGCTAGTTAAAAACATAGGAAATGTTTTTTCATTGTGATTTACACGCATGCCCTTTCCTGTGTCTTTTTTATTTAGTAAATTTATTTCTTCATACCCCGGGGACACAAACTTATTAACTAGCCCTATTATTATCAAGTCTCTCACTAACCCCAGCTACTGCAACAGGGGTACATCCCCCACCCCTTTTTCAACCCCCCCCCCCCTTTAATAGAGAAATAGCTGGAGGGTTAAAACCCTTGCCCCTGCATATTCCCATACCCTAGGGGTAATTAACTGCCCCCACTCGCCTAGCATATGTCTGCTGTGACCACAAGATTTAAGATTTCAGACAACTCGCAAAATTTTCTCACACTCGTGGTTGGCTGACATCATACACTTGGCATTGGACCAAGACGTCTCAAACTGCTTTTATTTACATTTTTATGCCCCTTTTTTTCTTCTCTTTTTTCATCGCACCAAACATGGCTCAAATTGCAGACCACGTGCAAGTCTATTTATAGCCGAACAGGGCTCCTGACTTTACAGTACTTACACACTTTCATAATGACATTTCAGAAAACTCAGGCATAAAAAAACCTCTCAATTGAGGCTACAAAATGTCTGCCAATTTATATATATTTGTCAATATAAATGACATATATGCCTAAATAATTATCATAAACCTGTGACATACATAAATTGCTTATATTTCTATGTCATATTGTGACAACCTTTTACCAACACAGAAAGTAAAAAAAAAAAACACTTTCATTAACCAGCTTGTGTTCTGAACTGCAAAGCTCTATCGATTTTTGCATTGACAAAAAAAATCACAGCAACTTGCAAACACAGTATTCCCGCCCCCTCCATATCTTGAACCATCTGAGAAATGACACTTGAATTTTATCTGTGTTGACATATCTCATTCATTGTCTGCTATGTCAACTGGATGTCACTAGAGGTCGTGGGACCATTATGCCTACATATTTCAACCACACTGCCAATGTTATTGGTCAATGGAACAAGTGCAATTAGTGCTGTATGACTACGATTGCCATTGTACCACATTCTTGGGCTTTTAATGGAAGTAACAACACGAAATTGCAATCAACATTGCAATCAACATTGTTTTGCTGGCCAACCCCACACACTTTCCCTCCTCTTATGCACTCTTACGCAATATTGCATAAGGATAATTGCAATTGCTCTTACTCAAATGCCAAAGAGCCCCATGCTCATGCTGGGTCATATGCATATTCATAATTGTCATGTCAAATGCAATCAAAATAAACTCAACATTTAACTCTAAATTTAGAAAAAAAGACATGATCTAGATATTATCTAAATTATGATCCTTGCACAAATGCCATGTTTAATAAACTTTGCTATTATTTCTAAATATTGCTGTTTAATGCATTAGCTGCTTAGTGAATCATTACTATGCAATAACATAACTGGTACATATTAATATTTTCATAAGTAAATAATAAATACTTACATCTTTGTTCATTGCATCTAGCACCAAAGATTTCAACTGGTTCAGGGAAGCATTGATTCTGCATCTTCGCCTCCTCTCCATCAATGGCTTGTTGCTCTGAAAATTAATAAAATAAACTATAAATATATCATTCCAATTAATGTTTTACATAAGTTGATGAGTGATGACTAAGTCATATACAATATACAACATGAATTGTGCAATAATATCACAGATCACTACATCCTGATAGCTTGTGTACATCGTATAAACATTTGTAACATCACAACAATATTGTATCCTGATAGTAAACCATTACTCAACATACGAAATATAGGTAGGCAAATGACATAAAAAATACTGCAAAAAAAAAAAACTTACTCTTTTCAAGTTCTTGGCAAGGCCAGGGCTTGTTATGTCCATATCAGTAGCCATGGTCAGTGGAATAAGTGATCAGCTATCCTGTGATCAAAATGTTCTTTCAAAATGTATTCAGAAATGAAGTCGAGTCCCAGTTCTGAACTCACTGAAGGCACGCGACGATTTAATGCTAGTTCAACTTCAGGTCCACCTTTTATACGTCAACCTGTTGGCTAGCCCGTCTGTGGGCCAATCAGAGAGAAGCTCGTGCCGTGACATGCGACCTAATTTGCATATGACGCCCTCATTTGCATAGGGGCCATCTGATTGGTCAGTGAAATCATGACGCGTGTCAGGTCGATTGTGATTGGCTCAAAGTGTCAAAAGATTTCTAAAGCCATGTGCTTGTGTTTACACTTTGCTGTCGGTCTGGAAATGATTGACAGGCGATGACGGTGGGAAAACCACGCCCCCGAAGTAAGAATGCCAGGAGTATTGGTAAACACTGTTGCAGATAAGGGCAGAGATAGGAAAAAGGGGGGGGGGGGAGGGTGGGGGCAGCGGCCTGTGACAGTCTCCCCTATTGTCAATGCATAGGTCTGATGGAATGTCTGAACCGTGGGAATGTGGCTTTAGCTGGCGACAATTCTGTGTGGCAACCCCCCCCCCCCCCCAATCAGCAGTTGGGGGGGGGGGGGGGTTTGGGTCGTGTGCACGGATTGTGCAGCCACGGCCAGACAGGTGTCTGTCAATAGAATCCAATGGATCCATTCTTTTCTTTAACTTGCCATTTGAAATTAGTGCTTTCTGTTTGTGTGAGTCATTGTTTGTTTGACCCGAAGTAAAATACGCCGCTCCATTGATCATTTAAGGCTAATTAGGGGTCATTTCAGATCTTAAGCGGTTGATCATCAAATTAACAAATTAGCACAGATTTTTTTTTTGTGTAGCATTCTGCACTTCACATGAACGTCAGAATTCATAGTCCATTGAGTGATTGTTAATAATTTGAAATTGTCTAATTAGAACCTCAGGCAAAACTTAGGCTTAAATAAACATTCATTTATATATAAATAATATTAAACATTCATAAATAATTATTAATATTATGTAATCATATTGGTCTACACACACATATATATATGAAAATTGCATACATGATACATTTTCGTTGGTATTTAAACCATAACTTTTTATTTATTGTTTTTCCTTTTGGCACTCAGCTGACTTCAACATAAACAGGGTTATTTTGGGATCCGTGTGTGACTTTTGAGTCCAGAGCCATGTTCCCACGGTCCCTTTGCTTACTGGTGAATTGAGAATTTCCCCATGTCGCATATTTTCGTGATTTCGCCACCGCCGTGTCCTGTTTTAAGTTTTACGGGGGGCAACTTGTCATGTGAGACACTGGGGCGTTGTTTCCATGGCGACACGTGATCGCACGTGCGCTGACGCCATTGCTGCACGTGCGCGCGTTTGGCTTTTAAAGTTTACAAATATAGAATTACGATTTAATTCAGTTAATTTATAAAGGAGTACAGATTTGTATTAAAAATTACCATTTGGTGTCAATTCGAGATAGGATAGGATAGGATAGAATAGGAGAGGATAGGATAGGATAGGATAGAATAGGAGAGGATAGGATAGGATAGGATAGAATAGGAGAGGAGAGGATAATAGGATAGAATAGGAGAGGAGAGGATAATAGGATATGATAGAATAGGAGAGGAGAGGATAATAGGAGAGGATAGGATAGTAGAGGATAGGATAGGATAGGATAGGATAGGATAATAGGAGAGGATAGGATAGTAGAGGATAGGATAGGATAGGATAAGAGAGGATAGAAGAGGAGAGGATAGGATAGCATAATTATATTTTACTCTATCCGATCCTTGCATATAATAAGTTTTATTCTATTTTATTCTCTAGTGGACCTATCCCTGGCTGACAACATTTCATGCCGGTTAGTCATTATTATAGTTCATTTATTTTTCCCATGCTCCCTGCTCTCTCCATTCTATTCAAGGGCCTCTTGGAGATAATCAGATCCCACTGGCACCTCAGTCAGTTTATCTTTCTCATTCGGTGAAGTGTGGTCGGAGCATGGAGTGACTGGGGGGCAGGGGGGGGGGGGGCTGGTATGAGATCAGTACAAGTTGCAGGAAAAGAGTACTGAATTCTCTATGCTTTGATTTTAAAAATGAGTTTTCAATTGTTTGTAGTTTTCTGTTTTAATATAATATAAGATATTGAATTTATACCACATCATGACCTTGATATTTTTTATATATGTGGTCTTTTCATTGATTGTTTCGGATTTACTACATATGCTAAATATTAAACTTTTATTATTGTGTATTAATGAATAATTGCAATAAATCCTTGAAGATTAGTCATATTTCAATTAAGGTGTAAATGCATGATTTTTTAAGAGCTAGTCTTGGGAGCTAGACAACCCTTTTTTTTAAAACAAAAATGTATTAAATAAATACAACATATAATTTGATATTATAATGCTTTATAATTTAGAAATTATGACAAAATATCATAATTAGGGGAAAACAAATCCGCAACAGTCAAACTTAATTATGTTTTATCACTCAGCAGAAATCTGTCAGAATTTGAATTGGATTTGCATAATACATATAACACTCATGTGAATTATATATTGTTTGAGTTTATACTAAGCTTGCACCCCCATATTGCTAAGTACCCATATACTTATGAGTAGTATTGTAGCGTTGTTCGCTAAACTTGAACTTTGACCCCAGAATGTTGACAGTTCCCACGTCCTTAGCGCGGAGAAGTTGGCGCCATTTTTGTAAATAATTGAAGCGTGTCACAAGTTTGTTTATGGGCTAAAAAGATGCAAATATATATATCACATTGGGAGGAGTGGTTATTAATGTTAAAGAATATACATAGCTGACGTAGGACATTTGATAGTGATAAAAATACCTGATTGAATGATAAGCTTATTTATTTGTTCTAAATGAATTTATAAAAAGTGACATTAATATAGAAACTACTCAACATGATATGGTGTTGATTACAGGTAATTAGGCCTACGTGTCTTTTTTATGATTGAAATGATAATATGATATAAAATTTAGCCCATGTTTAGTGTAATTACAAGTCTAGTGGTAAGACGTTTACCTGCTCCTCTGAAGGACCCGGGTTCAATCCCAGACCCGGGCACCCTTCATGAGCAACATCCAATTATATGGATGGTTCGGATGAGACGTTAAATTGGCAGTCCCTTGTATTTGGTGTCTATGCTGGGGCAACTAAAAGATCCCACCCATGAGGTAAATGTGTAACATGAGTGGACTCCTCAATAAACCCTCGATATTGGCAAGAACACTCCCATATCTATACCTAATCAATCAATCAATCTATCTTTCTATCTATCTTTCTATCTATCTATCTATCTATCTATCTATCTATCTATCTATCTATCTATCTATGATAGTAAAGTTTCACAAATTTGACTACATTTTACAATGTATCTATTTCATATAATAGATATAATAAATATAAATTGAGAGCATTATTCAGTTTTCATTTCTGTAATTTTATTAATCTTTATATCCATATATGGTAAATATATATATTGACATCCAAAATATTACCACTCCAAATTTTGGGGTTCCAATTAGGTAATAACTTTAAGAGACAGTTATACAGACATTTGATAATTAATATATCCAGCAATTTATCCGGAACAGACTTTGCTTAGAATAACGTTATCTTACTCCGGGAGATCATGACACCTTTGCAGTCAAGTGTTCTTATCGGGTGCTGAGTTTTCCCCCTTCATTTGCATAAGTTATTTCTGTTACGTCACAATCCCTTTGATGTCGGTGCGCATGACGTTCCAATCTTCACGTTAGGTGTTAGAAGTTGATAAAACACAAAAATAGACTCCTGAAAAGTGTGTTCTATCCGTTCTCCACACTTTTGGGTGATAATCCCTCAAAAACCGTGTCATAAAAGTTGATAACAAAGATTAACGAGTGACTTAGTGTGATAGTTATGTAATAACCTTTGTATTAAGTGTGATTTTAATCACCACTTTAGATTTCGGTAGAGTTTTATAAGGCAAATATTTCGGTAAACTCAAAATTTCAAAGGTGAGATTATCCTAGATTCCAAATGGGCTGTTTGATGACCGTGAGTTAGCTAAGGGTTGTGGGTGCTAAACCAAAGCTCCATGATTAATTCATCTATTTAAACAGGAAATCGGGTACTTCAACTTTCAAATGTCCCATAAAGGTGAATATATTCATTAACTGTAGGCCCTACATTGTATTATTTCTTTTTGCAGCATTTATATAACACCCCCCCCCCCTCCCCTCCAATTTCAATTTTTCATTATTTTTATTTATTGTGCAGTATGAATTACAGTGTATAAATACTGATAAAATTATGATTCTTTGAAGTCATGTTACCTGAATACAAGCCGGGTCTGAAATAGAAGCCGGGGGTTACTGTTAATATGACTTGTGGTTTTCATAATTCGACCCCCTCCCAACCCAATCTCAAGTCATCAATAAAATATGGCAAGTCAGCAAAATTGAAATACAAGGTAAAAATAATTTAAAAGAGAGAAATAAAGAAGGAAAGAAATAAAGAAGGAAAAAAAAAAGAAATACAGAAGGAAAGAAATAGAAGGAAAGAATCAAGAATGAAAGAAATGAAGAAGGAAAGAAAAAGAGAGAAATGCTTATTTCACGGACATATTTTACACTAATCACAATGTAATTGTCAGTGGTTAAATGTGGGCATTCTTACTTCTCTATTGTGGCTTGTTACATGTCTATAAAATCCCACATTATAGATGTTCACGCTGTCAAGGCCATCACTTGTTTTTTCCTATTGTGTTTGACTTTTCTTAGAAATCGCTTTAAAGTTCAATAAATAACATTGCATGGAGATGAGGTAGGACACATGCCCTAGACTTCTAGGAGACTGTTTATTGACATGTCAAGCAAAAGTGTCACTTGTAATAGACAGACTATAGAGACATCATTTACAATCAATCGATCGGCAATTCTGAATCGATCAAAGTCACCAGGTCTCTTTGAACTTCGATAAGATCCTGAGATAAACTAGCTGACTAGCTCTGACTCGTGTTGCTATTAGATAAACAGTTAGGCAACAATATGCTGAGGGAAGGAAAAGACCCCATCCATGGGGAAATGTGTAACTCGGTGTGGACTCCAAGCATCTCATCATTACGTCTGCCTCTGGCAACTGGTTATATGCACTGAGACGTTGAGACGCATAATGTGGGGACTACGTGTGGACTCCAAGCCTTCTCATCTCATCATTACAACTGCCTTACAATACAATACAATACAATACAATAAAACAAATAAAATACATAAGATAGGCCTACCGCAGAACCACACGAGCATTCATTCATTCATTCCTTCATTCATCCATTCATTCCTTCATTCATCCATTCATTCCTTCATTTATTCATCCATTCATTCTTAATAAAGATAATATTCTTTTTCTACGCCGCTGATTTAGCTTTTTATTTCATAATTGTTTTTCTTATTATTGTTTTGACGTCGCGCTATCAATTCTATTTATAGCCCTGTATCCTGGAATTGACAAAAATTAGCATGTATGAAATTGCATGATCTAAGCAGCATGTGATTGCCTTGTGACTGGTTATTAATTGTTTTCAGTACTAATTAATGTTTGGCAATGCAATTTGGTGTAAAATTGACATTTTTGATGGGTGCTTTAATGAAATTGCGCAGTTAATTAATTAAAGAGTATGGACATTATTTAAATACATGTAAAAACATTCATTTGAAGTACTGTAAATGCATAGAAGTCTCACACCTGCAGCACACCTGTGAAAACAATTAAATCAATTTTAGGAATGTATTCCATAATGGAAGATCTTAGTGTAATTTATAAGACTCTCCTAAAGCTTTAAATTGTTATGACAAATATAAACAAAGCTTATAAGAAGTCACATGACCCACACCTGTGATATTGGCGCTAGAGGGCGACACGAATCAGGTAAATTCTGCTCACTGCATGCAGTGCAAAGGGGGCAAATCCTGGAAGGGGGGGGGGGAATGGAGGAGATTACCCCTTTTTCTCCCCCTAGAAAAATTGAAAATCTGCACCACTGCTATAGTGGTCTTTATAAACATCGTAAAAATGGAAAGTAAATAAATAAGTAAAATAAGCAAGTGAGTAAGTAAGTGAGTAAGTGAGTAAGCGAGTAAGTATATATGTGAATAAGTGAGTAACTGGCTGTAAGAGAGTAAGTAAAATAATTGATATTCCATAAAATCATATTATAAAACATAGGCACAAAAATTTAATTTTTGCCCCAATTATACAGCTATGTAATCCTGATAACTAAATAAATTATATATCGTGATCAAACAAGCTGTATTATATAATAATAATGATTATTAATATAAGTGCCACTTCAAAAATAACAATCCATAGAAATATCATTTAATTGATTTGTACTTCATTAGTATGCATTAGGAAAGTAATATTTCCAATGTTCGAGGATAATATCAATTTATTATCTATAACTACTTAACAATTAGTGTCAAGGATTACATAACATGAGGCAATTCAGTGATAGGAATTTCTAGGTATATCTATTTTATTTTCAATTAACTTCCAGCTGGGGAAAGCCAAACTTGTCAAATACCCTAAAGTGCGTCATTTCACAGTTTGCCAAGAACTTGGCAATGTTGCGTAATCACAATGGGACAATGAAACAATGGGAGTTCCAATTGAGTGATAATGCGCAGGACAATGCTGTGAATTGCATTATGGGACGGAAGTGCTCGATTGTGACGTCAAAGAGGTGCCTCAGTTCACACATTGGAGATAAATAAATTCAGGAAATGGGAAAGGCTCCAAACATTATTATCTCAGGAAGTGAGTAGTTTACCTAATAAATATTTGTTTTGTGAAATTAAGGAGTCAAAAAATGATAAAAAGATAAACCTCCGAGATTTCAAAGGCTGGTCAAAAACTGTATTTCTATGCAACTTCCGAATGCAGTGCAATACCATGTATAAAAGTTAATTAGCAAATGATGGTAAAAATGATATCCAAATATTCTACTACATTCTTGAAACCCCAATTTTAACTACTTTGCAGAGTTCTACATAACTTTTTTTACAATTCAAATATTTCCAGAATTGATAAGTAGAATATCTATATCAATCTATCTATCTATCTATATATCTATCTATCTATCTATCTATCTAACTATCCTAACTATCCTATCTATCTATCAAATATTTAATTGCTAATAAAGCAATAATTTAAAAATATATTATGTTAATTTTATCCCTTAAATTTGTGCACACCTTGGTCGAAAAAAAAAAAAACAACAACAACAAAAAAACCATGCAAACAAAAATAAAGAGGGCGGGATCAATTTTATTGCACCCCCTCCCCCTTAATTACACCTTTACATGGGCCTATTGTTTCAAAGTCAGGGGAGGGTAAAAATGTTGCCTTAAGGGTTATTTCTTTGCTCCACCCCAAGCTAAGAATTTAACAGATATCTCCATTGTTCTCACTCGGAGGCACACGTACATTGTCTTTGTTGGGTAATTACAATGTAACAATGGTAAAGGGGGAAAAAAATTACCAATTATAAAGGCAATTACCATTGTTTACCTGTAAAGGTAAGACAATTAGGTGTAAGACAAATAGCTAGCATGTCTGTTTTCGGATGAGGGATGAAATTAATTAGAGGTGAATAGCTGAGAAATTTGTCAGCTTTTTCATGGGAGGAGTTCTGTTTTTTTTGTATTTCATCAATTACATGTCAATTTCCACGTGATTAAATCTACTAGGAATTTAAATAATTGTTCTGTTAAACTTACAAAAAGGTTTTTAGGCCTAATAACGTGCAGTACAATAAGCGTTTTAAATTAATATTGGTGGATTTCAGAATTAGCTTTTATACATGATTGGAAAAATTCAAACAAACAAAAAACATATATTATTCTTATTATGATTGAATCAATCAACCAATAAATGAATGAATGAATCTATCTATCTATCTATCTATCTATCTATCTATCTATCTATCTATCTATCTATCCCAGACAGCATTCCAAATCGTTTCATAAGATGTTTTAAGGCAAGTGGCCTATATATATGGAAACTATGCTGGGCCGATTTGGAATGCTCTCTATCTTTCTTTCTTTATCTTTCTTTCTTTCTTCTTATATTTCTTGCATTCTTTTTCGTAATCAATGTGAAAATTTCAAGACATCCTGTCATGGTTGTTTCAAAATTTCAATTGAGGGGAAGTTTATCTATTTTTCCAGGATATATCAATATATCCAATAACTGTAAGCATTTAGATAAACTCAGCATGAAAAAAGCAACGCTGCCAACTGTCCAATCTTCACCTAATTAGTCTCTCAGCTTGAGGTGAACAAGTGCCTCTCAGCCTCATTATCATGACGCGATGATGTCACAGCGTCATGCAAATGGTCCCCTGGTGGTCAGCGAGAGAACCACTTTCGAAGTGTCAAGTTGACACCCGCAGAATGAGCCAAGGGCTCTCAGAATGCTCAACTGTGCCCTAGAGAAATTAAAATGGAGCTTATTAAATGTCACTATGCATACTCTTGAGAAATAAAAACTGGCACAAGATGGATAGATATACAGATAGATAGATAGACTGACAGATAGACAGACAGACATATAGATAGATAGATAGATAGATAGATTGACAGCTAGACAGCTAGATAGATACATACATACATACACACATACATACATACATACATACATAGATGGATAGACAGACAGATAGACCCATATAAATGAGTGTATAACCTGTGTTTTATTTATTCTTTTATTTGTTTTATTTTTATATATGAATTTATCAATTTATTTGTGTGTTTTACTTTATGAAGTGCTTTGGCTCAGAAATGGGTAACATTTGCATTAAATTTATCCTATTAAAAATTAGCCAGCCAACCGACTAGCCAATTTACCAAAACTAATTCTGATTAAAAGAACTATATTTTAATGCTTAATTAATAATCTAAAAATCTTGGCAGTAGATAGCTTACAAATATAATATGTTTCAATAGATTCATAATTCGGTAAATGATAAATGGTTATACTTGTATTTGTTTATATCTTCAAATTTATTCATTTCATTTCATATTTATGTAAATGATTAACAGGGGAGTTGCGTTTAAATATAGTTTTTTATAATTAAAAAAAAAAGGAAATTTACATGGTATAATGCATGCAACTAATAATAGTTAAGAATTTTCAGGGCATCAATATATTATAAATAACTTTTCAGATTTATAAGCTTATTCCAAAGTTCACTCTGAAGTTCGTCTTGTGATCGTCATGAGGTAGAACTTGGCGTCAGACAGTATTAAGGACTTATTGCGTATAAGTATTATAACCATTAATAAGATGACGCCCTGATAAAATTAATCATTAGAAACAATCTATAACGTCATTACGTAAATATGGACGCTGTGACGCCACGCATTACGCTACGTCACAGCGTCATGGTGGACGTTTTTACGTAGCGTCATGACGTCCCGGATTGCGTCGCACGGAGCGTAACAAATTAGCATTTAGGAAAGGTAATATTACTCTCATATAGAGTGTTAGTCAAATAATTGACTACATTAGACTAATGGAATTTTTATTCAACTTTATTAGCTGCCAACGAGATAGTCTAGAATTACTAATGTACAGTTATTCCAGGCAATTAGCATTTTCTCACAAAAGCTCATAATTGAATTTTATGCAACAAAATGTGCTGTTAGCTAGGTTTGCGTATGTTTGGGTGTAAATATGGTCTAATTAACGGCAGGATATTTACTCAATTTATCCACAACATAAAATATTTCACAAGCGTTAATTAAAAACATATACGTCTATGTTTAAAAGTAATTTTTAACCATTTCTCTTAAAATAAATTTGCATTTTTTAAAACGTATTTTCCATAGGTCTGTGGGAATTTGGGAAACGTCTGCTCTATTTTATGTTAGTGATACGAAATAGTTTGATTTTATGCTGAATATATTTTTTATTAGAGGCCTGTTTGAAATACAGGCCGGGGTAAAATGTCAAGAACTCTAATATATAGTAAGTGCTGTTGACAATTAGTTTGGTCATGTAATAGTTAAAAATTTAAATTTTTAGTCAACTTAGTAATATATATATAAAATAGCAGACATATCTATATTTCTTCCAATGGAAATTAACTATATTATTATATACAACTAGGCCTAAAAATAATAAAAAAAATCTAAAATGGTTAAATATTTCTGAAAGACTTCTGTTTCCACTGTCAACTTGTTTGCATTCGCGGATATTTTGTGTCAAAATCGTTTTTAGGAGAAACCTTTATTTGTTCTGATAACAATTGCTTGACCAGTGTTGACCACTGGCTACTTGGCTATCTGGAGGGCCTGGCAATATACTGGTTTTCAGCTGATAATTGAAAACTGTCACTGAAGGGTCAGTGGAATTTGTTTACTTTTCTCATGGTGGCGGAATTAGCAAAAAAACACTAAAACCAGAAGCCGTATGAAGTATTTTCACTGTGCACTCAGCAATTACATTATGGGGCGGTGCTAAATGTGTTTGTTTTTAATTTGCACTTCTATGCAAGATAGTTTTTTACCCCTGCTTTTTCAAGTAAAGCTTAGTTTATTGGCTGCATGCTATAGACCCAAGTGCAAATTTGACTGGACTTAATACTGAATTAGTCTTAATGAGGGGTAAAATTCATTAAATATGATTGTTCTTAATATTTTGCAAATTCTCGCTTTACTATAATATGGATTAATTATACAGCCAATTTCATAGACTTGGAAACAAATCTCAGGACTTGGAAGCTACACTTCAGATGACTTCACGTGAATCCAGGACTCTTATTGGTTGAGGGACTGCCTGGCTGTAATCTGATTTACTTGAATATTCTGTGGTTGATGTAATGATGAGATGGCATTAGTTTATCTTCAATAGTCATTTTGTCATTGTGTCGTGATTCGTTGTGACTAAGCAGTTAGTCAAAATGACTAATAACCCAGAAATAATGGTCTAAAAGATTAACCGGGTTCTTGGATAAATTTGACAAACTTGTTAGTCAAAACAGCTATTATAATAATAGTCAGTCATTCTCATCAAAATGGCTACAGTTAGTCCCTGTAAGACTGAAACATTAGTCAAAATGTCGAGCAAATCAGTCAGAACTTCGAAGTATGGTGTTTTGACTAACAGCCCAGTCACACAGATTTTCAGTGTACATGTAAATACAATTAACACTAATTCTAACTCAGAATAATATACATTAAAACCATGCATCATAACCACTGGGGAAAAGTATATTTTAGCTACAGGATATTCAAATCATAACATATCTTTTGAAATATTTTACATGCACCTTTTGAAATATTTTACATGCACCTTTGAAATATTTTACATGCACCTAGCGTTCATTTCAATAAATGCCTAGCACACATGCAGTAAACGGAGACATATATTCTTATTATTCTATAAAATTTAGGCAAACTTTCCTTAGGGATAATCACATGTTTGTCTTGAGATATCAGGGCCTAAACCACTTAACACCTAGATATAAAGATCTTAGGCCAATATTTATTTTGGGAGAGGACGATTTGACCAAGAGGCCATCTTGTCTCCAGCATGTGAACATATTCCTTCTTGACCACTCACTGACCAATGGTATATGTCCAGTTTTGATTGTAAAGTTATTTGATTGATTGATTGGTTTTAGTCAGAATCATGAGCAAAAAATCAACAAAAAAAAAATCAAAATTAGCAATCATAAACTCATCATGCCTTTTGCATTCTAATTAACGCCGGTGTAGGGATTTTTGATAAGGTACAAGATATGATTAATTACCCGCAGTTCTTATTTTGAAACCAGTTCAGTGGAAACTGAATAGAAAATACTTTTTCATCCTTGAGGAAATTTGTTTTGCTAATAGGCCCTACCTATTGCCTACCATGTGGAAAGACTAAAATAATTTATTCATCTTACTGATTTATTTACAGTCATATATGTCATGTAGCTCATATGGTTGTGTGATTCTTTCATGAAAATATGCTTCATGAATTTATTTTTATTGAGATAATCAACATTTAGCTGAGTTTCTACACAAAATTATCTCTGGTTTCATTTTTATTATTTTTTAATATTACTGATTATCTTGTTTATATTATAAAAAAACGGAATCAAGGAAAAATGGAATCATTAGTAGCTGTATATAATTTAATAATATCCTTGCAACAAAAGCTCAGAATTATATTCATCATAAATAATCCCTTCGTGCAGAATGAACTCATCTCATACCCACGTGATCCTTTTGCTGCCCCGGTCATGGGATCCATTTGCATGACCTTTGACCCCAGATCACATTTCTGATTGACTGGCTGGGAAACTCATCCCGAATTTAACAGACCACTACACACCAATGGATGGACATTATTAAAATATATCACTGGACTCCAATTACGCTGGGGTATATTTTAATATACACTGTACAGAATATGCTGTGTCTCTCCTCTCCTCTCCTCTCCCCCCATTTTTTTTATTCTCTTCTTTTCTCTTCTCTTCTTCTCTCCTTCTCTCCTCCTCTCCTCTTCTCCTCTCCTCTTCTCCTCTCCTCTCCTCTCCTCTCCTCTCCTCTCCTCTCCTCTCCTCTCCTCTCCTCTCCTCTCCTCCCCTCTCCTCTCCTCTCCTCTCCTCTCCTCTCCTCTCCTCTCCTCTCCTCTCCTCTCCTCTCCTCTCCTCTCCTCTCCTCTCCTCTCCTCTCCTCTCCTCTCCTCTCCTCTCCTCTCCTCTCCTCTCCTCTCGTGTTTAATAAATAATGGATGCATGTTTGAGAATTATTTAGAAGCCACCGAGTCACACAATCAAACAATAAATCATCTCACATGAAATGCTCATTTCTATACCTGTCAAATGCCTTTCTCAAGTTCACCAAAAAGTGTGAAACTTCATAATAATTACGTATATTTCAACACACAAGCCGAAAACTGCATGGAAAGGCATTTTGAAAAGCCAGAAAAGTTCTATTATGCGAACATGGCGTCTAGGACGCATGATTGTCACTATTGGTGACGTCATAATTGTTGCCCCTGGTGACAATTGCAACAATCAAACTGAAAGAAGTTTCATGACCATTGTTACATGTAGGTCTGTAACGAGACATATTTATTACTTTGAAAAACGAAATTGCTCCCAGCACGAAACGAACATTTTATTCCTGTATTTTTCCTTTTGTATCATGCTACGTTTCGTGTGACAATTCCAACTTGGAAAATACCCTAAAATTGTCAGGTTTACTTGTTGTATTTAAAAAAGGGGTAGAACCTTGAATTTGAAATCAGTTACACTCAAAATACTACTTGGTGTTTGGATAGATAGTAGATAGATAGATAGACATATAGACATATAGATAGATAGATAGATAGATAGATAGGCAGATTGATAGATAGATAAATAGATAGATAGATAGATAGATATTGGTTGATTGATAAGTTATTAAACACAAACTATAACTGCGTTTTAAGACCACAATCAGGTTTTGGACCATATATTTCATATATTTTCTACTATTTTCCTGGCTGTTTCATTTGAAATTTCTTCATAAAACCTTCAAACTTCTCTCCCAAATAAATCAGGTGCAGGCGTGGTCAGTTGATAACTGACCAATGGCTCTGTGTAAGCGAGTGTAACCACTGGACAGGAGTGGACAAGGGTCAAGCTATAGATCTGACCATGACACTGGCCAGACTGGACAGTCCATTGAGGGGAAAATGAGTGGACAAAGCAGGGCATCTGCTGGCGTTATGGTCAGTTGCATGGATGACCAATAGTTGTGATGGTCAATCATATGGGGCGGATTTTGCTTGCTCTTTTTAAATAGAGGGTTAAATGGATAAATTATGATTTTATAATATGATGAAAAGCATGGTTTAAGCACATAATGTATTTGGTTTTCATAATCATATTTATTATATAGTATTTGCCTGCTTTAAGCTGACTATGCATTGGTTGGGGTCAACATGGAACGGTGTCAATGTCTACTCTTAGTTTATATGCAACTGTCAATGACAAACGTAATGATGAAATGATAAGGCTTACAATCCACAGCATGTCATAGTTTCGTCATTTAGGCCTAATTTTTGGTCATTTGCATGCCCGTTTCATACCTGTTCTGGATTTTAAACAAGTTATTAATCAATAATTAATAGGCCTATATAGAGACCAAGATTAAATCCATAGTTCAGATTCACTTTTAAGATAAGATAGGATAAGATAGGATAAGATAAGATAAGATAAGATAAGATAAGATAAGATAAGATAAGATAAGATAAGATAAGATAAGATGAGATGAGATAATAATATGATAAGATAACATAACATAACATAACATAAGAAAAGATTAGACAAGACGAGATAAGATGAGAAAAGATAAGATAAGATAAGATGAGATAAGATAAGATAAAATAAGATGAAAAAAGATAAGATAAGATAAGATAAAAAAAAATAAGAACTCCATTTATGAAATTAGTTTCTCTAAGATAAGATACATTATACTGCAAGCTTCTGAATGAGATAGATATATTTTCTATTCTTCCATGGCATCAGAGTAAGCCCGTTGACCAGTCCAATATCTCCGCCACTGAAATGACCAAGGGCCAGTCCAAGACCTTCTTCACCTGGTCACTGAACCCATCTTGACCTGTGCCCTATAAATTATGTCTTCTTTTAAAAATCTTTTAAAATCATCTCTTCTTTTTATGATCGTTACAAAGAGGTCTTCCAAACACAGTTGCTACCTCCCAACGAGATGTCACCAAGGCAACCAAGCGTGGTTGTTGATTGTTGCTTGGTTACCACTGACCGGAACAAACTTTGATTGGTTCACAACGGCACGTGACAACAGATTGTGATGAAGGAAAGAATAAAAAGAAAGAAAGAAATAGAAGGAAAGAAAGAAATAAGGAAACAGAAAGAAGGAAAGAAGGAAAGGAAACATACTGGGAAGAAATATATACGGAAAACTATATATGAAAATAATTAAGTTTCAGTTATACTCCATGAACAGACAACTGTCATCCATCCCCAGTGAAACAAAGAAAGATAAAAACTGCTTAAAAGTGGTGGAAAAGTTTCTGCATACGAAATGATAATATCAATTGGGCAAGCTTTAGGTGTATTAAAATTAATATCTTAAACACAAACTGACTGGCAGGGTACTCATCAATGTCACGAACTACAAATAGCATAGAGTAAAAGCTAGGATTCTTCTTCACAAATTTTGGAGATCAGAAAATGTGATAATTTCTCATTGATAGCAAGTGTATTAGTGTTGACTATCGTCTGATTGTGTGCTTTATTTATAACAAATTATCATTTAACTAGCAATCGCTTATTTTTTAGGTACAGTACCTAGATATTGGAAAGACTAGGAATATAATACAGGTTGTACTGTTTCTTTTGTAAGTGCTCACATCTCGCTGTTTTACCCAGTTAAACTCTACCCACACTTCTTTGTTAGCTAGTCGATTGAAGTCTCTTTGAAGACGTTTCACCCCCTCAGTTATTACGTAACGTTATGCAAATAAGGTAAAGCACCTATCCCTCGGTATAACTGGCTTCAATTTCCTTTTATTAGATCAATTTCAGGATTGAATTGCCTTAGAAATGAGCTTAGAGAAAGTAAAGTGCTCTAGAAAAACAATCAGAGGTTTTATTAAAGCACCTGATTTGGCTATCATGAATCTTTTATCGGTAAACAAAACCAAGTTAACAGGGCCATTATGTGATTTTCCAATCATTTTCAACTTTGTTTTATCAAGTTGTGTAATAGCCTAACACTTATACCTTTGATGTGAGGAAATTATTTAAGAATATTGAATAGATTTAGTCATAAGATGGGCTGAAGGATTGATTGAAATCCTCTAGGCTCTACAGCTTACTGAATTGTGCCAAGCTGCACGCACATGCTACTAAATCATAAAACTATTGAAACGGTTATTGTGTAGGATATTCTTTCACAGTTTTTCTGGGACCCACCGAATCTAGTGTCCTGATCTGTGGTTTTTGGCATAGACTTTGGTTCTTAGTCTGGCACACCTTCTGCAGTGAAACTAGTTACGCTATTACACACAGGGATCTTTGTCTCTCAATGCTACTGGGTCTGAAGCTTAGCCAGCTTATATATGACGAACTGCCAGAGGCAGACGTAATGATGAGATGATAAGTCTGCTTGCAGTCCACTTGATGTTGCACATTTACCCCATGGGTGGGACTTTTACTTGCCTCAGCATAGACACCGAGTACAAAGCCACTTCAATTTAACGTCTCATGCGATCGACATCCAGCAGCTGGGATGTAGCTCATGAAGAGTTCTGGGGCTTGGTATTGAACTCGGGACCTTCAGCTGAGCTGATCCTGTTGTATTTACTTTTCGATGTAAAATTTAAATTTGTTCGACAATTTGAATATACGATTAGATTTTGATTTGTCTGGTAATTTTGATAATGTTTATATCAGATCAGCCAGACGTTGTGTATGATACGACTTGGAGCCAATGTCAGCGACGCCAGGCTGACATCGAGCCGACTGATTTTACGTTATTTCTGTTATAATTAGCGATATTACGACCTATGAAAATAACGCCAGAACACACAATAATTGGTACATGTTCAATACATTTTATTGCAAAACATCCCTTTATAATAATAAAGAATAATCAGATGACCAGTGCAATAGCCATTGTAAGTGACTTCAATATCATTCAAATTGACATGTTTCCTTGATAGAATACAACAATAAATACACGCAATCCATGCTAATTATAATTTAAATAATCTTCACTTTCATAAACGTTTCATGCACACTTTGAATGCAGTTATTAATATCATTTATTTTTAAGTTTTAATCTGAATCTGTAGCATATAATTGATATATCAGTTTGTATCCACCCTAATATATTTTAAAGAATTAATATTGCGAGTATTTAGTTTAACATTTTCATATTTTGAACACATTTTCATGTCAACATTTTGCAAGGTACATTATCATCAATGTGGCTGGATTATAGTCTCGCATATCGTATGAATATTACAATATTATTAAAGTGGTAATTGATTTCATATTTGACCCTATCATAACAGACCATTCATAACATTCTACTATACATTTATAACATTCTTAAATTAACAATACATATAACTAGAAAATTCGAAATAACATATTTATGTACAATTAAGTATCTCCCGCAGGAATGGATATCAATACAATACAATAAAATATTCAATATTGTATTGAATATTAAGTACAAGGCCTTCAATAACAAATATTATCACAGTGGCATGCAATACAATGTATATAATGGAATGAAACTAAGTAAAATATATGATATGTAAGTTGTGAATGTATGTAAAAATGTTATACATTTTAATGCAGAGATATGGCTATTAAAAAGGCACAGGTGATTTAATGAAAGTTAAAAGAGCAAATTGAAGCTAATGGAAATGACATCAAAATGCATTGATTAGACATAGAATATGTATTGCCAGCAAGCCTAGTTGCATGCAGTTAAAGAACCATTGCTAAACCCATAGCTTTTCAATGCATTACTCTGGACCAGCATACAAACAATGTAGCTAGCCTTCTCGACTCTAAATATTAACAAAGTATTGGAATTAACAAATTGTTGAAGTGGAATGTATACATTTTGGAAGTTTTTCACTGTTTTGGAATGTTAGTTACCAAGGTCTCCACATGGGGTCGTTGTCATAGCTACAATGAGCGACAACAGCCTCGTTTCTGTTTGGAACATTTCTGTAATTGTTGTTGAGGTCTTTGTTTGGATCTGAGAGGTCAAGGGCTTCTGAAGGGGAAGGGGGGTTGGGGTATCGATGTGAAGGGCCAGGTCTATGGAGGGGTAAAGGGTACCTTGTTTCTATTTTAAGGGGTTTTGGTTTTTCTGGTTGATTCACAAATGGAACTTTGTTTAAACTCTGGAACCCCTGAAAGGAAGGCATGGGATAGGGCGGAATGAGGTTAGAATAGCAATCCGATTGTGACGTCATATTCAAGGTCAATGATGACGTCATAGGGGCCACTTTGTCCTTTGGTGACGTAGAGGAATCAGGGATGGGCACTTCAGCTGCACTGGTTGATATGCAAGTTGCCACAGCAGTAGATTGTTGTGGTAGTGATGTCACTATCACCTGCTGTGGTGACGTCACTTTGACTGGAGCTTCTGTAGTGACAGTTGACATTGATGGCAATGTTGATGACGTCATCAGTGGCACTCCCTGGTTGACTGTGAGAGCAGTTGTTAAGTTTGGAGTTTGCACTTGATTTTGATTGTTCGTCAACAGTAAAACGACATCGCCCGATGGCAGTTTCGCCGGAATGAGCTGTACCGGCAACAAGGGTACCCCGGCGACGGCTCCAGCTGACGGCTGATTCGCGATAATTGTCTGCTTTGGTAGGTTATTTTGATTCTGTATGTCATTCAAATTGAGAAAATTGACATTATCGATCCCTCCTAACTGACCTAGAGCTAATTCCAACTGTTGTTGCGTCATAATCCCGGTAGATGACGCCAGCGAGACAGCTAATGGCTGGGCATGCGCAGTGGCACTTCCTGTGACAGGAAATGACGTCATAGGAGCAGAGGACACTTGGGCAGTGGCTGCTGCATTTAGTTTGTGTACGCAATTGTTCAAATGGGATGACAACCTTGTCTTCACTTCTGGATCAAGTCCTTCCAACTTGGTCAAGTACCTGGTGACTTCAGTGGCGCATTGGCTGTACCCTGTGGCGTACTTGCTGATCACTTTTGGGTCGGTTGCCATGGCAACTGAAAGTAGAAGTAAATGAAAATCCATATAATCATCAGCAGCTTTACATGTTAAATGATTGGTCATTAGCAGTGAAGTTTAATTTTTGGGATTAAACCGGATAACTTCTTATTCTATAAAATTTACAAAATAGATGCGAGTATATAACAGGAAGAAGTTGAGAAAGCGAGAGAAACGAATAGTTAAATGTATGTCTTCATCTGATAACTGAACTGAAGTGAATGCTTCAACCACCATTTTCCTATGTCTTTAAGATTCAATTATCTAGTTTGAAAAGCCAACTTTGCATATATAGTGGTTCATGTCCTTATCTCAATGAAGATGGATTTCTCTCATCATTACAGAATAATTTGTGTTTCTACCTCTATTATTTTGGTGTTAATGACTGAAGTGATATTGTTTATCCACAAATCTTTCTATTAACCAAGAGATGTTGTCACGTGTGTAATTGTCACTTTTTGGATGGTGGTCCATCTAATTAGCATATTCTTTGGTTGTTTTGGGTTAGAAACGATCTGATGTACTCAGGGATGCTTGAGTACAGATAAGATTTTGTGAAATTCAATTGAAATTCAAAAGGTGTTGGTATAATTGAGATGGTGAAGATTTTGGAGCTGAGGGGTTTTGGATGGTACTTTAGAGTTTAAGTAGGAAGGGGCAGTGGTACCCCACAACCGAGGCCACAGCATTAAGACAGGTCACATAGTACATAATTAAGATCATGTTGTATTATTTTAGACAATCTAGTAATCTGACCACCTTATATTTAGATCACCTTTGATATTAGGACCACCTTGTATTATTTGAAACCACCTGGTATTTAGACCATCTATATTATCAATTAAGATCACATATTTTATTTAGACCTCATGTACCACCTAATATACAGACCACCTGGTATTTTGACCACCTAGTATCAAACCAGTCTGATATTTTTTACCACCCAGACCACCTGATATTATTAACACAGCCTCAATACAAGACCGCTTTTCATGCTAAAGACTTTGGCTACAATGTGAAAAAGTTCCAATAGAAATACCACCTCGACATTAAGACCACTCCATTGACTCCAATAACTCCTTACTGTAGTCTTGAGCCAGGAGTTCCACTGTATAAGAGGAGGGTAAAATAAAAGTAAAGAGGGTGAAATAAGTGGGAAGAGTACCCTATCGAGGGGTGATTTAATTATAGGTGTACCCTGATAATAGCTAAAACATTACAACAACTACTGTACTCACTGAAATGAAATGTTCTCTCGGTAGAAAGTCTAATTGATAATTCCCACACTTTTAAGGCATTTTACCCCATTAAATTGCTGTTTTGCCCCATTCTCTTGGTAGACCAGTCAAGGGGTTTGCCCATCACCCTCACCATGCCTTAACAGGGTTAATTTTCCCACCATTAGCAACCCCAAATCGCTATCATAGTAAGTGGTGATTTCAATAGCTGGTTTTCTCTTGTGGAAGATACCAAGTTCTTCTTTTAATCTAATAGACAGTCTTTTCACTTTAACCTTGTTTCTCACTTTAGCAACAAACCACAATATTATTTTGTAAAATATTTTCCCACACACTAAATTCACTATCTAACTGATCACATTTCAATTTCTTCAAAAAGGTACAATGATGTTATACATACGAATAAAATAGTTTATCTACACCTATTCAATAAGAGGTTCTAAATGTGAATATTAACAGACTACAAAGAGAGTTATTTGTCAGTTGTATAATCTCTCCAATTTATATTTATTAAAATTCCTTCTTTTTCTTTTTTTTTTGCAATTTAAGAAATATGTTGAACATCCTATAATACTATAAAGCAGAAGAATGTCAGTCAATCACAGCACACCTGAGGAATGTTGCTCTTTTTTGGCAAATGCTGAGCTTAATTAACCACTTTCTATTGCACCTTTTCATCTCAATGCAGCAATTTCACAATTGTCTGTCTCAATTTAAGTGTGAACAGCTCAATGGGGACACCATACTGTTTTGTCTCGTTCACTTTCCATTTGCTTTACTTCTTTTTTAGGATTCTTCAATTCCTGGCGGGGGGTTGGTACTTACCCCCAAAAACCTCTTTGTCGAATTTACCCCCACTTTGTTCTCACCCCTAGTGAAGTCACACGGTGCTCAAAACAACTAATACTACCTTACTACCAATAATACTACCCTTTCCATTCATAATACTATTCCTTTCCGTCTCATTTCACCCTCAATGGTAGAGCTACTTAGCAGGACAATAGCCTCACAAAGAGATCATTGGTACAGCCAATAGCAGCAACAGAATAGGGGGGAGTGAGCTACCCTGTACCTTAAGAACTGCACCCCAATCCTTAAAAAAGATGAAAGACTTCACAGGACACTTCACAGAAACTGTTACATAACAGGAGATTGACTCAACTCTTCACTCTTTACTTAAAATGATAGCATCAAGTGCTTCGTCAAAATCAACAAGTGTCAATAAGGATTTCATCCTATTCAACCCAGCCTTTTATTAGCTAGCCAGCTCTGTCATTCACTCGCCAAATGCTTTGTCCAAATCAAGAAACCTTAAAGGGGAAATCTGGAAGAACAGTTAAAGACAGGAAAATACCCCTATTCATTACTATTGTCAAGGGAATTATTTTCTAAATATAGACTTCCTGGCATCTGATATTGAAATCACCCACAATAATTCAGTTATCCGACCAGCCCTTTTATCTCTATTCTCTAAATTTCAGAACACTGGTTTTCTTATCTTTTTTTCTGTTTTTTTACAATATAAGAATGCTGACTTTGGTCAAAATTGGAAAGACCTGAATTTTAGTTCATCTTGTTTTCTGTAAATTCATTTCACGACTTACCTGCCAAATGCTGCCTCTGAAGGTTTTTCAAATATTTCACCGACATTTCCAGAATATCAGCCTTTTCCAGTTTAGAGTAATAAGAACTCTGAAACAAACAATATGAATAATTGATACATAAATAAACACACACCTAAATAAAAGAGTCAATAGATAGATAGATAGATAGATAAATAAATAAATAGTAGATATAGATAGATAGGTAGATAGATAGATAGGTAGATAGATAGATAGATTAGATAGATTAGATAAATAGATAGATAGATAGATAAATAAATAAATAAATAGTAGATAGATAGATAGATAGATAGATAGGTAGGTAGGTAGGTAGGTAGATAGATAGAAAGATAGATATAAGCACCTCATCGATTTTCCTTTAATTTGCGGCATAAGCATTTTAAGATCAGTGAAATCAGCACATTCTTTCAATTCATTCTTTTTTGGGTCAATTTTTAAGTAAAAAGCTACCACAAATATTTTGTGGCCTAACTGACGAAATTTTTGTTTAGTCACATGAGTAGAGGACCAACAATAGACTGATCTGGAAACGAGGAAACCAAAAATATTTGCTGTGAAAAAGGGGAATTCCACGATGTTTCTTTGAAGGGTACTGCGCACAATGATGTGCATAACATGTGTCATTGGAATAGGGTATGAATAGGCTAAGTTCAAAAAGGGGTAATTATGTGAAAAAGGGGTAAATTGATTTCTTCCTGCTTTTGGTATGAGGAAATGCAACCACAGAAAAAAGCTGAAGGGACATGGCATCAAAAAGTAGTGAGAATAATTATTATGTAAATATAATGTTATGCGTTGTTATCTCATGTCATTTCCTGTCGTTCTTTCATGGTAATTTTTCAAAAATATCGGTGAGCTTCTGTCAATTCATTTTCTGGATTTATATTCATATTTTCTACTTTATAATATATTATCTATTGTACTGTCGTTCTTTCATAACAATATTTAAAAAATATCTGAAGCCTGTCAATATAATTTTTTGTATATTTTTCATATGGTTTTTTTTATTTGATCCGTTTTCTGTCCAATAATGAACATGTCAACCAGTTTAATCTCTGTCTTTCCCATCTTAATATAACTGTCTGTCTGTCTCTCTCTGTATTTCTCTCTTATTGTTTAACTAAAGCGTTTCTCCGCGGATGATAGTGATTGAAATTGCAACATACGACTTACAAGATACATTTGATTGCAATTACAAATACTTGTAATTTACTTCAAGCTTGTATTGCGGTGTAACATGTCAACACTCTAAAGTAGTATAACAGTAAATGCAATTAGGCTATATAAATGATAAACAGACTATAGATTAGTTCAAACTTATGCAGGACCATATCTGAGCCCCCATAGAGTCAGATTTCCTGTATACCATTACATGATGTCATGAAAAACTTGTTAACGGGTAAGGACAAGGAATTTTGGAAACAAACTGTACAAGCCAAACCTAAGTTAAGGACATATATCTCATTTAAAATTGATCTAAAACTAGAAAACTATGTATGTAAATGATTTGACAAAGAATTTAATTATCTGCCAAATTACGTTGTGGTGTCTTGCCTAGTAAAATCGAGACTGGTCGTTTTGTTAATTTAGCTTTAGAAGATATACTTTGTGAGGTTTACAATCTGAATGAGATAGAAGATGAGTTGCACTTTATTTGTAAATGTGAACTGTATAATGAAACCAGAAATGAATTTTATGATAGTATATTATCTGTAAATCCAAATTTTCCTGGTTGAAGTTTTCAAGACAAATTACTTATTTAATGAACAATTGAAAACCAGTAGATTTGTATTTCAATGCAGCTATCAAATTAGGAGAAACATGTTATACCATGGCATAATTAGATTTTTTATTATTATATTTTCACTTCATGTTTACATTATCCACTTAAATTCAATTGATTTGTAGTAACAAATAAGCCCACTTGGGCTGAGTCCATATATTGTGATTTTAATTTTTCTTACTTGCATATATTGGACTGTATATTTTAGTTGTATATATTGGACTGTATATATTGGACTGTATAAATTTTCGTATCGTGTCGTACTTATTGTATAAAAATATGGATTTTACAGTGTCTTAAATGCACAGAAATTTCCAATTTGCCACAGGAAATAGCAGAATTGAGTCAACTTGAATTATGGCCAGTTGACAAGTGGTATGCGGTGACTTCAATGTCAAATGCTAATATGTCGAAATTGACATGCTATGAGTCATGTAATGTTATTGAAAGAGAAATAAACTTCTTTTATTCAAATAACCTCGGTCTGTAATGAATACATGGCAATCCTAGCATGACGTCAGGGTTGACCACACACGTGGAAATTTGTAAACAAAATATTTGTAAATAAAGTCATTGACCTTGAGTGTGAGAGTGGATGGGTTAGCTGTGTGTTGTGCAGGATCGAAGGTCTCTTTAATTTATACACAGTGTCACATTCTGTGTGTTTGGTTAGAACTTAGTAATAATAGAAAACAGGATGAAATATTTTATCGTCATATTTACTTCCTCCATGTGTTTTAGACTTTGGAAGTTTTGGTTAAATCTGTATCATGGTAAACACATTTGATGGGGAGGCCATAAATGCGATGGTATGGTATTTCTATCTGTGTAATGTTCCAAGGGCTATATTATAAGGAAATTTAGTTAATAAGTGTGTACATGAAGCCCGTTGCCTCCTTAAAGTATATGATATTATGTAATTTACAATATTCTAATTATGGGACATATAGCTGGTGTACACAAAGTGTACTGAACTAGATTAAAAAAAATATAAAGTCCGTTGAGTGAGTATAAAGCACAGATTTATCGACTGTTACAGCAGGAGACAAGAATTGCTGGAGCATGATGGTGATGTGAGGATTTATTTATGTGGGAATATTTGGAAATTGTTCAAATTCAAGTCTTGAATCTAATTCTTCAGAGCAGACAAGAAAAAGTGACTGTAATTTCTGCAGAGATTTTATTTTAGTCTACCCCATGATGTGAAACACTGCAGAGTCCATATAAAGTAACTGACATGGCTACAGTGATTTCATGTTAACATTTTTCAAATGTAGATTTTTGGACCATGTTTTCAGATTTCATGTGATACTATATTGTTCGGATTCAAGTCGTGATTCAAATGCTTTGGAATAGTCAACAAAAATTGACTGAAATAGCAACAGTTTTGTATGATAGCCCATGTGCCCTGGGGGGTCAAAATTGGATCTCTTGACCATATGTTTAGAGACTGTCCATAGAGACTGTCCATAGAGACTGCCCCATAGAGTGTCTCATAAATCCATAGAGAGGGTCTCATATAGACTGTCTCACATATATATCTGGTTTCATATTGCTTAGGGTGACTGGGACCGTGGGAAAAGTGAAAAATCGGCTCGAGTCCAAAAATGCCATGCTTTGAGGCGAGAGAGTGGAATTCATGTGGCCCGTGTACCTTTCATACAGGTAGGGCAGTCAGGTGGAAACATTTATATGTTCCCACCATTTCATAAGAAAATAAAAAGAGAATGGAAAAAGAGTTAAACAGTAAATAATGTGCAAAGTCGACAGGCAGTAGCCATGAAATTTATCTTCATTCAAGCTATTGCACATGTGTCAGTTTATAGATTAAAAAAAAATGTCCCCCCAAAAAAAATCGAAAACCCCCAAAAATTGAAAAGTAACGTCTTCCCATAGGCCACGATAAAAGGTGGAATTAATCACTTTTTGAGTTATTGCAAAACGCCACAACCTCTGATCTTGTAATGTGCTCAATGTTGGGAATTTCACCGAAGAAATATGATCTGGAAATATTTTACACCGAACAAACACTTCGCGAGACATCTCAGCTCGGGTGACACCTTGTTTTCAGCTCATCCCATGGGAAAATACCAAGAAATTTGCTTAATTTACTGTGAGACGGCTTGTGTGGTTCCACTCATCTTATTCTAAGAGACGTTAAAAAAGTAACTAAAAGACTGACACACAAGTAACTAAAAAAACTAACACAAAAGTTTCATGTATTTCATGTTTGAACAGAAACTCTATACAAACTCACGTCTTTTTTAGTGGCGTCCATAAGGAACATTTTCAGTTGATTCAAGCAATTGTTTATTCTTTCTCGTCTTTTCTTTTCCATTAAAGGCTTATTTATCTGAAATGAAAAGTAACAACACGTATTAAATTACGAGTCAAAGTAATAGTTTTACTTGCTATAATTGACATTGAAATCACCCTTGAGCATGTATTAGTTTTCAATGGGATCTCATTTAGCATTTAGATATACTATACAAGGTTGTATCAAATTAGCAATACCTATCAAAAAGTGACAACATGTGCCAGCAGAGTATTAGATTTACATAATGTAACTGGCATTGAAATCACCCTCTAGAATAAGAAAACATTTTCCTGAATATTGAGTTAATAATGACTAATTGTATCGTTTGAGTTATCTAAGTAAAATTCTAGCAAATTTGGTTTCATGCCTGTTACATTCTGATCAGAAGACCTTACTTCAAATGAATGTAAAATCTGATGACAAATGGCCATATTTCATTAATAATCTTTTGAATTGTATGAATTCATCCATCCATATACAATATTACTTACAATATCATAGTGCAGTCACAGTTCACTAGAATGTCATAAACATGTAATCGCTATCAATCCTGTCATATGGTGTTTGAGCAATAATTCTTATCACAGACTGAACTTGCACTGACCACAATTATTACTCCACTCAAGAGTATGGTCCACTGTAGGATTATGTATGAAGGTGGCAAAGGCCAAATAAATCCATTGTAATAGCTGTCAGGTATTCTTGTCATACACAGGTGAACTATGTTTGATAGAAATAGGATAGGAAATCTGGAATTAATCCTGATATAAATTATCTAATGCACTGACCTTCCCCATATGTCAGAACAGTAAAGTTAGTCATCATTTACATTGAATTATAACAAGATTCTTTGCACTCAAGGCATCTCTGATGTTAAATAAATCATGAAACTATTAATAAAATTGAAGGATTTTTTTGCATCAGCCAAACAAAACAATAATCATAGCCCATATAACATCACATTGGCTCTTCATTGGCCACATGTTGGCACCATGGGCTCAATGTCAGCCCAGTGTCAGCTTAGCAACTTTTAATATAGGCCCCCTGTTGGCCCGATGTTGGCATGCTAGCTGAATCGATCCATTTACCTTGTTTTGCTATATTACACTCAAAGAAAACTGATTACTTTGCCATAAGAGACCATATTACATGCTTGGGTGTTGTGGCAAACCAAACAATTTCAAAGAAATCTGATCTCAGATGTGTGAAGCCAAAAGCACCAAGATTCGTGATGTTTAGAAAACCCATGTCAAGAAAAGAATCGATTCTTTTTATAAAGTTGTAGTTTGTAAGAAAAAATTTCATACAATAGATTATTTTACCATTGAGACAATCTCAGTTATCGTGACAAATGTCAGCTCGATGTCGTACACATTGGATCGACATTCGTCCAGACCTTATTTAGGCTGGGATTCGAACCTGGGGAAGTTCATTCGCAAAGCTTGGCATTCTCGTAAACACAGGACCACTCACTGAGACAAAACTGCATAAAATACTACATCGTATATTTACTGGGAGAGCAAATTCTGACCCTAGAGTTAGTTTCCTAAAATATAGTCTACTCTAGACAGCTGTAGCAACCTATAACTGGCTAAAGCCAGCCGCTTCTGTCTACTTCTCGTTAATAGTCGGCTTACACTTACCACCACTGAAAAAATGTAAACTTCGGCAAATGTAAGAAATTTATCTAAGAGATCATAAATATGTATGTGCAATACATGCATCTTTTCAACAAAAAATTACAAATATGTGTAACTATCAACTTATGCACCAGATGGTGCTGCATGTACATTTAGATCTGGTTTTGAGTAGCCAGCTATAGCCCGACAGTTCCGTTTAGTGGCAGGTAGCATCGTATAGTAGAAGTTGTCTAGCTTTGTCTAGGTTCAATTTGACAGAGCCGTTTTTAATGAAACTAACTGTATTCCAACAGAGCAAGTTACCTGACTCAAATCAGATCACACACTGCATGTCTGTCTAAAGCACACACTCTGTGCAGTTCTGTAATCTCATAACATAAACAAACGCCAGAAGATCTTTGATCTCCCAGGGACTTTGCATAAAAACTTCACCTGTGCCAGATTAGCTCAAGGCACGTGCTTGTCCCACTGTAGGCATGTGTAGCTTAGCAGAGGCATGTGCATAAACTATGCCAGGCCCATGCACATGCATGCCTGTGCATACCACTTCAGTGCCTGTTGAACACAGGTAGAGATGTTGGAGATCACAGAAAGGCTTCTGACAACGTTCCTGGTGGTAGTACATTGCACTAAATACTGCATAATGTTTATGACAATGGTTACACATTTTTGTTATAATTTATATGATGACTAAGATTCATCTGACATGTAGAGAGTGGGATGTGATAATTTCGTGTAAAGAATGCAGTGGCTTGAAATTTTAAGTGGAAAATGGTGTGGTCCAAAAATGGTGTAAAATTTATCAAGGAAATGAGAGATTCTAGAAAAGCCTGTCTCTGTGTCAAGTTTTGCATTTCTGGAAATACCTTGCACCTAAAAAAAACATTACAAAAAACGTCTTTCACTCAAGAGCTAAAAACCATATATATATATTTTTATAGATGATGACTAGTATTTTGGAGGAAAAAAAAAAAAAACTTGTTTTGGATCCAACTCAACTTATGGGTATGTGGACGATTTTCACACTGATGTCATCCACATATCACAATAACAGTGTTCACCAAATAAAAAAACATAACACAAACCCTCCATGCTGCATTATAAGCTATTACATATGTTCAAGTAGGTCCAAATTCAATCTAATAACAGCATAATGAAGATGATCTTTTTGTAAATACTCCTAAGAAAGAATCTGTACCACCCATAACTGACTGCTTTTCTTAGCATAAAACACTTCTCTTTTTTAAGTGGTTGCACAGGGCTTAACCCCAGACTTGTGTATATGCATCTCCCAGGACCTTTTGGCATTTGCAGCACATTTTATCCCTTCATTCCCAGGCTTGTTCTCATGCTTATTTAAGCAACAGACAAACAAAGGACACACTTGTCCTGGCTTTATGCTCGTTTGTGGGGATTTCAATATCTAAACAATGAGATTACAAGATGGAGACAGAACTACAGACAGTGATGCATAAAGACAACTAGAATGAAAGACAGCTAGACAGAAGTAGCAGACAGATATGCTTGTTAGTTTCATGTGGAATTTAGATAGATCTAAAACATAGACAGACAGACAGACGTGACCAAAGACAGACAGCTTTTTTGATGCTATAATTATAAGTGTACACCACTATGATTACCTTCTTGAGATCTTATCAATTCCAAGAAGCAATCTTTTCAAATAGTCATCACTGCTCTTTCAATCAAACTAGACTGAGTCCAAGCAGTTTGATTAAATGTTCCATTACAGTTGTTGTGCTAATGGGAAGTTTCAGTTTTCAAAGCCAACTATAACTTAAGGTTTGGCTTGATGGAGCTTTGGGTACTGTTTTAGGTCTGGATAGGTCTAGATAGATATTATTTATCAGTGGTACTGTATGTCAAATAGGGACAGACAGTCAGACACAACCACAAATATATTCAGATAAACAAACATACAACTACAGGAAAATACAAGAGAAACTACTTATACAAGATAAAGCAAATTAACTCATCAACTCATCAGAGCCAGTTTAGCAGTTGAAAGTATGACAGATAAGGGGACAGACAGTCGTTGCATATACTCCATAATTGGCTGTCTTTGCTAATCACTTATAAAAAGCTGTGATTATGTTGGATGACTGTCTCAACCTGATGTTTGACTTGTCAACTCTGGGAGTGCAGGACTGTGACACGCTGATAAGGAGGTCGTGAGAAACGAGCAAGAATTGTCAACACACTATTGACTGAATGCATGTACTGTAGGAGTAGGTTCCAGAGGAAATTGCATAAAACATCTCTGTAAATATCTCTCGAGTATTTTATTGCTAGGAAGTATAATTGTGTTCTCTTTTGTGTGAGAGTTGCAACTTTTTGTGAAAGGTGTGATACAGTCTAGCTGAGCAATTGAGACTATTTTGACTGTATCTTGAGTCAAATTGACAGCCATCTTTTGGTTGTACATAGAATTGACTTTTATATATGTTAAAATTAAAATGTTAATAGTTTCAATAAAACTTAACTTTATATTCAGTTTCAATGACATGGGTTAAGTCCATGATATTGTTTTGGTACTGTATGAGTTAAACATCATAAGCACTGGGCTACAGCAGCACTGTTCCAACTTACAAACATCAGGAGACATTTGTTAAAACAAGCTTAACTAGTCTTTATAATAGTTACTAGTGATAATAAAATGCATTTTAAAAAGTCATACTAAAATGCCTCACTGCAATGGAAGTTGTTTAGCTGAAATTGGCGTCAGATTTTATGGCTATTAAATTATATGCAACTGGCTGTCTATGGCTATGATTTCATTATTTCTATCAATACAGTTTACAAGTATACAAGTATAGAAAGTGACATATTTGCTAAATATGAACAATCTACAGTGTCTGTATACTTTTGTGTGTGACTGTATGTTTTGAATTGCCACAACTGAACAGCCACCTGTATGGAAATCAAAACAAGAGCAGTCACAAATCCTGTGCTGGAGTCGTTTCAGTTATTTGGAGGGGGAGGAATGCAGACTTTATCTTGTCTCAACTGACAAGTACACTTCAAGTGCTGCAGTTATTTTGATAAGACTAACAGGATCGAAAGCTCCACCATGATCTAGGAGATAGTTCTCAGATAGTCACCGTGGGAAAGTTGAACGGAGATCCCACTCCAACATTCCTGCGGAGTGGAAAAAAGAGCAAGAAAGAAAAGAAAGAAACTTGGGGAAAAAAGTGAAATCGGTTATTTACTCACATGCTGAAAACGTGTTACGACCTACGCACCATAAAACAGTATAAAACCCAACTGATTCAATTCCATGACTGACTTTGCATAGTTTTACAATTGTATGGATGAATTAACCGTTTAAAAAACATCCTTAATTGCCGTGCAATAATTCAGAAAATAATAAGGCAAATTTGTTAGGTATGTATTAGAGAACTCCTTTAAAATAGACTACCATCCCAAATGATATACATTAACCCAGATAGCCTCTGACATCGTTTTGAAGTCGGCCCTATGTGGGCCGACGTCGGGCCAACTTTGGGCTGATGTAGCATGTTATCAGGATTTACTACTTTAAAATACTACCATCCCAAATGATATACATTTACTACTTTAAGATACACTACCATCCCAAATGATATATACACTACCATCCCAAATGATATACATTTACTACTTTAAGATACACCACCATTCCAAATGATATACATTTACTACATTTCCTACTTTAAAATACACTACCATCCAAAATAATATACATGTACCTAAGTTGCAATTACATGTGCATTAAAGCATAAAATTCATGCAAAAATGCACAAACATTTTAGAAATAGAAAAGAATAACTGATTAAGGCAGCCTCTAAAACTTAAGGGCCAGTCGTAGTGAAATCAATTACTTCTCTTAAGAGTATAGTCTAGACTTAAAGACAATAGCTAATCATGACTTAGCCACTTTTCGTTACTTTATGATCACCAAAGTACAAGCCAATATAAAAATGTCTATTTGATTGAGTTAGATATTTATGGCACTGCCAAAGTCTACAAATAAATTAATCAGAACTACACAGTATTGCTTGTCCTCGATAAATACATTAATTGGTCACTGCCTCTTGCACTAAATGTGCAGTCAGTATGTGGTCACTCAGGACATTCACTTGTGGTCAAGCTCCGCTGGTCAGACGAGTGACCACAAGTGTTTGATTAAAGCAGAGCTTTTGGTAAGTTGCCAGATGTGTGTGCCTGCCACCTGGATCCTTTGTCAAATTGTTGTAGAGTGGCCATGAAGTAAAAAAGAAACTGATTTAAAAGTACAATGCCTTCAGGAAATTTGACACTACCCTTATGCAATGATTACTTAAGTATTTTTACATGACAATGCGATTTAACACTGCATAGCAAAAGCTTTTTAGAAGATGAGTTATGTCGTTACAACAATATCATCAGCATACCTGAAATGTAGCAATATTCATATGCTGGTCCAAACAATTTGAAAATCTCTAGCGAAGATTTACCTGGACTGTGATTCGAGTTAAGGGAATTTTGCAAGGTTAATATTTTATCAGTCTACGTTTTTTCTCTTTATTGATAAATATCTTTATTTTCTTACCAGAAACATGGTTTTTTTATGGAAGGGGGGGGGGGGGGGGTTGTTTAAATCATACAAGCATGAAACCAATGTTTTTAGATAACAATGGAAGGCCAATAAAACTGAAATTCAACACCATTGAATAACTGGCATGAACAGCCTGGAAAAACTGTCCACGGAGTTATGCAATGGGATCCAAATACTTTAAAACAAACTCGTGTGTCAGACTGGAATATTTAATGTGCATAGAAAAAGTGCCCAGTAGTCTTGTGCCACATTAAATAAATAAAACGGTTAAAAAGTAGCGAGTACTATGCGTTTTATTTAACAAGGGAAGATTTTATATATAAATAAAATGAGTAAATAAAAAGCCATATATCAATATAATAAAATGAGTTTTTAAGACTTAAAAAGCTATTGTAAATAATTTTAACAATGGTTCTCAAATTTTCAAATTGCAAAATAGAACATCTACACTTTTTTTTCCAGTTTTCCCAAAAATCTGATAAAAAAGTTTTTACCAACCTTTCTCATTTCGGCTGCTGATTTACCGGATGCCCCGGATCGTGATCCGGTATCCTCATCCTGTTCGGCCATCTTTGATACGGTATAATCCTTAATGATCCAGTTTGATCCTTTTTGATCTCAACTCAAATCAAATGCTTTCATTCATATTGAAATCCTTAGTCAAGTATCACTCCAGTAATACACAACCACAATAATTATTCAAATTGACGTTGTGGACTCAGTGACGTCCGTCTTATACAACGTCTTTTACGCTCCCCAGGACGCCTTGACGTTGTCCAAGACGTTGTTATCTGAACGTGGGAACGTCCTACTCTACGTAGTGGCTGACTGAGCCCTCAGTTTTGTGTTTTGATCACGAGGGGGCGGGGCACTTGGCTTCGGCCATGCTCGGCTGAATTCGGCCCTCCACTTCGGCTGGCATGGCAGACGATTTCCGTAATACAAAGTAATGGGCTTACTAAGCAATTATCTAGTAATTGGCCATTAAATGATACAGCATAACTATTAAATATTATATATTTGGTACGAACGTATCTTTTTTATTTTCTTTGTTTTTTTTTTTTCCTGCAGATCTTTTCAATTTTGTAGCCCCCTTCCCCCACTCCAAAGACAGCATTTTTAGCTAACTAAGGCTCCAGGAATTCTTTTGAAATTGTCTGCAATGTTCTTCGTCTAAAAGCTGCCTCCAGCTAATTTTTCTCTCAATGAAATCTTGGCGTTGAAGTGCACTAGAAATGTTTTTACACGGTTGTCCTCGACCTTTGATCTTTGAAATATTTTGGGTTGAAATTCACTATGCAAATATCCTAGTTAAAAAAATACAAAGGCAAAATTGATACCAACCAATACTTAGACAATTTAACTTGAAATTTGTTAGGTCATAAAAGCTCCAGAATACAACCCTAATCAAAGGTGCACGATAAGTTTGATCTTAATAAATAGGACCTGATACCGCTTTTACTATTAGCTTACTATTATTAGCCGGCCACTAATTATTACTGTATACTACTATTACTACTGCCGCCACTACTACTACCATAATGTGCTACCACAAGTACTACTTCTACTACTACTACTACGACTACTACTGCTACTACTTCTACTACTACGACTACTACTGCTACTACTTCTACTACTACGACTACTAATGCTACTACTTCTACTGCTACTACTACTACTACTACTACTACGACTACTACTACTACTTCTTCTACTGCTATTACTACTACTACTATTACTACAACTACCACAACTACTACTACTACTACTACCACAACTACGACTACTACCACAACTACTACAACTACCACAACTACCATAACTACGACTACTACCACAACTACCACAACTACTACGACTACCACAACTATGACTACTACTACGTCGGCCTCCATTTACAACATCATCCTCCAGTCACAAATCTTATTTCAATAGCAAGACATTGCATCACAGCCACACTCCAGTTTGCTGCAAGAATCACATGGGCTTAGATCTTCAAGGAAGCCCTTATCTTTTGGAAGACATTGACAAACAATAAACAAAGATCTCGAGCGCTACATCAAACAGCTAAGAAATGAATCGTGCCCAGCACAATACTTTGGACTGCACACGTTATCTTTTTTCAATAGAATTGCCATTCAAATTGACTTTTCCCATGCCCTAAGATTCACTCCTTAGATCTGGGGTCAAGAGCTAAGATCTCACAGACAAGATTTCACAGCATGGTTAAAAATAAAAGACATGTTTATTTCTCAAATATGCAGTGCATCTATTACATACATGACATACATGGCATACATGGCATACATGATAGCAGTAAACATGAAATTCATTAATGATCTTAGCGCTGTTTACACATGGCCTCATATTGCAGGCCTCTCATAGGACAATGCTAATATCCCATGTTTAATTAAAAAGTATTGAATGACAGAGATAGCTGAGTGGCATTTATTCTTGATCACTTCATTAATCTCTCCAACGTAGGCTTTTTTCCATTTGAGTACAAAAAGTGATTTCCTGTACTACAAGAACTACTAGTACAGCTATACTTTTACTACCTATTAGTATTACTACTACTACAATATGTACTACTATTGCTGGTGCTACTACTACTGCTACTACTACTGCTACTACTGCTACTACTACTGCTACTACTACTGCTACTACTACTACTACTACTGCTACTACTACTACTACTACTACTGCTACTACTACTACTACTAAAAATTACTACTACTACTACTACTACTACTACTAAAAATTACTACTACTACTACTACTACTACTACTACTACTACTACTACTACTACTACTACAACTACTACTACTACTACTACTACTACTACTACTAAAAATTACTACTACTACTACTACTACTACTACTACTACTACAACTACTACTACTACTACTACTACTACTACTACTACTACTACTACTACAACTACTACTACTACTACTACTACTACTACTACTACTACTACTACTACTAAAAATTACTACTACTACTACTACTACTACTACTACTACTACAACTACTACTACTACTACTAAAAATTACTACTACTACTACTACTACTACTACTACTACTACAACTACTACTACAACTACTACTACTACTAATAATAATAATAATAATAATAATAATAATAATACTAATACTACTACTATTACTACTACTGCATCATGTGGAAGTGTATATTCGCAAATTCATAAAGATTGTGGGTTCGAAACGTGGAACATTGTGGAACTGGGCAGACCTCCTCATGGGATAAATATCAGTGACAGCTGACAATATGCAATCACTGCAGTGGCACTGATGTGAGCTCATAACAATCTGCGTGCTGCAAACCAATTTTCAAGGTTAAGTACTGCTCATTTTCTTAAAAAGCACTTGCTAGTAGTATCATAACAATCGGGTAGATCTTGACACAATTAGATTTGAATTTAAATTTACAATTGTCTGACAAAATCACTGCTTTACTTTCTTTTTCGTTCCGAAATACGTAATACCCCTTCACCCCCTTTGAAACTATATCTTTAACTCAGTTTCTTCCCCTTTTTTCTAACTACCACTTTCTCCAATCTATTAGTTACAATGTATTACCTGTTCTGAGGTCATTATTAGCAAAAAGCGCAGTTAGCGACGTAAAACGCTACGTCTTGGGCGACATCAAAGGAGATCAAAGAGTTCCAGGAGAGCGTTCTTTTCCCACGCTCAAATCTGGGCAGTGCTGATTCTCTTGACAAGCATGCACGCTTCGAGGGAACCATAAAATATCGACATGACATTTCACTTTCCTTTTTCCCTGCCCTCATGTACCCTACCAAAGCCTGATTTCAAAAGAGATATTTTTTATGAATCACAGGAAAAAAAAATTATCATACTTCTACATTTGTATGTTGAATCAATAAAAGAATTTCAAACCATAAATCAAAAGAGAAAATGATGAGGATTCTATATGTCTCTACAGAGATTTTTCGGTATGCCATAAAACAGAATTGTGGTATATTCATCCCTCTCAAAGAGTAATCATAATGGCGATTTATTCCAATTAATCTGTGCATCTTGTTTTCTAATATCAAAATATACCATCTATCTATCTATCTATCTATCTATCTATCTCTCTATCTCTCTATCTATCCATCTATATCTATCTATCTATCTGTCTATCTATCTATCCATCTATCTTTCTATCTTTCTATCTTTCTATCTTTCTATCTATCTTTCTATCTTTCTATCTATCTATCTATCCATGTCTATCCATATCTATCCATATATCTATCTATGTATCTATGTATCTATCCATATCTATCTATCTATCTATCTATCTATCTGTCTGTCTACCTGTTGCAATCAGTTGCAACAGTAAGTGCTACAGTTCTTCTAAGCAGTTACCCACAGAATGGTTTTGAGTGCAGACATTCTGCAAAATTACCCAATTTTAGCGGAGTGCATAAGATAAAAATTTGAATGGCCTTTGCTCTTGGAAATTATATTTTACTGCTATTTGCGTTTGGTCTTTGGTAGAAATAAATCAGACATGAAATAGGTGATCATAAGGTGGGAGAGTGCCAAAGCCTGACAACAGCTGCATGAGAAAATATCTCCTGGAATGTGGGCTGTTCATAGGAGCAATTGCTCAGGATATTGAAGTGAAGTTATGTGATTGCTTGGCAATATTTTTCTGACAGAATGTCTCTATTTTGAATAGCTGTGTTCTCTGTATTTTGCACTATCTTGTTGGTACCCGTTTGGACGTAATGATGAGATGGTTAAGCTTAGGTTTTATTGTTTAACTTTTAAGATATTTTTTGTTTTTAACACGTTTTTTTCTTTTTTTCTTCATACATTCTTAGTTACAGATATCTATCTATCTGGATATATCATTTCTGTCACTTCCTGGTGGGAGACTCATAAATAACACGCTTTATCTCACTATGTACATATTATGTACAGGACATACATTTTGTACTCAATTCAGTTGTTGAGTATGTTATTTATTTCCCTGTGGATGATACCAAAATATGAATAGTGCATTACACTGCGGATGATGCTATTTTATCGAACTTTTCTATTAAGAAAAATTCCTGCATTCAGTTACCAATCTCAGAGCATTTAATGAAAATATACTTACTGATAACCTGTCAGTTTGGTCCATGTTTGCCAACTTTATTAATGCTATCAAGGAGTTGTAACACAAAATGTATTATTACAAATTTACTATTACAATTAGTGGCCTGTCCTCGGCCAAAAGCAGCTTTAAAAATATGCTGTATTTAATGTACTGTAAGGCTTATTCTCAAATACAGGCCTGCCTTGTATAGACGCCGGGGTAAGGCCCTGTCTAAGATCCCCAGATTTCAATCAAGAGAATGCAGTTCATCTTTACCTCAATGTCAATGTCCCAATGCTTATATGACCAGCTACCAGAGGCAGACGTAATGATGAGATGATACAGCTTGGAGTCCACACAAATGTTGCACATTTACCTCATCGATGAAGTCTTTTGCTGGCCTTAATAAACAAATATCGAGCTGTGCATGATCCAAAGAGAAATTTCAAACAGAATTCTAGAATCACTGGAAAGACAATAAGGACAACAAGGCATTGTATTCAACCAAAGACCCTAAAATCGGAAGACCACACCACAGACCAGTCAACATGGAGGTACATGACTGCATGTCCATATTTCTCAAACAGATGACAGACTGCCATAACCCCGGGTGACTGTGCACACACCTGTGTAATTTTCTTGACAAATAGTTCCAGTTTATCTGAGTGGGGTGCCTTAAAACAGGGGTTTATTCCAGGCTGGGTTCATCCCAGGTGAGAGGGGTCTCTAATGCCATGGGGTGGATCCAAGGGGGTGTGGGGTGAGGAAGTGATTTTGGAGGAAGATTGAGGGTGGGTGGTAGCAAGGTATTTTTTCTTGTTTTGTGAATATACTTAATCTTTAAGTAATTTAATTCTAGCTACAAACTAGTGTAGATGGCAACCAGCTCCAATCATCAAGTCATTATGCTGTATCTTGAATTTTGGATGGTTTGGTACAGCATTATTACAAAAATGCTGTTTTTTCCACTGATAGATACTCCCTAGATATACCATTTCAAATTAGGACAACATTGTTTCAACATTAGCCGATGTCGCACCAATGTCGAACCGACTTAGTCCATTCCATTTCATCCTGTACCTCCTAATCTCATCCCAACCTATCCAACACAGTATGCACCCCATTTCATTACACTCTTCCTATAGGACCTTTCCCACTCCATTCCATCCCACCCCTATATCACCCCTTTTCCACTCCGCCTATCCATCCAGGGTAGAGGCTTTGCTCAGTGGTATTGCCCTTGGCTTCCAACCACTGGGTCCCAGGTTCAATTCCGAGTCGAGCCTAAGTTGGATGGCTGTTTCATCCATCATCTCATTGCCATGGTCCCTGCCTGTCCTAATTAGCCCATCAGGTGCAGAAATACAGGCCCACCCGCCTATCCATCCACCCAGCAAAATGTCTGCCAAAGCCTTCAGTACCTAGCACCCTGTGTTGTGAGAACCTTTATTCTGAGTTGATCGAAGAATCCGCTTCTGAATGTACAGTGTAAATGTACACAAGCACCAGAATTCAAATACCACCAAGAGCATGTGCTATTGTACTGAATATCATGACCAACATGTCAATATCATAACAGAGGGATCCAATGATTAAAGACACTGGGTCAAGGACTTAAGGGCTGGTCATATCTCAAGACAAGAAAATCATGGAGGTATTATCTATATATGGGCTCCACTTCCACTAAATATGAATTTATGTAGAGCTAACGAAAATACGGATTCCTTGAGTCCTTTGGTTGTACCACTATTCTACTTTGAAGTTTTAACTCATATGATATGACACAAGTCAGATATTAGATGATTGCCTATTCTTCTAACCTTGAAAAATACAGAAATGTCACAGTTGATAAAAACGCTTTTAGTTATATCTTGGATAAATTAGTCTAATTTCTCCAACGTTACACATTTTTGGACACTTTTGCTAATTATAATACAGCTTTCCATAATTCGTGAACTACAAAGTTAATTAAATGACTGCCTTAGACAACCAATTACATGACATTGTGATAGTTAATCTATACTCTACCATGTGTTGGCTCCTTATGCTAAAACACCACGTCATCTGTTATACAGAACTCTTGAATTTGTATTAAATAATGAAAGTGTCCGATTAATTTTAGGCATGACTGTATAATGCAGGTGAAAGCATGAACTTTATCAAGTTGATACATCACTTGCTGACTATCGAAGTAATTATAAAAGATTCTCTGTGTTGAATTATATATAACAATACACATATTCTGGGGGACAGGCTTAACAAATCCATCATGTTGGACGAAACACCCTCCTCTATGGTGAAGTATTACCCCGTAACTTATGATGAGAAATTATGGGTGGTCGCAAACTCAGTTTATATAACACTTCAATTCATGTAATTTAATTGATAAATTTGAGTTTTAATAGAAATGATAGTATGATAAAGTTAAACATCACTGATGTGGAAAATCATTGATCATAAGTGTTGAAATTTACCCTGAAAAATGACATTGAAAAATAATGTACCGTGCGGATAACATAAGACCTGCAAGGCAGATATGTGTGATTAATGAGAGCTTAGGGTTCTTGCCTAAGGGCCCCTTATGTTTACAAAGGACCCTCATGATTATGAGGAAGTCCTCACATAGGGGTTGACTATATTAAAGTTCACAGGTCCACAGAAATTTGGTGAATGTGAGCATTTGTGTATGAAGAGTCGTCCCCATTCATGCAGCGAGTTATGACTGTCATTATCAATGGTGATTTTAATAACAACATGAGGATATAGGAAACTACTGGTGGCAATTGAATGGAATTTGAGATTGAAATTTGTACCTATTGAAGCCAGGTACTTTTATATTTGCTTGTTATTCTTGTACCTAGCTGTTGTGTGGCAAAGAATGAAAGTACTTAAATGCAATTCAAGTACAATTCCAGTACTATTCATGCACCACAAAAGTACTATACAAGTACCAAGTATGGGACATTCTTAGAACGCTGGAGGCAATTTCAATCAAACTAGGATTGGATCTTGTGTATCATAACCATTCCAGAATACTTGGGGGAATAGAACGCAGTGCATTTGGGGTCGTACCCTCAAAAGTGGTTAGAGTCAGAGTTTTTGGGGCTGTTAAATTCACCCGAAAGTAGTTAGTTACTGTTTACCCCCTCCCAGGGGGTTGTATTCACCATAGTATTCACTGCTATTCACCAGTATCAATCACAAGTTTGTTTCTTATAGATCCCACAAAAGCATTCGACCCAGCGCTATGCACGGTGTTCAGCAGTGTCAAATGCCTTGTTGGGGTCAAGCAATTACTATCAATTTAGCGTCAGTTTTGGCTCCTTTGTTACCACCAGGGGTCAGGCCACGAGAGACCTCACATCTCATTAAAGGATCAAACTTTTTATCAGACAGCCGGGTTTATTCTGCCGTTTGGTTGAATTCTCATCAATCAACTTAGTATTTTAATGGAATGTTGTTCCAGGATAGCAGAGATTTTGGTGTATATACATCCATGGTATTAGCCAGCTATAGTAGTTGTAGTAGCAGTAGTAATAGTAGTAATACTAGTAGTCATAGTGATAGTAGTAGTAGTAGTAGCAGAACAAGGCTTGCTCTACTACTACTACTACTACAACCACCACTATTGCTACTACCACTACTATTACTACTACCACTATTGCTACTACTACTACTACTACTACTACTACCACTATTGCTACTACCACTACTATTACTACTACCACTATTGCTACTACTACTACTACTACTACTACTACCACTACTACTACTACTACTACTACTACAACCACCACTATTGCTACTACTACTACTACTACTACTACAACCACCACTATTGCTACTACTACTACTACAACCACCACTATTGCTACTACCACTACTATTACTACTACCACTATTGCTACTACTACTACTACTACTACTACTACCACTACTACTACTACTACTACTACAACCACCACTATTGCTACTACTACTACTACTACTACTACTACTACTACCACTACTACTACTACTACTACTACTACAACCACCACTATTGCTACTACCACTACTATTACTACTACCACTATTACTTCTACTACTATTACTACTACTGATAAGTTCAATTTTGGCGTCAAAGTATACCCCTGTGTTAGGAGTATGAGCCAGCCTGGTCCCTGTGTTAGTTTCACAGCCACTAACAAGGTCATAAAGAATAACAAACTACAAGAATATGACAAGGAAAGATCAAACAATCAGCTTTGATCTTTTTTTTCCTGGGGTGCATTTTTTTGAAGAGTGCTCTAGTGCAAAAATAAGTGCTCTTTCAGTGCAGGTACTCTGGAACAGATTCTGGAACAGGGAGGAGCAAAATTAAAGAAGATTGTGTACAATCAACCGTGAAATGGCTTAAGGATTGGTCCTTTGACCTTAAACTGACATGCCTTATCTAGGTCACGAGCTATTAAAGGTTAGACTATTGAAGTCTCCAATGATGATAAAAATTACAAAAAGGCAATTTTATACGATTTGAAAAAAAAAAATTTTGTCTGAGTTTGAAAGGTGATGGGAGTTCACAGGGTTCATTGGTGCATATGCTCATAGAATTGAAGGAAAAATGTAATGAAGAAATGACTAATAATATAATAGACACATATTTAAGGGAAATAAGACAAATGAAAGACACAGCGAGACGGAAAATTGTTGAAGTTTATCAAGCAAATTCTAATCGCTCTGGAACTTTTAGAGTTAACAGAAGAAGCATATTTTCCTCTATTTTTCATTCTATATAATTATTATTGCATATTTTCTGCCTTTATACAATTCAATGAATAAATAAATAGATAAATGATTTATGTCAGAAACCATTTCTACATGGTAATGTACAATTCAAAGTGTCTGAATAACTCAATTTAGTTCGAATACATACAATATCTTGCAGACTAAAGTCACTCAGAAATATAGTTATTCCAATGTCAAGTGTCAATAAACTACTACTACCGCTAAACTAGTTTTGCAGTTCACTCACCTAGCTATTGAACACTTGACCATGGCCTATTTCCTTTGCTACACAAAGAGCCAATTAAGACTGAGCCTGAAGGATCGAACTGATCTAAGAGGTCCATGAGGCGTGGATAATACCAGGCTGGCCATTTGACCACTGGCTATTTGGGGGCCTTTGAACTTTTGCAGGCATAAGGAGAAAATTCATAATGAGTGCAGGAAAGTTGAATAGGTAAAATTAAAGAAAATAATACAATTGAAGTCCCCCCCAAAACATCATTGTCTTTAAAAGCACCCTCAGGGTTCAGAGGTTAATGAGTACTAATGTTAAGGTAATCTTAAGGAGGTGTAGAGAATTATTCTCCTAGTAAGGAATTTAAATGGATTGCTTTTGTTCGTTTTAAGTGCACAATAAACCTTGCTAGTATCTCGGTAAATATTTAAGCAATCAAACAAGAATTCAGGCAAATATAAGAAAGCAACGAGAAAATATATGAATCACCCAAATGTATACAATCATCCCAACATTCGCCATTCCATTGTGCATAGTTTAATTTATTGGGTTTAAACAAATAATTAAGAATTAAAATGCAGAAAACTGAACGAGCGAGAAACACCTTATATAATAATATTTATTTATTACTTTGATTAGGTCATTTCTCTGTTTTGATTAATTGTCACAGCTCTCTTTCATTTAAGAGCCGGATTAGCATACCTTTTTTTTAGACAAGGCTAGTGTAGTGGTCAATGAGACAGCCATTTTGCTACAAGAAATTACAAAACCAAAACGTATGGCTACAATTCAGTCAACTACATTGGTGCTAAATTGTGGAATAATTTACCAGGTTTTATTAAAGTTGATAATTCTAACAGTTTTAAATGCTTCATTAATCCTATGATTTTAGTTGTGGATGTTGCTTTTTATGCACTGTTCTTAACTTGTAACTGTCTCATCTCTCATCTGTATATACTTTCATATCTTACTCATAATTTACTTACTAACTCACTCACTCATTTACTCACTTACTTACTTACTTACCTACTTACTAACTTACTAAACTACTTACTTTCCTACTTACTTACCTACTTACTAACTTACCTACTAACTTACTAACTTACACTTAACTACTTACTTTCTTACTTTCTTACTTTCTTACTTACTTACTTACTTACTTACTTACTTACTTATCAGCAAGAACCATAACACATATGTATTATATAGCTCTATCTCTTTTTTTCTATAATTTCAGTGACTCATTGTCACAAATCCAGAAGTCACTGACTCGCAGCCAAAATGTCATGACTACAGGCAGTTTTCTTTTATCAGTATTTCTGCAATTCCACATTTTGTCATTTTCTTCACAATTTACAACTCCTGATTCTGGAACAATTGTCATTTTTCCGTTTTGCGCGCCATTTGAACGTCATTTCCGATTCGCGGGTCACATGACCTCGAGATAGCATCACGTGACCTTTGATTGTATCACGTGACCTGTGGTTGCGGCATCACAAGAGGGCGCTCCAACTCGCAATCATTCCATGAGCGACCTTTTTTTCAAGTCGAATATTTATTTTGGCACTTTTCTCTAATAACCTAACAATTGTTTTGATTATTGTTATTAAAAATGATTATTTCACAATAAAATCTACAAACGGATGGAAATCTGACAATTTGTGGCCAAAAATCACAAAAATGACAATTGGAAGGCAAAGAAATGGTTACCATGACAATAATTATGACATTTTAAATGGTTTATTATTTGTTTAGTGGAATGTAACTATTGAAATATGTTTGCAACATGCAAACAGGTGTAGTTTTGATGCATGTTAAAGACATATTCATGTGAAAGATAAATTGGAGAATTTGAATTTACAAACAAAGAATTTCAAGGCTATAATTATGAAAGACCTTAAAAAGGAAAACAATTTATACTTATCTTGCATGGGAGGAGCACTTGTCAGAATCATTGTTTTCTTCAACTTCTTTATTTTTACAGGAATTATTCAAGCTCTTACACGAACATGCAATGCTTGATTTGAACTCTGAAGACGTTGTTGACTTGAATTACTCAAAAAGTAAGTAAAAGAAAGAAAAAAACAATGAAAGAATGAAAGAAAGAAAGAAAAAGTAAATAAGTTATCTATCTATCTATCTAACTATCTATCTATCTATCTATCTATATCTCTATCTATCTATCTATATCTATCTATCTACCTGCCTAGCTGCCTACCTATCTAACTGTCTATCTAACTGTCTATCTATCTATATCTCTATCTATCTATCTATATCTATCTATCTACCTGCCTAGCTGCCTACCTACCTATCTACCTATCTATCTGTCTATCTATCTGTCTGTCTATCTATCTATCTATCTGTGTCAACAGGTGTGCATCTCCACTTCTTATGCATTGACGTCCCCCATGACGACCATGAGCGCGGCGTCGTCCTTTGATGTCGCTCTTTTTGACGTTGATCCCACGTCGTGACGCGAGTCCTTGGATCGATTTCATGCTCAGGGCACCTCGGTGTCTTTTATTTGACCTTTGTTTGTCCTTGGGATGACCTTGGCTGAAAGGACAAGGGTACTGAAGGACAAGGGTGAGATACAATAAAAGAAGGGCAATCCTATATACCCCAATAGTGTCAAAATACATAAAAAGGAAGAACAAGTATAGAAAGGAAGAGGGGAAAGAGAGAGGGGTAAAGAGAAAGAAAGAGAGCATTGCATGCTGGGATTGTCTCTCAACCTCTCTTTGGATTTCTGCCTTACACCTGGTGGCAACTTGTTAACATTGAGTTTGAGTTATTTAAGAGATATATAGGCCCTTAAGCCTATGTGAGTTAATTGGCCTGTTAAATTAGGCACGAAATTAAGGTCAGATTGACTTATAAATATTATCAGGCAGTCAGACTGACAAGTATATAACTGACTAAATTAGGATGACGTTTATGACTGCCCTGATTCAGAGTAGCTTTGCCAATACAATACAATACAATACAATACAATAACCTGTTCCATGGCAGTTAAGACTATCCCCATCACGTAAATGTGCAACATGGCGTGGACTCCCAGCAGCCTTATCATCTCATCATTACATGTATTATGCTGACTAAGCATTCAGGCAATACATTCTGTGATAATTTCTATCTTTATCTTGCCCGTTCATCCGTTTGTCTTCACTATACTTATCCTTCACCACCTTTCCTTTGATCTACATGTATATTACATAATATTACATCACAGTGCACAACATCTCGTAAGAATACTTAACAATGCTACGACTTATTACGCAACAATGGAAAATACCAGCCATTATTTTAGATCTTCATTCTTGCATAACTATGGGAGTTCCCAAGATCCTTTTTGTTCTATTGTGTTGTGACGTCATGGCCATTGTTCTTTGTTCTTCTTTGGGGGGGGGGGGGGTTTAGCTGCTCCAAATCCCTTTTAATTACTAGCTAGCGAACTGTAGAGATTTTGCTAATCTTACAGAGAAATCATGCTGAGATGTGAAGACATTCTTTCAAGTGAGACAGAAGCTTTGTGACGTCACGATGACGTAATAAAGATAAAAGGATCGTGGTAGAGAAAAGAAAGATGCTGAGATCCAAAGACCATGATGAAAGTTAGGCCTATGTGAGATTACGCAACAGATTTATAACTGATACCTTATAACATGTAATTATTATTTTTTCTTTAGTACTCCTTCCTTCATTCCTTCCTTCCTTCCTTCCTTCCTTCCTTCCTTCCTTCCTTCCTTCCTTCCTTCCTTCCTTCCTTCCTTCCTTCCTTCCTTCACTGGTACTACTTCAGTTAGGCCGGAGCCCAGTTAACATTCCTTCCTTCCTTCCTTCCGTCCTGCCTTCCTTCCTTCCTTCACTGGTACTACTTCAGTTAGGCCGGAGCCCAGTTAACATTCCTTCCTTCCTTCCTTCCGTCCTGCCTTCCTTCCTTCTTCCTGGCTGATATTCTTTTATTCTCTTTCTTTCGTTCTCTCGTTATTTCTTTCTTTCTCTCGTTCTTCATTTCTTTCTTTTTGTTTTGCATGAAATTTATGTAATGCGCGAAAACGTATATATATCTACCTTTTCACTAAGTGGTTTTTTTTCTTAGATTTATAATATATTCCACTTACATTCAGAGTAATATAAATCTATGCAAATGAAATTCGGATTTCCAAGATATTTGCAAGTGTTGAAGAGTGGAAAGCATCCCATCAGGAACATCAAACAAGCGTTTCAACGAGTGTTCAACAAGTGTTCCACAGGTGCTCTAATCGAATTCCGCCCTGAGTGTTAATTTTGTCAGCACTGCATGCATATGAAGACAAACATGAGAAATTGGGTTGGCCAGCAAGAAATTGCAAAAAGGGTAATTAACCAAGATCTTAGAGGACACAGGGTGATTTCAACTGATTTGGGGCACAGGTAGGAGTTACCCCAGCATGGGGTGAGGGGTTCTTATTGAAGGGGTGTCTCTAACCCCCTTTTCTCATGTTGTGTTCACCTATTGACAGGGGAGGGTCAATATTTCTCTTTTATCTACCCCAAATCCCCCAGAGTTCAATATAAGGGGAGTTTCCACGAGGCTCAATATGTTAGTCTGCTTTCATGACTTTGGGGTGCACTCCCTGGGCGCCATCTTTGATCAGTGCGCCCCCCAGGTGCAGGATGGCACACCTCATGCAGTTTTAGGGGGATTTTCACTTAAACACCCTTTTCCAGAGACTTCCACCCCCTCCTAGAAGTAGAAATTTAGTAAAACAAGAGACCAACCCCCCATTGATAGTTTTACCATGTTTCCCCTCCACCATGAGCTGCCACACACCAGGGTTCTTAAGTAGTTGCCCCCGCACACACCAGAGGTCGTCTCATGCATTCACTCACCGCCAGGGGGTCTCTCATCTCTGGCCACGTGACCATGAAGTGCCCGTATGAACTGCTCATGTGTGGTGCCACCTAGTGATTGATGAGAGAAGGTGGCACTCATCAATCAATCAACCATTTGAAAAGTTTGAACTTCCTTGAGTCTTTTTGGTAGTAGAGTGTCTGTACCTTGCACACACAAACACTGTGACGATCATACCGCGAAATTTAATTTATAAATAGTTCGATTGTCCAGACAAGAGTAGAGTCCATGGATTGTTATATATTATACCTGATATAATATTAGGCCCGATATATGTCGCAATAATTTGAGGAACGTTATTTGAAGCATCGCTGCAAAAAGAAATTTGGATAGGCCCACATGCACTTGTCATGTTCATATTGTGAGTAGAATTTTAAACATTTTGTCACAGGCTGATAGTGTAAACTCTAGAAGAATCCCACATCTCATCGCTACGTCTGCCTCTCGAAGCTGGCGATATATGGTGACTTAAGTTCGTACTCTGTCCAGTGAGTTTCGCGACAAAATAAAATATGGAATTATCAATCAGAAAAGCAATTTTAATGTTATAAATCTAATAAGTGGGTGGGTGGGTGATTAGGGCTTTACGTCCTGTATTTCTGCACCAGTTGGGCTAATTAGGACAGGCAGGGACCATGGCAATGAGATGAAGGATGAAACGGCCATCCAACTTAGGCTCATTGGCATATATAGACCTACTCTGTGGAATATTACTCAAACAGTGTCAAATGCTCTTTGAGTATAGACAGACACACAGAGATGAACACTGGACATTCAATGCAGACAGACAATTCATATCATAGGTCTACACAAGTTGCAGGACAGACACACACACATTGCCAGCCAAGACAGACAAATCGCTCACATGCTGATGGCGTCACTCGCGTTCGCAGCACGCGCGTAATCCACATCATGACATCAAAAGGTGTCCATGGCAACTTCAAAAGAGCTTGACACTTGCCTTCAAAAGGGGGGAGCCCCCTACCTACCGCAGGTTGAAATCAACACTGATATCAGGGGCGTCAAATAAAGTGACATTTTTGCCTCCCTAAAGTCACATTTCCACAAAATATCACTCTTGTTCTATCATCAAATTTCACACTTTTCTGAAACATCAGAGGGTTTATTGTATTGAACAACACCACCCAGTCATTGCATGTCAACTACTCGAGTTGAACATTCATGCATCTTCTGCCGAATAAAAGAAAACCCTGTTTTGCATTTATAAGATTAGCCACTTCTATGCACTTGAACTTAACCCCACGACCCTGTGCGTAATTCACCCAGATTTTACAGCAAATTAATAGCAGATTTTTGCTGCGATTCCACGAGAAAAATTGCAGTTCCAACAACAATTGCACTGTTCAAGGAAACGCTAAATTATTACTGGGCATTATCTGACAAATCTCCATTGTGGAATTAAATTAGTAATTACACAGGCATTATTTGTTTGACACGAAAGACAAGAAAATTCATTATCTAACCTTTAAAGGTGAAATGAAAATTGTAAAGCATCTAAAACGAGGAAATTTAAAATGTGAAAAAAAAGTCTAGTTAATAGAATATTTATTTTGTAGGCTTGCCATTCCATAAGTGTGCACATAAATATCTTCAAAGAGAATTAGAAAGAAAGAAAACGACAGTAAGAAAGAAAGCAAACATAAAGAAAAGTTAAAGAAAGTAAGTTTTTGAAGGAAGGAAGGAAAAGAGTAAGGAAGGAAAGGAAGGAAGGAAGGAAGGAAGGGAGGAAGGGAGGAAGGGAGGAAGAGAGGAAGGGAGGAAGGAAGGAAGAGAGGAAGAGAGGAAGAGAGGAAGGAAGAGAGGAGGAAGGGAGGAAGGAAGGAAGGGAGGAAGGAAGGGAGGGAGGAAGGGAGGAAGGGAGGAAGGGAGGAAGGGACGAAGGAATGTGATTTGAAAGAAAGAAAGAGAGAAAGAAAGAAAGAAAGAAACAGACAGAATAAGACAGAAGAAATTTTTTGAAGGAAGGAAGAAATGCGATTTAAAAGAATGAGAAATAAAGAAAGAAAGTGAAAGGATTCGCTTTAAGTAGGCTTGAGTAATTCAGTGGTCTAAAGAAAATATATTCCAAAACTTCTAAAGGAACACTATTGGAAAATGCTAATTAGACTCGGGTAAGAAGCCGACAAAAGTCCTACCTCATTTAAACCTCATTTTGCGGGTCGTTTTCACCTCATTTAATCCCATGCCACCTCAATTGGAATTCGTGTTTGAGTCTAAACTTGTCAAGAACTTTTGTTGCTCATAATTCATGGAGTCTCGCAATTAACATAATGGTAATCAGAGGATAAAATGCCTCATTGAAATTATAAGTAATTTCATTTCATGGGGCGTCATTGTGCTCTATTGTGGATGGCGCTAATTCATCAAGTTTTGGGGCATTCTACTTATCATTGTCGTTGTTCATTTAACTTTCCCTTTGAACTTCCTAAATGGGACGTCTCACGAGCGATTCACGTGCAGTATAGCACAGCCGATGACGTCACGGGGGTTCCCTTTGAAGTCCTACGTCATTGCGTTTGATGTCGCGCTGTCGCGTGCGAAATGACGCGCGTCAAACGCTCTTTTAAACGTCCCGACGTATGTTTACAAGATGGGAGCCATGTTCAAACGAGAGTCAATAAACGAATAGCAGATTTTCATAAACAGGCTACAGTTCATTTAAATGTCACCAATGTTTATAGTCATCTAATGTAAACACAATTAAATTCCGTCCATTTTGAAAGCTTTAGAGCTACCGTGTATATAATCTAACAGGTGTCTGGGTAATGTATATAAACAGACTAAATATGATGTCCAAAGCCTGCTCTAATATATTATAAAGACAATATTTTAAGATTACCCCGATATTAGGACCAGTTCGGAGATTAAGGCTTAAAACTAATTACCTACCATCTTATTTCATAACATTAATGTTTTTAAAGCCAAATGTAAAGCCTATTCTATCAATGTTTTGTACTAATCAACTGCATGCCAGTCCTTTTAATTACTTTGTTTTTATTCTATTTTTACCTCTTTAAATGTCAATTTCTATTTCAGTTTTATCCATCAGGGCCGTATTGTGAAACAGTTTTTATACTGAATATGTTACCCTGTATAAATATATTTTATAAATAAATAAATCAAGGATACATTGAAAGAAATCAAGATCATAACATTGGAAATAAAATGAAAATACAATCATCACCCATTGTTGAGTAAGGTGCTTTTCAATCATTTGATGAAGCTTTAGAAAGTAGTAATTTTGTCAGACAGTGGAGTTTTAATTAAAATAAGGTCTTCCTAATTGTAAAGTTCTCAATGTATATGTTACAAATTTCTAGGGATGAATTAAATATAAAGACGTCCATGAATGTGTAGATCATCAAAAATATCCATACACCTTTTTGTTATATTTCGAGTAGATTGTTTGATATCATTTTTATCAAGTAAAGCAATTACATTACAACTCGGTGTCTGTGCTCTGGCGAGTAAAAGATCCCACCCATGGATGGGGTAAAATTTGTAAAACATAGTGAGGACTCCAAACCTTTGCATCATCTCATCATTATGTCTGCCTCTGGTAGCTGGTCATATAAGCTGACTAAGCTTCGGACCCAGTAGCATTGAGACATTGACAAGTCCCATTTTAAGACCATATCGAAATGAGGGCCAATTTTGGAATACATATAATTCATGTTTTAAGTCAAATTAAAACCACCTCACTATTAAGACCAGTGCCTAGGGTGGTCTTAATGGCGAGGTTCCGCTGTAATGTACTTGGAAATATCAGTAGTTTCAAATATACCGAAATTTGTATATTTATAGGCCTTAAGTATTATTTAAATTTTAATGTTGGCTGTTTCATGAATATAATGTATAATGTGCAGAAATATAAAAATAAAATGAATTATTATTTCCAGACAAATTGAACTAAACTATTACCAGAGTGAACCCCATTTTCTCACATAAATCATTTACTCACAGCTACCAAACTTTGGATCAGGTGACCTTAAACTTGACCAAATGAAGCTAAATGACTCCCTAATAGTTAAATCTGCTCTCAGTGATCCTTAAAACCTTTCCTACATTTAGATGTCAGTAACATGTCACCTAGCAAATCAGCAACATGATGGCGTCCAACATGTGCTCAAATCAAGAGACAATTTCTTGGCCCTTTTGCTAATTTATTCAGACAGATGGCGGTGCTGCAGCTGACCTTGGAGTGGTCACATGACAAGGTCAGGTGGTACACCTGTGCACCCCAAAATGGACGCTACACTCTACCTCACCCCCTTAATTTAACAAGCTGTGTTTTCAATTATTTTTGCAACATGTTAGCAAGCGTCATGGCTTGTCACAGATTTCTGGGCAATTATATTCAATTTTAAAACGCATTATTTTAATGGGATTCATTTTTACAATTCGATAGCAAAAATCTATCATCAGTTCATTTTGGTTTTGCATAAGAGTCGGTAGGTTTTTGAAATTTAATGAGTCAAATTGTAGCCCTGTATGATCTCCAAGTTGCATTTTTCGCACGCGTAGTAATATGACTTTTATATTATACCACATTGGTGAATTCATATTTTGGCATGTGGAGTAATTATAAAGTAAAGGGTTTTAGAATTAAGACCACATCAATATAAGACCACTTTCGTAATATGGAAAGTGGTCGCAATTTTATAGGTCTACCATAACGGCAAATCTGATATAATAAACTGTTTTCACTAGTGGAAAGTACTGGAAACATTTATGTAATATTACGGTGACGTATCTACTGTACACCATAAACCGCACACGAAATATTTGATCATATTTCATAGCCATTAAACCTTGAAAGTGACACAAGACAACACGTAAAAAAGTGCACGTCATGAAACGTACAGAAACACGTGTGGGCGCAGTGCAGTCCCCTTGTCGCATCCCTCTGTCTATTGTTTATACGTTTGCCACAGTTGCCGCAGTTGCCATGGCAATCAGAAGACATGAAATCTTTTAATGAGACAATCAGACCACGGGAAAACGGACAGGACACCGACAGACGTATGACAGGCGGACAGACGCCACGTGTATGTCAACACCCCATCCGCTGCGCTTGTCATTCAATCCAACTAGATTCAGGAATTGGCTTTCTAATTATTTCACCAAAACTGATAAAAGTCTGTTTCTTATAAGTCTGCCGTGTCCCTAACAAGCGTTCTAGTGTATAGAAGGTTTCTTGTTCATAAATTATCAAGTTTTGTTGATGGAATTTATAGCAGTCTATAGTGATGAAAGATGTGGTATATCTTATGATACTCCATCCATGACTCCATGCTCCATCGTACTATGTGTAATTAGTATACAAGGTATACTTGTAAGTAAGTAAGTAAGTGAGTAAGTAAGTATTTAAGCAAGGAGTAAGCAAGCAAGTAAACAAGTAAGCAAGTAAAAATCCGTAAGTAGTAAAACATGTTTAATTGTTATATATCTATCTACCTATCTATCTAACTGTCTATCTAACTATCTATCCATCTCTCCATCTATCTATCTATCTATCTATATATCTATCTATCTAACTATCTATCTATCTATTTCCAGTATTTGTCAAAAATCTGACTGTGCTATGTAAATTATATGCAGGTCCTACAAAATAGGTACTAATGTAACTGGCACCTTTAATAGTGTGAAAAGCTTTGACACTATTAACAAGATAGAGTAAAACTCATTTATATGCAAGCATTTATGTAATGATATGTAATTTCTAGAGAGGACTAACTACGTCATTGTGGATTCACTTTCAATAATGATTTGCAAATGAGTTCTCTTCATTAAAAATCCATTAGATTCTGCAGTAGCATAACTAGGTCACTAACTAGATAATATACCCTCATGTCATTGCATTCTTAGCTTGGGGTTATATACCCTGGGGAATAAGCTTCACCCTGGACAGATAGCTTATATGAGGGTTGAGGGTTTATTTCTCCCAAGAGATCTAGACCAAGGTGGTTTCAGTTGAAACTGTTGATAAAGTAATAAGTGCTTGAAAAGTTTGTTATTTCCATGGGAAAGTACATGGGTTTGGATAAAATGCATGGAAAACGCATAATTATAATGAGACAAATGTTTTGCGTTTATCCAGCTCATGGAAAACGCACGTGGCACATTGGGCCATGTAGAGCAACAGGTTATTATATAAATATTGAAATGTGACTAATTTTCCATTTGATAATCGATGATAATATAAGTCTTTATATAGTACAGTTAGTTTCAACTGTTTCATTAAAAAAACGGCCTGTCAATTTGAATCGAGACAATTTCTGCTATACCATGGAGTCACTGGCTATACGACTCAAAACTCTGGTTCATCCAAGCTCTAACTGCATCATTTCAAGAAATGAAAAATATGACATGGTGTTGCATGTTTATTGCAAATTTCTTACATTTACCAAAATTCCTTCTATGGATGCTAATTAACCACCCTGTAGTTAAATGGTTCATGTGCACTGTGAAGTCAGTCGGCTGCATGAGTCAACCAGTTTTATAAAATGACTGTATCTACGCATGGAGTCACTATATGAAAATGTTACATAATATGATTGCAATTGATACAATCTCGAGTGGCCAATTTATTCGTATGTATGTCACTATATGTAATATTCTAGCCATAGTGCACTTATTAAATATCTACAGTATGGATCAATAATATCATATGTATACTAGGATATATTGATAATTCGTTCAGGCAACTCAACTGACCATACAGGGGGTATAGCTCAGTGGCAGAGCATTCGACTGCAGATCGAGAGGTCACCGGTTCAACTCCGGTTGCCCCCTGAAATATTTTGGAATTGCAATAGAAGTGTCATATGCGATTGTCTGTGTATATATCTATCTATCTTTCTATATTCTATCTATCTATCTATCCGTGGACGTACTTCATCCATGATCTAAATATATTTCTCTCCTCATTCTTTTTTTTTTGCTTTATTTCTCTTTTGTGCTTTCTTTCTTTATTTATTTCTATCTAACTATCCATCTATCTATCTGTCTGTCTAACTATCCATCTATCTATCTGTCTGTCTAACTATCCATCTATCTATCTGTCTGTCTAACTATCCATCTATCTATCTGTCTGTCTATCTATCTATCTATCTACATATCTACCATCTATCTACCCATATATCTATCTATCTATCTATCTATCTAACTATCCATCTATCTATCTATCCATCTATCTATCTATCTATATATCTACCTATCTATCTAACTATCCATCTATCTATCTATCCATCTATATATATATATCTATCTATCTATCTACCTATCTACCTAACTATCTAACTATCTATCTATCTATCTATATATCTATATATCTATCCATATATCCATATATCCATCTATATATCTATCTATCTATCTACCTATCTATCTAACTATCCATCTATCTATCTATCCATCTATCTATCTATCTATATATCTATATATCTATCTACCTATCTATCTATCTATCTATCCATCTACCTATCTATCTATCTATCTATCTCTCTATCTCTCTATCTCTCTATCTATCTACCTATCTATCTATCTATCTATCTATCTGTCTTTCTATCTGTCTGTCTGTCTGTCACGCTGTCTATCTACATAAAATAAACATGAGACAGACTGTCTGAGAGACAACAAGACAGACAGGGGTCAGTGAAGGTGTCCAGAGAGGTCAAGACAGACACCTGAGCTGACCATTAGGCCCCTGGTGACAGACTGACCATCATCGAACTGACCACAAGTAACTGACCAGCTACATGTCAAGATATGATAAAGAGAGAAGCTGTGTTTCCAATTACTATTAGATGGCTCGGGCAGACTGAGAGAGAAAGAAGGAAGGAAAGAGAGAAGGAAGGAAAGAGAGAAGGAAGGAAGGAAAGAAAGAAAGAAAGAAAGAAAGAAAGAAAGAAAGAAAGAAAGAAAGAAAGAAAGAAAAAAGAAAGATAGATAGATAGCTAGATAGATAGATAGATAGATAGATGGATTGATAGATCGATGGATGGATAGATAGATAGACAGATAGATAGATAGATAGACAGACAGATAGATAGATTGATTGAAAGATCACATAAATTGAAGAATATTACAAAGTTAATAATCAATAACTAGATATGCCTAATTATTATTTCAGTAAAATAGGTCACAAGAGTTTTCCCCATTTTAAAAATAATTCAACTAAGTAAATTTTAATCAGTTGCATCATGTCTCTATGGTTGCATTTAATATAGTTTACACCACAAAGAATAATACCAGAGGTACATTAAACCATTTTAAGATTACCTTTATTTTCAACGCATGTTTTGAAGATTGGTTGATGTGAATTTTCTAAGTTGCAAATAATTATTCGTAACACATTTTGTAAACTATATTATTCTGTTGAATTGTTGCCTTTGAGTTTAAATTTCATTCTCAATTTACATCAATTTTCCATCTTATCCATGATAAATGTCTGAGTTATAAAAACTTAAATTGGTTTGATGGAATCTTAGATAACCAGAAATGAGAGATAGAAGGCAATCCATGTTTATAGTAGATTTTCATAGAATTCGAAATTAACATCCATGGACAATTGTGTTGCTATGGAAACTTGTATAAGCTCTACACATCAAAGGGGGTTTGGTTAGTAATTCAAAGATGTTATCCGCAGAATAGCTTGAAGTGGGGTACTCTGCAGACAATGTCGGTTGCAATTGGAATTGCACTGAAGTGGTTTCATCAAGAACTGGAATAAATATTTTGACTTTCTTTGATTAGACTTTTCTGCCAAAACAACACTGTCTGGTATGACAGGATTGCTCAAAGACAGTGTAAACTATGTTACTTATAAGACTATGAAGAGTGGATGGGCGGGGGGGGGGGGGTGTATTATGTTTAAGATATAGAGGAAACGTGTTGAAATAATTTAAAAGGGCAATATAGTGTTAATGTCATAAATTGAATACAAGTTGATCAAAACTGTTGTTAAGGTTTTGTTGTCAAAAAAAAAGTTTTGCAGCAGATTAATTGAAATCAGATGAAATATACAAATTAGAAATTTACAACGAAAAGCTTTATTTTAGCTTTACGTAAAATCATGAATTTCAAAATATCATTTCATACAGCCCCAGAAATGTTGGTGCACACCTAATGTCAATTCAATCATAAATCGCAAAGATTTACTTCTACTTTATTTTCACCCTCCCCCCCCCCCCCTCAAATCCAATATATATTCCCACCTACATATCAGCTGCCAATCTGGGCACTTGCAGAAGTAGCAGGGCCCTGGTCTATCAGTAATTGCATCTAAATGAACTGGAGAGTTTGTGTCAATGGTCATTAAGCTAAGATGCTTTCAAAAGAACCGAATCCTTGTGACCACTGAACTCTCACAGGTAATCAGCGACTACTACATTTCACCACGTCCACGACGCGCGCTGAGACGTGCTTCATGACGGCCCACCAAGACGCTGGAATGACGTAGAAAAGTAGGATATTATATAAATAGGAAAAACATGAGAAAATGAAGTAGATTTAAGATTATAATGTGATATGGAATGGTTATAGGAATTTGAACTGGTCAGAGATGTGGGGAAAGAAAGAAAGAAAGAAAGCAAAGAAGTAAGGAAGAAAGGAATTAAAGGAAGAAAGAAAGGAAGGAAGAAAGGAAGGAGTAAAGGAAGGAAGAAAGAAAGAAAGTAATGAATTAAGAAAGAAAGAAAGGAAGGAAGAAAGGAAGGAAGGAAGGAAGGAAGGAAGGAAGGAAGGAAGGAAGAAAGAAGAAGGAAAGGAAGAAAAAAAAATAAAGTAATGAATAATAATTAAGGATGAAAGAAAGAACGAAAGAAAGAATTAAGGAAGGAAGGAGGAAAGACGAAAGAAAGAAAGAAGAAAGAAAAAAGAAAGTAATGAATTAAGGAAGAAAGAAATAAAGGTCTAGGTGTGGGGAAGGAAATAAATAAATAGCGAACTATTCATAAATATACAAGCACGAAAAGCCCAAAGACTGCAAAGGATAAACTTGAACCAGGTAATCTGTGTATTAATCAAAAATCATAATTTAGGAGCAGCCCCCCTCACAACTTCTTGACTTTATGATAAATATCTATGAGGCTCGCGCCAATGGCGTTTGACAGGACGTCGCCGCACGTGCTACAAGACGCTGCATACGACGTTCTGGCGGACGTCATGAGGCTGCGTCGTGCGACATCAAAGGTAACTCAGCTCCCTCAAGAAATCGAAAATCCTTTTCACCCTCCCCCCCCCCCCCAGGCATGAAATAGAACATACGTTCACACGAAGTACACAAGACTGATTGGTCAAGTATAGAATGACCACTGCTACTGACCATTGCATCTAGAAGATGGCCTACTAGAGGGTGGGAAAACTTCAGATCTATACCCCCACATATTGCTTGACACCTGCAGGGGGTTTTTGGCCTCGACATGAAAAGGGGGTAGCTACTAGTACCCCTTTGATTCAAATGTAGCCCCGAGCAAAACACCTTCAAAACAAATGACCTTGTCAATGTTTATTATGTCCGTGGCAAAACAAATCTTATAGTGGTCAGTTCCAATCCTTGACCATTAACTGGACACTGCTAATTGCACTGTCCACTACTGAGACACCGACCAATTTCCATCTCCACTTCCCCATTTCTACTTCATTTCTTTTTCTCCATTTACCATAATTTCACACCACCATAGCAAATTACCTTTCTTCAATTACCACAGTGCTAAGTTGTGACAATGCAGATGTTTTATGAGCTAAATATGATAATTACTAAGTTTTGCTTTTTGTTAAACATATTGTCTCTTTTCATGCATTAGCCTACACTTCTGTAGCTATATATAGTCTATCTTTATTCTTTAAACATCTTGCCTGTCTTTAATATTTAGATAAACTTATTCGGCAATATATTGTGATAATTACTTATTATTTTGTTAAAACATATTGTCTCTTTTCATACACCTCCCTACATTGTCTATCTATCTTTCCACATCTTGTCTGTCTGTACTTGGCTGTTTTTGACAATATTTGTCTCTCTGAGCTGATTGGTTGAAACTCGGGTGTATCCCTTGCACCAATCTGATATGTTCTATATTGTTACTATGTTGACTATAATTTGCAAAATGTATTCACTTTGTTTGGTGCAAATAAACAAACTCAAAACAGTTTTCTAGTGCATTTTAATGTCTTATGTTTTACTGAATTTAGTTTCTTTTATTATCTAAGTAACTAATCTTGCATTTAAAATCAAATTGAGTTTCACAGTTTGAGGTTTTCTGTGGAAATAACCAGTTTATAATGACCCCTGCTACTGACTATGCACTATCAAGACCACCTCACTATTAAGACTACCTCACAATCAAGACCACCTCACTATTAAGACTACCTCACTATCAAGACCACCTCACTATTAAGACTACCTCACTATCAAGACCACCTCACTATTAAGACTACCTCACTATCAAGACCACCTCACTATTAAGACTACCTCACTATCAAGACCACCTCACTATTAAGACTACCTCACTATCAAGACCACCTCACTATTAAGACTACCTCACTATTAAGACCACCTTAATAAAAATTTATTCTTCTTCCTGAAATTACATACTAAATTATCATAAGGATTCTCATGCACAATAAAAATAATTTTAGGATGATACAAAATAGAGCCAGAGTAGAAAGTGTAGCATTTATTTGAAATATTTTAATAAAATAGCTCTAGAAATAGAGGTGTAATTTGACTCGCTGTATCTTAAAAATAAACAGGAATGTGACACACTGTGAACATGTAACAGTTTATTCAACTTATTAAATTTTGGCAGATTTTATCTTCGTAAACAGCCACTAAATGGCATCATTTCAGTGGAAACAGCTCAGCCCAGCAGGATGTTACAATAACTGTGAGGGGCTTTTGTGATAAAATGGCTTGGGTTGGCCTGATAATTCTAATATTATTAGCTGCAATCTGGCTATCTCGGTAAAATGTCAACCCCTATTAGTTCACCAACTCTTAGTTATCTGGACCACCTGAAGGTAGCGCTACTCACGCGTCACGTGACGTCATGACGTTACGTTACACGTCATGACGTTACGTTACACGTCATGACGCAACGTCATAACGCCATGACGTAACGTTACGACGTCAATTTGGACGTGAGGCGAGCACTCTGATGAGCAATAACCCCAGGTATATATATGACAATGTAGGTGGGGTCTGGGGCCTGCCACTGCATAGGACTCCCATATGAGGGGTCATCACACTCCCACCGAAGCAGGGGGTAAATATGATGATAACAAAAGGTAACACAGGGTAATACTTAGTAAGAGGGGAACCCAGCGTACCTTTTTACCCCATGTGGTTCAATAACACTTGGGAGTCATACATAGAATTAATTAGCTAACCCCAGGAATTCACTTGGACATACTGAGGTTTATTGAAAACTGCCCTCCCCAATTCAATTCTAATTTGCTCTCATATTATATTCTTATTAAGTGGCGTCCTCCTTATTGTGTGTCAGGGATATTGATAAAAGCAGTGAAAAGGCTCATTAAGACTGCTGGAATCTGTCACCATGGTTACGGCTTGATAATTAGGCCCAAATTTGTTTCCTTGGAGATTTTAGGTGTTTGGAGTTTCAGATTTTGTAAATTTACTTTCTTTAAAATAGTGTTTTATACAATGAAACATATTTTATTATTTACTTTTTAAAAATAATGTTTTACAATATCAATTAAAAACATGATTTTTAACAAAATGAATAATATATAAGCCTATATCTAAATAATAATTAAATACATAATGTTTCAGACATACCACATAGACATTAATTAAATATTTAAAAAATAACTTTGGACAAATTAACCAAAAGTAGACTGAACACCATGTAATCCAATTTCTCAAAAATTACAAATATGAAATTTATGAAAAAAGAATCAGGGGGCAACCGGAGTTGAACCGGTGACCTCTCGATCTGCAGTCGAATGCTCTGCCACTGAGCTATACCCCCTGTATAGTCACACATAGTCACATTACAGTGTTACTATACATAGTATCATACCATGGAAGTTTGAAATGAGTTGGCCAGGTGTTGCTTCACCTTTTTTTGTCAATGTTTGATCAGCCATATAAATATATTTATAGCTCACTGTGATTTGTGCATATTCATAAGCTTCATAATGTTATATGACACATTTTGACTAAGAAGATAGTCAGTATATGTGACTAATGACAAAAAGAGGACATTATCTATATAGGCTTATATAAGACTATAAGGCTGACTGACTACTTCGTTATATAAGCTTAATAACCAATTTGCTAGTCTAGATTTGCTAGTCTAGATAGTCAAACTGTCTAATTAGTTGACTGTTTTGTGAAATGTTTCGACTATAAAGTTAGTCAACTATGATTAATAAGTATAATTATATAGATAGTACTGATTGCAGCTGACTAACTTTGTTAGACTAACTTAACATTTCCATGGGTAGAAAATTAGTCAATGTTCTAGATAGTCAGAAAAAAAAGTGTATAAAAAGATAGTCAAAATGTCTAACAAGTTAACTATTTCGAGACTTTTAACTAGTAAGATAAATTATCAATAGCTATCAATATATACAAAAAAGAAACTACATTTAAATGATATACGAATCCATGTCTATATCCTAAATTATCATACAGTTTATTATCTAAAAGTCATTAAAGACAACACAATCTCAGCTCGTGCCAAAATACACGTAGGAACACACAGCTCACCTAAAAGGTGAAGAAATAACCTACTCGTCGCCAGAAAAGTGCTCTCAAAATCTTCATTGACAACGGCTAGGTCTTTTTATCAGTGATAAACTTATAACCTTGGACACATACAATAGGTAATACACACTTTCCGATAAGTTGTCAACAGTCAATTGCTTGAGAAAAACAAACACTTGACTGGAAATTCCATCATCAACTGTTGACAGTTCCCACATCTAGGCATAACCTTTTGATATCGTGTTTTTGTTTTGAATTTTATTAATGGATTTATTTGTTATTTTACTACTTCAGTGTACTTTTGTTTTGCAACTATAACAAACCACTGGGGCGGATCCAAAGAAGTTTTCATTCGGGGGGGGGGGGGGGGTTGACAAATTAAAATGTATTGCGGGAATCACTGCATTTTATTTTAATTAAATGTACTTAGCCAAGAAGTGGGGGGGGGGGGGGGGTTGCAACCCCATAAGCCCCTCACCCCCTCCCTAAATCCGCCACCTTATCGACACTATATACCTCAGCGATATTCTTTAACTTCAAGTAGAACTCAGCCATGACTGTATTACATCTAACCACTATATGTTTTTTTTTTCCTCCAACTTAAGTCCACCTGACTATTGTGCACCAATTCTGGCTATACGATGTGTCAGTATTGGCACTGTTAGACTTACAATTATATAATATATTATGTAATTAGATAAACATAGAGTACATAATGTCGAAATGATCATTTTTATCGAATGTTAAGAGTTTAGAACAGAACAAATTGACTCTATCAACTTGGCCTGTACCATAGTTCTAATGTCTGACTATAGGTGTCACCCTAAGCCAGTCTCACCTGCACAGGTGAGGGCTCCCTCTGTGAACAAAAACAAGAATGATATCAGAAAAAAAGGCCTGCTAATTTTCAGAACAAAATAACAGCCCAAAGAAAGATATGATGGAATATTAGTAAATTGAATGAGAGGTCTTCATAATAAACAGAAAAAAGTTGAAATCCTGTTGTTAAAACCACCCAATATCAAAATCAATTTTACGACAAAATGTCTAAAATTACTATTTAAAAAAAGTTCCATAATAAAATACCACTTCAATAATCTAAACCCAAAGTGTTATGTATGAATTTTCACTAAGCAATATCCAAATGTCAAACCACTCCACAAACATTTCTGACAGTCAAATGACCTATTCTGTAAGTTTATAATCAGATTACAAAAATCTCCACAATTTTCAAGCCCAAAATCTGATAATTAAACAAAACGAACAAGCCACGCTTCCTATATTTTGCTTGATCAGATTTGTATTATTATTTGATAAGGAGTAATCCTTTGACAGCATGACAATAGGTTTTAGGTATTAAGGTGACATGTCACGTGCTTAAAATATCGTAAATACATAATTCTATTGAATTTTCGTTAATTTTTATGTTAAACAGATTTTAAGGCACATATATTTGCATTATATGTTTGTAGTACCTCAGATTTTGTTGTACCTTCTAAAAAAAAAAAGTAAGAAAAATTAAATTTAAGTATAGACTGCACTCATGTTGCTGAACATTATAATTTATATTAGTCATTTATTTGTAAACTTGCTTGCATGCATATGATGTGGACTCCAAGCCTTATCATCTCATCATTACGTCTGCCTCTAGAAGCTGCATCATATAACCCTAAGGCCAGTAAAAGACCCCACCCATGGGGTAAATGTGTAACATGGTGGGGACTCCTAGCAGCCTTATCATCTCATCATTGCGTCTGCCTCTGGCAGCTGGTCATATAAGCTGACTAAGCTTAAGATATACTGACAAATAAAGGGAAAAATCCACTAAATACATTCAAGTTAGTTTGTAACTTTCCATGGTGTCACTGTGACAGGTAGGTGTGGCACCTGCAATTCAATCAAATCCTTATTAGAGAGAATTTACTTCGAGAGCAATTTATTGAGCAAACTCTAGGAGCATTAAGGTAGGAGTCCCTAATTTTGGGGTAAAAAATTAAAAGTTGATTCCTTAATTTCTATCATTCATTTGACTCGGTGAGCGATTAGTATTTTGATAGCAGGGATTTATACCTCCTTCGTGGAATATTAATACCACTTTGTGCTATACAGTCTTACTAAGTACCTCAATTACCAATTGAATTACCAACGTAATTACTAATTTCCTGGGCTAATTCTTGTAATACTAAAACAAGTTAGCTAAACAAGTGGACGAAGTATTGCAAAGAGACAATAATAAGAGTTCGATTCTCCGCCCCCAGACAAACTACCCATTGTTATGTGACGTCATTTTCTGCAAAGGGGTAATTGTTAAGGAACAATGTAGTTACGTAACTCACCTGAGCTACTGCTTTACCCCACTTCCCCATCCCCCCCCCCCCACCGTACACCTGTTGCATAAAGAATGATGTTATTGGAAATTTTCCACAAAAGAAAAAACTAATTTTCCTAACTATAAGTTAAAAGTATTTAATGCAAATATAGATAGATAGATAGATAGGAAGGTAGGTAGGTAGGTACATAGATAGATAGATAGACAGACAGATAGATAGATGGATAGATAGGAAGGTAGCTAGGTAGGTACATAGATAGATAGATAGATAGGTAGATAGGGTAGGTAGGCAGATAGGTTGGTAGGTTGGTAGATAGGTTGGTAGGTAGATAGATAGATAGATAGATAGATAGATAGGTAGATAGGTAGACAGATAGTCAGACAAATAGATATAGATAGACCCTCCTCCTTCTCCTCCTCCTCTGGTTTTAGCATCTATAGACATTTCAGCACTTGGGGCATCTTTTTGCTTCATTTGGCTTCAATGCAGCTGCATATACCTTTTGGTACCCCAACAATATGGTAGGTTCATTGACACCCCTTGTTAAAATCAGGTCACCTACCCTATATAGCTGTACATAATGAGTACAGTAATTCTACCCACAGGGCCAGTTCAACGTTAGGTCACCCAACACGCGTAATGTTACATAATATGACGTACTGACGCCATTTTGATTTAATTAAACCACTCAGACATATAGCTATAGCGATGAAGTGGGGATACCACCGGCCTAACACTAAAATGCTTTTGTCTCCTGAAGAAATATTGCCAAAAAGGATTATGAAATACTTTATGAATTAGCTGCATTAGGCTGTCATATGATATTCCAGGGCTACCCGCATTGCTATTGTATTACTTATCATATAGTGTCTTGCACTGGAAAAAAACAACTTTAGTTTTAACTTTTTATATTTATAAAATGCCTACTAAAGCTCTCTAGTTTTAATACATTAATTCATATCTCTATTGATTAAAAATATTTGCATTGACATATTGAAACCGTTATACCTACAATTCATTGACTCATTCATGCATTGACTCATTCATGCATACATTCATTCATGCATTCACTCATGCATGCATTCACTCATGCATGCATGTTTTCATGCATTCACTCATTCATGCATGCATTCATTCATGCATTCACTCATGCATTCATGCACTCATTCATTCATGCACTCCGCTCTAGTGGTAACTGCAATATTTTTTAGCTATACCGTGTTTCTTCGATTAGAAGCCGGGTCTAAAATAGAGGTCTGTCTCGTTTAGAGGCCGGGTCATAAGTAACCTAGAGCAAATATAAATTTAGTGTTATTATAACGTGAAATTGGCTCTCTGTAAAATAATAGAGGACCTGGGTTGATAACCAACAAAGTACGGTAAAATGCTGTGAATTATATCACATTCCTTTAAAAGGGAAAATCACTTTCTGGGAACACACGACCAATGTTATTATTTGCTGCGACAGCTTGTTCGCATATTAACACATTTTTTAACAATTTTCCTTTTTAATATCTCATTCCTTTTTCACCTCGAGTATAAATAAACATATCTTCTAACAATCTGTGTAAAAATAAAAATTGACAAAAATCCATGAGAACTGTGTCAGACTGCAGCAATTTCTTGTGAATTTCTCACATTTTTCACTCAATTGTCCTTTTCAAGCTGTCAGCCCAATTCTCAAGACCATACAGGGCTTTTTGAAATTGAAGTCATGAGAGCATAATTGCATGAAATTTGTATTACTACAAAAGTTAGTCTAGTATAAACTCCATTTATTATAGCAGTGGAGGTCTATCATTACTATCCTATATGAGCTTTTCGTGACCATTTCTGGCCTTTATCAATATCTCAGCAAGCTTTTGTCAGAGTTTTCAATGGATCTTTTACTAGAATTGTGATGGATGGTATTTTCTGTGAGTTTCTAATAAAGTAAGGTGAATTTTCCCAGGGTTCGTTGACAGCCAGGTTTCTATTCAATTCTTAAAGAGGAGGAGTAGCCAAGAAATTGAAACGGGGATAGATATATAGTTAGTTAGATAGATAGATAGATAGATAGACAGACATATAGATAGACAGAAAGAGAGATAGATAGAGAGATAGATAGATGGATAGATGGATAAAGAGATATAGAGATGGATAACCAGATAGATGGATAGATAGATAGATGGATATATAGATAGATAGAGAGATGGATAGATAGTATACATATAAGCGCAAGAAACAGCAATATATGTAAGTTATTAAGTAGCCCTCCCCTAAGTAAGTTATTAAGTAAGTATACATGGCCAATTGTGCTACGTGCGTTTCCCATGCGTTTGGATAAACGCATGGAAAACGCATGGTTTTTTCCTCATTATAATTAGCAAAAAACCATGCGTTTTCCATGCGTTTATCCTTCTCATGGAAAACGCACGTGGCACATTTGGCCATGTACCACTGACCTTTAAAACTGGATTACTAGTCATATTATATTTTAATAACTCAATATTTCATTAAATAAAGCTTTCAGATACAGCTAGATGACAGGTTTCGTACTTGGGAGATTTCTAAATGTTGTGTCCTGGTCTCAAGTTAATGGTTAGAATCATTGAGAGGGATAAAAGATTCAAATCTGTGGTTTGTTTAGCTTTAGGGTGAATCTTGGGGGGCAAGGCATGGAGTATGGGAAAAATCTTGACAAAAGGTTGTGAACAACTTGAAGAGTGGCACAAAATGAGGACAAAAAGACGACAAAATGGGAAAGAATGTCCAGAGGATAAAGTGGTTGGTACAGAGCTTGGAGGGATGAACATGAGATGATGGAGAGGGTTTTTGAGATGCAGGTAACGAGCATTGTGGGCAGGGCATGATATAGTGGTCAGGACATAAGTGTCTCCTACCACAAAGCTATAAGTCAGGGTGTCCCCCTCTTGAGCAGACATAATAAACGTCCTTTGACAAAAGGAGACACTGGCCAGGAGCACGCCTGTACGGCTATTCACGTGCAGCCAGCCGTGCGTGCATTGGTGACGCGCAAATAAAGCTTTATATCGTCCGTTTAAGCCATTTTCTCAGCAAAAATTGGTTGCTAAGCAAAAAAATTGAAGGACGTGTGAGTGAAATATTCTACCACACAACTTTCAGTCAACATGTGTTCAACATTTTGGGTTGTATCGTCAAGGGGGGCTATTTTTGTTGCGTTTTGCCCTCAGCGGACGATCAGCAGCTATCCGACGCGCTCGGTTAAGCACTCATGCCTGACATATGTCCAAGAAGATGATACCGCAAGCCAGGACGGGGAGGACGCGCGTTCCCACGCCATGAGCATCCCAAGCGTGTAACAATCTGGATATCTCATCTTCATATCTGATTCTCTGGAGCTTCTTTAATAAGGCCACTTAAGGCAAGGGCCTTTGTGGTGGGGTTAGGGACACTCGGGTTGAAGTATGCGGTTTCCAAGATGAAGGTTTGCTGGACAGACAGATAGATATAGACATGTCAATGTGATGACAGACTGACAAACAGACATCCTGAGGGACAGACATACACATATCCAGATCATGATCCTATCACAAACACAGACAAACAGACTTTCCAACCTAAATATCCCTAGTTCCATCAGTTACACAAATATGACAAAGACAGACAACCTGTCTATGGACAAAGAACAGGGACAGACAAACAGAGATTTAAACATATGTAATTAAGACACTGGGACAGACACACACGCATGTATGATAGTACAGAGAAACAAACATGAAAAATATCAAACTAATTCTGAGGGGTTTAATTATATTAATGTATTGTATGGTAATGTATTGCACTGCATGGCATTCTCTCCTCTCCTCTCCTCTCCTCTCCTCTCCTCTCCTCTCCTCTCCTCTCCTCTCCTCTCCTCTCCTCTCCTCTCCTCTCCTCTCCTCTCCTCTCCTCTCCTCTCCTCTCCTCTCCTCTCCTCTCCTCTCCTCTCCTCTCCTCTCCTCTCCTCTCCTCTCCTGCCCTTTTTTATTCTCTTCTCTTCTCTTCTCTTCTCTTCTCTTCTCTTCTCTTCTCTTCTCTTCTCTTCTCTTCTCTTCTCTTCTCTTCTCTTCTCTTCTCTTCTATTCTATTCTCTTCTCTTCTCACCAATGTTTCTTCCAAGATAGAACATATTGCAATCCACATTCCCAGTGTCCGCACCATCCATGCCCACCTGTATGTGCAATAAACACCACAATGGTAGCCCGTGTATCCCATGATAATAGGACTGGATATGGTGTGGATTTTGTGGTGGCATTTTCCCACACAAGTTGCATCTGTTGGCAGATCTGATTTTGTAATGGGCAATATAAGATGCACCTGTTTATTCTTCGCCAGAATATATTGCTTGTCAGATTTCACTGGTTCAGTGAATGAGCTGTTGAAATCGCCTGTGAGAATGAATCTTTGGGTGGCAGTATATACACACAAGGTGTTGCATTAACTCGCATGTGTTCGTATACAAGCCGGGTCTTTTTAAATTTAATATACGTCTGTTTATTATTCGCTTTAGATCTTAAAGCATTTTTCTCCAGTTTAGAAATAAATTATGAAGTCATCTCCTCAAAGGTTATAAAATGTTCAAAAATTTTAGAATTATAATATATATAGATATCTATATAATGGTGAAAGAATAGGTTTTCTGCTGTGAATTCATGGAATTGATAAGTCAGGCACTCAGTCAGTCAGGTAATCAGTCAGTCAGTCAGTCAGTCAGTAAGTACAGAAAAGGCAGCCAGTCAGACAGTCAGCCAGCCAGCCAGCCAATCAGCCAGCCAGTCAGTCAGTTTAGTCAGTTATTTAGTTTTATACTTTTGTTTAGCTCATGGGCCCCGTTTTAGGGGGGGGGGACAGGGGGACAAGTCCCCCCACTTTTTTTGTACCAACATAACGATTTGACTGTTGGTGTCCAGAATAAAGGTCAATATGTCCCCCCCACATTTTGAAATGAAACGGGGCCCCTGGTTTAGCTGATAATGCTGCATTTTTGTCTAATGCTCGTATTTTACTATTTTGATATTTCCAAATTACATCTTGCTTCTATATAGTACTCCAGATCATTATTTGTGTATACACCATATAGCCAGTCTATAGAGCAAAACCATTCTAACTGCATATCGAATTTTGTGCACATGAACCTACAAAATGCATTCATTCCATGCTTATTAAACCAAACTCATTAGGTGCGTGTGTCCCACACCTGTTCAGGGACATGCATAAACCAATTTTTGGCCACAGGTGAATTCCATTAAAGAGCTATTTCCACAATGAATGCATTCCCGTGCATGTGAATATAATGATCTCTGACGCTAGGGGGAGGGTTGCTAGCGTCCTCATTTGCATGACGTCCAGAACGACGTTAATCGAGCGTAACCCACGACGCTGCACGTGCTAACGCCAGTGACGTCATTGGCCAAGTCGCGTGCTGCGAGATTTCGACGAGAAAGAAAACTTACGAAAAACAATTAAACTTTTAATAGGAAAAATATATTAGGAATTTAAGTTTTTTGAAAAATGGAAGTTTTATTGAATAGTTTTTACTGAGCAATTTTGACACCAATTAATTGTTGCATATTTTTAATTTCAAATATATCTATTTCAATCTTTTGCATACTTTTTCCAATAGATAGATTTTGCATTATCCCAGCTTATAATTAAATTAAATTTCAAACTCCAATCACAGACTTTCAATTGAGTGCACGCGTCTAAACAATGATTATGATAACTAGACAAAAGGTTTACTGATAAATACATTTCATATCTTCAAATCACTTTTCATATCTCTGCCATATTGAAATGGCGTCCCAAGCATTATGGAGAGTGCTCGAAATTGATAATTAATAGAGTCACTGGAGTGGATCAATAATCCAGATATGCTCAAAGTTTGATTTATGATATATAAAAGCAATTATATATTTGATGAGAATGATAGAACGTAATATTGGATTTATTATTTACTGAAACACCTGCCCCATAAACATTTGGTTGTTCCAATTTTATTTTTGTAATGTCCTATCTTTTATTAATTTATCCTACTAGAGCTTTCTTTTTTTCTTTCTTTTATACTTTGTTCTTTCTTTATATATTTATTTTTCTTCTTGCTATATTTCTTTCTAAAAAAAAATATATATATATATCTTTCTGTCTGTCTTTATTTCGTTCTTCTTTCTTTCTTTCTTTAACCTTAAAATTTTTAAATTAATAATGCTTTCATTAAAAAAAAGTCTGAAAATGCCTAATTTTAAATCGCTATTATTAAATTTCAATTATAATTCCATGTGGACCTGCATTTTTTTCTTCATTATACTGTTAATATCCATATACACCCAGAACAGGTGAGTGGCTTCCAATGTTTACTCTGCTAAAAAGAAATGAGATAATTATTTCAGATAATTGCTCATTTTAGATGAAGTGGGCTGACCTGGGCCAAAACCATCAACTGGCCATGTGGACAACATCTTGGGCTTCACTGAGGCGGAAATGCTGCGTAATTGTTTACAGCTGATACCATGGCAACGCCTGCTTAATTGCGCATGCGTGTACCTTAATGATAATTGGGGGCTTGTGGGCAGACTTCCAAAATTCACAATTTTATTACCAGGGTTTTTGTGAATTTCATGAATAGAATAGCTAATAGAATAGAATAGATTCTTAAATTAGCATAGGTTTTACAATTTTGTTGCCAAGGTTTTTGTGAAAATAAGAATATAATAGAATCATATTCGATTTCTCCTCTCTGCTCTCCTCTGCTCTCCTCTGCTCTCCTCTGCTCTCCTCTCCTCTCCTGTCCTCTCCTCTCCTCTCCTCTCCTCTCCTCTCCTCTCCTCTCCTCTCCTCTCCTCTCCTCTCCTCTCCTCTCCTCTCCTCTCCTCTCCTCTCCTCTCCTCTCCTCTCCTCTCCTCTCCTCTCCTCTCCTCTCCTCTCCTCTCCTCTCCTCTCCTCTCCTCTCCTCTCCTCTCCTCTCCTCTCCTCCATCCATGCATTCATGCATGTACATTGATGATAATAATTCTAAGCAGGACGCTGGCTATTATTTCACTAATTGGCCACTGACAAGTGACCAGCGTCCACTCATGGTCAGCCAGGATGTTGACAGACTAGCAGCGAGATGCCATCACTCATATAATGAGATATTAAAGGATTAAATTCTCTCTCAATTGCCCATTAGCATGAAAACTGTGAGAAAATAGAATAACACAGTTTGGCATGTGCTGGTCAATTAGCATAGAGTGTGGACATCCTTTGTGCATTGTTGTTTTTCTTGCTTTTTTCTAAAATAAAAAGTAATGTATTTATTTTTGTATCAAGGCAGAGGGGGGAGGGGGGGGGGAGTACTTACTTATCATACTTACTGATCATACTTATCATGCTGACTTGTCATACTTACTTATTACAATTTCTTATCATACTTACTTATTATACTTACCATACTAACTTATTCATAACATTCTCTTTCATTTCAGATCTTTTTTTTTCCCTATATCTTTCATTTATTCTCACTTTCTTATTCCTTCCTTCCTTCCTTCCTTCCTTCCTTCCTTCCTTCCTTCCTTCCTTCCTTCCTTCCTTCCTTCCTTCCTTCCTTCCTTCCTTCCTTCCTTCCTTCAGTCTTTCTTTCAGTCTTTCAGTCAGTCTTTCAGTCTTTCTTTCAGTCTTTCTTTCAGTCTTTCAGTCTTTCAGTCTTTCCTTCTAACACTGACAGTTAATTGCCATTTTTACACACCCAGTTACAAAGCTTGCACTTTGCTTGCATTGCATAACATGGCATCCCCAACATTCCATGCAGGGGATCGAAAGCTCTTTTGGGATCAATTTGGATCCACCAAGCCTCCTTTGCCAATTAAAATCCCTCATTACCCTACTAGCACCACTATAATTAAATAACTTCACGTAACATTCCGCTACTTCGCGAGTGGGGGTAAAATCTAGATCCAATTTGTTCAGAAAGGTGAAAAATTCGTCAAAACGTCGCTGTTGGATCTTGGCACCTCATTTATAATGACGCTGCGTTGCCAGCGTCATAGGACGTCGCGACGCTCAAAAGTGCGCTGGAACGTAGCGTCATGAGCGTCATGAGCGTCATGGCATGCATTGTATGGACGTAATGGTTGCATAATAATGGCTACGCATGACGTCATTGGCGTAGGTTTATCCACACATGCGTGAAATGGCTCAAATGAGTGCATGCAAGTGCGTGATGACAATGCGTGATGGAAAATATGGCTGAAAGTAGATTTGCACTCTAGTGATGCCCATAAAATAAAAATTTGAAAAGAAAAGTAAGCGATGAAATAATGAATGCATTGTCACGAAAGAAAGAAAGTTATCAGCCAGAAAGTAAGAAATAAAGAAATAAAATATAAAAGCAGGAAAGAAAGAAAGAACTGAAAACGTTATCCATGCACTATGTATTTCCAGAGGCAAAAGTAACGATGAGATGGTGAAGTTTAATAATATATAGCTATGCATAGCTTCTTGTAAAATAAGACCAAAAAATAAATAAAATTACAGTATGCATTTGCTGTCAAATAATTACAGAATTCAGACTCATGTTTAAATTATAATAACTAATTTGGAAGTAATTAAACCCCAATGTACACTAAATGGAATCTAATTACTTTTCTCTAGTCGTGAATTAAATTGCAATTAAATTGTGTCTGTTTAATCTAATGAGGTTGCATTGTTTCCTAGTTATAAATTTCCCGTTGGCATTTCTTGTTTGGTTTAGCATTTTCCACTACAAATTGAACTTCAAATATCTCCAGGCAAATAGCTGACTCTGTAGTGTTTTGGGAGACATAATAGAATGTTTCTAAATCCGGTGACTAATTTATTCCATGTAAACAAAGCATGCGGGTCATCTAAGACTCACCCTAAAAGGGGTGGGATACCATTTCTGTGATTGGCAGGGGGGTATTTTAAGCCTCCAGGAAGAGGTTCTATGTTTGGGGAAATTCTTGAAAATTCTTGAACAAAGGCAACAGTGTATAGGGACAACGTTTCCTGGCTATTGTTAAGACGATGCGTCTCCATTGTCTTAGAACGCCACACGTGCTGGCGGGACGTTGCTTTGCCTTTTGAAGACGCTGTGCCATTTTCCTTTGATGTTGGACATCCTTCTTAAAACTGTTGTTTCAGCAGTCACCAACGGCTTAAAGTCTCTGTCTTGCAGACAAAAAAGATGCCCGGCAAACAGTAAATTATCCCAGTGCAATATTGGTCCCAGGCCTATCATTTAAACCCCGCTGTGCCCTTTTACAGCTATTTCTAGTAAGGGCATATTGTTCGGAGTTCCTATAAACCTCTAATTGCCTCAAATTGATTTCCTTAACTTTGATGTTTAAGGAATCAATATTAAACGGTTGGACGGATTTCCAGGATGGTCATTTTCGTGTCATGGAAATTCTTTGGGATGTTGTGACCCCCTAGTACTTTAATGTGGCTTTTTCCCTCAAATTAAATGAAAAGAAAAGTAGTAAAAATTCTTTAAATCGGTACTTCCGGCAATTGATACAAATAGAAAAAAAAATGTAACGAAAAGGAATGTATTATTTGCGACACCTTTCAAATATTATTTTGATAATTTAATTCTAAAATAAACATGCATTCCATCTCTTGCAACATTATATACAACATTCATGGCATCGTATTCTGTATTATCATCATTACGTCTGCCTTGCAGCTTAAATAAGTTTTTGATGTCAGCTTAGTATCTACTGATCTGAGTCACTTAAATATTCACCTCTGTCCCTGTATTTTCCTTTGGTTATTCACAAAGTAATAATATTCTGAGCATTTCTACTGAGCCACTCAGTATGCCTAGGCCTACGTAATGATGAGATCATCATTGAGATGCATGTATAGTGATTCAAGGGTTAGAGAATTGAAAACTTTAACTCTTGTCACCAGCAAAAATGGTTTTCATTAATCTAATTCTGGTTTGTAAATCAAAATTTTATGATATATATATACAGTTAGTTTCATAAAATATGGTCGACTCTAGACAGCTGTAGCAGCCTATTCCTGGCTGTAGCTCTATAACTGGCCTTGGAGAAATTTGACCTCATTTTTCCAAGAACTGGCTAAAGCCATCTGCCTTTGTCCATTCCTAACTTAAAGTAATTTTATGTATAATTATAATGTTTTTTAGATTTTCTATACATGTAGCCTATACTTTATAATTATGCTTAATTTATCTTAGTCGCTGTAGTTTTATCCTGTATATTTTTGTGTATATTTTCTATGCTTACATGTATTATATTTTTTAATCTCTTATCAATTTATTGTACATAGTTTTTATGGTAGTGTATGAACCTTTTACTAACAGGAGGGCCCTATGGAATATAAGTGTTACACTTAATAGGTTTTACCCTCAAGTTTATCTATCTTTCTAAAGTCGGCTTACACTGAAAAAAATCTAAACCTTGGTAAATGTATGAAATGTTTTTAAAATATCATAAGTGTACAAATAAATATGCATAACTCTCAACTTATGCACACAATGGTGCTGCATGTACTTTTAGATCTGGCTTTTTAGTAGCCAGCTACAGCCAGAGATTTCCGTTTAGTGGAAGGTAGCATAGTATAGCAGAAGTTATCTAAATTGTGCAGGTTTAATTTGACAGGCCGTTTTTAATAAAACTAAGGTTTGGCTCTAATACCTATCATCTCGTCATTACATCAGCCACTTACAGTCTCTCAACAAGTTGACCACAACTGAACGTGGATGAGCTGCTGTAATCAAGCCGATGTAATGTAAGCAATCTGAGCTGATTCCATGCCATCTAAAAAGCTAAATTAAGTCTGTTCTTAACGTTACCCTCACCTATAGTTCTAAATGAGAAGTCCGTTTTGATCGAACATGTTGAATTTATGATGAAATACTGTATATAGCTCTTGTTACTGAACAAGTGCCACAGCATAGTAGCTGGTTCCAGGCACGAGGTTAGCTACTTCAGGATTTTGGTCTAGCTTTACTAGACACATCATACCAAATTAGTCTGGGTATTGAACCCAGATATATATGCTGGACTATGTCATCTCATATTAGTGAGAAATGACGGATGAATCTTGTTCATTAAATAATCACTTGGACACAAATATAACATTTGAAACACATTTATTCAACAGCATTATGCATTCATTTATACTTCGATACTGAACAACATTCATTATAGAGATCTGTACAAAGGATTTCTGGAGATCCATGACAATTTGTGACACATTTTGGGCAAAATGTACATTTAACATCAAGATAAGTAGTTTCACAATATCTAATCTAATCAGGTACAAGAGTATTTTAAGTAACGAGGCCGCAAGTACAAACCATACTTAAGTACAATTTGGAGTTAAGTACAGTTTTGAGACAATAGTCTAGCACACTAATGCAACTAAGTTCACAAGACACAACATGGACTACATTACAACTAAAAAGCACCGGAATGAGGTAAAATATCATCGATTAATTCTGTACATATCAACAAAACTTTTTAAACTGAATATTTTCAACACACGTAAGTTTCACATGCACACATAAAATGTAACATTCACACACATAACATGAAATTTCACATTCACAAACAAAGCAATAGTCTTTCTTTAAGTACTGTCATGCAACTAAAATTGCAAGAAACACAGTGTTCAAGTGTTTTGGTTCAAGTGAAAAATCTTGGAAGAGCTCTGGAACTTCGAAAAAGTTCTATCAGAAGTGCCGTAGTTTAGTGGGTGTTTGCAGCTCACCAGGGGCGCCACATGTTCTCTGATATGATCGGCTGGTTTACAATCGGTCGAAGTGGCAATTTTCTGGCTTGTGAAGAGAATTCTTTTGGAGAGGGGGTAGATTGTTTGTAGGGGTGAAATGCCCTTTGTTTACGTTCAGTTTCCTCCAATCGTCTTCTCATGGCGTCATGCTGGTCGACGTAAATCCCAGTGACGTCATTATGGTTAAGGTCTTTCCCCGGTGGTGGGCTCATGCTTGGAGATGAGCTTCTGCTACTGTTTGGACTAGGAGTTGGGGGGTATGGGTGCATGTTTGTGTTGTAGGAATACCCAGGTACCATGAGAAGAGGGGGATTCCCCGGATTACTGTTGGGGTTTCCCTGGGGATTCCCTTGCAGCACGTGCGATGCAGTGCCGTCTAGCGGATTTCCTGGTAAGTTGACCAACTGGGTCGTGGCTGGAATCTGAACTTGAACTGGCTGCATAAGTTGAGTTTGTTGATGAACTGGGTGGATTTGAGTGTTCTGGGTTACGTAATTGACGTTGCCAAGGTAACCGTTTACCATAGAAGTTTGAGCTGTGACGTTGTTGACTTTCTGGACGCAGCCCATCAAGTGGTTCATCAAGCGATTTCTGACATTCGGTTCCAAACCGTCAATGGAGGTCAAGTATCTTCCCACTTCGCCAGCGCACTCTTGGTAACCACTGCAGTATTTTTCCAAAACTGATGAATCCGTTGTCATGGCAGCTGAAAAAATAAATAAAGAATAGCCATTAAAAAGATGTCAATTTCTTATAGTTAAAATTAATTTTCAAAAAATGATTTCATAACTGGCAATATAATACTAAGTAGTAATTCAGAGTCAGGCTTATATTTTTGCTGTTATTTTATGTGTAAAGCTGGCTATTACAGTTAAAACTACTCTTCTTATCCTAAATTTAAAGAAATGTTACTCATAATGTATGCATAGATAACCAGTTATGTTGCATATTATCATAGAACGGTCGAACTATAATTCAAATTTTAGACCTAAACTTCCAAATATTCTTCACAAAGTAATTCTATTCATAGCCCAAACCCCAGTGGAATATATTCAAAAGCATATTTCTGATAAAGCTTTGCTATTTGTATCCACCCTACCACAGATGAGTGTAGATATGACACGTTTCAGATAAGAACCATTTTCTGAAGTTTGTCACTTCACAGGGGTGCCATATACCCCAGGAGAGGGGTTTTATCTTTGCTTTCACCCCATGTGACTGCCCCTCCTATATATGTCATGTAAATGTCACGATATTTATCATGAAGTTATCACTTCTGACATTACACAAAATACCCCACTTTCATCTTCGCGTGGTAGAGTACTTTCATGCGCAAGATTTTATCATAAATATACGTTAATTGCAGTTAATTAACATTACTCTAATATTTAATAAACAGAGCTACTGATAATTGCACTTCCTTTGAAGTTAGCCTGTGATTAGGTTATCTGCAATATGCATTAGTCATGCCGTAAATTTAAATTTTAGACTTGTTTATAAATAATGTTACCTTAGTTTAATTGATGTCTTAATTTAAACCTAATTCACATATATTTATATATATTTTTGATTATTTAAGACTTTAGGTGAACTTAGCATTTATAGTATTTGCTAGAAAGGTTCATACTAAGTTTGAGACTTTCTCAAGTATTAGAAAGCCACAATGAGCTAATCTGAATACGAGAAAGAGCACGTGCTCTCAAGACGCTCGCCTTCTCTTTGATGTCGGGGCGTCATGACGTCGTGACGTCGCGAATGACGCTCTTTGTAACGTACACCGGCGTCACAAGCAAAGCAACTGTAACCTTTTGTTAAATCTTGTCTTTGAGAATTCTTTGATAGTTTTCAAGTGTCTCTAGAATTTTGTTACACACTGTTGCAGTAAACACAACAATGGCGATGCTCACTTGTTCACAATAGGTATCTTGTTCATTCAAAATATCAAACGGAGTTCGGCACAATAACTCGATTGTAAGTTACAAAGTTTTCCTTTTCAAACTAATGTAAACAAAACACATCCAATAATTATTTTACACCTAAGTTTACAAGAGTTACAATGCTGGGTAGCATATCAAAGGGAAAACACCTGTTCTGTAAATTATGCAACATTACTGTAAATTATGCAACATTACTGTAAATTATGTAAACTGTAAGAGAAAGAGTTGTTTTTATGGTTAGCTTGTTAAACTTCTATTGTCTAGTCTAGGAAATTAATTAGACGTATCAATGCTAATTAGCAACTATACTTTTGTTTGTATTGACATTGTTTGTAATTAGTAATACGACTGTAAAATGGTAATTGATAAAATGGTAAAAAAGAGTAATGTAATTATGCTTACCAGACATTTGCTGACGTTGTACACTTCTCAGATGTTTGACAGTCATTTCTAAAATATCAGCTTTTTCGAGTTTGGAATATCTTGAAGTCTGGAAATAAATAAATAATTGAAATAAATAAACAAATAAATAAAAAGAATACTTATTTTTGTGTTACTCCATGTCTTGACCTCATTAAATAAATTTTCTTATAATAGGTCAGCCACCTGTTACCATAGCAACAGGTGGAATAATTCAGAGTAAAATTCTTTAAAGTGTCATTGAAGAAAATACCACTTGTCAACATGTAAAAAATTACGAAATGGCATAATTTTTGATCTTAATAAACAGTAATTGCAAAACTGACAACGTGAATAATGAGTTCCATTAAATAAAACTCCAATCGTGGGAAAATAGTTACTAAATTTGACACGCTGCTAAGAATTTAAACAGAGAATAAAAAATGGAGTAAAATTGCTCATAAATCATGATAAGTGCCATTATAGCATTCAGCAGAAAATTTCAGGAATAAGTAATATGTAGGGCATTACCAAAATCTGAAAAATACCTCAAATATATTGCGCACGCCATATTTATAAACACGTTTAATAAAATAAACATACATAAGTACAGTAAATTAAAGTATATACTTACATCTCTTTTAAGAGCATCCAAAACGAGTGTCTTGAGCAGGTTGAGGGATTCATTAATTCTTGCTCTTCGCCTCTTTTCCATCAAAGGCTTGTTAGCCTAAAAACAAACAAAACAATTTCATCATGAAATGTAATTCTAAACACAAGATGCAACTTAAATTTATTAACCTTTTATAATTTGTTGATAACGTGTGTCAGTGAAATTCTTCAATATTAATGAGTTAAAACTAAGTAAGAAGACTGGTTGATGACATGCGAAATTAATTTCAATATCTCTGACACTTAACAATATAAAATATGCTAGAAAAAAAAAATATGTAAGTTTTAGTGACACTGACAGACACCAATAGTTAGGCATATCCTAGAAGTTATGTAAATTAATATTAGCAATATTTACCTTTCTTAGTTCACTTGCAGACAAGTTTGACCTGCACTCATCGCCACTGTCGGACAAATCAGATGCCATTGCAGTCGTTTTATGTCTTATTAATGAGTATCCGAGTTAGTTAGTGCAAAGCACTGTATCCAAAGAGTTCCAGTCTCAAAGTGTGCCTAGTAAACAGTCACAAGTCTGTAGTTCTGCTGGTCACGAGTCCGGAGAAATGGTCACAAGTCCAGCACGAGTTATTCTGACCGTCAAAATGACGTGGTCACTTTTATAAGTCCACAAAATGTCAACAGAAACTGGCAGAAAAGTTCCCACGCTCGAATTCCTTCACTACTGACCAATCGGGTAGCGAGAAACTGGGACTAGGCGCGGCTCGATATGCATGCGTGCACGCGCACCTGTTGCTCGCCCCTGATTGGTCCATGACGCCACTATGCAAATGAGATTAACATTGAGTGACGGGTTGCTGTAATGTTGTTTACAAGCCACGTGCTGCCGTGACGTGGGAAAGCCACACCCCCCAACGTCAAAAACGGCCAAAAGAGCGTGAATTCAGTGAAATGTTATGTAAACAAGGGGGAGATAAGGGACATGGGGTTGACTCGTGGTGGTCACCCTTCTGCCACCCCCGACCACCCTGGCCAAAAGTTCCAAGCTGTCCTCTGCCTTGTGGCCTTACACCCGTGAGAAATTTCTGAATAAACTGCAGTTTTGTCACTCAAATGAAGGACCTTTGCAGAGCCTTTAAGTTCCATCTTGGACTAAAGTTCCATGGTCTAATCATGGATTCAATGCAGACCTAGGTCTAGATGCTCTACCGATTTAATGCAGACCCTGTTAACTGAAATATCTTTCATTATAAAATCCAATTAATTCTCCCAATACTATTAGGTTGATAATACAGGAAGTTTCTTATCATATTTCTCAGTTATTCATAATTTTATTTATCTTTATGTGACTTTGGAGGCAATATATAACCCGGCTCTTTTGTTATGTAACTGATATTCTACGATAGACATGGCGTGTACTCAAAGCCTTATCATCTCATCATTACATCTGCCTCTAACAACAATTGAATATGTAAGCTGTTATGACGTAGGACTTGGTTGAGTGGATTGTCTGGTTCATCCAAGGTCTAGCTGACTGACTGACTGACTGGCTGACTGACTGATTGACCCAATTGACTGACTAACTGACTGGCTGAGTGACTGAGTGACTGTTACTTCATATCAACAGTGAACATTACATTATCGTAACCAAAAACTTCAAAATAACCCCAGTTGTCATCACGAAACTTCAAGTAATTGTGGTGTCAGTTTGTTTTGACAACTTCATATTTCGTCCTAATATGGGAGCATGCGAGACATGTGGCAAATCTTTTCATCATGACACTCCATACTTTCGCAGATAGCGGGGTTTTGATCCCTTTTGAAAACACTTGACCTTGAGAATTCTTTTCTAATGTGAGCTTGGGAAATTTTGAGATAAAAGTGGGGTTATGGGAACAAGATAAGAAATGGCCAAGGTCATAATTGTATTATTGTCTTTTCTTGGTTATGCACTTGTCCGACAAACTGCCTCATCACGACTTGCAAATGACAGCAATGTTTCGGTCTAGTCATATACAGCTGTACTGTATTTTCTCGATTAGAAGCCGGGTCTTAAATATTGGCCGGTCCTAGAGTGACCTTGTAAAGTATTTTTATTGAATTATAATTTAAAGCCAGGAACCTAATCAGCTTTAATCGTAATATTTATGAATGTGCTGGTATATGACAAAAAAATGTCTATCTATCTATCTATCTATCTGTCTATCTATCTATCTATCTATCTATCTATCTATCTATCTATCTTCCTGTCTATCTATCTATCTATCTATCTATCTATCTATCTATCTATCTATCTGTCTGTCTGTCTGCCTGTCTGTCTAGCTGTCTAGCTGTCTGTCTGTCTATCTGTCTATCTATCCATCTATCTATCTATTCATATTTGAAGCAGGAAGACACCCTGGGGGTGGAAGGGGGTGAAAAACGGGGGTAGTAGGGAGGACGACACACCCCTTGACCACCTTGACCCCTTGAGGTGACCTCTGACCCCAGGACCCTCCCCTCACTGACCACTGAGTGACCACTGTCACTGGGGTATCCAAGGCTCTGCAAGTGTTGTCCAGTCTCACCGGTCTTTGGTCAGTTTTGGGCTTGCAAAAGTGATTACATATTTTAATGTCTATTTGTGTCAAAACAAATATGTATACTGAAAGATGGCTCAATAAATAAAGAATAAAAAAACGTAAATTTGTGAAAATATTGACAAATTTGAAAACAACTATTACTATAGATGCATAATTTATAAAGTAACAAATGTATGGTTTGGACTCCACTTGGAAATAATCATCTCATCATTATGTCTGCCGCTTGAAAAAGGTCATGGAAGCCGACTAAATCCATGTATATAAACAATACAATGCTTTCTCAATGAATGCAATATAATAATAATATTTCATAATTATCAAAATAATGCCATGATGAGCACTCCATATAATATATATTTCAAATAACTTTATGAATATATACTTAAATAAAAATCCTTTGCCGTATTGCATATCGCATTATTTTCAATTAATTGTAGGCCCCGGCCTTTATTCTAGTCCCGGCTTGTATTTGAGGAAATATAGTGGCAGCTAAGTGACCACTGGAGCACACTTGCCCCCATGAAGTGGTAGTGCAGGGGTGTACACTGCAGAGACAGTGCACCTATGTACCCCTTCCCACAACCCTGTCTCATGGACACCCCTTTTTAGAATTCTGCACCCCTCTTAGAATGTAGAGCCTAATAGGGGGTGATAAACTCGTGCTTCTAATCCTGGGAATTTGGCTCTATTGGAATGCAGGGGGTTCCTGGGAAAGGACCTGACTCTGGGGTCTCGTGTGGCGCCCCTTGAGCTAGTGTCACCCTTCGACCCCTCTGGCAACTGGGGCGGAAAAAGGCTGAGAGTACAGGGGGGGGGAGTAGTAGTGAAGGACAGAACAGTTGTCTCACACTCTTAGCATAATAGCATTGATAATTATCATCTAATGGGCTAGGCATTATGTAATGTTGCTTTATTGTTAAAATTGTTTTTATTTGATTTTTTTTTGGAATTGCATATATATATATAAGATGGCCACAAAGTATACCAAAACACATGCTAAAAAAGAAAAAGAAAAAATCAGCACATTGTATTAGACATCCATGATCTATCTGTCTATCTATCTATCTATCTATCTATCTATCTATCTGTCTATCTCTCTATTTATCTATCTAACTATTTAACTATCTATCTATCTATCTATCCAATCTATCTCTCTATCTCTCGTTCTATCTATCTATATATCTATCTATCTATCTATCTATCTATCTATCTATCTATCTATCTTTCTTTCTATCTACCTATCTACCTACCTATCTATATATCAATCAATCAATCAATTAAGATTTCAATCCATTTTTATTTTCTATAAGTTTACAGTGCAAGTTCCTATTATATTAGGCTATATAGCAAATGACAGCGATTTTTCGGTCTAGCCCCTTCTATAATATTGTGATCCGCCCAAGTTCTTCCACCCGTGGCCACCCCCTTATACACTGTCGCCATCTGGGGACCATTCTTGGCAAATTAACAAGTTGTGTTTATTTCTGCGCTCCTATTTTCCCACAGTGTCCACCCCCCGACCCTCACCCCGCGTCTTGTGACGGCCGTCCTAGCGTCTTGTGACGCGTGCCACGACGCAGGGTGGGTAAAACAAGTTGCTCTGTCTTGAATCGAAAGTTGGGTGGGGGGAGGGGGGAGGGGGTGAAAGAACTTGACACTGATGTCGTGAGAGTTGTGTTTAGCTTCCTCTATATTTATGTCCTAATACAATGTGAAAAGTTTAAAAAAATATAAAACAATTTTAAAGCAGGAAAGTCGTGATTGGAGAGTTTTTCCATTAATGACAAAAGCTCGAAATAAACACAGCACATAAAGAGGAAAATATACAACAAAAAAATTGTTTTTCATGAACGTCTAGTCCTGTAGTCAAGCCATTTGATCTGAACTTATTCCACTTCTTCAACAGCAATTTTATTTTTTATTTTGAAACAGGCCTAAAAAAATATATTAATGAAGATAAACTTTAAAACTGTCAATTTTTTTTTTACTTCCATGCTGTGAATAAAAAATTAAATCTGTCATGTTTGGTGCCCAAGTTAGAAACCTTTCATTAAGAACATCCGCATTATTCGCCCATTACTGAATAGCTCTGAAGGGGGGTGGTGGGGTATCAGTGCCAGGAACAGACTGATGCTCACATTCCCAGAATTCCAAGCAGACGTTTCTTCCCATCAGAGCATTTTTGGCGCCAAAATCCAAGACAAAAGTTTTGGCGCGAAAATTCCGGGAATGCGCGTCAGGTCATCATTAGCACATGGGGTTGACGAGTTAAGGGGTGTAATAAACTAGAAAATATATACAAGTTTGCTACACTCTTAAATGGTATGTGGTTTTCCAGGAAAAATATGAATTTCTGTTTTGCGGGTAGATAGACAGATAGATAGATAGATAGATAACAATAGATAGATAGATAGATTACAATAGATAGATGTATAATTGGATAGATAGATAGATAGATAGATCACAATATATAGATAGATAGGTAGCTAGATAGATAGATAGATAGATAGATCGGCCGATAGATAGATGGATAATTGGATAGATAGATAGATAGATAGATAACAATAGATAGATAGGTAGCTAGATAGCTAGATAGATAGATAGATGGATAGATGGATAGATGGATGACAATTTCAGGCCTTTTATTACCATTATAGAACTTGAGAACGTGGCAGTGCATATTTCTGCCTATTACAGCCAGGACAGCTTGGGAGGAGGGCTTCTTGACTTTCCCATTTCCACCTAGGGGGCAGCACCTGAGGGCAGTGTCACACCCCTTGCCCCATGACCCTAGGGGTGAATTGGGGGGGGGGGGGTTAAAATAGTAGAAATAGACAACCACGTGTCTCTAAAACAGAATTTACTAGATACTAGATAAATCTTGAAATCCATCTCAAACTCAGGATTTTAAATTTCTGTTTGAGTCATATTCATAAAATATTCACCCAGGAAATGTACCTTTGCTGGAGTGAAAATATTAAGATGTGCAGAGTAATTATTTAAATGTCAGTTCAGAGGTCTATATGGTGTATGGATATGCTGGGTTATAAGAAATGTTTAATGTGTAGTTTAGAACAATGTTATGCAAAAGAAATGTACAGCAAATAAATTTTGTACAACATGAACTGCAGAACTGGGGAATATGATTTGTTGAACTAGACTTACAAAATAATAACGGTTATATTGTGTTATACTATAACTATACAAAATTAGCCGTCCTATTAAATCGTAGTTCTAATAGGCTATCGAGAAAGTTAATTTGTTGCAGTTGCAAAATAATCGCCGCCTGAGGGCAGCACATGCTGAGCACGTTTTTAGCACGCGTTATCGTCTGCTCGTGTGGATAAAATGATAAGAAATGAAAAATCCGTTTAAAACCTTTTGAAAAATAACTGAATAACGCCAAGAAGCAGATTTGTGTTACGTAAAGGGACGTAAGTTACGCAATAGATAAGTTTTAGGCCACTTCTTGTTTGTCAACAGCCGTTGTTTGCTTGGCATGGCTTCTGGCGACGTCTTCCGTGACGTAATGACGCCACGTCATGCAAATGAAGTTGACGTATGCAAATGAGCGTAAAATAAACCTTCGGGTTACGTGGCTTTCCAATGATGAGTGTTTGTCTTTTAAGAGTTGTAAATTTGACTTACTAACGATTATTTTACAAGCCATGGGCGAATTTCGCCTACCCAGCTAATTATGACCAGTTGCTAGGTAACGGTTTGTATAGAAAACAGAGAATAGTGAAAAGGGCAACACAGTTATTTGACTCAGTAAGTTTAAATTTCTAATTAGATATTCATCAAATGATTTGACCAGAGTTGTATTTGAAATATCATATTGTTACTAGCATAGCAAATATCTGATATATTTTTATAGTGATATATTAGCAAAACATCTTGACTGTAATTTTGGAAAATAGTTCCAACATTACAGATAATATGCTGTAGAAAGGGCTTCTTATTTTTATTTTATTAAATTTGTTCAATGTTTAATCATTAAACTTTAATGTTGATTTGATGAAATTGCAGGCTTGGCCAATGCCACTAAAAAATGATTCAAACTCAGGGCTCTAAATGTTTATGGTGGGTTCCTAGTGTATAGGCCGATATATATTTTGCCCTATAGGTATTTGGTGATCTATATACATGCCGATAAAGTTCAAGATCATTTTAAAATTGTATATAAAAATAATAAGGCTCCCCTAGAAAAAAAGAAAAGTTTTTCATGTACAGACTCATCATACAATCATACTTCCTATTCCACTAACAACTTTCAAAATTACTTTTCTGAATAGGTCGGTAGACCCCCTACCCAGTCTGCTAATTCACGAAAAACACCTTTCTATAGAACATTGATAAATACCCAAACTTCACCTTTTTTTTTGGGGGGGGGGGGGGGGCAACAAACTTTAGGACAATTCCAGGACACCCAAAAGAAAGATGAGCTTGTAAACCTGCCAAATGTCATTGATCACATTTAACCCTATTTTACAATCTGTTCACCCCCCCCCCCCCCCCATTTTAAGACCCCAGGGATTTTTTTGGCCACGACGCTTGTGACGTTGCGTCGGCAGCGTTATCTGAGCCGTCATCGCGACGACACGACGTCCAATGACGTTCTTTAGCCCCCGGGCCCTAGACAGTGGGGGAGGGCTGTGAGAAATTGTCCGGGGGAGGGGGGAGGGTAAAATAGCTGGAGGGGCTAGGTGGTTCAGAGGGAGTAGGATGAAAAACAGGTTGCTCTGCACAACGATTATTTGCAAAATATGAAACCTAACCATGTATATTTACGTTGATATTTATTTTAAATATGTATAGCTCTCTATATGAATATGCAAATTTGCTTTAGCTTTCGTAAAAGGTATAGTGAATAGGTCTGAATAGTTTTTTTTTGTTTTGTTTTTTGCTCTTCTTATGTAATTGTTATATTTAGCATGTCTGTTAATACAACTATATTATTACACTTACTGCACATTTTGAAATAAACTAGATGGATATCTTATTTGATCACTCAATTAGAATAGAATAGTTATGTGACCTTTTATGACAAGGAATTTCCATCACTGACGTTGATAATTTCCATCACTCTACTGTTGGAGTTTTATAAAATATTTGACGAAAAACACACTAGTGATATACCAAGCAGATATACTACTCTGAAATATCTAAAACAACTGCAAAAAGTCCCAAATCTCAAAATGACCAGTGACCATATTTACCCCCACCCCCAGGCATTCTCTAAGGGGTGGGGGACAGGTTGGCCACCATGCAGCTAGCTAGGGTACCTACATTCGGTGGCACGAGAATAGGCAGCACTTTGCCCCACCCTCCCAGAGATTAGACAAACAGATAGGTCAGAAATGCAAAGAATATGACAGTGGGACAATGCGTTGTCAACATAAGGGTGAATTTAGATGCCCTAGATAAAGCTGATGGAGTCTAATTCCTAGTTATTAGCAGAGTTCATTCAAATTTGTCAAAAAAACTTCAGATAAGTTTTGATAATGGTGGCAGTTTTTGCACCGAGAATGTGTGAATGTTTGCAGATTTGCTAATTTGAAAGTAAATATTGACTGCGTTTTTCTTTGCATATTAGCATATTTCATGTCAGATTTATCCAAAATATGCAGTTTAATATAGATATGGTTGAATAGTCAAACTTACCAATGAAATAAGCTTATTTGATTTAAAATAAGAAAACATATAAAAAAATTGCCTAAAAGTGCATAAAAAGCCTAAAACTTAGCACTTAGAATCACTGAATTTGTGTTATATGGAGACATAATATATTTACAGCTTTCTTTTTGTCAACTTTATATGTATGGACTTAATAATGAGTGGCCTTTTGTTTGAGTCCTGTTATACAAATGCATTATTTAATCTTTTTCACGAACTTAGACATTTTTTATTTTTGGCTGTTTTTTATTATATCTGTATTATATTAAATTGTATCTTTTTCCCTCTGTTTGTCTGTCCCTGAGTGTCAGGGCTCTTTCATGCAACTCATGCCTCCAGGCTTTCGATCCTATCTGTAAGATGGCGCTCCGAGAGCCTCCTTGTGGCAATTAACTTCATCACAAGAATCTCTTGAATGTTCTTTTAGATTCTGATCATTTGAATATAAATATCCTTTTGATTTAATCAAGATCTTGATTATTTTTCCCCACAGACTTGTATGAGGGTATGTGATTACTGCTTACTCAACCAGGTGTCGCCACCCATGCTGCAGCGACATCTCGTGTTACAGCCTGACACTACTTCAGATATGTTCTTGATACGAGGAATCGTCGCCAAAAGAATTCTGATACAATCTAAAGGGTTTTCGTGATACAATCATCAATGTCCTTGATATAATCGACAATGTTCTCGATAAAATCAACAATGTTCTTCACAACTGACACACTACTCTCTAGATCTGAGAGAAATCTCAATTCACCTAAAACCTTATGGCCAAATAATGATACCAGTTGAGACTAGTTTCAAGTATTTGCCTTGAAAAAAAAAAATTGGCAATTGAGTTTAGATTTTCAGAATAATTTCCCATGCATGAGTTCCAGAAATTGCCTGGTGCAAAAAAAGTATAAAATGACAGAAAAACTTTTTTTATTGTATTACACTGTAGACACTTGAATTGATATTGGTATAAATGACATCTATTAATTTATAATAATAATAACATAACAATAATATTTATTTTGTACTAAACACGTGTACGTAAGTAGATAAAACGAAATACTCTTTTAGTTGAAAAATAGCACAAAAGCAACATCACAGTTGTGAATGATACTCTATAATGTATAAAGTAAAGACGTTATGTATAAGTACTTTTGCTTACATATATAATAGAAGAGAATAGGATGGAATATAATAGAATAAGATAGAATATTATAGAATGGAATAGAATAGGATATAATAGAACGGAATAGAATAGAATAGGATAGAATGGAATAGAATAGGATAGAATGGAATGGAATAGAATAAGATAGAATGGAATAGAATAGAATACAATAGAATGGAATATAATATAACAGAATGGAATAGGATAGAATAGAATACAATATAATGGTTTAGAATATAACAGAATATAATAGGGTATAATAGAATATAATGGAATATAATAGAATAGGATAGAATATAATAGAATGGAATAGGATAGAATATAATAGGATAGGATAGAATGTAATAGAATAGGATAGAATAGAATAGGATAGAATAGGATAGAATAGAATAGAATAGAATAGAATGACACTGACATGCAACACAGTGTACGCTAGTACGTAATTCTTATTATAATAATTTTTCCTATTTTGATATTTTGTGGTCGAAATTTTGGAATTGCCCTGTATTTAACTTTTTTATATTTTAAATCAAACACTTCTACTGTTTGCAAATTGCCAATGTTACATAGTTGCAACAGTGTAAAATGGCAGACAATTTATCCAACATTTAACTTTGACCCAATGCATTTATCTGTTTATCCATTTATCAGTCTATCAATCTGATATCACCAATAAATCTAGACCTGTACTACCCCCACTGGGCATATCAATAGGTACTGATGCAAACAAGATGGCTGCCATTTTGCAAAGATGGCGTCGCAGTAGTTACCCACGCAGCTAGCCTCCAGCAAACAATGTTAAAATCTCATTAACACGTTTTGCTTGAGTGGAAGACATATTGCTTTGGGGCCATTTGACATATTTTAGGTCTAAGGATTGTTCCATAGTCATGGGCAATTGTTACTATGAACGAGGCATTACTGCTTTTGTTAACCTTTTGTTTAGGCCATTGTTCAAGGCATTGTCCACCCCATTGTTTCCTTATGGTTGTATTTTTGCCCTTTTTGGAAACTTGCAAAGGGGTGTGAGATATACTTGGGGGGGGGGGGGGGGGCAACTATACTGAGAAGAGAGAATGGTGTTTGAGGTTGATAGGTGTAACTTTGGTATATATAGAAATAATGAAATCGAATTCAACCAGGAATAAGCATTAAAAATACATCATAATGAAAGTTTGCAGAAATAAATAAATGATAAACCTGAGCAATCGTCCTTAAATTTGTCATAATAATATAATATTTGTTTACATAAGGCAGTAATACTTGATATTTTAATATTATCATATGCAAATAAATAACAATAAAACAAAATCTCTGACAATAAAACTAACTACAAAATGTAAAGAGATAAAAAAATTAAATAACCCACAATAAGTATGGAGTTAAAATGCCGTAGTAAATGATTACAAGTTAAAATTTATTTATAATTTTGACTACAATCCTTGCATTGGCGTTTTCTTTCTTTCTTTCTTTCCTTCTCTCTCTCTCTTTCTTTCTCTGTCTTTCTTTCATTCTTCCACAGTACACACAATTTTTTTTTTTGCATAAATTAACACTAGGTACACTAATTAGCATATGATTAGCATAGACCTGTGTCCTTGTGTAATGCCAGCTTCACTCTGCATTGTTTATTGACACCGAGCAGACTCTCCTAAAGTTGACACCTGTAAGATATTGTATTAGGTGAAACCAAACCATTAAATCTGGTTCCTGCAGGTAACCAAAGCGACCAAACGGTTGATAAGAGGTGTTACTTTCCTAAAACGGAATATTTTACCATAAATTTCAAATTCGAGCATCTGAAAACAAGAATTTCGAAGGTGATTTGCAATAATTAAGAAGTTCGGAATAGGTCAAGTTTTCAAGTCAGCAGTTGCTTCAAATTTGACTGATCCAATCTTTATCCTAGTCCTAAATTTAAAATAAGATTTAAATATCCAAACTTTTACTGTATTTAATTTAATTACTTTGACTTTTCTCGTATACTTTCATGAATATTTTTGGTTTATGAGACCACATTTGTGATAAGTGATAAGTGGCCCCTGAAAAATATGGTACAACAAATTAATAACAAATATGATTATATATATATAGTGGCCTCGGATTATCAAAAGTATAGTTTGTATTGCACCTGATATGTATGCAATTTTAATTTAGTGTTTTTGTTATTTGATTAATTAGATTTTTAAGCATAAGTTTCTGGTTTATTTAGGATTATGAATTATTATTTATTATTATTATTTGTCACTATATGAATTTAATTTCAATTATATTTAAATAGCCTCTTTTTCTATTTATTTATAATGTAAGGGGTGTGCACAATTTTACAGATTTTTACTAAGCTAGTGCACCTCATTTCAGTATTTTACGTATATTTTCTTTCGTAGTTTTCTTTATAATGAATCACATATCATAATCTCCCTTGAGTAACGGAATAAAAAAGCCGATTATCATGTATTGTAATATGACAATGATCGGCCAAGTGACGCCAAGCGTTCAACAATGCCTTTGTATATTTTTTATTTATAACCAGCGTCGATCTTAAATATAGATTTAAACATGCGAATATTGGGCGGAGCAAAATTAAGTGGCATAAAAATTGCTCTATTCATAATTTATGTTGGAGTCAATTCGGCGAACAGGTGCTTATTGTTTGGCTATTGTTCACCATTGTTTGGTGGGAACGAGGCTGGTCATTCAAGCATAAAGATGCGATCATTGTTCGAGATTTTCACCAAAAAATTCTTTGCAGATTTTTGGGCCCTAATAAAGAAGTGGCCAGGACGCGGTAATGTAGACTTTGTTGGGCATAGCGAGGCATTTGACAGGCTTGTGACATTGAGGTCGCCCCATATAATTAAATAATCATTCAATTCTAAGGCCTTTGACAGGTCTAACAATACTAAGGTCCTAAAAATCACCAACCATCAGGGCTCAGCTGATCAATTTTACGCCAAAATACCCCTGCTATGACACTGATATGAACTAGCTATAGCTGATCATATGAAGAACTCCCCCCCCCCCCCCTCAAAATCCCCCAAATATATTATCTGACAAGCTTGGGGTGAAGTGCCAGCGTGCCCTATTCATTGGAAATTCAGTTATTTTTTTTTGTGATAAAAACGTTACAAAATTAGCTTCGAAATTTTTTTTTGAAAGGCACCAACTAAGAGAAAGATAGCGCTGAAAAATAAATAAAAATAAATAAATAAAATTAGTAAATTAGGTTTGCCCATAATTTATTCCATGGTTGATTGGTCTTAAAAGTGTGGAGAAATAAAAAAAAAAAAAGCATTTGACAAGAATATAGCAGAACCGAGCAATTGGCAGTATATTAATTTAAAAGAACGAGAAAAAAAAAAAAAATAATAATAATAATTCGCCAACTAGTTGCACTGTAAATTTTATTGATTGAAGATCTAATTTAGGGAGCAAAAAGTGTTTTTTTGTTGTTATTTATTAAAAAAAACCATACATATTGATTACAACTATCAATAATTTAAATGAAAAATTAATCAGGGGGCAACCGGAGTTGAACCGGTGACCTCTCGATCTGCAGTCGAATGCTCTGCCACTGAGCTATACCCCCTGTATGGTCCTATAGTCCTTGGCTATATTGCAGTGATTGACTATATTTGGCCCACAGGTGTTGCAACATGTCTGCACAAGTGTATGCATACATAAATAATAGTATTATACACAGTGAAACCTCGTTTTAACACTATCTCACTATTATGATCATATATGTTTGACCTGATTGCATTTTATTTTACCTCACTATTAAGACCACCTCACCATAAGACCAGTAATTAATACTAGCACAATGAATGGTGTTAAGGGCGAAATTCCACTGAATTGGGTACACGATTATGAAGCATTCATAGGCCTATATCTTAACACATACATTCTCAACTTGAAATATTTTTTTAAAATTTTTTTAAAATTTTTGATGATTGAAGATTTTATGAGATTGTGACGTTGTTTTATAAATTCATAATTTAGCCATTGATTGAATAAAGATAACGAAAGTACCTTGAAATTACCAATTGATAAATGTAAAGTATGGAGAAAAAAAGAAGCAAAAAAAAGAAGAAAATAATTAGGACTTCTCCGTTTAGCTACAAATATTTTATATTTCAAAGCAAAATACTATTTCACAAATTTTTTTGGCTATCTTTAAAACTATAACATCACTATATTATAAACTAGACGCATCTTTTTTTAATAACTCCCAACTATTTTTGAAATTTGTATCCTGAAACTATACACACAGTCGAAACCAAAACGATATTTCCTGTGTATTCATTCCCCACAGATAGAATTAATAGCCCTTGAAACTAGTTCTAAGTATATCTTCCCTTCATCCAATGGGGTCAAATGTCTTATTTTTGTCAAAGCGTTTGCCTCATACAAAAGGGGGGAGACTCGAATTTCCTGGTTCAACAATTAGCCCCCCCCCCCTCTCTCCCACTAATACATGAGTTAAATGGAGATATACTGGAATATATACAATATATACACAACGAACAGCACGAATTATTAAATCATTATATCTATCTATCTATCTATCGATCTATCTAGCGATCTATCTATTCGTCACGTGATTCTTTGTGGACAACCTCCCCCTCTAAAAAATAAATAAATAAAAATAAATGAGTAAATGAATAGAAGAAAAATCTACTTTAATATGACCTTATATAAATTTCTTCTCAGTCATAATTCCTCAATAAAATTAGCTTACCCAGCAACAGAACATAATTGTATTAGTGTCATTGCCATGGCATATATTTGCTGCTTGATTATTAACTGATTGCTTGGCTATATATAAGTTAAGTTGATTCAACAGAGTTTCAACTGAGATAAACAAACGTTAATCTGCCCACTGGAAATATAAAAAAATTCAAAATTTAAGTCTTTAGTTTGGCTCGAGGGGGAGGGGGTTTTGGGGCAATTTATTGCAACTTCTTGGACCGTGAGGAGCTTGTTGACTTTCCCACCTGGGGGCGCTGCCCTTCCACCCCTTTTTGGGGGGTACCCCAGCCCCTTCTCCTCCCCCTTCAACACTTGAGGGGGTCCTTAGTCTTAAAAGTACCGCGGAGTACTTAATTACTTGAAAATATTGACTCAGATGAGAATAGGGTTTTAACAGTCGCTCCTACATAAAAGACTAAAGACAGTTAAAGACAATTAGGGGCAAATTGAGCTTACCCCTCTTCATAAAAACCCTGTTTTCAAAGTGAGCATATAGTTTATAGAAGGTGCTGAAAAGGTGGCTTGAAAGGGGGGCTAAATTGTTCTAAATTAGGGTAAAATCACACAGAAAAACGTTAGTGTCCCCATATTGACATATAAGATGCCCCTTTGATGTACCTAACCTTGTTTTACCATTGGCTTGAATACATTGGTTCTGCCCAAGATTTTCACCATAAGTAAACATCTTAACAGAGCAGATAATTTGGTGATAAGACTGTGCTAATGTGTTGAACTGTGTTACTAACCCAGGAACGTGTCATCTCAATGCTATCTCAGGATTCCTCAGGATTAAGACATCCCAAACATATTCTGCTTAAGCTCTAAGAATATTGGGGTAATGGCTCACAGTATGTCCAAGAAATTTCACTGTCAAGGGTACAGGAAATTCAGATCTAAAGTTTGAAAGTAACCGAACGAAAAAATTAGTGGAAATAAAGGCCTACAATAACTGTTCAAAGTCTGTCAAATTGTAACCGTTTTGTAGATCATTTAAATTTTTTAAATATGCCAATTTTGTTAGTCGTATAATATTATAAAAATAGTGGATGACAAAGAGTCCAATATAGAGTTTTATTGGATGAAAAACAGCTATATATGGCTTTCTGAATCCAATAAAACTATATTGGACGACTTTCCGTCCACCATTTATTATATTGTCCAATGGAATGTCATACGTGGATATAAAAGTCTGATTTCTGCTTATAAATTACTTCATTGAAGTAGTTAAAAAACAAACAGAAACAACAACAAGCAAATAAAGATAGAAATAGATAAGTTCAGAACATTGAATGAAGAGATCCAATATAACATTTTGTGTCCAATATAACATTTAATCTTCTATAATCTACTGGCGAATATAACATTTTCAATCCAATAAAACCTTTTTTCCTGTCCAATATAAATTTTCTAATGGAACATTACTTTTTATGAAAACATAAATTCCCAATACAAAAAAACTTTTTTTCTATCCAATATAACAAAAAATTGCACAGTCACATGGTATGACCGAAGAGATCTGATTGGACAAGCACATTTCATGGGAGAATATTATGCTACAATGATATAATGATATAATAAAATTATAACAACGTAGTTGATTATGAGGAGTCCAACATTAAGTTTTGTGGGATGGGGAAAATATCATTGGCCAAGGTAAAGCTGAGGCCAATATAATTTTTCTAATCCCATAAAAATCTATATTGAACAACGCACCTTCTATAAAACTGCTTATATTCTCGACAGTAATTGTACAATGTGCACTACATCCAATATACTCTGCAACCATCCAACATACACTGCAGCCATCCAGTATACACCCATGCTGGATGACAATAAAGGATTCTGACTGGCTCACAGGAGATGAGTGGAAAATGTAATGAAAATGATGAAGTGATAGATAATTTTTTTCTTTCCCTTTTTTTTTGTAGTGAGAAACGTTAAAATGACTCACCCTGTTTAGAGCATTAATTGTAATAACTCATTAATGGGAACCACAAAATGAGAGCTAGTTTGGTTTGCTAACTATTTTATTTCATTTCGAATGAGGTTGGCTATATATTTGTCTCTGTAATTTCATAAAATCAGGGCCTGGTGACTTAAACATTTTAATTTATTTATTATTACTTATAAATGTATTCTTAGATTGGGGTATAGCCAGAGTAAACTATATCAATTGCTTATCAAACTGTCCAATTGTATTTCTAAAATTTCATTTTCCCACAATTTACCTGCCGTTATGTTTACCCAAGCTCTTCTCATTGAAATTTTCCATATTCATGACTTTTGAGATGCCCACCTGGGCAAACAATAAACAGGACTCTTATCAGTTGTCATAGAAACCCTTCTAAACAAAATACTATTGGGATACAGGGCAAATACCCTCCCATAGCACTTCGTCAAATCTCTGTCAAAGCAATTGGCATTTTCAAGTAGACCAAACAATTAAATATCTCCCAGTGCCAGTGGGTGTATTGTTGTCTTTCTTTACATATTTGTCTGTGAATCTGTCTGCGAGTCTGTGTCCACTCTCCAGTGATTGGTCTAGTGGGTAGAGCCCTTGCTAGGTGAGCAGTTGTTAGGTCCTGGGTTCCAATTCGAGCCCAGGCACTCTTTATGAGCTACATCAGCTGTTTAGTGTCAATTGCATGAGAGGTGCCTTGTACTCAGTGTCTACGCTGAGCCAAGTTAAATATCCCACCCACGGGGTAAATGAGTAACATGGCTTCACGTGCCTTTATTTAACTACTGGAAATATGCATGGATCTGTCAATAATTTCTAATCTCTATGTACACTGTACGTTGAATGGACTTTTTACCCATAGCTGTGGCGTAAATTTTTATTTTATTTTCAGGGAGGGGGTCACCCACCCACTGGCGGATCGGGGGGGGGGGGGGCATTGGGGCCATGCCCACCCCCCCCCCCCCCCCATAGCAGCCTTAATTGCTTAATCACATGTATCTGCACTGATATTGTTGTCAATAAAATAATATATATGTTTTGGGATGACGACAAGAATTAACCTCTTTCAGTCAGGCCCCCATAGAGGCTCCCCCTCCCCCTGTAGAGGCAGGGCTGGATCCGCCAGTGCACCCACCCATTTTGGCCCTCTTCCATAGTAGCTACGCCACTGTCGTTAATCATGGCAGACACTGAGCGTGGGCGGCTTTTGCATCTCTGGCCGAGGTGTCTAATGAGTGTGTCATTTCCTTGAACGCCCACGCAATATTCAGGCAGCCAATCAGCATTCAGCCAACATCTTATTTAGGTCAGCTTGATTTAATTTATCATGAGATCAAAAACAGAGGACACAGGCTGTGGTTGTGTAGCCGTCAGGTATGTATAATTTGTATATTACATCAACAATACTGAAATTGATGTAGATCAAATTGAACTTAATTCATGTTACACCAGCTCAGTAAGTCTAATATCATAAATGCTAAATGAGGCTTCCTACAACTGCATATTACATGTTATGAACACAGCGCGTTTTCCATCTTCACAATGTTTATATTCATAATGATTCATATTGAGCTTCAATATTATCAGAATAACGCCAGATGGCAGTGCGGTAGATATTATAAGAATGCGCCCTCTAGTGATTTCCTTTTGAACTAAATGTATTGACATAAATGACAAATAGGCAAGAACTGACATCTCGCCGTCATTGAAAGTAATTACGTCATCTCAAAAAAGAACAAAAATAATTTTAGTAATAAATATATTTGTAAAAGTAATGTTTAATACTGGTCAAAAGTATTGTAATGTCTGTCAAATTTTATTGTTATGGCCCACTATTGCATAACTACCAAACATTTCTAAATCTTCTTGTGTTGACGCTATTCTAATTTTAACCAGTAACATCTTTCCAAAGGTTTTTTTAAATATAATTTTCATTTTGCCTTCTTAACGATAGATAGATAGATGTGTAATATACATTATACCTGAAAGATGTCAAATGTAAAAAAGTTTGAAAAAATTAGTAAAGTTGGCAAAACAAAAAAATATATATATATTATATTATTTATTCCCCTAGAATGGCACATAGTCTTCCGGATGAACATTGTCTTCTGGACTGGAGCTCTTTCACAGGAGTGACCTTCATCGTCCAGGGTGAGGAGATCAAGGGTCACAAAGTGCTGACTGCATCGCAGAGTGGAGTCTTACAAGATCTCATCAGGAAAAATCCTGAAAGAGTTGATCTTGGTGACCAATTCAGCCCAAAAACATTCAAGAAGATCCTGCGGTAAGTTCTCTGCATGGGTAATTTTCCAGCCTACAAAGATCGCTGTGCTTGGAGCTGGCACAGTGACCTTAAGTTGACCATAAGGCCTAAATGTGTGTGGTTATCAACTCCTTTCTTATTGGATGCAACAGAAATGTATGCCATAATCAGTGAAGGACTTGCCATATTTGGAATATGGTGTTATAGCCTCATGGTCTAAGCTGGTCTCTGATTGGCCAATACCCTTTGTTTTATTTTTGGGCAGCTGAACATGTGTTCCGCAGTTCCAGTGCAAAGCACAACCTTTTTATTATTAGTAGGTAGATTCTATACTGCAAGTCAATTGAACGGTAAGGTGTCATATATACATTAAAATGCATTAAAAATGCTGCTAGGATGCACTTTACTTCAGCCAATCGCAGCCAAGGGTGGAAACTTTCTCAGCCAATAGAATTGCAGTAATCTGTCGTAGCCACCTGGTGGAAATACAGAGAACCTTCCGTGAAAATCCCCTATTGGAGCAGCAAGGACTATTGTCAGCTTATATGATAGATGACAGCAAATGCAATCCTCCAGAAATTCAACTCCAGGGGTCAAGATGACGCTCTGCTTGAGGGACAATAAGTGACACCTTGATGTGGTAAAGAAGTACATGGGTTAACGTTGCCAGAAATGGTGTTCTACAAGGGGGAGGGGTTTGACGTAGCAATAAGGAGAGTACAGCAATGTGCTGGAAGAAAAGGCAACAACACTGAAAGATTTAAGTAGTTCAGTTTATGGACAATGTTTCATGTGCATACTTTGTTTATGTTTATCTATCTTATCTGCAAATAAAGTATTGAATTAAATTGAATTGAAATCCTACAGACTAGAAAGTCATTAAAAATGGCTACCTGCTTAGATATTTTGACTGGTCCCAGAATGACTACCTCCCCATGGCCAAATGTTATACGCTCTGCATCAGTGAAATTCGTTGTCATTCTTGTACTAGTAAAAATTTCTTAAGAAAATATACTGATTTTCTAGCCTTGCAGCATTTTCAGTGTGTATTCCTCTCATGTTAAATTGGTATCATTATTCTTATTATTTGCAGGTATTTTAGCTCTGGAGAGGTACACATTACTGAGAGGAACATATTTGAATTGTTGCTTGCAGCGACGACAATATCTTCAGAGAACCTTGAACGACTTTGTGCGGAATATGTTCTCGATGTCATATCACCTTTCAATGTTGGCGAATTGACCAAGCAAGCATTACTATTCAATTCCAAGGAACTGCTGAAGACTTGTGTGGAATATTTTGGTATTAATACCAGAAGAGTCATCGAAGCTAAGGAATTCCTTGGATTACCTGAAGATGTTCTTCGAGCGTTTTGTGACACGGACCGAATCGACTGTCCCGTAACTGTTCTGTTTTCCTCATGTGTCAAATGGGCAGGAGCTAAATGCAGATGTAGAAATCTTCAAGAGACTCCAGAGAACTTGAGAACAGTTTTAGGTGAAGTTTTAAACAAGTTGCCCTTCACTCGCATGACAAAGGATGATTTTCAAGAAATGGTAGTATCAACGAATATCTTACCGGACGATGAAGTTCGTAAAATCCTACTTGATATGAAGGAGAATGCTAGGCAAAAGAAAGAAAATGAATCTCTACCATGCCATCGTCCATCCACTGTTAAGGTAGATTTAAACCTCTTTGTATTGTCAAAATAATGAAGTATACTAAATAAGAATCTGTCTAACAAAAAAACTGTGATGATGTTTACTGTATTTCCTGAAATATGCTGCAGAGAATGTTGGATGATATTCATATAGATTCATACATCACGTGTAAATTTATTAAAACAATTTATGTTTTTAACTTTTTAAGGTAACTTTAAGTTGCTGGTCTGACCACATTTTTGACCTTCCACAACACACAACAATTGGAGAACTAAAGCGAATGAAGATATGGGATTCTGGTCGAAAACGTTTTTCGCCAAAGTTGTTCACTCTTGGCTTGTTCAAGGATAAGGAACTGCCAGATGATGCAACTCTTTCTTCTATTCAAGCACCGAGAGAAGACATTCACTTAGAGCCTTATTCCATAACAGTGAGCATCACTGATGACATAGGAAGCTGGACTTTCCCTTTTACGTTGAATTTAAACGACTTCTGGCAAAGGTCGAGACTGATAGCGCAGGTAGTACGCGCAAGGTTGCACAGTCGCATGGAAAAAATGTCTTTAGAAGAACCAATAATCTGGTGGCCCGGAGACATTATAACTGTACTGAAGGCAAGTGCTAATCAGAGTTCCAAAGGTGTCGGGAGTCGGATTTGAGAGGTCGGAAAGATTTTGGTGGAGTTGGGGTGGATCATTTTGACTCTGACACCTCAATAGAAATTTATTTGAACAGGCTTGTAACATGAAAGTAACTTTTGAACGAAAAAGAACTTTCATGAACCAACAAATTTGAAATAACAGTATTCTTTTACATGCTATAGAACAGATAAAGGTTAATCTTAAATGTTGCTGGTATGCTAATACTAGAGCTTTGGAATCGGTGTAGGAATTTGGAGTTGTGGAGTCAGAGGATTTTTGAGCATAAATTCTTAAGAAAAGAATGTTTTGCTGGACAGGTGTGCTTTCCTAATGTCTCCCAAACCTTTCACTAGCCATACAAGAGTGAACACGAGTTGTAGGCGAGTATACACGAATGGACAGCCTTCTCAGCATATCAACGAGTGAGCGCAAATGTCCGCGAATGGCCACGGACGTCCCTAGATCACTCGCCAACTGCTCGCCGAGTGACATTAAAAAATGTTGCCCTCTCTACGGATATTCACGAATGATCTGGAGGGACTACGAGCATACTACAGATTAACACGAGCATACTTAATTGCTCGACAAGTCTGCGCTCAATCGCCATCCCCACTTGTGAGAGTGTGAACGCCCCTTTAGAATAGTATTAGTCAAAAATGGCTAATTATAAGGATTAAGTTACATTGCCTGTGCCTTAAGTTAGTGACAATTGTCCGCAAAGCTTCCGATACTTGCAATAGATGGATTATGGTTGTGTTTGTGATTGTATGATTTGACGGCTTTTTTTTGGCCTATGGTATTGTAATAGGCTGCACATCTGTCGGGCTGTCGTACTGTATGGCTGTCTATATCCCTTTTGTCTGTCCATTTGTCTGTTGATCACCCTTGTGTTGTGGACATGATAAGCTAAGATCTATTGATGCTAGGCTCATATGGCAGCATGTTTCCAGGGCAAGTCCTCTTTCTCCATGCAGCTTTGTTGTGTGGCCTTGCCAGATGTCAAGGACAATGGCATAGTTTTTTTCGCTGTAGCCCTCTTGCAGTAGACATCTAAATACGCACATGATTAAGAAGGTCCGCCAATGCAAGCGATGCACAAGCACTTCAAAACGCTCAACTGCCACTGCAGGCCACCTTGCTGCGCAAAATATAGATCCATTTTGTAAACAACTGCACTGATTTGGCGGTCCACAGCAAGGCGCCTGGCGAAGATGGTACATTGGCTTCAGGAAGATGATATGGCAGTGGCATGAACAACATAGAATACACTTTTGGAGTTTTGGAGATCTTGGATGAGAGGTACTTAGACTTTTTATAGGGGGTCAAAATCCTTCAGAATCTTTTGGCTTTCTCTCTCCTCCCATTCGCCAAATATATGGACGACGAGGCTCTTCCCTCTGCCCAACTTATGTAAACTGCCACGTAAATATATTTACAGATAGTACATGGCCAAATGTGCCACGTGCGTTTTCCATGAGAAGGATAAACGCATGGAAAATGCATGGTTTTTAGCTAATCATAATGAAGCAAAAACCATGCGTTTTCCATGCGTTTATCCAAACGCATGGAAAACGCACGTGGAACAATTGGCCATGTAAGTATGGTCTTTAGAAGAATGTATATACAGCCTTTACAAAAGAAAAAAGTTCGGTGTTTGAGTAACGTGCTGCTCAAATAGATTTTCAGAATTTTGTCAGGACAAATGATATATACTTTGTGTCAGAACATATCCTGGAGAGTTCTGTCATTAGATACTGAAGTGACCTATAGTTTACATGCTGACACAATAATATGATAGTTGAATTCCGTTTAGTCTGCTCCAAATAAATAGCAAAGTTTGCATAATATTAAGGAGAGAATCAATGTGGTGCTACATGGTAATTCCCAGCATTGTATGTATTTACAAGTTACGCAGTTGTGGTATTTAAAGAAATATGATATCTGTTATAAAAAGTAAGTATAATTTTTTTTTAATGTGAATGCATTGTTAACACTGATACCAATGAGCTCTTTAGTTGGCATGTTCAGTAATGGCTTTACTGTGAGTACTAAACGGGGAGGGAGACAGTCATTACCTTCCACCAAATTTAACCGCCACTATGATATTAAATTACATGTTTATGTATGAAAATAAACAAACAACACTAACAACATTGTTTTGGCAATAGTGGTGACTGGTGGCCCCAGAACTAAATTGAAGTCATTTTGAGATCACCAGTTACATAAAAATGACCCAAATTATATTTTTTAATCAACATGTGACAATCCAACTAATATTTTTCCTATTATTTAAACCATCACAAATGCATGGTTAATTCAACCAAACACAGTAAGGATAATATTGGTTGGTTTAACCATGGAGACAAGAGTAGAAGTGGAAACTCTTTTCGTCACACATAATTTGATAATTTTATGGTTTTTGGTCATTAACTACCCTAGAATAGCATTGGATTTGCCTATGTTTCTTCAAATTTGGCGGTTTCACCCGCCCCCCCCCCCCCCACTTTTATTGGCGGTTTATAGTTAGCAGCATGTCTTTCATCCAATCAGTGTCTAGGAGAGGGAAAAGGGTTCCCTGGCCTCTCTTTGATTCCTGCTACAAAACCCCTTTTAATGCCGTGCATCAAACTATAATCAACAATCCCCTTTACATTGAATTTTAGAGTTAAATTATTTGGACTTTTCCCCGTGAAAATATGATTATTCTGAGCCAAAATAAACAATTATTTACCTAAAAAGTCGCATTTAAATGAACAAACGCAGTTGTTGATTACATTCTCATAACTTCTATGGGACGACTCTGGCGAAGCATCAACAATCCAAACAACATATAACTCATAAGTGCGAATTGGTGCGAAATTTTTTATTTTAAGGAAAACTGACAGCCCCCTATTAGTGGTAATGACAGCAGAATTCACTGGATTTTTTTCATCTTTTTAGGTAAAACTGAGTGTAAATGTCACATAAATCCACAATCAAAGCAAATCGTGTAAAAATTATGGCTGGTATACATGTCAATCCCTGGTTAAAAAAAAACCTGACTTTACGCATGTACAATGTATGCACCTATGTATACATGTATGGATAATAATATTATTGCGAAGGAAAGGGCTTATCATTCTTACATGTCCATGATATATTAAGCAGTTTGGTAATGTTTACCACACTCAAATTTATATTACTTTAGAATTAAAAAATAATAACATTTAATTTGTATGTATACTGTTTCCATCACCAATAAACCTGGTGATTTTTTCTTTTTGCATTGTATACTATATTTCCGAATTTTAATGATCAAGATTTCAAATTATTAAAACCTTGTATTATCTCTGAATTTAGATGTATCATAACCTTTGAGTAATATATTAAACTTCGAGGGTTTTCAATGCAAGGTCACTGCAACAAGGGTGTATAATCACCCTCTCAGTGCCACAGTGAGGTATGTGATGGTCATTTATAGGGTGATTTGTGGCAATAAAAGGGATGATAAACAAGATGACGTGAAATTTCACAGATCTTTTAACCTTTGAACGTGCCGGGTTTCCACTCCTTCTACTCTTGTCTCCATGATATAACCATGGTTTAACCAAAACAACCAATCAGCAGAATCAAGCGAAATCTTATTATACTTCCAAAATGTCTTTGATAGTGCATCCAAAATGTCAATTGACTCTATAACTATAGCTAATAACACATAACCTGATAAATGAATTCACTATACCCATGGATTCAATATGTTATTTAAATTGTATGTATATAATGAGGACTCATCATTTTAAATTGTGATGTGGTGTAGATAGTGAAGTCAGTATAATGCACTTGAATTATTTTGCCTTCACAGGACACAGAGCCATATTTTTTCCATTTGTGATTGGTATATGTGTCCTCTTCGCAGTTTTCTACATGACATCATTAAATAATGGATTGTGGAGGAAGATTTGGTTCCAATGGAAAACAACTCAACACAAAGATTTTCCTTTGAACACACAGGAAGATAATGCGACCTGTGTACCAGTTGTTGACTGTCTATACAAAAATTATGCAGTGTTGCACCAGTTGAAAGAGGGAACGATTAAACCATCAACGAGACAAAGGACAATATACCTGAAAACAAAGGGTGGATTTGGTAACCTACTTTACGAGTTAGCGGCAATGCTAGCTTTAGCAAAGGCAACGTGTTCTAAAGTTAAGATATCATCAGACCACAAACTGCAAGATGTATTTGAAGAAGTTCCCTTGAATGTGATCTCGAAAAAAACATTCACCAGGTTGGTATAGCTACAGACAAATGTCATATTTATTGCTTTTTTTTTATCACTTGTGAAATTCTATGTAGCACACACAAGATTTGCATGTGTAGCGCTGAACCAGATGCATGTCAAAGAAATTTGTTCCTCTCAGCCTTAACATGATTCTTCAAGTTAAATAATAGTGGATTTTCAAGGAAGGTTCTCTATATATTTCCACCAGGTGGCTATGACAGAATACTGCAATTCTATTGGCTGAAAACGTTCCCACCCTTAACTGTGATTGGCTGAAGCAAAGTGCATCCTAGCAGCAGTATTTTTAGTGCATTTTTATGTATATTTGACACCTTATCATTCAGTTGATTTTTGTTATTTTTCTGAGAAAATTATATTCACTGAATAAGTCAGTTCTATGTCCGAAAAGCAAAATGAGTAATAAGAAGGACTTATGTCTTGCTGAACTCAAGGCTGCTCAGTGAAAAGACTCTATTCATTCTATCTTCTGCAGGGTGATCATTTGTGATTACGAATTTATAAGACAATGCTATGCCCACTAATTAACATGCTGGATAGGTCTTGTTGCTAGCATATATGGATGGTAATGCATATATTTTCATTACAGACTTACTGAAGGCGTTCCACATTTTAACCTTCAGAATAATCGCACCCTCGAAGAAATAGCAATCAGGGCTGCTTTACAGGAAGATATTAAACTCTCTGGAACCTTCAATAGTCCTCGCTGGTTTGCAGGATGTGTAGACGATTTAAAATATAAATTCCGTCTAAAGGATGAATATATTTGGAAAGGGAGAGAAATTATCGCAGATTTAATTCGCCAAAGGAAAGAACGTAACGTGACCACAGTCGGTGTGCATGTCTACCGAGGTGGTAAAGTAATGGACCACAATATACGATTACCAGGAATAAGCTTTTTCAGTAAAGCTATGTACTACTTCAAACACAAATACAAGAATGTCTTATTTATCGTAACATCAGATGACAGATTATGGGTCAAACAAAAATTCCAGCAACTGAATGAGTATTACTTAGATATTGTTATTGCTCCTAAGAATAGGTTCCAAATAGATTTTTCAGTTCTAATGCAGTGCAATTATATCATTCAGTCGGTGGGTGCATTCAGTCAATGGGCCGCTTTAATGAACGGACACAAATCAGTTTATTTCAAAGGATACCGAGGAACATTTTGGCCATCATGGATACCAGTAGATGAATACTGACCTCTCAGAAAACCATACAAAATTAGGGCAATGGTTTAATGACCATCTGAGATTTTTTAAAAACTGATGACAATTGTTAAGATGGACAAAAAAATGTTCTGTGTACATTTTTTGCTGGGTTTGGCATTTTAGCAAAGTTAGAGCTGTTTGAAAGATGCACCTTCATCTGTCTAATTCAGGCAAATAACATTGAATTCAATGGGAAAATAGGCTAAGTTGGGACTAAAATATCTTCTATAGCATCACTTTATATTTTAAAATGAAATTTATATAGATATATCCTAGAACAATCATATTTGTATTACATGTTTTCAAATACGTTAGAATTTGTACTACACAATAATAAAAGCAAAAATTCTGATTGAAAATGTCGGATTCAGGTGTAAAAATAACCTCTGATTTTTTTTTTTTGTTCCGTTGTTTATTAACCTGCTATTACCTAAATTCAGAAGCATATTTTTTATAATTTATCTAGATTCTGTCCAAACGGCATAATTCTATATGCAATGGTTTTATCAAAATTCAACCTCAAACATGGGTTAATATTTTAAAATTCATTACAAAAAATATAGTTTGTTGCAAAAAAGCATTCTTATAATTTTTTTTCAATTTTGCAGAATTACGAAAATTGTGATTTTTATATTTGCTGTATTTTCTAAAGTCACAAATCCACATGGATTTCTCACCTTATTTGCTAATTTATAAAGTGTTTTGCCACACTTATTATCAGAAATGGTGTAGATAAAAGTGATACTATAGAAAATATTGATATGTCAACATCGTATTAATTTCAGTAATAATAAAAATGGTAAAATCAACCACTTCTTAAATGCCTATTAGAATTACTTTTTAGATAAAATCAAAATATAGAAGTGTTTTTCTTGTACAGAATAAATTTGGTCATCATTTGAAACCATTTGTGTACATTTCTGAGATTTTAATCTTCACTGCTCACAAAATTTAAGGGAGCAAACTGATTTCTCACTGAAGATCAGTCAAAGAAGTTTAATGGAAAAATTAAATCATCAGTTTCAGAGATGAAAACAGGTCAACAAGAAAAGCAACAACAATCTTGTTTAGCAAGTCAATCACTTTGTTGTTCAGCATCAATAATGTGTCTGCCCTCCCCTGGACCCGATGCACTCCTGGCATAGTTGAGGCATGCTCTGGATGATGCATCGTTCTTCCACAAGGGCTTCCCTCAGCTGCTGGATATTCCTTGGTGGAGGATTTCGCTCTCTGACAGTCTTCCCAAGATTTCTCACAAATGCTTGATTGGATTAAGGTCCGGAGAGTGAGCGGGCCACTCCATCACCTCAATCGCCCTCATCCTTTAGGTACTGCATGGACAGCGGTGCTGTGTGAGGTTGGGCATTATCCTGGACCGAGATAATTCCAGCACCAACCGCACCAGCAAAAGGTCTCACAATTGGGTTAAGGATTTTGTCTCTCTAACGTGCGGCAGTTAATGTCCCTCTGGCGAAGAGGTAGAGGTACATGCGGCCAGCAACACAGATGCCACCCCGGACCAAGACAGACCCTCACCGAATGTGTCATACCGGACCACGTTTTCCTCCTGAGACTGCTCTCCTAGCAACCTCCATAAAAGTTAAACGGTGATATGACTCTCGTCGGTGAACAGGACACAACGCTAATCAGCCAATCTCCAGTTTTGATGTTCCAAGGCAAAATCAAGCCTCACCACACGGAACTGTACGAAGAGAACTGACCTTCATGGAGTCGATTCCTGACTGTCTGAGTGGAGAGTCTTCTTCCTGTGTCCTCCTTGAAGGTCATCTGCAGCTGCCTGGCAGTGCTCTGACGGCCCCGCTTTGCAAGCCTCTTCAGATGTCGGTCCTCCCAAGCTGATGTCATTCGAGGACAATGTTGCCCTGGCCTTCTCGAGTACAGACCAGAATCCTGGAACTGTGTCCACAGTCTCGAGATGACGCTCTGAGAAACTTCTAACCTTGCAGTAAGGGTTCTCTGAGTGAGGCCGTCTTCAAGCTGTTGCACCGCACGTGCAACTTCTTGCACACTCAAGAATCACCCGGCAGCTGCAGAAGTGTGGAAAAAGCAGACAACCAGAAGAAACTTAATTAACAACATTCTGCTCAAGTGCTGAATGATGCCCGCAATGACTGACCTAAGGATGTTACGGATGGACACATACAGTTATCAATGTCATTGAGTGTAATAGACCTATTAAAAACTTAATTGCTATTCTTGGCAAATTTATATTGCGAAAAATGGTTCCCAAATGCCTCAACTTTGAGATGCTCATGTAGAAAAACTAAATACAATTTAAGAATTCTGACTTCATTTTTTATGGTTTGGGAGGTCAACCTGTGGATGTGGTGAATCAGAAAATTCTGAGAACCTCATTTAAACCACTCTGCATGGTTTTTTATGAGACAGATGCACTAGTGAACTGTGATTTGTGATGACCTGCGGAGAAGAGTATACTTTCGTAACTTTCTTTCCGTCTTGGTCAAAAACGTTCATTATGGCAGCAATAACATGTCACATGTGACACTTAAAATGTTGATTGTAATTTGAATAAATGATAATAATCTTTACTGACTTGTGGTATACAATAAAATATCTGTACTTATGAGTTATAAAAAACCAAGCACCCCTTGAGGGCCTAGATTTCCTGTAATGATAAACACTAAACATGATGATGTTTAATTGATATATGATTTGCAAATAATATAATATTAGTTTTCATGATCTTGTGTAAAAAGTTTGCCAATGCAGCCTAGTCCTGTATTATAAATAAAATACAAATTCTATGAACATCATATAATCACGAAATTTCTGTAAGCCTGGTAAATCTCAATGATATGATGAAATGCATCATCAAAATTAGTAGCATTGGGCAACATAAAAGGTATTTTAGTATGCTGCTACTGGGGTTGCCCGAGACACTGAGCTGACAGTCAAGAGGACATTGCATAGGATGAGTTGGCGCGACACTTAACACTGAGTGTGGGCAAAAATTGTTAGTATACTGCTGCAGTCTTTCATCAAACGACACTGATTTGAAATAAATGCGACAGCAGATTTTGGTCACTGTCATATTGAGTGACAATCCAGCATCTCGTGCAACTGCTGCTCACTCACCATCAGATCACCCCTCTCTTCATATTATAATAAAACCCAACCACAATGGTGGATCAGCTCAGTGAAACCCATGAGTAAGCTGTCTGGCGGAGGAACTCACCAGTGGCGAAGCTGATCACGAATGGGTTTCAATGAGCTGATCCACCACTTCGGTTGGGTTTTATTAATATCCCACACTTTTACAGACATTTTCAGTATTTTTAGCTGAGAATACTAAGGATTTAAGAATTGTTTTGACCAAATTCTTGTACTTTTTATATTTAATATTGCTACACAAGAAGTAAGGATCACAAATCTTATTATTATTTATAAACACCTCAGCAGCCAATCACAGAAGAAAACCATGCAAAACACACTGACAGACGTTACAACGTCCCCAATTCAAAAGTTTGCAGGCTTTTAGCAGAAAAATAATCTTTGATAGATTATATTTGTTATAGAAACCTGTGTTTTGTCCATATAGATGTATTTCATAATTTAATGAGAACAATTTGAGTATTTTAGTCAGAATCATGTTTCAGTGCGACCAAATTTCTCAGTGACACCACTATGCATTTGGTCTCCATGGTAACAACTCTGTGAATGCCTATATGTTTGAGTTTAACAGACTGTATTAAAAGATGGCAGTTCTAGAGTGGTGAATAAGTGAGTTTTGGCCCTTTCCAACCAGTTTACATTAAAATGTTAAAGATTCATTCTGGTTCTCTTGGAGTGAGACGTATTAAAATATGAAAAAAAATACTCAAGTCAAGAGGAGTGAGACAGCAACAAAATGAGTGAGACTCACTCTGAATGAGTGAGACTTGAAATGTCTGCTGAATCGTCGGTAAAAACGAATCGCCGAAATACAAATATGTAATGTTAGCAACGAGGAGACATGCAGCTCTTTATTTGGTCAAAATTGGACAAGAATTGGCGAAGTTGTGGACTATATTGTTCAACAAGTTCATGCTCCAGCTCACATTATAAAGTGAAAGTGAAACTCTCATTGCTCACCCAGATATGAACATCACCCGTGGACATTTTGTAGATTTTATTTTTGAAAATCATCTTTAAGGACTTTAGTTTTAACCCAATTTTTGTCAGTCCAATAATTAATAGTGCATAATTTGCGAAGATGTGATCTCAGAGTTAAAAGTGAAAGTGATCAAACTGAAGTAATCTGTCCAATATTTAAATTAAGGATAGTGGGTCACAATTTATTATAATTAGGGATGGCAGATCACAATAAATACCACATGGGTTGTTCCTAATATGTTTGCTATGAAGTGTGGGATATTTAAAAGTCCTAATCTTAAATACGATGTAAAATACAATGGTAAGAATTAGGGCTGTACACCTTTATCTTTATAACGATACAGTAAAACCGATATGATACGTATCATGATACGTATTGTTAAGCTATATCAATGAAAAAAGCCTACAATACTGACAATCCACTATGAAATGTAATGAATAAATATCTGTGGAATAATCCGGACTGTTGTTTAATGTCATTACAATTAAAGTGGCTGATATTTTTCTTTGAAAGCACCAGAACATCTGGGTAGCAGGTGTCCTATTTGCTCAAAATCGCTGATCTGCATACCGTTTAATTGCATCGTTATTATTACATAACGGTTATCAATACCCGCATTGTTATCCTTGTACCGGTACAAACGGTATATCGAGAACCGGTGTACAGCCCTAGTAAGAATGCACATTGTCTTTGGTATATAACCATAGTAATAAAGTAGCGATACAAATTTTTGCCCCCCCAGATACATATCCTTCTAACTAGTTATAATAAAGTTATTTATGACAAAAAAATTAATTTAACTATTATAAAATACTTAAAAGCATGCATCCTATTGGCAAAGTTTCCATTTGATTTTATCAAGTGCATTGGCCAATAGTCAGGGATATTAGTCTGCCCATGGATGAACCGTCATCCTGATTCAATATTGCCCTTTATGAAATATGTCCTACATTTTTTCAATTGTTCCAAATAAAACAGCAAACTTGGCAGAATTCAGTCATAATTGTAGTCTGGAGGGTGAATTTTTTTGAGCTATCTAAGCGTTACAAATAGAGTTGATGCTTCAGTCTAGACATCTGAATAACCATGAGAAGAATTAACTGGTAGTTATATTGTCTTTCAAACGCTATGACTGTGAGAGGTAAGAATTAAATGAGTTAAAACTACAAATTTAATGTGAGCCCAGACAGCATTCCAAATTGTATCAACATCGGCACGATGTCGGCGATGTTGTACCAACGGATGCCGACATAGCATTCCAAATCGGGCCAGCGTCGTTTCTATCTGGGAGGGATCATGGTGATATTTAATACTTCAAAAACCTTTCGAATAATATAAATGCTTCAGCTAGCATATTGCATGCATTCATCTATTATCATTTAATTTTGCTGATAATCTTACAGTTTTATTTATTTAGCATTTATTAACTTTTCTTTTTTGTGATTGACAGGGCAGAGAATGAAATGGATTGTTGCTTACTACATAATTGTGATTGGTTTGAGTTTAATATTCTTTTCTGCTGGTTACATGACACCATATAAGAAGAGAAAACAGAGTTTTCCTTCAATTAAATTACTGAACGGAACTCACGGGGACTTTGTTCCACCCAATATGACACATTCAACAAGTCGATGTACACCAAAAGTGGACTGCATACAGAAAAATTATGCTGTGTTGCATCAGTTGAAAGCGGGAACAATTAAACCATCGACAAAAAAAAGGATGATATACTTGAAAACGATGGGTCGATTTGGCAACATACTTTACGAGTTTGCAGCACTGCTGGCTTTAGCAAAGGCAACGTGTGCTGTGGTTAAAGTATCATCAGATCACAGACTGCAAGAAATATTTGACCAAGTTCCTTTTGAAGTCTTGGCAGATGCTGATTTTAACAGGTATGGCCCTTTTTCTAATTTTGGGGAAGAGGAAGGAAGATCCATCAAAGGGTTTTCGGTTAATGTGTTCCTGACGGTTGATAAAAATAAAATTTTAAACAAAAACTTTAAATGCCCATGGAGTGCATTGTATTCACACGAAGAGGGAAACACTACAATTAACCTTTTTCAGAAACTAAATTGCATTAAATGTTCCTAGTTTACATCTTCACAATGTCTATTGTTCAAAAGCTAACATATTGCTAAATCTCTCGTACATTTTAAATGATTTATATTGACAGACTGACCACAGGAATCCCCTATTTCAACCTACACAACAACCACACTCCAGAAGAAATGGCGATAAAGACAGCTCTAAAACAAGATGTCCAACTCCGAGGTGTTTTTGCAGATTCTCGTTGGTTCTCAGGATGTGTTGATGATGTCAAATATAAAATCCGTCTGAAGGATGAATTCATCGAAACGGGGCGTAAAAACATCAAAGAGATCATGCATAAACATGGAAGAGTCAATGCAACCACAGTCGGTGTGCATGTTCGGAGAGGCGATAAAGTCAAGAAGAAAAATTACAAACTTCCGACCATAGCTTATTTTGGAAAAGCCATGTCCTACTTTAAGCAAAGGCACCAAAATGTCTTATTTATTGTCACATCAGATGACAGGATTTGGGTTATGAAGAAATTCATTCAGTTACAGGAGCATTACTCCGATATTGTCATTGCTCCTAAAACTAATTTTCAGATAGATTTCGCTGTTTTGTTTCAATGCGATTATGTTATTCAGTCTGAGGGAACATTCAGTCAATGGGCTGCAATAATGAATGGGCATGAATCTGTTTATTTTGAAGGATATAGAGCAGTAATTTGGCCCAACTGGATGTCCATAAGTGGCTGAGATACATTGTAAATTTAACCCCCCCCCCCCTCCCCCGATCACAATTACACTGTAAATTTTGTCAACAAAGCATCACATTGTTATTGTAACAACCGGTTACATATGAATTAAATCTAAAGATTTAGTACACACAGTTTTGGAGACTCAAAGTTTATTGCTGTCATCACATTCACATTTGATCGCATAGTTTCACTTGGTTGCTATTAACCATAGGCTTACGTCCATTTAGTTGGTAGGGTGGAGTCCAAAATTAGGTCAAATTGAGTTAGGTTAACCATGGTCCTGGTGGCTCCACGGGTTAACTTAGGTTCCAAAAACTACAAAAGGAACAGAAAATTACAGTTTATTACAATACTATTAAACTATGCTATTTTCATAATCATATCTATAACCAAATAAAGCTATTACATTTGACACATGACCTGTACTAGAACATGTGACATGAACATGTGACAACAGCTGATTGCAGCCTGATTCTAAATTAAACTCACAAATTCACATTATTTTTTAACTATAATGCTTTAAGTATTTGAACAGCACACTATTAACACTACAAGGCTGAAAATATATGAACTCAAATACTCACATTTGTGTGGGAAACCCATTAAAAGATGAAATATTAGATCTTGTTATGACTAATTACAGTAATCACTGGCAGAGGGAGCTCCGGTCACTGAGCTACTGAACACAGGTGGCGTTACAGCTGAAAGGCCACCCTAGTGGCAGTTTTGAAGTCAACCTTACATTACAATGTTTGGCAGTTACAGTTATACTTTAACAAGACTTAAAATAGCGTATGTTATGCTGTTTGCTACTGCATTGAATTATGTGAATGTGTTTTACATAAAATATGCAGGTACGTTCAGGCAAATCCAGTTTAAAAGTTGCTTTGTGACATCACTGTTTACCTTGCTTGAGTTATTACACAAATAAAAATTGAAGGATAATTAAGATAGCAAACTCAATTGCCTGCAAACACACTTATCAGTCAGGGACCTCTTGTGGTACTTTTTTCTCCCATTAAACACCCTTATCAAGCAAAAGAGCATCTATACTAGTGACCAAACTGGGCTATACTACTTGTTTACATTCAACTAATACACATCACTTGACTGAGAGAACTTGAATCACTTGAGTAACTGTGAAGACTGATTTTGCACAAAGCACCTTTACAAGGTAATATTAGGGGAGTTATTAGTTAATTATTAGTCATTGTTACTCTAACCAATTTCTATCCCTCATATCTCTGATAACTATTGTCATATAGTGACGTTTATGTGCCAGGTTATTTTATGATCAATTGTTTTAAACAGTTGTTTTCAAGATTCTTCTGAAATATTGTTTATTCTAAATTCATTTAAACTTGTGAGTGAGTTCAGTATGTTCTGTTGATTTTGTTAAGTCTCTAACAAAATCCAGAGATGTTTGGCTTCTAAATTTAGGAATGATTCCTACACTGCTCCCTAGGTGGAGAAATCCAGTATTTGGTAGAAGTTTTGATAAGTTCTAAAAGTTATCACTAGGATCGTTTCCTCAGGGCCCACAAGGGTACTAGGGTAAAAAGGGGCTGCAGCCAGCTAGAGAGAGAGAGAGAGAGAGAGAGATTAACATTTCACACAGTAGACTGAGATACACAGAGAGAAGCCAGAGAAAGCTATCTCTGATCCTAGACTCAAAATTCACTGCAGGAATCAGCCAGGACTTCTGCTCACTGACTGAATTGTCGTGATGGATTCACTGATATCAAGTCGGATTTAATGACTATCTAAACTGCCAAATGAACTCACACTCATGAGATAAGATAATCTGTATGGACTAATATGTCTTGAATAACTCAAGCAGTATCAATACCATTTTGACATGGATTTTTGACAAATACATTTTGGAATCTTATCTTTGGACTCTGTCTACTTCATTCCTTGTTTACCTGAGATCTAATGAGCATGGTATTGTTCAGCCGTCTCTTAGGTATTACATCCTGAGAGGGGGTCTGTTCGGTTCTGGACAATAAGCCTCTCGCCAAGCAAGTGAAGCTCAGTTTTCCCCAAATGACTAAGAAGAAACCACACTCTACCACATGGTGGCATTCATCCGGGTAACGAGCCATGTTCCATCTCAGGGAATTTGGAAGTAATTTGGACTCCACTATTAATTGTGCCTTTTGATGATGACTTTCTCGTGCTTTGAGGCGATACTGCAGCATTTATTGAAGTGATGACAAGAACTTTGCAGAAAAAATTAGAATTTCGAAATGGTAACCGACCTTGGGTGACAACTCTCATAACAGGCCCGAAATTACCATAGGAAAACAAGATCGTCATGCAGTATTGAAAATCCATTCAGTGACCAGTGGACCAATTATTTTCTTCAATTTTTATCACCGCTTCGTCTTTTGTTGATAACTTTTAATCTGAAAGTAATGAACAATATACGGTTGATAAAATCATTACTTTCGAACTAATAACCTATGCAATGGCTGGAGACAATATTTTTCCGGAGGATTCGTCACATCTCGTTCGTCAGTTCGCGACCACCATATTGACCAATGAACAATCTGGTCCGTCAGAACAATTGCTTTACTGGCCACAAACGTTTGAACCTAAAATGCCAGAAGCATTTCAGAAACAGAAAAAGACAATCATTTTTCAAGACTCTTCCTGTGCCTGCGTTTGGACGAACAATGTTTGCATGCTTTGTGCATTAGACTGATCATCATCGTTAACATGTCAGACACCATTAAGTTGTGAAACATCATCCATGAAAAGACCTTCTAAAATACGTAAGTAGCGATTTACTGTTACCAATGGAGTCAAATAACCTTATAAATGTCTTTACTAAGGTATCAAAATTGGTTGGATAAATTACGAAGTGAGATTAAGGAAGCAGAGGTTTATGGTATATTGCCAGATCGTACCAAAAGATTAATTAGTAGGTCTGAATCTTCATTATTTGAGTCATGGGTTTTATTACAAGATTCTGAAAATAAGAAATGGCAAGATAATAAGTCTCTTCTCGTTGAATTAGGTTTTCTTCAGTCTAAGGATTGTTTAACTGAGGTGATACGATGTGAAGAAAATTTACATAATTTGTTGACCCATTCTTATAGAGAGGATATAAAAAAGGGTATTTATGAAGCTGATACATCATTTTCGGGAGTTTGGTCTGATCGTTTGTATTCTGCTCCTGGAGTTGGTGCCACTATGAGTTCTAAAGAAACTGATAATACTGAAAGTACTGAGAAAGATAAAGATAATTCGGGGCCTGCTGATAAGGACCGAGAAAGTGATTCCGATATAGATCTCACAGGACGAACGTCTCCTGATTTAGGAGATCCAAATATAGATCAAGAATTGAGAGTTTCAGGAGCTTCTACTGGTTTAGGTGATTCACAATATACTAGTACGACAAGTCGTTCAGATAACAGGTCCGAGCGTTACGGAGTAAGTTCTTCAATTGGTCGTGGTATTCACTCAATAAGTCGAGGAAGTCCCTTTCTTAGTCGTGGTGTTGGTAGTCGAGTTCATTTTTCGGTGCCAGACGAACCTAGATTTAGCACGATGGAAGGCTATAGGGAACGAGATCGTAGGGCTCAGTCTTTAAAGTTTTCAGAGATGATGCCAAAAACTTTTTCAGGAGAGGACAAGCTACAAGATCCCACTTCGTGGTTTATTAAGTTTAAAGATTATATCGCTTTGCATCAGTTGACAGAAAAGGAAGTCTGGGAAAGATTATGTCTGTGTACAGAAGGAGTTGCTAGATCGTGGGTGGCGAATTTAAAAGCCATGTCAGTCGAAGAGTTGGAAAAATCCTTTTTGCAAAGATTTGGGTTGCTACATTCGAGAGAAGCTGTTTTTGCATCTTTGTCGCAGAAGAAGTTAGTACCAGGTGTGTCGGTCTCCAAGTACTTAGCAGACATACAAGATCTTGTGTGTAGACTGGGATTAGCGCCCGAAGTCGTGCGTGATTATTTCGTCCAAGGATTGCCTAGTTCAATTAAAGCAAGTATACAAATTGTTCGTGGTGTTAGTTTGGATGAATTAATTCCCATTGTGGAAGGTCTCTTGGAATGTCAACAATTTGCACCTGAGACGCAGACGTCGGATACTGGAGGCACATCTAATCGTAATTTCACTCTTAGTATGTCAGCTTTGGTTGATTCGGTTAGTCGTATTGAACGCGAAATGCAAAAGAGGCCTGTTCAAGCAGTTGAGAAGGAAGTAGTTTCAAATCATGATGATAAACGTGATACTCGGAGAATTGCTAATGCAAGTCCTTCTAGGGATGCCCGAGGTGTTGCTGAGGTTAATCCTCCTGGAAATTCATTTCGAGGCAGAGGTCGTCAACCTGGATATTATGGCAGAGGTGCTAGGGGTAATTATGTAAGCGGATTTAGTGGCAATTGCTTTTATTGCGGTAATGTTGGTCATTTCATGCGGAACTGTCCATTATACCAGAGTGATGGATTTGTTCCAAATGTGCCAAGCGTCACTCATGACTATCCGGTAAATGAGTGCAATTATGCTCCCAGTAATTATCCTACAGGTAGGTCATATGATTATCAGACGGGCTATGACCCTAATTCTCAATATCAATATCCTGCTGGCGGATATAATACTTCAAGAGGGAGAGGTTATTATGGCGAGTATGCCCCGTATTTTCCGCAAAATGTGAGAGGAAGAAGCTCTTATGGTCCTAATTATAGAGGTCGAAACCAGCCGTCCTTCAGAGGTCGTGATTCCAATATACAGGGAGGTTCGTCTCGGCAGAATGCTGCTGGAATCTCGACTAATCGAGCCTGACAAATGGCGTCCGCTGAGGGTGTTGCATCAGCCGTAAAAGCTCCCTATGTTTCTCTGATGCAAGAGAGGAATGAACAAAAGGCTGGATCTCTGTCTTCTGACAATGTATTGTCTGATTCTGAGAGTAGTAATGTAGTTGTGGCTTGTGTTAGTGGTGTTAATGTTGCTAAAGATTGTCAGGGTGCATTGGATTCAGTTATGGCGTTTACAGTTAAATTAGGTGAACAGAATTTGATTGCTTCCAGGTTGCCTGATGGCACTCGATTTATGTCTTTGTTTGATAGTGGTAGTTCTAAAACGCTTGTCTCAGTATTTTTAGTAAAGAAGAGTCCATTTTTGCAGTCTTTGCCTGTTGTGAAGATTGATAAGGTTATTGAAATGGTAGTCGGAAATGGTAAATCTGTTTTTGTGAATTCGTTTCTTGAATTTGTTGTGACATTTGGACAGGCTAAGGTTCCTTTGAGGGCGTATATATTGCCTACCCCGGGACCTATAGATCTTGTTCTTGGCATGGATGTACAGGCTGAATATAAAGCCGTGTTTGATGCTGCGAAATGTACTTTGCAATTGACACTTAAGGATGTACTCGTAGTTGTGGAACATGCAGTAATCTGCCCTCCTGAGAAGACGACTAGCGTCCCAGTTAAAATCAATGAATATACGACTTGCTTCTATGGTTCGTTTGAAGTTAAGTTCGGTAGTTTCTTTGCGGAATATGCTTGCCCCAGAGCTATCTTGGAATTTGAAGCGGGAAAATCTACTATTAAAATCGTGAATGAGTCTGAACATTCGGTCGAATTTCCTGACGCGTATGTTGTCGGTGAAATTGTGATGGATTACTCTGAATATCCTATGTGTAATCTTGAAGTTGATAAACCGGAAAAGGCGTTGTCAATTATTCAGAGACAGTCACAAAGTAGTGTAGAGACTAACTTAGTCATTGTGGATAAAGGGATTGATGTTTTTAGGGAACAGGAACTGGCTATTAATCTTAATGAATTAGAACCAGAGGAAAGAAGAATTAAACGCCTTGCTATGTATCCATGGCTTACGGCAGAAGATAGTCGACTGACTTTGACTGATAAGGAAGTCATTTTGAGTCTTGTTAATTTAACCAACACGAAATTTGATAAAGAGTTGCAGAGTGAACTTATTGATATTCTGAGCCGAAATGCTCGTGCTTTTAGCCTATATGATGAAATTGGCTTAGTTAAGAGATATGAAGTAGACTTGACGACTGATGTTATCGGAGATCTATCTTTTGTTAGTAAACCTTATATTGTTAATAGTGCTGATATTCAGTTTGTTAAGGAAGAACTAGATAAATTGCTTTCTTTAGGTATCTTTGAGAAAGGTTTAGCTACTTGTAGTAGTTCGTTATTCTTAGTCCGGCGAACTCCGACTTCACGTCCGCGTATAGTTTGTGATTTAAGAAAATTAAATAATGCTTTAAAATTAGTAAATCGACCTGGTACGACGATTAAGTCGTTTTGTCAAGCGTTTGGTAGAGGGAGATATCTGTATGTGACTTGTGTTGATATAAAGTCTGCCTATCATTCGATTAGAGTTACCGAAGAATCTCGGAGATTATTAGGTGTTGTTAGTTATCCTAATTGCTCGTCTCTAAGGTATGCTTCCCTCCCCATGGGAATGCTCAGCTCTTGCAGTTATTTTCAGCAGTCTTTAAGTTACGTCCTTGACGAGCTCCCGGACGAGTTCAGGTCAAATGTCATTTTTTACTTCGACGACGTATTGTTATTTTCTGAAAGACCGGGCGATCATCTTCGACTCCTTGACGCTGTTTTCTCACTCTTCCAACTGCATGGTTTAGTCCTGTCTCTTGAAAAGTGTCAGTTTGCTTTGAAGGATACAATCGCGTTTTTGGGGTTCGAAATTGACGTTTCGGGTCCTCGAGCTCCGGTATTAGCAGTAAAGAAAAGCCGTGTTGAAGCTTTGCTATCCCTGCAGAGGCCTGAGACCAAGAAGCAAATAAAATCGTTTTTAGGGTCCTGTCAATTTATTGCAATGTTTTTGAAAAATTATCAATTGGTCGTTCAGCCTTTAACAGCTTTGTTGCGTAAAAATGTTGAATTTGTGTGGTCAGAGGAGCAAGAACAAGCTTGGGATGCAATTCGGGCATTGCTGTCAACGCCGCCTATAATAGGATTTCCTGCAGAGGAAGGTACTTTCATTCTAGCTAGTGATGCCAGTAGAGTGGCTTGTGGAGGAGCTCTTTTTCAATTACAAAAGAATGAGAAAGGAGAAACGGAAAGAGTTTTGTTAGGATATTCTAGTCGAGTTTTTAGTCGAATTTCAGCTACATCATTAAGTATCACTGAATTGGAACTGCAGGCTTTATATGTTGCTTGTTTGCAATTTAAGCATTTATTGGGACAGCAACATTTTTACGTCGTGACTGATCACTTGCCTTTACAGCAGATTTATAATTCCTCTGCGGAATTTGCTACTCAGAGAATAGCTAAAATGTATTGGAGGTTGCAACAGTTTGTTTTTACAATAGTCTACCGTAAGCCAGACACTGATGAAATTTTATGTAAAGAATTGTGCTCTGTTATCACTGAAATGAATATTGCTCCAATTATCGAAGGGGATGATGCGCAAGAGTGCGAGGACAGTGCTTTTGGAAATGACTGTAATCTTTCTTTCAGTGACTCTCAGGGTCATTTCTTATTTCCAGTCGTGACTAGATCAATGGCTAAAACAATAAGTAAAGAGACAGCTGCAAATGGTGGTTCAGTTGACTCTAAATCCTCGGATGTGCTTACATATGATGAAATTCAAACGGCAAAGTCTTTGCTCAGACAGGAAAGTAATGCAAAAAGCAATGATAATAAAATGGCAAAAAGGGTGCGTTTTAATATTCCAAATGACCAGGATGCATCCTCAGATAAGGTCCTGGGTTCCAAACTAGTTCCTACTAGCAATGATGTTTGTTTATCTGATGGATTAGGTGAACCGAAGGTTGGCATAATGGTTAAGGAGTCTGGTCCTCTTGTACAATTACCTAAATTGAGTCCCAGAGACTTGCTGGTTTCTGAGGCCAACGAAACTAAGATTTTGTCCAGAATGCCTCACCAAGGTGAGCTGGATAAAGTCATACGAAAATATATTGAGGAAGTGCTTGTGAACGTTAAAGTTCCTAATACCCCAGCTGAGATTAAGCTTGCTCAACAGGAAGATTCTTTTCTGGGTCCTTTAGTAATCTATTTGCAGAATGGCAAGTTAAGTGGGACTAAAAATCAAAAGAAGACTACTCTATCTTTAGCTGACAATTTTGCTTTGATTGATGATATGCTTTTTCGAGTGTCCTATAATAGAAGACTTGATGATGTTATAGTGCAACTTGCATTGGCTGAGAAACATGTGTTTGATTTATTGGAATTTTATCATTGTGGTTTGGGTGTTCATGTTCGCATTAATAAATTGTATGATTCGGTCCGACGTCATTTCTATGTAAGAAATTTGTAGAAATATGTATTGGAGTATGTTAGAAGTTGCTTAGTGTGCCAGAGGGCTATTGGGCCTAAGGAAAATGAGCAAAATAGAGAATTTGTTCCTAGAATTATTGTGGATGCTAGGCCCTTTTCAGTGGTTCATTTTGACCTTAAGGCTTTTCCTGGTCAACATGCACAATATGAATATTGTATGGTTATGCAGTGTGAGCTTACTAGATTTGTGGTCGTATCTCCTGTGAAAAATCGTCAAGCGACTACCTTGGCTAATTGTTTCATTGAAGAATTGTGCTTGAAGTATTTTATTCCTGATAAGATTGTGTGCGATCTGGAGCCAGCATTTGCAAGTGAATTAATGAATAAAGTGTTTGAGGTTCTTGGTGTTAAACCTCATTTTGTTAAGCCAGGAGGACATGGTTCTTTAATTGCTGAAAGAGCCATTCAGTCTGTCACTAACCTATTAATTAGTTTTATGGAATACAGGTATTCCCATTGGCCCTTGTTAATTAAAATGGCAGCTAAAGTATTCAATGACTTGCCTGGTTCTCAAATGCAATATTCTCCGAATTTCCTTTGTTTTCTGAGAGAAGAAAAACCTCTTGGAAATTTGAAGGTAGAGGCATTATCTTTGCTAGCCAGAGACTATGGCCAATATGTGTCTTTATTGAAGGAACGTATGGATTTCGTTAGACGAAATGCAATTCGCATGCACAATGAAATTAAAATAAAGCAGAGTCAAGCGCAATTATTTGGTGCTAAGAAGATTGAAAAATATAATGATGGACAATTAGTTTTATTGAACAGTCCTATTCATAGTGGACTGCATGCTAGTCGAAAGATACAAATGAAATATATTGGTCCTTTATATATAAGTCATCAGGCTGACTGCAATTCTTATGTGTTGTCGACCATAGATGGATATAAATTGCCTAAGTATTTTCATGTTAATAGGCTTAAGAAGTGTTGTATCAAAGGAATCAATGGCGTTATTCTTAATAATATTGAGGAAGTTCGAACTCAGGTTAAAATGAAGAAATTGAGCGTTGCCCAATTTGAGAAGGCACAAGTTAGGGAAAGTGAAGGTCAAATAGAATTGCAACTGTCATATGTGGAGAATACTCCATGTATGCTATGTGAGAAAACTACTGAGTATAAAGAATTTGATGAGAATGTTTTGAATTATGTGCCTACTGATATATATAGTAATTATAGGGATGCTGAGAGAGGATTTATTTCTATTTATGAATCAGATGATGAGTCTGAAGGTCATATTATGAAAGGTCGATGGCGTGAAGGTCATCTTGAAGTTTATGTTGAGTTTGAAGGTCCATTGAAGGCTTTGAGTATGTGGCATCTTATGATGTCTAGTCCGTTCATGCTGGATGCGGTTGCTCCAGATGATACTAGATTTAAATTAACAGGCAGAATTTTAAGTTAAAAAGGGAGTTAAAATGGCGAAAAATAATCATATGGCATAATTGGCAGGATAGATGATGATTGTGTTCCTTGAGGTACTGGTGTCTCTGAACATTTGTAAATGAAACCTTGGTAGGTGCCTCTATTGTAATATTTTAAAATAATGGAGTGTCTGTCCGTTTTCTGTGTTTTATCTGTGTGTTTCAAAGATTTGATATAGTAATATCCATTCGTTATAATGAATTCAGTGCACACTAGGAGGGAATTAAGCATGATTTGCGTTGTTTATTGCACATGACATTTTGTGTGTGGTTGGTTTTGTTATTACTTAAAAATATCTTTATGCTTGCTTGCTTTGTCTATGCATTTTATATATATCTATATTACTATTATTATAGCCTAAAAATGATAATTGAAGACTTTTATAGAAACTGGTCAGATGTAACAATTATATTAAATGTAAAATTATTTTTGTGAATCGCCTGAAAGGTCTGCGTTTCGTATTTTGGGCTTTGCTCACTGTGAAATTGGAAGAGTTTCACTTTCCTGTTTTGAAGGGCATATTTGGAAGTGTTTAGGTTAAAGGCCATGTGTTTTTCTCTGGGTGAATAAGGGTTTCGTTTTTATATTAAAATGGTAAGGAATAAAGTTGCAATTTGCAGCTCTGCGCACTTGAAGGTGGAATGTGTTTAGATTTGCCTGAATTGTCCATTGATTCCTTCAGGATTGATATACATTCCCATGACTATTAAGTAAACCCATAAGATGTCTGTTTCCTGCAGATGATAAATAGTTTATCCCACAGAAGTTCCCTTAGATTCTCTTGTGTAAATAACCACTTAAAATCGATTAAACTGTTTACCATAAAAATCTCTTGGGTTTGAATCTGATCTTCTACTTGTGAAGTGTTTATGTCTTCTGAGGTCTGCGTGCCTATCTCTTCCTAAGTCTGTTTAGATTAAAATTCTGTGCGTGTCATTTTCTGATGCGGAATTTGAGGCTTGGTCTTGATTGCTGATTGCTTAACTGACACATCTGTTTTGCATTTAGGGACATTTGTTGATTTGGTATGTAATTATTTTAAGTCCGTTATTGCGTAAGGCAGACAATTCTTAAGTGTTATCTGATGTGTCTGAAGTTCCTGTAATGAAGTCTTTCGACATTATGTCGCAAAAGTTATTTTGCAATTAATACATACAAGTTAGTTTGGGTACGTTTGCACCTTTATTATTTATTAGCTAAAACCAGAAATAAATTGACCCGGATAGATAACTAACGATACAGAGACCTATGAAATGCAAAACATATGTATGCCGCTTGTGTTTGAAGATAGTCTGAGGCAATTAGTGTCATTGCATAATATTCATAATTAATAATTAGAAGAAAATATTTAAAAGATAACTAATGAGAGTTCAGTGAATTTGACTGTAAGTATGAAAGAGTAGATATCAGCTGTCTGTCTGAACTTGACCAGATGGTCTCCGCCCCCTTTGACTATCAATGAGGAGGCGTGTCCAAGACAGTGTCCACTTGATTTATAGCCATCCGCCACCCTGGTGACACTTCACACTGTCTTCTTGACCAGTACAATTGTATACGTTATTTTTGGAAATTCGGAAGTTAATTATTATCAGAATAATGAGTGCTGCTCCCTCTGACGTCCGCGCCACTCCATCTTTGAGTTTAGGCCGAGGGCAGAGATTAATGTCAATGCTGTTAAAATCGCAAAAACCATTCGGGCTTGCTAAAGGTCGGACTGACCTCTCTCTTCAGTCAGAAGTGGATCAGCCCCCTCAAAGACCTTGTTTTGTCGTTCGGTTTGATGGTCTTGGGACTTTTCAGGATTTGAATGACGAAGGATCTCTCGTGGAGGCTACCCGAGCAGTTCTACATACTAATTGGATTCCGAAAATGAAATTGGACGAGCGGTTCACCAAGGTCGACAAGTTTATCGTCAGGGTTTATGGAGAGTCTCTGTGTGAGAGGAGTGTGCCTATGTCGAAGGCCACTCAAGCGTGTCCAAGAGACATTGAGTCTTCATTGACGAGGCCCATTCGTCGCAAGGTGATTCTGCCTAGCGCTAAAGTTCTCCGGGCCATAGCTGAGATGAAAATTGAAGGAGAGCTCAGTTCCTGAGATTTTCGTCAAATGAACAATTCAAGACATTCATTTTGAGTTTTGAACTTTAATCTGTTTAAATTTGACAATATTAACGCAAAAAAGACATCTGTATGTTATACTTCAGTTTATTAAAATGATTTCATGATTTCCTTTATTCAAAGTACCTTTGGAGTTATTTAAACATTCCTGTGGGGTTTCAAGTCATGTTTAGGTATTGCTAGATCTAGCTCAGTCTTGGCGCTTATCTGCGCATGCTCTTTGCTTGCTTAATTTTTTTTATTGCTTGAGCGCTGTCTTAACTACGTCGAATTGTGGGCTATGTTTATTTCATCTCTTGCCATAGTGCTCGAGTTGCCTTTCATGGAAGATTACCGATTGTTGATTGTTCGGATTGATTATCCAGTTAGAGTGTGAGGACGCTCATTTCTGGTGGATATTTCTTCTGAATACTGATTTCACTTGAATTAGTTTGGTACGTATATTAGTTTTGTTGTGCACTGTTCTATCTAAAGTACTAGCAGTAATTGTACGATGCTCCACGTTTACTGATTTCCGAAGCTAGCCTGGAATCACTAAAGCGATTTAAGTTAATATGATGGAGGTTACTTATAATAGGGTGTAATTTGCGAATTTGAATGAGGATGACTTTAAATGTAGAGTATTGAGAATTGTATGTTGTCGATAGTTACAACATATCATGTAAAAAGTTGCAATTACTTTAAGTAATTTAGTGTTAATTATGGAAAGACAGACTCGTTCATATATTTTGTGATTAAAGGAATTTGAGAAACGAGAATCTGCACTAATGAAGAATGATGAAGGTCAAGTACAGAGAGGACTTGAATTCACATTGAATTAAAGGTAAGGAGTTCAAATATCCACTAGGGAGGATTTGAATCCGACTAGTAAGGTCAAGTACAGAGAGGACTTGAATTACTATAGAATAGATGAAAAGTAAGGTCAAGTACAGAGAGGACTTGAATTACTTTAGGCGTAAGGTCAAGTACAGAGAGGACTTGAATTACGGTAAATAAGACTTAAGAAAGTAGATTAAAAGAATGGGAAAAATGAAGGGGAAGGTGTATCTTTATGAAGTCATTAGTAGTTCAAAAATGAATATAGTACCAGTGCCAGGAACTTGAATTGATCTATCTCGCCATCATCGTTTGCTTTCTGTTCTAATTAGTTCTTACTATGTCCATTGTAATTTCAGTGGAATTTGCCTGCCATTTTGGGGAGTGTCAGACATCCATCTTGATTTTAAGATCGAGTTCACATCCTATTGTTTATTCATCATATGAAACAATCGATTTCCTGAGCATAAGAATCAGCCAAATTGTTCGGAAATCCTCCAGACATCTGTATCCTCCAGAGCTTTCTCGATCTTTAAAAAGGAGCAATGTTCTTCCTTTTGTCCATCATAAGGAATGAACCCGGTTTATAAATGGTTTTTGCCTGATTACTGGATTATTCTTGGCTCTTTGATTGCTGCGATCCTGATTATTGTATTGATTGTATGTTGTTGTAAACGTCGATGATTCATTTATTGCCTTATTATATATTTAATTGATTAGTATAATTCTTGCCAAAGATCTGCGTTGGGAATATGTGTTATGAGTGTCATTTAATATATCTATCTTGTGTTTGTGCATACATATCTATATATACGTGCATATTACTCTTAAGCAAAGTTTGGGAGGAGCTTTAGAATATTATTCTGAGAAACTATGTTCCAGTGTCACCTATATGAACGCTGAAGATAGTGAAGAATCGGAAGATTCAGTAACTAATAGACTAGAACGTTGTATTGATATTTGCTTTACGACTGGTATAATGTCGCTCATGACATTAATTGGATTTTGTCTTTTTCATGTGGTAATTGGAGTTACTCATAGTCCTCCAAGATATGTAATTCCTGGTCAGAATGACACATGGGCTTCCTGCAGTGAAGACACCATGAGAAGTATTGCTAGGCCTTTGCCTAATACTTTTAATAATTCTTGGGAACTTCATCCTAGAAATGCTTTACCAGCACTGAATTGCTTTGTAGATGGACCATCAGTTATTAAGACAATATTTGTTGAAGGGATGTATGGGCATGCTTCTGCTTTTCGTCCATACAGTTCTTTGCCTAATTTGGAAAGATTAATCATTCGAAATTGGAAAAACATTATTTCTTTTAGATCTTTATTAGAAATGTATCCGCATTTGAAATCGTTACAGCTTAGAGACACGGCAATGTATGATTTTCGACGTATCCATACGAAATCTTCATTGAATGAATTGACGGGATTATTAGCTGACATTAATACTCCTGTTCTTACGTCCATTAATTTACCTTATTTGACTAATTTATCGGTTACTATTAAAGGTTCTGTTAGTCGTAATTTGTTGACAGGTCTGGATTTAGTCAAACTTAATTATGTGGATCCTGATATTCCATATTTCTCCTGGGACGCTTTGAACTCTAATGTCTCTACTATGCGTGAATTGTCCTTACATGTCCCTAATTCTCGAGTTATTCCTAATGCTGGATGTCCCTATCCATATTTAACGAAATTAACAATGACTTCGAAATATGCAGAGTTCAACATGGCGATTTTTGCTCATACAGATCGGCTGGCTTTTGAGGATTTGCGTGAATTGTGGTTAAGATATTTCCGCTTGGCTCAATACATACCTATGTTTAAATTAACATCTTTAGAAAAATTAGTCTTGGAAGCTCCGTCTGGTTCATTGTCTAGTATTAAATTTGTTCCTAAGACTTTGAAAGAATTTTATGTAACTAAAGGTAATTATCCTTTATTATTGCCAGATTCTTTTGGTACTACCATGATGGTTGAAAAATTAACGCTTAGATCTTGTCATATTAAAGTTATTTCTGCTAATGCTTTCAGAAAATTCCCTAATTTGCGTGTACTCGATCTTGTGCAAAATGAATTATCTTCATTCATGGTATCTCCTAATACGATGCGCAATCTTGAAGAATTGAATTTAGCGGGAAACCAACTAGTCGTTTTTCCTATGGAAACTCTGTCATTTCCTAAATTAGTTACACTTAATGTGATTTGGAATCAGATTGAAACGGTGGATACTACTAAAATTACTAATGAGAGGAGTGTAAGTCCTACTCTTAAACTTGTGGCTGCATTTACTAACCCAGCTATTTGTGACTGTAATTGGGTAATACTCGATACTATATTGCCTGAAAATGCTACGTTGTCTGGAAGATGTGATAATCACACTTTAAGGTTTTCTGATTTAAATGTCACATTGTGTGGTCCTGAACAAGTTTCTCGTCTCAGTAGATCTCTAACTTCGGACCAATTACCAGATGTAATAAAAGAACCTGAATTATTCGATGTTTCAGATGTTAAGCTTGATTTATCTGAACAGCGCAAGCAGTTACTGTCTTTAGCCGCTTCCTCCATCAATGATGCTAAAGAGAATTTTGTCAGACCAGAATTAGGAGTTGGTTTTGATAGGTTTCAATATTTATATCCCGGAGTTGAGAATTATTTCATTCATATGCATGTTAGTTGGCCTGAAATTAATTTGCCTGACGCGAATTTTATGGATGACGCATTAGGTCAAATTTGTACTTCTCAGGACAGTTTGATTAAGGCTATTTGTTCAGATTTTCAGCCTTTGATTGCTTATGCTAAGGCTCATTCGTTAAAGTTGAGAGCTAAAGTTCAGTCACAAATTTCGGAAGTTACTAACGCTTTTCGTAAGTCGTTTTTACCTCCTCGAGAAGAGAGTAGACAGAAAAGGGAATATACAAGATCGACAACTCCGTCTCCCCAGACCACGACTAATGATATTACATCTTTGCTGAATGATTCGTCTTGGGATTCTCATCATAAGAAAGCTTTTTGGCTTGGTATCTTTATTCCTCCTGCTGGTGTTGCTGTTCATGCTACCTTGACTAGGAAACGATCTAGAGCTTTTAAGTATGCGTTACAGATATTGTCTGGAAGACAAAATATTATGAAAGAAAGTCATTTGGATCTTCGTAATGATCTTACTAAGGCTTTTAATTTATTGGCCAATCAGTTTGATAACACGACTTCGAATATTCGCACCTTATTTCAATTATTGAATGATACAAATCGAGAAATGTCAGTTATCTTTGGAGATATACAGAAAAGTTTTAATATGTTACAACAGAAAATTCAAGCAGTTCGAGTGTTGAGTGTCCTTACTTCTAGATATTTGCAATTGTGGAATTCTCATGCAGGTCAGTATGATAAATTAATAGGTGAGTTAGATCAATTGTTACAGTCTATTCATGAGCTACAGCATGGACGAATTTCTCCTAAATTGGTTCCTCCATCTAGTATGCTGAAAGCCATAGCTTCATGTGAAAAGTCTTTGTCTAGTTGGCATCGTGACTATAAACTGATTTTTACTTCTCTTGCTGAATATTATAGTTCATCTCAAGTGGTGTTTGTTCCTATGGAAAGAGGTTTGTTACTTCAGTTAATTTGGCCTATCACTCCACGTAATAGTCCTAAATATAGTTTATTTCATGTACAGTCGGTTCATGTTCCTGTCAATACTAATCCCACTTTTGTTTCTCTTGATTCTAATCATGATTATACTAAAGTTACTCTTCCTCATCCATATTTGAGCGTAGCGAAAAATGAGCATTTTATTGAAATGAATACTGAAATGTTGGAAAAATGTGCATTGATCGGTGATACCTATTATTGCTATGAATCTTTTCTGGAATTGGATAAGATCGAATTAACGTGTTTAACAGCCTTATATTTGAATGCTTCAGCTAGTATAATTGCTGATAAGTGTGATATCACCTATTTCTTTGAACCTTTCAAGCCCGAGCCATCTATTCTTGATTTGGATTCACAATTGCTTGTCAGTGGACTTAATCAACCTTGGAGATATCAATGTCAGGAAGATAGAATTCCTAAAGATTTGACCGGTTCACCATACGCACTCATTGAGCGTTCTGCTCTGTGCCAATGTAGCATAACTTCAACGAATGGACACATAGCTCGTCGAATAACTAATTGTGCTTTGAATCCACAACCTACGTTGCAGTTGACTTATGTTGCTAATTCGCTGATTTCTACAACCTTTCCTAATATTACCATGACTCCTATTGACCCTAATGAAGTCTTAGCTACTGATAAACCTATCGAATTACCCAAATTAAAGGTTTTACAGAAACTTAGGGAAGTTCGTTTAAAGAACACCACTACTGGGTCTATTCAACTACGTCGTTTGGCTCAATTAATTGATGATAAAGGAAAGAAATTTGAAGATGAATGGGACAGGATTGCCGCTGATATTGCTTTTGAAGCTTGGTTCACTCGAAATCAATGGCCTAAAGCTCTAGCTTTTATAGGAGGAATTTTAGGTCTTGTTTCCCTCTTGATGTCTTGTTATTTTTGCTGTTTTGGTCAGTTTACCAATGGTATGGTTCGATCTATGATGTTTGTGTCAGCTCCTCACGTTGCTCAAGCGGCTACACTTCAAAGTGGGAACATTGTTGAGTTAAGCAAAATGTCTTATTTTTATTTAACTTTATCTCACATGGCCGTTGCAATAATCGTTGTGATGGTTTTGTATAGTGGTAAACAATTGATTTCGTATTGTTTTCGAGAGGCTCGTGTTCTTATGGCCCATCCAGAATTAAGAAAACACCCTAGAGTTGAGATATTTCTTGAAATCCATAGTGGATGTGACCGAGTTCTAATGTATGTGATGACTGTTCAAGCTCCCATTGCTCAGTTACATTTTACTGGTAATTTGAAAGTTTCTGATCTGATTGTTGATAATCATCGTTTGTATAGTGTTCTACGACCTAATTGGAACGCCGGAAGTTGTGCTTTAAGAGTAAGGCATTTATCGTTAGAATTACCATCATTGGTTCCCATTGCTTTTTATAAGAGAAAGAAGTTTCAGGAAATAGTAAAGAAAGAATGTATGTGTGAGATAATTGCTACGGATGGCCTATATCTCTATCGTTTGGCGAATGATACTCATGAAGTTATTTCCGATGAGAAAATTATGTCTCCTTATTCAGCCCTTATTGAGGAATTACGTCAGAAAGAAATTGAATGCCAGGCATCTGGATTCAAAGTTAATTATCTTGGTCCTCCTATTAGGAAACCTAATGCTCCTGAAAGTGAGCCTATTGAAGTATAAAGAACTGGATTGTGCATTCTGACTTGGCAAATAACATGATTCTTGTGACTAATTAGGTTTATTTAGGTGTATTTCATGAATAATCATATATAGATATATATGTATACGTAATTGGCATATCTTGCTATATTATCTTTTGCATGTGTTACATGCATAATTGCTGATTGGGATAGTCGAGCTACGCTTTTGCTAAAATGTATCAGTTAGGAGTGCATGTTAGTATACTGACTCCATTGGTAACTTAGAGACGTAAATCGTTGCTAAAGGTATTGATAATTATTATATATGAATTAAATGTTTTTGAAATATTATACAAGAAAATCAATTCATTTTGTATTGATGTAATCATTAATTCGTAATTGATATGTTGTTCATGTATGTACATTTGTTTTTGTAAGATTGTTTCAGTGACCAAGAATTATCTTGATGAATTTCCGGATTACGAATGGATTTATTACAAACATTATGTCTGTGAACAATGTGAAAAATGACTTCGATTTTCATTCAGACTTTGTGAAAGAACACTTTCAAACTGAAGTGACACGTTCATTCGAGTTCATCGAAATGACTTTCAACCTTGACTTTGGTCCTGTGACATTTAATTGCTTTATGGCACATATTTTTTATGTTAGCATGGCTTATTTGCTAAGATATGACTTCACTTGTTCTTTACGGGTCTGACAAGATTTGCGCTTCATCCCTCATCAACCTTGTTATCTTCAAGGAATGTCTGCGTCTTGCATCGATTCATATCTAAGTATTACATCTATACATGTACCTCTTATATTTAACCATGTATTGCTATGGGATTGTACCCAGATTCATCTAGATATATATATGAACAGAGTGATTAACTCAAGTGTATTATGCATGTTTTATGATTCTTTGTATTTGTATGATTTACCTGTATTATCGATTTTATTGTACTTTGTATCTGTACTTTTGGTATTGCTTGAGTGGCGCGCTTCGTATGACAAAATTTAAGGTTCTACATTTGGAAATTTTCGATAAAAAGAAATTGAAGTATCAAAATCTTGTAAAACGAACTGTTTCCTGACAGGGCGGCATGTCATATAGTGACGTTTATGTGCCAGGTTATTTTATGATCAATTGTTTTAAACAGTTGTTTTCAAGATTCTTCTGAAATATTGTTTATTCTAAATTCATTTAAACTTGTGAGTGAGTTCAGTATGTTCTGTTGATTTTGTTAAGTCTCTAACAAAATCCAGAGATGTTTGGCTTCTAAATTTAGGAATGATTCCTACACTGCTCCCTAGGTGGAGAAATCCAGTATTTGGTAGAAGTTTTGATAAGTTCTAAAAGTTATCACTAGGATCGTTTCCTCAGGGCCCACAAGGGTACTAGGGTAAAAAGGGGCTGCAGCCAGCTAGAGAGAGAGAGAGAGAGAGAGAGATTAACATTTCACACAGTAGACTGAGATACACAGAGAGAAGCCAGAGAAAGCTATCTCTGATCCTAGACTCAAAATTCACTGCAGGAATCAGCCAGGACTTCTGCTCACTGACTGAATTGTCGTGATGGATTCACTGATATCAAGTCGGATTTAATGACTATCTAAACTGCCAAATGAACTCACACTCATGAGATAAGATAATCTGTATGGACTAATATGTCTTGAATAACTCAAGCAGTATCAATACCATTTTGACATGGATTTTTGACAAATACATTTTGGAATCTTATCTTTGGACTCTGTCTACTTCATTCCTTGTTTACCTGAGATCTAATGAGCATGGTATTGTTCAGCCGTCTCTTAGGTATTACATCCTGAGAGGGGGTCTGTTCGGTTCTGGACAATAAGCCTCTCGCCAAGCAAGTGAAGCTCAGTTTTCCCCAAATGACTAAGAAGAAACCACACTCTACCACACTATTTTCATAAATCATATTTGTAAATAATCTGCAATGAGATCAGTGAAACTTTGCAAAAATTCGTATTTTTGTCCCAAAGCGTTTTTTTTTATTACTCCAACAAAATTCTGAACTGTAGTCTTTTATAAGGAGCCAAGTGATGAGCTTCTTGAATCCCTAAACACAAATTTGCTGTAAATTTTACAATCAGTTTATAACAATTTTAATGGAAACACTAACATATACTAAGTTGGATTAAAAGTGACATAGTGACACACAAAATATATTAAACAATAAACTGATCAAATAATAAATGTACAAGATTCAGATTCAGATCTACATCACAATTTTTAACATATTTTAGAACAGTGTAGAGCTGGGGGACTCCTCCAAGATGATCCCGTCATCGCTGCTAAGGCCCCCCCCCCCCCCCTTTACTATAATTATGTAATATGCTCCGTGAATCCACATACTCAGTGAAACATGCAATTTTACCAGAGTTGATAAAACGCTTTACAATTATTGCACAGTGTCGTGTGCAATATTGGTTGTCTCGGTGCCATAAAAACTGATACTGCACGAGACACTGTGCAGTAATTGTTATCCAGTGGACCCTCGTTAATCCGAACCTGTGTTCCAAAGCCATTCATTCGGATTACTGCAGGATTCGGAATATAGAATTTGACATCCCCCTAGCGGTCTTTTCTGGAACTAAGGACTGTGGCGACCGCTGGTGTTGTCCCAATCACCACTGCTACCAATTTCTGCCGAAAGACGGCGCTTGTCCGGTGCGTAGCACCGGTCTTTCTGATAACTCACGCGAAGCATCAAGGGATAAAGTAAAAAAATTGATCGTTGAATAAGTGTCGTAACGCCGTTACAACGCTTGTTCAGTCCCATTTATTTCGTTAGAATGCTTGTTCAGTGCTTTTCATGAAAATAGTACCTTCTGCAGTAGGTTGAATTCCACGGTAAAGTTGTTCAATTTCACGACGTTAGTAGAGTTAAATTCAAAAGAAATCGTCTGAATTTATTTTACAGTGAGTGGCTTCTTGGAAGAAAAGAATAAGGCGTAGTAATCGCACTACTTTGTATGCAGACGACGCGCGGAAGCATTTCCCTCCCCGATTTTGGGGGAGCGGCAAATCGGTTATGAGAAAGGCCGGTGCTTCGCACCGGATCGTAGCGACACCTTACGGAAGAAAACGCACTGCTACATTACCTATCCCGCATGGCTGATTGGCTAAGCTGAATTTTCTGATTGGCTGTGCTATTTTTAGACTGAGTAACACATTTCGGTCCACACATTTACAATGTTAAACCCCTAGGATGCGCACGCACGCTACCGGGAGGAATCCCTCCTGGTTAATGGCAGCCCCTACGTCACAGCGGGCCAGCGAACATTGGCTATCATAGGCCTTTTTATCATTAATCCAGGCACTCAAGTTTTAATGTATAATTAATATGTACATTTGCAAGTGCGCACATTTATATCTAAACATTGTTTAAGAAATTTAGAGATCAGGCCCCAATACAAATTCTTAAGTTGGCAAATAGTTCACTTGAATATAAAATTAAAAAATATAGGCCTAATTCTGTACAGAGCGCAATCATAACTGCTAGACAACAGGCCTAATAAATTGCCATTAAATATCGGGGGACACTTGTAAAGAATTATTACCCTATGTTTTAATGCTTGCTGTTTATTTATTTGTCATGGCCTATCCTCATTTTTTCATGAGAGGATTAGTTTTTGGTCCAGTGTTTAAATGTCTGCTGTGGCACTTATGCTGATATAAAAATACTTTTAATCGCTACTTTGCAACTCTAATAAATGAATCTTTACATTAATAACTAATTTACAATGTTACAGTATAACACCAATAGCTAACAATAAAAGGGCTTTTGTGCAAAAAAGTTCTGCCATGCAATAGGCCTAGATATTCTATACGCGTGCAATATATGAAACTATTGCACGGCTCTCAGCCAATCAGAAGCCAGGATTTCTGCTAGCCATATATAGTATAAGCTATCCTCTGTCAATGCCAAATGCAAATCGTTGATTGGTCGAGAGCTATATATATTTCCGTATTCAAAAAATGGTCAGTTTAGCCACGCCCTTGCCAGTGATATTTTCTGTATTTCCAAAATGACGTCACGACACGTGCGGGCAATTAGACCGCCATTTTGACTGTGGCTCCAACACAGCTCGAAATTATACAGAAGACTGAATGTGTTTTGAAGTTTTGGGAAAGACAGAGGTAAACATCGTTATCACATGTTGATAACTAACATTATTTTAACTGATAGACCTATCAGTAATATACACGTTTAAATGTTCCTAGTCAGATATGACTCTTAGCACACATTGACTGACATTTCAGCTGTCAAGATTATAATATTGAGTATATATATATCTACATATAAAACAGTTATTCAGTGGTGTATATAGAAATTTGACAGGGAGGCAAGATTCAAATAATGATTTAATGACAAAATATGATTAATTTATTCTAACGTTTGTGAAATGTAGTGATCATTTATTATCATGGAACATATTAAATGTTGTCCAATAAAAAAATTTCATTAAAGAAAATAACAATAAAACAAATAAAAAAACCATGAAAAAGCCAATATATAGGCCCTATATATAAATATGAGTTGCTGACTGTAGCTCTAAACTTGACCATATGCTTTTGTTGCTTTATAGTAACAAATGACATCACAATGACAATTGATAAAATTGTTGGACAATGATAATGAATTTATTAGCCCCTACGGGGAAAGTAATACCCATTTTTCGTTACGCATCGTTTTGCATGACAGTATGTGCAGATTTTTTCCAACCCTAACCCGTAACCTCCTCGCCACGGTTCTATTAACAGGTCGTACTTGGTAGTCCTTAACAGTGGCGTAGCTAGGGCTAGCAGTGGGGGGGGGGGCAGTCAGAGGGGCACAATGTTTTTTTCGGGGGGGGGGGGCACCCTCTATTTTAGGTTTTTCTAGCCAATCTGGGGGGGGGGGCACCTGGGGGGGGGGCACAGCCTTTGAGTGATTGGGGGGGGGACGAACCCCCCCCCCCCCCACAGCCCCCCCCCATAGCTACGCCACTTGTCCTTAAGTCTTCAGACTCAGTGTCTTGAGTATTTGTGTACTTGTAAGAGTCAGGTCTTATAAGATGCCATTTGATAAGACTTACGGAGTTCACTATTCAATGATTTATTTGGATTTTTGAAGCAAAATGAACTACACTGGTTGGAAAATTAGTTTACCATTCTGTGCTTTTTTAATCGCAGTGGGAATTACAATTGTGTATAATGCGATGGCGCCTCATATATCGCATCATCTCGCACCTCCTTACAAAGTTAGGAATGTTTTAAAAACATCTTTAAGAGCAAGAAAACCTTACGTTTGCATTTCCAAACCGGAGTGTATCAACAAAAAGTTTCCTGTCGTCCAAATGTTAAAAAAACGTACACTTAAACCATTACGAAAACAGAGGACCATATATCTACAGACCAGAGGACGTTTTGGAAATGTTTTGTACCAACTTGCAGCCTTGCTAGCTCTGGCGAGAGCCACTTGCACCACAGTGAAACTGTCAACCGGTTATAATTTACAAGACATTTTTGAGGATTTTCCATTTGAGGTGATTCCCGCAGACGAATTTAACAGGTAGGTGCTAAAAATAATGGGCTATATCCTGTTTTAGCCCCCCTAGGGGGGAGGGGTAATAAGTGAGAAGACATCTTGTAATGAAATAAAAAAAAAATATATAAAAAATTAGGTATATTCTGTATAAATACTTTATAATTGACTATTAATATTTGTATTAAATACAAAATGACATGAGTTCTTCTCAATCGTGCTTTAACCAAACAGATAAATATGTTACATAGGCCTACCTAAAACAAGTGATCACAGTCTGCGTGCCACTCATTCAGTATTATAGATACATTTTATAGACTATACTGAATGAGTTTTGACTCATTTTTATAATATACTCCTGTTTTAACCCCTCCAGCTATTGACTGGCTTATGCAAAAGTATATTATAAGAAAGTTAATAAATATATACTATTATTGTATTATAAAATAATATATATTTCATTCATTAATAATTGTGTATAAAAAGGGCGATATATTTGATTGGGCGAGAGAAAAATGGGGCAAGGTTTTTTTGGGGGGTAAATACTTAAGGGTTGCCTTAAATGCTGATAATGTTTAAGGACTATTATTTAGGCCCTTTTCAGAATTAAGTAGTTGCCATACATAATGCGTTGATGGTTCTCACTACAATAATACTCCTGTTTTGGCCAACTTTTGCATTAGCCAGTCAATGGCAGAAGGGGCTAAAACAGGTCTATATACATTTGTATATATAGCAGTTTTCTTTGTTTATACTGAATGATTGGCATTTCGACTGTTAACACTTGCTATAATATTATTCTAGCGAGAAACACATTATCACAACTCACCTTGAAAACTAGGTCAACTTTTAAGTACATTTATGAGCATGATAACAGCAATATATACCTCCTCTTACTATAAGGGGGCTATTATAATAGCACCCTTAGGGGGCTAAAACAGGATATAGCCAAATAATGATTAATAAAAAATAATAAAATAAAGTTAGGAAAAATTCTAAATATATATTACGCAATTATTGATATATTTTTTTATTTATGCTTGCTATTAAGATTTTCTCGAAATTCAACAACCCGCTCACCCAAGTCGGGTCAATATTATTTCAATATTGGATATCAACATCACCAATGTCATGTCCATGTCAATCCGATCTCGCATGAAATAACATGAAACGAAGAGAGTAGGACGCACAACTTTTTTTTATTACATAAAAATATAAAAATGTAAGTGAAAGAAATTTTAAAAGAGACATATGTCACATTTTACATTCTGGAGCCAGATCAGATGGTAGTCTCATGGTCCTTGCCCAGGTAGAGTGCTGCGGTTTCAATAATGAAGATCTGACAAAATTTTGCTCTCACCTGCTATGGATAGCTGGGCAGTAAAAGAAGAAAATGACTACTGGTCCTTTGTTGGTACTGCCCAATGTTTTCAAACTTTACGTGAAACTGTGAATGAATTACATTCATGCTCATTTAATTTTACCCAATAGTAACTTTTAATTCTCAAATTTTTCTACTCAACATCTTTTGATCAGTTATGCCAGTTTACACTTTCATTCTTTTCATACTCATGGATGATAATATTATAATTAAGATTGACTATAATATGATTTTTTACCATTTATCAAACAGTCCAGTATGAAATGGCTGATTATATTACAAGTATCCCAAAATGTAAAAAGTGTGAAAGGCGGATCTTATCACACAATCTAAAACTTGTTCTATATGTCACAGTAAAACACATATTAGATGTTTTCAAATAGATTTTTCAGACACAGTATACACCAATCAGAGTGATAATTGGTACTGATGTTTGGACTTATTTTTCATTTAATCATTATAGTGATGATAGATAGATAGATAGATAGATAGATAGATAGATAGATAGATGATAGATAGATAGATAGATAGATAGATAGATAGATGAGGAAAGTGCAACCCTCTTAGGCAATTCTTGCTGCTATGGTTGATTGATGAGGTGTGAGAGGAGTCCACCCATGTTACAGATATACCCCTTTGGTGGGATCTTTTACTTGCCTCAGCATAGAAACTGAGTATGACGGACCGCCAATTTATGGTGTCATCCGACAGTTTATATTTTAACTCATTTTGTCGGCCAGTTAACACCCTGTTAATGGGGTTTAAAGAACGCTAGGGGGCGCAGGATCAAGGGGGCACTGGGGCAGTGGTCAGTTGGTCAGCTGCAGTGCTAGCAGCAACAACCTTTATAGCAAATTAGAAAAATGCCAAGAAGAACAAGAGAAACATCAGAGGCTTTTGACATTGTGAAGTGGTGTCAGGGGACCAGCCTGTCAGTATCAACAAGGAAGTTGCTAAAGGACAATGGCCTTTGTGAACAAGATGCATTGTTATTACTGGAGTCACAGGACCTCCCAGCCTTGCAGCTACCTCTTGGCCAACAACTGTACCTGAGGAGGGCCCTTACTAAATTGGGGGCCCCTGGTTTCCAAGAAGAGCGGAGTACTTCTCCGGAACCAGTCGATGATCCAGAGGATGAGGAGATTTCAATACCGGAGCAGTTGCCTCAAGAGAAACAGTCCAAGAACACCAATGGACATCCCTCAGCACGGGGCCTGCTAACTGCTGGCAAGGACTTGGATTCCCTCCTGAGCTCCTTTGACCAAACTACGCCTATTCAGGATGACAGACATAACCATATAAAGGCAGATTATGATCCCAGGATCCACCTGCGAAGGCTTCCTCATGCAAGGCAGAGCACATTTTCAACTTCTTACCTGACAGGGTCAAGGAACAGATCAAACGATACAGGAGGGATCGCATGGTGCTGACCCACACAGAGGAAGGGGCCCTCACTGTAAAGGCCGAGGAGAGCGACAGCTATGGGATTACACACGCAGAATGGGGTGCTGCAAATCTTCGGCTCATGAACCACCTACTGCAAAAAGGGGACTTGAATAGACAGGATGTAGAGCTGTACTTGGCATACACTGTACAGATCCATGAAATGACAGCAGTCTATGAATGGACAAGTGTCATTGCCTTTGACACCCGTTACAGAGAGCTACAGGCTGAACATAACTTTCAGTGGGGTGATCTACGTATGGCTGCTCATCCTACCTTGCTAATTCCTAAGAGGCAGGGGCAGAATGGACAAGGCAGATTCAGACAGACCAATCAACAACATGCTGGGAAAACTGAAGAATGCAAAAAATTATTGGCTTCAGGGGGACCTTTTGGTGTTAAATGTCGCTACACCCACAGAAAGATGGATGACATCAGCTTCCCTTCTACTACTACTGATCCAAAAAACGGCAATGCATAGGCCCCTCAAGAGATGGGTCTCTAAAGTTTGCAGCCTGGGAGCAATTACTTTCCCCTGTGGACCCTTATAGAACATTTATTCTAAATGGAATTAAACATGGATTCCATGTGACTACAGATAAATATACTGGACCTGATGTTTATGAAAGAAACTATAGATGTGCTACTGGTGAAACTCATGGGGCTCAGGTAGAGGCACAAATTTTTAGAGGAAATCAAAAATGATCGTCATGTTCCTGTGTCTCACCAGCCCCGTATCATATCTGCACTTGGAGATATCCCAAAAAACAATGGAAATATACGCATCATCCATGATTGTTCCAGACCACCTTGATATGCACTCAATGAGAAATTTAGTTATCAGTCACTATAGGATGCTGTTGTTCTAATTAAGCCACAATGTTATCTGGCTAAATTGGATTTATCTTCTGCCTATCGTTCTGTAAGGATACATCCTGATGACTGGGAGGTTGAAGGCCTGTCCTTGACATTCTCAGGTGACAGTTTCCCCACCTGCTTGATTGACAAGAGACTTATGTTTGGTGCACGACACAGCCCCTTCATTTTTCATCAATTATCACAAGCTGTCAGAAGGATTATGGCCTCACATGGGTTTGCCATTAACTATAATAAAGTGGAAGGCCCCTCAAAGGTCCTGACATTTCTTGGGATTGAAATTGATGTCACTCAACAAGTGCTCAGACTCTCTCCAAAAAAGTTGGATAGTTTGCTGCAGGAAGTTCATCAGTTATATCAAGCATCATTAGTGGGCAAACTGTCCTGGGCCTGTCAAGCTATACAAGGAGGCAGGCCCCATATACGGCGATTACTGGACAGGATTAATGCCCTCAAAGGCCCAAGACACAGGACTAGGATTACTCAGGACATGAGACAGGATCTAGCTTGGTGGATAGCGTATGCTGGATCACTGGTCTCATTTGTCCTTGTCAATTGATGCCTGCTCTACAGGTGCAGGGGGATTTTTCCAGGGCCTTTTGTATCATTTAGATTGGGAGGACTGGCCTGGGACCAAAGATAAACACATAAATATGAAAGAGGTGTTAGCTCTGGAACAAGCCATCAGTTACTGGGCCCCATACTGGGCCATCTATTCTGATAACCAAGCTGCAGTGGCCATCATCAACAAAGGCACCTGTCGTGACCCTTTCGTCATGGAGGTATCAGCTCTATTCAACATCAAATTACAAGCTTGATACTACCCTGGGTCACAAAATAGATTAGCAGATGCTTGCAGTCATCTGCCCCATCCTGCAGCATGGCATTCACTTCAGACTGCCCTGGAACAGACACACTTCCTTTGACATGGCGAAGTTACTTGTTGCACTTAGGAGAGAGGTCCAAGCCTATCGTTCAGATTGCTGGGTCACTGCCACTAAATCATCTTATACTTCACATAGCGCTCTTATTTAGTTTTTTGTCGCTAGGCTAATTTAGTGCCAGTGCCTGCAACAGTGAACACCTTATGTTGTTATGCTGCATATTCAGCATGCAGACTCAAGCACTCTTGAATTAAGCAGTACATGAATATTATACGTTTATTGCACCTGGAATGGGGATCACCCAACCCTTTACAGGATAATTTTTTTGTTAAGACCACATTACAAGGGATTAGAAGGCGTCTGGGGGATGCAGTGACCAGGAAAGCACCGGACACTCCAGACATGTTGCTTTATTATCTCCAACACCTGGATTTATCAGTGTCATTTGATGCATCACTGTGGGCTGCAGCACTTATGTTTTTTGGATTACTAAGGAAGTGCAATGCTTTGTCCTTTTCCATTGCCAAGTTTGACCCATCCTTACATCTTAGACGCAGAGACATTACGTTGGTACCTGGAGGCCTACGCATTGCCGTTCGCTGGTCTAAGACCAACCAATTCAGATCAAAGACCTTGGTAATAACCCTGCCACGCATCACTGGTCATCTGCTATATCCTTGTCAGGCAGTTTCCCTGGCCTTCAGACTCACACACGGTGCTTCTGCAAATGGGTCAGCATTTGTATACAAACAGAATGAGGCATTTCTTCCACTTAGATCATCTTAGCCGATCCACCACCTTCGCACCAAGTTACATAATCAGCTATAATCGTTATGACACCTCCCAGCTAGGGGGGGGGGGGGCACAGTTTCCGGAGAGGGGGTGCCAGCTGGGCTTATCAGTCTGGTGTGCCAGTAGATCCGTCAGCTGGGAGACTGGAAGTCGAATGTGTACACATTGTATACATTTCCCAATGACAACCTCATAGCCCAAGCGACACTCAGGATGGCCCAGGCATTGGATCAGTGACTCTCTCAGAGTTTTGGGTCCTACTTATCTACGTTTGGAGTTTGGAGGAACTCTAATTGACTCACTGTCTTATGTTATTGCCATTTAATTATTAGATTATTTGTATATGCACTGGTTTTTATTGCAGCGCACGCATTGTAGTCTAGAATAAAGTTTACCCCCAGTTTATTAAAATTATGGTATTGTGTTGCTTAGGGCCAGTTAACACCCTGATAATGGGGTTGAAAGAAGGCTAGGGGGTGCAGGAGCAAGGGGGCACTGGGGCAGTGGTCAGTTGGTCAGCTGCAGTGCAAGCAACAACAACCTTTCCACCCCCTTCCCCTCCTTTCACCAACTTCATGCTCACTGCAAGAGATTAAAATAATTTTTCAAATATGTGTTGTAACTCTAATTGACTCACTGTCTTATGTAATTGCCATTTAATTATTAGATTATTTGTATATGCACTGGTTTTTGTTGCAGCACATGCATTGTAGTCTAGATTAAAGTTTACCCCCAGTTTATTAAAATTATGGTATTGTGTTGCTTAGGGCCAGTTAACACCCTGATAATGGGGTTGAAAGAAGGCTAGGGGGTGCAGGAGCAAGGGGGCACTGGGGCAGTGGTCAGTTGGTCAGCTGTAGTGCAAGCAACAACAACCTTTCCACCCCCCTTCCCCTCCTTTCACCAACTTCATGCTCACTGCAAGAGATTAAAATAATTTTTCAAATATGTGTTGTAACTCTAATTGACTCACTGTCTTATGTAATTGCCATTTAATTATTAGATTATTTGTATATGCACTGGTTTTTGTTGCAGCACATGCATTGTAGTCTAGATTAAAGTTTACCCCCATGTTTATTAAAATTATGGTCTTGTGTTGTTTAAGGCCAGAAAATGAGAGTATTTCACCATTGTTAGATATCGACACTGATTAGAATTTCTTCAAGGATGTCTCAATACTAGGAAATGTTGCTAACTGTGAATATAATATTAATCATTCATTTAATAGGAATTGAAGAGAACTTGGTAATACTGAAAATGTATTCTCTGTTTTACATGTTAAATTTAGGAGTGCTCCTAAAAAATTATCAGATTTAGAAACAATGTTGTCTGATATGGTGCTGAAATGTTATAGGACTATCAAAAAATTGGTTTAATGATCAAATGTCAATTGTTATGGCTTAGATGGATATACAGTTAGTTTCATTAAAAACGGTCACGTCAAATTGAACCTAGACAAAGCTGTAATTGCTGGCTACTCAAAACCGGATCTAAAAGTACATATTTATGATATATTAGATTAGTTTCTTACGTTTACCAAGGGTTATATTTATCTGGTGATAGATGTAAGCCAATTATTAACTGTAGAAGTGGACAGAAGCAGCTGGCTTTAGCATGTTTAGACCACAGCCAGGTACAGGTCGCTACAGACAGCTAGAGTCGATGAAACTAACCGTAATGCTGAACATGAGTACAGAAAAGACAGAAGAGAAGGAGGAGTGACATTATACATTGACACTTGTATCGACTATAATACTAGACCTGATTTAAATGTACAAAATGAAAACATAGAATCTGTATTTATTGAAATCCTCAAATCAAGTATTGGTACTGATTGAAATGGCATTATTGGTCAAATTCATAGGCCTCCTAATACAGGCATTCTACTTTTTAATGATTGTTTATTTACTCTGTTAAATTTATAATGAATGAAAACAAAATTGTATACCCTTGACCTCAGAATTCTTAGAAATGTTATATGCATCATCATCATTCCCACTTATTACCAATCCTACAAGAATCCATGATTCTGCATCCACCCTTATTGATAATATATATTTTTAATAATTTTGAAAATGGAACACTGTTTTCAGATTTAAGTATTTCCTGTATTTCCTGTATTTAGCATAAATACAAAATGCATTAATAAGAAAATGAAACTGATGAAGAGCTATGAAGTATAGAAATCATAGTAGAGCTAATATAGATACATTTCTTAATTATCTTAGAAATACTGATTAGAATACTATTTTGAAAAATTATGACTGTCAAGATGCTTTCACCTTTTTTTTCAATTATTTAAGAAGAATTATGAATAGTTTTTCCCAATTAAAACAACAGAAAGTGTACATTACTTTAGGAAGTACTGGTTAACTATAGGACTAAAAACATCAATAAAAATCAAAAATCACTTGAAATCTAAGATAGCTCCTACAACCAATATCAGTCACTTAACATTACTGAGAACAACTGAAAGAGATCATAATGATAAGGTATTAAATTAGAATTAATCAAACCTCCAGAAATCTTGGTCAATGATTATATCTCTGATTTATAATAATAAAGGCTAAAAACTGCAAAAATATTTTCTTATTAATAGAATAAATGTCTCTGATAATTTATAAATGTTAATATACAAGAAAGTATGGTCCTTTATGATACTAACGTTACAGAAGTAAAAAAAAAAAAACATCTAAAAAGTTCAGGATATGATGATATTCACTCAAACATTATTAAATCCTCATTTGATATTTATATTGACCCATTAATTCATTTGATCGATCTTTCTTTACAACAAGGAATATTTCCAACTGAACTAAAATTAGCAAAATTAATTCCAATTTATAAATGGGGTAATGCTCATATGATTAATAACTATAGACCTGTTTCGGTACTGTCAAATTTCTCTAAGATTTAAGAACGTATAATGTACACAAGATTACTAGAATTCATCAATGAAAAGGGTATTTTATATAAATTTCAATATATTGGATTTAGAGAAGGGTGTAACACTTCTTACATGAAATCACTAATGCTTTGAATTGTAATAAAATGTCGTGGGAGTTTTCTTGGATTTTAAGAAAGCTTTTGATATCATAGACCATGCAATACTTTTACAAAAATTATAATACAAATATGATATCAGGGGCGTAGCCCTTAATTGCATCAACAGTTATTTAACTTACAGAAAGCAGTTTCTTTCTTTTAATGACTATGCCAATTACATATTAAAACCCCAGGGATCATCCTGGGTCCACTCCTATTCATTATTTATATAAATGACTTTTGTAATATTTCACCCAAAATTCTTCCGATTTTATATGCCGATGATTCAAACTTATTTTTTAGAGGAAAAATGTTTTATTAAATTATTGATACTGTAAATCAGGAATTAAATAAAGTACACACGAATAGCTTAAGGCCAATAAGTTTTCCCTTAATATAGACAAAACAAAGTTCAAAAAGAAGTATTCGTTTCATTGGACCCAAGATTCTTGATGATTTGTTCAGATGCAATAGTATATTTTCATTTAAAAAGAACATTAACAACATATTATTATATCATGATGTGCCAACCCTGTTAGATCATATGTACATATGTTAATAATAATTCATCTGTGTGTAGCTTTGATTTTCAATAATATATAATTATCCTTTTGCACTTTGTATATTGTGCACTCTAGACATTTAAGGGGGTGATAATCATGAATGGCAGAATTAAGAAGCTATCCCAACTTTGTTAAGGTTCAAAAACCCTTTCTAATGGTGTATTACACATAGGTGTACCTTTATTTGTGATCCCTCCCAAGCCTCGTTGAAAAGTTGGTCCTTTACGAAGAAATTTAGCGATTTCCGCAACTTTAAAGGTTAGAATTATTGATGTTATTTCCTTATATCGCTTTGATAATGAGTTATTTGGATTGCTCTGGTAAAGAGCTTTAAAATTAAGACACATTTAGGGGGTTTATGAAATAATGGAATAGTCTATCAGCAATTGAATCCATGGATAATTGAAAAATAAACCACTGCAGTCTCAGATGGTGCTATGAATATTATTTTAAATTGAATGAATTCAATTTTTTTTTGTTGGGTAGCCCAGTGGTTAAGGCATTAGCCTGTTAGAACACTAACCAACTACTCTGAAGGTCCCAGGTTTGATCCCTGGCACAGGCACTCTTTATGAGCTTAATAGCCCACCCCTGAGGTGTATGTGTAAAATGGTATGGACTCAAACTATATCAGCCCATTATTACATCTGACTCTGTTAGCTAGACAACTAAGCTTCTGACCAGTAGCATTGATGCAATACATGTACTTAAATTACCTTCCTGCATAATTTACAAAATTGCCAGCAAATCTAAATATCACAAATTACCCTAGAGTGTTTTGCAAGGATGTACAAAATCTGTTTTGGTTGTGAAGGAGTTTTCCTTACCCAAGTAAAGCTTTAAGTGTAATGGCAAAAACTGAAAAGGAGGGCATTTCATGGACTACTATACAAGAAATGTAGGGATTCATCAGAAATAACATGGTATAATAGGTAAACGTGTTTGTGATAAGCAATGTGAGTGGAAATGGCCTATGTTGCTACACTCTAAAAACTATAAGTGCTATATGGAACCTTTAAAGGTTCAAAAGCCCGGTATAGATATGGAACCTTTATTAGTTCTTTTTAGAACCTCTCTAAAGGTTCTTTAAAAGAACCACTGAAAGTTCCATATTAAGGTTCTTGATGGAACGCAATGGTTCTTGAACAAAAGTTCTGTATGGAACCCAATGGTTCATGAACAAACCCATCAAATGGTTCTGTAAAGAACCCTTGGCTTGTTCAACAGTTCTTCAAAGAACCTTTATAGGTGCATTTCTGGTTCTGCTCAGGGTTCAATTTAGAACCCTGTAGTTCTATTTGGAACCTAACAAGGTTCAATTAAAGGTTCATATATTGGTTCAATAAAGGTTCTTTTAGATGTGAATAAATATACAGCACAACAATAAATTTAGGTTTATACATTTATTTTCTTTCATGAACAAACATAGTTTTGGTATGTTGGACTGAGCTCCACACAACCTAGAGATAAAATCACTTCATACACAATGTAAAAGTTTTACCAAATTAACCATACCACAATCAATGATGCAAAATTCCACATAACACATGGTGTACTTTTGGTAGCAATTAACCATTCAAAAGCCAGTGAAATATCAGGTTCTCTGTCTTGGATGACAATCATGCCATATTTCAACATTTTCCACAAAGACTGGACTCTCTCTTGTGCTTGATCTGAAGTAAAATGTGGGTGTTAACTCCTGCCAAAATAAAGCGTAGGAAGTGTTATTATAAAAATCATGACATTCGATGGTTGCATCAAAGACATTAATTATATAACATCACCAATTATAAGGATCAGACATATATTATTACAGCTGTCAATGTTTTGTGATAGTTATTAACTATTTTTGTGATAGTTATTTACTAGGTAGCAACAAAACTGTTTTTATACTGTTGGTGCTATTACTGTTGTTTGTTGCCCACTTGGTGGGTTTTGTTCTTTGTTGTTGACAGGCAGTCCTCATGTAAATTTTTAACATGTCATCCAGTTACTCATTCTTCATAATTTTCCATAATATACACCAGTCTATGGTCTCCTTGTTGGTATTCTGTCTAAGGGTGGTTCTTTATTGAAAATATCATTATGAATAGGCAACACCACAGAGTCATTTATAGTCAATATTTGCATTATGGATGCTCAAACAAAAAATGTTGATATCTTTGATTTTTCAAGAAAGAATTTTTAAAATACTATACAATTTTTTTATACCTTTCTTTTTCTCCTTAATGTACCCTGGCAAGCTGAATTGCACATTTTCCAGTCTCTTTGAAAAAATACAGTTGTGGCTTCATTTCATGAAGAGTCTAAAACAACAAATTTTATTGATAATTCAATATGAATATTTCAATGTGACGAAAAGAAATGAAAAAATAAAAAAGTCAACATTATGAAAATATTCGCAATTTCATACGAAACATTACATAACAGTTGCAAAGTGGCTTGAAAATTTACAAAAATTGTGTTAAATTATCACCTCCAAAAACATTGTGCTGATTGCAAGTGCCACTTTTGTCCTATATCTGCCTGCAAAATCTAGTGGCATGAATACTTTTGCAATCTACTGTATATGCAAAAGTAGTATTCAACATGACATTTATGGATTTATGATAGTGAGATATAGCAATTCTATATTTTTTGTAATGAATACTCACCATGACAAGCAATACATTTGCTGCGAGTGATATTTCTTGAGCAGTTCACTGTCTCTGATTTCTCAATGCTACAGTGTAATACAGTCCTCTTCATTAAATCCTGAATGTTTCTATAGTCATTTGGCATTTTTTTCCTACTCAAATATCTGCAAAAAAACAATACAACTTAACAATATAACAACATGTTTTTATGTCTTGATTAAACAAAATTATTTAAATATTAATTACCATAAGGCATTTGACAAGTAAAATTTGTTTTTTACTCACCAGGAACCGAAATCCAAGTGCTTGTTGATGAGTTAAACTGTCTAATGCAATGCTCATTGAGGCTGCAGTGTCTGGCTTAAGTTGTTGTTCTAATCAATTAAGTGACTGCCCTTAACAATCCATTTAAGTATTTGTACTTGGCATTGAACCCTTTTGTCAAGTTTTGAAACTTTGGTGTGTGATTGAACCGTATGGAACCCCTAGGTTCCACATTGAACCTTTAAGAACCTTTTTTTCTTAGAGTGTACAAGCATCAGGGCTTGTACTGGGCTTATCTGGCAATATATATAAAATACATGTAGCATAAGAAGTGAAACAGATTTCTATGCAACATACCTAATCTTTGACCAGCAAGTAAAGTGACAATTGACTCAATAGATATGTGCCCATAAAAAAAAATGCTCTTCTTGATAAGCAATGTCCAGGCCTAATGACAAACTATTATTTCAAGTTAAACTATTTCATAGTTTTTAGCAATAATAGGTGAGAAGAACATTGATGAAGAACTGAACTAGATGGGGGGGGGGGGGTGGGGTAGCTTTATATAGCCTAAGAAAGTACTTAAAACATTTGCTCTCAAGCTGGAGATTCTGGGGTGTCTGAGTAATTTTAGATTTGTTATATAATTGTCTTAATAATAAAACAATCCATGCACATATAATTTTTGCAATACTATGTTTTGATCCAGAAAAATATTTCTAGCCATGTACTGCTTTTCAGTGCTTATAATATTCAAGTTTACACCATAATTCAAATTAAGTTACTGAATAATTTTAGGGGCTCATTTAGTCTCAAAACTGAGTTATTATAATGTGAATAAAAGCAATGTTGGTGTTCAAAGTGAAGCTTAATTTTCACTGAATACAGTCATGTGCATACCAACTTTCTATGTTCCACAATAAAGGAAATATGACGAACCGCAACTTCGCACAAATGCTAAAAATTCCTTCAAATAGACTGAACATTCAATTGGTCTTGGGAGGGACCAAAAATAAAGATACAGGCATGTGTTATACCTTTTCGGAAATGGTATTTCAGCCTTAACAAAACCATTTGGTTTCCATTTGAAATTCTGAAATCATTTTTTGAAAATGTATTATCACCCCCCTCTAATTTAATGTAATTTTATTGCGCTGGGACCCATACGCTTTAGCATCTATCCCAGGCACTCCCAGTAATTCATCTTATTGTAATTATTTAATTAACATGTACTGTTAATTTTTTGTTTAAGTACATGTAATAATTTGTAGTGCTGTGAGTGTAAATAAAAATTATTGGCGTTCAGTGACTGACAGTTGCTGCCACCTGTTGCAAGTTTGCTTATTGCCAGCAAATTTCAGCAGACTTGCACATGATTACCAGGTGATCACAGTGAGCCTTCTACACGACCCGTTCCACATCAGCCAAGCTCGGTCGATGTTTGGCTGAGACCTGCCTAAGCGTAAACGCGATAGGCAGGTCGGTGCTGTCCATCTCCCATAGCTGATTGGCCAAGCACTGCATTTTCTGATTGGCTGTGCTATTTTTACACTGGGGAACACGTTCCGGTCCACGCATTTCCAATGTTAAAGGCAGAGATGCGCACGCACGCTACCGGGAGGAATCCCTCCCGGCTAATGGCAGCCCCTACCTGCGTACTGCGACAGCTAGTCGCAGCGGGCCAGTGAAGGTCGATGTCAGCCTTCGTTGGCCCCAACAAAGCTGAACCAAGCCATATCTAGCTTGAGACACCTATTAGTGAAAAGTCAGCTCAACCTCAAAATCCCACATCATCACAGTAACTGTTATTGCTGACTGCCATTAGAAATTATGTAGAAATAGCTGATTTATACTGTGCAAGCTGCTGACAAATTTTACACACATGCCATGCAGTTAAATACCTGTAATAATGTTGCCTCAGAAATGGCAAGGATTTTATTATTATTATTTATTCTTATTTGGATTATGAATAAGTTATAGAGAGATTGAATTTTGCAATTTCCAGCCATACTCTAAATGACCATAGACTGTCGCAAATAGGTCAATAGGTCCAAATAAAATATCTTATTTCTAATAGTGTGTGTAGGATGCTTTTGTAATAGATGAGCTGATGCATTTCAACAACTTTCTTTTCGTTTTTGGAAAAATGCTTCATATATTGGAATGTTTTGAATTCTTGTCATAATTATGTTTTATTGTACAATAATGATTTTTTTTTGTTTTGTTTTTTATGATAGTTGATTAGTAAGTAAACAAATTACAAATTTCAAACCCAGATAGTTTAGCATACCTGGTAGATCCGATGGGCAATACCCGTCGGACGACCAAATGACTTGACATGGTGATATATAATGTGTACATTTCATCTATTTGCAGACACGTTAAAGGATTGCCTGATTTCAATCTTATGAAGAACCCTGGGAAAGCAAATGAAGCAATTGAAACAGCCCTGAGGCAAGACATAAGGATCACTCATGTGTTTTTCAGCTTCACTTGGTGTGAAGGATGCAAAGAATATATCAGACATAATCTCCGTCTGAAAGAACGATATACGACAAAAGCCAAGAAAATAATCAATGACTTAATTCTTCAAAGTGGACAACGCAATGCGACTACAGTCAGTGTGCATATCCGAAGAGGAGATCGTGCTTCGAAAAAGTTATTCAAGCTGGGTTATCGGGTTCCGACTGTGACTTATTTCGACAAAGCTATGTCATACTTTAAAAATAAGTACAAAAATGTGATATTCATTATAACAACTGATGACAGGAAATGGGTGACAGAAAACTTTCCAAATAAGACATATCCCAACGTTTCCTTGGCACCCAAAAACGCGTTTGAAATAGATTTTGCTGTTTTGATTTCATGCGATTATGTCATCCAGTCGGTCGGATCGTTCAGTCGCTGGGTTGGATTTTTGAATGGTCATGAATCCATTCATTATAAATTCAGTTTAGCCTGTGAACCACCAAGATGCGATCCTAACAGATACCAGTCATCTCATTCTCCTTTTCAGTCGCACTGGATTTCAATGGAAAATTAAGACTTGTCTGAATGGACATATTTATGGGTAAAACTCTCATTCGCTATGCAACAGTTTTTACAATAAAACATGAAAAAATGTCTCACAGAATTAAAATCACATCCTCATATGAATTATCAGAGACTTGAGATAAATGAAATTCAGTTAAAAGTTTAATTGACGATACTAGTGTATTAGAAAATAAAAAGTACCAAAAAAATACAGTAAGTTGGGATCGAGATAGGACTTTTAAGGATCCTGTTGATGAAGTTTTGACATTTGCAGCATAGTTTGCATTTTAAAAGCACTGTATATTACAGTTTTGATTTAAACAAATTTTTGATTTATTTACAAAAATGTATTTTGAGATTTCCTTCTTGAATCTTGAAATTACAGAATAATTAGATGTGCTGAGTTAAAGCATTTCTTGTTCTGACAAGCAGGTAATCAGAAAAATTGCCAAAACTAAAAAAATATGAATCCATTTCTCTTGTATTTTCAAGAGAAAATTTCTTATGTCAATACACAGCCTTACGGCTACATAGTTGAACTAATTATTTAGTTTTACTAGGTAAACTAGCAAAGAATGTCCAATATTAGGTTGCTGGGTTTCCCAATTCGCCCATCAGAACTACAAGACCTACTCTTACACCCAAAAGCCATTTTACATAATTGTTGATAATGGCTCATGAACTTTTTGGCTTGAAACGGCTAAGGCCATGGTGGTATGGTGGAATAAGAAATAGTAAATTGACAGAGGAATAAAATTTAGTATTGTATGTCAAAGGCTTAACTTTGTCTTCTACCTATTTACGATTTAGCTGCAGAAAATTTGAGCTATCTTTTTTCCACCTTTGGCAATCTTTTGTAAATTCTAAAAATATTTTCAGCTTTTAGCAGTGTCCGCAGCTCATGAGCTTTCATACTGGTTTAAACGGACCACCACCTTTAACTGGTACTGGCAGTGGTACTGGTCCATCTACTGGTTTGTCGGTGGCCATAACAAATGTCCACTCAATTGTTTGTCATATTTTATCATATATTAATGTTGGAGCAGCACAACATGGACAGAAATGTTACTAATATGTCAAACCCAACTTTCTAACCCATAAAAAACTTCTGCCATCTTCACATTATTATGGCCATTTGTACAAACTAAACTTATACCATGGGGTATATGGCAAAGGTCAAAGACTCAGAATCGTCCAGAGGAGAAGGGCACAATTTGACAATGAGACTGAACATCATAAAAATGCAAATATATACTTAAAGCTTTGGTGAAATAAGTTCTAAATTCACCAAGTTAAACCTGAGATTTAAATAACTGAGCAATATTAACATGAACCAATGCCTCAGGGAAGATTCAAGTGAATTGCCTATTAACACGAACCAATGCCTCAGGGAAGATTCGAGTGAATTGCCTATTAACATGAACCAATGCCTCAGGGAAGATTCAAGTGTCCACAAGATGATGACTGTTTAAGCACAAGTATCAAGATTTCTTGGTGGCATCATCAACAATAAAGCATAAGATGTACATTATGTCCAAGACTTGTACAGTACTTCTGGCACATAGGTGGTATGTGTGGTATAACTCAAAATTGTTAACTTCCAAAATTGACAGGAAGGGATTTTTGTGCACACTTGTGCATTGCACAATAGAGTCCAGTAAAGAGATTCGTAGACAGGGTTCTACTTTAAAATAATGGTACATGTAAGAAATATGAAACATGATGTGGGAATTTACCCAAGCAGTAATATATATATCTACAAAGCTATTGCTGAGAGATCTGCAGATTTTGAATAGTTAATTGCAATTAGGCTAATGCATGGAACTTGACACTTCAATTGAAGATGGCACAGAGTCAATTGCAATTGGTTTCCTCCACTCCTATTGAATAGAGGATTTTCATGGAAGGTTCTCTGTATTTCCACCAGGTGGCTACAACAGAATACTGCAATTCTATTGGCTGAAAAAGGTTCCCGCCCTTAACTGTGATTGGCTGAAGCAAAATGCATACTGGCAGCAGTATTTTTAGTGCATTTTAATGTATATTTGACATCTTATCATATAGTTGATTTCTGTTATTTCCTTGAGAAAATTATATTTATGGAATAAGTTAGCTATGATCTACTATGTCTGAGAAGCAAAATGAGTAACAAGAGGAGCAGAAAGACTCAGTGCAAAGACTCTATTGTGCTCTAACCTTCACTATTGCAATGACAATTTTAATGGCGGTTAATGGCTTAAAGTGGCCCAGAAAGTTTGTAGCTGGCTCAGCCAAATATGGAAAGTGGCTGGCGTGGCGGCTCCTGGTGGTGGCTTCGGGGTTTACCTACTCCTCAATGTGGAATAAAGGCCTTCTGGCGGTGTAAACCTTACTACATAGCAACGTTTGGAATGAACAAAAAACAAGTATTTGTACAAAGAAAATTTCTAAAATTGGTTGTTATCACTGGTCACTGTTGTTATGACTACATGTAGATGTGTTACCATAAAATTTCTTTTTAGTTCCCATACATTATATGGAATAAACCAAACAGAATTCAAAATCGGCCCAGCACCGTTTCCATATTAACTTTCGTCTCTACAACATCGTTTCAACATTGCTGACGTCGCGCTGAGATTTTTCTGATTTGCAATGCTATCTGGGAAATTGAGTGAAAGTGTCACGGTACTACATAACCAAACTGCGACTATGATATACAGCATTGTGACAATGTTGCATTCTTTGGGAAACTATAAAAAATGTGGCCAAGGACTGGCCATAGCACTTTCCTGATGCTGTTTAATGTAGAGGACATATAATATTGGGATTGGCCTTGTGATTTGAATGCTTTCTTCATGAAATTACTATCCTTGTAGACTGCAGACATGTCATACCCTACTCACAAATTTGACTCTCCAGCAGAATATCAGTAAATGTAAAAATAGACACAATAGTTAGTAGCAATAACAACTTTCAACAGTAATCAGTTTAATAGAACAACTTCATTCATTCAAAATTTAACAATAATATTTGACTCCATGGTCTGAGGTATTCCAGCCTTCTATCGATGCGCAGTGAGGATGTGAACTTCAGGAGCTGAGGAATTTTTATCCATGGAGATGAAATCAGGCTTGTGCCTCTCAAACAGAGGTTTGATGACCGATCAATGATATTGTTGAGGTAGTACGGGTTTTCGCAGAATCATTCACAAGGCTAGTTCAATTCAGCAGTGTTCTGCCACATATGCCATATGATATCACAACCATCTCCAACTCCAAATGACTGTAGTGCCACGATCATATTGCCCCCCCCCCCCCCCACCCCGACATCTCCAACAATGTTACTGCTTATTATTTTAGCTCAGGGTGAAGCGACTTTCGACAGAGAAATTCACTGATGCCCATTGGTGCCTCTTCTAATGCAAATGGTTTCCAACCCTGCGAGATGATGATGCCTGGGGTTAATCATCTAGCATGTAACCCTTTCAGATACAAGCAGTTCTTAATAGTCTAATATGTAGAGCCAGGAATCGGTTCAATTTTCTGCAATCGCTTAATTGGAATTTTTTGCAACCGAATATCCAATAATAATCGATTATTTGATAAAACCCACGTGAAATATTGATGCAATGCTACACTGATGAAATACGACTTATTTTCCTTAAAAATTATCACCATATTTACGTTTTCTGTGAGGCAACAATCTTCCTTTCATATAAATCGTTAGTACTTTCACTGCAACCCAGGTGCAGCACATAACGTTGGTAGCCACCTGGCGGATTTTCACAGCAAAATGAGCGATAACATGAGCCCGCGAAATCCTTGAGGTTTCAAATAAGTAATCGAGAATCATGTTCAGAATTTCGATTCGATTAATCTAGTATCATCAATTAGCGTGGAGCCCTACTATACTATACGATGCTTGAGTCCCTCCCACCTAACTCTAATGTGCCTTCAGTTGAATATCATTGATTATCATTATCGCGGAAGTGTCTGCTGCAACCTGCTGATGACACTAGCACTGGAACCGCAGTCTCCTACACTGTAGTGAGACTGGTCGCTAGCATTTCTTTCATGGTTTGAGATTGGCAGAGGATAAGCAGGGCTACGATTGGTCATTGCATCGTGCTCTCTGGTAGGTTGACATGGACACGCCCCCAAACAATTAGCCAATCAAACACCAGAAAACAATCAGCCAATCAGAAAACAGTCAAGATCCTGACTGAAAGTCACGTGTTAATGGCGGCCAAGACCGACTCCTATGCACTCGCGTGGAGGAAGGGACCAACTTACTGATGACACTGGCTAGGTAACGTTGCTCAATTGCCAAGTGTCGGTTTTGACTTATGATACATGTAGTCAATGTCAATAAACAAAGCACGTAAGGGACAATTAGTAGCATGTGCGCACTCTGTTATGCAATAAGTACAGTAAAGCCAAACATTGGGACAAATGCACTTTTGAGGACCTTTGAGAAATTTAACTCTTTATTATAAAATATCCCTTATTTGGGTAGTGTGTGTGGCCATGCATCGCTGATGTTGTGATCACGTTTAGCCAATTTCAGTGTTATCGGGCTTGCCTACTGGAAAAATGCAAGAATTAAAATTTTTTATGAATTGGCAGTCAAAGTTGGTACTTGAAAAAATTATTTTGTATGGATATTGTTTTATTTTTTATTTAAAACCATTGATACCATTAGCAATTTTTTTTATTATTAGGTTGATGAGGATGTGGTTTTCAGGTGAACTGATGTTCATCATTGGTTAGTCAATTTGTAATAAATCATGGTGTGTAGCTATATCTAAAAGTTTTTAATACATAGAAAACAAACTCAGTGTATTGCAAGTATGAAAACTGGACCAAAACTTCGAAAAAAAACAAAAACAAAAAACAAACAAGAAAACAATCAGCAAGCGAAAAATATATTATACGCATAAAGAAGAAAAATCATATTTATACAAGCTGAGCAAGACCCAACACCCTTTTCGATCTATCCTTGTCGATTACCAATAATATTCAAACTGAAATCAACTCATAAAAAATTAAAATCAGACATTTGGTCCGTTGTAGAAAATAATTCCCTTTGCAACATTTAAGGTAAATAGTAAACCTAACATAGTATTACATTACATACATATAATAATATTATGGACTACAATATTGTGCATAATCACTGCATAATATCAAATTTGACAGTTTTTAGCATTTATCAACTGCTGATTACGTTATGTTTTGATCGCAAATATGGCGTCCGTCTCATCATCCAACTCCCTCGCGATTATTTCAAAGGCTAGAAATATATCAAACATGGATTTACGACCACGCCAGCCATCACAATTTGTTTCTCAAGTCTTGCAGTATTCATGCGGGTAAGATAAAACAAACGTCACCCTCCAGACAAAAAGTTTTAGTAGCACCTACTGTTGTCCAAATATTATGTTGACTAATTGAAAGAATGCCACATATCTGAATCAACAAGAATCACTTTGGTCGAAGAAATTCCAACAGCAAGACGGTAATTGTCTCTTTCCAAATTCTCCCAGAACTGTCGATAAACCTGTCAGAATGGAAATGTCATAAATGTACACTTAAGCTAAACATTTCTTTGTGACAGGGGCATCTTATTTTATCCAAACTTGTAGCATAGTATCTGCCTAACAATGACAAGATATTTCATTTTGATTTCGATCTGTTTCATAAAGGGAGGCAATACGAATGAAGAAAATAAAATAAAACATAGGCTGTGCTGCATAGCACACAGGCATTATTAAAATTTTGTAAGTGTTCGTCCAACAGGCAGAAGGGCGGACATTACACTTTCATTTCCAGAGCAGAAATCTAACACTTTATGCACTTACCCTAATGAAAATGTATACAGTAACACTATATGGCCTAGTGGTGCCTTGTGATAGCCACACTGACATAACTCGTCTATATTTGCAGAAATATTATTTATATAGTGGGAACGATGAACCAAAACGATAGCCATTTGGCCTACATACTCTGTTAACTAATCTACAACTAAGATTATCATTTATATGTTCAAAATAGTCATATATGGGCTATGGCAATGATCCCAAAAAATATATATGAAACTCAGCAACAATTTTATGCCACATAAAGATGTTGGGTATAATTTCATAGAAAATACAACTATAAATTGTATTTAAATAAAGCCTAGATACAAAAAAAAAAAAAAAAAAAAACTGAAAGGTTTATTTTGTATGGAATGATACTTAACACACCTATTTTAATTGTCAAAATATTTTTCGCTCACTGTTTACTTTTAGCTGGCAACTGACCTTCAACCGTAACTGAATTGTTGAGTTGCTGATTTTCATTAAATCTGTGGCATTCGAATTAGTTATATATATATATATATATGTATATATTTATAGATTAACAACCACTTTACGGGTAAATATTACAAAAACAATAATTAAGTTATAAACAAAAACAAGTTGACGCAATTTTTAGCATTTCTTCCCCTTTTTCCATTATTATATAATCAGCACGAAATAAATATCAAAATTAGGTTTGAAAAGTGGAAATACTATAATTTAGATATGTGATTGATAACATTTCATTCCTGTGGGGTAAATAGTCTTTGTATGGAGGTTTGAAAAAGTAGGAGTTTTCCCTATTCTGCCCTAATATTTGAAAATCTATAGTTTTTACGGCCAGGAGATCCTCAAAGGCACCACTGCACTATTGTAGACATCTTATGACAAAGTTATAAGCATGTAGGTGCATTAGTTAGTGTGAGAGTTCTGCTCCGGAAACGTGAGTGTTATGCCAGCCCACCCGCCCATCCCATTGATGATAACAATAACCCTTTTTTAGCTTTGTTTCCTGAGGGTTAAAAAGACAATGAAAATAAAAAAAAAATAAAAAATAAACAAAAGAAACCCAGAATAAATGCATTAAAGTACAAAATAACTCCAATAGAAAAAAAAAAAAGATTGCAATTTTCTGGGTGGTAAAATTATATGTCATTTATTGCACCCACTGATTTCCAAAGAAGCGGTGAACATTGCATAGATTGTCACTGTTTTGAACTATTGTAGTTGATATAAACTATTAACTTTCTTGCTCCTCCACGAGGAATGTTGCTCTGTCTGATATCGTTCAGAACCTAACAGCTATTGCTCTGCTCCAAACGACCATTTAGCCCATACAGATTCTTAAGGCATTTTTACTCAAAAGGGATTACAGTATGATTATTTTAAAAAGTCAGACTGCACAAAAAAAATTATAAATGTTGTCTCATCAGCCACAGTCAAGATGCCATGGTCTAGAGGTTAAGGTGTTTGTGTGCTATACGCAAGATTGTGGGTTCGAACCCCCACCATGGCATCGAGGAGTTGGGCAGATCCTCTTCAATCATTACCTCAACCCACCCAGGTGCAATGGGTACTTTGCATTAGGCAAACACGGTGATGGCACTGGTGTGAGCTCTTAGGCCCCTGCATGACCCCGTGCCCAAGGCTGAAAACTCCCCAGGGAGCTGAGAAAGACTCGGGATTGGCCTGCCAAGGGTGTCATTGTAAAGTCTTTTGAAACTGCATGAGCGGTAATTCCAGACTATCATTGCTACATTTACATTTTACATTTATTTTAAATTTTGGCTCCACTGCAGACCTACCGGTTACCTATGCTTTTCTTTTCTGAGAATGTAGATCATTACAGTAATGACTTCAAGTAGAGTCGGCCGAGAAAGAAAGTTGCTATATTTTCACATGTGGCAGTGGCAGGGATAATGAATTGTCAATTACTTTGCAAAAAAAAAAATAAATGCATTGCACATCAATTACTGTAATTACTTTAAAAAAATTTATTCATTCGGACCTTAAAGTGCTTTTTTAAAAAGGTGCAAAAATCCTGGTGGATGAGCAATATAATTTTGACTGAGTGGATAAGTTTGTATTATTAACAAGAATGCAGTCCTTGTACTTACTAAAATGGTACTATGCCAGATTCCAAATTCGAATGTTCCTCTAAGCTGATTCTTACACGCGATTAACCAAATTTAAGCACTTATCACTGTGTGTGCTAATTTTGGTCCAAACCTTATACTGCAGACTGTGCCTGATCGAAGGTTTAATGTTCAAACTGAAAAATGTAATTTTTCATTAAAAGGATGGTATAATTTTGCTTACCACTTTGCCATTCTTGGTGAAGAATAATTCTGGGGCGTCCCCTGTTTGGAAGTTTACACCGCAGCCAATCCTGTCGCCAGATATACATGACTGTCCCCCTTTTAATGGCTTATGGTGACTTTGAACATTTATGCTATATAAATAAAAGAAAAAAAAAATGCCTATATTTTTAGCTATTCTGAACAAGTCATGTAGTCAGCCTTTATTTAATATGTTCCTCAAACAGCAATTTGTTTTTGTTTACATCAATAGTCTGCGTCGGGATCTAACCAATAAAAATGTTAGTAAACACCCGACTATGAGAGATATAACTATAACTTATTTTCTGATTTTGGAAAAGTGCAGTATAGTGGACCCAGATTTGTTTTTATTTTTGAACATATATTCAACGAGCCTCATTGCCAGGCCTATGACGTAAAAATGCTTGAAATCTATGTTTGACGTCACAAACCAATGTAGTTATGATGGCGGTTTTCATCTTCATGTTAAAGAGTTTATTTTTGCTTTTTCATCGAAGCCGCCGCCCCCAAACTCACGCTATTCTACACCAAATGTTATTTTAATTGTGCTAGAACTTCAAAATTGTGAAATATTTAGTTTTTAATGGGCGCTAAATATGGGCATAAATTTGGGTCCACCATACTGCACTTAACCCTTAATTTCATTCCTGAAGTGGTGGAATTGTTTTCTCTTCCCTTGTTGTTGTTGTAGTGTTGTAGCATACAACTTGTTTGAATCCAATGCAGTGTGAAAAAAGAAGATAACCAAAAACATACTAATCCCTGACTTATGCTACTCTGCTTTTTTCTTAAATTGCAAGATAAAAACTGTCTTACTTTCCACTTTCATAATAATAAGCAGCCTGTTCGCGGCATCTGATGACCTTCAAAGATGTTGCACTTGATGTTGATACTCCAACTGCCATGTGCCAAATAGGTGAATCTATACCAACAAATTCTGTGGAATAATATCAGAAATATAGTGAACATGCACTTTAGTAGTAGACCAGTGACATTAAATGCAGTGAAACACCCAAAAAGGTAAATGGCTGGAGTAGTGGGAAATCAATTAGTGTTCTATACTGTTAGATATTGGTGCACTGAGGAAAGAAAGAACATGGGTAAAATGTTGGGCTTATACACAAAAACTACAAAAAAAAAAAAGAGAATCCTGCTGCTTAGATTTTTAAATTTGATAATCACCAACATCTCTGAAATCTTCATGTGAAGTGGTATTCTCAGAAGCATACCGTCAAAATACACAAAATGTATAATCCTGGACCTGAAATTACTTCATGGCATTCTGGTTTTGCTGGTACAACAGTTTAAGCTTGATAGTGGATGCCATTATCAAATGATAAGATGTTGGCTGACCCAGTACTGAAACTGGGGCAGATCTTGAATCCCTGCATTGATGGCCATTCTAGAGTGCTTCACATAAGAATGACTGGTTGGTGTATTCTCCCAGGGAGATGAAATAGGCTTAATTTAAAAAGGCCTGCCATGGGTGAAATTGCTAAGTCAGCAGAAATCCATAACATAAAACCCATTCTTATTATTTGCCTTGTTAACTTAACTTCGAATATACAATAACATTACCATAATATATGTCTTACCTAACTCAATATAGTTGCTGAAATCAGGGCCAAAAGCATTATGTGTTCCAATAAAACCATCTGTGGAGCCACTCGATCTGAAATGTGCATCACAAACTTTCATTTAAGCCTGTCTGAGCAGCTGGTATCCTTACCTTTCCATGTTATTCATTAATGCCATTTATCTCTTCTTTTGATAAGATTAAAGTAATCTGTCATGCAGTCTGTAATCACAATATCATTGGTACATATTGGTACTTACTTACTGGTACTTACCACTTACAGGTACTTACTTTTATCTATAATGTTAGAATTATCTACATTCTTCTTGTATTTACTTGTTTTCAGTGGTTTCGTGCTGTTATAATTACGAGGTATGCATAAATTGCATTGGCAAGGCTATTGAGCTGAATCAGATTTCTAGCGGCTTGAATTGCAAAGTGGTATTATTCATATTAATGGCAAAGATACATAAAATGGTCTGAAAATGGGCATTATTTAAAACACTATTATTACTTACTTCTTACATTCAGTATCTAATGAGTATTTTTCTGGTTAATTATTTCTGTCTAGAATCTATGTGCTTATTTATTCATAAAAAATTCACCTCAAAATTCCTGTTGACTCTTGCAGGCTGAAATATCCGTGTTGGTTGATGTTGTGGAATTTTTTCGAATAAGTTTCTTCTGCTGGCTGTTAAAGGATGGAGGAAGAAAAGTAGAACACATCATAACAGGAAGTTATATTGATTTTAATACTAGTGAAGACGTGATGCCATTTGTGTATCAAGTGATATGAAATGATGTGAGTATAATATATGCATCTATATCTATATGTTCATTATGCCTCTGCTGTGTCTTATGAGCTGTGATTGGCTGATACGAGGTCACATGACATGGCTTAGAAAGTACTAGTGCCCCGAGGGTTCTATTCAGTGAGAATTGTGACTGGCTCCTCATTAGAGTTACCAGTTGTGACGTCATCACCATTGTTTAGTGATTATGATGTCATCAATGTGGAAAGACAGATTGCTTGCATGGACTGTGGCTAGGAAAAAAGGCTGATAAGACCTATCTGATTTTAAGTACATTTATCAATTGTATAATATAGATTAATGTTTTTTTTAATTGAATAATTGTTGTTTTTGATACACAAGCAAAAAAGCTTTGTAAACATAATAAATTTCAGTTGGTGGAGGTATAATAAAACAATTATTGACTGGTCATTTTGGTCACTAGAAAATTTTATTTGACCCTCGGGAGTGACAGTTGCACTAGACAGAAGCAACTATCACTCCCTTGGGTCAAATAAAATTTACTAGTGCCCTTGCACCAGTCAATATTTGTACCATAGGAACTTAAGAGTCATTACTCATTCTCTTATCATTGTAATATAGTGATATTCAAACCGGACCAATGACAAAATGTACTGCAATGCAATGACATGCAACGCAGACTAATGAAAAATCACTGTAGTACAATGACATGGGAAACTTTCATAAGACTAATATCTGTAATAAAGTGACAAGAGACACTGATTAATAATTGCGGTTTCGGCTGATAATATGGAATTTTTGCAAATTAGTTTCTTCCGCAGGTTGTTCACCGGAAGGATATAAGAAGAAAAGCAGAACACAGGAATCCATAGAATTACAGTGATTTATGTAAGAGTGAAGAATTTATGCCATTTGGGAGTCACTAAGGCATGATGTGGTAATAATATTTGTATTATAAGAACTTCTAAGTCATTACTCATTCACATATCATTGCAATACAGTGATATGCAATACTGACCAATGACATATCACTGTAATACAATGACATAATACACTAGCTAAAGACAAATATATAATAATGTAGCAAAATACATTGACCAAATCTGTAATACTGTTGCACAAGACACTGATCAATGAAAAATCACTGTAAAAAAGTGATTTGAGACATTGATCAAAGACGAAATATGCTGACTGCAAACGACAAATAACTGTAATTCTGTGGCAGAAGACACTGATCAATGAAAAATCACTGTAAAAAAGTGATTTGAGACATTGATCAAAGACGAAATATGCTGACTGCAAATGACAAATAACTGTAATTCTGTGGCAGAAGACACTGATCAATGAAAAATCACTGTAAAAAAGTGATTTGAGACATTGATCAAAGACGAAATATGCTGACTGCAAATGACAAATAACTGTAATTCCGTGGCAGAAGACACTGATCAATGAAAAAACACTGTAAAAAAGTGATTTGAGATATTGATCAAAGACGAAATATGCTGACTGCAAATGACAAATAACTGTAATTCTGTGGCAGAAGACACTGATCAATGAAAAATCACTGTAAAAAAGTGATTTGAGACATTGATCAAAGACGAAATATGCTGACTGCAAATGACAAATAACTGTAATTCTGTGGCAGAAGACACTGATCAATGAAAAATCACTGTAAAAAAGTGATTTGAGACATTGATCAAAGACGAAATATGCTGACTGCAAATGACAAATAACTGTAATTCTGTGGCAGAAGACACTGATCAATGAAAAATCACTGTAAAAAAGTGATTTGAGATATTGATCAAAGACGAAATATGCTGACTGCAAATGACAAATAACTGTAATTCTGTGGCAGAAGACACTGATCAATGAAAAATCACTGTAAAAAAGTGATTTGAGACATTGATCAAAGACGAAATATGCTGACTGCAAATGACAAATAACTGTAATTCTGTGGCAGAAGACACTGATCAATGAAAAATCACTGTAAAAAAGTGATTTGAGACATTGATCAAAGATGAAATATGCTGACTGCAAATGACAAATGACTGTAATTCTGTGGCAGAAGACACTGATCAATGAAAAATCACTGTAAAAAAGTGATTTGAGACATTGATCAAAGACGAAATATGCTGACTGCAAATGACAAATAACTGTAATTCTGTGGCAGAAGACACTGATCAATGAAAAATCACTGTAAAAAAGTGATTTGAGACATTGATCAAAGACGAAATATGCTGACTGCAAATGACAAATAACTGTAATTCTGTGGCAGAAGACACTGACCAATGAAAAATCACTGTAAAAAAGTGACTTGAGACATTGATCAAAGACGAAATATGCTGACTGCAAATGACAAATAACTGTAATTCTGTGGCAGAAGACACTGATCAATGAAAAATCACTGTAAAAAAGTGATTTGAGACATTGATCAAAAACGAAATATGCTGACTGCAAATGACAAATGACTGTAATTCTGTGGCATAAGACACTGATCAATGAAAAATCACTGTAAAAAAGTGATTTGAGACATTGATCAAAGACGAAATATGCTGACTGCAAATGACAAATGACTGTAATTCTGTGGCATAAGACACTGATCAATGAAAATTCACTGTAAAAAAGTGATTTGAGACATTGATCAAAGACGAAATTTGCTCTCTGCAAATGACAAATAACTGTAATTCTGTGGCAGAAGACACTGATCAATGAAAAATCACTGTAAAAAAGTGATTTGAGACATTGATCAAAGACGAAATATGCTGACTGCAAATGACAAATAACTGTAATTCTGTGGCAGAAGACACTGATCAAAGAAAAATCACTGTCAAAAAGTGATTTGAGACATTGATCAAAGACGAAATATGCTGACTGCAAATGACAAATAACTGTAATTCTGTGGCAGAAGACACTGGTCAGTGAAAAATCAATGTATCATAATAGTAAAATACAGTGACATTAGACACTGACAAAAGAAAAATGACCATAATACAGTGACATAAGACTTCAAAAAATATGGGGCGTACCTCAATTCTTTCCTCAATATCGTCTAAGAGCCACATGTCGGAATCCAGAAGTTTGGCTTTTTCATTAAGAGACCGCATTCCAATGGCCATGTGATGACTTCCATTTTTCAAAGCATCCCATATCCTCTGATATACCTGCAAAATTCAATGAATGAATAAAATGCATATCTACATTAAAACAAGTATGGATAGAACTGGTCCATGATGAATAGGTTACCAGGAGAAAAACTGGCAATTGACAAATTTGTGCATGCTAGTTCCATGTAATAAGAAAGAATTTCCCTGTGACGTCAGGATTTTGAGTTACGCACATATATCAAAATTTTCCAATTTTGTTTATAAGTTTGCAGCACCCTCCATCCCCCTGAAGCTGATGGGAGTCACTAGTACTTTAAATAAAAACTATGTAAAACACACATTTAGCTGATTTAAAAGATTAAAATACTATGAGAATGACTGCTTGGGTAACAGTGTTGAATATTTCAAAAGATTGGTTTAAGGTAAATTTGATTTTTTTCTCCAGGTAGGGCAGAGTGGGGCCCCATGAGCCGTTTTTTTTTTTTACTTTTTCCACATTGGAGCATGAAGGGACATTTGTACAGTCTTACTTTAAACATTGTACTATAGCTTAACATCCTGAGTATCTTATGTAGGTTGAATTGTACATATGATTTGAAACTGTGATTTCACCAGTCCTGATGTATGCTAGTGTAGCTTTTTTTTTGTTTATTTAGTAAAAAACTAAGGGATGAATTAGACAGACCTAAAAGAATGTGTGACATATTGTTGAGGCACAAAGCTGTAGTAATGGACATTAACACGACTTATATGAAAGGTGCTCACAACCTGGCCAATAAGATCAGGCAGGATGACATACACAAACTTTATGAACAGTTTGAACTTCAGCCCAGTGGGCACAGATACAGGGTGCCTCGTGCCAAAACACAACGATTTAAAGACACTTTTGCCAATTTCCATTGGATTACTGAATGCTGATATGTGACTTGTACTGAGTAACCTGAATTTCATCCTGCCTGTTGCAACATGAACAATAAATTATCTGTATCTGTATCTGTATATCATTTGTAAGAGGGAGAAATGCTGTCTTAAAAATATTTAGTGACGCAGCTCATGGTACCCCGACCCCTTGAGTCAACCTTAAAAACACCTGAAATTTCGCAGAAAGATACTTTAGTTAACTGAAAAACCCTAATAACGTACTTGAAAAAGTAGATACACATTGTAACATTGGCTAAAAATTGTACACATAATTATGGCTTTAGGCCAAATACAAAACTGATTGTAAAGTAGAAGACTGCTATACATACAAGCTAAATGATACTGTATAACGCGCTATATTTCACACTATGCTTTTTGACATACTAGGGGCACCCATGCTAGCATCCTAATTGAGACAAAATAGGTGTCCCTTGACCCTCTATGTTGGGTCAAATAAATTCATTTAATTTCATTCAAATAGTGGCACAAACACAAATTTAGTTATCTCAAGGTGCATGTTTCTTGACAGTTATATTAAAAAATACTGATAAAAGTCCATACATAAAACTACATGAATGCAGGGCCCAACCTCAATGATTGTCTGACTGTCAATGGCAAGCAAAGCATGCCTTGGGTAAAATTACATATATTGATGAATGATATAAAATACACTTTTTATTTGTTTGAAAATTATCATTTGTACAAACATGCCTACCTTTGCTAAGTTAAACATATTTATATCAAGGTTTATTTTGTAATTTAAGGGTTATAATTTTTATGTCCAAGGCAAGTAAAGTTTGTTTCAGGTAAGTGATAATTGGAGGAAAATGACATATTTATGAAATACACTATATGCCATCTATATGCCATGCTAAATTAAGACTTAAAATATAATTAAAGGTTTATAACAAGTGATAGTATGCTTTAACTAGTTATTATTATTATCTGGCCAGGCTAAAGGTGCCCCACGTAAGCTAGCTCAAGGCGTCCCACATGCATATGAAAACTGATGTGGTGTGTGCAATCACAATGCATGTGCATATGAATAAGCAAAATTTCAAAGAGAAAAAAAATTTTCTTTGTAAAAGTTGAACAAAATGGCTCCCGTAGCAGAACCAGTTCCCATAACCTTCGTATAGAAACAGGTAGACATGAAAGACCATTAATACCTGTAGAAGAGAGACTATGTACAATATGTAACTTAAATGAAGTTGAGGATGAGATACACTCATTAATAATATGTCCAAATAACACATCACTGCGCCTATGACAGTTTGATCTAGCTAGAGTTTACATATATGATTTTGACATAATGAATGACACCAATAAATTTATATCTATCATGTGCTCAAAGGAATCTGAGCTACTAAGGTGCCTGGGAAAATTCTTAATTGATATTGATATGTGAGTTATATGTTCTCCGTCTTCTGACACTGTACAGTATATATACATAGATGTTACTATAAACATTATTTAAAAAAAAAAAAAAAAAAAATTAAGTTTGGGGGCTGGAACCGCGTTACTAGTATAGCATATCTAGTTTACAAATTTTATTTGAACATTTCTGTATTTTCTGTATTCCTGTATTTTCTGTTCTTTATTTTATTTATGACATATATATCATGGATGATATTTTACTATCAATAAAAATTATATTTATATATATTTAAATATGAAACCTTTCACATTTTTGCTTTTTTATATTTTATACATATCTGCTGGACTAATATATGATTAACGATTGTTATGTGCAATAAAAAATACACAATGCATGTGCATATGAATAAGTACCACTGTGCCATTTTTGGTGAAGTAGAATATAGGTGGAGCACTTTTGGGGAATTTCACACCAACACCCATACGATCACCAAGAGTACAAGTGCTCAACACATCACCCTCTTTCCTTGACTGGAAGTGAATACTGGAAAATGAATTAGAAATGGCATTTTTATAATGATCTCTACTGAATGAAATATCAATGTATGTCATAAATGAGGGGGACACAGCTGCCTTGCTTTAAACCAGACTTTCGTTACAAAATAGTTCTCATTTAAATTTAAAGTACATACTCTGCTGAGCTCTTTTCGAAGACAGCTTCATATCAAAGCTGTTCCAGGTAAAATATTCATAACAGCTCAAATAGATATTACTTACAACCCTTCAGCAATATATCCAACTGAGTCTTGTTTCCACCCTGGTTGCTTGTCAGAGGCATACCCTGGTGGAACCAGCCCCACAGACAAGTTGCCCTCCACGTCCTCATCAACAATCTCTGCAAAAAATAAAAAAAATGGAAGATAATTATACAAGTTGCACAATATATCATCTGAATAAATTGCTACATCAGTTACTATGTCATCTAAAATTGTTTAAGAATCTTTGGAGTTTTACAAAACTTTGTTGGGAACACAGTGAGTAGGGCATGAACTGGAAATAACCTCTTCTGAAGTCCTTCTTCGTGTGGATCATTGCCTTTTGTTTCAAAAACTGTGGATCATTGCCTTTTGTTTCAAAAGTGTGGATCATTGCCTTTTGTTTCAAAAGTGTGGATCATTGCCTTTTGTTTCAAAAGTGTGGATCATTGCCTCTTGTTTCAAAACTGTGGATCATTGCCTTTTGTTTCAAAACTGTGGATCATTGCCTCTTTTTTCAAAAGTGTGGATCATTGCCTTTTGTTTCAAAACTGTGGATCATTGCCTTTTGTTTCAAAAGTGTGGATCATTGCCTTTTGTTTCAAAACTGTGGATCATTGCCTCTTTTTTCAAAAGTGTGGATCATTGCCTTTTGTTTCAAAACTGGATCATTGCCTTTTTTTTCAAAACTGTGGTTCATTGCCTTTTGTTTCAAAACTGGATCATTGCCTTCTTTTTCAAAAGTGTGGATCATTGCCTTTTGTTTCAAAACTGTGGATCATTGCCTTTTGTTTCAAAACTGTGGTTCATTGCCTTTTGTTTCAAAACTGTGGATCATTGCCTCTTTTTTCAAAAGTGTGGATCATTGCCTTTTGTTTCAAAACTGTGGATCATTGCCTTTTGTTTCAAAAGTGTGGATCATTGCCTCTTGTTTCAAAACTGTGGATCATTGCCTTTTGTTTCAAAACTGTGGATCATTGCCTCTTTTTTCAAAAGTGTGGATCATTGCCTTTTGTTTCACAACTGTGGATCATTGCCTTTTGTTTCAAAAGTGTGGATCATTGCCTTTTGTTTCAAAACTGTGGATCATTGCCTCTTTTTTCAAAAGTGTGGATCATTGCCTTTTGTTTCAAAACTGGATCATTGCCTTCTTTTTCAAAACTGTGGTTCATTGCCTTTTGTTTCAAAACTGGATCATTGCCTTCTTTTTCAAAAGTGTGGATCATTGCCTTTTGTTTCAAAACTGTGGATCATTGCCTTTTGTTTCAAAACTGTGGTTCATTGCCTTTTGTTTCAATACTGTGGATCATTGCCTCTTTTTTCAAAAATGTGGATCATTGCCTTTTGTTTCAAAACTGTGGATCATTGCCTTTTGTTTCAAAAGTGTGGATCATTGCCTCTTGTTTCAAAACTGTGGATCATTGCCTTTTGTTTCAAAACTGTGGATCATTGCCTCATTTTTCAAAAGTGTGGATCATTGCCTTTTGTTTCAAAACTGGATCATTGCCTTCTTTTTCAAAACTGTGGTTCATTGCCTTTTGTTTCAAAACTGGATCATTGCCTTCTTTTTCAAAAGTGTGGATCATTGCCTTTTGTTTCAAAACTGGATCATTGCCTTCTTTTTCAAAAGTGTGGATCATTGCCTTTTGTTTCAAAACTGGATCATTGCCTTCTTTTTCAAAACTGTGGTTCATTGCCTTTTGTTTCAAAACTGGATCATTGCCTTCTTTTTCAAAACTGTGGTTCATTGCCTTTTGTTTCAAAACTGGATCATTGCCTTCTTTTTCAAAAGTGTGGATCATTGCCTTTTGTTTCAAAAGTGTGGATCATTGGCTCTTTTTTCAAAAGTGTGAATCATTGCCTCTTGTTTCAAAAACTGTGGATCATTGTCTTTTTTTTCAAAAACTGTGGATCATTGCCTTTTGTTTCAAAAACTGTGGATCATTGCCTTTTGTTTCAAAACTGTGGATCATTGCCTCTTTTTTCAAAAGTGTGGATCATTGCCTTTTGTTTCAAAACTGTGGATCATTGCCTCTGGTTTGAAAACTGTGGATCATTGCCTTTTGTTTCAAAACTGTGGATCATTGCCTTTTGTTTCAAAACTGGATCATTGCCTTCTTTTTCAAAAGTGTGGATCATTGCCTTTTGTTTCAAAAGTGTGGATCATTGCCTCTTTTTTTAAAAGTGTGAATCATTGCCTCTTGTTTCAAAAACTGTGGATCATTGTCTTTTTTTTCAAAAGTGTGGATCATTGCCTCTTTTTTCAAAAGTGTGGGTCATTGCCTTTTGTTTCAAAACTGTGGATCATGGCCTCTTGTTTCAAAACTGTGGATCATTGTCTTTTTTTTTGAAAAGTGTGGATCATTGCCTCTTTTTTCAAAATTGTGGATCATTGCCTCTTGTTTCAAAACTGTGGATCATTGCCTCTTGTTTCAAAACTGTGGATCATTGTCTTTGTTTCAAAACTGTGAAAGAAACTTTCTGACAGACATTGGATTTGGTGAGGTTGTGACCAACGGAGAGATTATCCCTAAATGTTGACAACTGTGTTTTATAAACACTCAGGGTTGGTTGAATCATCAAACTTCCACCATTCCGATGGAATATTCTCATAACCGCATGACTATTGCTACTGCAGAAAGACTGTATGCCAATATCAAATATCCCCCAAAATAGGTGTCTGTGCGAAAAAATAAGAAAGGACACGACATCCTGCCCAATATGCAATCTCGCCAGATATTGGATATTGGCAGCAACAACTGTTGGCCAGGCACAGATTTATTTTACACCAAGCACGTAAAATGTAGGATGAAGTTCCCAGTTGCATTCTGTAATGAAGAGCCCTTAATAGTCCTGGGCCTTGTGACATGTGTAGTAACGTTGGGTGACATCTTGAAACCACAGACCCAGATAGCATTCCAAATCGGGCCAGCATCGTTTCCATAATCTGCCATCGGTACAACATCGTTTTGAAGTTGCCAACGTCACGCCAACACTGAAACGATTTGGAGGCTCTGAACGAGGGAAATTCCAGTTATCCCTAACCAAGCGAGCATGGCCCTCATTGCATCCGAGTTTGCAGAATGAGAGCCATGCAGCTTCAGTATTTACATATTTTAGTGGGATTCTATGAGCACACGGTTATACAGCAATTTAACCTATCTGAATCAATTGTATGCTGAAAATAATGAGTGCACATGCTATTACTAATCTTGACTTGCTGTAATTTTTTTAACAATCACCGTTTTCAAGCAGTGAATCAGCAATTTTCTGCTTTTTAAACATTTTAAGTGTTATCACTGAATGATTTAGTCATCGCCGATAAAAACACAATTACTTATTTTAAATGAGGTGTAATGGTGATAGTAGGCACTGAGGTGTGTGTATTGACCAAACTGAATATGTATAAGCCCAACATAACCGTGATTTTAAAATGACAGGTATGCTGCAAGGCTAAGTTATCAATACCTACCACAAATATGAATGACTTTATTGGTTAACATGTGAAAAATAAAATAACTGACATCCTTCCTTCTAATAAAGATTATTTTCATGTATTTGTACATATTTCTATGTTGCCCAAGTACCAAATAATTCATTACTGAATGGGTAAGTCCTGACTGCATCAATTTTCAAGTTACAATATACTATTATACTATATACGGATCAAGTAAAAAGTAAATGAATGTTGCAAAGTTGGGACAACTACAGCAACCGCTCTCATTATTACATTGCATAAATAACCTTTGCAAATGAATAGTTGCAGAAGTTAAATCCAGTTCAAATCTAGAAATATAACAGATCATCTTCATTAAATTGCAACATTTATAGATACTTATCAATGATCATACATCATTAAAATGTTATAAATTCCTGACATTTATCATACTATGATTTATGTATACTGATCGACACATCTAAGTTCAGATGAGCTAAACTGTGTTCAACATTGGAAATTATCTTGCATAATTAGACACCAACAACAGCAGAGTAAACAAGGCTACTGCAGTGGTTGAAAGCTTTCTGTGGTAAGCTACAATTATAGGCCGCAGGAGCGGCCCCGTAGGGGCCGCCCGTAGGGCTTTTATGACTAGAGATTGGCCAAACACAAAATCTACTGTCATGCTATTCTCAGATGACCGGATCGAACTATGTTGTCCTAATTAATCTGCGCGGCCATGATGCGCACAAAATAATAATGACCTACTTACACAAAAATCATTCTTTACTTAGGATTTTCCTGACAAACTTGAAGAAACTCACGTTAGAACTCGGTTAATGACCATTTCTAGGTGATTCCAAGACTGGACAAGCAGTAGAACTATGGTTTTGAATGTTTCATGGGACATGATGGGAGCCATGTCCATTGCCATGAGGCTTGTCAACTAAATGAACGTTCGACCAATCAGAGTAGAGCTTATTTCTTTGCAAGGCCATTTTGCAAGGCAACGAGCTCTAACAGACTCTGTGATTGGCTGTGGCAGTTAGGCCTTAGAAATTAATGCATAAGGCCTCATTGTTCATCAGTAAGACTACGCAAGCAACGAGCAGAAGGGAATGAAATAAAGCTTAATTGCAAAAGGAAATATGAACTAACAGTAATGCAAACAACACCAACCTGCAGTCCATTGATAAGATATCAATAAGGAAAGAGAAGGCCGTTATTTTCGGGAAAAGCCCTAAAATAGTACCAGGCTATAAATAGATGTGGGCGTGGCCTAATGCAAGCACGTACTTTTGTTTACAAATGAATCTGTGTGTTGACAACTCGGTTTTGACAGCTTGCTGATAACCCGATTTTGATAGCTGATTAGTCAAATAGGTGCAGTTCGATTTCTCCTGTGTCAGAAAATGTTACCAACAGAAACAGCTTAATCTAGTGGATGACCATAATGATTACATCAATAACTTCAATACAACATTCAACACCAGTTGAATAAATCACTTCAGTGAAATTGACCGCGACAGTGATGCTAATGAAACATCATGGGTTTTAAACATACAACAGAATATCAATGATGAATATGTATTTTCTGGATTTTGTTTAGACACTGAAATTTAATGTCACTAATTTTCATGCTATTTCCTATAAATGGCATGTGGTATGACAGTCGCTAACCATGTAGACCAAAATTGCTACTTAGGTATTTTCTGAAAACTGTTTGGTACAATATATTTAAATACGTCTGAATTTCAGTCTTATACACTTTTCTGGTGTGACATGACAGTCGCTATCCAAACTAGTATCACAAATTAATTAATCAACCTTGCAAACATTATTTATTTATGTGGACTATATAACTATAACATTCACTTAAAGATAATATATGATAAACCTGAATATATTATCTTTAATATAAATATATTGTCTTTAGGTATATTTAATATCTATCTATATAAATACACAATTCATTGCATCAACAATGCAATTTAATTTAATTTTGTTATATAGAAGAACCCTTAAGTCAGGGGCAGATCCAAAATTGTTTGCAGTGTTCCCTCTAATTTCTTATGCACAGTGATGTATTAGGCCAAGAAGGGGAGGGGGGCTAAGAGCCCCCTAGTTCAGTTACTGGACTAAGAACCCCCCTTAAACCGCCCCCCCCCCTACCTTTGAATCTGCTACAGCTCTTAAAAAAAAGGGTATAAAAATGCCATGGCACATGTACATGACACAGGATTATCCATGCGGCCCCTCATGCACATTGCATTATCATATTCCAAGTTTAATTTAAAGTTATACTACATATCATCATACACTGGATAGATGAGTATTTATGTTGCAATGTATAATAAGAGTTTACTTGCCTATCTCAATGAAATTACTGTAGTAAGGCCTGATGGGTCTCTGTGTCACCAGAAGAGCCACAGGAGCAGCACCTCTAGAAGCTCTTGCTCGGTAACTGCATAAATAAATAGATCAGTAAAAAAAAATAGAAAATGCAGTGATATGAATTTGTGTAATCTTTGGCAAATCAGTTACCATGTTCAATAATGTAAATCTGAAGACAACTGTCCTTCTATAATTGCTGTGTCAGAAATGAATTCAGCTGTCAATACAGAATATTATCATGTTTATTACTATGTATATATATATATATATATATATATATATATATATATATATATGATTTTTTTAATATATATGATAATAAATCTATATCAATTATTCCTAATATTGAGCAGTATGATTGCATTACCTCAATATCCCAGTCTCCTGCTGCAGTGCGCAGTGGTTGCACTGACTGAATTTGAAACGTTTGGCTGCAGGAGCATCACTGGTTGTGTCAGTCTCCTAAGACAAGAAATTGTAGAATTACCTAATTTAGATATTGAATGTAAGTAATGCTGGAAAAAAAGTATGCTACTGACTTCAGGTTATTTTCAATTCGTAACCAAAACTAAATATTCAAAATCATGGCACATTGATGAAATATATACAATGCAAAATATCGAAAATTACCATGGTTACTTGAGCTTCATTTGCCAATGGCCCAGCCTCCTCCTAAAAATGGACATATTTATATTTTAAATGCATTGAATTCTGAAAACCGAAATATTACCTAGGTCGTTGACCCGATTATTAAAAAATGGACATTCACACAAGAGAAGGTATAGGTAATTATGGAAAATAGAATATTACCATGGTAATTTGAGCCTCATTTGCTGCTCCATCAGCCTGGGTCTAACACAGAAAGAAAATCAAAATTTTGAAATTCTTGCAATGCTAGAAACCAGAGTATTAACATTTTCATATGATAACAGTTAAAATCATGACAAATAACTAACTGGATGCAAATTATATCACCTTGGCTACTGGAGCTTCATTTGCCATTGTACCAGCCTCCTCCAAGCAGATAAAAAAAATTATTTATCATATAATATACACTACTGAAACATATAACTCTATAAAACGGTGAATACCACAGTATGTCGAAATAGTTTCAATCAACGTATGGTGAGCCATTCTTATTTTTTGAGTGATTCATATTCACTTACCCTAGAGACTCCTTTGTACAATGGTGTTTGACTTACATTGTCTTTCCCTTGAATGTCAATGATGACTTGGCCAACTTCAATTGTTGTAAGTATGTTGGTTTTAACTACAGTTTGAACAAATTCCTCCATACTCATGGATGAGAATCTGATCTTTTGCAAAGTGTCGCCTAAGGCTATCCTCAAGTTCTCTGGAGTGCATTGACGATTTAAAGATTTACAACGGTTTTCTGCCCATTTCACACATGATGAGAAAAGTTCAACATCAAGACAATCGATTTGGTGACTGCTGCAAAGGGTGTTAAGGACTTCTTCAGAAAATGCAAGAAACTCTTTTGATTCAATGATTCTTTGGGTATTGTTGCCGAAATATTGGGTGCATACGTTGAGTAACTCCTGTGAGTTGAAAAATGATGCTTGTTTGCTCATTTCTTCCAGATTCCCACATGACAGCCTCTTGGCTAAATGTTTCACACACATTTGCTCCAAGGATTTAAGTGAAAATTCAGAAGCAGCATGCAAAATTTCTAAAACGTTGGATTTTGTTATGGCTATTTCATCAGTATAGATGTATCTGTAAGAAAACAGGACACAATTTATTTTCTCAAATGAATATGCTAATCTGATATAATGAGACCGAACCCATCTAACATCATTCTACACTAAAGAATCTGCAGTTTTACGGTTACCTAAATACACTAGAAATACCATCACAGTTTGCCTGACTTTGACAGATTAAATTTTTTTAAAGTAATGTTTTTCCCTGTCAAATCATTATCAGGCTGTTTGGTTGATTAGGGAATTTTATAGGGGATGATGTGATAATTTTCTTCATTTTGGAAGCCATGAACTGTAAAATTGAGATTTTCTCCTTTATGACTGGGATGTGAGATGTCCACCTCCACTTTTCTGGAAGCTGAGAGATGGTAGATAACTAAGATGCATTTGCCATTTTAGGCACCTGTCACACGCTCTCAGGTATATTAAACATCTTCCAGCTGTTTGACTTTATTATTAGTTTGGCAAAATTTGTCAATGGTAACAAATAAATATTCTAATTGGCTCTTGGGGGATTTCTAAATCTTCTTCTAATGAGCCCAACTTTTGCATATGAGATAGAAATGCTAGGGTGAAATATTTGAAATGTTAGGCCCTGGAGATTTACATCCTTTTTCCATTTTCTTTGGGACACTATAGTCAGCATTAATAGTAAATGATAGGTTTGCGTTATAAATTTAAAATATTTGAGAAAAAAACCAAACAATATTGAGGACAAAAATTTCTAACACTGCTTTGAATTCACATGTGAAGTAAAAACTCACTGGAGTACTGCTTTAAAAGTTTCTGGGCTGATAATATCACCAACGTCAATGATTTGGTTGTTCTTCTCCACATATTCTTTCAGAAGTCCTCCGTATGATGCAATGACAGCTTTATGCCCTTTGATCTCCTCTCCTTGAACTATGAAGGTCACATCAGTCAAGGTGTTGTTGGTGAGCATTGTGTACATCCTTTGTTGAAGACGTTGAGCCATTCTGCAGACAGGGATTAATAATTATAGAACAAATTGCATATATCTGAAGTTTGCATACAGTAGTAGGCAGTAGCCAAATCTGATTGCTGAAATTATCTTATGAAATGAAATGTATATGTAAAAGTCTGGTCATTACACACCAATGTGAAATAAAAAACAACAATATATTCATTATTGCAGTATATTTCATGGAATTGGAAACTGACTTGCAGAGGATGTCATGTAAATCAAGGACTCTTAATAGCTTAGGTAGTTCCTCATTCAGTGAGAGTCAAGGATTCATATAACGGCTCCTAAGTTTAGCTTCCAAGTTTGTGGAATATAACGTAGTTTAAGATATTGTTAACAAAACTAAAAATACTGATGCAGTTAAACTAATTTTTTCAAGATTTACTTCACAATAACCCATCTGCAAGAAGTTTGAAGTATTTACCAGCGTTGGCAAGATTATGAAGATATAAGTTGTACATTAATTTAGGCCTAAAATACTCTTTGTTCTCTAGAGTGGTTTCTGAGGAATTACTTACTTGATGAAGATGCTCGTTCTGCCTCTCTATGCTCTGGCATGCAAATCAGTTTTTCTATCTAGAATGGTGGCACATGTTTGACAAAACATAAATCAATGCTCATAATACTGTGGGTATTGAAATAATACATTGGTAATTACATGACCCCGAGATTCCGATTGCTGTGTTTTAATGTCAGACATTGTCATGGTCATCAATGATTCAGACATCTCTAAGAAATTGATATTGTTGCTGAAAATGTCTTGTATATAGGCTCTACATCGAGTAGCATTGCACAACATATCTAAAAATATAACCTTCCCAGAAGGAACATTCAGTCTGATATCGCTGGGTGTGGCAAATATAACCAGTACCATTATGACTAATTTTACAGCTTAATTTTCATTAAACAATATAAAAGGGTGATAAACTTAAATCCAATATCATTGTAAATATCATATAATCAGTTTTTTTAAGTGTGCTACTTTGTCTTGGATTTTATATGCTAATCATGTTTTAAGGTCCCATATCCATGCATTGTCACACTGCAATTTCAGTTACGGTGTAAATAAGGTAAAGTCAGAATAAACAACATGTAATAGAACAACATTTTATTTATAATTTCCAAGTAGCCTTCACAATAAACCCATATACTACTAACCTGGAAGCACTATCTAGTTCAACCAACAATCTGCAGTGTGCCTCAACTCAGAATGGTAGTGACCCAATAAAACATTATCAGACGACTACTGATAAATGTTTTTGTTCTGCATAAATGGCACCTTCAGGTGAATGTTTCATCTGATAAATTTCATTTGAAAGGTATAAATAAAATACCTATGTAGATATGAACTAAGGACATTTTTTTGTGAGGTATGGCATTAGTGAGTGAATATGTGTTTAAGTGTGGTATGGAGCAGTACCTTCCGAAGAAAAATAAATTGTTTTTTTAATGTGAGAGTTAAGATACTTTAATTAAATTATCTTAGATCTCTGAAATCATTATTATCACAAGCTTGATAGTACAGACTTAGCAATCAGGTTCCTATCATGTGTTATGTCACACAATGAGAGTTATGTGAAAATGAATGAGCCAAAATATTTCATGAAATGCTATATGAATATATTTTGATAGCCATGTTTAACATTAAATCAAAATAGAGACACAAAAATATTTCAATAATAATAAAAAAGTTAAGAAATTTATTTGATTCAATTGGTACTTCTACCAATTAAACATAAATCATAAAATTATGTACTTTATTGACAAAAATTCCCAGCAATTTCAAAATTCATTTCAATTTTATGATAAAGAGATATTATCAAGTATAGTTTATTTATAAACAATAAGTAACATTTTTCTTTTGCAAATGTGCATATGACTAGTAGAAAACTCTTGCTTAGAATTTACTAGTTATCAGTTTAATCTAATAAGATTTATTTTGCATTCATATAAATAACATAGAATAAAAAATGTTACTCAATATGTGTAATCGTGAACACTGACCATGTTTTATATATTGTAAAAATCCATAATTTTTAAAGACACAGTTTATTTTACTTTACATTCATTAATGTAATAGCTATTGTGTGATCCTGGGTTATGGAAATTTTTAATGTCACATTGACATTGTCAAATAATTGTTGTAAAAATTGCACAACATACAATTTGTTTTAATATAGCTCATGTAGATTGAATGGAGCTTATTAGCCAAAATCCAATTCACATAATCAGCCAATTCATTGCTTTGTGTAATATTTGTCAGATAATTTTTCTTGTATAGTTTTATAGAATAACTACCAGATCATTTAATTTCATCTTGAATAGTTTTAAATACTTTAAATATGATTGTGAGACACAAAAGCTACTTATGCATATATTAGAATCCAAAAGAATTACTTCAGTCACTTAAATGTGAATTACCACAGCAAAAGGATGACTGCCTTCTTTCAGATTGTAGTGACCTCAGCTAGGTCAGTGACCTAGTGTACTGGTTGCCCTCTGGCCTATGTGACTGTGACCAGGCAATTTCGTACAAAATTCTCCAATGCCTCTGGTAAACATATGTTTCTTATTTACATCAATGTAATTACAGTTCAAACTGCCATTATGCAGAGAGTAAGCTTGCTATTCTGCATAATCTTTCATTGGTCAGCCCCATAGGGGTAGGGGCCTAGCTCAGTGGTAGCATGGTGGCGTACTACCACTTTGATGGGACACTATCATGCTTTTGCATGCTGAGCTAGCTACCACTGGGTCCTGTATGGGGTTCGATTCCTGGTCGAGCTCAAGTTGGATGGCTGTTTCATCCTTCATCTCATTGCCTTGGTCCCTGCCTTTCCTAATTAGCTCAGGTGCAGAAGTCTTTAAATAGTCAGACAGATTTGAAACATAGGCAGGGACCAAGGCAGTTAGTTTCATAAAATATGGTTGACTCTAGACAGCTGTAGCAACCTATTCCTGGCAGTAGCTTTAACTGGCTAAAGCCAGCCACTTCCGTCTACTCCTGGCTTATAGTCTCAGTTTACACCTAATAGGCTCTGCAAGTTACGATTCGTACATGCAGCTTGGGCACCAAGCACCCAGTGCAGTGCACTAGCGTGGCATAGGGATGCGTGAATATTGGACTTATTACAGACATTTAGTGATAAATAAACACCAAAGTAGTTAAGACTGTCATGCCTAAGTATGTGTAAAGTGTTGTCAGAGGAAAATAAGCCAGAATTTCCGTAAAATCACGGCGGATATGAGTGAGGTGAGCGACAGCCTTTTGTTTACATTTTTCCACTGACCATTTACTAAAAATCTAGATGGGATTTTGGTCCATTTGTGATTTTTGGGAATAGTTTAGGATGTCCTTGTGCCACGACAGTTGAAATTATTGCTTTACATGCATTATTCAACAAGTTATCCAGCTTTGTTCTCACCAACCCTATTCATTACTACGGTGCTCGGCCTGGTTTTGGTTCCGGAAGTAGCCATTTTCTGCTCACCAACGCTGAAGAGTCAGCTTCCACTTGCAGAGCCTATGGTCCAGTAGAATCACAGGTAAACGGTAACATGGAGTATGGCAGCTACTTTTTGGTTAATATTGGGTAATTTGATGGTGCTGATTTCAAATCTGACAGGTGCCAGTTTGGCATCCTTGAGCATTTTTATATATTCACAAAAACAGTTGCTATGGTAACAAAAAATTGCATTTTCAATATTCAACAGAAAATGTGATTTAGCAAGATTGCTTTAATCCATAGCTACAACTAATGTTATAAAATCAATAGCCAGAGATATAGGATTGCAAATACTGAAAAGAAATTGGAGGTCAAAGGTCAAGGACACTGATGGAATCATACCAAATATGGATATTACTCCAATTTTCTGTCATGTCAAGGATAACTTATGTCACAGTATTCAACATGTGACAGAAAACCACACAAATGGCATATCATATGAAAGCTTATGAAGAGTAATTTCTGATGACACTTTGTTTTTGGTATCCATAGCAACAAAAATGCTGTTATAGCTGCCTAGTTACCAACGTATATTGCATTTAGGGAAGTGACATTTACCAGAAAAAAACAACTTTCCCATATTGTAAAATATTTTGTTCAAAATGAAAGTTTTGATTAGTATTATGCTTATGACTTAATACAGGGTAATGGCCTAGGTGTCAAAGGTCAAGATCCTTAATGGAATTATGCCTAATATAGAAATTAAGCCCTCTGTCTCTCAGTTCAATGATATGTTACATCAAAAATTTCACCATGTAACAGAAAACCACACAAATGGCATATCATATGAAAGTTTATGAAGAGTGCTTTCTGATGAAATTTTGCTTTTGGTATCCATGGCAACTAAAATGTTGTTATGGCTGCCTAGTTACCAACATATATAGCACTGAGGGAAATGACATTAACCAGAAAAGTCAAATAACTTTCCAAATTTCTTCCTTCTGGATTAAAGTCACATTGTTTTCATGTTTTCTGTACATTGATATGTAATGCAAACTTCGGTGTGTAAAGTTTATTTCTGTATAGGTTCTGTATTGATATGGCTTTCCTGAGTCTTTTAGTCAATACAGTGGAAATCAGTTATTTTAATAGTTTTTTGCTTTTTAGGAGCATGTCTGTCAAGTATATTTATCACAGTGTTCTGAAGTACTTCATATTTGTCATTCAGGTTGATTTTGTTATGTATCATTGCATCTAGATTCATGTACACAAGTTCATCATTTACCTTATCATAGTCAATGCTGGCTAATTTTCTATAAGTGATTGTCTTTTGCCTGGGGATGGGTGCATGTTGCCATGATATTCCTCCAAGGAGGTTGTGAAAGTCACTTATTCCTGTGTCTAATGAAAAGCCTTTTATGAATTTTGAGAGTTGGTGAATTAGATTTGAATCATGTCGGTTCTGTAATAATGTTCATAAGGTTAAACGTGTTGCAAAGTACCTATAATATGTTGTTTTGTAATATATTAAAATTTGAATTCCCTGTATTTATTACATTTATATTTATACAATTTTTTTCACGTTTCCTCGAAACTCTGCTTGAAACATTTAGAGCCAATTTTTGAGATTATTGCTCATGCATAGAAGAGAGATTTAATACCATTACAGTTTAGTTCTACTGACATACATTCTAGATCCTCGTTAAATATATTTATAGTCGAGGGGATATTCTTCGATACGTAAGCAATCAGGCCACCGCTATTTGACCGTTTGTCCTATCTATCAGAAGGAAACCATTAATTTCTAGTTTTGTCTCACTCAGCACTAATACTTTCAAGCTATTTACATTAAGATGACTAACAATTAGGTTTCTGGGACACATCTGCCTATATACTTTGACATTAGCATATGGATTTGTCAGATTTTTGTTACAATTTAGCTCATCAGTCATAGATTCATTCAAGACAGTCTGAAAATTTGCTTCATGTTTAATACTCAAGCTGTCGTTTTCCACATTGTTTGACATTAGGTTCATGCTGCTATCTAATATTGTGCTAACAGCATGTTCATTACATGGCCAATTGTGCCACGTGGTTTTTGCCTCATTATATAAGCTAATAACAATGCGTTAACCATGTGTTTTCCATGCATTTATCCTTCTCATGGAAAACGCTCGTGACACATTTGGCTATGTATGATATCTTCATCAGAGCAGCTTTCATTGATACCAATAATTTCACATACATACTCATACTGTAATATTTTCAACTGGACAGTCCGTAATCACAATGTTTGTATCATGAATCCATGTTCAAGCTATGGATGGCTATTTTCATCATTTACGTTTTGACCTGAATTTTGGTGGATCTCATACCTACAATCTGCTTTGCAAGATTGTGGCAGATTATGAAAGTCACTTTGGGCGGCCTGGTGTTCATGGCCTGCCTCCCTATCACAGACGTGGCCATGTCGTATGTGTCTGAAGTGACAGCAGCGCTTCTGTTTTTTTTTACCGTAACGTCCGCAGTTCCAACAGACTACAACCTCAGTTGCCCTGCATTGCTCCTGTAAGTGCCCAGGCTCCCCACATCTGTAGCACCTGGGTTGTCATTCTTTCATGGCTCAGTGATGCACAGCTGTCCTGTGTGTGCCTGCTAATTTAAAGTTGTCAGTTTTAATCTTTTTAAGATAAAGCATCCATATTTTACCCAACATGTTGTGTCCTTTGTCTTGCCCTCGACCCCAGAAAGGGCGTTCAGTATATTTGATGATCTCTCTGTTTTTTGAGTTTTCCAATTATATTTATCATAGACAAAGGACTATTGCCAATTATGAACTAAAAAGGTTGGTTCACTGGCCATCATACTTTATTTTTTGTTGACTAAACACGTGCAGTTGAGTTGAGTTAGGAAAGCTGTTGGTAATGTCTTGTTTTCATGTGCTGGTCAGTTTTTGATTACCTGAATGGATAGCTATTTATAACACTGTCTTATGGTACAATACAGCTTTCATATCGCTGTAAGAAAAATATTATTAAAAAAAAAAAAGACAATATACAGTTAGTTTCATAAAAAACGGCCTTGCAAATTGAGCCGAAATAAAGCTAGACAACCTCTGCTATATGATGCTACCTGCCAGTAAATGGAATTGTTTGGCTATAGCTGGCTAGTCAAAGCCGGTTCTAAAAGTGCCTGCAAAACCATTTGGTGCTAAAGTTGAGAGTTACGCAGATTGTAAAGAAGTCTGCCAAATCTTAACTGGATTCTTAAGGGAAAAAGGGTTTCAAATAGGAAACATAGAAGACAACAACAAACCAGTTGACGATATGCTCTAAGATTATGCAAACCATGCAAGTGTTAAAATGATAACCACAAAGATCAATCACTTGCACTCCCAGTCTGAACTTAAACAGAACATGATGTAAAAAAGGCCATACAATCACTATCAAGCAAGATAGCATCAGGATATGATTAAATCCCAATTAGATTAATTAAAATGACAAGTATTCACATGATAAACCCAGTTATGCACATTGCTAACCAATGCATATAACAGTCTACTTTCCCAGAAAAAATTAAAATGGACAACATAACTCCTGTATTCAAAGAAAGATAAATTTAAACAAAGAAAGCTATAGATCCATCGATTTATTGCCAGCTTCTTCAAAAATCCTTGAACAACTCTTATTTAACCAGATATATGAATACATGAAATCACTGTTGCATGACTATTTATCAGGGGCCATGGAAGTCAAGATGTATCAGTAAGAATGATGGAAGACTGGCGCCAGCCCTTAGACACTGTACAGGACTAACAGTAGGAATCGTAGCAATAGACTTTTTGAAAGCATTTGATTGTATGCCACATGGCTCATCCTCACCAAATTGAATGCATATGGTTTCAGTACACACTCGTGCAGATTACCTAAATCATACCTAGTCACCAAAAAAAAAAAAAAAGGGTAAAAATAGGAGATACTTTTCAGATTGGGTTACTAACATTAAAAGAGTGCAACACGGATCAATATTAGGACCTTTATTGTTTAATATGTTCTTAATGATTTGCTTTATGAAAGTATCCACTCAAAAATGTAGAACTATGCAGATGATATCACCCTAAGCTATACAAACCAAGACATCAACGTTATAAAATCAAAACTCAAAACAGACTGTATGACAGCATATATAGGTATATAAATATACATTTATTAATGCACAGTATATCAGAATACAGGTATAGAAAAGAATGAATTATAATGACATGATTACATTATACAGTTAGGTTAAATAGTACGTACTGAGTTCAAAAAAGCAATAAACTGGTTTCACCCAAACTTAATGAAGGCAATTGCAGCTGATGTTCCTAAATCGTCATAAGACAAACGTAAACATATGCATACAAATAAACAAGTTTGATATACAAGTACTAGGTGTGGAATTTGACCAAAAGTTAAAGTATAACACTCATGTTGATAGTATATATATTCAGACAAGTAAAAAAATTATTGCTTTTAAAAGAATGAAACAATTCCTAAACCGACAATGTAAAACCATACTTTATAACAGCTACATAAGCAGTAATTTTAATTACTGCCCAGTTGTATGGATGTTCGCGAACAAAACAACAATAGACAAACTTGAAAAAGCAAATAAGAGAGCACTTCGCTTTGTAGCAAATAATGATGGCTCCTCCTATGATATGTAAGAAAAACAGCTGAATATTCATAAAAGATGCTTTAAATCTGTAGCTGTATTAATGTTCATAATAAAAACAAGATTAGCCCCATCATATATACGAGACTTATTCACAAACCGAGAATTGCCTTATAATGTAAGCGATAATGATAGTTTGACACTCCAGACTTCAATACAATAACATACGGTGCAAAATTTTGGTCAGTTATACCGAGTGAAATCAGAAGTTCTCTCTTACTCAGCAGCTTCAAATCTGCTATTACTAGCTGGCTATGTGATGTTAATGATCTATTGTTCAGATTATGATCAATATTTTAATTTAGCATAGAATATTCATGTAATAGGTGCTGTTGTGTAACCAACACTGGTGCTACACTCCAAAGACACTCTATTTACCTTGGTGCTGAAACTGTAGAGCCATGTGACATTATTGATAATAGGAAATCGTAGATGCTCTCTATATTTTACTTTATTTAAAACTTGTCTTCCTTTAATTATATTATTTTGTAGGGGGCATTTGACCTTGACCCATTTGTCCCTGTGGCATTAGACCTTTAGGTATTAGCAGTCCGTAATATAGCAGCGACCTGCGCTGCAAACTGAGCGGCAATGTCATTGGTGACTGGCCGTGGAGTGTTCTGAAACACAGAAAAACAAATCAGAAGATTACAGTGTATCAGTCTCTAATACAACTTTTTTTTAAGTATTCTAACACACAATTCTTGCAAACATAATCAGATCTAATCTTATCACCAGGAACTTGTCTGAAAGTATCAAAAGTTAGATCATTCATCATTTTCATGTGAGCCTTTACTTCTGCCTAATAACTTGCTTAAGTAATTTGTAAACATCACAATAACCATCATAACATGCATGCATTCGATTATGAATACATCATTCTACTCGAGGTGTGCATCGAATTGACAGTTTCTAAGAGTGCTTAAAATATCGACAAAGTGTGGAATTCACTACAAAGTAAGATTTTTCCAATTTTCCTTGACTTTACAAGAGCCCTTACACAGACTAGGTGTAACTGCCAAAGTTCAGTGTGTCCTCTGTGGCCAAGTTGGTATGTCACAGGACTGTTGTGCAGAAGATTGGCGGTTCAAGTCCCACTGGAGCCAGTCAAGTTTTTGCTATTTATAGTCAAGTTCTTGCTATTTATAGTTACATTAGTCTCACAGGATGCAGATGGCGCTCTATGCTTCCTGGTGATTTGTTTTTGAAGAAGGAATAGCCATTTTATTTTTTGATTCACCATGTAACAGTACTGACTCCACTAATTGCAACTAGTATTGTTTCTAAGGCAATTTTGTTCCCACACAGATGTGAGTATTTCTTTATGATGTTTCAATCCTTCTTTTGTTCACTTTTAGTTATATTTTGGTAATTATAAATGGTATTTTTGGCATAAATAAGTTAAATCAGCTGATTGCTGGAGAGTGAGATTGCAATCATGTGGTAGCCATGTTGGCCAAATTTCAATTATGTAATGAGGCATGTAAGCCTAGTGTATATCAAAGGTAGCCAATATTGATGTATTTTGGTTATAATTTAATTGTATGTAATGGATTAATCAAGATTATCTATTTAATTTTGCATTATTTATGAATTATTGAATTATTATTTATACTTGTTTTATTTCTATTTTTTGTAGAATTAAAACCATGACACATGACATCATGGAATACAAATGCAAACGACATGCGTCTTTAATTTCTTTGTGGGACATTATTAATAATACATCATTCCTGTAACTGATCGTTACATTAGTTTTAATTATCTCTCATCATGAGTGGAAACAATAGTGAGTCAGAAGAGGTGTCTGATATGAGACAGTCCAACCCAGATGAAAATAAAGAGAACAATCCCGACCCAGGGGAAAATACAAACAATGATCCAAAACAAGATGGAAATAATGGTGAGAAGGTGGAAAAATCTGAAAATTCTTCTGATGTAGGCATTGATGAGAAACTTCGAACTTTAAAAAATAAAAGAACTTCTGCACTTGCTAACGTTACTAGGAAAAAAAACAATTTGGTTAATTTGATGTCTGAATTCGAAAATTTGCATGAGGTGAAAATAGAACTTCGTGAATTCAATAGAAAATATTTACTGTATGAAGATGCTCACACCACATTTGTAGAATGTCTTGAGGACGAACAACAGGAAACTGAAGAATCACGATTCACCTCGAAGCAGACATCGATAATTGAATTCCGTAAACAAGTCCAAATATGGGTCCGCAAGGCCGAGATGGAGTTGGCGGATGAACTCGATTCGGCATCCAGGGAATCTCGAACTTCAAGACATTCAAAAGCCGATTCCAATACTTCTATCAAATCAGCAAGGTTGATGGCCAAGGCCAAAGTGGCTGAGTTGCTTGCAGAGAAGTCCATGTTGAGAGAAAAGCAAGCATTGGAAAACCAGAAGCAGTCCCTGATGTTGAGTATGGAGTTGGCCAAGGCGAAGGCACGTGAAGAAGCGTTGGGTCCTGAGGATGGCATGAATGATTATCTAGCTCGTGAATCAGGAAAGGTGGATGGTTTGACGGAGTCGCGAGACAATAATCCCAAGGGTGCTTATCCCAAGGTTGATGGCAATAATCCCAAAATCATTGACAATGCTGATGAAGTTCGTGAGAAGCTCAAGTCGCCACCCAACATTGCCAGTCGATTGAATGTTGGTGCTCCATCCTTCTATCCTGAAGAAGCCTCATCTTTCGGTCCAAGGGCGGACGGTGACTATGACAATTTGTTGGCTGCGCTGACTCTCCCTAAATTAGAAAAATTTGATGGTGAAATAATAAACTTTCGTTCCTTTATTATGGCCTTTGATGCCAAGGTTTCTTCCAAGGTTAGGTCACCAAGAGATCGGTTGTTTTTTCTGAGTGATTCATTGACTAATGATCCAAAAGATCTCATATCTGGTTGTTTTAATATGAACGCTGAAGAAGGTTACATTACAGCTAGAGAATTGTTGGAAAGAGAGTATGGTGACCCATACAAATTATGCATGGTTTTCTTGAAAAAAAATTGAAGAATGGTCTGTTATTAGATCAGATGATTGTAAAGGTCTTAAGAAATTTTCATTGTTTCTTATCAAATGTCAATCTGCTATGAAGTGTGTCACTTACCTGAATGTGTTGAATCATCCTCCAAACATGCTGAGTGTTGTACGTAAATTGCCAGGCTATTTGCAGAACAAGTGGCGAGAACGAGCCAGCAGAACAAGGTTAGAGCAAAACAAAATCTTGACGTTTGATGATTTGGTGACATTTGTTTCCATTGCTGCAGAGGCTGCCAATGATCCGGTGTTTGGGAGATCAACCTACAGTGCAAAACCAGTGTCTGCCTCTCCTTCGAAGTCTAAGGTAAAAGGTTCTTCAAGCTTTTCAACCTCAGCTGTCTTAGACAAAGATGCCAGTATAGGCCTACAGTGTGTATTGTGTAAACAAAAACATGACATTGAAGAGTGTTTTCAATATAAAAAGAAAAGTATTGAAGAAAAGAGACAATTTATCAGGGAAAAGGGACTTTGTTTTGCTTGTCTTCATGGGAATCATATTTCAAAACATTGTCGTCATCGTAGGAGATGCAAGTCTTGTGGCAAAGGTCATCCCACTTCCTTGCATATTGACAACTTTTCACCTGACCAGTTAGTTCAAAGCCGAGACAGAGGTCAGAATAGAGCCACAACTAGTCAAGGCCAAGATGGGAAGCTTGATACTAGCTCATGCACAGCAACGGCCATACGTGATTCAACCATAATGCATGCCATACTTCCTGTGAAGATTCATCAACACGGAAAGGATAAAGTAGTTGAAACATATGCCTTTTATGATGATGGGAGTAGTGGTTGTTTTATTTCTGAAGATTTGATGGATGAGCTTGAAGCATCTGGTACAAGAACCACACTTCAACTCAGGACTATGCATGGATGCAATCGCTCTAGTAGTCAAGTGGTTAGTGATTTAGTTGTGACAGATATTGAGGGCCAAAATGCTGTAGGTTTACCACGGGTGTTCACAAGAGAAGAAATTCCTGTTGACATTGAGCAGATACCTACACCTGATGTAATCAGAAGATGGCGCCACCTGGAGAAAGTTGCAGATAAGATTCCAAATCTTAGGAATGATCTCAAGATAGGATTGTTGATTGGGAGCAATTGTCCTCTTGCTCTTGAACCAATTGAGGTCATTTCATCTGTTGATGGTGGTCCATATGCAGTTCATCTCCGGCATGGTTGGACTTTCCATGGCCCCCTCTTGAAGTATTATGAGAGTTCCAATATGGTGACAGTCAACAGAATTATGATTCAGTCAACTGAGACTCATCAGGAAATTCTTTCCCCATCGGTGATCCTTCAAATTCTGGAGATGGATTTCAATGACCATATGAAGGAAAGATATCCTGGCGAACTGGGTATGTCACAAGAAGACCTACTTTTCATGAAAATTGCCAATGAAGGAATTTCTCAGCGTAAAGGACACTATGAGCTTCCTCTGCCTTTTCGTGATGCTGATATACAGATGCCAGACAACAGACAATTTGCCATGAGAAGAGCACTTTATCAGAAGAAAAAGATGCTGAAGAATGAACAATATTTCAAGGACTACAAGACTTTCATGGATCAAATTCTGGAAAGGGGTTACGCCGAAAGGGTAACCAATGGAATGCCCATTCCTGGTATTGGTAAGACTTGGTACTTACCGCATCACGGGGTTTATAACGTCAACAAGCCTGGAAAGATCCGTGTAGTATTTGACTGTAGTGCAAGTTACTTGGGTAAATCACTAAATGATTGTTTGCTTCAAGGCCCTGATTTAACAAATAACTTAATTGGCGTACTAACTCGCTTTAGGTTGGAATCAGTCGCATTTATAGCCGACATAGAAAGTATGTTTTACCAAGTTCATGTTCCTGCTCATCAAAGAAGTTTTCTGAGGTTTTTCTGGTGGCCTGATGGTGACTTGGATAAAGATATACAGGAATACCAAATGACAGTACACCTGTTCGGTGCAAGTTCTTCGCCCAGCATCTCTAACTTTGCTCTGAGGAGGGCCAGCCTGGAGTATGGTAAGGACCCTGTGATTGCTACAATTCATGACAACTTCTACGTTGATGATTGCTTGAAGTCAGTGAACTCAGTTGCAGAATGTAATGATTTGATAGATGATCTGAGACAAACGTGCAAGTCTGGTGGGTTTAATCTCACGAAATTCACCAGCAATAGATCAGAGATCCTGTCAAGCCTATCACCTGAAGATCATTCAAAGGCTGTCCAGAAATTTGAATTAGGCGATCAAGATAGATTGTTTGAACGTGCCCTTGGTATTCTTTGGGATGTGACAACTGACAACTTTGGCTTTTCTGTGAGGATGAAACAAAGGCCTACGACCAGAAGAAGTATTTTGTCAACAGTCTCAGCACTTTATGACCCCTTAGGATTCGTGGCTCCAGTCACAATGGTTGGAAAAAAGATTCTGCAAGATTTGTGCAGAGAAGGTGATGTTGGCTGGGATGACTGTGTTTCAGCTGAATACGAGTCTCGGTGGCAAAGTTGGATCCGGGATATGAGTCATCTGAGTGATTTTGCTATTCCAAGGATGCTCTCTCTGCATGGAATGGAACAATCAGTAATGAAGGAGATCCATGTTTATTCTGATGCGAGTTCTTATGGATATGGAGCGGTTGCCTACTTGCGAACTCTTGACATACAGGATCAATACCACAATGCCTTTTTGATTGGGAAAGCAAGGGTTGCTCCACTAAAGGCCACAACGATACCACGATTGGAATTGACTGCGGCGGTCACAGCAGTACGTTTGGGTCAAATGATGAAATTCGAGTTGAAGGAAGACATTGGCATTACTTATCACACCGATTCAACCACTGTGCTCAATTACATAAACAATGCCAAACAGCGCTGGCCAATCTACGTTGCCAATAGGGTTCAGATTATTCGGAACTTTTCAAACCCAAGCCAATGGAAATATGTGTCAAGCGATTGTAATCCTGCAGACAAAGCTTCACGTGGAGTCAAGGCTACAGAACTCCTGGGAGATTCCTTGTGGCTCAAAGGTCCCGGCTCCTTATGGACAGCTGATCTTGATGATATTGAAAACAAACCAGAGACATCAGAATACTTACCTGTTCATTTGGCGCAGTCTTCACTTGTTGACCCTGTTGACCCTTGCACATACTTGATGAATTACTTCTCGGATTGGCGTCGTTTGAAGACTTCTGTTGCAGTGTATCTGAAGGTCATGAAAAATTTGAAAGACAGGTGCACTGCAGTCCCATCCACAAGTTACAGGCTCTCTGCATCTGACATGGAAAATGCGGAAAGTAAGATTGTTTGCTGGCTACAAAAGAAAACTTTTCCCAGTGAAATGAATCAACTCTCTGAGAATCAGGATCCAAAGAATTTTGTGTCCTCTGTTGCTAAATCAAGTCCTCTCTCTGCTTTGGACCCATTTTTGGATCAAGGTATCTTACGAGTTGGCGGACGTCTACGTCGTGCAAATATTCCGGAATCAGTGAGATATCCAATTATCATTCCAAGGAAGGGACATATCACTGATTTAATCATTCAACATGAGCATAAGCAATTAGGTCATGTCGGAGCAAATCATGTGCTTGCAAGTCTTCGTCAAAGGTACTGGATAATTGGTGGAATGACGAACGTTCGCAATGTCATTCACCGTTGTGTAACATGTCGCAGATACCAAGGCCCACTTCAACAACAGAAAATGGCAGACTTACCTGGTTGTAGAGTCGATGATACGTTGCCTCCTTTCAGCTACACTGGTGTAGATTATTTTGGTCCCTTTGTAATTCGAGATGGCAGGAAATATCCAAAGTTTTATGGAGTGTTGTTCACCTGTATGGTCAGTAGGTGTGTGCATTTGGAAATTGCCAGCAGCTTAGACGCAGATTCCTTTCTTCATGCTTTGAGAAGATTTGTAGCCCGGCGAGGAAAGCCAAAGGAACTTCATAGTGATAACGGCACAAATTTTGTGGGCTCAGATCGAGAACTTAAGGAAGCCATCAAGGAAATGGATCATGATAAGTTGCAAGCCAAGCTTTCCCATCTTCACATAGAATGGTGTTTCAACCCTCCGACAGCTAGCCACATGGGAGGCAGTTGGGAACGATTGATAAGGTCTGTTCGGAAAATCCTCAATGGTCTTATCAGTGAACACGGATCTCGTTTAGATATTGAGTCATTTCACACCTTGTTGTGTGAGGTCGAAGCTATCATGAATTCAAGACCTCTCACTTGTATCAATGATGAATTGGAGCCACTTGCACCAAGCAACATCTTAACTGGCAGAACTAAAGTTGCAGTACCTCCTCCTGGAAATTTCGTAAAGGATGATTTATATCTCAAACGCCGATGGAGAAGAGTTCAGTATCTCACAAATGTTTTCTGGTCACGCTGGAGAAATGAATATTTGTTACTGCAGCAAAAGAGACAAAAATGGACTATGCCTTCACGGAATTTGCAAATCAATGACATTGTTTTGTTGAAAGATGAGTCCATGGAACGGAACCACTGGCCTCTTGGACGCGTCATTGAGCTTGAAAAGGATAGCCAGGAATTTGTGCGAGCTGTGAAAGTTAAAACTCAACAGTCAGTTCTCAGGAGACCTGTTAGTAAGCTTGTCTTGTTGTTAGCTAATGATTAGGATATAAATTGTATTAGTATAGTTTCCACTATTGTATTGTATTGTTGCATCAAATAGTTGTATGGTTATATATGCAGTTTATTGTAAATTTGTATTACTTTGTCAGTTGTTAAATTGTGATAAAGGACAAGTGTATGGTCCTTTATGGAGCCGGGTGTGTAACTGCCAAAGTTCAGTGTGTCCTCTGTGGCCAAGTTGGTATGTCACAGGACTGTTGTGCAGAAGATTGGCGGTTCAAGTCCCACTGGAGCCAGTCAAGTTTTTGCTATTTATAGTCAAGTTCTTGCTATTTATAGTTACATTAGTCTCACAGGATGCAGATGGCGCTCTATGCTTCCTGGTGATTTGTTTTTGAAGAAGGAATAGCCATTTTATTTTTTGATTCACCATGTAACAGTACTGACTCCACTAATTGCAACTAGTATTGTTTCTAAGGCAATTTTGTTCCCACACAGATGTGAGTATTTCTTTATGATGTTTCAATCCTTCTTTTGTTCACTTTTAGTTATATTTTGGTAATTATAAATGGTATTTTTGGCATAAATAAGTTAAATCAGCTGATTGCTGGAGAGTGAGATTGCAATCATGTGGTAGCCATGTTGGCCAAATTTCAATTATGTAATGAGGCATGTAAGCCTAGTGTATATCAAAGGTAGCCAATATTGATGTATTTTGGTTATAATTTAATTGTATGTAATGGATTAATCAAGATTATCTATTTAATTTTGCATTATTTATGAATTATTGAATTATTATTTATACTTGTTTTATTTCTATTTTTTGTAGAATTAAAACCATGACACATGACATCATGGAATACAAATGCAAACGACATGCGTCTTTAATTTCTTTGTGGGACATTATTAATAATACATCATTCCTGTAACTGATCGTTACACTAGGATTTCCTAGACTGGAAATTAGTGAATCTGTTCTTATGAACAAAACTTACCCCAACAGGCATGGCAGGCTGTTGTTGTGTTTACTGTTGATGTTGTTGTTTCAAGTGTGCTTGTACCTGAAGCTGCTGTTGAATGATCTGTGTTGAACGCGGTGAGAAGGCATGGGGACAATGATACCAGGGCCGGGAGGGGAGGGGGACACCACATCCACTTGCTTCAAGGGCGGTTGACCCATGATTTGACCTTGACCAGGGTGCATTTGACCTTGACCCATTTGTTCCTGTGGCATTAGACCTTCCTGGGTCATGGTAGGAGGGGGACCTGCGGTCCGTAACGTGGCAGCCACCTGCGCTGCAAATTGCGCCGCAATGTCATTGTTGGCTGGCAGTGGAGTGTTCTGAAACACACAAAAACAAATCCGAACATTACAGCATATCAGTACCACTAAATTAGTATTCTAACATACAATTCTTGCAAACATGAATCAGATCTAATCATATCGCCAGCAACTTGTCTGAAAGTGTCCTAAGTTTGATCATTCATCATTTTCATGTGTCACAATGCCGGTCATAAAATGTATGAAATTGATTATGAAAAAATCATTCTACTCAGGAAATACATATAATTGACAGTTCCAATGAGTGCTTAAAATATCGACAAAGTGTGGAATTTGCTACAAATATGGTTTTTCAATTTTCCTCGACTTTTCAAGAGCCCTTTTACAGACTATAGGGCTTTTCAGGCCTGGAAATCAGTTTCTTTATTCAATTTCCACAACTTTGCTGGGATTTCAAGCACTCATTCAACAGTGAATCTATATTTCAGAACGAAACTTACCCCAACAGGTGTGGCCCCCAATGAGGATGATCCCGAATTAGGAGGTGTAGTAGAATGACTGGAGTTGGGCATGATATCTTCCATGATGCACTTGCCAGTGTTAGGGTCAGTTATGGTCAGCATCTTCTTCGTTCTTCTCTGTTGGTACTGCTGCGGCTGTGTCTGTGTGTACATTGGTTGCTGTGGTGGGTAATACACTGAAATAACATCGAGAATACCAGTCATAGTTCTTTGCTTACAATCATATCAGTTATTGCAATGCATTACTAACTATATAACGCAGTCTAGAGATGTATTGCCAATGGTCACATTAGTGATAGCAAAAAAGGTCAGCATAATAGTTCAGGACTGCCAAACTAAATTTTGAATTCCAATTCCATGACTTTTCCTTGATCTGGAAGAGTTCCACCTTTCCCTGACTGCTCGAGATACATCATTATCATTTCAAGAAAATAATTCAAAAACTTTCAGATGGACTAATTAATGGTTCAGATCAGGGATACACACTGCAATTGTGGAGCCATTAACCCATAGTGAATAATAAGTGGACAATACTTAGTAACTAAAATTTAACAATTAATTTCTAGTAATTCCAAGTAATTTGCTTGTTATTTTATTTGAAAAGACTACATAGACATTTTCTGTTCTACATAAATTCTTTTTTATGGTTTACCCTTGAATATATTGCCACAATATCGAACTGCGGTAATGAACCAAGAGGCATGACCAAATGATGAGTAAATTCCTGATATTTGTCTGCACTAAATGCAGTTGCAGCTGCAGCATTATTTTCTTCAGTCAGACAGAATTAAGACCTATTTATAGCATAGTAGTTCTTTTTTACAATTTTGTCTGAAGGTGTCCTAAGTGTAAAATAATCATCATTATCACGTCATGAAAATAATCAGATGAATCAACTTATCGGTCATAACTGGAAAAACGCCAGATATTTGTTAAGCTATAATAAATCATAGTGTATAAAAGTTGATGACATAGATTCGGCAAATCATTTAATTTCACAGCCTCCAAAAAACACAATGAAATACATTTTAGTTTATTTATAGTGGTAAATCTCGATGTCATGGCAAATTCATTGTTAAGTGTAATCAGTAAATTTAGCAAAACCAACTCAAAATCTTATTATAAATACTTTTCTAGTAGATATCTGATTAGACATATGAATAATGAATTTATTCAATTTAATTCAATTCAATTCAATTCAATTCAATTCAATTCAATTCAATTCAATAATGCAGACAGCACTTAAGTTTTTTAACAATAGCCTCCATGTGAATTTTGACATGATTCAGATAATGTTATGTAACTACATTCTTGTCTGAAGGTTTCCTAAGTTAAGATCATTCATCACCATCATGTAGATCACGTCAGGGTCACCAATGGAAAAGTTCATCCACTTAAAGTCTTACAAGTGGCATTTGACAAGTCGTCTGAATTGCTGAGGCATTTCAGATATCCAAAAATGACAAGTTAAAAGCACATTTTGAGTTAATTTCAAAAGGTTACTCGCATCTCACTGCAAAAGAGAAGACCAAGAACTCCTAACAAGTTTTGTTACTGTAGTACGACACTATTCTACTTTCACTTAGTAGGCCTGACCCTTTTGCTAGTAGACCTGTGATTAAATAGGTTCACATACATAATTTTCAGTGTTTCTCTGAATCTTTATTAATTAAGTTGACAAGATTCCATGTTGGGAGGATAGACACTACATTTATGAACACTACACATTTGTTGAACATGTAGCATCTACCATTTGAACAATCTGCTATTGATTCGCATCCTACATGTCAAATGTCAGTATTGGTACTTTTCATTCAGTTGTGTCATGAATGTGAATCGAACGTATATCTTTGACAGAATATGACATAGGTTTATGAAATAACAGGTCCATTCAAAAGTAACATGCTGAAATGGAGAAATGTATAACGTCGGTCAGGTTTTGTTCATCTCGCTATCAAATTGGGCTAAACCCAAGCAATAACTTTCGAAAGAAAGAATACATCGTTAAGACATTGGAAAAATTGATATAGTAAATCTATGTCCTTTCAAATATAGCAAAAACAACAAAGAAAAATGCATGTTTTTTTATATTTATAATGCTTCTTTTGTGCTTATAATTTACCTGATACACATAATGTACCCACTTGAATCAACAATAATACAAGTTAGCATACCCTGTGCTATGAAAAACTGGCAAAAGATGCTCTCATTCATGTGTAGTGCAATATAGTTGAGTAAAACGCTAAACATAATACTGGGTACAGGTTGATTGTGACCACTCCGCCAAGGTGAGTGTCATTGTTACTGGATCTAAAAGTCTATAGTTTCCACTGATCACCCGGTTTCCAAGCTAGAACAGTGTTTTACATTGAAAATTGTCATGTCAGATTAGAGTCTACTTGCCTTTGATATTACTGCAGCAAGGCTGGACAAGCCCCTGGTTGACCAGAGGAGATACAGGAACATCTGTAGCTGCTGTTGTATGGCAACTGCATGTATCAAGAAAACAAATAAACTATTAACATATGAATATACACAATGAAATATGTGTTTTGGTAATCCATGAGAGAGCAGATAAAATTGTTAATACTGCAGACAGCCATGCTGCAATACTGTAATGCAGCAAAATTCCGTTTTATGAAATAATCAATAAAATTACTTTACACTCACAAGATAATACTGTAACCAAAGTATGTGTAAGTTGTTCATTATTTCAATTTGGTAAAGCATGAAAATGAATCTGTTTAGGACATAACCAAGATGGCTGGAACCATTTGTAGCTTTATATCAAATGGATAATATTCCTATTATTATGTCAAAAATTATATTCAGCTATCAATGCATCTATGTTATGTTTAATGTGTATATATATGTAATAATAATTTTTTTTTTAAATTAGGCAAAATAATTGTATTAACCTCATGATTCCAGTTTCCTGCTGTAGTTTGCAGAGGTTGCATTCACCACACACACATGTATTTGCATTTGCTGGAGCATCAGCCTCCTTATAAAAGAAATGTTAGTTTATGAATTGAATGTAGGCAATGCGGGAAACAAATGTTCCTTCTTTAGTCCATTGCCAATTTTGTACCAAAATTAAATGCTCAAAATCATCAAACATAAAAGAAAATACCTATAATCCTAAACAATTTAGAATTACCATGGTTACTTGAGAATGGAAATTTCATATATTTCAAATGCAAATCATTGTGGGAACCAGAATATTACACAGGTTGATTATTAACTTTTTTTATTATTTAAATGATAATTCAAAATTGTGCAAATAACCGAAAGTGTGTGTGATAATGGCAAATAGAATATTACCTTGGTAACATGAGCCTCTTTTGCTGCTCCATCAGCCTCAGCCTAAAAGGAAAATGAACATTTTCATTTTGAAATGTATACAATGCTAGAAATCAGATTATTTCTCGTTGACAAATATTTAAAGTCATGGCAAAAAACAGATCCATGGGTATGTTATATTACCTCGGTAACTTGAGCTTCACTTGCCATTGTGTCAGCCTCATCCTTGTATATGAAAGTGGAAATTAGAGTAAGAGATATAATGAGCATGTACTACTGAAACAGAGCACTATCATTGACTTGATAGGGCTTTGCAGAGAGCCACTCTGATAAGACAAATCCATGGAATAAATTCCTGTATTCAAATAAACATGTCATCAGTGATAACCTACAATATTTATGGTCATGGACTAGTGGCTCATTAATAACATCTTTCACAACAACGGTCTTTAATGTATGCCAAGAATGTAACTCTAATGTCCTGCTGATGATTTAGTTGCCATACTTAGCCATCTTAAGTTTTAGGCTCAGATGACACAAAACCATGTGGAACCTCAGCGATAGACTTTGATAGACACATCTGGGCATATAAAAAACCAACCATTCACATTTTCTAGGTAATCCAGTTATATAGATGTTAGAATATACACTTACTCTTAAGACTCTTTTGTAGTGTGGTGACTTAGGTGGGTCCTTGTTTTCTAGGATATCAGTGATAACTTGGCCAACTTCAGTCATTGTAAGTATCTTGGTTTTCACTACAGATTCAAGAAATTCCTCCATACTCATGGATGAGAATCTGATCTTTTGCAAAGTGTCGCCTAAGGCTATCCTCAAGTTCTCTGGAGTGCATTGACGATTTAAAGATTTACAACGGTTTTCTGCCCATTTAACACATGATGAGAAAAGTTCAACATCAAGACAATCGATTTGGTGACTGCTGCAAAGGGTTTTCAGGACGTCTTCAGAAAATGCAAGAAACTCTTTCGATTCAATGATTCTTTGGGTATTGTTGCCGAAATATTGAATGCAGACATTGAGTAACTCCTGTGATTTGAAAAGCGATGCCTGTTTGCTCATTTCTTCCAGATTCCCACATGACAGCCTCTTGGCTAAATGTTTCACACACATTTGCACCAAGGATTTAAGTGAAAATTCAGAAGCAGCATGCAAAATTTCTAAAATGTTGGATTTCGTTATGACAATTTCATCAGTATAGATATATCTGCAAGAAAACATTAATCCGATACAATGAGACTGAACCAATCTGAGTCTTATAGCAGAACAAAATTGACAAAAATGTCAGCAATGTTCAAAACATCTGTACTCATTTTGAATGACTGTTTGCTGCTATATCATCTGTTGTGATTTCTGTGGTAATTAATAAAGACTATAATGATTACAAAAATGCAAAACATTTGCATTTGAACAGATAAGAATCTCTTAGGTTAATTATTGGAGCGATGCCTTTAGCTAATGTCCATTTGATGGTAAGTGTTCAATTGTACCACAGTTTGGTAAGCAGTGTATATTGGTAAAGCATGAGTTATTCAAATTCCAGAAAACAATATATTTTTTCCAATTTTGTCCAAGTTGATCAGCAGTAGAATGTCCCAAATAAAATAAAAAAGAAACACAACATAATTTTTTCCGCAATTTACCAATTATCTGATCCCTGCAAGTAACCCGCACTGATGACGGCACAATTAACTATTGACATTTTGTGCTATTTATTAATGTAGCTACTAAGTAATAGTCCAAGAGCCAGAGCACTTTTATTCAACTTTTTATGCTCACCAATGATTTTCATTGATCCCAGTACATAATTTTGTCCAGTTTTCAGAATTGAACATTTTAATAAAATTGCCTTGGACAATTTCTTTTAAATCAGGTGAGCCACCTTTTCTTCATTTTTAGCAATTTTTCTCAAATTTACTAACATTGTAGAACTTTTTCTGCAATGACATCATACTTGACATAGAATATGCAAATTTTGTAATTAGCATAATCCAAGATCAGTAAATTAACTGACATGAAATAAATAGTGAATCAAATTTCTGGAGGGTGAAACAGGCAACTCAAATAATAAAAATAAAAACGCAAATTGTTATGGGTTACCATGGTAACAAGACCATCAAATGACATTGTTAGATACATTCTAACAATGCTTTTTTAAAATCAAATATGTAAATTTGATTCTATTTAAGAGATTTGCATGAGACATAAATGACAGGGAGAATCTTTTTAAATGAAAATGTATGTCATTTATTTTATTTGGGACACCTTAGGACAGCATTGATATTAAATGATAGCTTTGAGTTATAGATTAAAAATATTTGAAAAAAAAAGAAGAAAGATATTGAGGACACTAATTCCTAACACTGGTTATAATTCACATTTGAATTAAAGACCCACTGGAGTACTGTTTTAAACGTTTCTGGGCTGATAATATCTCCAATGTCAATGATTTGGTTGTTCTTCTCCACATATTCTTTCAGAAGTCCTCCGTATGATGCAATGACAGCTTTGTGCCCTTTGATCTGCTCTCCTTGAACTATGAAGGTCACATCAGTCAAGGTGTTGTTGGTGAGCATTGTGTACATTCGTTGTTGAAGACATTGAGCCATTCTGCAATCACAAATCGATAATTATAGAACAAATTGCATATATCTGAAGTTTGCATACAGTAGGCAGTAGCTGCATGACCAACTTCACCAAATCGGACTTACTGATGTGAAAAAATTATGCATTAGCAGATTTATTATTACAGTATATTCATAGACTTGGAAACTTTATTTTAGAAGATGACTCTCAATGGCTTGGGCAATCCCTCATCTAATGAGAGTCCCGGATTCATATAACTGACTCTGAAGTTTAGCTTCCAAGGTTGTGAATTATAATGTTGTTTGAAATATTGCTAACAAAACTACTGATGCAATTAAACTAACTGCAAGAAGTTTGAATTATTTACCAGTGTTGCTCAGATTGTGAATCTATTATAATTTTACATTAATTTAGGTCTAAAAACTCTTTGTTCTCTGGAGTAGTTTCTGATGAATTACTTACGTGAAGAAGATGCTCGTTCTGCCTCTCTATGTGATAATAATAAAAATATAATAATAATAATAATTTATTTATAATGCCATATATTTCACAAATGATAAAAAAAAGTCACAAGATCAAATCACAAAGCAATGTACATCAGGCTGGCTAACACAGGGAAAGCTGTGTATATGCCAAGAAAAGAACTGGAATTTTCAAATAAATCAATTTAATTCAATTAAGTTTATCAATTTGAGGCTAAAGAGAAAGAAACCTGATATATATATATATATATATATATATATATATAATAATTGATAATAAAATTAAAATTAATTGAAAATAAATGAATAGAGAAAGAACAATGCATAAAGGGAGAAAGAAGTAGGTCCGTAAAAATAAAGAAACAATTACTTTTTTATTACATTGAATGTGAAGCACACAATAAGAAACCACTGAAAATGAGTACTTTAATATTTTTGGCTCTAAAACACACGTAATGATTTTGAAAATAAAGCTCTGGCATGCAAATAAATGTTTCTATCTAGAATGTTGGCATACGTTTGACAAGAAATAAATCAATGTTCATTATGTTATGGGCATATTATTATTATTGTTCAATCATAAAATACAAGAGCTTATTGATGAGTTGATTTTGTGGGTATTGAAATAATACATTGTTAATTAAATTACCATTAGATTATTGTGTCTTATTGTCAGACTTTGTCATTGTCATCAATGATTCAGACATCTGCTTGAGACTGATATAGTTGTTGACAATTTATCGTACATACCTCAAGTAGCATTGCACAACATATCTAAAAATATAACCTTCCCAGAAGAATGATTCAGTCTGATAGCGCTGGGTGTAGCAAATATAATCAATACCATTATGGCTATGTAACAGCCTAATTTTCATTAAACGGTGTACGAGCTAAGGGTGATCTGATCAATGATGCCATTGTAAATAGCATATAATAAGTTTTATTAGGTGTGCTACTTTGTCCTGGCTTTGCATATGCTAATTATGCTTTATCTGTATATGGTTTGATAGGCATGCATTGCCTTATACAATTTGAGTTTCGGGGGAAAAAAGTCAGAATAAACAACATGTTTTAAAACACCATTTAATTTATAATTTCTGAGTTGCTTTCATAATATACACATATACTACTCACCTGGAAGCACTGTCTAATTCAACCAACTATCTGCAGGTGCCTCTACTCAGAATGTCAGTGACCCAAATAACATCATCAGTCGACCATAGACCATAGATCAAAGTCTATAATGTATCAAGTTAATTTATGTTATGCTTCAAGACATATGTGAATTATTACAAGGGAGCGCAAACATTGTGAGGGAATGCAACATATCATTAGGAAACGTGATCATGGTGAGGGAATATGATTGTTCTCTTTCAAAGGTTCTTCTAGTGGAGCAACAGAATATTTGTGAAAATATAAATTTTCACTAGGTAAGGTGATTTTTTGCCAGGGTTCGTGTTAATTAGTTATTTTATTTTATATCTAATGTCCGCTTAGGGGCTCCGTACCTTTACGCAAATACTTTATTTTTCTATCAAGAAGTTGTAAGAATTGTGTCAAATTTGGCAATTTTTTTTTATATGGTATAAATACTTCCACCTAGCATAGCATGTACTGAAGAATTGAGCTATTTTGGGCACCCCCTTTCTAAAATCCTGGATCCGCCTATGATTGATAACTGATTTTATAACTAGCCACCCCATTTATGAGCGATCTACGAGCGATCTACGAGCGATCCACGAGCGATCCACGAGCGATCTACGAGCGATCTACGAGCGATCTACGAGCGATCTACGAGCGATCTACGAGCGATCTACGAGCGATCTACGAGCGATCTACGAGCGATCTACGAGCGATCTACGACTACGAGTGATCTACGAGTGATCTACGAGTGATCTACGAGCGATCTACGAGCGATCTACGAGCGATCTACGACTATGAGCGATCTACGACTACGAGCGATCTACGAGCGATCTACGAGCGATCTACGAGCGATCTACGAGCGATCTACGAGCGATCTACGAGCGATCTACGAGCGATCTACGAGCGATCTACGAGCGATCTACGAGCGATCTACGACTACGAGCGATCTACGAGCGATCTACGACTACGAGCGATCTACGAGCGATCTACGAGCGATCTACGAGCGATCTACGAGCGATCTACGAGCCATCTACGAGCGATCTACGAGGGATCTACGAGCGATCTACGAGCGATCTACGAGCGATCTACGAGCAGGGAAACCATACCGGACCAGTACCACCTCTGATTTGGTGGTGGACCGCCACCACTCGGTACGGTTTGCATCACTAGTACCCACAAGTGAGCCCTGGCTGAATTCTGAAATGTTTCATAGGTTGGGGAAAGTGATGAAAGTCTTGGTGCTTTCTTGTGCAGCATGCTAACATAAATCCATATTGCTTGTTGAAGGACTGTTATCTGACTGGTAGATTCCCATTACATGTACGACAACAGTTCAGAATGATCAACTATTGGATAAAACTAGAAGAACTGCCAGCTAATAATATTCTTAAAAAATGTTTAAATGAGCAAAAAGATATGCACACTTCTGGTAATAATGCTTGGGTTGGGAAAATTATTCATATGCTCAATGAACACTATTCACAAAGAGACCATTTAAGACTTGTAAACAATGAGCTAGAATCCATTGCTAAAACGTTCAAATCTAAAATCTATGAGAAATGTCAGGAAACTATGCTAGCTGAAATCAATGACTCTACACTACAGCCAAAACTTAGAACTTAGAACCCTACCTTCTACTAAACCTTAGCAGAAAAATGTGTAATAAAATAGTCAGATTTAGAGTAAGCTCACATCATTTACGAATTGAAATAGGTAGAAATGACAACCCTATATTGCCAGCAGTTGAGAGATTATGCCTAAAATGCAATATGCATGTAATCGAAGATGAAAAACATTGTCTCATAGTATGCCCACATAACATAAGACCAAATCTTCCATGTAACCCGCAGATGCAAATGTGATAATAAGATTGCTTGAATGTGGTATTCAAGTATGTTACTGTTCAAGAACAAGCATAATCCCTAATATTGCTTGGTGGGGTTAAGGCATCCACCAATTCCACACTGGCCAGCTCTGCTGAAGGTCCTGACCAGATCTGGGCATTCTTCATGAGCTCCTTCTCAGCTAGCTGTAAATGACAAGAGACGTTGAATTAAAATTTCCCTTTTTGGTGCAGCATGTCAATGCTGAGGCACAAAAAGACTCCACCCATGGGGTTAACGTATATTGTGTAACCTCCAAGCCATATTATCTCATCACTATTACTGCCTTATCAATGACATTCAATAGTGCAAATTCATGATTCCATGCATTTTAAATTTTTTTTTTTTTCTATATTATTACTCATCATTTCAAATGAATAAATGGAGTGAGTTTGGAGTTTCATGCAAGCGGTGCAGAATTTCATTGTGAAACATGCTTTTACACCAATTGGCATCCAGTTGTTTTATTCTGGTGTAATACACCCCTAAAATTGCTTTATTTTTTGGGCTCATAGGCCAGAATCCATGTTTACATGGCCAAATGTGCCACGTGCGTTTTTCATGAGAGAGAGAGAGAAAGACCACATGATTTATTTTTTAAAAAGCAGCAAATTACAAGGAACAACTAAAGAAATGTATGTTATTGCACAAAATATAAGCATTAAATAAATAAAATAAAATAAAAAAGTCAAAATACATATACTCTTTACCTTTGGTCAGGGACATCCACTTAGTTCTTATTTAAAAAACGCTGATGTGGATGCCCCCTAAAACTCATACTTAAAAAACTATAAATAAAAAATAAAACAATAAATAAAATGCATTTATATATAAATAACAAGATCTAAATATAAGATATAATGATGGGATGAAAGTGAAAATATGGCAAACAAATTGCAAATTTAATAAAGAGTTTACAACAGGGATCAGTTCTTAATTGTGCTTGTGACATCAAATATATTTTGTGTATGAAAGTACTGGGTGGTACTGGATGGTCTCACAGATTTCTAGGCAGCCAGAAATTTTGACAATATATATTGTATATACCAAAACTCAATGGTAATACCACAGTAATCAAATGAAATTCACAGACACTGAGTGCTTTGTCTTTTTCTGCAACATGTAGTTTCAGACCTTTGTATTGGTAATACATTAGTTGCGAAATGCAGCACAGCAAGAATGAAGATAAAAGATGGTTTTTGCCTAATTATGATGTGGGGAAAACCATGCATTTTCCATGCGTTCATTCAAACGCATGGAAAACGCAAGTGGCACATTTTGCCATGTATGATGTAGAGAATACACATGCCAAGCTTGGTGCTGTAACAATATGAGCCAACACTGACCCTAAGCCACCTGACTATAATGTAAATGTTTCATCTGATAAATTATTTGAAAGGTAAGAAATAAAATACCTATGTAACTAAATATGGACTATAGAAATTTAATTAGTGTGGTATGGAGTGAGTGAATGAACATGTGTTTAACACCTCATCGTGTGGAGTAGTACCTTCCAGAAATAACACTATAAAACACATTATCAAACTTTTTCTTTCTTTAAAGAGAATTAACAAGAATATTATTTTTCAAAAAAAAGATTAGATACCTGGTGTTGTGTGTAGAATGCCAGCAGCACTAGGCCTACAATGTAAACACTTTAATACAGTATGATGGCTACTGTCTCATTGAGACCCCATTCTTTACTCAGAATTTAAAAAATGTATTCATCTATAGTATAAATATAAATTCTAAACATATTCCTGAACAATTCAGTCTTTATTTGACAAAAATCAGACGAACATTAGGGGAGCAGCAGCCTTTAAAGTATATATAATAGCGTCGACAACCCCTTCCATGCCTACGCTGCCTACGCTGCCTACGCTGCTGCTGCACTTCGGCGTTTTAGACGATCCCGTATTATGTGAAACCGAGCTATCCCCCTCCCTGCCTACGCTGCTGCTGCGTTGACCTATATATTGGTCTAGCCCTGCCTGTGCTGTCTACGTTGCTGCTGCGTTGACCTATATATTTTCACTCCTCAGAGCATGTGTTCACATATACCTGGACTATCATAGAACATATACTAATAGTTCTATACTTGTTAAAGGCCTAGGCCCAGGTATAAAAAATTATTGGGCGTGGAATGGTGAGGAAATCTGGTGGATATTTTGGAACTAATGTTAGAATCGATTCTATTGCTTATGTGCTTTGCTGAAAAATTTATAATTATTTGCTAGAATAGTAGCTCTTTAGGATTCTCAAAAATAGTCACATTATATTATAAAAGAAGAAAGTATATTTTTATTGCATTCAACAGTTATTTTAACAGATTAAGGTTGAAATTAGGACTAAATATATGCAGTTGCTCTCCAAACTAAGTAAAAAATTTGGCTTTTAAATTTCATGTGTTAGAGTACAATTTCCTATGCTTTTGGACCTGAAAAAGGAAAATATCACAACCATTTTGGTCTCAGATGTTGGGAAGCATGGGTTTATGGAGCCTTAAGTTTCAGAAACAACTAAAAACGCCGATTTTCCGTGACATTTTATGTCCAAACTCATGACCCGAAGAAGATAGGGCAACAATTAAGCTACCAAATCAAAGCCAGTAATACGTACTATATGAAACTTAGTTTGGAAGAAAGAAATGCACGGAGAGGAATTTCTGGCAGAAGTGTCACCTACCTCAGTAATAGAATGGCCAGATTAGTCTAAATATTGCTTTGACATCTCCACTGTAACGGAACTTTATCTTTTATTTTATGGTGATGATATGACCAGCAATCAGGATCATATTATGAATAAAGACACATTCAGCAAGTTGACAGTAATAGATAATGAACAAGCAAAAATATTTTGTGAAAGCCATATACATTTATTTTGATTTGTTACTTATCAGAAAAATAATCAGCAATGAATTTTGTTTGTTTGATAATGAACAAGCAAAAATATTCATGAAATGCAGTATGAAATTTATTTGATTCAATTGTTCCTTTACAATTAAAAACAATTCACAGTGCACTTATCATTTTAATATAATTTTAATATACATGTAATTATTATCTTAATATCACAATGTATTGTTGTTTATTCTTTATCTTTAATTTGTACCAGCTTGATAAATAAAGATACAAACAAATTTAATTTACAAAATTTCGAAGCAAATTAAAAACATTCAACAACATTGTGATAAAATATTTATTCAACTATCATTCTAAACAGTTTAAACATATACTTAAAAAAAAAAAAAAACTCGACCAGTTGGTGATGGGGCCTACAACTTATTAACACATTCATATTTTTATTCGGACTCCAATAAAAATGACCATCAATACCATTTTACAACCAATAACTTTTGTTTTAAGAAGTAGCATGCACGCATACTGGGCATAACTAAAAAAATTTCTGGCTTAGATATAAGCATATTTCTAGTTATATATCCCTTCTAATAAGATATATTTTGCACTTGTGTAAATAATATGAAATAATAAAAAATTAAAACAATATGTGTAATCCATGAACACTGGCCATGTTTTATACACTGTACAAATCAATAACTTTTAAAGACACAGTATTTCTTAAGGGGCGTTCACACTGTCACGGATAAGACCTGTGTATGATGACGGATGAACGTTTTTTTTTTAACTCTTGCCCATCCTCTTCCATATATGATTCACTCACGCTTCTGGTCGCACTTGACCACTCGAGCACACGTGGAGAGGGCAAACATTTTTGAATATGTTTAAATCTTTGGTGGACATTCTACGAGTAAATTGCTGATATTAGTTATAACTCGCTCTAGAGTCACTCGGCGAGCGTTCTACGTACGTTCTACGTACGTTCTACGTACCTTCTATGTATGTCCGTGGCCATTCTTGGCCATACATAGTCATACATAATCGTAGAGCCCTCGTAAAACACTCAGCAGACGTCTGTTGCCCACCCGTTGTCTTCTGTGCCCATCCTTGCTCATCCTTGAACCACTCAAGCAGGCAATCTACGAGCGATCTACGAGCGTTCTACGAGCAATCTATGAGCGATCTACAAGCAATCTACGTATGCCTCACGTATGCCTCACGTATGCCTCATGTATGCCTCACGTATGCCTCACGTATGCCTCATGTATGCTTGGCAATGGACATTCCGCAAGCCTTTGACATCCATTTGGCGAGCGATTGACGGACGTTTGATGAGCGTTTGACAGACGTCTGCCGAGCAACCATGACTGCTTCGCGTATGCTCGTGGAAAGAATTCATACGTGATTGAAAAAGCTACGATTGAGCAAATATAGTCGATTTTTCACATCCTTGGTCATACATAGATCTTATACTTGACAGTGTGAACGCCCCTTTAGTTAAATCTTTGTGCAATAGCTGTCTTGTGATCTTCTGTAATGGAAATTTTTAATCACACAATGACATAGCCAAATACTTCTTGTTGTAATATATTGTTCATGTAAGCTGAATGTGGATCATCAGCTAAATCCAGTTCACAAAGATACATAACTGGACAGTTCATTCCATTGCATGACATCTGTCAGATCACTTGTCTTGTATAGTTTTAGAAATTCACGATGGTAAGACACAAATTTTACTTATGCATAGGTCTGACCAGACTTTTTGGTCCAATTAATGCCACATATCAGAATCTAGGAGAATTACTTTAGTCCCTTCCATGTGGATTACAACAGCAAAACGATGACTGCCTTCTTTCAACGCCTTCCAATGCCTTTGATAAACCTATGTAAAGAGAGGACAATGCATTATAGTAGGATTCAAAATAAAACATTGAATTTCTTTAAAAAAAATGTCGTGGAGCAGCAAAAAAAATTACACAAATGTTACCAATATGTCAAACCCCAACTTTTTTGCTAATAAAAACACTTCTGGAAAATAAATAACTTAAAGTTTGACCGCTATATTCTTAATTATGATTTCTGCTGCTTCTCTGCGAACATGATATAAACAAAATGACCAAAATGATGATAACAGGCCAAAAAATTATCATTGCAAAGATAGAAGACTTGAAGTTAATTTATTAAGAGAGGGGTTTTTATGGGTGGAAAGTTTGGTTTTTGCTTATCAGTAATATTTCTGTCTATTTTGTGCTGTTCCAAGCTCTTAAAGATAAAGTATGACCGAAAAGCAAGTGGACATTTCTTATGGATTCTACTGTAGTATATAATCATCAAAGACAGGACAGAAGTGTGAAAACTTGGTATTTGTTAAAATGAATACCATATAATGTGATGTATTTTAACATCTACCATTATGAGCAATAAATATATTTTGCATTTCATGTGTGGAAAGGCATCATACATTTGAAACATAAGGCAATTCTAAAGACGAATACTCACGATTTATATTTTCCATTTTTGCACATTAAAATATACGTTTGCATAGGGTTTCAGGAATAATAGATAACATAGTTTGACTTCTGCAAAAGCCTAGTCCAAAAATAATGAAGACTTTGATTTATTGATTTATTCTCACATTAAATACAGCTATACTGCTAATTATACAGTTGTTATTTGCTTATCCATTCAGCCGTTTTAATTGTATAATAAAATAAACAGCAGACAAAATGGCTTTTTTTAAATAATGTTTAGTGTGACATCATGAAGTTGGTTCCATTTATTACAAATTTATTGATATTTTCATGATATCATGTTCTTAAGACTATTTTCAATGTATCCAATATTTCCAGAGTAGTGATAGGTAAAAAAGAATACTAACGGGGGTTCCAATCGTTATGCCCAACTGTTAAAAGCAATGATCTGCTTCAGCCTATAAACTAAACAATCCTTTCACAAAATAATGACATTAAATGACTATGCCACTGGTGTACTTATGGTGTTGCCTAAACAGAACAATAATTAATTTGATGTTTCTAGAAGTGAAACATTAAATTATTGTTGAATTGTGTTAAATATCAGTCTACTGAAAGTAAAAATTTAATTAATTGGTGACCTACATTATGTACGGCAAAGAGCACAAAATAGTTCTTATTTCACTGCTCCAGACTGATGTAGAAACAGCGTATAATATCCTAATCTTGGCAGTTTTGCATTTCTCAAATGATAATGAACAACATTGAATTGATAAGTATAGGTCAATAGTCCTTGGATTAGTTGTGTGTGATATCTGGTGAGTTCCTCAAAATGAGTTTCCAGGGACCCTCGGACTTAAGGTTCCCGGGCAGAGACAGGTTAAATATTATAAAATACAACAGATTCATGAGCTTCCTGTAGCAAATAGATAATATAATGAAATTATGATATTTATAATACTAATACAAACATTTCAGTTATTAAAGAAGATTGTAACTTTTTATTTAATTTAAGGATTTACTTCCAAAAACAAAACACCAAAAAACAACCGCAAAATGTCATGCTTGGGACGTGTCACACTTTGGATTCATAACTTTTTCACTAGGCCATGGCATAAGCTGCAAGCATTTCAAGCGGAGAATATTTATGGATTACCACTTCGCCATTCCTGGTGAAGAATAATTCTGGCCTCTCTCTTTGCTGAAAATTTACACCAACTCCAATCAGGTTACCCACAACAAATCCCTTGGCCAACGACTTGGTGGAATTACTTTCAAACCATATCCTGAAGAAAAGAGTTGATTTTTAATTACAATGATTAGGACAAAATTCAAGTTGACCTTTGATTTCAGAGCGAAGATGCAGTGACATATGGGGAATGAGTGAAACAGATAGTCTTCCTATAGATGCGTTCCGTGAAGATATTGCTATTAGTGCCTGAAATCATAATAAACAGGAGTATGCAAAGCTTATTTGTCATACCAATGTCCATTGTCAATCTAATATTGACTTTTAAATACTTTTATTCAATAATTTTTTTGTTCAGTACATCACTGACTTATGTGTGATAATTGTGTTTAACAAATAAGTCTTATTATTATTAGTGTATTTCAGAAATGTTACTCGACAGTCAAGTAAGTGAACATTAGATATTTTGAAATGACCATAAAATCAGTTCATACGAATCAAAATGCTCTAAAGTGTGTTATTGCCATACTTCCCACTTCCAGGATGATATCCAACTGAGGCCTCGTTAAATCCAGGAAAGTGTCGGCCCTGACCATAATCTGATGGAACTTTACCAACTACCAGGCCCATATTCACATCCACACTGGCAATTTCTGTAATGTTAATAGTCAAGTAATTTGAATATTCAAGGTATTATAAATCAGAACTGCCTTTTGCTTGAAAATGGCCAGCTCTTCTAGCTTGAATGTCCTGAACCTAAGGTGGTAACACTGTGGGTGAAGGCCTTGAACCCTAGTGGCCGACACAGGGCTCTGTGTTATGCACACTCCAATTTTACCTGTCTATATATACTTTTCAGAAACAGTGAATACTGTAATAAAACCCAAACACAGTGGTGGATCAGATCAATGAAACCCATGAGTGAGCTGTCTGGTGGAGGAACTCATGAATGGCGAAGCCACAAGTAAGTTCCATGGCCAGACAACTCACAAATGGGTTTCAATGAGCTGATCCACCATTGTGGTTTGTTTTTAAATATATCCCACACTTAAACAGATATTTTCAGTATTTTTAGCTGATGACACTAAGAAATTAACAATTGTTTTGACCAAATTATTGTACTTTTCATCATTTTGATATTCTTACACAAGTAGTGAGGATCAAAAATCTCAGTAATATCCATAAAAAAATCAGCAGCCAATCGAATCAAGCAAACAGACAGACGTCAATGCGTCCCTCCATTCAAAAGTTCGAAGGCTTTTACCAGAAAAACAAACCTTTACCCGATTATATTTGTTATAGCAACTGGTTGTTTTGCATGTAGAAAGATGTTATTAATATGAAATAAAGCTAATTTTTTTGTCAGATATAACATCTCAGTGAGCTTCAGTGTGACCACAATGTTGTGAAAATGAAAGTACTTTGAACTAGATATAAGTCCAATGACCACTATGGATAACTTTTAGTTTTCAAAATTAATCTTAAATTCTGTGATCTTACTAAGGTATGGAAGAGATAGGCATAAGTAATTACCTATCTCAATGTAGTTGCTGAATCGAGGTGCAATCGCATGCTGCGTTGTGAGAAAACCACCAATACCACATCCATTCCAACTGCAATATGAACCGTGTAATATTAGAATGACACCATGAATTTCTTGCAAATCATCTGAGCCAGCCCCAATTGCACCCTCCTTACGAAAGTTTGTTAAGCTTCAGAAAATAAAACTGAATGAATATTCTACGCAACATGGAACTAAGTTGTAGGCCTACATATCGATGATAATATATCAATGCTATTTGGTCTAATATGACCAGCTGCCATAGGCATATGTAATAATATAAAAAGGCTTGGAGTCCACACCATGTTGCAAATTCAATCCATGGATGGGGTCTTTTGCCTGCCCTCAGCATAGACACTGAGTACAAGGCACCCCATTTTAACATCTTAAATGATAGACATCCAGCTGGGACTACTGAGCCAAAGCAATTGCGCAAACCCGGGACTTACAGCAGAGCTGGCCAATGTGGAATTGGTGGATGCCTTAACCATTAGGCCACCCAGCTGCTATATCAATTATCAATTAGAATACTACTCTACTGCTACTCATTGCCACACATAAAATTAAATCATTAAGTCTACATCATGGTTACAGATAAGAATATCTACCAATACAAATAAGTTTGAAACAACCTCAACAGCCTAATTGACAGATAATAATATCCAACACCATATATGCTTTGAATGAATAAGGAACAACCTCAATAGTCCAGTTGAATGAAGTATGCTGCAATCTTCTTTCACACTAAAATTGTAGAGTTTTTGCAAAGGAACACTTTTTGCAGGCTGTTTCTTGGGTAAAAACGGATAAGAAAAATGTATGTCAACATTACAGTTGATTTTGTTGTGAGCTCAATGATTATTGAGATCTTAAGATTTACTTGTGACATGAATTGCAGATATTGCACGTTACTAATTTACGAAGCATATATATATTACATATGTGATGAAAATGGTTAAATGGTATGCAATATTACTTCCATCTGGTTTTATTTTGCATGATATAATTATACAGGTTTAATCACAAATGTGGGAAATTATTCCAGTAGCGGTACTATTTGAGCTTTCTGGTATTGCAAAAGGCATCCAAATAATAAAGGTCTCTTTCACAAATAGATTGCACAAGGTGCCTACCCCAAGACTATTTTCATTGTCTAAAAGCCACATGTCTGAGTCCAGAAGTTGTGCTTTTTCACCCTGAGACTCCATTCCTATGGCCAAGTGATGACTGCCATTTTTCAAAGCATCCCATATCCTCTGATAGACCTGCCAATTGCAGAAAAAATTAATACTGTAGCACCATTGTTCCAAGCACTATTATTCTATTGTAAGTCACCAATTGCAAAGCAATAGGCATAGTAGCACCAATTTTTCGAGCACCATGACATGCAATATTAAATTATATTAAATTAAAATTGCCTAACATCACTTAAACGTTACCATATCATTGATTTAACAGTATTGCTGTTCAAAATTTGTCATGGATACATATCTAACTTGTAGAAAACTTGTTTATCTGTGTGTAGCAATTCCGGCAGTGCATAGAACTGGTTTCAATGTTAACGGGTAGCTCAGAATGTTTTACGAATAATCTTGAATCGATGATGCTTGCTGACCACTCCACTTTTTTGCGTGACGTCATATCACACTAGGGAGCAGTGTAAGCAACCCCCTCTCATGTCAAGGTCATAAATAATTATAATCTGAATACCTTTTGTCATAAACAGCCTGATAAAGACCTTGCAGTGTGCTTGAGCTAGTTAACAAAAAAAAAGGAGAACAAAAAAAAGGAACAGAGACTGAATCATTTATTTCATAGTCATATCGTATAGCTTTGCTCACCCCTGGCATTGACAGCTTACATATTACACCAATTGAAATTCATTTGCCAGTATAGCACCAATTTTCCAAGAACTAATCTATGTAATAACATCAATGGGACTTTTAGGTTGGCAAGAGGAGCTGTGTGCATAGTCAATTGCATTTGCCAGTGTAGCCCCAATGTTCCTAGCACTATGATATGTAATTGCATTTTCCACTGAAGTAGGCTTGAATTATGGCATGGAAATCCCATACTTTTTTAGTTGATTAGTTTCACCTACTGGCAGCGGGGTGAAATTTCCATTCAACTTAATGTATAACTGTGGACCAAAGTTAAAGGCGGAATTGAGTATATGTCCTTACATTCCTAAAAAACTTGAAACTTAGTCTATTTATTAACCATAAAACCATGACGGAGCAATGCAAGTCATTTGATTAGCATGAATTTATATCAATAGAAAATGTTAATATATTCATATTACCACTGCACCATTCTTGGTGAAGTAAAATATAGGAGCAGCTCCGTTGGGAAATTTCACACCAATACCCATACGATCACCAACAGTACATGTGCTCAGATTAACAGCTGGTGTCCCTGACTGAAAGAAAATTCTGAAACAAAAGGTAACTATATTCAACCCATGCTGTTTTTGATGAAAAATTCTTGAAATTCATACTGATGAAAGACAATAAATGGGATTCCATCTGAGTTTTTCAACAAATGCCTGACTCACTGTTGCTAAAAAGAAACACTTTCTATGAACAGTTCGATAGGTATTGGAGGTAAAGCCCATTGCACACAAGAGTTTTTCCATGCCGTGATCATATATGATTTGATCATGAGCCCTTCTCATGACCAAATTTTACTGTGTGCAGCAGACTATGATCGCGTCATAGGCTATATGACTTGTGACGAGATCATGGATATCTAGCACTGCTAGTAATTCCATGATGGAATCAGAGAACTTCCATGATAACCCCGTGTGATCACAGGGGCCTAACCTGCTAATAGCCAATCAGCTGCGAGGGGTTTTGACCTTACCTAGAATGCAGCACACCTGAAACTATGGCTAGTGATGGGTTGTAACTCCATCATGGGGTCCATCTTCGTGCACAGCGCACTATGCTGGCATCACAAGAAGGAGTTTTGATGCCATCACATGTCATTCCCATGCGCAATGGGCTTACGATTTTCAACAGTACATACTTGGTGGGAGAGACAAGATGACATCACTCGAAATTGTAAATTTATTACTTACAGCCGTAGCCAAAAGTTTTTTTTTCTGAAATTTTAATATATGTTGATTATGGTCAGTTTTTTGTACATCATTGCACTTTTTCTTGAATCATTTTCTTCTGGGAGCATATTTACTGTCCCGAAAAGAAATTTGGACAATAATACGCCAATATATAAGTTACGGATAAGATAAGATGAAATAATATAAGATAACATAAGATAAGACCAGATAAGATAAGATAACTCTTCCAACAATGTCCAAGTGAACTCATTCAAGGTTTTCCTCTAAGGCATATTACCTGTAGTTCTGTGAGCTGAGGCCTGAAATTATAATGCCTATAAGTGTGGTTCACAGACACACAGAGAGACAAAAGAAAGGGACTAACTGACCGAGGTGCAGAACTGCATATTTTCACAATACCTTAAGTCGTGGATATGGCCAAAGATCATAAACTCTATAAAAATTTTTAATTCAGTTTAAATGATTTGCTTCAAAGCTATGACAACTTAAAAACACCCTCTTTTTAAGATTTCATGATTAACTTTCATTACTGTAGGTCTTACTGTTAAAGCTGGATTGTCAAATAGGTTTTGTGCCTCTAAAAAAATGCAAGATAAAAAAAAGGCACCATCTATAGCAAGTGTCAGAAACATTTTGTCCACAGAGTTTCTTACACCTAAAATTCTCTCTATATATTTATAAACACAAGAAAAATGTGCAAATAACCCTGTGATTTTGGCCACAGCTGTGTACGTAAATATCTAATGCTATTTTTCTACGACCTTGTCTGGAGAGTGTTCAGTGTAGTTTGAGGTACCCAACTTACCCTCCATCATCAGCATGATATCCAACTGATTTCTCGCCCCACCCAGGGTAAATTCCTTCAGTGATGTCTGAACCATAACCTGGTGGAACCAGCCCTACAGACAAGCGGAAATCTTGGCCTCAATTCACAATCTCTGCAAAAAAACAAAGTTTTGTTGGATGAGGAAAGCTATATTGACATGCAAAATGCAAAATTGCTATGTATGTGCATAAGAAATTAGGAAAAATGCTTAATAAGCATTAACTGCCAAATGCATTAAGATAATCATACTATATGGTGCCCCACATGCTAGCAGTATCAATTGCCTTAATGTGGATCTCCATGGGCTCTCACCAATGTATTTTTTGAATGATTCATACAGTATGACGGCTACTGCCTCATTGAGACCAGTGTTTGTGCCTTGTATCGCTAGTCAAGGAAGAACCTGAGGCTGTTGTGAAAGAGGCAGTTGTGCATGTGCTCACTTCGGCAGAAAGTAGGAAAAAAAGGAGGGAAAGTGTGCAAAAAAAAGAGTTGTATCTGTATTGGCTGAGGTCAATATCATTTTACTGAATCCCACAAAACGATGTTGAACGACACTCCATCCACCGTTACTTATATTCTCCACTCATTGTACAACATGCACTGTAGCCATCCAACTGTTCTTCAACCCTCCAACATACACTGCAGCCACCTAACATACTCTGCAATCATCCAACATACACTGCAGCTGTCCAACATAGACTCATGCTGGATGACATTGTCACATTCTCATCAGCTCACAGTAGTTGGCTGGAGAATCTTTATAGATACATTGTAGTGTATATATACCATGTTTAAGTCCAACAGTTTTGGTTCCAGGCACACAGACCTGGTGTTTTTTGACTGCACGTCATTATTAAGAAAGAACATTTTTAGAAGTTGAATTGTTATATATTGCAAATGAAATAATCTATGTTGTCACCATTGTTTATTTTGATGTATTGTAAGTCAGTAGAGTACATACAATGTGTCAATAAAAATGACTTGACTTGAAATTTACTTGCCTGTCTCGATGAAATTACTGTAGTTAGGCTTTATCGGTCTTTCTGTCACCAGAAGAGCAACCGGAAGAGCACTAGCAAGACTTCCACAATAGCTGTTGTAATATGAGGCAAGCAAACATATCAACACAATTTATAACAGCAGCAGTCTTAGGAAACTAAACACCGGTGGACATCATGTGAATCCAGGGTTGCCTTAGCAACAGCATGGACGTCCATGGCAACAGGGAGTTCTGAATTCTTACGATGACCTCTGGAGTTAAGTTTCCAATTGCGTGAGTTCTGCTGTAAGTGAAGAGACTGGTTTTTTGGATATGATAAATTAAGAATAATATAACTTTTTATATAAAATATTCATTAACCTCAATTCAATTCAATTCAAATTTTCATTTCACAAAAAAGTAGGATGTCAAAAAGGCCAAAGCTTATCTGTGTCGACAACCCTTACATGTATACAGTATATAACATTTACAAGATTAAACAACAATGTCAATGCATGCAATCAAATACCTCAGCATGCCATCTTCCTGCTGAAGGTCACAATGACTACACTGACTGAAATTGTAACGCTTGACCACAGGAACTTCATCTGCCGTTGCACCAGTATCTTCCTTATGAAAAGAAAAAGGCAAACTTATGTTTTTCGGACACACCATTGATAAAATTGCAAACACATCTCTAAGATGTATATACGCCTTTACCAACACAGTAAAGGCACATAGAAAGAATTTGGCCATTGCTACAATATACAGACACTAAGTTTGCATTTAAAGTGATGGAAAGACAAAAAAAAAGAGGGAAAAAAAAGAAGAAAAAAAAAGAAAGAAAAACCCCACAATGCAATACCAAAACAATTGCCTTTAAAAAGTTTGGGTAACTAAAAGGGCCATGAGGATTGGAGTCATTAGGTATTTCGCACAGTTCATGTGATGTATTTTCTGGTCATTCTTAACTTCATAACTTTTCCCTAAACCCAATTCATAACCCTTATGACAAATAATTAACCTGCATACAACAAAAAACAATCAAATAAAAAAAACAGAAAACAAAAAAACGCTATTTACCATTTTATGTGTACTTACATGTGCCCCACTTACTGTTCTGTAATTTGGTGACAGCCTTTCATCATTTCTATGAAAATCGATGATAATTTGGCCTACTTCATTAGTTGTAAGTATCTGGCTTTTTACAACAACTTCAAGGAATTCTTCCTTTTTCATTGACAAGAATCTGATATTTTGCAGGGTATTGCCTAACGCTTCCCTCAGGTTCTTCGGAGTGCATTGACGATTTAAAGACTTACAACGGTTCTCTGCCCATTTCATACATGATAAGAATAGAGTCATTTCGAGACAGTCAATCTGATTACTTCTGCACAGCACATTGACGGCATCTTCAGGGAAAGCAAGAAACTCTTCTGAGTCTATAGTTCTTTGAGTATTGTTGCCAAAATATTGAATGCAAGTACCGAGCAACTTCTCTGAATTGAAAAGTAATGCTTGTCTACTTAGCTCTCCCAGGTTCCTGATTGATAAACATTTGCTCAAAACTTCCTCACACATTTTAGTGAAAATTCAGTAGCAGCTTGCAAAAGCTCAAATACATTGGACTTTGTAATTTCAACTTCATCTGAATAGATGTATCTGAAAAGAGACAAATACAATTTGCAACTGACAGCAATTAGAAAATAATTTCAACTACCCAGTGCATCTTAATTCATCTGAGATTTATCTATCATTGAATCTGTATGTGAATCCAAACTTTATCAAGAACTTACAAAAGTATTGTTTTAAATGTTTGCGGGTTGATTACATCACCAATGTCAATGATGTGGTTGTTCTTCTCCACGTATTCTTTTAGAAGCCCTCCGTGTGATGCAATGACAGCTTTATGACCTTTGATCTCCTCTCCGTGAACTATGAAGGTCACATCAGTCAAGGTTTTGCTGGTTAGCATTGCATACATTCTTTGTTGAAGACGTTGAGCCATTCTGCAAGAGATATTATTGATCAAATTAAAATGTGTCAGAGATGGGAAGAAGGCTGTGGGGCACGGAGGGGCATCCATGTCCATTCTGCTGGCAATGATTACTAAAATAATGCTACTGTAATTTTCTACCTGCATATGCATTCTATGCATTATTATACTAATTCAATACAACATATATACACCAAAGTTATCAAAACAGAAAGACTGTAGATTACATAAAATCAGTAAATAAATGAATGAAGTGCTTATCATATAATGAATAACAAATATCTTTTTAATTAATTTACAATGCATATTTTGAAAAGAAAAGAAAAACATTGCCACAATCCTTCGATTTCTTTTTTCTTTTACTGGGCTGTGCATCTGTACATATACAACCTTCAAGACTGATTTATAACACTGCCAAAGTTTTTTTTTTTTTAAATATCAACAAAGACAATCTGTAATCTTTCTCATTTCTTAGCTATCTGTAATAATTTTTGATAACATTGAGCCATGGCCATAGTGCAGTGGTTTCTCGCCAGGGGTCATTATTTCATTCTACCAGTAGCCACACAGTGTTTAACTTGGGCATTAGAGTTCCTAAATATATCACTTTCCCAGAAGCACACTCAATAATATCAATGCTGATGTTATCAATAAATGATGCTAAATATATTTGTTTTTGTAGGGGTTTACTGTACTGGGCTGTCATATTGTATAGTATGTTGATTTTATTAAAAAAAAATGTTTTCATTACAATACGAACATTTCAGTTTCATGCATGTCTGTAAACAGAATTTTGGCACCCACACTAGAGGTGTCATTGAAGGTAAAAACCAGGATATTTATGGGCATAGCTAGTATTGCAATCACCAAAAAGCCCCATTTTATATCATTATTGCTGTCATTATTATTCTCTGACGCACGTACCTGTTGAGATAAAATGTAACTGTAAATTCTTCACAGCCACACTTTTACATATCAAGTTGACAACTGCTGCTTCTCTCTCCCTGGCAACTGCAAGTTTAACTTGAAGATGAGGTCAGGGGGTCAGGGGGTCACCCGCATACATTTCTGTACACTGAAAAAACATCGTCTAACAGAGTGATCTATGGGTGTCTCTAGAGAATCCTGATTTTAAGTTATGTATATTAAGTGCGTAGAAAACGAAATATAATATACTAATAATTAATACAATACTATGAATTTTATAAAATTTTTCTGGTGTGTTCAATTTCACTACATAGCAAATGATGTTGTGTTGGAATGGTTTAACCCATATATATATGTCTGACTGTATTTCAAATGCATTTTTTATAGGCAAAGAGTGACCAGTAATTGGGAATTTGCTAATTAAGTTTAGACAATCGGTGATAAATAGGGGGTCAACCCACCACAAATTGCCATAAAAATAACTTTTCTGCCAAACTGCTCTAAAGGGTCTATAGAATAAAGTATATATATTCCTCCTAAATCAAAACATTGGAACATGCCCTTATTTAGTAAAATTCAAAATGACCACCAAATGCATGTTGATGACAAAAGCTTCCATATTTAGATCAAAAAGTTCCTTTAACACTATAGTTTCTTTCTAAAGGAATTTAGATAGTTTCATGTATGGTTTTAAATATTTTTATAATCATGTAATTATTGATTTCGAAAAAATAATTGAAGCAAAGCTGTATGTAACCTACTGTGTTGGATCATTTCCTAAGATGAATAAATACAATACTTAATATTCTTTGAGACTATACATGCAGAATGGAACATATTACAAATGTTTATCACAACATAATCTCTGTGTCACAGTGGATTAGATTTACTGCAAAATGTCGCTAAGTATCACGCTTAATAGCAATATCAAAAATGTATTAGATTGTCATAATGAATGATAGAAACATTTGAGGAGATGCATTAAGAATGACCGCATCCAACTGAATAATCTCGTATATATTTCTACTTATATTGTGCCGAATGAATACTTATGTAATAGTTTACACATATTGCACACATATAAGTACCACAGTGTGCTAAAATTCATTAAATTATCCTGACCAGGAATAGTGGTAAGAGAATCAATAGATATCAAGAAAACTTAGTAAAATAGGATCTGCGGTGGCCATTTAAAGTTTTAGCAAATAAGGGACTGTTCCAGCTTTGATTTAAGAGGCCTTTTTATATTTCATTCTATATAGACCTTTCTTGTCGATTCGTCACTGCGCGATTCGTCCCAGCCATAACTGGTCGATTTGTCACACGAGTTTGGCCGGTTTGTCACTCGTTTTCTAAAAAATATATTATATAATTGCAGCCACAGGCCGTCTTCCCGCCGGCTAGCCTCTACAGCACCAGCCACCCCCCCCCCCCTCCCCCCTGTACGTAACTCAAATAAGCCATATAGGCTTGTACATTAAAATACTGCAACTTCACTGTCAAGTTAACATATATCCTTATTTATTTAATAGCAAGTTAAGTTACTTACTCATCAGTAAATAAATATAATAAATATTGTTTTTATTATACTAGGATCATGCAATTCTGCAACAATGACGACACGGAGACAACTGACTATTTTATTAACAATCACAGTTTTATGAACAATATAAAAATTTAAATGCTCAATTTAATCAGCCATTTATTGATATAGAGCTATATAGTTTAGACGTGTGACGAATGGACCCGTGTTGGCGTGGATGAATCGCGCAGTGACGAATCGCGCAGTGACGAATCAACCTGCTACCCTTAAAAAGCGCCTGTTATATTTCGTCAAACTGGCAAATTCTTACTCATAAGACATCAGGCTAAAAACCACATGGGTCTCCATGGGGGGGGGGGGGGGGGGGGATGGGGGTTCATTTTCTGGCACATGGACTATGAATATTAGAAGTCAGCATTTTTATTTACATTAGGGATGCATTATTTTGGGTTTGATTTTTGCCAACATCGTTCATTGATGAAGGCATTTGGTAATTTCCAAAGATGTAACTGCCTTTATGTGAAGACTATGTTAGATAAGAGTCATTTCACATGCATTTGGTGATTCAAAACTCAAGTATTTATTTTGGGTATAGAAATTGATTGAAATTTTCATCGAAAAAGGCTGTGCATTTTAGTAAATCTCACATCGCAGTGAGTCACATTGTCTCCTGAATTTGTGAACTATGATTAAAATGAGCATCTCTAAAGGTTGTAACTGATTTGAAAGTGTAAATGGATTTCTGGTATAGAATATTGTAAGGGATATGTAGGCAGGATCCAACCAAACATGGTTTAGGTAAGAATGTGACTTGTATGGATTATGACTTAGGCAAAACGGACAAAATACTGATAGCCATATAACTTGAAGAAGGCCAACTGAAAAAAGTCATTATATCAGTAAAATTCCAACATAATTCTGTTCAGGTAGTTATTGTCAGTCACTGTGACAGAATGTCTTCTTATTCCTTGTTTTAGGCCAAGTTAATTTAGTTTATAGGAATTTTATGGATGAATGCTGATGCACCAAAGCAACTAAATGTAGAAATTCATACTCCAAAATGCCCTGATGGCTTAACTTAGAAGTTCAACAATTCCCTTACAAAGTAAATACCTAAATTTCAATATTTACCATTATTTCAATAGCAATTTCCACGTTATTTTTCTATGTCCACTTGCAGTGGATCAACCAAACATGGTTACATTTTTTACTGCAACTCTATAAAAAAGCAATTGGAACATTTTTTTGGGGTCATTTGAAAAGCGTTCAGATCTGCTGTTTTTGAAATTTCTTGATTAGTATTTTTTCACTCCACTCTTCTATAGAGGCACCATCCAGAGATAGTAAGAGCTTCATCCACGTTGCTTGAATGTCCTTTGACGTAGCATTTTCTGAACAAATTTGTAAAACACTTAAAAAATATTGTTTCTTGATAATATTTAGCAATGGGTAATATATCAATGTCCGAGAATGCAAATCTGATAGTGCTTAGCCAAAGACTCATTGAAAACATCACAGGCAGTGGTGTAGCCAGGATTTTGTTCATGGGGGGGGGGGGGGGGCAACCCACCAGGTATTTTCCCAAAATTTAAAAAATACTGTGTAGATTGTATTAAAGATAATACTAATAAAAATGATGATAATAATGTTATAGGATTATTCGTGCACATCACTGTTTATTCAAAAATGTAAAACAATATAAACATAAAGTAAATGTACAAGTTGTAGGGAATAAGGACAATGTTAGGAGACATCAATGGATGTACACATATATAAAATGTTCAGGTTTTTGAGAAAAAGATATTCAGATGCATGTGAAATTACACTTATAGTTTGCTTACAGTCTGCGAAGTTTGACTGAAACATAAATTAACTGCGCTAATAATGCACTAATAATGGAAAACACCTCTTTAAATTTATAGTACTTCCTCAAAAATCTGCAATACAATTCCAGTAATTCTTCAGAGTTTTATCTTTCTTTTTTTCACATGAGTAAATCGTTCTATGATTAATTTTTGTCAAAGTCCATGTTTTCTTCCAATGCCCTATCCATGCTAATAAGAGATAACCCTGAGTCCCCCATTGTGGACCTGAGATAAATTTTTATCAGTTTTAATTTACTGAATGATCCCCCTGTAGGCTTTGTCACTTTCCCCCATTGCGGGCTCCTTTAAAATTTGAGTTGCTTTCCCCAAAATTATCTTTTTCCTTTCATTCTGTCCTCCCCCCCCCTGTCCCCACCTGGCTACGCCACTGATCACAGTTACATCCGCTCGAACTCATCTGCTGGTCATCACTGGGTAATTGTTGTACCTCTGTCAGGATGCTGGGACTGGGAGTTTAATTTTCTTTGAAGATGAAGTTTGATACTGCTTGATATGCCATTTTATAACTTATTTTTATTTAATTGATAGAAATCGATTTTAAATCATTGAAGTCTGACATTACAATAATGTTGTGAATAAACTCATAATCCCATTTGATATACAAATAAACATAAATGTGTAATTGTTGATGCTTCAAATATTAGCAACACAGATGTATAGGAATATTCCCATGCCAAGGGAACCAGCCTTGGGATAGTTCTAAAAATAGACATTTCTCAGAAGCTGGCTTGTAGCATATATGTGGCATGTTGTGTTGCACGGTGAACTGTCCATGTGTTAACTGTTATATAATTGGCTGTTGGCAGAATTAAACATTAAACAGGTAAGTAGTCAGCATACATTTATATTGTTTATTGACAACAATGTGTGTAGCAACATACTAACATTTTGTTAGTCTAATTTTCAACTGGTGACAGAAGTGAAACCACTGAGTTAACGAAAAACCAGGAAATAACAACAATCTATTTTAGATCATACAGGAGGTGTCCCATTTAGTAATTCAACAAAGTCTGAGCCATTATAGACAACACATAACCATTATGACTTCAGTCACCAACAAAATGCATTATTGTGTTATGTCAGATTTAAATGATTTAAAATCTAGTTCTGTCAATCTATAAATACATCTTTCATTGACATCACTAATTTTAGATCAGTTACACAATGTTTATTATCAGTTGTTGGTTTATCCATGTCCACCTGTGCATTAAGACCAGTGAAATTTGGACCAAGGATACTGTAATTTTTACACTATAGTCACCATATGAACAAAAATATAACACTTTGCATTAATAATTGATGTGGATGTGTTGTGCAATTGTATCAAAGGTTACTACTTAAAGTCGTAATTTACTTTATTGACTTATTGATTCAAGAAACTCTTCCCAAAGGCTTAATACATTCTGCTCTAGGAAAGAGTAGTCGAGTATAACAATAACAAATATAACATTAATACAAAGACAATCGAGGAAGTAACAATTTGGTAGAAATATAGACAATTATAATGACAATAAAATATATTAAATAGACATGAATAACAATATGATAGATCACATTACTCAATATAAGTGTCTATTGTTTTAGTTTTTATGCAAAATTAAAGATCATTAAAGCTGTGTGTTAATATTTTGTTTGAAAGCATTTGGCATATTATTTACTACTGTGTTATGCATTGGTTAATAATAATTACAGTGAGTAGTAAATTATTATTTTCTTTTTCAAGTGGCCTGTTAAAAACAAGTTTAAAAAAAATAATGACATAAAATCATGAAAAGTAATTTGCTCCCGTTTTGAAGCTGTCAATTTAATCACAGTTTTTTAAGCTCTCTGGCAGTTGATTTCAAACAACTGATGCTCTACATATGAAAGACCTTATGTACATTTGATTTTGACATTCTGGTATACATTATTAAATTAATTTACCAGACGAGTATTAATTTCATGAATGTCACATGCCATATATACAGAATTGACTGGATGTTGAGGAGCATTTCCATGAATACAATTAAACAATTTAACACAGAGGAAATAGTTTATGCGTTCTTGTATGCTTTGCCATTTAAGCTGTTTAACAAGCTCGATACCTCTGGTATTGATAATATCAAAACAATCATATAATAATTATTATTAAAGTATTATTAATCCCTGTCTGCAGAATGGCTCAACCTCTTCAACAAAGGATGTACACAATGCTCACCAACAACACCTTGACTGATGTGACCTTCATAGTTCAAGGAGAGGAGATCAAAGGGCACAAAGCAGTCATTGCATCATACGGAGGACTTCTAAAAGAATATGTGGAGAAGAACAACCAAATCATTGACGTTGGTGATATTATCAGCCCAGAAACATTTAAAGCAGTACTCAAGTAAGTGTTTAATTCACATGTGATTCTAAGCAGTGTTAGAAATTATAGTCCTCGATATAGTAAGCAGAACTCACAGAGATAGAGATACTTACTAAGATTGGTTTTACAAATAATCTTCTGAGGTTTGTGTAAATTAGCCATGACATCACTGTTTTTGTGTACATTTAAACTGTGGCCAGATCACTGATCTACACATCCTTGAAAATGGCTAAAATAACGTAACTATGGCACATTTGTCTTCCTTAAATAAAATGGAGCAACTTTGATCCAAAATTGCCTGTTTTTATTGTACCAAGGTATTTATTAAATCGTAACAGTCCCCCTCCAACATCAATGGACTCATCCATGTTAGTCTGATTTCCCGAAAATTGGCATTGTTCCTTTTGGTCTTAGGGATGAAAGCTTATTTAGGTTTTCCACAAATATCTATTGTCATTCCTGAAAACTAATGTGATTTGAATTGGTGACTATTGTGTTTTGACTGTTAACCTCACTTTCTCAAGTGAAACCGTGTAATTACACAAATTAGATCTCTCAGTGTTTCGGATAGCTGATTGCATTTAAAGCTGTACACTGTAATTAATTACAAATAGGCCAATGTTAAAATAAAATAATTTCTCAAACTGTTGTAAACAGCAGACACCCAGTAAAAAAATGCTACACTCACTGAACCTATCAATTATGTATGTAAATGTGGTGAAATGAAACATGATTATATGTTTAAAATGTGGATCTGTATTTTACCATTAGATTTGCAAAATATTTCAAATCTTTCTCAATAGAGAGTTTTTTAGGCAAGCAAAGGTCTCTTTTTATAATTACTAATACTATGGATGGTGCAAGTGGTCAATTTGCAGACAGTTCTGGGTAGCTAGGCAAGAGTAGCGAGGATCTATGGAAAAGTACATTATATAGCAAGTTCAGCATAAAGACAAAGACATACATTTATAAATATGAACTATATTAATTGAATGTAATATTTGACATGATACCTTGTCAGTGTCTTGAACATGCAACTAATATCCTTTAATCTGTACAAAATTGATCGATTATTTTTTTTTGCATGTCTAGACTACATTAACCAATTCTGACACAGATCTCTGTTTTAAAGAGAGCTTTTTTTTGTTAATTTATAACTCAAAGCTATCAGTTACTATTAATGCTGACTAGTGTGTCCCAAATAAATTAAAAAAGGTTGTAAATGTCTAGGGCCTTATATTAAAAGGTTTCTCCCTATCATTTTGGCTCATATGCAAAAGTTCGGCTCATTTGAAGAAGATTTAGAAATCCCTCAACTAGAATATATTTGTTACCATTGACAAATTTTGCCAAATTAATAACTGGAAGATGGTTAATATACCTGAGAGCCTGTGACAGGTGCCTAAAATGGCAAATGCATCTTAGTTATCTACCATCTCTCAGCTTCTAGAAAAGTGGAGGTGGACATCTCACATCCCAGTCATAAGGTCATAAGGTCATAAGGGAGAAATCCTCAATTTCACCGTTTTTTTACTTCCGAAATGAAAACAAAAATTAAATTTTCCCTTAGACTGAGTGTATACATTTGGCATGCATAAGCAGCGCCGACTGTGGTGAATGCAGTGGTTCAGTGCACTCATCCGACTAGAGGCCTTTTCATGACAATTTAAGCTTTGTTTTTTTAGCAAAATAAAGTTGCTAATAAAACTCACATGCACTATCATTCATGACTTGTTTCAAGTCAAAAATGTCCGAAGTCTGATTTCTCTGCCACTTTATTTAACTTATATAATATTTTGGTGAAAATTATCATTTTTCACATTACATAAGTTCTGTCTGTTGTTGTTTAATGTGAGATTTGGCGAGAAAAATGGATCTGTAGAGGTTGTATTGTAAGTTTAATGTGACAGCGCCAATCGGACGTTTCAGGGGCCAGCAATTAACCTGTCGGCCAGCCCTTGCTCCTGCCCATGTGTCTGCCGAACCCCTGTCAGTTCCATTTACATTGGTCTGTGGTTAGTATAATATGAAATACTGATAACTGCGCTTCCAGTCAAAATTTTTTCAACATTTAAACAGATTGTGAATGCTCAGAGTCAGAGAAACTGAGATGGTATTTCGAGTGTATTTAGGTAAAGGTAAGACTGCAGATTCTTTAGTGTAGACAGATGCTATATTGGTTCAGTCTGATTGTGTCAGATTAGCATATTTATTTTGAGGAAATAAATTATGACCTGTTTTCTTACAGATACATCTATACTGATGAAATAGCCATAACAAAATCCAACATTTTAGAAATTTTGCATGCTGCTTCTGAATTTTCACTTAAATCCTTGGTGCAAATGTGTGTGAAACATTTAGCCAAGAGGCTGTCATGTGGGAATCTGGAAGAAATGAGCAAACAGGCATCGCTTTTCAAATCACAGGAGTTACTCAACGTATGCACCCAATATTTCGGCAACAACACCCAAAGAATCATTGAATCGAAAGAGTTTCTTGCATTTTCTGAAGACGTCCTGAAAACCCTTTGCAGCAGTCACCAAATCGATTGTCTTGATGTTGAACTTTTCTCATCATGTGTGAAATGGGCAGAAAACCGTTGTAAATCTTTAAATCGTCAATGCACTCCAGAGAACTTGAGGATAGCCTTAGGCGACACTTTGCAAAAGATCAGATTCTCATCCATGAGTATGGAGGAATTTCTTGAATCTGTAGTGAAAACCAAGATACTTACAGTGACTGAAGTTGGCCAAAGTATCACCGATATCCTAGACAACAAGGACAAGCCTAAGTCACCACACTGCAAAAGGGTCTTCAGGGTAAGTGTATATTCTAACATCTATATAACTGAAAATGTGAATGGTTAATATTTGATTTTGTCATGTTATTTAACTAAAAACCAACACTCTTAGTACCATTTCCCAATATTTTTTTTTGCTATGTTTATTAATCAAAACTCTCTAACAATTGCCCGCTAGTCAAGTGGCTAGTAGTCGAGGTAGTTCCTGCAGGGATCTTCATTATATGACACCCCCTTTGCATTATCTGTGTTGGCTATTTAGGACCTGGTGTTTGTTTGTAGAGGAGGGGGGGGGGGGTGCCCCTGGGTAGATTCAAACCCAGAACCCTTGGATTTTTCTAGCATGTTATTCATGCATGTTCAAACCAACTTAGCATGAACAAATTTCCCTGACAGCTAGGTGGCTAGTAAACAAGGGTGTTGCTGTAAGGATCATTACTATGTCAAGATGCATCCATCAAAAGTATCTGAGCGAAAAACTGTATGGCAAATAAATCAGCAGCATGACATTAGAGTTACATTCTTGGCATACATTAAAGAACATTGTTGTGAAAGATGTTATTAATGAGCCACTAGTCCATGACCATAAATATTGTAGGGTTATCACTGATGACATGTTTATTTGAATACAGGAATTTATTCCATGGATTTGTCTTATCAGAGTGGCTCTCTGCAAAGCCCTATCAAGTCAATGATAGTGCTCTGTTTCAGTAGTACATGCTCATTATATCTCTTACTCTCGTTTCCACTTTCATATGTTAGGATGAGGCTGACACAATGGCAAGTGAAGCTCAAGTTACCGAGGTAATATAATTATATACCATATGGATCTGTTTTTTGCCATGACTTTAAATATTTGTCATCGAGAAATAATCTGATTTCTAGCATTGCATACATTTCAAAATCAAAATGTTCATTTTCCTTGTAGGCTGAGGCTGATGGAGCAGCAAAAGAGGCTCATGTTACGAAGGTAATATTCTATTTGTCATTATCACACACACTTTCTGTTACTTGCACAATTTTGTTAATGATCGACCTGTGTAATATTCTGGTTCCCACAATGGTGTGCATTTGAAATATATAATATGTCCATTCTTATGATGGGAGGAGGCTGGTGCATTGGCAAATGAAGCTTAAGTAACCATGGTAATTCTAAATTTTTTAGGATTATATGTATTTTCTTTTATGTGCGATGATTTTGAGCATTTAATTTTTGTAAAAAATTTGCAATGGACCAAAGAAGGACAATTTTTTTCCTGCATTGCCTACAATCAATTCATAAACTAACGCTTCTTTTATTAGGAGGCTGACGCACCAGCAAATGTAAATACATGTGTGTGTGATGAATGCAACTTCTGCACACTACAGCAGGAAACTGGAATCATGAGGTTAATACAATTGTTTTGCTCAATTTGAAAAAAATAATTTAGATACTATTATTACATATATACACACATTAAACATAATACAAATGCATTGATAGCTAAATGTCATTTTTGACATAATAATAGGAACATTATCCACTTGATATAAAGTTATTGAAGTTACAAATGGATCTTGGTTATGTCCTAAACAATTCATATCATGCTTTACCACATTTGAAATAATATAATATCTTATATGAGTGTACAGCAATTTTATTGATTATTTCATAAAACGGAATTTTGCTGCATTACAGTATTGCAGCATGGCTGTCTGCAGTATTAACAATTTTATCTGCTCTCTCATGGATTACCAAAACACATATTTCATTGTGTATATTCATATGTTAATAGTTTATTTGTTTTCTTGATACATGCAGTTGCCATACAACAGCAGCTACAGATGTTCCTGTATCTCCTCTGGTCAACCAGGGGCTTGTCCAGCCTTGCTGCAGTAATATCAAAGGCAAGTAGACTCTAATCTGACATGACAATTTTCAATGTGAAACACTGTTCTAGCTTGGAAACCGGGTGATCAGTGGAAACTATAGACTTTTAGATCCAGTAACAATGACACTCACCTTGGCGGAGTGGTCACAATCAACCTGTACCCAGTATTATGTTTAGCGTTTTACTCAACTATATTGCACTACACATGAATGAGAGCATCTTTTGCCAGTTTTTCATAGCACAGGGTATGCTAACTTGTATTATTGTTGATTCAAGTGGGTACATTATGTGTATCAGGTAAATTATAAGCACAAAAGAAGCATTATAAATATAAAAAAACATGCATTTTTCTTTGTTGTTTTTGCTATATTTGAAAGGACATAGATTTACTATATCAATTTTTCCAATGTCTTAACGATGTATTCTTTCTTTCGAAAGTTATTGCTTGGGTTTAGCCCAATTTGATAGCGAGATGAACAAAACCTGACCGACGTTATACATTTCTCCATTTCAGCATGTTACTTTTGAATGGACCTGTTATTTCATAAACCTATGTCATATTCTGTCAAAGATATACGTTTGAATCACATTCATGACACAACTGAATGAAAAGTACAAATACTGACATCTGATATGTTTGATGCGAATCAATAGCAGATTGTTTAAATCGTAGATGCTACATGTTCAACTAATGTGTAGTGTCCGTACCCCCTGGCAATGAGCACACAATAGTGTATCAAAACTGATCATAATTGCTTTTCATAATGTATCACAGGGTGTGCAAGAAAACATGGAAACTTGTCAACTTACTTAATGGATACTTTTATAACTATACGTCATCAGGACACATGACCAAAATATGTATCAAAATGATAATTTCTTATAATTTCTTCTCACATAACCGATACATAGTCTAATGAAATTCAATTTCTGACAATGGGAAGCATGCTCACATAAAGTACATGCATGTGAAATTTGAACATTTATAGCATCTTTATTATTTCGTATGGTGGTGCTGATGTTTTCACAACAAATTTTACATATATTTATTATGGAAAATATCCTAAAAACTTAAATTTATGCGCGTGGTCATATTTCCATGTAATTTGTCTTAATTTTTAGCTTTTAAGTGTGGATAAAATGTCAATTTCTTCAAAAAATTTAGAAAAAAAACAGAATAAAAGAACTGATGAAGAACCAATAAGAATTCAGAGATTCACTGAAAATTATGTATGTGAACTTATTTAATCACAGGTCTACTAGCAAAAGGGTCAGGCCTACTAAGTGAAAGTAGAATAGTGTCGTACTACAGTAACAAAACTTGTTAGGAGTTCTTGGTCTTCTCTTTTGCAGTGAGATGCGAGTAACCTTTTGAAATTAACTCAAAATGTGCTTCAGTTGCCATGGCAACACAAATTCAAAGCAAAATTAAATGATTTCCTATACATTTATATATATATATACAAATGATATTTTCTTCATAGCAAGTAGACTTAAGTAGCTAACACCATAATAACCTAACATTCTGAAAGCAAATATTGAGGGCTATTCTATGGTACCTTATATGTACACTTAAATATTATATTTTTCTTGAAAACTGTTTCTAAGGCAACAATTGTTGTAAACATTAGCAACAGAAGTTAAGGGATCAAATCATATCAATTTTAGGGCAAACTTGAAAAAGCTGACAATGCTTTTAGTACCAAACCAGTTTGTTAACATGGAAACTATTAGGAAACCATACAAACGACCCAATTGTATGTCTATTTGATATTCCTGACTGAAAATCATCATAAATCAAGCTCATACAGAGAATGGTACCCAGTATTGCGTTCATGAATAATAGTAGCAAAGACCCGAAATGTGTTTATTTACCTAGCAACAGCTTCCCATAAAAGTGCCCTGTCAGACCAAATACAGAAATATGATCAACAAACTATATGAATATATTTTGCAACAATTTGTCTTGAGTTCATTGAAGTCAATTCCGCTCAGAAACTAAGAGCAGATATTCAATAATATTTGGGAGGAAGTTGAAGGACATAATAGGTCATTACAATTACAAAGTGATTTATCAAAACTTTACTTCAGTGTCCGCCCTGGGTACAGGTTGAGTGTGACCAAGCTGCTGTATAAAGTCCATGAGGACAATTTTTTTTCATTGCTGAACAACTTGTGGCCTGACCTTTATCCAATGTGGGTGATGCCAGGCCAATACCGAATCACTGTGACATTTTGTAATTTCTGAAACTTTTATAGACCACAGAACAAGCAATAGGAATATAATTATGTCTCATTTACAAGAATCTATTCTTTAATTGAAGAAATCCATTCATAATCAACTACCTGGTACTGTAAAATAATAAAATAAATCATTACAATTTTGAAAGTTGGTTACATTATTTTGCATAGCATGTTAACTGGTATTCCAAACTCTGTTACACTCAGGGTTACCACCCTTGCCAGGACGCCCAGGACTTTCAAAGGGCTTTTAATTACAACATCGATTTTATTATTAAAAAATATATAAATAGATATCTTATCAGCAACTGTAGCTAACTGTTGTTTAGAGAAGTCATCTAAACTTGATGTTATAAACTGCACTCAGTTATCTTAATAGATGTTAATATTATCAAATAATTATAACAGAGTTGCTGATAGTTCCCTCTGTTGGTACAATAGTTCTCCATTCTTGCTTATAGTTTCTCATACAGGAAAGCCATGAATGACATGTCCCTTTTGTTAGAACTGTTTCGCTATTTTGTTAAAATTGGTTAGCAGCACCTTTCTAAGTTCATACTTAAACAAAGTAAGACAACTAAAAAGGTCAAATGTCACATCGGTTGTTGTGTGTGTGTAGATGCAGAATCAATGAGAGTTACTGATTTGTGTCAAAGTATATGATCAAACAATGGATAAGTGGCAGGGACACCTAAATTCACAGTTTGTGGAATATCTATCTACCTTGCTGCCTTCTTTCTGAATGTCAGTCCACTTTCACATGTAAGTGTGAATGCATGTTCCGTATAATAAGGCTTTATCAATCGTTGATGACATTTAATTTCTGTTCATTTCAGACCAATGGAGTCCCATCAATGTAGAAGGCAAGAAACACTATGACCGAGAATTTTTGATGCAGTTGCGGTTTTCTAAGGCATCAATGAAAAAGCCTGATGGCCTTCCGAAGTTGCCGGAGGTGATTCTAGACAAGGTAATTTGAAATTGCCTAATCCATGTCAGATATCTGAAAATCTTGTTATTATTTTCCGGTAAGTTTAATGGAATGAAATGGCTTTCTATTTTATGCTGTTTCTTTTGGTTGACCATGTAAAACAAGAAGGTATTTAGCATAAGGCACTTTGCACAATTGTACTAATGTTTAAATTTGTTAAAAGTGAACTACCTTCGGTTGCAAGTTGTTCATTCACCGTTTTTTTTTGCGCGTATTTTTTTCTTCACTTTTTCTCTTTTCTCTATGTTTCTGATTTTCGTAACCTTATTTGTAATTGTAATTTTCATTTGTCATTTTACTTTTTCTCTTCTCTAAATTTTGACATTTCTGTATTTATGTTCTTCTATTTTATTTTTCCAAGTGCTTATGTTTTTATACTTAAACCCCAGTCACACATAGCTGTTTTTGCCGTAGTGAACCCGTAGAATGACGTAACAGTTATGTAACAGCTTTTTTCACCGGGTTGGCCACGGATTCTGGTGGCAAAAAGGGGCAGGGCATCACCCGACGGGTGACTCGCGGGGTTCTACGGGTGACTCGCGGGGTTCTACGGGTGACTCGGCGGCTTCTACGGGTTACTTGGCGGCTTCTACGGGTGACTCAGCAGGTTCTACGGGTGACTCAGCGGGTTCTACGGGTGACTTGGCGGGTTTTACGGGTGACTCGCCGAGTTGTACGAGTAAGCCGATGGGAAGTAGGAGTAACTCGACAGCTTCCAGGAGTAACCCGCCGAGTTGTACCAGCGTCAGCATCAGCGTAGGCAGGGAGGGGGCTTGTATATATTTTAAAAGGCTGCTGCTCCCCTGATATTAGTCCGATTTTCGTCAAATAAAGACTGAATTTTAGTATAGTTTATACTAATTCCTTACGTGTTTTTGGATTAAATATTAAGCGAGTTATTCATCTGAGAAGGTAGCTAGGTTGGCGGAGGCAAACAGTGGTGCTCACTGAAGCGTCCGTGCCCGGACTGTATCAATGCTAAGCGCTTCTTTAAAAGGCTGCTGCTCCTCATATATTAGTCCAATTTTCGTCAAATAAAGTATGAATTGTTCAGGGAAATGTATAGAATTTATATAATAGTTAAGGTGGGGAAAATTAATGGATTATACTGGGCACAAACAAGAATATTCTTGTTAATAAAGTTAGTAATACCTCATAGAGTATAGATATGTATATATGTAGATAAACAGATACTTATAAGATCTTCACCTAATAATATGTTACTATCAATAATTCATTGAATCGTAATCAATAAAAAATGAAAATAAAACAATGTTTGTTGGCTTGTTGCCAATAAAATTCCGACATGATAAAGATGTCTATAGAGCTATAACAACTATCTATAGATAGATATACTCTAGTTTAGGGTAAGCATTTTAGATATTTATTTCATTTTATATAAATTATTAATATTTCATTCTTGTTGTTGTTTCTGAAAATAATCCAACTGGAATTAAAAAATATATTGCATGTTCCATCCATGATCAAAACAATCTCCCTCTTTAATATGCATAATAAACAGGAATCAGTTGAAATTCAGAATTTCAATTCATGCTTGTGATGAAAAAGCATGATTTACCCCATTCTTTGTATCATTCAAAATCCTAATAGCAATTGATATAACGGTCAAGGCAGATTGCTATTACATATATAGGTTAATTGTCTTTCAAAAAACCCAAGGAAAAGTCCTTCCCATTGGCCAGTTGGCAGAATGAGTAGAAATGAATTGCAATAATGGTCAAAACTATTGACTACACCATTCCAGCACCCTTGTGTTTCCTGCATCTAAAGATGATGAGGAGGCCCTAGCCTGTGATGACTGTGAACCTGTGTAGAATTTATATAAAAGATCAGGTGAGGAAAATTAATAAGGTATACTGGGCAAAAACAAGAATATTCCTGTCAAAAACGCCCCAAACATTAATCGCTATACTTTAATGTAGATAGTTAGATAGACAGATATGTAGATATGTAGGTATGTAGATATGTAGATATGTAGATATGTAGATATGTAGATAGATAGATAGATAGATAGATAGATAGATTAGAGAGACAGATAGATTTATATGCTTATTATATAATATAGAATATCTCGCTTAATGGTTGGTCTATTTTCGATCCGAAAACATGTATAGAATCAGTATTAACTATACTACAATCCAGTCTTATTTGACGAAAATCGGACTAATATTAAAGGAGCAGCAGCCTTTTAAAGAAGCGCCCTTCCTGCATTGATACAGTTCGGGCACGGACGTCTGCGAGAGCACCACTGTTTGCCTCCGCCAACCTAGCTGCCTTCTCAGACGAATGACTCGCTTAATATTTGGAATGAGTATGAACTATACTACAATCCAGTCTTTATTTGACGAGAATCAGACTTATATTAGGGGAGCAGCAGCCTTTTAAAAAGTTTATAGAACCCCCCTCCTTGCCTATGCTGATGCTGACGCTGGTAGCAGTCGGCGAGTCACCCGTGGAAGCCGGCGTGTTAACCTTTGAACCCGCCGGGTTACCCGTAGAACCCCTCAACAAGCCGCCGGGTTTACTACGGGTAACTTTAGGCACAGATAACCCGCCGGCTTCCAGGGGTAACCTGCCGGCTTCCAGGGGTAACCCGCCGGCTTCTACGGGTATCTTGTATTTTTTGGACACCCGGGAGTTTTCCACAGATGAGCCCGGGAGTTTTCCACGGCTACAGGGCCCGAAACGCCCGGCTTGGCCACGGGTCCCAGGAGTGATTGGCGGGTATCGCCTGCTATTCATGGGGAGCCGTTTTGTAGCCGTCGGGTTGGAGCCGGGAAGTGCATTGCGTAACAATTGCATAATACTACGGGTTCACTACAGCAAAACAGGCTAGTGTGACTGGGGTTTTATTTAGCTTTTTTTTTTGGCCATTTAAATAATATGTATCCAACTTATGGTATAAACACTAAAAGTGTCAGCTGAAAATATGAATAAATTGAAATTGTTTTGAAATTTATACTTTTGCCTATGGTATTATATAATTTTGTTTATAAATATCATGTGATTTTGTAAAATGAAACTGTTTAATCATTTGATCATAGAAGTACAATCAATTAGATAACTACAGCTAAAATTTCACTGTTTTGTGCATTTCCAACCACATGGTAACATGAAACTGCTAGGTCTCGGAAATATGTGTTGATTAGGGCATATCAATAATTTAGCTGATATCGAGCAATTTGTTTTTCAGCCTTTGAGCAGACACCAGGAGTCTCGGCATAGTATGAGCTCAATGAGGGGCAACCCGTCTTCATCAGTTGATTTCACTCCAGGGTTCCTAAAAGCTATGCAGAGGGAAGGTTTCGGTGCCCAAGTGAGTGTTTTGTAGATTTTAAATCCTATTTGCACTATATTGGAAATGCTTAACACCACAACAACAAAAACATTTTTAAGAAGAACCTGATAATGCAGTGCAGTATTGGCTATGTAAACAATACTCAAAAGTATCTTATGAAAAAATATAACATTGACTTTAGTGTATTTTAGTCTGGAAGCTGTAGGTCTCGGAAATACGTGTTAATTACAGCACAAATTTAGCTAATATTGTGTCTTTTGTTTTTCAGCCTTTGAACAGACACCAGGAGTTTCGGCATAGTATGAACTCTCTGGGGGGCAGAACATCTTCACCAGTTGATTATACTCCAGGGTTCTTCATACCTAAGCAGAGTGAAGGTCCTGATGCCAAAGTGAGTGTTTTGAAGATTTTAAATCCTATTTGCACAATGTTGGAATGTTTAGTACCATGAAAAAAATGCTTTTTGGAAGAACCTGATGATGCAATGCAGTATTTACTAAGACAAATAATACTCACCAGTATTTTATGAAAAAATATAACATTAACTTTTGTGTATTTTAGTGTTAATTAGGGCATATAAATGTAGCTGATATCTTGGTATCTTTTTTATTTTCCAGCTTTTGAACAGGCACCAGGGCTCATGGCATAGTATAAATTCACAATGGGTCTGCCCATTTTCAGGAATTGATATCGCTCCAGGGTTCTTCAAACCTATACAGAGTGGAGGTTCTGGTGCCCAAGTGAGTGTTTTTTTAGATTTTAAATCCTATTTGTACAATATAGGAAATGCGTAATACCATGAAAAAAATGAAGTTTTTAGGAAGCTCTATGAGTGGTGGAAGACTTTCACAATATCAATTTTTGTTTTGAAAATATGAAGGAGCCACTTATATTTCTGGGATCCGCTGACATGATAAGAAATGTGCGAAAAGACAAATACAATAACATAAGAAACTTTATTTTATTGCTGCATTTTCAACCAACCCATTAAAATTGGCCCTGAGAGGATCCGAGAAGATAAAGATCAAAAATGTCTGGCCTGTATTGTAAAAATCATCAGCAGACAATGTTGATTACGTGAGTTTTATATTAGTCATATTTTTTTATTTCAGAGTCATTGGGTGTCTCAAAAGGCACACAACAAACCAAACAAAAACAAAAAATTAAAGAGCAAAGACTTTTCCAGTAGTGATGCAGCAAATGCCTGGGACTAAAATTGGATGAACATAATATTGATGATACTTGTGCATTATGTATATTTTTGTTTATATATACTGTTGTTTATATGTATGGTCCTTGTATAAAATATTAAATGTACTACAGCTGTATTTGAATTTGATATATGTAAATATATAAAATGTGAATTTTGTCAGTAAATCCGATTTATTTCTGGAATGTACTTAGTCCAGTGGAATTCCAGAAAAGTGTGTTTTGTTGTATGAATGATGTTTTATTGTGGATTCTGGTACTATGGCTTGTCAGAAGCAGGAATCAGGCATGTTTAATGGGCCAAAAGCAAAATGGCCACCGGGCAACTAATAAATGCCACATAACTTCCTTATTATTGGTGCTAGAAAGTTGATGTCCAAACCTATGTTTTTTGGGTCAGGGAAGTCATTTATGCCAATAAAGGTATCATTGCAACTTCCCTAATGCATGATATTGCCTGGATGACTAATATTCATGATAAATGATGCATGTATAACAATGGTGGTTCACTAATGTTGATATCTATTAGTCCAAACAGATATATTGAATTGATTTATTGAATAAAGCTACTCTTCCCAAAGGTTTTAATGACATGCCGCTTTAGGGAAGAGTATACAGTTACAAATTTAATGTAATAAAAGGAAATTTGCGTAAGAGTAGAAGATTATGACAAGTAATTTTGATTTGTAGGCCTATTAAATTGGCATGAGTAACAATTTGGAATATTGCAATCATCAATATAAGCCTCAACTGTCTTCTTTTTCACATATAATTTAAAACCGTGGAAGCTATGTGTGTTTATTTTTTCTTTAAAAATAATTGGCATATTGTTTAACGTTTTAGGACAGGTATAGGATATACTGTGTCTGGCAAATTCATGTCTCACAGCGGGTAGCTTTATATTGTTGATATGTCTAGTTACATATCTGTGGGTTTTATTTTCTAGATTTTTTTTCATTTCATTGGTGAAGTAATGAGGTAGCAATGAGTTTTCAAATTTAAAGCAAAATTTATAGTCCTGCAGTGCACATAGATCTTTAATTTTTAACATATTTAATTTTCGAAAAAGCTCAGTGGTATGGGCTCTGTAATGGCTCTTTGTGATGATACGCACGGCTCTTTTCTGGAGAGATGTTAATTTCTTAGATTTCCAGCCCCATATCATTAATCCATAATTCAGATGGGGAAGTATTAAGGCATTGTATATATTAAGAAGTGCGTTCAAAGGAAGTTGTTGTTTTATCTTTGTCATGATTCCCAGGGTTCTAGATATTTTCTTGGATATAGCTTCAATGTGATGAGTCCATTTCAAATGTTTATCTATAACTATACCCAAAAAGTTAAATCTATCAACAAATTCTATCTTTATGCTATTATGAATAATTCTGGATGCTGTATTTTCTTTTGTGGTGTATGGAATAGTATTGCTTTTGTTTTTTGTACATTTAAAGAGAGTTTGTTTACTTTTAACCAGTCAGATATTGATTGTAATTCATTATTCAATATTTCAGGATCGTTTGTAAAGTCCGAATTTATATTTGTGAAAAGTGTAGTGTCATCTGCATACAGTAAAGGTTAAAATTTTTGAGTTGCGTTAACTATGTCGTTTACATAGATAATGAAAAGCAAGGGCCCAAGTATGGAGCCCTGCGGTATGCCGCATTTAATTATCGAATGATTAGAAGAGATATCGCCATAATTTACATAGTGATTCCTGTTATTTAAATAGCTTGTTAGTAGATCTAGGGATTTGTCTCTAATGCCATAGTGTTTTAGTTTTTTTAACAATATGGTATGATCTAATGTGTCAAAAGCCTTTGAAAGATCCATGTATATATTTATAGGCTGTTTGTTTTTATCCATATCTAAAATAATTCTATCCAGCAGTTCAAGAGTTGCAAATTCTGTTGAGTCTAAGGTACGAAATACATATTGGCTGGTATAAAATTATTTTGAAGTAGTAAAGTATTGATAGATTTGGTCATGTATTATTCTCTCAAAGACCTTCGACACACTAGGCAAAATAGAAATTGAACGATAATTTTCAAAGCAATGATTGTCATTCTTTTTGTGAATGGGTATTACCTTTGCTATCTTTAGTATATCTGGAAAGATACCCTGTTCAAATATCATATTCATAAATTTTGATAATATACTAGCAATTTCATATTTTATGTATTTAAGTATTTTATTGCTTATGTTGTCTGCACCTTTGCTGGCTTTAGGTTTTAGGCTTTCTATTGTTTTAATAACAGTTTCAATGGTAACTGATCTAAATTTAAAATGATCTTGAACAGGATTCTGCAAATAATCTTCATAGCATATATTTTTGGGGAAATCTATTTTAGAAGCAAGTGTCGGACCTACATCTGTAAAGTATTTGTTAAATTCATCTGCAATAACTTGAGGGTTATCAAGACGTTTGCCATTGTATGAAATAACTAGGAAAAGCTTGTTTCACTTTATTCTTATTTAAGATTTCATTTATTGTTGACCAGGTGTTCCTCATATCAGATTTAAATCTTTGAAATTGATTCTGGAAGTAAAAAATCTTGGCTTGACAGAGAGTATTTTTTAATATCCTGTTATAGGTTTTGAAGTTAGTGAGATATCCTAAGTATTGATTATCATTTATACTTGTAGATTTAAGTTTGGCATATAATTCAGTTAGGTCATTTGAAATTTTGACAAAAAAATTATCTATTAGTGTGCCTGTTTTCTGTGTTAATCGAGTTGGTAGTGTAATTTTAGGTATATATCCATGTGAAATAATACACTCCAGGAAGTCATTGACCGAGTTATTTTCTTTATACTTTAACAAGTTGATGTTGAAATCTCCTGTAAAAATTACGTTGTTTTGGTTTCTGAATTTCTGAAAGAGACTAATCATTTCAGATTTGAAGGTCATGATATTTTCAGTAGTTTGTATCGGGGGACGATATACATTACAAATAAATATTTTCTTATTGTTGGTTACAAGAGCACTTTCTTCAAAAATTTCAATAACTTGACCATCCCATATATCAGAGCTCATACCATGGTCTATTTTTTTAAAATTAAAATTTTCATGCAAGTAAATTGCCACTCCTCCATGTGCACTGCAAGACTTACCCACAGAAATCAAGTTGTATCCGTCAAGTTGTAATAAAGAAAGATCACTATTCGCTGTGAGCCACGTTTCCTGCAAACATACTGCACCAATTTTGTAATTATTACAGCTTTCCAGGTATGTTCTTAAATATTCAAATTTGGCATGTAAAGATTGGCAGTTGAGACTTAAAATGATGAAAGCGTCTCGCTTAGAATCTAATAAACTGCAAAATTCATCAGTGTGATAATATGGTGAATTTTGGAAAGGTCGAGGTTCATTTTCAGTTTCATTATCAAAATTAATGTCATTATCTTCTAGCAATTTAACTAGTGATAAATCTTCATTTAGTGTGATATGTGTATTATTGTTTAAGTTATTATTTAAATTAGTTTTGTTCCTCATTTTGAAGTTCTTGTATTTTCTGTCTGGTGATCCTCTTTGTTATATTCTCTTCCATCATAACCCTGTTCAATCTGACATTGACAGTGGAATCACTTGTTGATGCTTGTGGCTCTTGAGTCTGTTGTGGTGTTGTGATGGGCAATTTTTTAATGCTTTTTTCAATCTGTTTGAAGCCGCACTCTGTTTGTTCTGTGTTGTTTTTCAGCTTTGAAAGAATGGGGGCATGTATTGGTTGTGTTTGTGATGTTGTTGTGTCTATATTGATGTTTGTGTTTGTTAAAAGAAGTGGGTTGCCTTCTTTTAGCTCCTCTTGATCCTGGGTATAAGTTTTCCTAAATAAAATTTGTCCCTCTTTGGTCCATGTTGAGTGGATGATGTTGGCTTTTTTGAGTCGTCGGGCTTTGTAAAAAAGCCTTGATTCAGCAGGTGTTAGGTCTTCTGATATGTATATTTGTTCGTTTTTTAATACTTGCAATCTTTGACTGTATATGAGTTGAGCTTCCCAGCATGATTTCATTGTAATCAGGTATCGTGGTGGCGCTGCTGTAGGCAGTGTTGGTGCACCAAAATGTGTAGGTGATTTTGTCAGTGTTATTTGGCTTCTCAGTTCTGTCAATTCTGTGTGTTTATCCACTTCAGTGGATAATGTTTGTATGGTGTCATGTAGTTTTTTATTTTCTTCTTGGTGTTTTTCAATTTTTTCTAGTACTTGGTCAATTCGAGAGGTCACTGACTCCTTCAATTCACTTATTAGTACTGTCAAAAGTTGTACTAACATATCGTTGCCAGCCATATGGCGTCCTTAGCAACGGGCCAGGCCCGTCACTTTAACTGAAAACTCGGTATTTCTCAGTATTTTTGCTGTCTTGCATTGAAAATTTTCTCTGTGATAAACAGTTGTAGTTTGACAATTTTCGTGTTACCTTATTCTGCTATGACAGTTTGATTGAATATATGGAGACTGTCGTGTGAACAGTTGATGTTGCTTGTTCTGTGCCTCGTTTTCATATATATATGACAACATGACCAGCCGTAGTTGACAGACTCCTCAGTGCCTGAAAAGTTCTTCTCTTGATTGTATAAACTGTGGTGCAGGTACAGGAAAAACTGTTAGAAAGTGTATAATCAGAATTGTTGACATGTTGAATGATAAATTCAACAAAGTTAATTTCACAAGCCTTGTGTATCAACATAATCAGATCATCAAAACATTCTTATACATGAAAATCCAGGAATAAATAAGGTAATATTTTCATCAAAAAAGATTTAGAAAAAAAACACTTGCTGATCAAGTACAACTAACGTCATCTTCTAAGAACACTCTGCTACCAGCATCTTCATAGAGAGTTATCAGTAATGAGTTCAAATAGCAGATGTGATTGACCCATGATGTTTGAAATGATTCTTTGCCTGATGAAGTATATTTTTGAGCTAATTGTGTAGTATCATTTGCTTGCAGTTTTGAGCTTGGCAGTAACAAGATTATACAAGCAACTGCAACATATCCACAAGAAATGTACCATAACTATAGTGCACAATCATACTGTTGGATCATTGATGGAGTTGCACATATATTCACCTTCTGCAGCAAACAACTCAGCAATTAGACTTTGTTAGCTGGAGATAGTTTTTGTACCCCCCATCAGGATACTAAGATTGGGTTCTTTGAATATGAGGTTTGTTGCAGGCCTACTAAACTTAATAACCCACTGAAAGGAATTCTATGGTGTTTTCTAACAGTTTTTCCAGTACCTGCACCACAATTTATGCAATTGGGAGAAGCAATTTACTGTCAACGGTGTGTATCTGCCAGCTATGGCTGGTCATATTGTTATATATTCCTGTTTGTACAGAAATATATCAATAACGACCATCGTTAAGCATGCATTTATTAGTTGTCTGGTGGCCTTATTGTTTTTGGCCCATAAACATTTTTGCCATAGTACTAGAATCCACCATAAAACATCATCCATACCACGCAACACACTTCAGCACAAAAATCCCATTTTGAAACTGCACTATGCTGCATTGTATAGTAGACAATGGATAACTGGTCAGTGTGGTCTCTGTATCAACAATGGGGTACAGTACACTTGGGGTAGAAGTACAATATGGAGGTTTGAGATGAAAAGTACTCAGCTGAGAAGGAACAAAGGAAAGGCTAAATTTAAACTAGTGCATTGTATTTGAAACTGGGAGCATTGTACAAGAAGGAGAAAATAAGGAAACTTATCTTTCTGGGAATGAAAGGACTGACCACATAACAGAATAATTATCAGCCACTGGTAAGCAGACAAAAGAAATTTTAAGTCACTAGGAAAAGGGGATGTTCACTGCTGGGAAGAGCAGTCAGGCGTGGGAACGAGTTGCAGCTCAAGTGATTGGTCAGGCCCAAGAGGCAAAGGTAAAGATGGCCGACAAAATGATTTCTGATTGGATGTATGCAGTTCTTAAAATCCCAAAGTATGGAATGAGTAAAGGCAGAAAGACAGGCTAAGAGGATTGCGAATTGTGATTGCTCATCAACCCGGGGGCTGCGTCAATTGTTTGCGGACGTTGAAGCGACATCGCCCTACATAAATTGCACGGTGTGTGGCAGCACAGATGACGGAATTGGAGAGGTTCTTGAGTGTATTAGAGAGAAGGGTGGATGTGAATTGGGAGGCCCTAAAGAAACGCTTATCTGAGACCACAGTGGGATATGGCTGCAGGTTCTGGGAAGCGGCCGACCTGAGATACCATAAGAATAACCTTAATGAAGACCGACAGAGGATAATGCTTGGTGCTTGCTTGCAAGGGCTCCGAGATAGAGAATGGTGGAGAGAGTGATGAGAGGGGCCAGGCGGGACAGTTGTGTGGATGCCATGAAACCTGTGGCTCAGATGTAGGGCGATGAATATCACAATTTGAGTCAACATTATTATAAAATTATCACAAACAGATTTGATTGATTAATGCATTTGGCTAGTCATAATATGTAGCTGTCAATGCCAGGAGTGAGCGAAGCTATACGATATATATCATGATATATATATATATCCGATTTTTTAAAATATGTATTCACAAAGATATTTTCATCATTGATACAGTACATCTAACATACAATATGCATACAAAATACAATACATTATTTCCACAATAATAAAGTCAAATTATTAGATAACAATACTAAGAGGGTTAAGACAACAGTCTATACTACATGTTGTAACTAAATGTTTTACCGAGAATTTGTCCTAGTTGTGACTAGTAAAATAATAATAATTAAAAAATACAGACAAATGTATTGCTTGTGCTAGTGGTTAATTTGGCTACCCATGTACAGATTTTAAATGATAGTAGGAGCCCAGGGGGAAAGAAAAATGTCTTTGGACATTATAGCTTGAAATTGTTCAGGTGTTCTATATGAACATTAAATGTTACACTCTTGTGCTCTTTTAATTCGACTCCATGTAGTTTAAAAAAATTTCAAAATCAGACCATAAATAACAATTTAAGGGGCAAAAGAGGTCGGAGAATTGTAATGCATACCTTCAGTCGCCAGGGGCGCTGCGGTCGCCTTACACTGCCCCCTGGTGTGATTTAACGTCATCGCAACAATGTCGTTGGCGTGAGCGTGATCGATTCAAGATGATTTGTTATTCATATCTGGTGGGTTCCCCTTCTAAATAAACACTATTTCTAGGCACTGTTAGAATTTTAACAGTAAGAGACACAAGTTTTCTCCAAATGTCAAGCTAGATGTGTATTCGTTACGAAATTATGGACATTGCAGCTTTTGCACCGACGACGTTGTTATGACGTGATGACGTAGTCTCGTTCTGGACCATTGGGCAAAAAAAGATAATAGGTTGATCTTCCATAGGATTACAAGTATTTTTATAATTTTGGGACACTTCCGGTTCGGCATAACCACTGTGTAGCCTCTTTTTGGGACCTCTCTCTACGGGAAGTGAGCCTCGCTCATGGCCTTCAGCCGTGACGAGCTTCGCTCATATAATGTATTTTGCGTGAGATGTAGCTTATGAAAATTTTGTATTCATAATGTCATTTTAATTATGTAATTAGTTAGTCACAGTGAATTCGAAGCTGCTGAGTGAGACTTTGCATCTTACCTTATTCAGGATATGTGCCCATAACTTTGCTCCATAGTACCTTACTTTTTTTTTTGCCATATTTAATGGTGTTAAACTGCAGGATATTGAAAGTGTCATTCTCTCAGATTATAAATGTCTTCCCTTACATATTTGTGTGTATTGCCACTGATTTTGTTGCAGAGGGCTGAGGATAGATCCTTGTGGATCACCCTTAATTGTTGTTACCCATTCAGAAAATGTGTCCCCTATTTTCACTCATTGCAATCCTACTGTATTGAAGTTCTGATTCTGTCAGATGAGGGGTTGTTGCTCGCTTCCATGATGAGGCCCGGGCAGACCTAATGACCGCCGGAAGTCAGGCTGTGTCCCTTACAGTGTTATGGAATAAGGCAACACCAGAACCAGTTTGAGTCTTTCTTCACATCATGCAGCATCATCATACATCACAGACCACTCTTCTTCCTATCTGCTTTGATCCCTCTGCTATGATCCCTCTGCTAGCCTTGTCCCCTTCTCTCTCTGCCTTTACTCCTTCTCTCTTGGCCTTCCCCCTCTCTGGCTTGTTGTTTACTTGATCCTACTTGTACTAGCCGAATGTAACCAATTGTAGCAATTCTGTTCTATTAGAGGGTACATACTGCGTTGTAGCACCTAGTAACCTTCCTTCTACACAGCCCTGGGGCCCATTTACTGAACTAACTGCTTTGCTCAGGTCTAGGACTCTTTTACTGAACTAAACAATGTTTAAATATCCTCTTTAACTCCAATTTCTGATCTTATTTCCCAAAGAATACATTGAAAATATTGTAAACTTCAGCACAGTTCGTTATTATTAGTTGACTATCTTCCGTCATGGGTATGTTATCAGATTTTGTTTTGGAGAAGATTGATTTATTGTTTTCCGAAAATCCATGTTTTTTTGTGCCCATACAGCATTTTTCATTAAAAATGCTTCCAAATCTCTTTTTTTAGGCATGACAAAAAACAATTGTTTGGTTTTTAAATGAAATCTTTAATTCTTGATTAGGTGAACATGTTTGACAAGTTAAAAATCTTTGGTACATGCATTTTTGGCAGTAATGTTGACAATAGTCATAGTAGATAAAGTTGTATATATAATATTTATAGGCATTAGGTAATGTACATGTTTACATGAAAATAAAGATAAAATGCTTCTATAAACATGTAGTAGTAGCATGATTAAGATAAAAGTTTCTAACAAACATCTAAAAGTAGTACTAGTACTAAATTTGTAAAGATATGTACAGTTCGAAGGCAGAAGTCCATGCTGTGGCTAGAGATAGGACTCTCCTGTCAAAGTTCACAAGATTGAAATAAACGAAGGTGTCACCCAAGGAGAGTCACATCGTAGCAGGTGAGTCTACCCAGAAGCCTGGAGTAGGGATGGTTTTGCAGGATGGTGTAGGATGACATATGGGCCTAGCGTGGTTTCACATAATAGGAAAATTCTGCCAAAACTGTTTCGACTTGTGCTTTGATACAGTTTTGGGGATACAGCACCAGTATAGGCAGAAATGTTGTCTAAATTGTCCATAAGCCAATGCGTCCAAATTGAAACAAGCGACAACAAAATTGAATGGTGCTTTTTGGGAAGAATCAGGGCTTGTTTTAATTTCAGTTCTGATATTTTTCTCTCTAAATTAATTAAAGAAGCTATGTTAGGACTGATTGACACATCTAACAGCTATAAAAATCTTTTTTCGGGTTATGAAATGATTGAGGTGGCGTGCCTGTCACTTTACTGATGAGCATTCTGGTAATAGATCATTTCTATAGCTTTTTTACCAAAGCTTTACCGTATATGTGTTGCATCAAATTTGATTTCATAAAGGCTTAAGAAAGTTTTATATGTTGATCTCTTGCGCATTTTAATACATGAAATGACTTATTTGTTATTTCAAACTCAAAAAATCTCTAATGATCATGTACGTGCAAACACGACACTACGTCATGAGGAAAACAAAAAAGGAATGCAACTGATTCACAACTATAAAATTATATATATTGCATTTTCAAGTATGTAGATATGTGTTGGTGTGATAATTAAACACATCTGGATTGTCAGATTATATATGAGGAATGGCCTGTGACGTCATTGGCACCTATTTGTTCCTCTGTTGATATTTTTTAGGACGGGGTGACCATTGCTGCGATTTTGTCTTAAACTTCTTGGTTTTTCAGGTGAAGTAGGTCAGATCTTTCTTACCAGTTGTTATGCACAATTATTGAGAAATATATTGCCTACATTTATGACTGAACAGATTGTGCCTGAAAATTTTCATTGTTTTGACTCTTGCTTGTTCCCAAAACTGAGTGTTTGAAAATGCCTTATGGGCTGAAAAAACCTATGGTTTAGAATCAGTCTATACAGCTTTAATAAAGAGATAGATCGATCGGTCTAAACTGGGCCTACCCAGATGCCTGGAGTAGGTGCCTACCCAGAAGCCTGGAGCAAGCGGTTTAGGGGGGAGCTGGACATGGTCGGTACCAATGTACTGATTAAATCCTGAACTTTTCTGGGCTATGGTGGTCCTGGGTGAGTTTGGTGGTGAGGCCATTACAGAATGAGTAAGTATTATAATGATCAGGTACGAGGGTCGCTCAAACTAGGGTAAATTAAAAGAAAGCACTAAAGGTAGTGGGTGTGCTCGGGGATCGGTTATGGTCGATGAAGAAAGGGCCAGAAGTGGGAGGGCAAATTTGGATGTAGAGTCGGAGGGCAGGGACTGGGCTACGGAGAGGGTTGTGGTCAGGTTGAATTGTGAGTGATGGGGTGGAATGAGCACTGTGTTTATAGGAATGAAAATTGACAGTAATGCCAATAGTAGTATCAGTAGGTTGATCTAACTGCAGAGTGTGATGACTCATTGAAGCAACGACAGCCTCATCCACACAAAGACAGGCATGGTAGGAAAGGTGGGAAAAAGCTGACCTAGAGAACTGGGATGTTGTGAAGGAGTTGGTATAGAATGTCTCGAGTAATGGGTCGGAGCCGCGGGCCAAGATGCATCACAAATAATGCAATGGAATTGGGACTAGCTGGGAGAGTGCTATCTCTCAGGGTGGTAGACTGAAAGGCAACAAAGGAATCCCAATCATGCGGGTACATCCTAGCAGTGGTCGGTTTGATGGAAGCAGTTAAAGTAGATTGGTGTTGAAGGATTTGGGCCTGAGGTATAGAGGTATGTGGTGACATGTCATATTGCTGCAAAAGGGCTGGTGTGGCAACCTGGCAAGAGAGAGAATCACAAAGTGAATTGGAATCACACGGAACAAGTAGGCATTGTTATGTAATGTTGTATTCTTAAAGGAGCAGGACTAATTGACAAATAATTTGCATTATGATACCAGCGGCAATGATGCTGGTAGCGTACTGGAGTTGACCAATCAGAGAGAGTAGGTGTCTAAAAGTTATGATGGGGTGGCTGAGGACTTTAGAGTTAGAAACCAGCTTATCTGTCAACCGGGACTGCATTGCTACGGTGTTGAGTTGTATTCCTAAAGCCCCTTTCACACATAGCCGGTTTTGCCGTAGTGAACCCGTAGTATTACATAACGGTGACGCAACAGGCTTCCCGGCTCCAACCCGACGGCTACCCGTGGATACCCGATCAGAAAACGGACGTGTGCGAGAGCACCACTGGTTACCTCCGCCAACCTAGCTGCCTTCTCAGACAAATAACTCGCTTAATATTTGGTCTATTTTCGATCCAAAAACACGTATGGAATCAGTATGAACTATACTACAATTTAGTCTTATTTGACGGACTTATATTAAGGGAGCAGCAGCTTTTTAAAGTATATACAACACCCCTCCCTGCCTACGCTAATGCTGACGCTGGTAGCAGTCGGCGAGTCACCCGTGGAACTCGGCGGATTACTCCTACTACCCATTGGCTTACTCCTAGGACCCGTAGAACCCATCGAGTGACCCATAGAACCCGCCGAGTGACCCTTAGAACCCACCGAGTGACCCGCCGAGTGACCCACCGAGTGACCCGCCGTAGAACCTGCCGAGTGACCCGTAGAACCCGCCGAGTGACTCTTAGAACCCTTTTTGCCGCCAGAATCCGTCGCCAACCCGGCAAAAAAAGCAATTGCATATCCGTTATGTAATACTACGGGTTCACTACAGCAAAACCGGCTATGTGTGAAAGAGGCTTAAGAATGTAAAAGTTGTGGCCATCCTGCAGCCTTATGGGGTGCTAGGGGGATGTTAAGTTTGCCACAAAGTCTGTTGAATATGGTCAAATCATGGAAGGTTCTATCTTTGGTGGGCTGAACAAAGAGGAAGTCGTCAAGAACTTTGACAGTGGATGTTCAACAATATTTAGTGCTGAGAATCCACAGTAGGGCATCAGATAAGGATATGGACTCAAAAATATGGCAGGAAGTGGCAGCACCCATAGGAAGGATTTTGTCATAGATATATTGGCTCTGGAAGGAGAAGCCAAGGAGGTGGTGCTGTGAGGGATAGACTGGTACTAAGCAAAAGGCATCAGTCATGTCAGTTTTGGCAAGAAATGGTGCAGGCCATGGAGGTGGAAGAGGTCTATGGCGTCTTCGAGGGTTTGGTACTTGACTGTACCAGCAGATTGCAGAATTTTGTGGTTCAGTTTTCGTCATAAGGGTAACATAGATTATGAAGAAGACGAAATTGCCGCGTTGTTTGGGATGGAGTGCCAAAGGGAGCACTTGAAGTTAGGGAAAGACTGGACGTGCTTAGAGTTGTTGTTGTTGCAGCGGAGGAAGCTGGGAAGAGGACTGGTTGACAAGTGGTCCAAGGGTCCTTGGTACAGGCCTGATCCAACTGGTAATGGACGTTTTAGTAGGTCCAATCCTCCTGGTTCTGCATCAAGTATTTGACACTCTTGACAGGTGAGGAGGTCTACAACTTCAGATGGGTGGCGCTGCACATAAACTGCCATAAAGATATCCATGGCGGGGCTCCATTCGGTCTCCGTGAGCTGCTGCTTCTTCTTAGGGGCGAAGCTGAGCTGCAGCGTGTCAGTGATAGAGAGGGCATAGGCTGGAGCATCATTCGGATAGATGTATTTGTGGTCCCAGATCTTCTGGGTGTGGGTGGGATTGGAAGCTGAAGAGGTTGAAGGTGCAGGCGTTCGGACATAGTGGGGTTGGATGGACTGAATGGTGGCTTGAAGCGAGGATATGCTAGCCAGGAAACTTCTTGCTGTTGAGCCATCATTTGCTGCATGTTGGCTGCAATGGTAGCCAGCTGGTTGTCGACCGTAGGTGGTGGTACGGGTTGAGGCGATGAAGCCTGCTGGTCATGGTCCGAGCCAGACACAGGGGAACGAAGGCGAGCTGGTGGCTGCCGATTATGTCTGGGGCGCCCCCTGGGGACCGTACTTTTGGCATCCTGAAAGATAGGGAGACGAAGCAGCAGTAAGAGTGTTAGCATGGTGGAGTGAGGTGAAGTCATGAATATGAAAGTTGTAGGTGAGACAATGACTTGGGACACCTGAAAAATTGAAAAGAAAGTTGGGCTTGAGTGGGAGGCAGGGACAGGCCTGACCCAAATGTTGCTCCATGACTGACACGCTAGTGAGGCTGGATTGGAGATGACTGACACAATGTGAGACAGAGAAGGATATTAGTATGTACAATAATAAATGAAGAGGAATGACTGACACTGATGTGAGGCAGTGTAGTGAATGACTGACACAAAATGAGGCAGTTGGTATTAGGTTTTAGGCAGAACCTGGAAAATGGTCTGTGCAGTGACATATATAATCTGCGGCCAGTAAGTTTGTTTGGGTGAAGGCTGTCTCGGGACCAAGAGGTATGGTGTGTAGACCAGAAACCCTGCTGGACATGATAGGTAATGGCAGGCTCCCCGTCACACATAGTTCTGAGATAGTGGTTGATTCTATGGGACAGTTGAGCAGATTGAGAAGGAGTGAGCTGGCGAAGGGTTGCATGGCGCGTGATAATGGAACAGATGGCTTCTTGAGAAATGTGGCATTGGTCGACCAGCTGGTTTGCCAATTCAAACAAAGTAATGCAATATGCAGATGATCAGCGCCAGAGACAATATGAATGGGGTTGGGTCGGTTGGACTAGGGTGATGGGGAGAGCAAAATTTGAGCCTGTGTCAAGGGCACCACGCTCCCCATGCAAATGTAAGTTGCTTAAGCCCCGTTCCCACATAGCCGAGTTACTCGTAGTCAACTCGTAGTATTACGTAACACGCCTCTCGGGCCCAACTCTTACTAAACTCGGCGATTACTCCTCGCACTCGAGAGATGCTCGGCGAGTAACTCCTGAGTCTCGTAGCGAACTCGTGAGATTTGGAGCTGAGTTTGCCGAGTCTCCCGAGTATGCCGTGCTGCACGGCACACTCGGCGAATTATCCAGGAGTCCAAAAACTCGGCCATGACTCGCCGAGTTACTCCTCGAACTCGCCGAGTTACTCCTCGAACTCGCCGAGTTACTCCTCGAACTCGCCGAGTTACTCCTCGAACTCGGCGAGTTACTCGGCGCTATTTTCGCTCGTATTACACTCGGGGGGGATGTTCAGGAGTGCGAGGAGTAACTCGGCGAGTTGTAGGAGTAACTCACCGAGTTGTAGGAGTAACTCGCCGAGTAACTCGTCGAGTTCTACCTTTAGTACATGCATCATCAGCGTAGGGGGTCGTATATAATATAAAAGGCCGCTGCTCCTCTAATATCAGTCCGATTTTCGTCAAATAAAGATTGTTTTGTAGTATAATTCATAGTGATTCCATACGTATTTTCGGATTTAAAAAAACCCGAATATTAAGCGAGATATTTGTCTGAGAAGGCAGTTGTCTTGCGGTGGCTGCTGCTCCATTTATATTAATCCGATTTTCGTCAAATCAGGACTGAATTGTAGTATAAATCATACTGATTCCATACGCGTTTTCGGATTGAAAATAGACCAAATATTAAGCGAGATATTCGTCTGAGAAGGCAGCTAAGTTGGCGGAGGCAAACAGTGGTGCTCTCGCAGACGTCCGCGCCTGGACTGTATCAATGCAGGTAAGGCTGAGCGCTACTTTAAAAGGCTGCTGCTCCCCTAATATTAGTCCGATTTTCGTCAAATAAATATTGAATTATAGTCGAGTTCATACTTATTCCACACAGATTTTCAGATTGAAAATAGACCAAATATTAAGCGAGATATTTGTCTGAGAAGGCAGGTAGTCTGGCGGCGGCAAGGTGCTCTGTGTATGGCCCTGACATGAATGGTGTGGTCAATATTTTTGACCATTTTATATACATTGTTTGGATGAGCTTTATTGCAATTCATTTCTACTCATTCTGCCAACTGCCATGACTGTTATGTCAATTGCTATTAGCATTTTGAATGATACAAAGAATGGGTGTAGAGCATACAGCAAATTCAATACATGTGTCAATTGCCTAATTGCCTAAATTGGGGTTCTTTGACCTGTCATTTCATGGTTTGTTCAAAGATGACACAGTAATTGCTATTAGCATTTTGAATGATACAAAGAATTCGTGTAGAGCATACAGCAAATTCAATACATGTGTCAATTGCCTAATTGCCTAAATTGGGGTTCTTTGACCTGTCATTTCATGGTTTGTTCAAAGATGACACAGTAATATGACATTGTCTTGATTGTCATTCACAATTACAAAAATATGTAATTGCTTTCATTAATTAAAAGCAATATATTTAATTGTAATTACCAGGCAATGATTATATTTGTATAACTTTCTTATCTTTTTGTGTTAATTTGAATCTTATTGTGATATTATGATCAGTATAAATTTGTGTATATTTTGTAAAATTTAAATCTAATATTGATATTGTAATTAGTATTTGTGATTTGATCTGTGATTTTATTTGCTATATTTAATTTACTTATACTGGTGCTCCCTGAAGCGTCCGCGCCCAGACTGTATTAATGCAGAAAGCTGAGCGCTTCTTTAAAAAGCTACTGCTCCCTTAATATTAGTCCGATTTTCGTCAAATAAAGATTGTTTTGTAGTATAATTCATAGTGACTCCATAGGTTTTTTCGGATCGAAAATAGACCAAATATTAAGCGAGATATTCATCTGAGAATGCAGGTAGGCTGGCGTCGGCCTATCATTCGATGGGTGACTCGTCGCTGTCGTAGACACCTTGCTTCACCCGGCGAGTTACTCCTGGTACTCGGCGAGTTACTCCTGGTACTCGGCGAGTTACTCCTGGTACTCGGCGAGTTACTCCTGGTACTCGGCGAGTCACTCCTGGTACTCGGCGAGTCGCTCGCTGAACCCGCCGAGTAACTCGGCGAGTAATTCGGCGAGTAACTCGGCGAGTCACTCCTGGTCATTTTTTCCGCAAAAATTCGTCGCCAACTCCTCGAATTTTGGGTGTTACGTAATTTTTGTTATTACTACGAGTTGACTACGAGTAACTCGGCTATGTGGGAACGGGGCTTTAGAGTATTGCTGAGTCTAAAGAGCATGCAATCTGGCGGGTAGTGGTGGATTAGGTAGTGGACAGATGGAAAAAGTGTGTCATGTATGAAACTGTGACCAATAACAATGGCAGTGGGCCCGCAGTAGAATGCTAGAATAGGGAACTGCTATCACTTGCGCACTGTATGCCTGAGTGTAAAGTGCTGAAAATCTAAAAATTTACACTGGGAACGCAAGTCAAGGCACTCGTAATGTGACAGGAGAGTCGAGAGCACAGGAAAGCAAACAGTTCAAATAGAGATAATGGCGTCCTCTTTTCAGTTGGTGTCACGTGACTGAAGGCTTGGTTTACAAATAAACAAAACATAACATAGTTTTTTATTTATATTTTAAACATCTTCAAGCTCATACATGGGGTGACCTTGTGGGCACCAGCATTAACTGCCAAAACAGGGTCTCCCGGCTATATTTTTTATGACAATAATTATTGATGTACTAAATTAATGTCAAATAGATTTATTGTCAGTCTGTGTGTCTGTCATATCCATGATGCTTACTGTACTTTAACAAACACCCCAGGAAGTGTAGTAGCACAATTCTGAAATTAGAATTATATAATTATTATTGTTACAATAATGAAATTTACTTTATGAATGTTCAATTATTGATGATGCCATCTTGTATTGTACTGTGTATTGCTGATGTCATGCATTGTGCTTTTATTTCCGGGTCCTAGTAATGACATTTACAGTTTACGAAATCACCTACGAGATGACATTACACTACTTACATGATCCTAACAAAAGATGAGCAATTATTATTACAAACTATCGCAGATTACACTAGTGTGGACTACAGCCACTTTTCTAACTGTTAAGTTAATTTCATACATAAATAATTTGTTCTGATAATGCTTTTCGCAATCACATTAATGATGCCGTCACATAGGTGATGTCGCCAACTGTATTCTCTGTCTGTCTATCAAATTTGAAACAATTTTCTGCAGATTCAATACTATTATTATGTTTTGGTAACTGTATTGGAAATAGAAAATACAGCCTATAAGTCACCACTAGTTGGCCCAATTCCCTCTTTAGCAAACCAGGACCAAGATATTAGCTGTACTATACAATTAATGCCATTGCGTTTCATATATTCTCATTGTTTCCATTAAGGTACATCTACACAGATGAAGCCGCTGTTACCAATTCCAACGTATTTGAACTTTTACTTGCTGCTGCTGAATTTTCACTTAACCATTTGGAGCAAATGTGTGTGGATCATTTGGGTAGGATTTTGTCTCATGGAAGTTTGGGAGAATTGTCCAAACAGGCATCACTTTTCAACTCAAAGGAGCTACTTAATACATGCATTCAATATTTTGGCAACAATACCCAAAGAATCATTGAATCAAACGATTTTCTCACTTACTCTGAAGAAGTCCTCAGTACGCTGTGTGGCAGTGATCAAATTGATTGTCTGGAGGTTACTCTTTTCTCATCTTGTGTGAAATGGGCAGAGAATCAATGCAAATCTCTTAATCTTCAAAGCTCACCGGAGAACTTGAGGAAAGCATTTGGCAATGCTTTGCAAAATATCAGATTTTCAACCATGAAAATGGAAGATTTCCTTGGATCCGTTGTGAAAACCAATATACTCACTACTACTGAAGTTGGTCAAGTTATCATTGATAGTCAGGCCAGTAAAGGTGTTCAGTCACCAATGTACAGAACTGTTTTGAAGGTTAGTGCACATTTATGTAGTTAAATTCTCAAGGAAATTTCAGTCAAGGACCATTGGTGGCTGTATGTATGTGTGTATGTATGTATCTATCTATGTATCTATGTATCTATGTAGCTATGTATCTATGTATGTTTGTATGTATGTAAGTATATAAGGATGTAGGTATGTATGTATGTATGTATGTATGTATGTATGTATCTATCTATCTCTCTATCTCTCTATCTATGTATCTATGTATCGATGTATCTATGCATGTATGTATGTATGTATCTATGTATCTATGTATCTATCAATCTATCTATCTATTGCCCTGTCTCTCTGTTTGTTATACTGTCTGTCTAGTTTTCTAACAGTCTCTGTGTCTGTCTTTAGGATGAAGCAAGCGCAAGCCAAGCTACACCAGCCAATCGCTACAATTTCATTCGGTGTACTGATTGTGACCTACAGCAGGTAACTGGAATATTGAGGTAAATTTCTGTTAATTGTAGGTGTTGTTGTTTTTTATCATGAGTATTATTAATACTATAATATATTTCTTTATGAAGGAACATTTGCAGAAATAATGTTATATTAATCTATTAATGGTAAAAATCTTTAGTCATGCAAACATATATTTATAACAATGGACTGTAAACTAAACAGCTGTATGGCCGGCAGGCTTCATCGCCCCAACCCGTACCACCACCTACGGTCGACAACAAGTTAAAAGTGGGACATAACTTAAAAAACTAATAATTTTTCTCTTTAAAGCTATCAAAGTATCAGAGGAACTCCAGTAGCTCTTCTTGTGACACAGAGAACTGTGAGGCCCGGCTACAGTAATTTCATTGAGATGGGCAAGTAAATTTGTATAACATATAGCAATGCCAGGAAAATGGATGATGAAGATGGACTTCTAACAAATATTTCTCTCACGCAAATGATTTTTATTGAAGACGATTTAATAATGAGTATGTTTGACAAGGCCCAAGCTAGAGTATATTTAGATCATAGACTAGGTGAACCTATTAATAGTATCTGTGGGGTACTACAAGGAGGCATTCCCAACCAAAAATTGTTTAATGAGTTCATGTCTGATCTCCCTAATTACCTAAATATTAATGATGCAATTGACATATATGGCACATCCTTCATAAATCTTCTATATGCAGATGACATAGACCTCATATCTGAATCAGCAACTGGTTGACAAAATATTTTTAACTCACTGTACAGTTTCTGCTCTAAATGGCATCCAATAGTTAACATAACTAAAACTAAAGTATTGAAAATAGGTACAAAAAGTAAAACAACATTGAAATATGAAGAAATGAGCATAGAAAATGTAGACACTTACAAATATCTTGGCCGCATCATGAATTTACATAAGTCTACCCACAATAAATGCCAAAATATTTATCTCCGCAGGCCAATAAAGCAATCTTACAAGGTAAAATAAATCAGCCTTAGGATATATTCCACCAGCACTAGCATTAATAATGTTTGACACTTACATCCTCCCTATACTTGAATACAACAACATTTTGATTGGCCACAAATAAAGAAATCCAAATATTAGAAAAAACGTATACTAGGAGTAAGAAAACAGACCCCAACAATAGGAGTATTTGCTGAAACTGGTACATTGAACTACTGGGCAAGGTTAGAAAAATTTCCAGATTATGAAATTCTAAATGATACAAGAAATATTACACACACAGGGCCAAGCTAATTATTATAACAAAGTAAAACACATCATTGACTACTCTAAAATCACAGACTGGTCAACAAAAGATCCAGAAAAATTGGTAAATGAGATGAGGTTAAAATTGCACAAAAAAGAGCAAAACAGAATCATAAATGCAATAAATGACTCCGAAGTAAACCCCAAACTAATGACTTATAAGATCTTTAAAAGCCAACTATAGTTTTGAAACCTACTTAAACCTTAACCTACCAAAAGAGACTTACAGTAACATAGCTAGGTTTAGAATTAGTTTGCATAACGTCAAGATAGAAAAACTTAGACATAAATCCCCTAAGTTACGACTAGAAGAAAAAATCTGTCAGAATTGTAATTACCAAGAAAGTATAGGATGAATTGCACTGCCTCTTAAAATGTATTGCCAATGATGTGCCAAGAATAGGGCTAAATAAAGAACTTCGTAAATATATTTCTGACTTCAATAATCTAACCCCAACTGAGCAGTTTCAAGCTATAATGTCCAGCAAAGAAGCAGGTGCAATTAAGAGCAAAACATAATCATAAATGCAATAAATGACTCCAAAGTAAACCCAACTCCCAAAAAAGAATTACAGTAACATAGCTAGGTTAATGTCCAGCAAAAAAGCAGGTATAATTAATGCTCTTGGCATATTTCTAAACCATGTCCTCTAAATTTATTTATTTTAATTTTTTTCTTCCCCTGGGCTTCACTTAATACTATTTTAAATCCATATATGGATAGCCAGATTGGTTACAACCACTAGCACAAGTGGTACATATTTGTCTGTCTTTTTAATTTTATCTTATTATTTGTCTGTGTTGTAAAATTGTATTTTATTAATAGTATTTTTACTAGTCACAACCGGGACCGACTTGCTGTAAAATACATAGTTACAACATTTAATATAGACTGTTAGCTTAACACTTTTAGTACTATTATCTTACTACTTTAAAAGTACTGTATTATTGTATATTATTTGTGTTTTTGACAAATGTATCAAAAATCATGATAATATCATGTCAATAAAGTTATATATATATATATATATATATGTATTAGTATTGTGGCAAGCCACTGTGTCTGAATAACCCCCCGCTGTAATGTGTAATCTGAAGCTTTGAGAGTTACACAGTGCCCTTAGTCGTTTAACATCTGATTAATTTCTACAGAAATAGTGGACAGAGGCCGGGATTGCTGTTTGTCTGTTGGATTGGTTCCTAGATATGGCCTTGGAATGCAACCTGGATGGAAAAATAGTTCAGTTGGATACCATGCTGATGATGGAGGGTGAGTTGTGAGCATTAGATGAACTAATTTTAGGTATAAGCCTTATTTGGCAGAGAGGTTTTAGATTTTGTGGTGTTGACAATACTGAATGATTTATATTTGTTAAATAGGAACTATAGGTTTATATGGCACAAAATGTCCATCTACTACATGGAAATGTTTGTTTATGTGTATTAATAGCAAAATTGTTCACGGCATTAGTAGTAATGTACATATTTGCCAATTCATGTTGACATCACAACCATTTACATATAAACCATTTATATATTTGTAGGCAATAAATGAGCACATTTAATTCTTTCTCATTTTCCATGTACTCAACTCAATACTAGTCTCCTTCATAAAATATATTTCTTGTTCTTGTAGAATTTACCTTCAGTCTGGATGGGCAACTAGCAAGTTAAACAAATGTACTGTTGGTGATCGTATGGGTGTTGGTGTGAAATTCCTCGTAGATGGTCAAACTACATTTTACTTCACCAGAAATGACATAAGGGTTAGATTTGTTATACTTTCCTTGTCTTTTATGAGACAATACATTATCTTATTTGTCAATGGGATTACAATTTGTTAGTGTAATTTTTATAATCATGGTAGCTTGTTTTAAAGTAAGAAAATATTTCAAACTGAATGTGGTGAGTCACATTTCACATTACTTGCTAGGGTCAGGTGTGAGCATTTCATGGTCAATTTGAATGTACAAAAAATATGCTTGATATTTCAACATGATGTGCATTGTACTTTAACTTCGATGATTAATGCAATAGAACAATGTATACTTTTTATGTGACATCGATTTTCGCAGCATCAGCTAAATGGCATAATAGTTAAGGCATCCACCAATTCCACATTGGCCAGCTCTGCTGAAATTCCCAGGATCTTGATTCGATCCCTGGCCTGGGCATTCTTCATGAGCTTCATTCCAGCTGTATGCATACCGCAGGAGACCTTAAATTGAAGGTTCCTTGTACATGGTGTCTGTTAGAGACCTGCGTAGGCACAAAAATTCTGCCCACTCCCGCCCTGCGCCCGCATGTCTGAGCATCACCCTCCTCTGCTGGCCCACAAACATATGCCCATTGGCTTTTAGCCTGCAAGACCTGAGCCTGCTAGAGCCCGCACTCAAAAATTGTCCATTTCCATTCTCCTCAATTACAATACCAAATTTTGCCAGACATCAGGATTGGCGTTGCTGAGACTGCTTAATTTTTACACTTCAGTAATCAATGAATTAGTAACTTGTTCAACGGAGTTAGCCATGTTGCTCATAGGTATGATCGTATATGTCAGTTACTGAAACGCTCTGATATAATAATGAATGGATTGCTTCATTAATGACCTGTGCAGGAAGGGTTTTTATTGCGGGCAAGTCTCTGCCTATGCCCACCCACAAAGCTTTACTGTCCTGCCCATGCCCGCACCGCAGCCATGATCTTATGCCTGCACCTGCCCTGCACTATCGCATACTCGGGTGCCTGCAGGCAGCCTGAAGGCGCAGGACTCTAGTGTCCATGCTGGGGCAGGTAAAATATAACATGAGTAAATATTTAATAACCTGGTGTGGACTCCTTATTATCACATAATGACGTCTGTCTCTGGCAGCTGGTCATATAAGCTGATTAAGCTTCAGACCCAGTAGCACTGACAAATGATGGTAGTATTTAAGGATTACAATTTGAATGTTTCATGTTCATCCACATATTAGGAGTCATTGACATTAAAATACAAGGTACTCCTTAAGTTTGATAATGGACACATTTAGCAAATGAAACATTAGTTTCCGTGAATCTCAGTATTACCAAGGTAAAACTAATAATGATAAATAAATGTAATAAAAGTAACATAACCATACTTATATAAAGCATTGAAAAATAATTAATGTGTAACTGAGTACTCTCTTAATTGCGATTATAAATTAATTAATACCTGATCAGTTGTAATTATCAAAAGTTATGTTTTTGAAATTGATAGTTTACTGTAATAAGCAGGATTGTCATGTCATTGTTTCTTTTTCCTGTCCACTTGATGAGTGTCAAAAATAAATTTTGTTAATGTGTGTCTTGTAAGCCCCTAGTGTGCTGGGTGGAAAACAGCACAAGTCATTGACAGAATAATCAATCAATAAATGTTTAGTACAAACATTTCTAACAGCATTATTAAATTATAACTGAACATGCTGATTGCTGTTATTGTTTTGTATATCTTTATTGTCAAATATGTTTAAATTAAATTGGAATGAATTGTGGGACAAAAGGTTAAGGCCAAGTTCAATCATCATATATGACAAACTATTTTTACAAACAAATTTGCCCAACAAATTAATTACTAATGGGGTAAACATGAGCCTTCCATGTTGCTTATGGAGCAATATCCTGCACTATTGACACTTGTCCTATACATCAGATGATTTCTGCTGCTGCTTCAAAGCTTGCCAACTTATGGATTAAACTTCCTCATTCATAGATACAGACTTTTTATGGTCACTCTCTTCATTTAGTCTTCTGTAAATAAGCAACTGATATATACAAGAAACAATATTTTAGAGTTAAATAAGACTAATAGCTAATTTCATGCTGGTTATATTAATTGCAGAATTTATTGAACTTGCATTTTGTGCTTAGTATTACCAATGTTAATAATCCATTTACACTTATCTGTATCTGACAGGTATATTTTGGCAGTCTGAATGGTTTGGAAAATGGCAGTTATCACTTGGCCATTGGAATGCATTCTGCTGGTGAAAAAGTACGACTTCTAGATTCTGACATGTGGCTTCCAGGAAACTAAGAAAATGTTGAGGTACACAATTTTACAGAAAAATATTCACTGGGGGGTTGACAAGTTAAAATATATTGCATGGACCACTTAATGTTTCACATAAAATGTACTAAATCCGCCACTGCATCTCCTAGAGCTTGCAGGCAGATAGGTCAGTTGTAACTCTATACAGGACATGATTGGTGTATCAACTCATCACAAAACTTTTGGAGGTAATAATTCACCATATTTTATTTATTTGCAAGCCACTTTGCAACTGGTATGTAATATAACACAACCTGTCCAAATTTGGATCAAAAAAGCTGGCTCAACAATAGTTACAAGATTATAGACCAAAACATGCCCTACACTCTAAGAAAAGAAGGTACAGTGAGGATCTTTAGAGCGCCCATGGATGCTGTGAACTACTCGGCAGGTTCTCCATGTATGCTGACATGATTTGTCTCCCAAAGCCCTTAAGAACTGACCACATATGCCATTGCTGATGGTGGTTCAAGGATCAGAATAAAGCAGTTCTATTTATAGTTTCTGTTAACTGGCCTGTGGTCAATGGGCTGTGACTCCATTCAAAGTAGTCAGCTCTCTGTGGCTAATTGGGTTACATACTGGCTTGTGAAGGTCATGGGCACAACCTGCATGTGTCCGACTCCATGGCTTCGTTACTTTATATTGGAGGAGTCTTTAGTAGCACTTGTTTGATTTTGAGGAGTACATACATAAAATTTAATCGAAAACCTAAACATCCTTTGATGTACCATGGTATATGGTTCTTTCCAAATACCTAGAGGTAGGTCCCATGTGGAACCTGGGGAAGATATAATTCAATTGAGCATGGTGTGAACCTCCAGTTGCTTTTTAGGGTTCAGTATTTGTGACGAGCCGAAAAACACAGTTGAGTTCTACATGGGACCATTTTTCTAAGAGTGTACACTAGAATGGAATTCATAGGAGTCTGCAGTTGCATGTGATCAGGAATTATTTGCAGCATTTTTCACGCCTGTAATTCATTTTTACCAGGAATTTGATTATTCAGAATTGAATTGAGCACTTTGTTGTCAAAACGAGATAAAGCTTCAACACTGGTCTAATTTGATTGAGATCAATCTTCCATGAAACAAACTATATGTATCACTGAAACAAAATCATACAATTTTTTTTCACTTTCAGAAATACCAGGAGTGAACTACCTTGGTAAAATTCCACCCAGATCTCTGAAGAAATTTGAATGTGCATGGCCACAATGTTGAATTTAGCAACATGTGTTTTTACATTATAACCTATGTATGCCATTACTTTTTTTCCATTGGTAATTGTTTTCATTAAAGCATCTATCTATACAATCTATATGTGTATTCAAATTATATTTTTCTATTTAATAATTAAGTGGTATGGCTAAAATTGTTAGCACTTAATTATGAATATTAAGGTCTCTTGCAGCATGACATACAGTTAGTTTCATAAAAGATGGTTGGCTCTAGATAGCTGTAGTGTGACATATTCCTAGCTGTAGCTATAACTGGCCAAAGCCAGCCACTTCTGTCCACTGCTAGCTTATATTCAACCTACACCTAAAAATATATAAAATATAAAATGTAAGAAAATGATCTAATATATCATAAATACTACACCATAAATATGTATGTGCAATAGACATGCATATTTTCAACAAGAAATGACAAATATGCTTAATTCTCAACTTTTTCACCCAGATGCTGCTGCAGGTACTTTGTTTTAGATGCAACAATGATCAGCCAGCTCATTTGACCTATGATACAATAGATCTATAACTGATATGGTCTGTCAAAATGCCAGGTATTATTACGAACACTTGGCTTACTGGGTGAAAATAATCAGGTCAAGGACCCAGGCGGGGCAGTCTTGCAGACTCTTTGATTTGATTGGTTGTTCAGTTATGAAGAACCCGTAGGGGGCCTCTTCACTTATTTTAATGTATTCAACCCAGAAAGGCTCATGCACAACTAACCTACGCAGGATTCACCTTAATTTTGGTTAAAATCCTTGGTTACAACTTCCAAAGTTTAAGATTTAGGCATAATTGAACTTGTAACTAAGGAGTATCACTGTAGTAAAACAAGGTAAACACATTTCTCATTCACTGAGCTATTTATAGAACACAAAGCCTACACTACAATAAAAAACTTGCAATCACAACCAGATTTGGTGGCCCAATGGATACAGTGCTTGCAATGCTGAGTGTGGTGACAGTGGTTCGAATCCAGCTGAGTGAATTTTTGTTTTTCTTTCATCAAAGTGACAGTCACATAATATTATATGACTGTTAATAATTTGTAAAGACAAGATATTTTTTCTACTATCCTGACTAGCGCGGTTTCACAACATAGGGAAATCCTGGCAAAACGGTTTAAACCTGCGCTTTCGTAAAGTTTAGGGAGTACTATAATAAGACCCAATGGTTATGTGGTATATTTTTATATTCCCCACGAGTGGACAGATTGGCCAGGATTCACGAGTGGCGTTAGCCACGAGTGAATTCTGAAGCCAATCTGTCCACGAGTGAGGGAATATAAAAATATACCACATATCCACTTGGGTCTTATTTATACCCCACAATTTTCACTTTTAGTTGAGCTGCCTGGCTATGCATTCATGTAGTATAGAAAAAATTCATGAATATCAATTTTTGCCATTGACCAATCAGAGCATTGCATAACTGTCAACAACGTCATCACCTCAAAACTTTCTGGGACATTTTGAGGTTAATAAAAAAATTTACGAATGATATTTACATACCAGTTGTTAAATATTTCTTGTCAGAATTGTTTTTTATACTAGATTTGGACAGAAAATGTTTTATTGTTCCGTATTTTTCGATTGTATTACCGAAGCGATGACGCTCCTGTGACGTTGCCCATAGCAACACAGCCACACAATGGCTTGCATCTGTGGACTGAACAGACCATTGACTTTCTGTTACGTTTTTTGGTCCTAGAATCGTTAATTCTTGTCCGATTTCAAAAATTCTAACCTTTTTAGAGAGCTGATAATTTTATCTTTTGAATAGTGTGACTCCGAATATTGTTTTAAAGCGGCGGCGTTAGTTTAAACGGCGAAGCGCTTAGCTGCAAAAAGTGATTTTTTGTCATTGGCCTGCCATACATAGAAGTATGTGGTATACATTTCCCATCCTTGTAAGGTAAGCCATGTAGTATACACATGTATACCACATAGGCTATACCACATGGCTTTTCTATGTGGTATACAACAGATTGTGGGGTATAGCTATAAATGGCACAGCATAAGAACTGCGATACAAAAGCGCAACTTAAAAAACTAAATTTGGTGAAGATCTGACCAGTAGAAGCCGAGAAAAGTTTGATTATAGTACATATTCAGGCCTTACAAAAGCGTGATTTTTTTATGTACAAATCGTCCACACACAATTACTCTAACATAAAAACAAACTTGACGGTTGTTGTTTTTTTAAGAAACGGACATTGTTTTCGTTATATTTTCTAGAATTGTTATAATAAAATAAATCCACTATATTAGTGCTACTTTATGTAACAGCTAAAAATCGTATATTTCAGGATATTTATTGTGTGCATGGTGGCGCACCTGTCACTTCACTGCTGTGCCCTCTGAGAATAGATAATCTCTATTGCTTTTTTACAAAAGCTTTACTGTATGTGTGTTGCATCAAATTCGATTTTACAACTTAAAGTAAGATATTTATATCTCTAACGATCACGCAAGTGCAACCAAAACGCTATGTCATGAGCAAGTGTGTGTGTGTGTGTGTGTGTGTGTGTGTGTGTGTGTGTGTGTAATTAGGGCTTTACGTCCTGTATTTCTGCACCAGTTGGGCTAATTAGGACAGGCAGGGACCATGGCAATGAGACGAAGGATGAAACAGCCATCCAACTTAGGCTCGGCCAGGAATCGAACCCAGGACCCAGTGGTTGGAAGCCCAGAGCGCTACCTCGGAGCTAGGCCCCACCCACGTCATGAGCAAGTAAAAATAAAAAGAAATGCTACCGATTCACAACTTTGAAAATGATAAATATAGTATTTTTCAAGGTATGTAGATTGTGTTGATGCTATAATTGATGTTTTAAACATTATGATAGTCAGATTGTTGTTCTGTGATGCAAAATGTTCTTAATTCTTGAGGAATGGCCTGTGACGTCATTCTCGTCGATTCATTGTTCTGTTGATATTTTTTAGGACGGCGTGACTATCACAACTTTTTGTGTGTGATTTCGTTGTAATCTTTGCAGTTTTTTGTGGTTATTAAGCCACTGACCAGCAATGACACACAGAAATTGATAAATATATTGCCTACAATTATGACTAGAGTGATTGTGTTCGAAAATTGGCATTATTCTAAAAAATAGTGGTTGTTTACAAAAGTGACTCTCATGGGCTGAAAAAACCTGTGGAATCAGTCCCTACATCTACATGTAGGGACTGATGGATCTAGCTGTAGACTAGACTAGAGTCACCATATTTTAGTTAATTTGATGAAGTCCTTCATTACCACTTTGAAAATGCATAGATTAAATTTTTTGTCATATTTGAACTGGTCATATTGGAGCTTTATTGCATAACAAGATGATTTGTCAAGCCTCTGACTAGCATTACGTAATCCACACCATTTTATGCACATTATATGATTACTTTTTTTATCATGGTATTACATGTAATGATTGCATATATTTGTTCATCTTTTCATGTATTGCTGATATTAACGCAAAGTTATGTTTCCAGCAATACAATTAAGCTCTTACTAAGTAAAACTCATACTTAACTTGCTATGTCTCAGTTTATTTACAAATATAAACATAGCTTTTTTTTATTGACACCCATATTAATCATGTTATATGAGCAAATTGTATCATTACTTATTTCTTACACAGCATTATTACTAGCATAAGATGTATAATTGACTTCCATGTACATTTATGTCCTATTACATTCAATCATGTTCTGCCCACCAGTAACGAGGTGTTACATCTTTTATATTTATATCATATTCCTTTCATTTCACCCCGGACCATTCAACACTAACTTATCTACTTAGTGCCATCATGGAGCCTTCTGATGGCCCCATGGTCCCAATATCATGTGCAATGACAGCTGTCTACTGCTAATATTGTTCATGTTGCCAGATATCTATTCTTATTTTTTAAAATAATTTTCTTGTTAATAAAATTATCTGTAACAAGGACAATCATATTTAACAAATGGGTACATTTGCTTGAATTGGGGTCGAAATCAAAATGATGCCAGATGCCCTCTGGGGTTGGATCAAATGAACTTCAAGTTTCCTATCTTTGCAATGATGATTTATTTCCCTTTATGTCAGCATTATAGCCATTTTAGAAAAAAAGAAATATGTGCAATGTTGCTTAAGTTATTGAATAAAATAATAGTTGAGAGTGCCCAAAACCCATGTGGATAATAATTAGAGCATGACTGCTATTGCTCAATAATGTTAAATGCACAAGATACTAGCTGATCACAGGCTGAAATTGGAAATCCTCTATGTAAGTGCTCAAGAAATAATGTTGCTGGTAGCTGGAATAACTCTATAGTGCTTTTTTAAACTTAGGAGCTTAGAGGACATATTTCAGAATATCTAAAATATTCAGAAAAGTGTTACCTTTTATTTTTAAAAGATATCTTAAAGCAACTCAGTATTTTTTTTTTTTTACAATTAGTGATGCATTACAATGAGTTTGATTTTTGCCAACATCGTTCATTGATGAAGGCATTTGGTAATTTTCAACGATGTATCTACTTTTATGTGAAGACTAATTTAGATAAGACCCATTTCACATGCATTCGAAGATTCAAAACTCAAGTATTTATTTTGGGTATGAACTTGATAGAAATGTGTAGCAAAAAAGGCTGTGCGTTTTAGTAATTCTCACATTGCAGTGAGTCACATTGTCTCTTAAATTTGTGAACTATGATGAAAATGAGCATCTTTAAAGGCTGTTACTAGTTTGAAAGTGCGAATGGATTTTTGGTATAGTATATTGTAAGGGATATGTAGGCAGGATCCAACCAAACATGGTTTTGGTAAGAATGTAGCTTATATGTGATTCAGGAGATTTCTGCCGACCTTTAAACGAATGGGTGGCCTCTCTATAGTGGTGTCAAGCCCTTGGAGAGGCCTCCTATACATACAGAATAATACTTAAATATCTCTTTACTTGTGTTTTTGTCTATGTATGTTTCAATTGGTGTTTATATATGAATAGTGTGTCTCTTTGTTTAAATAAATGTCTTTGTATGTCTGTCTGTATGGAGTATGACTTTAGCAGGTAGAGAGACAATATAATTGTATTTGATAGTATATTACATGAAGAAAGTAACTGGAAAAAGTCATTAAAAACATTGCTGCTTGTGTAAAATATGATATTCAATAGTTTCAACATAATTCTGTTCAGTCGGTTGCTATTGTGACAAAATGTCTTCTTATTCCTTGTTTTTGGGTCAAGTTAATTTGATTTATATGCTTACGAGACCCGTAATTGGCATGAGTACACTTTAAATCATTTAACGAAGATCCATTGGACTTATTTTATGGATGATTGCTGATGCACCAAAGAAACTAAATTTAGATATTCATCCTTACAAAAGCCCTGAAGGCTTAAATCAGATTTGCTACTATTTTCTGACTATATACTTCAGTAAAAGGCCAAATTTCAATATCTACCAATAGCGATTTTCCATGTTGCTTACCTATGTCCAGTTGCAATTGCATTTTGACTGCAACTGTCTAAAATCACTTGAGACACAATTTTTGCATTATTTGACAAGCATCCAGACCTGCTGATTTTTAGATTTCTAAATTAGTATTTTTTTCACTTCATCCTTTTATGGAGGCACCATGCAGAGATAGTTTGAATCTCATCCTAGTTGCCTTAAATTTTATTTTGCCAACATGCAGGATGCAAATCTGATAGTGCTTAGCCAGAGACTCATTTCAAATATCAGAGGTACATCTGCTGAAACTCATCTGCTGTCATCCTGGGGCTTGGAGCTTAATGTTCTATAAGGAAGTTTGTTTCTACTCGGCCTGCCATTTTATTTATTTGATAATTTTTGTCACATAGAAACTTTATAGTTACTTATGTAAATATAAGCACTATATAGGTTAATGTACATTTTCATTCATAAAGTTCACCACATGGTCATGGGTAGCTGTAGGCACTGGACATGCGGACTCACATGGTTTGATTTGTGGTTGCATGGTGCATGCTTGATTGTTTGTTTGTAAATATATTTGGATGTTGATAGGCTTGTTTATTTAATTTATTGCTGCTCCAAATAAGGATTTGTACATATAATTATTTTTACTATTATTATTATTATATATAGTTCCTAAATAGACAATATAAAATCTGTACATATGTAAATACCCACTCCTGCTGCTTATTTGTATTCAGTATTAATCTTCTATGGTGCATATATTTCTGCTAATTACCCTGATAGTGCCTTGTTTTTTTTTTCATATGCTTATAGTTGTACATAATTATCAAAAGATGCTTTTAATATGTAACTAAATTATGTTCATGTAGATTGTTCTTTTATTTTACTTAATCATTATATATATGTTTATTTTTATTTTTTTATCCTTGTATTTTATTTTTTATGACACATGTATCTCTTTGATGCTCTGAGGTCAATAAAATTCTATATATATATAAAATACATTTTTTTGGTGACTAATGTCACAATCGCATTTGATGTACAATAAAATCAACATTTTAAGAATTATAATTGTTGATGTTTCATATGTTAGCAACATATAGATGTATAATGCATATTCCCGTGCTTTGGGGAACCAGCTGTCCTGCTGTCTGGTTCTATCCACAGGCGTTTGCCAGCATGACAGCCCTTAGCAAGTCAGTATAATAATAAGACCAAGGCTTCTGACTTTGTCAAGAACAGCTTTTACTCCCCCTGCGTAACTGCCTTCAATGATGGGGCTAGTTTCAGTCAATATAATCATATTACACATCAAAAATGGCTATATTATACACAAAAACAAATTTCCTTCTTATTCTAAGTGATAACTTCCATTATTTATGGGTATTTACCTGTCAGCTTTAAGCTAATTAAGTGACCCAACTGAGTAATCTTTATTTAAGAATTGAATGTAATCAATGCAAACAAAACAAATTGATATGCAATTTCACTGTTAGACATTCAATGCCATAAGCCAGCCTATGTAATAGATACTGCCCGCGTTTTCTTCGACATGGGAGTTATTGCGAGGCGTTAGCCGAGCAATAATCCCATGTTGAAGAAAACAAGGGCATTATCTAACTTATACCACTTAAGATGTTGCCTATTTTGCAAGACATTTGTTTGCTTGTTAAGTATTTGCTTGTTAAGTTTTGCCACAACATGTGCTCATATAAGTGTGACCATGTCCTCCCTGCAGTTCTTAGTACATGTGATATATCCCCCTGTAATCCAGGCTTCTGATTGGCTGTGGAAGGCAAACAGTGGTATAAATGCTATTAAGCTAATTTGTTTGTATTTAAGTCTAACTGGTAAACTAGCAAAATAATTGCCATCAAGCTCAGGGCATTTCCTAATGTATTCAGCTACATTCTGATTGGCAGTTGCAAATGACATAGGGGGCTCTTGAGATGAGAAGCCAATTAAGGCAGTCAGTAGCCTTGGTATTAGTTAAAGTATAAGTGTGTCATCACTGAGCAATGTCATATAAGTTGGCAAACACTTGTGTTCTATCCCAGACTTGGGATCGTTCTAAAAATATACCTTTCTCAGAATGAGCCAAGCTATTAGGATATATTTAGTATGTAGGTTATCAGTGACTGATATTTGGGCCACTTAAATTGTCTTAGCGATAACTGGTTGTCAATTAGTTGGCTGAATTAAACATTTTCAACAGGTAAGTCATCTGTATACATAGATATAATGGACACATAATAATGAGTGATTTCCAGCAATATACAATAATTTATTTAAATATTTTTCGATGAGGGAATTTTGTTTTAACAAAAAGACAGGACAAAATAACAATCTATTTTAAGATCCTACCGATGTCACCATTTAATCGACCTCACTATCATGACCACAGTTCCATTGACATCACCAATTTTAGATCACAATGTTTATTATCATTTAATTTTTAATTTTTACATGACCACCTGTGCATTAAGACCAGTAAAATGGATGATTTTAATGTCATTTTTACACTGTAATCACCAATGCAAACCAAAATATAACACTTCCCATTAATCAAGTAGGTGCTTTAAATATTTTTGGCATTCTTAGCTTCACCCAAGAAAGCAACAACCTTGTTCTGTGTGGATGTGTTGTGCAATTATATCAAAGGTTACTACTCAGTGGCAAATTTAGGGTAAATCATTTGAGGGTTGCACTCCCCCTCCTTTGGCATGATACATTTTAACTAATAAATGTTAAAAAAGTGAATACTTTTCTGGAATCCGCCCTGCTACTTAAGGTCACTAAGTCAGTGGTGCATGACATTTACTGTTATGGATTCGAGCAGCTCTTCCCAATGGCTTAATATAACATGCTGGTCTAGGGAAGAGAAGTAGAGTACAACAATTACAAATATAACATTAATACAAAGACCATTACAAATTTGGTAGAAATGTAAAAAATTATAATGACAATAAAATATTTTGAACGGACATGAATAACAATATGATAGATCACATTCCTCAATATAAGTCTCTACTGTTCTCTTTTTTATTTAAAATTGATAATTATTAAAACTGTGTGTGTTAGTATTTTCTTTGAAATTAGTAAATTAATTTGTTGAGTGAAACATTTTAAACTTCACCTCAGTATTATTAATCCCTGTCTGCAGAATGGCTCAACGTCTTCAACAAAGAATGTACACGATGCTCACCAGCAACACCCTGACTGATGTGACCTTCATAGTTCAAGGGGAGGAGATCAAAGGGCACAAAGCTGTCATTGCATCATACGGTGGACTTCTGAAAGAATATATCGAGAAGAACAAGCAAATCATTGACATTGGTGATATCATCAGCCCAGAAATATTTAAAACAATACTTCAGTAAGTTTACTCAAACCTGTCACTTTTTTGAAAGAGAAGATGATATATATACTTATTTGTAGTTTAGTTTTAGTTTTGAATCTGTATTTCTGTGAAATTTGTCAAACCGTTCCAGTGAGCACTGTCGGTTTCTAAGTCAATGCAGATAAACATTATTTAGATATGTGTTTTGCACTCCAGGAATTCTGGGTAGAGCTGTCACAATGTGAAGTATAGGGAATGCTGCTTCTTGGCAATCTTCTTTGACAACAGACATCTATAGGTTTTGCATGAATTGACCAGCCCTATTATATAACTCTGTGTATAATGTGGAGAAAGTATGTCATTTCCTGAAATTTGAAGACAATTGACTACAGCCTGTGGCTGAGATGCATCACTACTAGTTGACCCAATTTCTTTTTAGCAAACCAGGACCCAAGATATATGTTCTACTATATAATTAATGACATTGCGTTTCATATTTTCTCTGTTAAGTTAATTTCATACATAAATAATTTGTTCTGATAATGCTTTTCGCAATCACATTAATGATGCCGTCACATAGGTGATGTCGCCAACTGTATTCTCTGTCTGTCTATCAAATTTGAAACAATTTTCTGCAGATTCAATACTATTATTATGTTTTTGTAACTGTATTGGAAATAGAAAATACAGCCTATAAGTCACCACTAGTTGGCCCAATTCCCTCTTTAGCAAACCAGGACCAAGATATTAGCTGTACTATACAATTAATGCCATTGCGTTTCATATATTCTCATTGTTTCCATTAAGGTACATCTACACAGATGAAGCCGCTGTTACCAATTACAATGTATTTGAACTTTTACTTGCTGCTGCTGAATTTTCACTTAACCATTTGGAGCAAATGTGTGTGGATCATTTGGGTAGGATTTTGTCTCATGGAAGTTTGGGAGAACTGTCCAAACAGGCATCACTTTTCAACTCAAAGGAGCTACTTAATACATGCATTCAATATTTTGGCAACAATACCCAAAGAATAATTGAATCAAACGATTTTCTCACTTACTCTGAAGAAGTCCTCAGTACGCTGTGTGGCAGTGATCAAATTGATTGTCTGGAGGTTACTCTTTTCTCATCTTGTGTGAAATGGGCAGAGAATCAACGCAAATCTCTTAATCTTCAAAGCTCACCGGAGAACTTGAGGAAAGCATTTGGCAATGCTTTGCAAAATATCAGATTTTCAACCATGAAAATGGAAGATTTCCTTGGATCCGTTGTGAAAACCAATATACTCACTACTACTGAAGTTGGTCAAGTTATCATTGATAGTCAGGCCAGTAAAGGTGTTCAGTCACCAATGTACAGAACTGTTTTGAAGGTTAGTGCACATTTATGTAGTTAAATTCTCAAGGAAATTTCAGTCAAGGACCATTGGTGGCTGTATGTATGTGTGTATGTATGTATCTATCTATGTATCTATGTATCTATGTAGCTATGTATCTATGTATGTTTGTATGTATGTAAGTATATAAGGATGTAGGTATGTATGTATGTATGTATGTATGTATGTATGTATCTATCTATCTCTCTATCTCTCTATCTATGTATCTATGTATCGATGTATCTATGCATGTATGTATGTATGTATCTATGTATCTATGTATCTATCAATCTATCTATCTATTGCCCTGTCTCTCTGTTTGTTATACTGTCTGTCTAGTTTTCTAACAGTCTCTGTGTCTGTCTTTAGGATGAAGCAAGCGCAAGCCAAGCTACACCAGCCAATCGCTACAATTTCATTCGGTGTACTGATTGTGACCTACAGCAGGTAACTGGAATATTGAGGTAAATTTCTGTTAATTGTAGGTGTTGTTGTTTTTTATCATGAGTATTATTAATACTATAATATATTTCTTTATGAAGGAACATTTGCAGAAATAATGTTATATTAATCTATTAATGGTAAAAATCTTTAGTCATGCAAACATATATTTATAACAATGGACTGTAAACTAAACAGCTGTATGGCCGGCAGGCTTCATCGCCCCAACCCGTACCACCACCTACGGTCGACAACAAGTTAAAAGTGGGACATAACTTAAAAAACTAATAATTTTTCTCTTTAAAGCTATCAAAGTATCAGAGGAACTCCAGTAGCTCTTCTTGTGACACAGAGAACTGTGAGGCCCGGCTACAGTAATTTCATTGAGATGGGCAAGTAAATTTGTATAACATATAGCAATGCCAGGAAAATGGATGATGAAGATGGACTTCTAACAAATATTTCTCTCACGCAAATGATTTTTATTGAAGACGATTTAATAATGAGTATGTTTGACAAGGCCCAAGCTAGAGTATATTTAGATCATAGACTAGGTGAACCTATTAATAGTATCTGTGGGGTACTACAAGGAGGCATTCCCAACCAAAAATTGTTTAATGAGTTCATGTCTGATCTCCCTAATTACCTAAATATTAATGATGCAATTGACATATATGGCACATCTTTCATAAATCTTCTATATGCAGATGACATAGACCTCATATCTGAATCAGCAACTGGTTGACAAAATATTTTTAACTCACTGTACAGTTTCTGCTCTAAATGGCATCCAATAGTTAACATAACTAAAACTAAAGTATTGAAAATAGGTACAAAAAGTAATACAACATTGAAATATGAAGAAATGAGCATAGAAAATGTAGACACTTACAAATATCTTGGCCGCATCATGAATTTACATAAGTCTACCCACAATAAATGCCAAAATATTTATCTCCGCAGGCCAATAAAGCAATCTTACAAGGTAAAATAAATCAGCCTTAGGATATATTCCACCAGCACTAGCATTAATAATGTTTGACACTTACATCCTCCCTATACTTGAATACAACAACCTTTTGATTGGCCACAAATAAAGAAATCCAAATATTAGAAAAAACGTATACTAGGAGTAAGAAAACAGACCCCAACAATAGGAGTATTTGCTGAAACTGGTACATTGAACTACTGGGCAAGGTTAGAAAAATTTCCAGATTATGAAATTCTAAATGATACAAGAAATATTACACACACAGGGCCAAGCTAATTATTATAACAAAGTAAAACACATCATTGACTACTCTAAAATCACAGACTGGTCAACAAAAGATCCAGAAAAATTGGTAAATGAGATGAGGTTAAAATTGCACAAAAAAGAGCAAAACAGAATCATAAATGCAATAAATGACTCCGAAGTAAACCCCAAACTAATGACTTATAAGATCTTTAAAAGCCAACTATAGTTTTGAAACCTACTTAAACCTTAACCTACCAAAAGAGACTTACAGTAACATAGCTAGGTTTAGAATTAGTTTGCATAACGTCAAGATAGAAAAACTTAGACATAAATCCCCTAAGTTACGACTAGAAGAAAAAATCTGTCAGAATTGTAATTACCAAGAAAGTATAGGATGAATTGCACTGCCTCTTAAAATGTATTGCCAATGATGTGCCAAGAATAGGGCTAAATAAAGAACTTCGTAAATATATTTCTGACTTCAATAATCTAACCCCAACTGAGCAGTTTCAAGCTATAATGTCCAGCAAAGAAGCAGGTGCAATTAAGAGCAAAACATAATCATAAATGCAATAAATGACTCCAAAGTAAACCCAACTCCCAAAAAAGAATTACAGTAACATAGCTAGGTTAATGTCCAGCAAAAAAGCAGGTATAATTAATGCTCTTGGCATATTTCTAAACCATGTCCTCTAAATTTATTTATTTTAATTTTTTTCTTCCCCTGGGCTTCACTTACTACTATTTTAAATCCATATATGGATAGCCAGATTGGTTACAACCACTAGCACAAGTGGTACATATTTGTCTGTCTTTTTAATTTTATCTTATTATTTGTCTGTGTTGTAAAATTGTATTTTATTAATAGTATTTTTACTAGTCACAACCGGGACCGACTTGCTGTAAAATACATAGTTACAACATTTAATATAGACTGTTAGCTTAACACTTTTAGTACTATTATCTTACTACTTTAAAAGTACTGTATTATTGTATATTATTTGTGTTTTTGACAAATGTATCAAAAATCATGATAATATCATGTCAATAAAGTTATATATATATATATATATATATGTATTAGTATTGTGGCAAGCCACTGTGTCTGAATAACCCCCCGCTGTAATGTGTAATCTGAAGCTTTGAGAGTTACACAGTGCCCTTAGTCGTTTAACATCTGATTAATTTCTACAGAAATAGTGGACAGAGGCCGGGATTGCTGTTTGTCTGTTGGATTGGTTCCACCTAGATATGGCCTTGGAATGCAACCTGGATGGAAAAATAGTTCAGTTGGATACCATGCTGATGATGGAGGGTGAGTTGTGAGCATTAGATGAACTAATTTTAGGTATAAGCCTTATTTGGCAGAGAGGTTTTAGATTTTGTGGTGTTGACAATACTGAATGATTTATATTTGTTAAATAGGAACTATAGGTTTATATGGCACAAAATGTCCATCTACTACATGGAAATGTTTGTTTATGTGTATTAATAGCAAAATTGTTCACGGCATTAGTAGTAATGTACATATTTGCCAATTCATGTTGACATCACAACCATTTACATATAAACCATTTATATATTTGTAGGCAATAAATGAGCACATTTAATTCTTTCTCATTTTCCATGTACTCAACTCAATACTAGTCTCCTTCATAAAATATATTTCTTGTTCTTGTAGAATTTACCTTCAGTCTGGATGGGCAACTAGCAAGTTAAACAAATGTACTGTTGGTGATCGTATGGGTGTTGGTGTGAAATTCCTCGTAGATGGTCAAACTACATTTTACTTCACCAGAAATGACATAAGGGTTAGATTTGTTATACTTTCCTTGTCTTTTATGAGACAATACATTATCTTATTTGTCAATGGGATTACAATTTGTTAGTGTAATTTTTATAATCATGGTAGCTTGTTTTAAAGTAAGAAAATATTTCAAACTGAATGTGGTGAGTCACATTTCACATTACTTGCTAGGGTCAGGTGTGAGCATTTCATGGTCAATTTGAATGTACAAAAAATATGCTTGATATTTCAACATGATGTGCATTGTACTTTAACTTCGATGATTAATGCAATAGAACAATGTATACTTTTTATGTGACATCGATTTTCGCAGCATCAGCTAAATGGCATAATAGTTAAGGCATCCACCAATTCCACATTGGCCAGCTCTGCTGAAATTCCCAGGATCTTGATTCGATCCCTGGCCTGGGCATTCTTCATGAGCTTCATTCCAGCTGTATGCATACCGCAGGAGACCTTAAATTGAAGGTTCCTTGTACATGGTGTCTGTTAGAGACCTGCGTAGGCACAAAAATTCTGCCCACTCCCGCCCTGCGCCCGCATGTCTGAGCATCACCCTCCTCTGCTGGCCCACAAACATATGCCCATTGGCTTTTAGCCTGCAAGACCTGAGCCTGCTAGAGCCCGCACTCAAAAATTGTCCATTTCCATTCTCCTCAATTACAATACCAAATTTTGCCAGACATCAGGATTGGCGTTGCTGAGACTGCTTAATTTTTACACTTCAGTAATCAATGAATTAGTAACTTGTTCAACGGAGTTAGCCATGTTGCTCATAGGTATGATCGTATATGTCAGTTACTGAAACGCTCTGATATAATAATGAATGGATTGCTTCATTAATGACCTGTGCAGGAAGGGTTTTTATTGCGGGCAAGTCTCTGCCTATGCCCACCCACAAAGCTTTACTGTCCTGCCCATGCCCGCACCGCAGCCATGATCTTATGCCTGCACCTGCCCTGCACTATCGCATACTCGGGTGCCTGCAGGCAGCCTGAAGGCGCAGGACTCTAGTGTCCATGCTGGGGCAGGTAAAATATAACATGAGTAAATATTTAATAACCTGGTGTGGACTCCTTATTATCACATAATGACGTCTGTCTCTGGCAGCTGGTCATATAAGCTGATTAAGCTTCAGACCCAGTAGCACTGACAAATGATGGTAGTATTTAAGGATTACAATTTGAATGTTTCATGTTCATCCACATATTAGGAGTCATTGACATTAAAATACAAGGTACTCCTTAAGTTTGATAATGGACACATTTAGCAAATGAAACATTAGTTTCCGTGAATCTCAGTATTACCAAGGTAAAACTAATAATGATAAATAAATGTAATAAAAGTAACATAACCATACTTATATAAAGCATTGAAAAATAATTAATGTGTAACTGAGTACTCTCTTAATTGCGATTATAAATTAATTAATACCTGATCAGTTGTAATTATCAAAAGTTATGTTTTTGAAATTGATAGTTTACTGTAATAAGCAGGATTGTCATGTCATTGTTTCTTTTTCCTGTCCACTTGATGAGTGTCAAAAATAAATTTTGTTAATGTGTGTCTTGTAAGCCCCTAGTGTGCTGGGTGGAAAACAGCACAAGTCATTGACAGAATAATAAATCAATCAATGTTTAGTACAAACATTTCTAACAGCATTATTAAATTATAACTTAACATGCTGATTGCTGTTATTGTTTTGTTGTTATCAAAATTGTGAAATTATCAAAATTTTGCACGGCAGTGTATATCTTTATTGTCAAATATGTTTAAATTAAATTGGAATGAATTGTGGGACAAAAGGTTAAGGCCAAGTTCAATCATCATATATGACAAACTATTTTTACAAACAAATTTGCCCAACAAATTAATTACTAATGCAGTAAACGTGAGCCTTCCATGTTGCTTATGGAGCAATATCCTGCACTATTGACACTTGTCCTATACATCAGATGATTTCTTCTGCTGCTTCAAAGCTTGCCAACTTATGGATTAAACTTCGTCATTCATAGATACAGACTTTTTATGGTCACTCTCTTCATTTAGTCTTCTGTAAATAAGCAACTGATATATACAAGAAACAATATTTTAGAGTTAAGTAAGACTAATAGCTAATTTCATGCAGGTTATATTAATTGCAGAATTTATTGAACTTGCATTTTTTGCTTAGTATTACCAATGTTAATAATCCATTTACACTTATCTGTATCTGACAGGTATATTTTGGCAGTCTGAATGGTTTGGAAAATGGCAGTCATCACTTGGCCATTGGAATGCATTCTGCTGGTGAAAAAGTACGACTTCTAGATTCTGACATGTGGCTTCCAGGAAACTAAGAAAACGTTGAGGTACACAATTTTACAGAAAAATATTCACTGGGGGGTTGACAAGTTAAAATATATTGCATGGACCACTTAATGTTTCACATAAAATGTACTAAATCTGCCACTGCATCCCCTAGAGCTTGCAGGCAGATAGGTCAGTTGTAACTCTATGCAGGACATGATTGGTGTATCAACTCATCACAAAACTTTTGGGGGTAATAATTCACCATATTTTATTTATTTGCAAGCCACTTTGCAACTGGTATGTAATGTTACACAACCTGTCCAAATTTGGATCAAAAAAGCTGGCTCAACAATAGTTACAAGATTATAGACCAAAACATGCCCTACACTCTAAGAAAAGAAGGTACAGTGAGGTTCTTTAGAGTGCCCATGGATGCTGTGAACTACTCCGCAGGTTCTCCATGTATGCTGACATGTTTTGTCTCCACTAAGCCCTTAAGAACTGACCACAGATGCCATTGCTGATGGTGATTCAAGGATCAGAATAAAGCAGTTCTATTTAGTTTCTGTTAACTGGCCTGTAGTCAATGGGCTGTAGGTCCCACGTGGAACCTTATGGCACAGGCAACTGGGGAAGATATAATTCAAGTTGGCATGCTGTGATCCTCCAGTTGCTTTTTAGGGTTCAGTATTTGTGACGAGCCGAAAAACACAGTTGAGTTCTACATGGGACCATTTTTCTAAGAGTGTACACTAGAATGGAATTCATAGGAGTCTGCAGTTGCATGTGATCAGGAATTATTTGCAGCATTTTTCACGCCTGTAATTCATTTTTACCAGGAATTTGATTATTCAGAATTGAATTGAGCACTTTGTTGTCAAAACGAGATAAAGCTTCAAAACTGGTCTAATTTGATTGAGATCAGTCTTCCATGAAACAAACTATATGTATCACTGAAACAAAATCATACAATTTTTTTTCACTTTCAGAAATACCAGGAGTGAACCACCTTGGTAAAATTCCACCCAGATCTCTGAAGAAATTTGAATGTGCATGGCCACAATGTTGAATTTAGCAACATGTGTTTTTACATTATAACCTATATATGCCATTAGTTTTTTCCATTGGTAATTGTTTTCATTAAAGCATCTATCTATACAATCTATATGTGTATTCAAAATATATTTTTCGATTTAATCATTAAGTGGTATGGCTAAAATTGTTAGCACTTAATTATGAATATTAAGGTCTCTTGCAGCATGACATACAGTTAGTTTCATAAAAGATGGTTGGCTCTAGATAGCTGTAGTGTGACCTATTTCTAGCTGTAGCTATGACTGGCCAAAGCCAGCCACTTCTGTCCACTGCTAGCTTATATTCAACCTACACCTAAAAATATATAAAATATAAAATGTAAGAAAATGATCTAATATATCATAAATACTACACCATAAATATGTATGTGCAATAGACATGCATATTTTCAACAAGAAATGACAAATATGCTTAATTCTCAACTTTTTCACCCAGATGCTGCTGCAGGTACTAAGTTTTAGATGCAACAATGAGCAGCCAGCTCATTTGACCTATGATACAATAGATCTATAACTGATATGGTCTGTCAAAATGCCAGGTATTATTACGAACACTTGGCTTACTGGGTGAAAATAATCAGGTCAAGGACCCAGGCGGGGCAGTCTTGCAGACTCTTTGATTTGATTGGTTGTTCAGTTATGAAGAACCCGTAGGGGGCCTCTTCACTTATTTTAATGTATTCAACCCAGAAAGGCTCATGCACAACTAACCTACGCAGGATTCACCTTAATTTTGGTTAAAATCCTTGGTTACAACTTCCAAAGTTTAAGATTTAGGCATAATTGAACTTGTAACTAAGGAGTATCACTGTAGTAAAACAAGGTAAACACATTTCTCGTTCACTGAGCTATTTATAGAACACAAAGCCTACACTACAATAAAAAATTTGCAATCACAACCAGATTTGGTGGCCCAATGGATACAGTGCTCGCAATGCTGAGTGTGGTGACAGTGGTTCGAATCCAGCTGAGTGAATTTTTTTCTTTCATCAAAGTGACAGTCACATAATATTATATGACTGTTAATAATTTGTAAAAAAAGATATTTTTTCTACTATCCTAGCGCGGTTTCACAACATAGGGAAATCCTGCCAAAACTGTTTAAACCTGCGCTTTCGTAAAGTTTAGGGAGTACAGCTATAAATGGCACAGCATAAGAACCGCGATACAAAAGCACAACTTAATAAGCAAATTTGGTGAAGATCTGACCAGTAGAAGCCGAGAAAAGTTTGATTATAGTACATATTCAGGCCTTACAAAAGCGTGATTTTTTGACGTCGTACAAATCGTCCACACACAATTCGTCTAAGATAAAAACAAACTTGACGGATGTTGTTTTTCTAAGAAACGGACATTGTTTTCATTTTATTTTCTAGAATTGTTATAATAAAATAAATCCACTATATTAGTGCTACTTTACGTAACAGCTAAAAATAAGATAATCTCTATTGCTTTTTTACGAAAGCTTTACTGTATGTGTGTTGCATCAAATTTGATTTTATAACTTAAAGTAAGATGTTTATATCTCTAACGATCACGCAAGTGCAACCACAACGCTACGTCATGAGCAAGTGTGTGTGTGTATGTGTGTGTGTGTGATTAGGGCTTTACGTCCTGTATTTTTGCACCAGTTGGGCTAATTAGGACAGGCAGGGACCATGGCAATGAGAGAAAGGATGAAACAGCCATCCAACTTAGGCTCGACCAGGAATCGAACCCGGGACCCAGCGGTTGGAAGCCCAGAGCGCTACGTCTGAGCTAGGCCCCCACCCACGTCATGAGCAAGTAAAAAAAAAAAAAATGCTACCGATTCACAACTTTGAAAATGATAAAAATAGAATTTTTCAAGGTATGTAGATTGCGTTGATGCTATAATTGATGTTTCAAACATTAGGATAGTCAGATTGTTGTGACTCGAAAGATTTCAGCATACCTTTAAATGGCTGGGTGGCCTCTCGATAGAGAATAATACTTAGATATCTCTTTAGTTGTGTTTTTGTCTATGTATGTTTCAATTAGTGTATATATATGAATTGTGTGTCTCGTTGTGTGAATAAATAGCTTTGTATGTCTTTCTGTCTGTATGGAGTATGACTTTAGCAGGCTATGTTTGTGAAAAATGTGATATCAGTAGTTTTAACATAATTCTGTTCAGTCAGTTTCTTCTTATTCCTTGTTCCTTGTTTTAGGCCAAGTTAATTTGATTTATATGCTTACGAGGCCCTGTAATTTGGATGAGTATACTTAAATCATTAATTTTTTATGAAGATTCATTCGAGGACAAGTACTTATTTTATGGATGAATGCTGATGCACCAAAGCAACTAAATTTAGACATTCATCCTAACAAAAGCCCTGATGGCATGACTCAGATTTGCTAATTTTCTTACTATATACTTCAGTAATCAGCCAAATTTCAATATTTACCAATAACAATTTTTCCTATGTCCAGTTGCAATTACATTTTGACTGCAACTCTCTAAAACCTCTTGAGACATCATTTTTGCATTATTTGACAAGCATCCAGACATACTGATTTTTAGATTTCTTAATTAGTATTTTTTTCACTTCACCCTTTTATGGAGGCACCATGCAGAGATAGTTTGAATCTCATCCTAGTTGCCTTAAATTTTACATGCAGGATGCAAATCTGATAGTGCTTAGCCAGAGACTCATTTCAAATATCAGAGGTACATCTGCTGAAACTCATCTGCTGTCATCCTGGGGCTTGGAGCTTAATGTTCTATGAGGAAGTTTGTTTCTACTCGGCCTGCCATTTTATTTATTTTATATTTTTTGCCATCACATAGACACTTTATGGTTACTTATGTAAATATTAGCACTATATAAAATAATTTTTTTTGGTGATTAGTGTCACAATCGCATTTGATGTACAATCAATAAACATTTTAAGAGTTGTAATTGTTGATGTTTCATATATTAGCAACACATAGATGTATAATGCATATTCCCATGCTTTGGGGGACCAGCTGTCCTGCTGTCTGCTTCCATCCCAGCCTTGGGATTGTTCTAAAAATATACCTTTCTCAGAAGCAGCCAAGCTATTAGCATATATTTAGTATGTAGGTTATCAGTGACTGATGTTTGTGCCACTAAAATTTTAGTCTATGCGACAAGTGGTTGTCAATTGGTTGTTGGCAGTATTAAACACGTTTAAACAGGTAAGTCATCTGTATACATAGAAATAATATACACATAATAATGAGTGATGTTCAGCAACATACTAGCATTGTGTTAGTCAATTTTGTTTATTGTTAACTCAAATCACAATGGTGACAGTGGAGAAGTGAAACCACTGTGATAACAAAAAAAAAACAGGACAAAATAACAATCTATTTTAGATCCTATGGGAGTTGTGTGACCCATTTAGTAATTCAACAAAATAGTAATAGGAACTTCACTATAAAACCACCTTGCCATTACAGACCACATCACCATTTAAACCATAGCTGAAACCACCTCACTATCATGACCACAGTTCCATTGACATCACCAATTTTAGATCACATTGTTTATTATCATTTTGATTATTTTTACATGACCACCTGTGCATTAAGACCAGTAAAATGGATGATCTTAATGTCATTTTTAATATAATGCAAACAAAAATATAACATTTTGCATTAATCAAGTAGGCACTTAAAATATTTTTGGCATTCTTAGTTACATCCAAGAAAGCAACATCCTTGTTTATGGTGAAGTAGTATACATTTGTTTGGATGTGTTGTGCAATTATATCAAAGGTTACTACTCCGTGGCAAATTCAGGGGGGGGGGGGGGTTGGGGTTGCAATCCCCCTCCTTTGGCATAATACATTTTAATTAAAAAATGTAAAAAAAGTGAATAATTTTCTGGAATCCGCCCTGCTAATTAAGGTCACTAAGTCAGTGGTGCATGACATTTACTGTTATGGATTCGAGCAGCTCTTCCCAATGGCTTAATATAACATGCTGGTCTAGGGAAGAGAAGTAGAGTACAACAATTACAAATATAACATTAATAGAAAGACCATCCAAAATTTGGTAGAAATGTAGAAAATTATAATGACAATAAAATATATTGAACGGACATGAATAACAATAAGATAGATCCTCAATATACATCTCCATTGTTATATTTTTTATGTAAAATTGATGATTATTAAAGCTGTGTGTGTTAGTATTTTCTTTGAAAGCAAAAGGCATATCATATAGTACTGTGCTATGCACTGCTTATAATAATTACAGTGAGTAGTAAATTAATTTGTTGAGTGAAACATTTTTAACTTCACCTCAGTATTATTAATCCTTGTCTGCAGAATGGCTCAAAGTCTTCAACAAAGAATGTACACGATGCTCACCAGCCACACCTTGACTGATGTGACCTTCATAGTTCAAGGGGAGGAGATCAAAGGGCACAAAGCTGTCATTGCATCATACGGAGGACTTCTGAAAGAATATGTGGAGAAGAATAACCAAATCATTGACATTGGTGATATCATCAGCCCAGAAACATTTAAAACAATACTTCAGTAAGTTTACTTAAACCTGTCACCTTTTGAAAGAGAATTTGTATTTCTGTGGAGAATGTATTCTATTTCCTTGAATTTGAAGACAATTTACTAGATATTCAATACTATTATTATGTTTTCATAATTGTTAGTTGACCCAATTTTCTCTCTGGCAAACTAGGACCCCACTATGGCTATCAAAACTTTAAATGACAGAGATACTAGTTTTACTATATAATTAATGCCATGGCGTTTTAACATAAATAATATTGTTCTGATAATGCTTTTTTGCAAGCACGTCAATGATGTCATCATGCAGGTAATGTCGCCAACTGTATACTCTGTCATTCTGTGTACAGTGTGGAGAATGTATTTAATTTCGCCAAATTTGAAGACAATTTACTACAGATTTATTACTATTATTATATTTTATGATCGCATTAGAAGTAGAAAATTCAGCCTATGACTGAGATGTATCGCTATTACTTTACCTTGGTTTCTCTCTAGCAAACCAGGACCCCACTTAGTTGTACTATATAATCAATGCCATTATATTTCATATATTCTCATTTTTTCCATTAAGGTACATCTATACAGATGAAGCCACTGTTACCGATTCCAACGTATTTGAACTTTTACTTGCTGCTGCGGAATGTTCACTTAACCATTTGGAGCAAATGTGTGTGGATCATTTGGGTAGGATTTTGTCTCATGAAAGTTTAGGAGAACTGACCAAACAGGCATTACTTTTCAACTCTGAGCAGTTACTTGATACATGCATTCAATATTTTGGTAACAATACCGAACGAATTATTGAATCAAACGATTTTCCCACTTACTCTGAAGAAGTCCTCAGTACGCTGTGTGGCAGTGATCAAATTGATTGTCTGGAGGTTACTCTTTTCTCATCTTGTGTGAAATGGGCAGAGAACCGATGCAAAAATCTTAATCTGCAAAGCTCACCAGAGAACTTGAGGAAAATATTTGGCAATACTTTGCAAAAAATGAGGTTTTCAACCATGAAAATGGAAGATTTCCTTGGATCCGTTGTTAAAACCAATATACTCACTACTACTGAAGTTGGTCAAGTTATCATTGATAGTCAGGCTAGTAAAGATGGGGTTCAGTCACCAATGTACAGAACTGTTATAAAGGTCAGTGCACATAATGTAGTTACATGTGTATGGAGATACATGCAAAAATCCTCAAGGAAATGTCAACCAAGAACCATTGGTGTTTATATGTATGAAAGGATGTATGCATGTGTGTGTATGTACGTATTTGTGTGTGTGTGTATCTATTTATGTATGTTTTTGTGTATCTATGTATCTATGTATCTATGTATTCATCTATCAATGTATTTATGTATCTATCTATGTATGTATGTATCTATCTATCTATCTATCCAACTAACTATCTATCTATCGATCTATCTACATATTTATCTTTTATCCTGTCTCTCTAACTGTTACACTGTCTGTCTAGCTGTTTTTGTTTGTCTTTAGGGAGAAGCAAGTGACATGGCATGCCAAGCTACAACAGCCAATCACTACAATTACAGTAAGCGTATTTATTGTGACCTGCAGCAGGCAACTGGAATATTGAGGTAAACTTCTGTTAATTGCAAGTGTTGTTGTTTTTTGTCCAAGGACACATGCTCTATGCAAACTATCCTGAGTTTTTAAAAATAATATCTTATATTTCTTAATATGCTTAAGGCACATTTGTAGAAATTATGTTGATATTCATGTATTAATGATAACAATTTTTAGTCAAGCAAACATATATAATGGACTCTATAATAAACAGATATATGCAATGTTTAAAAGAGTCAAATAAAAGCAAGGACATTAAACTAATAATTGTTTTCTTTATAGCTATCAAGGTAGTCAAGGAACTGAAATAGCTCTTCTTGTGACACAGAGATCTATCAAGCCTGGCAACAGTAATTTCATTGAGATCGGCAAGTACATTCATAAAACATATAGCGGTGCCATTAAATCGGATGATATGATACTGGACTACCTTATAACACTAATTCATTGCTCTCAAATCATTTTGCAGCTTCACACAGTAGCAATGTTTTAAATTATCAGTTTGGGAAATATTTCCAGTGCTGCTTCCATGGCAACAAGCTTAACAAAATGAAAAATATGCTACGCTTGACATAGGAGCGGCGAGGGCCCTTTGGAACCGAGAGTACGAGTAGAGGAGTGGGTAACAGTGAGACATGGTGTACAGTGAGACAACCCCCTAGTTTCAAGACAGTGAGAGTTTACAAAGCTACCATTTAGGGACTAGGACCAACATTACAAAACCACCAGAATGTCCCATTACCTGCAAGAATTAAATGCATGAGGTGCTTAAGATTTCACTTTCTGGGTTTTACATTAGGTAAAGTAATATTTAACCCACATGAGTTTAATCTGCCAAGCTTCAGACCATAGCACTGGAGCAATACAAGGGACTTGCAGACATTTTGCTCTTTCGTTGTAGAGGAGAGGGCGAATAGTGAGACACGAGGAACCCTGAGATAAAGCCCCCAAGTTTCAACACGATGAACAATGACGAAGGTTATAAGACTACCGTTTAGGGATATATTGCAAAATTATATAACTACCAGAATGTTCCATTACCTGCAATAATTAAATGCACAAGTTGTTTGCAATTTCACTTCTTCAAAATCTTATTCTCCAGTATTTGAAGATAATGAAATCATATAATAGTATGCAAAACCTTGGCTAGTGGTCTTTAATTCCAGATGTTAATAAATGATGCTCACAAGGTCACAAGTTCATGTTAAAACCAGCAGGGGGAAGAGTGAGACAAAGCATTCAATGTAACTCTTCATAAGGGAAATGACAACTTGATGTCAGTTGCCTGATATTTTGACTTGATGGTACCCTGTACTCACCGTCTATGCCATGCCAAGTGAATTACCACAGCAAAGGGTATATGCAAAAAATCATGTGAATTTTAAGGCTTACCATCTCATCATTACATATTTATCAGAGTGCTTGTAAAATAACCTGCTGAGCTTCATACCAGTAGCAATGGACAATAAAAAGAACTTGCTACCTAAAATAAGGGTATTTTGAGATATTGTACAACTTCGTTTTACTATCAGGCCATATCTCACGCTACCCCTTAGCTTGTCTCACAGTACCCCACCAGTGGGGAACAATGAGACAAATTACTTGCATTAATATTGTGTCGAATAACTCAAATCTTACACAATGTAGGAACCTGAAACTGCCGGAAATTATGCACAATTAAATCACCTACAGTTGTGCCCTGATTGTAGAAATTATGTCATTGATTGAAAATAAAAAAGAGACAATTATTTTGCTAATTTTTGAATGGTTGCCATTTCTGGAGTTTTCAAGATATTGATGTGAATTTTTATGTGAGTTGATCATGGATGTCTGCACATATGAATCAATTTTCAACCAATTTGTGCAATCTGGCGACCCATTAGAAATGTTTTTAATGGAATCAATTGGGATTACGTGCAGACCAATTTCGCCAGTCAGAATTTGTTAACTTTTTTTATTGTGATAGCTTGATGTTTGCAAATAGAAATATGAGCAAAAAGGGCTGATTTAAAATCTTTAACATTTGAAATATTTTTAATGGCAATAGGAACAAGGTTCCTCAATTTAGCACCCTGGTATCCGAAGTTTATTAATGTCTGCAGTTAGGCATTGGTGGTAGACTGAAGGCAGTGTAGGGCAATAGTTAACATTTGAAATTATAAATGACTGATAGATTTTTAACTTTACTTCAGTTTTAAGATTTTTTAATAAACGTTTTAGAGAATTAATTTGCCTGGATGCATTTTTACAAGTATGGAAATGTGGACATTGAATTTAAGTTCCTGGTCTAAATTTATTGCTAGGAGTTTAAAACAATTACTTGGAGTTATGTGGATATTGGCAATATTTTTTAAATATTTTCTTTTTTGGGCAAACCCAGGATCATAGCTTGGAATTTGCTTGGGTTTGCCTCCATGTAGTCAAGGGAGAACCAGTCTATGGCTTTATTAGATATGTGTTCAAGGTTTTCTTTAACTATTGAGATGTTAGATAATTATAAGGTATTATCATCAGCATAATTACATATGTTATTTGTGTTAAAATCGTAAAATATTGTCTGTATTTTAGCTTAAAAGATCGCCCGACCTTGAAATTTACAACCATTTGTTTACCAATTATTACAGAGTGGTGTTTCTATAGTACTGATGATAAAGTGACAGCTTCATCGGGTCCGATGAAGATGAGGTTGAATACATACCAATGCAGGACCTTTATATTAATCACCACTAAATTAAGTTAGGTCACAGATAGCAAGATGCAAAGTCAGCACCTTGTCAATATAATATCAGGAATGGTCTACTGATATACGTATTGCTTCAAGAATAATCCGCTTGTTGGATTGAATTGAATACGCAGTAAACTGCAACAAGCAATCCCAAGTTGTCAAAAATGCCCACTTTTCCATGACATTGGCATAACTTATCATTAATAATTTCCTTTTCTTTGGTAATATATATATATATATATATATATATAAAATTTTAGCATTTAGCAAAAAAATATGGAAGTCTTGGTTCTGAGTTTGAGTCTATGTGGACTTAGAAGTTTTTGATAGGAAGCGGGTGTCCTTAATAACATCTGATTACTCTCCAGAAATTGTGGACAGAGGTCAGGGGTGCTGTTTGGGTGTTGGATTGGTTCCGCCAGGATATGGTCATGAGCTAGTTTATATAGATGGAATGCTACCTGGATGGGGAAATAACTCAGTTGGATACCATGCTGATGATGGAGGGTGAGTTGTGAGCATTAGATGAACTGACTTTATTCATTATCAATTTCTGGTATTGTCAATACTGAATGATAGTTTGTTGATTACTATGCATATATGCCACAAAAATGCATTTACTGTAGGTAAATTAAAATTTTTGTTCATGTATATTAATTACGATACTTAATATTTCTTATATAATAGTGCTTTATTGACATTTTCTAAATGTCCAATTCATCTTGACATCACAACCATTTACATATACAACCTGTATACATTCTGTAGGCAATAAGTGAACACATTTAATCTGATCAACTCAATACTCATCTCATTTATAAAATATATTTCTTTTGTTCTTGTAGAATTTTCCTTCAGTCTGGAATAGCAGCTCTCGTGATAAGTACATGCACTGTTGGTGATCGTATGGGTGTTGGTGTGAAATTGCTCAGTGATGGATCAACTGAGTACTACTTTAAGAGAAATGGCACAGAGGTTAGACAATACATTATCTTATTTGTCTGAAGTTAAAATATCTATGTAATTTTCATAATCATAGTAATTTGTTTTAAAATGGGAAAATATTTTAAACTGAATGTGATGAGTTACTTTACTTGCTTGTGTCCAGTGTGAGCATTCCATTGTTATTTATTTTATGGAGCTAAATCTATCTAGCTCCATGTTTTTATTGAAATTCCCCTCTTCCCAAAGGCAAAATGTGTGCCACAATCGGAAAGATTTACAAATAAATATACATACGTTATTTACAATTTGGAATATAATTGGGAGTTTGTATGTTACATCCACCATTGCAAGATTCCGTTGTATTATGTTTAATGTACATAAAATATAATTGACATTTCAATATGATGAATTTTACATATAATATTATTATGACATTTGGCAGGTACATAAAGGGTATCTGAATTGTCTGGAAAATGGCAGTCATCATTTTGCTATTGGCATGGAGACCTATGGGGAAAAAGTACGCCTTCTAGATTCTGACATGTGGCTTCCAGAAAACTAAGAAAATGTTGAGGTACACATTTTTACAGAAAATTTTAATATTACCAATGTTTTAATATTACCAATGTTGAGGTACACATTTTAATATTACCAATGTTGAGGTACACATTTTAATATTACCAATGTTGAGGTACACATTTTAATATTACCAATGTTGAGGTACACATTTTAATATTACCAATGTTGAGGTACACATTTTAATATTACCAATGTTGAGGTACACATTTTAATATTACCAATGTTGAGGTACACATTTTAATATTACCAATGTTGAGGTACACATTTTAATATTACCAATGTTGAGGTACACATTTTAATATTACCAATGTTGAGGTACACATTTTAATATTACCAATGTTGAGGTACACATTTTAATAGGCCGCAGGAGGGGCCCCGTAGGGGCCGCCCGTAGGGCTTTTATGACTAGAGATTGGCCAAAAACAAAATCTACTGTCATGCTATTCTCAGATGACCGGATCGGAACTATGTTGTCCTAATTAATCTGCGCGGCCATGATGCGCACAAAATAATAATGACCTACTTACACAAAAATCATTCTTTACTTAGGATTTTCCTGACAAACTTGAAGAAACTCACGTTAGAACTCGGTTAATGACCATTTCTAGGTGATTCCAAGACTGGACAAGCAGTAGAACTATGGTTTTGAATGTTTCATGGGACATGATGGGAGCCATGTCCATTGCCATGAGGCTTGTCAACTAAATGAACGTTCGACCAATCAGAGTAGAGCTTATTTCTTTGCAAGGCCATTTTGCAAGGCAACGAGCTCTAACAGACTCTGTGATTGGCTGTGGCACTTAGGCCTTAGAAATTAATGCATAAGGCCTCATTGTTCATCAGTAAGACTACGCAAGCAACGAGCAGAAGGGAATGAAATAAAGCTTAATTGCAGAAGGAAATATGAACTAACAGTAATGCAAACAACACCAACCTGCAGTCCATTGATAAGATATCAATAAGGAAAGAGGAGGCCGTTATTTTCGGGAAAAGCCCTAAAATAGTACCAGGCTATAAATAGATGTGGGCGTGGCCTAATGCAAGCACGTACTTTTGTTTACACAAATGAATCTGTGTGTTGACAACTCGGTTTTGACAGCTTGCTGATAACCCGATTTTGATAGCTGATTAGTCAAATAGGTGCAGTTCGATTTCTCCTGTGTCAGAAAATGTTACCAACAGAAACAGCTTAATCTAGTGGATAACCATAATGATAACATCAATGACTTCAATACAACATTCAACACCAGTTGAATAAATCACTTCAGTGAAATTGACCGCGACAGTGATGCTAATGAAACATCATGGGTTTTAAACATACAACAGAATATCAATGATGAATATGTATTTTCTGGATTTTGTTTAGACACTGAAATTTAATGTCACTAATTTTCATGCTATTTCCAATAAATGGCATGTGGTATGACAGTCGCTAACCATGTAGACCAAAATTGCTACTTAGGTATTTTCTGAAAACTGTTTGGTACAATAAATTTAAATACGTCTGAATTTCAGTCTTATACACTTTTCTGGTGTGACATGACAGTCGCTATCCAAACTAGTACCACAAATTAATTAATCAACCTTGCAAACATTATTTATTTATGTGGACTATATAACTATAACATTCACTTAAAGATAATATATGATAAACCTGAATATATTATCTTTAATATAAATATATTGTCTTTAGGTATATTTAATATCTATCTATATAAATACACAATTCATTGCATCAACAATGCAATTTAATTTAATTTTGTTATATAGAAGAACCCTTAAGTCAGGGGCAGATCCAAAATTGTTTGCAGTGTTCCCTCTAATTTCTTATGCACAGTGATGTATTAGGCCAAGAAGGGGAGGGGGGCTAAGAACCCCCTAGTTCAGTTACTGGACTAAGAACCCCCCTTAAACCGCCCCCCCCCCCTACCTTTGAATCTGCTACAGCTCTTAAAAAAAAGGGTATAAAAATGTATGCCATGGTACATGTACATGACACAGGATTATCCATGCGGCCCCTCATGCACATTGCATTATCATATTATTACCAATGTTGAGGTACACATTTTAATATTACCAATGTTGAGGTACACATTTTAATATTACCAATGTTGAGGTACACATTTTAATATTACCAATGTTGAGGTACACATTTTAATATTACCAATGTTGAGGTACACATTTTAATATTACCAATGTTGAGGTACACATTTTAATATTACCAATGTTGAGGTACACATTTTAATATTACCAATGTTGAGGTACACATTGCCTGCATATGTAAAGAGACTGAATTTTCTATATCTAATTTGTCTATCTCATAGAAGACTTTACTATAAAGAACTAAGGGGAGCTTATTTTGTTGTCACTTCTTTCAAAACACCCTAATCTTCGACACATCACAAAATAGTTTTTATTTCTGGAATCAATTACACCAGTTCCAGTTCAAGCAGAGTATAGTGACACGGGGTATTTGAGAGCAATAAGTTATAAATTGAAATACATCCCTACTTTGTATTTTACTACTCTGATATTGAATTATTTTTTCTTTGTAAAATCGTACAACCATGGTATCATTTTAGCATGAAAACTGTCTTGATCTGCGTGTTGTATTCTTATGGAAACTGTGCCTAAACAGGGGTAGTCCATTTTCTGTGGAAATGTGTATCAAATGACACAGTCTAGGTTAAACAGTTTAGTACTATCAATTGTGAAAATTTACAGGCAGCACTGTATCAATGAGTCAATTCAAGGTTAACTTAGTTTACAGGGGATTGTTAAGTTTTCATTCCAGGGGTTGATCCAGAAAAAATTTTCAGAGGTGGGTTGGCCAGTTAAAATATATTACAGGGACCACTAATTTTTTAAAGTAAAATGTACTAGGCCAAGGAGGGGGTTTAAACCTCTTAAACCCCATGCTAAATCTGCTACTTCATCCCCATAGAGCTTGCAGGCAGATAGGTCGTCTATGGTTTTGGTGGGTTCTTCAGAGGTGCTAAGCTTAGCCTCAGTCTAGAAAAATTTAAAAGGAGTGATATTCGAACTCAGGTTACCCACACAAAAGCAGCCAGGCTTACCACTATGCTGCAGATGACATAGTTCCTGATGGTGATTCAAGGATCAGAAAAACTCAGCAGTTCTATTTATAGTTTCTGTTAGCTGGCCTGTAATCAATGGGCTATGACTCCATTCAAAGTAGTCAGCTCTTTGTGGCTAATTGGGTTACACACTGGCTTGTGAAGGTCATGGGCACAACCTGCATGAGTCTGACTCCATGGCTTGGTTCCTTTATATTGCAGGAGTCTTTTGTACTTAATTGATTTTGAGGAATACAATCATAAAATTAAATTGAAAACCTGAACATCCTGTGACATACCATGCAAGCAACTGGGGAATATATAGAGTGCCCACTAGAATGGAGTGCAGAGGAGTTTGCAGTTGCATGTGATCATGAATTATTTGCAGCATTTTTCACGACTACAATTAATTTTACCAGGAATTTGATAATTCAGAATTGAATTGAGCACTTTGTTGTCAATCGAGATAAAGCTTCAACACTGGTCTAATTTGATTGAGATCAGTCTTCCATGAAACAGACTAAATGTATCACTAAAACAAAATCATACTTTTTTTCTCTCACTTTCAGAAATACAAGGATCGAACTGCTTTGGTAAAATTCCACCAATATCTCTGAAGAAATTTGAATGTTCATGGCCACGATGATAAATTTGGCAACATGTGGTTTTGAATAACCTATGTATGCCATTACTTTTTTCCATTGGTAAATTGTTTTCATTAAAGCACATATCAATGCAACCTATTCCTACAAACATTTTTATATTTGTATGATATTATGTCAATATTAGAAATTCCTCGGCCCAATATTATTTGAGAATATTATATAAGGTTAAAATTTGGACAGTTATAATCTGATTTTGACCTTATCCATAATATTTTCAACTGTTAGTTTCATGATATCATCTTAATATTTCCTAAAATATTAGAATTTAAGGTTTACCTAACATTTTCACAATGTTCGTTTAATGTTATTCTGATATTATACAAATATTATATCATAAAATTTTCCTAAGGTTTGATCAAGCTTTCACAAATGTTAGTCAATATATTAGTTACTAACATGGTGCCGATATTTACCCAAGCAGCTGAAAACATTAGTCAGACCTTATTTATAATATTTTGCACAATGTTAAAAAGGAGCTTTTTGGAAAGATTATATAACATTATCTCAGGCTCATATTTTCAAACATATTTTTCGAAGGTTTAAATTACTGCTGATATAATATGTATGATAAATGATATCATAATATTCTGCGACAGATCTCATTATGATCAAGTAACAAACAATGCAAATCATTTCTCTCTCACAAACTTATTTTGACTGTAAAACAACAAAATAAACAGTATAATACAAAATGTAGCAACATTCAAGTGATAAAAGATTTAATGAGACTTCTTTAATAAAATGTTAGAATACATCTTTACGACAAGCATCGATCTAATAACACATGCATTAAAGGCTTATATTTTGTTTGTTACATTTAATGTAATGTAATGTAGTTTACTGAACCCAGGTTAAAAAACCTCTCAGTTCAGATCATTGTAGTATTTCTGCAATCCGGATGATCCAAGCTGTTAAACTGTCTGTTGCCTAGCAATTTACTGAAATACAGTAAAAGAGACATTCTGTAAATTTTATAGGTATGCATTATTAATCATATAAATATGGTACTGTGCAAGTCCTGAACGATGATTATGACAATTATGTAAGCATATTTACCTTGAAACTTTGATCAGGATGGCATGGCAACTAATGTTGAAAAATTAACCCTGCAAATGATAAAATTTGAATTAATATGTGTTACTTTCTTAGATGTTTTCTACTTTGCAAATAGATGGAACATTTACCAAAGAACTCAGAACTCAGAATCAATTTACTCATACCAATGTTTTCCCTACCTGGAATCTGGATCTTCACTGGTATTTGGAGGATTGATCACCATGTTGTTAGACCTAACTTCTGAAAAGAGAACAATTTTATAAATCATCTTATCTTTTAATACATATAAAATAATGTGGAAGTTACATTTTATTGTGTTGTTCATGAATGTGAAATTGGCAAATATACGCACTTAACTGAAAGTTTCTGAATACATTTTATTATTCACTAGGGGCGTTAGAGAACTCCGGCACGCAATGCATGCTGGGAAAAGGAGGCGCAGGCATTTACAGTGTGAAGTATAGGGAGTGGCGCTTCTTGTTAGTTGTTCTTTGATATAAAAGCTATTATCATTACTCAAATTCAAGAAATAGAGAAACAATATGATATAGCATTTAATATTGATAAAATTTCCATTGGTGGAAATGAAACCATTCAAATTATCATGGCATGATACCATGACATATTTAAATCAATTATCACTAGGTGGCAGCACAATGCCATGATCTCCACTGATCAAAACTGTATTCCAATCACACAAAGGAATTCGGCAAATCTACCAATCATATATTAGATAATTGTTTTGATCATGTTTGCACAGAATGTTTGCAGCAATTATAAGTAAATCGCAACACATGTGCTGACATTAATTTACTTGAAAACTCATATTATTATTTTTTAAATGGATTGATCAGCATTGAAATTCAGTATTTAAACACTCATTGGCAGAAATTACAGCTGAACACTGATTGAATTATCATGGCATGAGACCATGACATATTTTAATTAATTATGGCCAGGTGGCAGCACAATGCCATGGCTCCATGATCTTTGCTGATCAAACTGCATGATCTCATCAAGAACTTTATAAATATGAAGCATTATTCTTTGTGAGTGTCAGCTCATGAGGACATATGAAATGATACAAGGCTCGATCATAACACCAATTAGACAAAAGCACATGGATCCACAAAATAATTAGTTATCAAACATTATGTAATGACATGGAATGTCATACAATGAACTGCATATGGATCGTATAAAAGCAAAATATGGCAAACACAGTGTCACTTAGCAATTTATTATATATACTCATTTGAAAATGCATGTGTATTCCAATGATATTTTTATATTTAAAATATATGCTAAAATTGCTATTACTTAAATATGAATATTAAGGTATTTTACTGGAAAACATACAGTTAGTTCACAAAATATGGTTGATTCTAGACATCTGTAGTGACCTATTCCAGGCTGTAGCCATAACTGGCTAAAGCCAGCTACTTCTGTCCATGGCTAGCTCACAGTCAGCTTGCGCGTACTACCACTCAAAGAATATAAGCCTTGGTTAATGTAAGAAAACGATCTAATATATCATAAATATATCAACTTTTGCACCCAGATGCTGCTGGAGGTACTAATAGATGCTGCTATGAGTAGCCAGCTATAGCCAGACATTCCATTTAGGGCCAGGTAGCACCTGTAGCAGAAGTTATCTAGCTTGGTTTAGATTCAATTGGACAGGTCGTTTTTAATTAAATAAACTGTAAAAAGGACGATCATATTTAACATGTGTTTGAATTGTTTCGAAAAATGTACATTTTTTCAAATTGGTTGTTTTGTACTATTGTCATACTATATCGATTAATTGATGTTTTGTTATAATTTGTTTTATTCTGTAAACAATAAACTACTATCAAAATGTCAAACCCCAACTTTCTAAACTATAAAATTATCAACTATAAAACCCATCTCTGATAGCATGCTGCATTGGCCCAATTTTGCCCCAATGTAGACCCAATTTTGGGCCAATGTCACTTCAAGTTATTTTTTTTCCCCAATGTGTTTTCATTTTCTAGAAAGTTGGGATTTAAATAATTGCAAACATTTCTTCACAATGCCATGGCTCCATGATCTTTGCTGATCAAACTGCATGATCTCATCAAGAACTTTATAAATATGATTAATTGATGTTTTGTTATAATTTGTTTTATTCTGTAAACAATAAACTACTATCAAAATGTCAAACCCCAACTTTCTAAACTATAAAATTATCAACTATAAAACCCATCTCTGATAGCATGCTGCATTGGCCCAATTTTGCCCCAATGTAGACCCAATTTTGGGCCAATGTCACTTCAAGTTATTTTTTTTCCCCAATGTGTTTTCATTTTCTAGAAAGTTGGGATTTAAATAATTGCAAACATTTCTTCACAATGCCATGGCTCCATGATCTTTGCTGATCAAACTGCATGATCTCATCAAGAACTTTATAAATATGAAGCATTATTCTTTGTGAGTGTCAGCTCATGAGGACATATGAAATGATACAAGGCTCGATCATAACACCAATTAGACAAAAGCACATGGATCCACAAAATAATTAGTTATCAAACATTATGTAATGACATGGAATGTCATACAATGAACTGCATATGGATCATATAAAAGCAAAATATGGCAAACACAGTGTCACTTAGCAATTTATTATATATACTCATTTGAAAATGCATGTGTATTCCAATGATATTTTTATATTTAAAATATATGCTAAAATTGCTATTACTTAAATATGAATATTAAGGTATTTTACTGGAAAACATACAGTTAGTTCATAAAATATGGTTGATTCTAGACATCTGTAGTGACCTATTCCAGGCTGTAGCCATAACTGGCTAAAGCCAGCTACTTCTGTCCATGGCTAGCTCACAGTCAGCTTGCGCGTACTACCACTCAAAGAATATAAGCCTTGGTTAATGTAAGAAAACGATCTAATATATCATAAATATATCAACTTTTGCACCCAGATGCTGCTGGAGGTACTAATAGATGCTGCTATGAGTAGCCAGCTATAGCCAGACATTCCATTTAGGGCCAGGTAGCACCTGTAGCAGAAGCTATCTAGCTTGGTTTAGATTCAATTGGACAGGTCGTTTTTAATTAAATAAACTGTAAAAAGGACGATCATATTTAACATGTGTTTGAATTGTTTCGAAAAATGTACATTTTTTCAAATTGGTTGTTTTGTACTATTGTCATACTATATCGATCAATTGATGTTTTGTTATAATTTGTTTTATTCTGTAAACAATAAACTACTATCAAAATGTCAAACCCCAACTTTCTAAACTATAAAATTATCAACTATAAAACCCATCTCTGATAGCATGCTGCATTGGCCCAATTTTGCCCCAATGTAGACCCAATTTTGGGCCAATGTCACTTCAAGTTAATTTTTTTCCCCAATGTGTTTTCATTTTCTAGAAAGTTGGGATTTTAATAATTGCAAACATTTCTGTCCATTTTGTGCGGCTCCATGTCATTTGTGGCATAATATGACTGAAAAATAGGTGAACACTAATTTCGAATTCTACTATAGTCAACTAATTCTAATTGGGGGAAAAAGGGAAAAAATTGGCAACATTGCTTGAACTAGTTAAATTATTGAATATTATTAAAATAATTGTTGGGGGTGCCAAAAACCCAATTGGATAATCGGAGCATATAAAATGACTATTCTATTGCACAATAATGTGAAATGCACAAGAGCATAAGCTTATTAAAGGATGAAATTAAAACTTTTCCGAGTAAGTGGGTAAGAAATAATTTTGCTAGCTGGAATGATTCTATATTGTTTTTTTTTTACTTAGGAGCTGGAAAACATTAAAGAATATCCAAAATATTTTAGAAAAGTATTGATTTTTATTTTTACATATATTTTAGTTAAATTAATTTACATGCATGAATTCTGGAAATATTTACTGCAGTGCGGCCTTGTGCATATGTCACATGCACATTTGCATGATGACCCTAGCTGGTGCCCATGGCTAATAATAAACAATTTACATCTATTTTGATGTGCAGAAAGGTTTTCGTGGAATTAAGGCCAAATATGCTGGTTTAGTAACTGTAATTCAATATTTCAGGTGTTTCAAGGGCCCGGCGGTTAATTTCCTTAATTGGGGTGAAGTGTGCTGATTTCTAGTGTATAAATGTAACAATTATGTTCAGAAGTAGGCAGACCACCAATGTCATGCTACTGTCCATTTCCTGAAGTCCAACACAGAAATATGTGAAGGCTAATTTTGACTGTGGTCTGTGCCATTCTGGACACAAGTGGTTCATCACCCAACCTCAGAGCTGCATCTTAACGACTTTAAAAAGTACGTATTGGGGTAGCAGGAGAATAATGTCTTTAGTAATCAGTGGTGCCTTCTTTTATGCGAAATCCCTCAGTGGTGTGGACATGTGACTTCACTAAATTTAATGACCCAATAATGAAAATAGTGGATTTAACGGAAGTTTCTTGATATTTCCACCAGGTGGCTACGACAAAATACTGCAATTATGTTGGCTGGAAAATGACCCGCCCTTCACTATTGTTCACTGTGATTGGCTAAAGCAAAGTGCATCCTAGCAGCATTATTTTTGGTGCATTTTAATTTAAACTTCATTCAATTAATATATGTTAATTATTTTCCATGAGAAAGTTGCATTTATTCAATAGGTAACTTAAGATCTAAAAGCACATTGAGTTATAATAGGAGAAGCAAGACTTATGTCTCGTTGAATTCAGTGCTCAATAAAAAGACTCTATTCTACAGAAATTAGCATGAGATGAACCAATGGGCAACTTGCAACCCTTTGGTAATCTGCCATTGTTAATACCAAATACTATTTTATCTTCTTCTTTTTTCTAACCATTTATTGTGTATGAGTTGAGATGACAAGACAAATATTTCACCTAATTCATGAACGGAGAATCAGGTCATTCTAAAGAAACTGCCAAAATACTTCGTTACCTGAAAATTTTTTTAATTGATTATTAGCAAATGCCTCAGTCATTTCACCATGCAATAAAATGTTTGTTTTGGGAGATTAATCCAACAATTTTACTTTTAGGAGTCAATTATGTCCTTCCGAATATGCTGCATCATCAAATATACTTTGAATCTTAGTCTTTCTGCATCAGAGATATATAACAGAAACTTCTTGGCTGGGTCAACTTACCCACCGGCTCAATTTACCCCATCCTCCCATAAATACGTCTTCCCATATAAGGTCCATTTTCAAATAATGCCATTATTAATGGATCTATTTTGTATTGAAATGCAATGTTTGCAATATGGGATGAAATATTTGCCCAAAGTGTGACAAGCCATGTGGCAGTTATCGGAGTCTGACTATGCTTGGTAGTTTAGTCTTTGCTCTTCCTGGCAGGTCGTAGGTAGCTAGGGCCAATATTAACAAAAATATTAAAATTGTCTTCAATCGACACCAATGCCGCACCATAATCGTGAAGATGTGAACTGGACTTATCATCTTGTTATTACATCTGCCTTCGTCATATAAGTTGGCAAAGCTTCCGGCCAGATGCAGTTGGAAAATTAAGTCATTCAAGTCAAGATGTTGCTGAAAAACAAATGTATATTTTCACTTGATAAATACTTATTGTCAGTATTGAAGGTCTTTTTGTTTTAAATTATCAAGTTAGGCATATCTCAAGGCAGGCACTGTTTTTCTTTTAGCAAACTGGGCTTAGAGCACAAGACATAGACGTCTAATGGATTATTTTCTCTCTCTCTCTCTGCATATTCGGAAAAGCGTGACAAAGAGGGTTCCAGACTATAGTCTGGCAAATTCAAAATTAAACAAAACTGCATATTCGAAGACTCATCTGGACTACTGAGGTAACAATGACATTTATTCATATTTGATAGTAAACTTAATAGCATGCAGAATATATATACCATACAAACAATGGTTGGCTTTGAGAATCATTGTCTTAGGACAAATGATATTGGCTGATTTCAAGCAAATCCTTGAATGGACAACAGTGCAGGGAAACAACTATTTGTCTGAAAATAGATTTAAAAAGTTTGTTCTTTCTTAGGGTACATAACTACATGGCAACTAAATGTGTCACGTGCGTTTTCCATGCGTTTGGATGAATGCATGGAAAACGCATTGTTTTTATGTAATAGTTATATCACGAATAGGAGGGAGTTAAAACTGATGTTGTTGTTGGTTATATCCCGATGCCAAAAGCCGAGGAATATAAGCAACAAAAACTTTTGGTAATATTTACTAACTTGTCTGATTGTTTGTTTTGTTTTACTGCCTCTATTATGCAATACAAGCTGAATTTTTATAGGCATGAGATGAATCTAAACATTGCCTTAAATGGTTTAAAAGTATCTTCTTTATTTGATCAGTTTAAACATAACCGGTTAAGAAATATGCAACTGTCTGTGTATTTATGTTAATAACCATGAATAAATTATTTGATTATGTATCTGAGACTGACTGTTTGCAGAAATTGAGAATGCAAATATGGCTTACGTGGGAGTGGCAGTCGGATTAGTTCCTCAAAATTATTCAGGCTCTGATAGTGGTATTGGACTGGCAAATAACTCCATTGGATTTTGGACAGGACGTGGCCTGTAAGTCAGCCTATAGGCTATATGCAGCACAACTTTGACCTCAGCTATAATGCATGTCTTTTCGGTCAAATGTTATCATAGAATGCTTGACTAATAAATCTTATCCCAACGTTTTAACCTGGAAAAGCACCTTTCGGTTCAAATTAACTTCAGGTTTTCTATCTTTCCTTAATTATGGCCGTGTTTTATTACAGCCAACTTTTGACTAAATTGTACTCGGAAGTGTGTCTATTCGGTTAGAATGGTTGGGTTCGACTTGTTGCTAAGATCTAAATCCACTGTTCAGATTCCTAAGGTCGGGGCCTAGCTCAGAGATAGTGAGCTGGGCTTCCAACCACTGGGTCCGGGGTTCAATTCCTGATCGAGCCTTTGTTGGATGGCTGTTTCATCTTTTACCTCATTGCCATGGTCCCTGTCTGTCATACTTTTCCCATCAGGTGCAGAAATAAAGGACGTAAAGCCCTAATCTACCCACCCACTACGTGTGCAGATTCCTGCTATATTGACAAAGTCGGAAAAAAATAGGGCAAATAGATAAATTTTTAATAAGAAGGTAGAGCATTTACACCTTTGAGGCAGAAACTGCCATTTTGGATTTTGATCAATTTTCTGTCTTTTCTGTTTAATTAACTGGCCAATCCTCCTGAAAATCATGTGATTATTTGTTTGTAGATTCAAAACGTCCCTCTGGAATGCCATTATATTTCTCCATTTTAATTTCATGATCTTGTTGAATCAAAGCTGGAACCAACCTTCTTATCATCTAATACCATGATATATATATGCACATATAGAAAACATTGAAGGAGGATTCTGTGCAAATATTATATTTTCTGTGGCTTCAGAGGTGTAGTAACTAGGAAATCTCTAATTTGTAAACTTTCTGCAACTAGAGACACTATGCAAGCAGACAGAACTTTGACTTCTGTGATGTGTGTCACTCAGAACAAGCCCTGCAGCATGAACCATCTCTATAATTCAGATACTGATATTGTCTGACATTGTAAGATCAAAAATATCACAATGACCAATTGCCTATACCCCTAACTAAATGTGACAAAACTTTAAAAGACTTCATAAGCATTTGAGTAACCTAGAGCTATCCCGAAAGAGATGCCTGGTGCAAGTTTTTAGGCCGCACCCTGTATACCACATACTTCTATGTATGGCAGGCCATTGACAAAAAATCACTTCATGTGGTTAATTGCTTGGCCGTTCAAACTAGCACTGCTGCTTAAACAAAATATTCAGAGTCACAGTTTGACAACCATTCACCAGGTAAAATTGTCAGCTCTCTAAGAAAGTTTGAATTTATGAAATCGGACTAGAATTAACACCATTAAACCTAAGAAAAAGGCATGGTCTGTTCAGTCCACAGATACAAGCTATTGTGTATATGTGTTGCTATGAGCAACATCATAGGAGTGCCATCACTTCGGTAATACAATCGAATAATACTGAACAATAAACCATTTTCTTTCAAAATCTACTATAAAAACTAATTCTGATAAGAAATATTAACTACTGGTTTGTAAATATCATTTGTAAATTCCTATATTAACCTGAAAATGTCCCAGAGAGTTTTGAGATGATGATGTTGGTGACAGTTATGCAATGCTCTGATTGGTTAATGGCAAAAATTAATATTCATGAATTGTTTTTATACTACATGAATGCATAGCAAATCAGCTGAACTAAAATTGAAAATTGTGGGATATAATAAGACCCAAGTGGATATATGTGGTATATTTTTATATTCCCTCACTCGTGGACAGTGTGATGACCCCAGGTCACTGACCTTACTAGGTCAGTGACCGACTTTGACACGGGGTCTTGGCGGGAATACACCCAGACCGCGTCAGTAGCTGAAGAAGCAGAGGATAGGCAGGCTGTGCGGCGGGGCAGGGCAAATAAACTTCAAAAACTGGAATATTAACGCTTTGTCTTTCTTGGGGAACCTTACAAATTGGCGCCCGATGTGGGACTCGAAGAATCGGTTGTAGGGTTCCCCAATTGGATAGAAGACATGGACGACGCATGGACAAGGACATAAAAAACGTTTTGAACTTTTTGAAAAAAAACATGACTTCGCGACGGCCACGCTGGATAAAGGTGCCAGCGACCGCGTGGTTTAGTCAGTTGCAGCGGAGCACAGGAACCGTCAGCATCTACATTGAGCGTCAGCAGCAGCGATCGAGGGCGCCGAAGGGAGCCCTCGCCAGCTGGATATGAGTCGAATGATTCATCCGCGTCGACGCCTGTTTCCTCGCCTGAAGGGCGGCCCTCCGTGGTTGAGCGTGCGGAACCACGTGGCTCGGCCCGGGCTGTCATGGCGGCCACCAGTAATCCGCAGCGGAGTCTGGGTTCTTCGGGGTACAGGTGGAGAAAAGAAGCTATTCCTCCAAAATATGACGGCCAGGGTACGGCCTTCATAGACCACTTAGACGAATTTACTCGAGTCGCCACTTTCAATAAGTGGACGGACGAGGAGAAATGTTTTCACCTTTGGACCAGCGTCACTGGTCAAGCTAAGTTGAAAATGCGGCCCCTAACTTATCGGGACGATTGGAGAGAGATGGTGAGCCAGCTGACGTCTCTGTTCTGCTCGAATCGTGCCCTCGATGCGTACCGAAATAAATGGTTTAATGCAAAACGAGGCCCAGAAATGGACCTCGAGACGTATGGGTTGTTTTTGTTAGATCTCTCCAGGAAAGCGAACCCCGCTTCCGCCCCAGCCGAGCAGGAACGCTTTGCAAAAGAGCGTTTCATGGAGACGGCTGGGTCTACTAGTATGAGATTTTGGTTGGCGGCTTTAAAGCCACCCACCCTGCAGGAGGCCATTGATCTAGCAGTGCAGTACGAGGCAGCGTACGAGGCCACGAAAACGAGTAAGCCTGACGTCGGGCCGGCTGGCGCTATCGCTTTGCCAATACTACAGCCCGAGGCTTCCGTGGCTGCTACTGCTTCAGCGTCTATACGTGGCGGCCCGTCCTCTGAAAAAGAGGGAGCCATCACGAGGCAGGATTTGAAAGATTTGGTCTATTCGATATTAGGCGAGGTTATGTCCAAAGATAAGGGGAAGGTTTATAGTAATACTCGCCGGCAGGAACACGATTATTCACCTGAAACACGGAGGTGCTACCGGTGCAAGAAGACCGGGCATCTCCGCAGGGATTGTCCCAAGCGAAATGTCGATGATGATCGCTCCAAGAAACGAGCGCCTAGCAAGGACAGGGAACACCGATCGAGTAAGCACGGTGATAAACGGTCCCAGGGGCGGAGCGATCAGGGTAAAAAGGGGGGCAAGGATAAGAAGGAGAGGAAACACTCGGAAAACGAGTAAGGGTGGAGGAAGTATCCACGGATCCTTCACCTGCTGAAAAAGCGGCCCCTCAGCCTCCGGAATGTTGGGAAGGGGTGAAAGTGGGACAGCATTGGCCAAGACAAGTGGCCATGCAGAATTCGAGCGCATCATGGTATATTACGATTAGTGTAGGGACACGTCACGTGGATCTCCTGATCGATACCGGTGCGCAGGTGTCTCTGCTGAGTAAGCAGGAGTACGATGAGATACCTGGCGCAAAACGAGAGACTTTAAGACCTGTGGAAGGCAAGATCTCGGCGGCAAACGGTGGACCAATCAATATTTATGGTAAGGTGGAGCTCACTCTCTGTCTAGAGAGGGTGCTTTATCCTTGTGAATTTTTGGTAGCGGATATCGGAGGTCTCCCTGGTCTACTGGGGATGGACTTCTTGAAGAGACACGGTGCATTGCTAATGTGTTCAGTAGGAATGCTGAGACTGGGAGGCGTTGATATCGCGTGTAGAGAAGGTCGCCCTGGAAAAACAGGCCGAGCAATCTTACACGAAGACGTCCATATACCAGCTCGCCACGTGTCGCAGGTCTCAGTCAATTTGGTTTCCTTAATTGGGGTGAAGTGTGCTGATTTCTAGTGTATAAATGTAACAATTATGTTCAGAAGTAGGCAGACCACCAATGTCATGCTACTGTCCATTTCCTGAAGTCCAACACAGAAATATGTGAAGGCTAATTTTGACTGTGGTCTGTGCCATTCTGGACACAAGTGGTTCATCACCCAACCTCAGAGCTGCATCTTAACGACTTTAAAAAGTACGTATTGGGGTAGCAGGAGAATAATGTCTTTAGTAATCAGTGGTGCCTTCTTTTATGCGAAATCCCTCAGTGGTGTGGACATGTGACTTCACTAAATTTAATGACCCAATAATGAAAATAGTGGATTTAACGGAAGTTTCTTGATATTTCCACCAGGTGGCTACGACAAAATACTGCAATTATGTTGGCTGGAAAATGACCCGCCCTTCACTATTGTTCACTGTGATTGGCTAAAGCAAAGTGCATCCTAGCAGCATTATTTTTGGTGCATTTTAATTTAAACTTCATTCAATTAATATATGTTAATTATTTTCCATGAGAAAGTTGCATTTATTCAATAGGTAACTTAAGATCTAAAAGCACATTGAGTTATAATAGGAGAAGCAAGACTTATGTCTCGTTGAATTCAGTGCTCAATAAAAAGACTCTATTCTACAGAAATTAGCATGAGATGAACCAATGGGCAACTTGCAACCCTTTGGTAATCTGCCATTGTTAATACCAAATACTATTTTATCTTCTTCTTTTTTCTAACCATTTATTGTGTATGAGTTGAGATGACAAGACAAATATTTCACCTAATTCATGAACGGAGAATCAGGTCATTCTAAAGAAACTGCCAAAATACTTCGTTACCTGAAAATTTTTTTAATTGATTATTAGCAAATGCCTCAGTCATTTTACCATGCAATAAAATGTTTGTTTTGGGAGATTAATCCAACAATTTTACTTTTAGGAGTCAATTATGTCCTTCCGAATATGCTGCATCATCAAATATACTTTGAATCTTAGTCTTTCTGCATCAGAGATATATAACAGAAACTTCTTGGCTGGGTCAACTTACCCACCGGCTCAATTTACCCCATCCTCCCATAAATACGTCTTCCCATATAAGGTCCATTTTCAAATAATGCCATTATTAATGGATCTATTTTGTATTGAAATGCAATGTTTGCAATATGGGATGAAATATTTGCCCAAAGTGTGACAAGCCATGTGGCAGTTATCGGAGTCTGACTATGCTTGGTAGTTTAGTCTTTGCTCTTCCTGGCAGGTCGTAGGTAGCTAGGGCCAATATTAACAAAAATATTAAAATTGTCTTCAATCGACACCAATGCCGCACCATAATCGTGAAGATGTGAACTGGACTTATCATCTTGTTATTACATCTGCCTTCGTCATATAAGTTGGCAAAGCTTCCGGCCAGATGCAGTTGGAAAATTAAGTCATTCAAGTCAAGATGTTGCTGAAAAACAAATGTATATTTTCACTTGATAAATACTTATTGTCAGTATTGAAGGTCTTTTTGTTTTAAATTATCAAGTTAGGCATATCTCAAGGCAGGCACTGTTTTTCTTTTAGCAAACTGGGCTTAGAGCACAAGACATAGACGTCTAATGGATTATTTTCTCTCTCTCTCTCTGCATATTCGGAAAAGCGTGACAAAGAGGGTTCCAGACTATAGTCTGGCAAATTCAAAATTAAACAAAACTGCATATTCGAAGACTCATCTGGACTACTGAGGTAACAATGACATTTATTCATATTTGATAGTAAACTTAATAGCATGCAGAATATATATACCATACAAACAATGGTTGGCTTTGAGAATCATTGTCTTAGGACAAATGATATTGGCTGATTTCAAGCAAATCCTTGAATGGACAACAGTGCAGGGAAACAACTATTTGTCTGAAAATAGATTTAAAAAGTTTGTTCTTTCTTAGGGTACATAACTACATGGCAACTAAATGTGTCACGTGCGTTTTCCATGCGTTTGGATGAATGCATGGAAAACGCATTGTTTTTATGTAATAGTTATATCACGAATAGGAGGGAGTTAAAACTGATGTTGTTGTTGGTTATATCCCGATGCCAAAAGCCGAGGAATATAAGCAACAAAAACTTTTGGTAATATTTACTAACTTGTCTGATTGTTTGTTTTGTTTTACTGCCTCTATTATGCAATACAAGCTGAATTTTTATAGGCATGAGATGAATCTAAACATTGCCTTAAATGGTTTAAAAGTATCTTCTTTATTTGATCAGTTTAAACATAACCGGTTAAGAAATATGCAACTGTCTGTGTATTTATGTTAATAACCATGAATAAATTATTTGATTATGTATCTGAGACTGACTGTTTGCAGAAATTGAGAATGCAAATATGGCTTACGTGGGAGTGGCAGTCGGATTAGTTCCTCAAAATTATTCAGGCTCTGATAGTGGTATTGGACTGGCAAATAACTCCATTGGATTTTGGACAGGACGTGGCCTGTAAGTCAGCCTATAGGCTATATGCAGCACAACTTTGACCTCAGCTATAATGCATGTCTTTTCGGTCAAATGTTATCATAGAATGCTTGACTAATAAATCTTATCCCAACGTTTTAACCTGGAAAAGCACCTTTCGGTTCAAATTAACTTCAGGTTTTCTATCTTTCCTTAATTATGGCCGTGTTTTATTACAGCCAACTTTTGACTAAATTGTACTCGGAAGTGTGTCTATTCGGTTAGAATGGTTGGGTTCGACTTGTTGCTAAGATCTAAATCCACTGTTCAGATTCCTAAGGTCGGGGCCTAGCTCAGAGATAGTGAGCTGGGCTTCCAACCACTGGGTCCGGGGTTCAATTCCTGATCGAGCCTTTGTTGGATGGCTGTTTCATCTTTTACCTCATTGCCATGGTCCCTGTCTGTCATACTTTTCCCATCAGGTGCAGAAATAAAGGACGTAAAGCCCTAATCTACCCACCCACTACGTGTGCAGATTCCTGCTATATTGACAAAGTCGGAAAAAAATAGGGCAAATAGATAAATTTTTAATAAGAAGGTAGAGCATTTACACCTTTGAGGCAGAAACTGCCATTTTGGATTTTGATCAATTTTCTGTCTTTTCTGTTTAATTAACTGGCCAATCCTCCTGAAAATCATGTGATTATTTGTTTGTAGATTCAAAACGTCCCTCTGGAATGCCATTATATTTCTCCATTTTAATTTCATGATCTTGTTGAATCAAAGCTGGAACCAACCTTCTTATCATCTAATACCATGATATATATATGCACATATAGAAAACATTGAAGGAGGATTCTGTGCAAATATTATATTTTCTGTGGCTTCAGAGGTGTAGTAACTAGGAAATCTCTAATTTGTAAACTTTCTGCAACTAGAGACACTATGCAAGCAGACAGAACTTTGACTTCTGTGATGTGTGTCACTCAGAACAAGCCCTGCAGCATGAACCATCTCTATAATTCAGATACTGATATTGTCTGACATTGTAAGATCAAAAATATCACAATGACCAATTGCCTATACCCCTAACTAAATGTGACAAAACTTTAAAAGACTTCATAAGCATTTGAGTAACCTAGAGCTATCCCGAAAGAGATGCCTGGTGCAAGTTTTTAGGCCGCACCCTGTATACCACATACTTCTATGTATGGCAGGCCATTGACAAAAAATCACTTCATGTGGTTAATTGCTTGGCCGTTCAAACTAGCACTGCTGCTTAAACAAAATATTCAGAGTCACAGTTTGACAACCATTCACCAGGTAAAATTGTCAGCTCTCTAAGAAAGTTTGAATTTATGAAATCGGACTAGAATTAACACCATTAAACCTAAGAAAAAGGCATGGTCTGTTCAGTCCACAGATACAAGCTATTGTGTATATGTGTTGCTATGAGCAACATCATAGGAGTGCCATCACTTCGGTAATACAATCGAATAATACTGAACAATAAACCATTTTCTTTCAAAATCTACTATAAAAACTAATTCTGATAAGAAATATTAACTACTGGTTTGTAAATATCATTTGTAAATTCCTATATTAACCTGAAAATGTCCCAGAGAGTTTTGAGATGATGATGTTGGTGACAGTTATGCAATGCTCTGATTGGTTAATGGCAAAAATTAATATTCATGAATTGTTTTTATACTACATGAATGCATAGCAAATCAGCTGAACTAAAATTGAAAATTGTGGGATATAATAAGACCCAAGTGGATATATGTGGTATATTTTTATATTCCCTCACTCGTGGACAGTGTGATGACCCCAGGTCACTGACCTTACTAGGTCAGTGACCGACTTTGACACGGGGTCTTGGCGGGAATACACCCAGACCGCGTCAGTAGCTGAAGAAGCAGAGGATAGGCAGGCTGTGCGGCGGGGCAGGGCAAATAAACTTCAAAAACTGGAATATTAACGCTTTGTCTTTCTTGGGGAACCTTACAAATTGGCGCCCGATGTGGGACTCGAAGAATCGGTTGTAGGGTTCCCCAATTGGATAGAAGACATGGACGACGCATGGACAAGGACATAAAAAACGTTTTGAACTTTTTGAAAAAAAACATGACTTCGCGACGGCCACGCTGGATAAAGGTGCCAGCGACCGCGTGGTTTAGTCAGTTGCAGCGGAGCACAGGAACCGTCAGCATCTACATTGAGCGTCAGCAGCAGCGATCGAGGGCGCCGAAGGGAGCCCTCGCCAGCTGGATATGAGTCGAATGATTCATCCGCGTCGACGCCTGTTTCCTCGCCTGAAGGGCGGCCCTCCGTGGTTGAGCGTGCGGAACCACGTGGCTCGGCCCGGGCTGTCATGGCGGCCACCAGTAATCCGCAGCGGAGTCTGGGTTCTTCGGGGTACAGGTGGAGAAAAGAAGCTATTCCTCCAAAATATGACGGCCAGGGTACGGCCTTCATAGACCACTTAGACGAATTTACTCGAGTCGCCACTTTCAATAAGTGGACGGACGAGGAGAAATGTTTTCACCTTTGGACCAGCGTCACTGGTCAAGCTAAGTTGAAAATGCGGCCCCTAACTTATCGGGACGATTGGAGAGAGATGGTGAGCCAGCTGACGTCTCTGTTCTGCTCGAATCGTGCCCTCGATGCGTACCGAAATAAATGGTTTAATGCAAAACGAGGCCCAGAAATGGACCTCGAGACGTATGGGTTGTTTTTGTTAGATCTCTCCAGGAAAGCGAACCCCGCTTCCGCCCCAGCCGAGCAGGAACGCTTTGCAAAAGAGCGTTTCATGGAGACGGCTGGGTCTACTAGTATGAGATTTTGGTTGGCGGCTTTAAAGCCACCCACCCTGCAGGAGGCCATTGATCTAGCAGTGCAGTACGAGGCAGCGTACGAGGCCACGAAAACGAGTAAGCCTGACGTCGGGCCGGCTGGCGCTATCGCTTTGCCAATACTACAGCCCGAGGCTTCCGTGGCTGCTACTGCTTCAGCGTCTATACGTGGCGGCCCGTCCTCTGAAAAAGAGGGAGCCATCACGAGGCAGGATTTGAAAGATTTGGTCTATTCGATATTAGGCGAGGTTATGTCCAAAGATAAGGGGAAGGTTTATAGTAATACTCGCCGGCAGGAACACGATTATTCACCTGAAACACGGAGGTGCTACCGGTGCAAGAAGACCGGGCATCTCCGCAGGGATTGTCCCAAGCGAAATGTCGATGATGATCGCTCCAAGAAACGAGCGCCTAGCAAGGACAGGGAACACCGATCGAGTAAGCACGGTGATAAACGGTCCCAGGGGCGGAGCGATCAGGGTAAAAAGGGGGGCAAGGATAAGAAGGAGAGGAAACACTCGGAAAACGAGTAAGGGTGGAGGAAGTATCCACGGATCCTTCACCTGCTGAAAAAGCGGCCCCTCAGCCTCCGGAATGTTGGGAAGGGGTGAAAGTGGGACAGCATTGGCCAAGACAAGTGGCCATGCAGAATTCGAGCGCATCATGGTATATTACGATTAGTGTAGGGACACGTCACGTGGATCTCCTGATCGATACCGGTGCGCAGGTGTCTCTGCTGAGTAAGCAGGAGTACGATGAGATACCTGGCGCAAAACGAGAGACTTTAAGACCTGTGGAAGGCAAGATCTCGGCGGCAAACGGTGGACCAATCAATATTTATGGTAAGGTGGAGCTCACTCTCTGTCTAGAGAGGGTGCTTTATCCTTGTGAATTTTTGGTAGCGGATATCGGAGGTCTCCCTGGTCTACTGGGGATGGACTTCTTGAAGAGACACGGTGCATTGCTAATGTGTTCAGTAGGAATGCTGAGACTGGGAGGCGTTGATATCGCGTGTAGAGAAGGTCGCCCTGGAAAAACAGGCCGAGCAATCTTACACGAAGACGTCCATATACCAGCTCGCCACGTGTCGCAGGTCTCAGTCAATTTGGTGTCCTGGGGCGTATCTAACGGGGGCGACCTCGTATTCGAGTCGTTGCCCACGGTTTGCCAGGATTTACACATAATGATACCTAGAGGATTATTGGCATCTCAATGCTCTGGGGCTCACGTGTGGATAGCCAATCCCACGACTGAGAGTGTTCATATTGCAAAAGGTCAAGTGGTAGGTCAATTGAGCGAGGTCGAAAAAGTGGATTCACCGAAAACGGTGAATGCTGCTGAGGTCAATTTTGAACTCAAGCGGAAGAACACTGAAACACGACTGCCCGTTCATTTGCAGCCTCTTTTGGACGAAACTGACGATCTGACCGCAGATCAAAGGTCAGAGCTCCGAAAGGTCTTGATGGAGTATGAACATTGTTTTGAGGGAGGTAAATACGGGCTGGGACGTACGAGTCAAGCCACGCACAAAATCGATACGGGTGACAATCGGCCTTTCAAGGTGCCGACCCGGAGATTAGGGTGGGCTCAAAACAGGGCGCTGTCAGAGGAAGTGGATAAAATGCTGAGACTCGGAGTGATCGAGCCCAGTAGCAGCCCCTGGTCTAGCCCCCCTGTGTTGGTTAGAAAGAAAGATGGAACTTTCAGGTTTTGTGTGGATTATAGGAAATTGAATTCGTGCACTAAAAAGGATGCTTATCCTTTGCCACGCATTGATGACTGTCTAGACACTTTATCAGGGGCAAAATGGTTTTGTACCCTGGACCTGTCATCTGGCTATTGGCAAATAGCCATGGATGACCGAGACAAGGAGAAAACTGCATTCACTGCTCCCAGAGGACATTTCCACTTTACAGTGATGCCCTTTGGTGTTACAAATGGACCAGCTACACTGGAACGTTTGATGGAGCTAGTGTTAGGAGGATTGGACCTGTCCACTTGTCTATGCTACATGGATGATATAGTGGTACAGGGGCCCACATTCCAGAAGTGTCTAGGTAACCTGATAGTTGTACTAAAACGCATTAGCCAGGCTGGGTTAAGATTAAAAGCTAGCAAATGCGAGTTATTTAAGAGTGAGGTCTCCTTTCTAGGGCATGTGATTTGTAGAGAGGGTGTGAAACCAGATCCTAAAAAGATAAAGGCGGTGCGAGAGTGGCCAGAACCAACCACAGTACAGGAGGTGCGCTGCTTTGTAGGTTTCGCATCGTACTATAGAAAGTACGTGCGTGACTTTGCTGGACTAGCAGCACCACTACATGCTTTAACAGCGCACCAGGCCGTCTTTAAGTGGGATGAGACATGCAGAAACGCTTTTAAAAGGTTAATCAGGGCCCTCACGACTGCACCAATATTGGTGCTCCCACGTGAAGGGTGCCCTGTCATCTTAGACACGGATGCCTCTGATCTTGCGATAGGAGGTGTATTGTCGCAAATGATTGAGGGAGAGGAGCGCGTGGTTGCCTACGCCTCGCAGTGTTTGTCTTCATCGCAAAAGCATTATTGCACTACGTACAAGGAATTGTTAGCTGTGGTCAGAATGGCGAAAATATTTCGGCCCTACTTGTATGGACAGGATTCAGTGCGTTTGCGCACTGATCATCGTGCTTTGGTGTGGTTGCAGAACTTTAAGGATGCGGAAGGAATGTTGGCGAGATGGATAGCTTCTCTGACTGAATACAATTTTGTAATCGAATACAGAGAAGGCAAGAAGCATGCGAACGCAGATGGCTGCTCACGTATCCCCGTGAGGGCCTGTAAGCGCCAGGAATGTCCTGACCAAGGTCATGGTCAGAATGTTGACCTTGTGGCTTCCATCACGCAGTGGAACCAGGTACGAGGCTTCCGCACGATTACGTGTGGACAGCCTCGAGTGGCGACTGGAATCAGCCCAGGAGAGGCTGAAGGACCCCAGGTGCGAGTGTATATGGCGGAAGCAGCTGGAGAAACGGCTGGAGACGGCAGTGAGAGATCTCTGGATCCAAATTGGATAGAGTCTTTCACCTTGGAGGAAATACGGTGTGCTCAGGGCCAGGATATGGCCCTAGCTACCGCCAAGAAGTGGTTAGATGCTGGACAGCGACCGCCGTATCACGCTATTGTCACGCACTCGGCCCAGGTGCGAAATATATGGGCCCAGTTTTATTGTTTGAAATTGCAGCGAGGCATCGTGTATCGAAGCCATAAGCTGCCTACTGGTGAATTGGTGACGCAAATGGTGGCCCCAGCAAGCATCAGACGCAGCATCTTCAACCAGCTTCATACGTCTCGTCTTGGTGGCCATATGGGGATCAACAGCCTCATATCCAAGTTGAGACGGAGGTTCTATTGGCCTGGCTACAAGGAGGATGTGATACGTTGGATAGGTTGGTGCGATGTCTGTCAGAAGCGGAAACAGGGCGGCCTGAAAAAGGCTCCCCTGCATCAGGTGCCAGTAGGAATGCCGATGGAAAGGATGGCCATTGACATAATGGGACCATTGCCTGTCACAAAGTCCAATAACAAGTATATAGTAGTCGTCGCCGACTACTTTACTAAGTGGACAGAAGCCTTTGCTCTTCCTAATCAAGAGGCTTACACGGTGGCTGATTGCTTGGTGACCAATGTGATTTTGCGATTTGGAGCTCCCTATCACTTGCATAGTGACCAAGGGACTAATTTCGAAGCGAAATTATTCCAAGAAATGTGCAAAATGTTGGGGATTAATAAGACCAGGACCACGGCTTATCATCCCCAAAGCGATGGGTTGGTGGAACGCTTCAATAGGTCATTGGGTGATATGCTATCGAAGTTGGTGAACGAAAGGAGAGATGACTGGGATGACATGCTTCCTTACGTGATGTGTGCCTATCGGGCTACGCCCCATAGATCCACAGATATCACGCCAAATCGAATGATGTTGGGCAGAGAAGCGATGCTCCCTGTAGATTTGATGTATGGTCACGCACTCCAACATAAGCACCACTGTCCAGTGGAATATGTGGAGTGGATACGTGAAGCCATGGAAGAATCCTTCGAAAAGTGCAGAACCCAGATGAGGAAAGCGGCCCAGAAGCAGGCGAAGCATTACAATAGGCTGGCAATGGAGCAGTCATTCCATATTGGAGACTGGGTTTTATTGTTTTATCCACCACTGGCTAAACAGAAGCTGGCTCTGAAGTTTCTGGGACCTTACAAAGTGACGAGGAAGATGGGAGAAGTCAACTACGAGATAGAGGCCCCAGCCTCTGGAAAGAGACGCATAGTCCACATTAATCAGCTCAAGAAGTACTTAGCTGAGGTGACTCCAGATGACATGATTCGGATCCCTGACATCCCAGCAGACGATCCGTATTTGGACCCATCATTGTATGAGGACGGAGCGAGTGCGACCCCCCTAGACGAGGGGCAGGATCCGCCCTTGCCCGGAGAATTGAGTGGTGACGCAGCGCAGCCTTGGTCTGGGCAGCCAGAGCAGGGCGGAGCTGCGAGGACAGGAGAACACAGGGGGCGCGGCTTGCAAACACGCGATCCCCTGGATACGAGAAGAGTGGCAGATTCGCGTTCGAATCTGGATACAGCTCCTTTTCTGGACTTGGAGCTGTCCTCAGCTCCTTTTCCGTATTTGGAGCTGACCTCAGCTCCTTCTCGGGAATTGGATCCGGAAGCGGCTCCATTTCTACCAGGTAGGCTGAGGAAGCCACCTGATAGGTTAGGCCACAATGTAGGCTACCAGTGAATTTAAGATTTTGGTTGCTGCATATCAGAGGGAAATAGCACTTATTGCTTGACTTCTGGCACTTTGTTTATGAGAGTCTAGTGATATCACATGTTTATACAATAAATACCGGTTGTAGCTTCATTTAGACAATATATAGTTTGATTTTACATAGTTTTCCCCATGCAAATGATTTTTATTTATTTTTTAAAGATTCTCTCAAACAAGTGGTAAATGTCGACATACTAAAGCGGCGCGTCGCTGCAGTCACTTTCTAGTGACTGGACATTTCGTGTACCTGATTCTCGTGGGCGGAACACGTGGTCGTGTCCTGCAGAGTGGGTTTTTAGACGTGCCACCCAAATGGTCACTACAGGTGCAGCCCTTTTTGCATAAAAGAGGGAGGAATACTGCAAAGGTAGAATTTGGGCACTGCTGGTTAAAAGCAGGGGCAAAACACGAAATTAGGTAATGAGAATGGTTAAAATGCCTCATAACACTGGAAATATCATTAAAATAACTTAATTAGCAAGAATTAAGGGCTGTGGTGGTTATGGGAATGTTTAAAGTACCATGATAAACTTTATATAGCAAGTTGGGTAATCTGAAAAGGTCAGCAAAGGGATATAGTTTGCTGGATTATGGTTACAAGGACAAATGGTTATTTTCTCGTGGTATTGTCATTTAATGATAATGGATTGGCTATTTGTCATCACGGAACGTGAAACGTTCCTGATGGTTTGTTTTATTTGGCTGATAGGAGTTGCTGAATTATATATTTAGCAACTACAAAATTCTCACTTTCTGTGTCTTGTGAAACTGTGTCACTGATTCTAGTGACCTGCATTCACTGATTCCAGTGACCTGCATTCATGGAAAATTTCCATGAATTTGTATTAATTTTGTCATTTTCGGTGCAGTCCTCAATTAAGAAATTTTATGAGGGGGGGGGGAGGAAGGGTCAACTGGTCAACAAAGTGATTAGGGTCACATGACCTGTGATTCTGGTCACATGACCTGTCACATGACTCAGAAAGTGCGGCAAAAAGCTGGAGAGCGTGGGGCGCCCTGTCTCACACCTTCTGAAACCAGCAGAGAGGAGACAACAAGCCAACCAGAATTTTGAGAATATAACCAGAGCAACTTCGTGAATATAAGGATGTCTTCTGCAGATACGAACATTAAGGAGGCTACTGCTATGCCAGCAGTGCCCCTGGACAGCGTAGTGGAGGACGAGGGACCCCAGCTGACATCGGCCCAGACGGACATGGTGTTAGCTGCAATGGAGGCAGCGGGCCTCGAGATTGGAGCCGAGTTGGAGGTCTCTGCCAGCGACGCTGAGGTGGCTGCCGTTTGCGGCTTGTCACCTACAGCGGAGCTCCCAATCTCCCTGGCCCCGGATTATTGGAGCCCACAGCGATTGGGTCTCCTGCACCTGGACATGTGGGCTTACATGTCCAGGAAGGAGTACGAGCTGGAGGATCCAGCAGTGGAACGTTACGGGGCAGCAGAACTGCCGGAAACGGCCAGGATGAGGAGGTATCTTCGTCTCCGTCCACGGAGAGAGGATATGCCCATCTTGAGTGGATGGATCATTGGAGACCTGGGTGAAGCGACCACCCAGGAGGAAGTGATGGAAAATCTGAAGAGGCGACCTTGGTACGCCAGGGAGCGGGTGGCCAGGCCCAGCGCAGAGGGCGAGGTCTCTCACACCAGGGCTACCAAGTCGCCTACAAAAGAACACCAGGCAGCTCCGCTTACGGAGTCTGCCATGGAGGACGTAACGACCACTCCAGCCAGGACCGAGGAACGGCCGCAAAAAGGGAGGCTGGAGGAAATGGAAAGCGAGGGGACGACGGACGATGGGGGGACGGAGAGTGACGTCTCGGCCCCAGAGACCACGACCCCAGAGACCACGCCGAGAGCCGTCTTACCGGCGGCGCCACAGGGCGTAGAGGGCTTGAACTATATGTGCGCCACGTGCGGAAAGCGCGTGAGAGACAGGAAGTCTCTCACTCGCCACGTGAGCGTGGCCCACGCCGCAGCCTACGTAGGCTACCAGTGCCCCCGTGTGCCCCGCAGCGTTGCCCTCAGACCGGAGAACTAACTTAAGGCGCCACCTGGAGCGGTCTCATGGATACACCCGTGAACGGGCGGAGGAACTGACAGCGGCCACAAAGCTGACAACAATCCAGGGACCGAACTCGGACGGATCCCTGCCGGCGACGCCAGAGACGAGGACCCTGGTCAGCAGGGTGCCTACATCCCAGGAGACAGCATCTCCAAGCACCAGGGTGGTGCAGCTGCGCCGCGTCGAAGCGACTTCGAGCGTGACGCCCCGAAGTCGCCAGACAACGCCAAAGCGGCCTCACCCAGCAGCAGCCACCAGGACACCAGCAGCAGCAGCCACCAAGACGCCAACACCAGCAGCCACCAAGACGCCAACACCAGCAGCAGCCGAGGACATGGTGACCAGGGCCCAGTACCAGGACATCGTTCTGGAGGTCCATAGGGCCAGGTCCCAGACGGCTGCAGCAGCTCGAGAAAACGAGGAGCTGAGGGCCAGGCTTCGCGCCGAAACGGAGCAACGCGAAGCCAAGGCCAGGCAGTCGGACCTTCTGTACCAGGAGGTGAAACGACTGACGGCGGACCGGAACCGGTGGATGGAGGAGGCCAGGGCTGCTGGATCCTCATCTGCAAGGCCTTGAACGCAAGGTCTTGCAGAGGAATGAACACACGACGACGACCTGGACCACGCCCCCCACTCAACGAAGCCTGGATACGGACTGGACTTGAACGCTGGACATCAACACGAAATGACACCTAGGCACAACGTGAACGCTGGACATCAACACATCGTGCAGGGGCGGACCCAACGCCCTGCGGAGAGTCAGGAGACAATGATGGTAACGAGTGGGACAGTGACTTTTATAATGGCCAAAGTTAGAAACTGTGATAATTGGAAAATTGTGTCACGGCTAATTATAAGAATGTCCTCACTCGGAAATTACGAGCAGCTGATAAAAAGACCTTGCAGAATCCAGAAATGGATACTGGCCTCTGTCCAAGGCAAAGATGGACTCGGATAAAAATGATGGACTCTATGTGTATTGTTATGTGTTGAATGTTATGTTTGCAGCGGTGCCAGGGAGTCAACCACGTGGATGATGGCTGGGGAAAGAGCCAGCCCCCGGGGCGGATGTGACAGCTTCCTAGTGTCACGCCGCAGGGCGATGGTTATTGATTGATTGTATGTAAAGATTGTGATTTTTTGTGATGTTTGATGAATCTCGTTGATTTTGTGTGGTCCTGATCGTCGTCGCACAGCCTACTGAGTGTATTAGTTTGAATATGGGGACATATTCCCAGTAAGAAGGGGGTAATGTGATGACCCCAGGTCACTGACCTTACTAGGTCAGTGACCGACTTTGACGCGCACTGGGTGACCCGGACCACGTGATCACGGGGTCTTGGCGGGAATACACCCAGACCGCGTCAGTAGCTGAAGAAGCAGAGGATAGGCAGGCTGTGCGGCGGGGCAGGGCAAATAAACTTCAAAAACTGGAATATTAACGCTTTGTCTTTCTTGGGGAACCTTACAACAGATTGGCTTGAGAATTCACTCGTGGCTAATGCCACTCATAAATCCTGGCCAATCTGTCCACTCGTGGGGAATGTAAAAATATACCACATAACCATTGGGTTTTATTATAGTACTTAACCTATGTTAAATTAATTTATCATAATCATCCCATGTGCATAATATTGTTTTTTATTTTATTTTTTCCGCGGGTGACTCGCCGACTGCTACCAGCGTCAGCAAAGGCAGGGAGGGGGGTTTTATAAATTTTAAAAGACTGCTGCTCCCCTAATATTAGTCCGATTTTCCTCAAATAAGACTGAATTGTAGTATAGTTCATACTGATTCCATACCTGTTTTTGGACCAAATATTAAGCGAGATATTCGTCTGAGAAGCAGCTAGGTTGGCGGAAGCAAACAGTGGTGCTCTCGCAGACATCCGCGCCCGGACTGTAACAATGCAGGAAGGGCTGAGCGCTTCTTTAAAAGGCTGCTGCTCCCCTAATATTAGTCCGATTTTCGTGCGAGAGCACCACTGTTTGCCTCCGCCATTGTTACAATTGGCGCCAGATGTTAGTGTACTAGTGGACTTGCTAGCCTGGAAGAGGCCAGGTGTAACACTTTTGAGGCTCGCAGTCGAGCGTCATTGTGAGCAGAGTGTAGAGTAGTGGTCCTGGTGTGAGCAAAATGTTGCCCTCACACCAGAGAGTGACTCTTTGGTACAATGGTTAACGTTCTGGCTTTTAGTCCCAGGGACCAGAGTTCAATTCCTGCACCGGGAGAATTGTGAGGCTTACACCACGTCAAGAATAATTACACAATAAGGAATTTTATCTGTCAGTCTAAAATTATGCAAGTGAATTATATATTTAAATATCCCATGCAGTACGCTGAATGCAAGTTTACCAGGCTATGATTCAGGAAAAAATAACTATATCAACCCCCTTCCTGAAAAATATCTTAGCTACGCCACTGATTTTTAACTGATTCAGGGGCCAATCAGCAATTGCTCTCAACATACGCCAATGTTTGGGCGTCAAAGATTGTATATGAATAATGTATACGTGGATGTTTTATATTAGAAATTCACTCATGGCTGAAGCCAGCACTGCCCACTAGTGAATCCTGCCCCATCTGTTCTCTCATGGGGAACATCAAAATAAACCACAAATTCATTGGGTTAATGTGATACATATTTTGAGGTAGGTCAGTGACATATTACAGCTAATACATAGACTTGGAAATAATACTCCAGATGACGTCATGTGAATCGAGATTTCCATTGTTTAAGGCAGTTTCACAGTCAATAGTAGTCGTAAATTCACATGATGTCTTCTGTTGTTTAGTTTAGTCTTGTAAGTACTTTTGTTTTGGTGACGTGACTCTCACACCCTAGTTTTGGAAATGTTTGTCTGTTTCCTTGTCGTATTTCATGAAGCTGAAGGCTGAGTGAAATATGACAAATTCGTGGAATAAATTCTCAAAATATCAACATGTGATAACGATTTTATCCTGTCTTTTCCAAACACCTAAATAAACAAGGTGTTTGGAAAAGATTAAGTAGGAACATATTCGACAGTAGTGATCCTTTTAGAGCTGTGTTGGATCCACATTGAAAATCATGATCAGACAGCGATGTAAATAACAATAATTTTCTCGGCTTCTAGAAATACAATTTAGCAATTAATTCAATTTGGAACAATTAGATACCAAGTTGTTGTCTGTACTCCCCTCCGTTGCAGAGATATAGGCAGAAATGTAAGGCCAAGTCATTGCTTTGTGGCGAACCAGCGTGATGAGAGCACTGAGCTTGAACGCACGGATGACGTCATTTTAGTAATATAGCAAATATCAGTTGAGAAAATATCAGTGTCTATAAACTGATCAATTTGTGAATACTGAATTATATCTATCAGTTTGACCAATCAGCGTTCTGCATTTGATTTGTGGGTATTGTTATCTGTAGCTTCCTGTTTGCAGATGAGACCAAACTTTATATCTGATGGTAGATCATTGAACCAACAACCAGGAATGGGATGACTTAAACAAAGTTCCCACCTTGACGAACTTGCCGACCTCCCACGAACTACGAGTCAAAAAATTCATCGTAAAAGTTTGTCAGAGTTCCCTAAAGTTCTTACAATTGTTGGACTTGTCAAAAATCATCGTAGCCTTCTATGAACTAAAATAGGTCGTGGGACGTCGTAAATAGGTTAGTACGAGTTCGTAAGAGTTCGTAGAAAGTTCCCCAATATTCGCAAGCGGTTGTGTAAGTTCGAAGAAATTTGTTGAAAGAAGTTTGTAAGTGTGTCATAGGAGTTTGTATTGAGATCGTAGCTGTTCCTAAAAGTTTGCCACACCTCTAGAAAAAGATTGTGGATTTGAGAATATATTATGCTAATTAGAAATTAGGCCTGTTTTCACACGACATTGGTGACCTGCCAGGAACTTGGCACAATAATTTGCGAGAGTTCGGCACAAACTTCATAGCAGTTCCTGTAGCTGGGAACTAAGGTGCAAAAAGTTCTTGGCAGTTTGCCAATATCATCTGATAAAATTCCACAGCCATTTTTCTTGAGGATCGGCGAACTGTTAGGATCACCAACGATGTTACTACGAACACCTACGACGTACCTACAAACTCACATGAAGACAACCTATTGCCAGAACAACTGAAGCTACGGCTAGACATATGTCACTCTTGCTAATAATGTCTCATATGATATGATAGGAGTTTTATGAAATTGTTCAATACATTTGTAATTTAATTTTAGAATATGGCTGTGAGTCTGCAAAATAGAGTGGTTGCCTTGCTGGATAAAAACATCCTGACAGATGTGACCTTCATAGTTCAAGGACAGGAAGTCAAAGGTCACAAGGTTCTGATTGCCTCATATCCGGGGGTTCTCAGAGATCATGTGATGACAGATGCCAAACGAATTGACCTTGGTGAAACTACCAGCCCAGGAACTTTCAAGGACATTCTGAGGTAGTTATGAGTAATAGTTATATCCCTCATAGACGGGAGTTAACTACTATAAAGTTTTTGTTGGTTATATCCCGACGCCATAGACATATTTGCTAATTTGTTTGATTTGCATAACTGCCGTTACTTAGCAATTAAAGTACAGTTTGTACTCAGGAGGGAGGTAACTAAAATGTTTGTTGGTTATATCCTGCTCAGAACAAGAGCAAAACAGTCCAAGGAGAGTATAACAAACTGCTAATGTAATCTGCAATTCTGCAAGTATATTTATGTTGATATTCATATTTACTGATTGGCTATATTTGACACTAATCGATAAATGCCATCTTCCCTTCTAACTTGTCAAGTTAAAGTGAAATGAATATTTGGATCTGAACCAAAAGCTATTTTATCTGCAAGTGAAAAAAGCTTTTCATATTTCAGCATGCAAATTGACTTTGTTAGAAGTTGATTTCGGCAAAAATATTTGCTTCTGATGCATCCATGATTTTTAAATGCACCAAAGTGCGAACCCAGCGGACTGTACAGCAAAATGCACACCCAGAGGACTATCAAAAATATTGAAAGTACATACTGAACATCGACTCATGTATCAATGATACAAATAGGATGATACTAGTGTAACACATCCCCAGTCTATTCTAGACGAGTTTAGAATAACCTAATTCTTCAGAACTGTTATTTCTTAGACACGAAAAAGCAAGCATTGTTGTAACTGTTAAATGTTTCAGGTACATGTACACAGATCAAGTCAACATAACTAATTCCAATGTATTTGAGCTGTTGCATGCTGCTACTAGCTTTTCTCTGGGCCATTTGGAACAGTTATGCTCAAATTATATCCTTGAATGCATGTCACCTGCCAACATGGGAGAATTCACCAAACAAGCATTGCACTTCAATTCAAAGGCATTACAAGGCATCTGCATTGATTATTTTGGGGCAAATACTGAAAGAATTTTGGACTCTGAAGAATTCGTCGAATTCTCAGAGGATGTTTTAAACATTCTCTATGGTAGTGACAACATTGACTGCCAAGAGATTTTGCTGTTCAGCTCCTGTGTCAAATGGGCAGAAAACAAATGCAGACTAAAAAATCTTCGAAGCACACCAAAGAAGTTACGGGCAACGCTAGGCAGCATTCTCGATAAAATACGATTTGTGTCAATGGACATGACAGAGTTCCTCAGATCAGTGGTGGAAACGATGGTGTTATCAAATGCTCAAGTGGGTCAAATCATCCTTGACATCCAAATGAATAAAGATCTTCCACATCCAACATACAGGACAGTTTTAAAGGTAATGCTGGCTTTCTTCCATTTGTACTTCTTGTCTAATGGCTGTTTATGGCTGGCAAGCTCTCGCTTGACATAGTATGCGGCAATAATAGATGACGTCATCAACAATTGGACTATGTTGACATCATGTATTGTATTGGTATTTCTGGGTACTAGGTTACAGAGGAACTGACCAGCCATAAGTTGAGGATTTAAATCACGCCGCTTGGCTCGAAGTTTCTAGGGTGTTGATAGCGATTGTAGTCAGGTAGAGTCATTGTACATGAGTCATTGTTTCTAATTTTTCTGGTACCCAGATAGCATTCCAAATCAGCCCAGCATCGTTTCCATATAGGCCATTGTCGTTAAATTGTATTAGCCACGCCGACATCATGCCGATGTTAAAACAATTTGGAATGCTATCTGGGTATCTCATTTGTTATATCGGCTGCTACATCAGCAGGTTCGCACTATAATATTTTGCCACAGGGTTCATAAAATCTTCAAAAGTTGACGCTAGAAATTAACCTCTTTTAAAATTTTATTTTAGTAAATGATGCATAGTTTGTGTACCAGTGGGTTCTGTAATTGCACCCTACAATTCTGAGGGTGGCACATTGATGTACTACCATCAAACCTTAATTTACCATTACGAAATTGTATTCTAATGCTTCGTTAAAGGAAGAGAATGTTTTGGATGAAAAAGACGTTCCAGGTACTCGACCGTACCATTTCAGCCAATGCTCCTCTTGTACACTTGATCTTCAATATGGACTGATGAGGTGGAAATACTTTCTGATTGCATTGCTCAATAATGTAATATCATTCGCTCTCTGGCTTGCAACAAATTGTTATTTGCATAACCTTTGTGATTAACTTTTCACTTAGCTATACTTCTGAGAAAGATAGTCTTGAAGAGGCCCTACTGTCAACTCAAAGATATATTAGTCCTGGAATGAACAACTTCATTGAAATAGGTATGTATTTAAATACACAGATAAATAAAAATTGCAATAATTAGACAGAATAGGCAAGCACTGATTAGTTGAGAGCTCTATATGCCGTAAACTGAATTATCTATAATACAGAGAAGTCCATTCATTGATTAAAATGTAGGACAATATGCTATCTGTAGATTGATTGAAGAAAAGGTTACATATTATTTAATATGCAATTTCTGATCTGACGTTACTGATGCCATTTGCAGAAATTTGTGAAGGAGGTTCGGAATGTGCAATATCGGTTGGAATTGTGCCTTCAGAGAGCTGTGTTGACTTCTACTTTGGCATGCGGCCTGGTTGGGTTACAAACTCCATTGGATATCATGCTGAAGATGGCGGGTAATATTTAAAAAAAATTTACCTGAAATCGCATCCGTGCCTTGACCACTTCCACACTACATCCAATAATTTTCTTTTTTTTTTGTAAAATGACTTGTGCTAAGCTATGAAAGTGACAAGGCAAGGAATCAAAAAACCATTAATTTAACGGCCGCTTAGCCAATCAGACGTGGCGATACATCAAAAGAAGCACCTACTGAACGGCGCGAAGGCGTTGCAATAACCTTTTTTAGACCAGCAAGTTTTCTCAGTGGGTAAAGCAAAGACAATAGGGTTGGTCAGTTCTCATGTGAACTTGTACATGGAAATACCAATAAATACATAACGTAGCCTCAGCCCAATTATTTATGATGTCATCTAGTATTGTGTATTGGTGACGTCATATATTGAATTAGTTTTTCGGGTGCTATGTCACATGAGAACTGCCCTATGCTTCTTAGCCCTCAGTGTGAGCATCACGCCAAGGGCTATACACTGTTCCCGGTCCATAAGAAATGCTTCTTCCCATAGAAGCCATGCTAAATACCCCACGTATAGACAAGGATGAGCAAGAGTAAAAAAATGTTTTCTTCCGCGCTCACTCGGCATGCCCATCCGTGACAGTGTGAATGCCTCTTTAGTGGCAGGTAGCATCAGGTTCAATTTGACAGGCCGTTTTTGATAGTACTGTACATTTAACTTTGGGGACTCTGGTGGGGTTAGTAATTGTGTAAGGGGAACTGGAGGGATTTACAAGTATAGTTCTGTTTTATCATAAAAGTCTGAGGGTTACATGTGCATTGTTTTTTTTTTTAACCACGGGAATGCTACGTATACATTGCAATCATATAATAGATGTGGATGAGTTTCTGCTTGTTTATAAGTGTAGTGTTTACAAATGCCAATATACAATTGTTCTGCAAAATCAAAATGTATCCTGTCGTTTTAATTGTTGAAATTGATTTGCTCCCGGCTGCTTTGCCTTGGCCAAGTATGTTTGAAGTTTTGAAGTTTTTAATTTTTTCTTGGTACAAAAAAACATACAAATACACATGTATAAATAGAACATACAATTACATATAAATAATCAGGTACCAAGAAGGGCTCCTTACCAGAGAAAGCATAGCTTAGCTGGTATAAATATTAATTGTTACAAAAAAATTCGCATAGGCCTATATAACAGTACAATAATATGAAATGCATTTTTTTAAAAAGATATCAAATTATCAAAGCAAAGCAATATTATACAAGGAATATAGTTATTAAAGTTCATTTGTAACGTAATTCAGAATATTATATAGTTCAACCCTGAAGAAAAATATAGTTACTGATCTTTCCTGAGATCACTTCCTTGTTCAATATGCGTTCTCGGTATTACAGGGTTATTTCTATCCTGTATTTGGATAATAGGGCTGGTCAGTTGTCATGTGACTTTGTACCCGGAAGTACTACACAATGCTAGATGCTGTCATCAATAATTGGGCTGTTGTGACGTCGTGTATTTTTGGTGTTTCAGGGTCACACGAGAACTGACCGAACCTATGACAACTCACAACCGAAACCAGTCTTGTTTTTAGAGAAATTGTGCTTCTTTTTTAATGAAATTACTCCTGGAACTTCATTGACTTGATATTATATACCTAGCACACGTTTCCTTTAATTTTTTTACAGAATTCACTTGGAATCTACAAGTCCATCCAAAAGACATATGACTGGAAAAAGGTGCAACGTAGGTGACAGGATGGGTGTTGGTGTGATTTTCACACCAGGCGAATGCCCAGACTTTCCACCAATAATTTACTTCACCAAGAACAGTTCAACGGTGAGAATTTACATAGAACAGATCCTTTAGGCCAGTAGAACTTTGTCGAAAAGTAGGGTAAGCGTAACATGGAGTATGGCAGTAATTTTTTTTCCTGATACCAGGTAATTTCAATGTGCTGAATCCAAATCTGATGGGTGCCAGTTTGGTATCCTTGAGCATTTTGACATATTCACAAAAACAGTTGCCATGATAACGAAAATCTGCATTTTCAATATTCCACAGAAAATTTTAATTAGCAAGATTGCTATAATCCATAGCTACAACTAATTTTGTAAAATCAATAGCCAGGGATATAGGCTTGCAAATACTGAAAAGACATTGTAGGTCAAAGGTCACTGATGCTGAACTGGTACCTGTCAGATTTGGAATCAGCACCCTCTAATTACCCAGAATCAAACAAAAAATGCTGCCATACTTCATGTTACCATTCACCAACAATTCTACTGGACTACTTTGAAATTCTTTATTTCAGCAATTGAAAAAAATAAAAACATGGGTCATTATTAAAAGCTGATCAGTTCAACAACGAACAAGTAAACTGTACTAGCCAGTCATCTTCGTGCCAAATAGAGTAAAAGAAAACAAAAAATTTACATCTCATACATTTATAATAGTCCATCCTGAAGTTTCTTGCCCTGAGCTTTAAATGATTTATGCATACTACTGACGACTCATAAGTAAAAGCAGTTACAAAAATATTTTTCATATTACATTTTTTAATAATGACCCATGTGGTAAGCACTGGTCCATGTTTTGATGGTACTTTCGACCTAACCCTTAATCGGGGTTTATTCCAGTCATCTTCGTGCCAAATAGAGTCAAAATATGCCAGAATTCACTTAAAAAAGCTAGTTTGGTTGCCATAGTAACTGAAAGTCAGGAACACAAAATTTATTTCAAAATATATTATTGTATATGGGCTGTGGAAATTGGTTAGGAAACTATATTTTAGACGTAGAATACCCTGCCGAACAAGTAAACTGTGCTAGCCTTAGAGGGTTGCTCTTCTGATATCTATCGGTCTATCTATCTGTCTTATCTATATGTCTCTCCATCTCTCTATCTATCTGTCTATCTATCTGTCTTATCTATATGTCTCTCCATCTCTCCATCTCTCCATCTCTCTATCTCTCTATCTATTTATCTATCTGTCTACACTGCCGTACAAAAGTTTGGAAACGCATTGGATTTTGCAAGTAAAGGGGAATTCTCACATAGCCGGTTTTCCCGTTGAAGCCGTATCGCTCTCATAGAATTATATAATACCCAATTTTCACGACTTTACAATGGTTGTTGGAACCAAAAAAGGGCGGTGCTTAAGGTGACGGGTGAGTTGGCGGCAGCGAGGTGTGAATCACGGATACCCAGCGGATCACTCGTAGGATATGTACCAAACCCGTTGAATGATGCCCGGTCTGATGCTGGGTGAGCCATGGGTAAATCACGTTTATGACGGGAGACTCCACGGCATCTACATACCACCCGCAAGCTTGTACGTGTGAGGGGCGTATCAAGCATGTGTCAATCACGACAGTGAAGGTTACAAGGGTAGACCCGGCGAGTTAACTACGTGAACTATGTGTACTACATTAGAAGGCCGGCTGTCATGGTGGAAGGGCCAGATGTGAAGATATAAGTTGCAGCTTGTCTGTAGCCTTCATTCTGCTCCATGTTACCACAGAGAAAGGACCATGGCACATGCAGTAGACCAACCAACAGCCATTGTAAAAATGGCTCAGGCCAGCTTGGAATTACATGTGCAACTTGCAACTATTGCACAGGCTATTATGCACGATGAAGAATAGTCCAGAAGAGCTGCAGAAAGAAGACAAGCAGTCATTAAGAGAAGGAGAAGGAAGAGATTTTGGATGAGGCCATGGCTATTGGGAAACCTCAGATGGGCCAATACGAACACTTGATGAATGAATTATTGATGAAGGATGGTACCCACTACAAGAATTTTGTGAGAATGCAGCCAGCCATGTTCCAAGAGCTGCTTGCCGAAGTTGGGCCTAGAATTACCAAGCAAGACACTTTCTGGAGGAAAGCTTGGGAGCCAGGACTCAGGATTGCCATCACCCTGAGGTATTTGGCAACTGGCAACAGCTACAAGTCATTGATGTATGTGGCCCACAACACCATCAGCAACATCATTCCTGAAGTGTGTGACACCATTATAGCCGAGTGTTCAGAAGATGTCATCTCCTGTCCAACAACACCAGAAGAGTGGAGAGAAGTTGCACAGCTGTTTGAGGCAAGATGGAACTTTCCCCATTGTATTGGTGCCATAGATGGGAAGAATGTGGCCATCAGTTGTCCTCCCAAAGGAGGTTCACTCTACTATAACTACAAGGGCTTCCATTCCATTTTACTCATGGCTCTTGTGGATGCTGACTACAAGTTCATCTGTGTGGATTGTGCAGCAAATGGTGGAGCTTTTGCTGCTACAGCCCTGAGGGAAGCTCTAGAAGATGGGACCATTGGATTACCTCCACCTGAACCTATTGCTGGTGGTGACAGACCTGTACCATACTTCATCGTTGGGGATGATGCCTTCCCTTTGAGAACCTGGCTGATCAAACCACTGCCTCTGCGCAACATGACCAAACAGCAGAGGATATACAATTACAGGCTCTCCAGAGCCAGAAGAATTGTGGAGAATGCCTTTGGTATCCCGGCATCAAGGTTTAGGTGTCTGCTAGCCATTATTCCTCAGAAAACCAAGACTGTGAAATCTTTAGTCCTTGCATGCTGCTGCCTCCACAACCTCATGAGAATCAGATATCCGACAACACAGAACAACATGCTTGACCACAAAGATCCAGTCACCCATGAGGTCAATCCTGGGGCTTGGCGGGAAGCTGGAGAAATTGCTGAAATGCCAGCAGATTGGATCGGAGGGAACTATGCTACCCAGAGTGCCAAATTACACTGTACTTGGTGGACTATGTCAACTCAGAGGAAGGAACTGTCCCATGGCAAGACAATATGATTTGAGAAGCCTGCAAGATTTCAAAAAACAACCCTGCCTACAGGAGCTTCTTCTTCAGTTGCTACGGGCCAGCCTGCAGGTACCTACCAGTCTTCTGGACCTGGGCCTTCATCTTCATTGGGTTTCTTCTCTGCTGTACCTTCTCCAGTGGTGCCTGGTTCTTCTTCCTTGTCTTCAAAGTTGGGCAGTTGCTTCTTCTTTAGGTTGACAGCTTGACGAGACGGCACCCTGGAGATGTGTTGCTCAAGGAACCCAAATATGGCAAAAATCCACTTCGTCTCTGTCGGATTTCTCTTGGCTGTACCGGAAGGGCCCTGCTTGATGAGCTTCCCAGCACTGGTTCTGAAAGACTCCAGCCAGGTCTTCAACTGTAGCCCAGTACAGGGGACACTGAGGGTCTGTGCCTTGTCATCAATGAGCCTCATCTTCCTCTGATGATCCTTGTAGTCACGTCTGGTCCTCTCATAGAATATGTCATTCTCACGGTACCAGACAGCGATGCTTTGCTCATCATTGAAAAGTAGAAAAAGCTTCTTAGTCTTTCTTCTTGGCTTCTTCTGAGATGCAGCAGGAGCAGAGGAGGCCTGTGTGGCAGGAAATTCACTGGCATCACTATCATCATCATCTTCTTATTGGGTGTCTTTCTTCTCCTTCTCTACATCCAAATCTGGATCTCTGTCGCTGTCATCTATGTCAACATCAGAAAACTTGGCAGAAAACTTGGCAGAAGACTTGGCAGTGGACTTGGCAGAAGACTTGGCAGGATACTTGGCAGCCGATGACTTACTCGTGGCATACGTGAGTCACCTGTAGCATACGTAGATATGGATTTTTCTATACGTAGAAACTGGTGACTTATCCGTGGTACACATGAGTGCACACTTAGAAGCCGAAGGTTTAATAGTCGCACACGTAGCTCTCCCGCCGGGTTCTTGACACCCACGTGTGCGACGGTTAACCCGCCGGCTACTATGAGAGTCTCGCGTATGACTTGGCGTATGCCATGAGTGCCTCTATGGCAACGACGGCTTACCTATGGTTGCTAACTATAAACCTGCGAGTTTTCTACGGAAGTTTTGAACATGAGCAAAACATACGTCGATTTTGGCGGTTGTTCTCAGTTTCGGGGACGACTGCGAGGAATCGAGTAAGTGTGTTCACAGTCTTCTACTACAACCTCCTGATAACCACGGTTGCAGTACTGATGCCCAAAATTGTGCAATATTACATCATTCTACAAGAACAATACGGCTTCAATGGGAAAACAGGCTATGTGAGAACCCCCCTTAAACATTTTAGCTATGTTTCTGCACAGGACATAAATGGTGCATGTAATCAGCGGAAATTTTTATATGTGATACATTACAGTGAGTAGCAAAGTTTAAAGCTGCTTTACAGTTGTTATGTAATGTAACATAACCTGCGCACATACAAACGCAACTACATGCCATTTTGCAGTATGAAATGGTGAATATTTTCATCATTTTCACAGATTTTCACCAGATAATCACTGAAGTTACTGAAATTAACCCTGGCTAACATTCCATAAAAAATCATGAAATATCAACCAGCCAGCTGAAGTGATAAATTTGTGAAAACACATCAATATTCCAATCTTATTTTCAGTCAATTTTTAGAGCATGTAATTCAAAAATTATTGTTATATGATCAGTCAATGAGTAAAGAGAAATGAAAGTTTTCAAAGGGATAGCCAAATATTACTATCTAATCATAAGAAGAGTAAAATAATAGCATTCTCTCGAATTCAGGAAATGAGGTAAAGCAGCGTCAATCTGAAAAGTGCCAATAAATGAACTTTCTCCAATATAGCCACTTTATGACTGGAAGAGTACGTCTGAATAAAAAAGAACCCTGGGTCCAAAAATAGCTATGAGACTAGAAAACAAATTATAAAGATATAATCGAATTGCCTGATTAAATTTATTTAGTATGAATATGATTGTATAATGTTATTTAATAATTTGATTATCTGTATCTTTTATTGATTTCATAAATTATTCCTCTAAACAATTTTGTGATGATTGCATGTTTCTTTTAGCTATCTTATGAAAACCGGCAAAAAAATGTATATATATTCGAAATTTTACCAAACTTAGACTGGTGCTTGACCTCGAATGCCAAAAAAATATGTTTATTAAAATTAAATGCTGTACAAACTATAATAATCTCGTGGAAATTCTATAGTTGAAATTAACTGATAGGCTCAGGCCTCAAAACTTAACTTAGCTATAGCTGCTTTTCTGCCATGAGAGGCACCAGGCCTATTTAATTCTTTCATGCATATCATGTACCATAAACCATAACCAAATAAAAACATGGGCAAGTGTCTATCCCACGGGACATCGATACTGAGGCATAAGTAATTTTTTTCTGGGGCTTGGCCCCTGACCAATAATACTTATGTCACCAGGAATAATTAATATAATCAACATTAATCGTGGGTAATCATTATATTGATATTAATAACTTCTCTGGTTGGGAACTGCATATAATTTCATGTTGTTAAAGATATTTCGAAAAGAATGGGCTGCATTAAATGATGGTAGACACCACTTGGCAATTGGGATGAAATCTGAGGGAGAAAAAGCATATCTTATTGATTCAGACATGTGGCTACTGGATTATGATGAAGGATAATCTTAAGGTACCCTGCACTATGTATTCACTCTAAAGAAAAATTCGTCAGAATGACTAACTGGTTGTCGTATATGGCACTCTGAGGTAGTCAGTATGACTACATGGCCAAATGTGCCACATGCGTTTTCCGTCAGAAGGATAAACGTATGGAAAACGCATGGTTTTTAGCTAATTATAATGAGGTGAAACCATGCATTTTCCATACGTTTATCCAAAGGCATGAAAAAAACGCACGTGGCACATTTGGCCATGTACTTGCTGGTTATTGGTGCCGTATATGACTACCCTCTAGTTAATAAGTAGTAACGTATAGTGCCCTATTATGGTCAGGTTCTTGTTTATGAGAACACAGGTGTCCTATTATGGTTACTCTAGTTTTATGCAAGATTTTTTGCTGAAAAAAAAAGATTTCTTCCTTGTTGAACAGTATCTGCTCTAAAATAGATGAAATAAATTCTTAAAAGGAACTAAGGCGAATTTTATAAATTTACCTCAGGAGAGCACCTATCAAAACATTGATGTTTCAAACAGGCAAACTTGAAAAGAAACCCTGATGGACAGAATGGTTTTCATGCACTCTCTTTTTCTTTTTGATACAAATTGGAACCATTTGGCCCTGAATGACCTTGCAAGTTGAAAAATATCTGAATTTTAAGATGCTTCTGCTTCAGTGGTATAACTGCTCATCAGATGAACTTTAATTGGAACTTACCATATTAGGACACTGACCGTATGGCACCATACATTACAGTTGGTAGAATTGATATACTTTTTTTCTTCTACTAAAAACGGCATTGATGACTCACACTCTTATTTTTTTCACTTCAGTGCATACAGGAGCATCCATTGTATGAGTCATCAAGGGAGCTTAACTTCAACAAAATATAGGTCCATGTATCACCAATGACTCACCAAGTACAATTTCACTTTACAAATGAATGAAAGTTGACATATCAGTTCCACCAACAGTAATTGAAGAGCTGTCTCTTAAGAGGCGTTCACACTATCACGGATAAGACCTACGTATGACGACGGAAGAATTTTGTTTTTTACTCTTGCTCATCCTTGTCCATACGTGATTCACTCTCCGAGGGTTTTATTTGTACTCCCGCTAATCCGCAGGATGCTCATGATCGTACTTGACCTTTCACGCCCGTACGTGGAGAGGATAAAAAATATTAAACATGTTTAAAACTTTGGCGGACGTTCTACGAGTAAATTGTCTATATTAGTGACGTAACTTGCTCGGTAATCACTCGGCGAGCGTTCTAAGTACGTTCTACGTACGTTTCGCATACGTCCGTAGCCATACGTTCGTACATAGCCATAAGTAGCCATGCATAGCAATACGTAGCCATACGTAGCCATACGTAGACATACGTAGCCACTGTCCATCTGTATATACTCGCCATTCACTCGCTTCCACCAAAATGAAGTAGCAAATTTGTTTAATGCTTATTTTGTTAATATTACAGAAAATCTGGCAGAACCCAACAACCTAAAAGACATAAAAACATTGGATCTTTTAGATCATTACTCTGGTCAAGCATAACTTTCATTCAGAACTATGTCAATCAGCTGTCTATCACTCCTTTTGCTTGCACACCTGTCACAAATTCTCAAGTCTCAAACAAACTCAAGGGATTAAATTGTAAGAAGGCCATTGGCTATGATTGCATTCCAGCCAAGTTATTGAAAGTAGGTGCTGACTCATTAAGTCCACATTTGTGCAAACTCATAAATATTAGTTATTCACAGGAAATTTACCCTGATGATCTTAAACATGCTGAAGTTGTACCCTTGTTCAAGAAGACAGATAAGTTTGACAAGGCCAACTACAGGCCAGTGAGTATTCTAATCAGTCTTTCAAAAGTCGTAGAAGGTTCAATATTATTATTTTGAAAATATACTGTGTAAAGAACTTTCAGCTTACAGGAAATACTATGGAAGCAGTAATGTTTTAGTGCATTGTGTAGAGCAATGGAAACGTGCATTAGATAATGGTGACACTGTAGGATGTATAATGATGGATCTATCAAAGGCTTTCGATAGTATTCCCCATGGCCTTACAATTGCTAAATTAGCTGCATATGGTGCTGATCATAAAAGTTGTAATTTCATCAGAAGTTATCTATCTTATAGAAAACAGAGAGTAAGGTTAGGAGCCTGTAAAAGTGAATGGTTGCATGTGGAAAGGGGTGTCCCCCAGGGGTCACTGACTGGACCAGTTTTGTTCAATATTTTTCTTAATGATCTTGTAATGATGTTGAAAGGTAAATGTCACATATACAATTATGCAGATGAAAATTCTTTAGCCTATTTTCATAAAGATCCATCTATTGTAAAAAGTAAATTAGAAAATGCTTCTCACTGTGCTCTTGAATGGTTTAAGTTAAATCACATGGAAGCAAATCCATCAAAGTTTCAGTCTATTGTTTTTAGCAGGCAAAAGTGTGATATTATGTTTTGTTTTGATGGAAATGTTATTCAAACAGAAAACTGTGTCAAACTACTAGGTGTTTATATAGATGATCAACTAAATTTCAATCAACATATAAAGGAAATAACTGTGAAATGTGCTAGGCAAGTAAATGCTCTTGGGAGATTGTCAAAGAAACTAAGTGTGCCATGTAAAATGAAGATTCTTGAAGCTTTTGTCTTATCAAATTTCAGTTATTGTTCAACACTCTATCATTTTTGTAATGTAACTGATAGCAGAAAAATGGAAAAGCTTTATGAAAGAGCCCTACGATATGTCTATTTAGATTTTGAATCAACATATCTTATGCTATTAAGAAAATGTAATAAATCATATTTGTATTTAACAAGAATAAGGGAGCTATTGCTAGCAGTATTCAAGATAAGAAATGATATGATGCCACCTATAGACTTAGACATTTTTAAAGTACAAAATTCACCTTATGATATGAGATATATACACTTGAAAACAAAAACTTTTAATACGGTAAGATATGGTTTTAAATCTTTACAACATCATGGCGCTATGTATTTTAACAGCCTAAATTTAACAAGAGATTTTGACAACATTATTGACTTTAAAGACTTCGTCAGAAATTGGGTACCAAATTGTCTATGTGGTTTATGTGTTTTATGTGATTTTAAGTAATGCTTTCCTTTATATTTCCATTATACGATTTTAAGTTACATTGTGATTTTAATGATGATCCTATATTATCAACTTAATTTTTGCATAATCTTTTGTTATTATCTTTGTTTTTGTTGTTTTATGTCGGCAAAAAGCGCTTGCGCTTATGTTTTATACTTTGTACATTTTATCCGACAATAAATAAATGTTTTTACTACTTACTTACTAGAACGCTCATAAAAGCTCTACACATGTCCATCGGACGTCCGTCGGGCTATCTATGAGTGCCTGACGAATTTCTGACGGATGGCTGATGGATGCTTGGCGACGGACATCCGGTGAGCATTTTACGGACGTCCGGCAAGCGTTTTACGGATGTCCGGTGAGCATTTTACGGACGTCCGTCAAGCGTTTTACGGATGTCCGGCGAGTGTTTTACGGACTTCCGGCCAACGATCCACGATTGCCTCACGTACATTCGTGGAAAGCATTTATACATGATAAACAGACCCTCACGAGTGAGCACGCATGGCTACGTATAGTCCGTTTTTTATGTACATGCATGGTCACTTGTATGTTTTGTATGTGACAGCGTGAACACCCCTTTAGGAATTTTTCAATAAATGTAGTTGCTTCACTCTGAAAATTGGAGGCACAATTATCATAATTTAAATGTAATTCAATGGGAGAATTTTAAATACATTGTACGATTTGTATACACAAAATGCGTTGGTTTGTTTCTTACCAATCAGTATTAATCATTGAAATTTCAGCCATCCTTAAGATAACATTTTAATCTTGATACAATGTACATCGCTGTTGGGACATACGGACATCCATCAGCAACAAACTGGAAGACATTATTATGACAATGCGGCCACCCCAAATTAATACAAAAATAAATAAATTAATGCATACATTATGTGGAGTCTATACGTCTTGCCAAAGACTGAGTGTCATCCTGACCCGATTATAACACATTTTTTTAAATTGTCATTCCATGCATTTTTTTTAAAACGTCTGGTCGACTAAAATGTAGGTCTGCATCTCTGTCTGTCTGTCTGTCTAGCTGTCTGTCGGTCTGTCTAGCTGTCTGTCTGTCTGCTTGTCAGTTGTACCGTTAATGGCATCATATTTAGTTCTAACAGAAATCCCGTTTGGCCTAACTTGAAATTATACCTTGTTTTACCTAAATGAACTCATCAGTTCATGGCCTGCGATTTTAGACCAGTAATCCCATAATGTCATAAAGGTATTTCAAATGATTTCATTATGATATTTTTTTTTTTGGGGGGGGGGGGGGGGCCCAAATATCAAAAGACAACCGATAACTGTAGCACTTGCACCAGGAAGTCGCGCACCGCCATTAAAGCAACGCTAGTGATGACTATATTATGTTCGGAAAGAGGGGCATTTGCTCAGTCTGGCAAAATTACAATGAAAATCGGAATAAATTGCGTCACGAATCTAGACGCTCATCTTTCAGTACGTGACGTTGTCATTATGCATTATATTTAGTCTCGTTCCCATTCCTCGTTGCTATAGTGACCACTGGATCCAGTTTCATCAGCTCTGTCTGTACACTTTTAGCTTTTTCTCACTTGAAAGTGAGTTGGGACACGTTTGTGATGTTTCCAGTTTCAACTGGATAACTTATGATCCCGTGCGTGCGGGCGCCCATTTGGGGGGGGGGGGGGGGGGCACATGGCGGGGGCCAGTCAATTCGCCCATTTTTTTCTCGCCACAAATACAACTCGCCCAATAAAAAAACTCGCCCTTGGCACTGTTTTTTCTCCCGTGTGTGTTTGTTATATGTGTAGTTTGTCAAAAGAGAACTTGTCATTGAAGAACCATTAAAATGCGTTTTTGTGTTAGGTACAGCTATAAATATATATATAGATATATATTTATAAATTAATAAAAGATGTCTATAGAGCTATATAGATACATCTATAAAATTAATAATAAAAGATGTCTATAGAGCTATAACAGCTATATCTATATATAGGCATTTACCCTTTAACTGAAATATATTATTACATAATATAATATGTACAATATGTAAATATATGTAATAATATAGATCAATTCAATTAGCCAAATGTAAAGAAGTCCTTCACAAAGGTTAATTGTCATTAGTGAATTGCAATTGCCTCCGTACATACCTGGATTACAGGTTTAATGTCATATGCTATGCAATTCACAATTAAAGGGAAGCCACTTTGAACATCAGGCATATCTGAGTGTTAATTGTCATTTGCTATAATAGTCAGAATTAACTGCAGTTTTCTCTGTATCTGGAATCGGATTGGTTGATAGTTCAACCAGAATTGATATTAACAGTATTCAAAAATGATATATATATATCTGACAACCTTTGAAGGTTGTCATATGCACTTCTGTTGGATGCAATACACAGAATTACCATGCCAAATAGGAAGACTACTACCTACCTTTGTGTCTCCTGAAGCATCCCTGTTAAGGATGATGATGAAGCTATAGCTTGTGAACGGTGATGACTGCCCCCCAGCTACTCAAGGCCATCAGTGTATTACAGCGTCCACGACGATAATTGTCTGTCCTTACCTTAGTATCTAATTGATTACGTGTATACATGTATTTATTTAGTACTTTAATGTTCAGGACTCTGTCTTTAATAAATATTTGTGCAATAAATGTTGTACCAGAATCAGTCTTCTTTTTACTTATACTCTATAAGGTATTACACTTGAAGCTTGCTTCCGAAATTTTAATAATACTGTTATATTATATGGTGGCGGTCTGCTGGATTCGCCGTTTACATGTAGCATCGCGGTCGACGGTCCGCTGAATCAGCCGTTTACATGTAAGCATACATGCGCGATGATGGCATAATAAAGATGCGTCTACTATCAAATACAAAAATAAATAGGGGGCGAGTTGTGTTATGGGCGAGTTATAATTGGGCGAGTTGTATTTGTGGCGAGAAAAAATTGGGCGAATTGACTGTACTGTAATATACATGTAGCTGTCAATGCCAGGAGCGAAGCGAAGCTATAAAATAAAAATATATATCTACATGACGACTTAAATGCTAGTCTCTGTTCTTTTAAGTAGACTCCATGTAGGTTTTTCAATTAAATTGGACAATCAATAACAATTTTAGAGGGAAAAGAAGTCAGATAATTGTAGTGCATTCCTTCAGCCACCAGAGCTCTGCGGTCGTTTTCAAAGTTACACTGCCCTCTAGTGTGATAATGACATGTTTGTTTGTAAGATTCCGTAATGGAGCAGATATGGATTCAAACTTCAAGTAAGTTTGTATTACTGCCTTAATTCTGCCTTAATTCCAACAGAGAGCTTAGAAAAAGGTAGAAACAATCTTGTGAATTTATGACATTTTGACGCCACTGAAGACGTAGTCACGTCATGACTCGTTCTGAATAACCAAAGCAAGTGTAAAGTTCTGGTTGGCCTGTCCACTGTCTATAGCCACTCGTCTACGCGAAGTGAGCTCAGAGCTTGGCGCCTTCGGAGCTGATATACTACGTTCATATAAATAATCCAAAGTGGAGCAGTGAAGCGGGTTTTTATTTTATCAACAAACAGCTTTTATCCATCAAATTAATTTCCGTTCCCTGCGATGCTCAATTGCAATAACTCTTGAAAGTCGGGAGGATTACCAATCACCAATTGCACTTAGATTCACACCTCTGAGCATTCAGGCAATTACCAATTCAGGCTGCCAATTGGCATTGCCGATGGCAATATTCAATAGTGGATTTTCACGGAGGGTTCTCTATATATCCACCAGGTGGCTATAATAGAATACTGCAATTCTATTGGCTGAAAAGGTTCCCGCCCTTGGCTGTGATTGGCTGAAGCAAAGTGCATCCTAGCAGCAGTATTTTAGTGCATTTTAATGTATATTTGACACCTTATCATTCAGTTGATTTGTTATTTTTCTAAAAAAGTTATATTTATTGAATAAGTCAGTGATTATCTATGTCTGAAAAGCAAAATGAGTAATAAGAGGAGAGGAGAAACTTATGTCTTGCTGAACTCAGGGCTGCTCAGTGAAAAGACTCTATTTGGTAGAAGATTGAATACCAGATTACCAGGCTATCATAAGAAAACTCTAGGGGGCTGCACTACTGCTTACACTGCCCCCTGGTGTATTACGACGTCATTAATCGAGCATCATCCGTTCAGGAATATTTGCTTTTTACAATTTCGTAACGGGCACACATCATGCTTCAGTGTTGTTGCTGCCAATATCCAATATCTGCCAAGATTGCATATTGGGCTGGATATTGTGTCCTTTGGGCCGATAAGCAGGTTTTTGAGCGACGAGCTAGCCTTTGGGCTGGCTCGCTGAAATCCCCTATAACCTTTTCCAAGAAGATAAGGTTTTTGGGCTTACCGGCGAATACTTCTAATATTGCTCCCTGGCTTTTCCCAGAATACTTTGCCGGGTACCTTCAGTGAATTGCGGACCTTGCAGACCGTTCCGACCAATGCTAATATATAAGGGCCCCAAACTGGAAAATTATGTCCACTGATTTTTTAAATAATTATTAGTTTTTCAGTCTGTTTTCACTCACATGTAGTATAAATTATGTGTTTTATGATAACAACGTTGAAATCTCTCAATTTCAGGTTATAAAATTTGAATGTTCGCACCCCTACCTCTGTGTACTGAAATTTTCGTTGATATCTACAAATCCCATATATATATATATATAGCTCTCAAATAATTTTTTTTCTTCAATAATAATAAAATATGCTATGCAGATATTATTGAAAACATGGTCATGTATGGTTTGCAATTTTTTATGAGCAGAAATATGTGTCCTTACTGTTTAAAAAAATTTTACAACTCTGTTTACGGTGACCTTGAAATCTCCTAGTAAAGATTTATAGGAAAATATTTATATTATTAATACCAGAAAGTGCTAAGATCAGTGGAATGTTTCATGAGACAGAAATAAATGTTTCTGGATTTATTTATCTGTTAGATATATAGCAGTTACATAATTATTTAATTAGGCAAGGGGAATAAAAAATAATTACCACTCTGTTTACTGGTTTCCTGTCTACAAATTTCAAGTTTCAATATATATCACCCATTTCTCATCCGCTTCATTGATTGGGTTAAAATTTTTTTTATAAATGTATGTAGAGATAAAAAAAAAACATAAAAATAAATTACACCACAATGATGACAATGATGATGAACATGCCAATTAAAGACAGGAAGTCTTTATTATAATTACTGTCAATCACACCAGCTTAATCTAGATTTATAATGATAATTTATTATATGAAGCCATAATTCCACTTTCATCATCATTATTAGCGATTACTCCCATCTTTACACTCATTAAAACTCATATTAAGGTATACCTGTAGGTAACTATTGCACTGTACATGGATTGTTTGTATCCATGTACCTGCATTTATTTTGATTAATAATTAAAAAGGAGGTACACACAATAAAAATGCACATACTGTGCATTAAAATAAAAATATTATTGAAATAATCAATAAACAGCACAATTTCTATTAAATTTTGTAATTAATGAAAACATAGCAATGATTTTGAATTTATGCATTTCACACAGAATCAACAAAGCACACTAAACCGTTGAAATCATTCAAATCACTATTCTGGCTTAAAATCTGCCGTTCCACAACTGGTTTTATGCTGTTTAAGGCCCGTATTGCAGCGACCTCTCATGGGACAGATAAGAACTAAAATTATCCGGCGAGTCGATTTTGGATTATTTGATAGGATCTATTTCTTATTTTTTCGCTCAGACACCTATTTTGGGGATATTTTGACTATTTGGATATTGGCATGCAGTCTTTCGGCAGTAGCAAGTGTTAATTTGAATTGCATGCCTTACTTTGGTGAGTCTGTTCATGTGTTGAAAGAGCTGAGAAAAGTTAGGAATAGAATGAATTAATTTTCCAAAATGTTAATGTGGAAGGTCGTTTCAAGGGCTTGTCTTCCACTGCCTATTACCCAACTTTCTATGAGCACTAAAAAAATCATGATCAACTATTTTATCAATAATTTGTATGAATGTTACACAAATCTTTTTTATCATCATAATATCTGATTGCTCAAGAAATAATATAATACAGTATCTGTCTAATTTTGATTGTTTCATGTTTCACATGACAAAACATGACATCTTCATTCATTCTCATTGCTCACCAAAGCTCTCCGAAACTAGTAGCTCTGCACTGACAGGGAGGGCCTTGAAATTTTGTTTTGTTTTTGATCACCCACAACTCAGGCTAAATCCGTTTAATTTCTATTTTTCTGTCTTCATTTAGTCTAGGCTCAAATTTAATCAAATATAATCATAAAGCCCATATCCAATGAGAATTCAGCAAAGTATTAACTTCTTACCCAAGACCATAAAACCGGAAGCCATCTTGTGTTGCTCTCTGACTGCTAGAGTTACAAGAACTTCAGTATGAAATATTCGAGTATCAAGAAATGTATGCAGCTTTATGAAATGAAAAGAACACACATCCATCTCTACCAACTTTATTGGTTAACTTCATTTTCTTGTGTTCAATAAGACATTGTTTTGTTTAAGAGTTAGGCCTATCTTTAAAATAAAGTATGTATATGACTATTTTTGATATTTTTTAAATTAAAGTACTCTTTTTATATACTGGTGTTTACCAAACACATATTCAGTCCTACGCATCACACATAATTTTCAGTTATTTGAAGGTTTTGCCTTTCTTTGCAGTCTTTTGGAATTTTGAAATCTTGCTCTTTTCTCTTGTTGTTACAGATGAAGGATGGCCATCCCAACAATAATCTCCACCATCGCATGAAGAGTATGACCATGGGTTTTCTTTGCCTGCGGTGTATTTCAAGACCAGTCTGGAAACAAAGCACAAAATAATAATTGCCTTCATCCAGAACTCCCCTATTAGTATCACCATGTAGGCTGTGCAACCGCAGTTCCTACATTTGTTTGGTCCTTCTGTCCCACATATGAAAGTGGGCCTCCTGATGGCCTCCTAGTGGATAATTAAATTCACTTCGAAATTTCCCTGATAGGAAAACTAATCTTAATCTGCTGCTTTAAATGAGCTGGTAGATTGCAAGTCGACCTGAATTAATTTGCAGTGTTTTGAATTCTGTTGTGATCAAGCTCACCCAAGCATTTTCTAGTCAAAAAACAACTGACAAACTGTAATTGAATCAATACCAAAGAAATAACGTCCATTTCTACTTGTGGGCTTGGTTGGGAAGTATGGTAAATTGTGACATCACCAGGCGACTTTGTCAAGTGGCTGGCTACACCAAATTAAACACTAGGTGTGGTGGTGGTGGATTAGGGCTTTATGTCCTGTATTTCTTCACCTGATGGACTAATTAGGACAGGTAGGGACCATGGCAATGAGGCGAAGGATGAAACAGCCATCCAACATAGGCTCGACCGGGAATTGAACCCGGGACCCAGTGGTTGGAAGCACAGCGCGCTACCACTGAGATAGGCCTCCACCCCAATTAAACACTAGGCATTAATAGTCATATAATGTATAATACTATGACCGTTTTATTACCTATGGCTGTGACCATTGTCTTCTGACGTGTAAACCTCAAGAGGGTTTCCTGTTGCGATTATGTCATCCAGTTCGCTTTGCATGACTTCAAAGGTGTGACTGTGCAGTCCAGGGGGGTCATTTGGTAGAGATTCTGTAACACAATTAGGAAGGTTTAACTTATCGTTCATACAAGAACCGTAAGGAAAATAACAGATTTTTCTTCGAGTCTCAGAAACAGCATTTATGATGTCCTGTCAGTTTTACCAAACGAGAACAATAACTAGCTTCCTGGAACAGTCGCACATAAAAGTATTTTATTATATTCATAATTTGATCAGTTTCAAGCTTTGGCAGCTTGTGATAAAATGATAACTTTGGAGTTACACACTGTGTGTGGACACCTCACAGCCCAGCTACCTAATTATGTACATGTTTTGATTGCTTACTCATCTAAGGTAAATTAATCAATTTCTCTTATAGATTATACGCTGGCTTATGGTATCAAAGGTCAAAAATAAAAGAATAATAAAAGAATAATTAGATGTACATGTGCTGAGTTTACGCAATTCTTGTCCTGACATAAACTAAAAAAATATGAATTATTTTCTCTTGTATTTTTAAGAGAAGATTTACTAAGTCCAAACTCAGCCTATTGGCTACATAAATTAACCAATCATTTTGTTTAACTAGGTAAACTCGCAAAGAATGTCCATAATTAGGTCGCTGGGCTGTTAGGTGACGACACACAGTGTACAGGTGCATCAACAATAAAATGTATGCACTCTAAGCATAAATCATCCTTTTGTCTATAAAAAATTAATTTTTGAAATGGAGTTGCTACAGATGCTACACACAAACCATTGCAAAAACTCACAGGATTATTTACTTCTTGTTTGAAGCATAGTTAGCTCTTGGTATCATCCAGAGATATTTACTATCACAGCCATAACTGTATCTGAATATGATATTGTATTGTTATCCAACTTTACTATTGGATGCTTTTTTTGTGCGTTAATAATTTCTCACCACCCATAGCAAATTCCACAGGTTTATCAGGCTGAGGTAGAGGTTCCCCAGGGATTGTGCCAACAGGTTTTTCAATCAACATGTCAATGTAAGTCTGTTGCCTCATCACTATGTCTTTTAATGCCTCAAGTTCCTGGAAGAAAGACGACCGTTATCAGCCATAACATCAAATATGAGAATAAGAATTCTTCCAGAAAAAATACTGATTCAATTCAAGGAGCCAAGTTGATAAAAGTCATAAAAAGTCAATAGCACAAGATGGTAAATACAGAATTTAATAAATATATTTTTTTTTCTGTCTGATAATTTTGTTGCAATCTTGAAACAATTATCTATTTTTCCATTTTTTGCAGAATCTTATCATGCTAATATACACTGTCTGTTATTTATGTGTATACATGCCAAAATTATCACGTCTGGACGCCATGCAGCAGACAAAAATGATACCATTTTACAATTTAATTTCAGTTCCACTGCAAAAGCGGTATAAACACAGAAATCACAGCAAACCTTCAGAATTTGGTTTCCTTCATTAGCAATCGGATTGATGGGATATCTTGTCCGGATGGCTCCGATGCCCTCGATGTCGACAAAAATTCTTGTTCCTGAAGCTTTGACCTTTCTCACATTTCCTTCAGGGTCAATCACACCTACTGTTCCGCCATTTGTATCTGCAGGGTTTTCATCAGACTCATCCCTAAATAGATATAGACCATCATTTTAGCTAGTGATGCAGACCGGACCGTCTTTTGTGGGGTGGTCCAATATTCCTTAAAGTGGTCCGGTACTGGTCCGGTCCAGGGTCAGGTTGTCCGGTATTATTACTGGACCGGTCAAGAAGCGATCCATCGGCATTTTTAAAATTATGATAAAAACAAAGGTTTAGCAAAAGTTTTTTATTTTTGAATAAAAATCTTTTCCAGCGGTCCGGACTGCAGTTCAGGCACCCAGTACCGGTATTTTGTTGCTGGTCCGGTACCGATGCGGTCCAGGGTCAGACCGCGTACTGGACCGGACCCATACAGTCCGGTCTGCATCACTAATTTAAGCTATTCAAGGAAACTTGACTCGTCTAACATCAATCAACCCTAGATAGTGGCAAGAACTTGCCCTAGAGGGCTGCACTTCCAATATCTAAATATTATTATGAGCATTGACTGCAGGCGCTGAAATTGTTGTAATTTATTTGCCGTTAGTGTTGGCGTGTGTCTGCGATGACATGATCATTTTTGAGGGGCCACCAAGAAACAACTGTAAATATCTTTTTTTTTGTATCGTTATCTTTTGTATGTTGCCAAATAAAACGAATTTGAATCTGAACAGCTTGTATACCCAGCAAACAAGATTGTGAAAATCATGCGTCAACATTCATCTGATTTTGCCACAATATGAAAGCATGCCAGAAATATCTTATAATAGCAACATTTTTGAAATTTAATTTTTCTTTACTTCTGTTATTCATAGTTTAAAATTTCACAGGGTCCTGCATTTCAGACTATTATTTTAGGATGTGAAATATCTACCAGTTTAATTTATGCAAATTCAGATATTGTGGATTTTCACAGAAGGTTCTCTGTATTTCCACCAGGTGGCTAAAACAGAATACTGCAGTTATATAGACTGAAAAAGTTCCCGTCCTTGGCTGTGATTAGTTGAAGCAAAGTGCATCCTAGCAGCAGTATTTTTAGTGCATTTTGATGTATATTTGACACTTTATCATTTAGTTGATCAATGTTTGTTATTTTTCTGAGAAAGTTATATTTATGGAATCAGTTAGTTATTACCTACTGTGTCTGAAAAGCAAAACGAGTAATAACAGGAGAGGAAAGACTTTTGTCCTGCTGAATTCAGGGCTGTTCAGTGAAAAGACTCTATTAGCCACAACTATTATTTTTTTAATTTAAATTTGGTCCTATATGTGTTGTATGTGAACATATGTCTCTATTGTTAATTAAACTGTCTGAATCTGAGTCTAATATGTGTACACGTATGATTATATATATTAATATTTCACCCGAAGAATTCAGCAGGAGTTTGGAAGTGAAGATTATCTCTGGTCCCATTATAAGCCTTGTTTGCTTCAAATCCTCCATTTCTCCCTCCTGCTGTCACAGTTTGGCCTTCTTTACCTCCAGATTTGCCCTTTTGGATTAGGTTATATGGATTCCAACTCAAGAGGGGTGTCATGTACACAACTTCCAATGGGATGGCCCAACTCCACCTCTGGTGGATTCCTTTGCACACTTCGACTTTGTTGACCGTTTTACAGTCATTGTACTGAAAATGAAAATGTGTAAAGAGGCGTAGAGTCCGGCGAACAGGTAAAATCACCATAACATTAACCTAACGTCTGGAAAGCATTCTTCGGAAGAACCAGATTTTTCTGACAATGTCAAAGCATAGTGTTACTGCCTGGTATTCAAATAAAAAAATCCTGGTTATATAAATGCATTACAATCTTTCTTTAACTCATCAGATAGCATACCAAATCGGCCCAGCATAATTTCGATCACAAGCGTTTGAATGTATGGATGTCAGCCGTACTATGTATTATAATAAAAGAGTAAGAAACTTGACTTAAGTCAAGACATGTACCTTACGAGGGATTTCCCTTTGAAATATCAAGTAAACAAATAATTGTGCAGAAAAAAAAAATCACAGAAATTTACCCAAGATATTGACAAAATAATTCAGAGACATGAAGGTCCTCAGTATGCCCTAATTATTTTTTTCAAATGGGGTTAAAATGGAAATCTGGACAAGTGGATCAGTTACCGCTTCAAAATAGCTAATTTTAGCATGACATCATCAACTAAGCTCTTCTCTGATTGGCTGGAAGTCCACAATTAAATTGCCGACAATCGTTATGAGCACTGCTCTGACTTCAGAAATGCCCTGTTATGCCTTTATAAATAATTATAAATAGCATTTTAGCATATTAAACGTTTCATAATGAGATATAATTAATTTATTCACCACAGATCCTGATATTTTCCTCATATTTTATTGTTTATTTTTACGATTTTGGGTTTTTAGAGGTTTCACCCCTCGCCCAAATAAATTGCAAATCTTTGCCATTGACTGACATCTTGTATGTTACAGTATTGATTCTCATTGTACAGTAATAGCATTTTCAGCTGATAAATTTGACACTACAGCAAATAAATGATCACTTGAAGCACTGCAATTGAGAAAATGATATCATATCCTATCAGCCGATGATATCAACTGACCAAGTCTAGACCTATTTTTGAGAATAGTTATATATTTACCGTTGCTCCAGGTATGCGTGTTTGTGTAGTTTGAGCCATGAAGAGATTGTGATCTGCAAAACTTCGTCTTCTGACTTTGTTGCCCATAGCACCTGTAGTTTGGCTCTGAAAGGTATTCATGCAGTTTCCTATGTGAACAGCTGTAATGTATACCCACATTAATTGCTACATCAGTACATTGTAATTAAATGGTTTTCTTTTTCTTTTCTTTTTTTTCAATCAAAATATTTTAACGTAATGGAGGGTATTATTTGACAGGGCGGGTATTTTCGACACTCACATTAAAATGTTAGCAAAAAAAACAAATTAATTGTTATTCAAGATAGTTTTCATTTTCCAGTACCAATTAAAGGTACAAAGTATTTTGCTATTGGATTTTATTTCGTCACTATCTCGAATATTTCATAATCATGAACAATCCACTAAAAGTGCCCGATTACGCGTCGTTTCATAAATTTATTTTTTAATCACAGCTAATTTAAAAGACTTTGAAACAAAACTCCACAGGATGTCATGTTAAATCAGGGATGCAGGTCTCCCATTGGCTGAGGGATTTCCTTAACCACACCCACACTCTTGGATTCACGTGACATCCCCTGAGTTCTGTTTCCGAATCGATGAAATATTCTGTAAGCTAAAGAAATACATCGTAATAACACTCACTCTGTATCTTCGATGGTAAAAACCGGAGTTGAGCTCAGCCGATCCATCAAACGTCATCGCGACGGAATCGAAAGCGTCATCTCTTATATCTGCTTGATAATTGTCATACCCTGGAATTTGTTCCATCAGGATATCCAGCAGGTTTCGATTGAATTTTGGCTCAGAGTTGATGTTACCTGATGTCCAAGTGTGTAGGCTGTATCTTGCTGATCTTGACTGGAAAATTATATGTGCCGCTCTTGATATGGTTCAAACTCAAAATTATGTACAGGCCGGGTTTTGTTATGATTCTAAGTCGTAAAATATGAAAAAACGATTTTGGGAAGAAATGTAATATCTAAGTCAGGCACTAGCAATATATCAATCAAAGTCAGGCACTAGCAATATATCAATGAAAAAATTGCACTTTTTAATAATTATAACACAGTCTTAGCTATTTGATTCAATATAATATAATATGTTTATATTAATCATAATACATATTGCGCTGCTGCCAACTGCAATATTACTTTTGTTTCTTGAATTTTTATTTTATTTTTGAAATAGATAAAAAAATCGTTGAATACATTTATTCTATAATGTGTACCTACCAAGTCTTGTTCATCCATGTCGCGACTGAATGACTTTCTTGTCATCAAGTCATCCACGACCCTAAATCTGGAATATTATTTTTGGCTCGTGTTTTAATTAAAACTTGACAAATGGTCCATTCACACAAGGCACAGTGCCACTAAAATGTTCAATTTTTGCCATTGCAATCAGCTAAAAATTGCCTGTAAAGTAATACTTATGACAGCATGAGAATATTTAACGTCAATTAAAACAGTTTTTATGACTTTTTGGATGCCACACATCATGTCTGATATGTGCTAGGGACAGAATTTGTCAAGCTGCAGTTCAATTTAAATGGGGCTCATAAATGTATCAACAGCTTACATACCCCATCTCTCATTGGAATAGTATTGTATGTAAACTTTTGATAACTTTACGACCCCTATATAAATGGAAATATAGTTAAGCACATTGGCTGTTTCTAGCGTCATACACAACTTAAAATATGCCTTCGAAACCTGAGTGGTGTGTAACTTTTGACCACCAATGTAATATTTAAAGAATTGGAAGAATACTTGACACAGTAATTTCCCTTACCTAGAAGTAGAGAGACCTTTGTCGTTTTCATAGTACACTGGAGCACACAAGATCCTGTAATTCCATTGAGCTAAAACGGGAATACTGTCATTCAATATATCAACGATCTTTGTTGGCAGCCATGCTAGGTTCTCGCCATCCTGTTTTGAACCACTGAAACATTTCAAAAGTAATAATTAAGTTAAATCACTAAATGGGCCTATTTAGATTTGTTCATACCTGGAACCAAAATTAGGAGAACATATATATTAACCTTATAGTTATGTCAGAATATGTGCTATTCCATATTCTACCATGTCACACTGATTGGGAGTTTTACCATTAAAACCAAATGATCTAAACGTTGAAATACTGTTAATCTTCCCATTAGTCGGTTATGAAATACCTACGTATAAGATGTGAATCGTTGTTTTTCCGACAAATCGAACCAGCTTTTTGCATCGAGGAAATGTCGGTCGGATTCAAAGGACTCTTCAAGTTCATCTGTAGCACTCGTCCAGGCGCCCTCCAGGTAACACAGAACAGGCCTGAAAGGAAGTTATTTTGTAAGTACCTTTATACATTATTGTCTCAAATATACCAGCCAAGCAAGCATGGCCCTCATTGCTGCAGTCTTTATATATTTTTGTGGGATTCTATGTTCGCACGGTTATACTGCATTTAAACCTATCTGATCAATTGTATGCTAAAAAATAATGAGTGCACACGCTATTAATGATCTTGCTGTTATTTTTCAATGATCATCACTTCGATGCAGTGAATCAGCAATTTCTGCTTCTTAAACATATTAAGTGTTATCACTGAATGAATAAGTCATTCCCAATTATAACCTAAATACTTATTTTCACAGATGTGAAATGGTGATAGCAGGCAAACATTCCATGTTTGCGGGCTGCAGACATTGTCATGTCCAGCCAATGTAGCATGTTATTTTGGATGTTATGTTATATCTTAGCATATAAGTGGAACTGGTTTGTGCCATACCCAATCCATGCGAAACAACTGCGACTCTAGAAGAAATTTTGAATAACATTTTAATTTTACAAGTCAATCAGCCTTAGTTGGAGGAATGATAAAGAGTTTTCCCCAAAATGACCCATTGCACAGCAGGTGTTTAGTTTGGCAATGGTTGCAGCTGGTACAGCGACCTTTGCCCTGAATGGCCTGACTTAAGCCCCCCTCTCACATACCCGGTTTTGCCGTAGTGAAGCCGTAGTATGACGTAACGGTTACGCAACGCGATTCTCGGCTCCAACCCGACGGCTACCCGTGGATACCCGGCGATACCCGTCGAGTCAGTCCTGGGACTCGTGGCCAAGCTGGGATACCCGGCGCCGGTAGCCGGAAATTCAATGCCTGCATTGAATTCCCGTGGCAAAATCGCGGGTGTCCAAAAGTAAACAGTTACTCCTACAACTCGGTGGATTACCCCTCGAAGTCGTCGAGTCACCCCTGGAGGCCGTCGAGTCACTCGACGACTTGGACGGGTTTCCCGTCGCTAATTTTAGGCGTAGTGAACACGACGGCTTGTTCAGGGCTAGTAGGAGTAACTCGACGAGTAGTAGGAGTAACTCGACGGCTTCCAGGAGTAACCCGTCGAGTTGTAGGAGTAACTCGCCGACTGCTACCAGCGTCAGTGTAGGCAGGGAGAAGGGTTGTATATACTTTAAAAGGCTGCTGCTCCCCTCATATTAGTCCGATTGTCGTCAAATAAATATTGAATTGTAGTATAGTTCATACTGAATCCATAAATGTTTTCGGATCGAAAATAGACCAAATATTAAGCGAGATATACTATATTATATAATAAGCAAATAAATCTATCTGTCTCTCTAAACTAAATATCTACATTTTTACCCAGTATACCTTATTAATTTTCCTCACCTTATCTATTATATACTGCCATGATGCAGGATGTACAAAGGGTGCTGGACTGATGCTTTTCTCTTTTGGCATTTTTAAAGTGTACACAATCAAATAGTTTTGACCATCATATATACAATGTTTGGATGAGCTTTGTTGCAATTCATTTCTACTCATTCTGCCAACTGGCCAATGGGTAGGACTTTTCCTTGGGTTTTGTAAAAGTCAATTAACCTATATATGTAATAGCAATCTGCCGTGACCGTTATGTCAATTGCTATTAGCATTTTGAATGTTTTTTTTTGTCATGCTTTTTCATCATATTATGCATATTAAAGAGGGAGATTGTCTATAATTTGTTTTGATCATGGATGGAACATGCAATATAAATTTTAATTCCAGTTGGATTATTTTCAGAAACAACAAAAAGAACGAAATATTAATAATTTATATAAAATGAAATAAATATCTAAAATGATTACTCTAACTAGAGTATATCTATCTATAGATAGTTTCTATCATTGTTTTATTTTCATTTTTTATTGATTATGATTCAATGAATTATTGATAGTAACGTATTATTAGGTGAAGATCTAATAACTATCTGTCTATCTACATATCTACATATCTATACTCTATGAGGTATTACTAACTTTATTAACAAGAATATTCTTGTTTGTGCCTAGTATACTCCATTAATTTTCCCCCTTAACTATTATATAAATTTTACACATTTCCCTGAACAATTCAGTCTTTATTTGACGAAAATCGGACTAATATTAGGGGAGCAAAAGCCTTTTAAAGTATATACAACCCTCCCTGCCTTGGCCTATTCCTTGGCCTTAATTTAAGAAACAGCTCTAATATTTGCTTGGCCTTCTCACCTGACTTTCTTTAACTTAAAGACGTTGATCTTTAACTCACCTGAAGATGTTTGACAGTTCAAAACTTCAACTTGCAATTACTTGGCTTCTATACATGATAGAACAATGCGGTTTTTTTCTAATTAGTTCATTTGCAACATTCTTAACATCTATAGACTGTATTGATACAGTCCAGGCGCGGACGTTTGCGGGCGCACCACTGTTTGCCTCCGCCAGCCTAGCTGCCTTCTCATACAAATATCTCACCTAATATTTGGTATATTTTCGATCCAAAAATACGTATGGAATCCGTATGAACTATACAACAATATCAGTCTTTATTTGACGAAAATCGGACTAATATAAGGGGAGCAGCAACCTTTTAAAGTATATAAAACAATCAATAAAAAATGAAAATAAAACAATGATAACATTGTAAGACATGAGCTATCATAACATAAGTAATTCAATTCACTTAGCCAAATGTAAAGAAGTCCTTCACTAAGGTTAATTGTCATTAGTCAATTGCAATTAACCTGGATTACAGGCTTAATGTCATGTCCTATTCAATTCACAATTAAAAAGAAGCCACTTTGAACATCACACATATCTGAGGGTCAATTGTCATTTAGTATAACGGTCATAATGAATTGTATATAGTCCGATTTTCGTCAAACAAAATGTATATAATAGATAAGGTGAGGAAAATTAATGGAGTATACTAGGCAAAAACAAGAATATTCTTGTAAAAAACATTAATCACTGTTCTTTAATGTAGATAGTAAGATAGTTAGATAGTTAGATAGTTAGATAGTTAGATAGTTAGATAGTTAGATAGTTAGATATGTAGATATGTAGATAGATAGATATGTAGATAGATAGATATGTAGGTTTAGAGAGACAGATAGATTTATATGCTTATTATATAATATCGAATATCTCGCTTAATATTTGGTCTATTTTCGATCCGAAAACACGTATGGAATCAGTATGAACTATACTACAATCTACAATCGGACTAATATTAAATTGAGGGAGCATTGATACAGTCCGGGCGCGGACGTGTGCGGGAGCACCACTGTTGCCTCCGCCAACCTAGCTGCCTTCTCAGACAAATAACTCGCTTAATATTTGGTATAATACAGTGCTTATTTGACGAGAATCGGACTTATATTAGGGGAGCAGCAGCCTTTTAAAGTATATACAACCCCTACGCTGATGCTGACGCTGGTAGCAGTCGGCGAGTTACTCCTACAACTCGGCGGATTACTCCTGGAAGCCGTCGAGTTACTCCTACTACCCCTCGGCTTACTTCTAATGACCCGTAGAAACCTCCGAGTGACCCGTAAAACCCGCCGATTGACCCGTAGAACCCGCCGAGTCACCCGCCGAGTCACCCGTAGAACCCGCCGAGTCACCCGTAGAACCCTTTTTGCCGCAAGAATCGGTCGCCAACACGGCGAAAAAAGCTGTTGCATAACCGTTACGTCATACTACGGCTTCAATACGGCAAAACCGGCTATGTGAGAGGGGGGCTTTAGCATGGTTTTAGACTGCTGCCACCTGGGGGAGAAACTGGCATTAGGCAGTGTGGAGAGTTGCAGGTGATGTCCTCTGGTTGAAAAATCAGACACCAGCTATGACACTATCTTGCAAATATGGTATACTTTTTTAAGGACTCGCTTGATTGCGCAAAAGCTTAAGGACACGAATAACCACACATTTCTGGAATCAGAGACAAAGTGTCAACATGGCAGCTCCACTGCGACTTTTGCCAGTGGGAAAGTGAGGGGTTGGTTGAATTTCCAGCTGATTCAGTGCCCTACACTTGTATATAAAATGTTACTAACTTGAAATATGGGCGATAGTCTCTCATCTTCGTATTTTTCTTGTGGAAGGCCTCAAAGAATTTCTGCATTTCTGTGACTTGTTCTGCAATCGTTTCCTTTTGAAGCACCTATTGGATACAAGAAACGATAAAAAGCTATAGAAGTTTTAGCTACGTCATGTACATCACATAAAAATATAGATTTATAAGATCATTTATTTTATCTAAAAAGTCAATTAAGTCAGCTTCAGTGGCACAACTAAACACCAAACTCCCCATAGTTAATTTTTGGCAAAATTGGTGCAATTCTGTTATTTTCTGCAAATAGTCATAGATTCAAAGTCATACCTGAGGTGGAACTTCAGGGAATGGGATGTTCTCTGCAGCTTTGTAATTTGATGATTTTGTTGAAGGCATCAGCAGTTTATAGTCATTGTGGCGAGTCCTATAAAAAATAAAAGAATATCAATAATAATGAATGTATCAAACAAGTACTGCAAACTGTAGCAGTGTTTGGTCGAACAAGAAGTTGACTTAAATTGGCACGTTACAGCCAAATGCATAGACTTGGGAACAAGTCTTATAGGCTAAACACCAAATGACGTCATATGTGAATGCAGGTTTCTCATTGGTTTAGGCAGTCCCTCAACCAATAAGAGTCCTGGAATCATATGACATCTTCTGGAATTCAGTGTTTCAAGTATATATATATAGTTTCCAAGTCTATGAGATTTGAATCCAAGTCTATTGATATGGTTGTGAGATCCTGCGTGATAATAATTATATTGAAATGATTTTAAGAAAGGTTCTATCTAACCCTATGAAAGGACTTTTAGACATTTAACACAATTAATAATACTAAATAATACTTAAAATAGATTACAAATAGATCATGAGGTGCTGTGGCCTAGTGGGTAAGGTGCTCGCCTTCAAATCGAAAGGTTTGAGGCCCTCCATGCATAGCATAGAGGAACTGAGCAGATCCATAACTCTCTGCTCCACTCCACCCCGGTGTAAATGGATATGTGGCTACAGGCAATGATGGCAATTGTAAGTGCTAAGCCCCTGCAGGTTATTCTGTGTAACGGGCTGTGTACTCCCCAGGGAGTTGAGAAAGGCTCAAGCTTGAACAGCTATTATTGTAAAGTCGGTTGAGACTGATTGGACGGTGATAACAGACTATAAACCACATTTATGTTTACTTATATCTCTATCCGCTCACTTACTTAATTCGCTTACCTGAATTCAACCCCGTTGAGGACCGCATTGAATTCCCCCAGCCCAACAGTCCTGATATGGTTGGCATGGTTATGCATCGCCATTTGTTGGTTGCCCGTGTGGGAATTTGTGTGGTAAGACTTCACACCAGCACCACCAACTCTGATTTGCCGGATGCCAGAACCTGAGTCAGCTCTTTGGGTTTCTTCAACATAGTCTTGTTGGGACATCAACTAAAAGAATAACACAATTGTGCCATATTTTATTATGCCATAATACAATTCAAAGCCAATGGCAATATATCAATGCTACTGGGACTGAAGCTTAGTCAGTTTATACGACCAACTGCCAGAGGCAGACGTTACGATGACATGATAAGGCACTAATTCCACACCTTGTTACACATTTACCCATGGGTGGGATCTTCGTCTAGCCTCAGCATAGACACCGAGTACAAGTAGGACCTGCAAGTCATAATTCAACAGAAAATCTTGCAATATCCAAGATAACATGATAGCTTGGCTCGACATTAGCAAGACGTCGGCCGACATCAACGTGACATCAAGCGACATCGACGCCACAGCGGCGCCACATCGGCGTCACATCGGCCCACGTAGTCCATGTCAAAACAGTGGCCCAATTTGGAATGCTGTCTGGGATGGCACAGAAGTTGCACTTTCTGAAACCACACCCCTAGAACTATGCATTATATGGAGATGGACAGAAATCCAGATATGAAAAGCCAGATCGAGTCAACATCGTTCTCACATTGGTCATTTCGGCCCCCGTCGCGCTGAGCATGTTATCTGCATGGTGATGAAAAAAACATGGCGTGCTGGTGTAAAATGATCTATTGCAACATATATCACATAGGCCTATGCTGTTACAGCATCAGAAAAGTCCCGGAAGTGGTACTTTTGTGCACTGCATATACAGCAGTTTTAGAGCGAGCATGGACAGTTGCATCTTCAGAACGACTTTTCAGCTGATTGAAACATTTGATAAGAATGAGATTAACACCCCAACATCTGGGCAATAAACTTGTTTTCACCTCTTTTGACCAAAGTTTTACCCCTTTTCTGTACAGTTGTAATGCTATTTCTGTATCTTCTCCACTATTGGCCTGTATAGCGCAGACGAATATTTAATGGCAAGGACATTAGGAATGGGCTAGAAAAGTTGGTCAATTACTTTACAATCTTTCTGATCTGTCTCTTTCACCCCTGAACTGCCCATGCTCGGTCTAAAACTGCTGTATGTATAATGGTGACTGGAGAGTCGACTTTCACTTATACATGCCCCATGCTGTTTGTCGATAGCAACGGATATGTACCAACCTGCCTGGCCAGGGTGCCTATCAACTGCATTGTGAAATTGTTGTTGTTGCCGACGTCATCTTCTTGTGGAGAAAATGGAAGTGCCCATGATGTTGTCATCAAAGCCAAAAGTATGACCCACTGGGAACCCTGAATGATGGAAACATAAAAATAAATTAATAAACAGCGAAGGTGAAGAATAGGAGGTTTTCACATGACTGTGATGCCATTGCAGCCTGTGTTTACAGCATAACTCATAGACTTGTGAACTAAATTCCAAATCCATGACATCATGTGAATCTATAAATTCCATTGGCTGAGGGTCGACGAGGGACTGACTTAGATCTAAATTCACATGATGTCATCTGAAATTTAAGTCCATGCAATTTGCCATAAGCCAAATGATTCTACGACTCCAGCAATTGACCTGATCAATCATGGGTCTTTCTCAAAGGATCTCGGCAGTTCCATCAACCAAATGGAGATTGTAAAAAGAAGTGAGAATTCTGAGCTGATTTATAAAGACGTCTTTGTTAATCATTACATTGTATTGTATTGCATTGTGTTAGGCTACTGGTTTTTTAGACAGCTATATGAAGTGAGTTGACTGTAATGTTGAGATGCTAAGGCCGAGGACTGCATACAATTTACAACCAATTTCATAGACTTGGAAAAAATCATCAGGTAGTCATGTGAATCAAAGACTTCCATTGGATAAGACAGTCTCTCAACCAATGAGAGTCCTGGATCCACATGACGTCCTCTAGAGGTTTGTTTCCAAGTATATGAAATTGGCTGTAACACCTCATGCAGCTACAATGTATATTGGCCCAACATCAGAGCAATGTCGGCTGCTGACCGCCAGCATTTAAACAATGTCATTCGGGCAGTTTGCTGCTGAGCGGCCTAGTGCATGGTCCTGAAGCAGGACTAAGTCTTTCAAAGATTGTGATGTTGCCAGCGGTACTAGCCTAGTCTGGATGCTGGGGAGGTAAATTAATCAGTTTTTCCACCTCACGAAGTGGGGACTGTGTTTGGCTATTCACATTAAATAAAGACACCTTTACATTTGCATAATATAATCAGTTATACTTACCATCTTGATGCTGCCTCAGCTGTCAAATGCCGGAGTGGTGACATCTTTTATACCATGAGACAAGATGCTGGTACAGTTCTTAAGAGGTTCTGAAGGGTAATTCATAATTGGCAAAAACCATATTTGTCTTGAGCAAACAAAAAAGGTAGCTGAGGTTGGGTGTATTATTTTCCATTTATCTTTAAAATGTCGTTAATTTTACTTTGGTCCTAGGAATGCTACCATGAAGTTTATTCAGATTCACCAGCATTACAAATTGTATTTTGATTAATTTTCGAGTAGGTATTTGGCAGACAACTACTTGCATTTTGTTTAACTATGTGGTAAGTTATGCATATGTTACTCCTTAACTACAGTAGTGAAAACGTTTTGAACACCAGATACAAAGTTGTATTCTAACTGTATTAAATTTGTTACAAATGATGCAATGAACATAAGGAGACAATCATGAACAACTTCTTCATAATTTTTATTGACATTATAAAAGTGCACCATCACTGTAGAGTGAGGTCCATGATATACATTTCCATATCCTAATGATTTATTCAAATAAGCAGCTGGGTGGTCTAATGGTTAAGGAGTGTGCCAATTTCATATGGATCAACTCTGCTGAAGGTCCCGGGTTCGATCCCTGACCAGGGCACTCTTCATGAGCTACATCCCAACTGGATGCCATCGCATGAGTCATTAATTTGGAGGTGACTTGTACTCAGTGTCTATACTGAGGCATGTAAAATACCCCGCCCATGGGGTAAATGTGTTAAATGGCGTGGACTCCTAGCCTTATCGACTCATTATTACATTTGCCCCTGGCAGCTGGTCTTATAGATGACTAAGCTACAGACCCAGTAGCATTGAGACATAGATTAATGTTTCTGATTAAGGAATTTAATTCTGGTTCCTCCTGTGGGGCCCCTAAATTTAAGTCAAAGGACAAAAGATAACATTGAATTGCTTGATAAAAGTATAGATCATATATACAAGATAGATTTAAGCAAACATTTAATTTGTTCTCGAGCAAAATAGTTGACTTTTGGACATTTCTTACGCAAAATCAGGGCAGTAGCATTTGCAAAACAGAATATTTGAAAAATATAATGAAAATGAAAATGAGTTATGACACTGAATACTGGTGTTTGCCAAATATCACCATGACAACTAATTATAATTTTAGATTACTGATATTACCTGGTTAATTAAACCACATAATATCACCTACATGAGAGATTGACATATTTTATAGGAAAAAAATAGTTCAAATGTTTTATTTTTAAATATATTCTGCCATGGTCTTCGGAATGTATCTTGACTTAATTATTCACAAATTTATCAAAATATTGCTAATTAGGTAATCATTATAATCATAATATACAGTAATACTTATACTGTTGTGTCCCATAGGATCTGTTTATTAAACACGAAGAAGGGGTACCTGTGCATCACACAAATTTTACCACTTATATTTTATCTTATATACAAACATTAAATATTTCTTCTAATTTATTATGTGTTGTCTTCTCTACATTTATATGTTTCTTCTTCTTTTTGATAAAATTTTAATTTACTTGCAAACTAATTTTTCATTGTCTGTATTGTACCAATAACAATTGAGGATACAACACTACTATTTCATTTACGTAAAACTGCATTTAATGAATTATTCGATGTTTCCTAAACGTGTAGTTCACCTATATTTGTGCACTTGCAATTCCCCAACAAAAATATTAATAAATGCCCCTTTTACTGGTACAACAAAGTGTTTTTGAATAAGTTTCGTTTTATTGCATATTTTACCATATAAAATCTGCCCCTGACTAAGATAACATGGTAACTGTTGACCTCAACTGACCACTTGTTGAAATATGACGTGAGTTAGATTCACCTTGACATAAATTATATCAATAAAATCAAAAGTGTTACATAAAGCTGTGTTTATTCTAACCAAATATTTATGAAGTATTAATTTTGAGTGACAAAAATGAGAAAATGAGTTTGAAACGTAAAATAATTTTCAGGGTTCCCAACACAGGTACATTCCAGCAGAGCTGGCATATATCTATACACAGTAAATACTGTGTCTAGATATGCAAGCTCCGCTGGAAGGGGCTTGTGGTTCCCAAGTAAATTAATTTAGACTGTCAAAATCCTGACCCTCCTCATGGCCATGCTACTCCTATAGTGCTGTGGTGCTGTGGCCATTTCTCAAAAGAGGCTTAAAAATTGGGGTAAACCCAACCCGGGGTAGAACAAAACACAACCTATCCAGTTTTATGCAGAATATTTTGTAGATTATGAAAAATATGGTTATGGTCAAATAAAATGGTGAAAATCAGGAATTTATAAAGCAACCTCATGTTCAGCTGACGAAAAAATTTAAAATCACATTTTGTCCTATAATACCTGCCCTATTCTACCAAACTGCACTATAATGGTCCTGAATCATTGGACTTGACCTAGGAATACATTATATAGCTTAGTTAGTGCAATATTTTTGTGATTTTCTGAATCAGGGCAAAATTATGGTTAAACATCTGCAAAAAATACTTCATTTTCGGTTCACTGAGCTATAATGTTTTCAATTTAACAGAGATAGCCTTTATCTAACATGGGCATATTATACATCAAAATTTGCCCCATTTACTCGTCTATCCAGTGAAATCTCACATGAGCCTATTGGATAATGTGTAAGGCCACAGTGAGGAAATATATTATCCCTTTTCCTTAATTTTAACAAACAACTGAGATAACATTAATAAAACAGTCAAAATTACCTCAAAACAATAAAACTAACTTACATAAGTATAAATTGGCCAGATCTAATGGAAATATCTATATACATAACCCCACACTGCATGTTTATTGTGATCATGACCAATGTATCGGCATGGTTTTGAATCGGCAATGGTATAATCACACTTTTTGTGCTTAAGATCCTTACAATACATTATCTGTTCGCAGTGTGTGATGTATTATCCATATTAGAATAAAATGCAACTCAGAATAACTATTTATCTTCCTATAGTTCCCATGGATATAGTACAAATTACGCTATAGAATTTCGGCAAAAAAGTCATACAATTCTAAATGCAACAGTTCTTTTTGAAAAAGTTACCAAATATTAAATTTTTTCACAACACTGTAAGCCTCAAGGAGTGTACATATTTTTCTGAACTATCTGTAAACTCTAGTGTAAATGCCAAAAGCTTAGGGGCTTTACCTTTAAAAACCTGTGAAGTCCAAACTTTAAAAGTATGAATAACTAATATTGCCAGCGCCCATCTCACTGTATAATGTTTCATTCACATTTAAGTTAAGGTTAAGGTATTGATTGACTATTTATTCCTAGTACATACAGTTACAAGTAATTTTTTTTTTAAAAGCAATAGATTTAAATTATAAGACTATTAGTAACATCATACAGTTTCATGAACATATTAGTTATAAAACGATGTGTTTGTTACTAGCAGATGGTTCTAAAGGTTATTTACCTGTTATAAGACCCCACCTTAGGTAGGTGGTGTTAATTGATTGTGGCACCTTGGCAGCCTCTCAATTTAGCTGAATGACTGCTCTGAACTTGCCCATGGACTTGTTCAAGCATGAGTCTTTGTCAACTCCCTGGGTAGTGTACAGCCTGTTACCCAGCATTTCCTGCAGGGGACAGCCCTGGGAGCTAAGCACTCTACAATCACCGTCACTGTCCATAGCTAGCTCCCCATTTGCACCTGGGTTAAGTTAAAGGAGATGCGGATGATCTGCTCAGGTCCTGATGGCGAATGCTTGAACCACTGGGCCATGGTACCTCTGTGAAAATGTATGTGTCATTGTGTGTTCTTTTACATTAGTTGCTGTGACCTCTTTTTAAAGGAAAGGTGAATCCTACTTATTAGGCTATGCCAATAATAAGCTCACATCAAGCAGTGCCACAACCACATGCAAGATATAACATTTAAATGTTGACCTATATGAGTACAGCTGCAGCCCCGATCCTTAATTTAGTACCAATATCTGCACCATTTTGTTCTTAAATTATACACCATTCGCTAATACAAAATAACTTTGCATGGAGTCTTGGCCTGTTCTGGGCTCATGGGGTCATTTAGCAGTTTAGGTGGTCTTATCTATATTCTATAACCCTTTTGCAATGCAATACATCTTTGGCCATGGTCATCTTTGTTACAAAGTGCTTATATAAATGCTCTAATGCGGAGTGGCACAACTCGTGATTTATTAACAACCTAGATTTGGTTGTTATCATTACAATTCTCATACAAATCCACTGCAAATGAAAATATGCTTGTAGCTGACCTCATGCTAATATCTAACCACTGAGAAAATTTGAATGTCTAGCAATCGTAGACCCACTTCTTCAGCCCATCAGCCCAATTTGTACAGTAACACAATACTTTGTTTTTGGATTAATTTTTGTTGAGTTGCTACTGAAGGGTCTTATTTTTCCTGCTAGCTGAAACCTTTTCTGTCAAATGAATGCTTGATTTAGACTTACTAAATATGACTATCTCTGTATACGTTGAATCATAGCAACTACAATAAGACCCATGCATTTGATGAAGATTTTAATTACTTCTGGGCATTGCAGAAAATTGCATAACCTCTGACTTTCAGATAACAGGGCAAATTTGATATCATATGAAAGGACATTTTCTGTAGTTTTACCGAGGTACAAATTCCAAAGATTCCCCTGCTGAGAAAATTTTTCCCAGTGGTTTCCATGGTAACAAATTTCTGCATGACTATTATGTTTTTCTAGCAATCCTATATCCTCCTGTAGTACATACGCGAATGAACATACTGGTCAATGTATTGTTAAATATATTTATTTTTATTTTATATTGTTTTTCCCTTTTTTTACGCATATATTATATATGGTGTGCTTCCATTGTCCATCATCTTCACCATCCTTTGTGTTCAAAGTCGCTATATTTTAGTATTAGTCTACCTTTTATAAATTACATTGACCTGAGATGTGCATACATGGCCAAATGTGCTATGTGCATTTTCCATTCGTTGGATAAACGCATGGTTTTTTCCTTATTATAATTTGGCAAAAACCATGCGTTTTCCATGCGTTTATCCATCTCATGGAAAACGCATGTGGCACATTTGGCCATGTAGTAATGGGAAATGACTGACTTGTAATTCGTGTAACCTTTGATAACGTATTTTTTGATAATCATGTTATAAAAAACTGATATCATGTATCCATGTTACAAAAAATGTATTTATTGATAAAGGCCATACGTGCCATATGGCATCAGGCTGCCATAGCTATTTTGTAACTGCAATTATGAATTGTTAAATTAGATATTGTAAATTTTATGGTTTATTAAACAATTGAATTGAATTGAAATTGAATTTAATATAATATAAACCAGTTAACTAACCATAAGGTATTGTAAGTTAACTATCCACACATTATAAATCTTATTGAATAAACTATCTAAAACTTAAAATATATTTGACAAGAAAGCCTTATGCCCCACTTTGCCTTTGCATTTTATTAATTTCACCTGGAGATTAATCAGACCAAAATGGAGAAAATATTGAATAAAATTGTGGTGTATAAAATATTAAATGTGGTAATTATTAAAATTAAACTGCGATGTGAGCCTTCCTGACTTGTAAGCACAGATCTGTTATAAGACTCTCTGCTAGGTGTCTATCAAAAAATATGATAAAACTACATATTTGTTACTGTAAATATAAAGAACACAAGAGTATACTGGCAGATCCAGGGGGGGGGGGGGATCATTGGGGCCAGCCCCCCTCCCCCCCCCCCCCCAACAGCCTTATTTACTCTTTGAAATGACTGACAGGAACCTCTTTCAGTCTTCAGTCATGCTTTTGCCAACCCCCCCCCCCCCCCTCACCCCCTCGTAGAGGCAGGGCTGGATCCACCAGTGCAATAGGATGTGCCATTATTATAATATATACATAGTTCTGGTAAATCAACAATAGGTTGCTTTAAGTGGTAATTAAATTTGATATCAAATGATTAACCCTGCAATATCACACTATGGATATGCTGTTTGTATCTTGCAATTAAGTCTGGGTGCATTTGTCATCAAAACAATTATCAGGTGTTTACGTCGGAACGTACATAAAAGTTAAACTGATTTAATCCAGATTTTTTATCTGCACTTTCAGGATGTTTTTAAATTATCGTCTTTATTGCTTCAGAAGTGGTGTAGGACGCCTTTAATGCTCTGTTGCTAGCTTAGTAAACACATAAGATTATATTTTACGAGGTTAAAAAATCTTCAAGAAAGATAAACGAAGAGTATACACTATATACAAAGGACATATGCTGCAGGGAAAATGTTATGTTGTTATGATATGGCGCTTTTACTGATGTGAATCAGTTATGCTCCGCTGCTCAAGCATGCACTAGCTGGTCCACAGCAAAAAAAAAAAATTGGCCTGAAAGGAGTACACAGAATAGTTCAGTTTTTGGTCAACATGGATGTGGAAAAGAATCCGAAAGGCCTACATCCAGAAATCGACAACAAAGCTGGGGATGATGTCGCGCATGGAACAGGATACGTCCGGTGGGACGACGATGGCATAATCGACAAAAACAAAGACAGTCTCTATCCGGGACTCGACAACTATAGTTTTGAACCTTCTTACGAGACAAAATCCGGACCCGACTATGCCGATGATGCGATTCACAATGAGAAAGAGGAACCTGAAAGAGACGAGTGGGGAAGAAAGATCGACTTCATTCTGTCTGTGATTGGCTTTGCTGTAGGGCTAGGCAATGTCTGGAGATTTCCATATTTATGCTACAAAAACGGAGGAGGTAAGATATGGATTTATACCGAAGCCATGCTAAAACACGGTCGGACTATCGTTGCTCTACAACGTATCATATTCTATTTTATTCACTCCTTTTACTCATCTTTTATAAAAATCATAATGTTTTATATCATATTTTCATTATTTATTTGATACTTTGTATATTATACCATATTTGAAGACAGGGTAACGGTTGTATCATAAAACGCTTTAAAATTTATGCTCTGTTCAAGGTCCTTATTAACTTGTTTTTTTTTTATCAGTCAAGTAATATATATCTTGCATATGCAGTGCAAAATTGGAAAACGTGGTCAAAAGCATAAGGTCCCTAATTGAATTTTATAGCAACACAAAGCCAATTAAACCAGTCTTGGAGATAACTGTGGAATTAACTTTGCAAAAAATAGAAGAAAAAAGAAAAACATAAGTGAGGACATTAAGTATATACAGTAGAATAATAAATCACTTCTACTTGACAAGTGTCTACAAATACAGTAGATCATCGTCACAAGGACCACCTTGGTGAACATTTTGCTGGGATTAATGGTTAGGTGGTCTTAATAGAGAGGTAAATTAAATTGCCAAGAATACAATTGAGTCTAAAATGGTCTTGATTGTGAAGTAGTGTGACCGTGGAGAGGTCTTGCATAATGGGGGATTCGACATAGTGACTTAATTGTCTTTTTGCAGATATGTTGACTCAATTGTACAAGCTTTCTTTATGATGCAGTAAAGATTGTGAAGTTTTATTGGGGCCATCAGATCACAGTAATTCACTGTAAAATCAATATAGCAGACGATATGTTCTTGTTTCTATGGATATGTCTATTATATGTCGATTATCTAACTGCAATTAATATCATTATATTTCGATCTAGCTTGTGCTAATGAATAATATTAGCATAAATGACGTAGTGTAAATCATCCATCACATAAACTATACTGCAATAAACAGGGACTATATGACTACAAAATCTAACTGGTTTGACATGGCTGTTGACGGCTTGAACAAATATGCGTTTTACATTGAACAAACCATATCTTCAAAAGTGACACTTGGAACCTAATAATACCTACATACCAAACATCACTCTTTACCCTCCAGCATATATTTATTCAGGGTTGTCGTAAGATATACACAGTGTTTGGGTTGACTGAGCATATTGTGCAATAGGGGTTTAGTAACCTCAATACATGTCATAGCAGGGTGAGTGAATAATTCAATGTTTGCTGTACATTCTATTTTAATGATATATATGCTACAGGTAAACCCATGATGAGGGACATATATTTAATGGTGATATATTAATTTGCAAAACACCGGTGTCAGCTGGGTGGCCTAATGGTTAAGGCATCCGCCATACGACTTTGGCCATATCTGATGAGGGTTCAATTCCTGGTACGGGCACTCTTCATGAGCTACATCCCAGCAGCTGGATGTCGATCGCATTCATGAGATGTTAAATGACAGGTGCTTTGTCTAAGCTTTAGGTCCCATAACAAAATAAGTTAAGATAAATTTAAAATTGAAAGGATCAAAATTGAACGTATAAAAATGTTTTAAGTTTTTTCTTAAATATGTCAATTGTTTGTGATAGCTTAATGTCATTTGGGAGATCATTCCACCATACTGGTGATATGGCACTAAAGGATCTTGAAGCGAATGTCTTTCTTTTAGTCTTTGGTACAGCCAGCCTTGATAGATATTTTCTGAGGGAAGGCCTGCTCTGTGGGGTATATCCAATGTCACAAGTTCCTGTAGGTAGGCTGGTAAATTTACCGCTAAGGTCGCATAGACTATAGTGAGAACCTTGTGTTTGATTCGCAGATGGATTGGGAGCCAGTGGAGCTGCTTAAGGCAATCATACGAGCTGTAGCCATTGTTCATCCACATGCGTTTGCCATCATGACAGCACTTAAACAAGTTATGCTAAGAATAAAACCAAGGCTACTGACTTTGTCAAGACCCACTTTTACTCCCCTGTGCAACTGCCTTTAATAAGGATGGGGCCAGTTTCAGTCAAAAACCTCATGTAACGCCTCAAAAATTGCAATATCATACACAAAAATAATTATCCTTCCTATACTAAGTGGTAATTCATGGGTATATATATACCACTTATTCGGGGATTCCTTGCCTGTACGCAGGAAATGTTCAATTCTCATCTCTAATGGCAGCTAATTTGCATACTGCATACTGCGACATCTACAGGTGCTTCATGTTTGGCCAATATCTCCAAAGCACAGTATGCGTTAGCTTTAAGCCAATTAAATGACCTAACTGAGCAGTCTTTGTTTAAGAATTGAGTGTTATCAATACAAACAAAACTAAATTATATGCAATTTCACTGTTTTAGACCTATTAAAGCCTATCAGGTCTACTTGTTTGTATTTAAGTCTAACCAGTAAACTAGCAAAATAATTGCCATCAAACTCGGGGTATTTCCTAATGTATTCAATTACATTCTGATTGGCTGTTGCAAATGACATAGCTGCCTCTTGAGATGAGAAGCCAATGGTATTAGTTAAAGTATTAGTGCTATCATCACTGAGCAATGTAATATATGTTGGCAAACGCCTGTGGTTCATCACAAGACTTGCAGCAACATTCTGCACGCGTTGGAGCTTTCTCAAGTCACAGGATGGAATGCCAACCTATAGGGAATTGGCAGTCCAGTACTATTTTTGTATGAACCACAATACTTGAAGCACAACAAAATTTCCTGAAGAATATGCTTTAATCTACTTTCAGGTGCCTTTCTGATTCCCTATTTCGTTTGCCTGATTGCTGGAGGAGTGCCAGTGCTCATCCTTGAAGTATCCCTTGGGCAGTTCATGAAACAAGGAGGTTATGGAATATGGAACATCTGTCCTCTTATGAAAGGTACAGCCTGATGAAAACAAAACTAAGTAATGATAATGTACAGTGTAGACCAAATGTATCAAGCCTATTTCTAGATGTTTGAATTAGTTGCAGTAATTATATATGGACACATGCTGATGGCAAATGTAAGATTGGTGTGTCAGCAACCAATGTAGAAGCTTTACAGCTTTGATATTGAAAATATGATTGTTTGAGTTTCATCCCGGGAAGGTTTTGTTTTATTTACCAGATTCACATTCAGATTATTTATTTTTACCTATGAACTAAACAGTTATAGAGATAGGGAGGCAACCCCAAATAATTGTACATAAAATTACCAGCCCGGTGATTCTAAGCCGTTACACCGGTTTTGGAGCCACTTCTGTACAGGCATATAAAACGCATTTACCACAATTCCCTGATTGCATGTCACATCGGCTGGACGTTGGCCCCAACGTGGGTGACAGCGGGCCAACATCGGGCCGACATAGCGTGCTATCGGGGTTCAGTATCAATAATCATGTGTTTCATAGGTGTTGGAGTTGCAACGACCATCATTGCTGTATTATGTAACATCTATTACATTGTGATCCTGTCTTGGGATCTCTACTACCTGGGAATGTCCTTCAATTGGATACTTCCATGGTCTCATTGCAATAATACATGGAACACTGAAAGGTATCTATTTATCTGTCTATCTATCTAACAATTCATCATTTATTAAGACCGTGCATTACAAGAATTTCCATTATGTGTTTTTGATACATGTAACTATCTATCTGTCTGTCTATCTATCTATATATTTATCTATATATTTATCTATCTATCTATCTATCTATCTATCTATCTATCTATCTATCTATATGTCTATCGATTTATCTATCTGTCTGTCTATCTATCATCTATCTATCTATATATCTATCTATCTATATGTCTTTCTTTCTATCTATCTGTCTGTCTATCTATCCATCTATTAATCTATCTATCTATATGTCTGTCTATCTACCTATCTATCTATCTGTCTATCTATCTATCTATCTATCTATAAATCGCAAAATGGATTTGCTAAGTTGTAAATACCTACCACATTGAAAATTGCGAAGTTAGTTTTAAAAACCATAGCAAATGACCTTGACATGGGTGCACTTATTAAGGCCTCTTTTGCTCTAGATCACTAAAGTGTAGCCAAAAAACAAAACATAAACAGAATACACAGTTTCCTTGCTTTCAGTTTAATTTATCTTTATCATTATAACATCAAATTAATGATGTTTTAAAATCACTTATTATAATAGCTAACATATTAAAAGTAATCTTATTTACACCATCTATATATCTATCTATCTATATGTATCTATCTATTTATCTATCTGTCTATCTATCATTATCTATCTATCTATCTATCTATCTATCTATCTATCTATCTATCTATCTATCTATCTATCTGTCTATCAACTCATCATTAAGACCATGCTTTACGATAATTTCAATTCTGAGTTTTGGTTTCACATAACCACTTGGTAATATGCAGCATGATAAAAATTGGCTGAACTTCATGTTATCAACATTTTTTATCGATTTATTTATGAATCTGTTTATTTGCTCATTGCTGTCTGTATATCACCCATAGGTGTCGAGTGTCCTTTCGTGACACTCAGGATGACTTCAATGCCACGTTTTGTCAAAATTTCACGGACATGTTCAACACAAGCACCAACGCCATAATGGATTCCAGTGACGTCAATATGACGTCATTAATGAATGCAAGTTGCGCGATGGCCTCCAATATATCTTATGTTGATCCTGTTGTTGAATTTTGGGAGTAAGTATTTTTCATTTTGGAATAATTAGGAATTTCGTCAGACATCATTGATTTCATCAAACCAAAATATATAGGATCATGATGCCCAAAATAACATGCCATGTTGGCCAATGATGGCCAATGTTGGCCCAATGCTGGCCCAATGTTGGCCCAATGCTGGCCCAATGCTGAACTTACATTAGGCGGGATTGACAATATACCATACCAATGTTCGCCCAACGTCGGCACAATGTTCATTTGTTGTAGCCGATGCCGATGAGTGGCATGTTTTCTTGGATAGTTGGCTCAATGTTGGCCCAGCCAAGCATCAGCACTACATGCTGTACTTTTCCAATTGTTGGCATTATATAAGGAGAGTGTACTACAAATCTCCAAATTATTATTATTGAATCTAAAGTGATGAAGGCTTCAACCCCAAAAACTTCCAGTCATCATGAAGACAAAGACACCTTGTAATGTACTGCTTATTACCCCAATTAGGTCTCCTGTACTTCACCTTTTTGGTATAAACAAAATGTAGGCAATTTTTGTCCGGCCTTCACCAGTGAAAGCCAGACATGTTGATCTGCAAGTTAGAATGATAAATCCACTTTGAACCTTCACAATGCATACATAATGAGGAAACTCGTTTAGGCATAGTTGTTCTTTCTTTTTTCATGTTATAACCTCCAAAAAATCCTTTCAAGGTTAAACCAAATAGGACGTTGTGCATCAGTAACTAGACCGTGACAGACTATAACTTAGTTCACTAGCACTTCATTTACAGTGTACATAATGTATGATACATTAAACATGCACCTGATCCACTTTTAGCGAGTTATTTCATTCTTATAAGGTCTCATGAATATTAAGTGTTTACTTTGCATTACTATGCGCTGATTGTTTGCAATGATACTCGAGATTTATATGAATGAGAGTTTGTTAGTTTGTTTGTTGGCTGTTTTTTTTTTTTTTTGGGCCAATAGTTTTTAAGACATATTTTTCATTAAATGGCTTAGCATCAGCTAAAAATTGAAAAAAGAATTAGCAACAAGTCAAACCCCAACTTTCTAGCTGAAAAAACCATTATTTTAAAAAATTAACTTTAAACTACCCGTTGATTAAATGTAACTGTCAATATATATATATATTTTTTTTAATTTATTTATTGATATTAATTTTGATATATTATTTGTTATTAACGCATTGCCATTTATTAATTGACTGATTCATTTATTATATCTGATATATTCATCTATTTAAAAAGTTGGTCTTTTCTGATATATATATATATAAATATATATATATCTGTTTATTTATAACTATCGATTTATTTATTGAAATTTTTTGTTTGTTTGTATATTGATGTTCGTTCCTAATGTATTGCCATTTATTGAATTATTAATTATATATGTATCATATCAGTCATTATATATATAATATATTTATGTTTATCTATAATTTATGTATTTATTTCGCAGACGGCAGATCCTGCAGAAGTCTGACGGGGTGGACAATATGGATGGCATGGTGTGGCAGTTGGTGGTTTCCCTTTTCTTCTGCTGGGTTTTGTGTTATTTCTGTGTCTGGAAAGGCGTCAGGTGGACAGGAAAGGTCAGTATCATTTAGTGTAGAAAGTGTCTCAACAATCTGCTGTTCACTGTAAAAAAATTCCTGTAGTTTGCACGGCATGATGGTCTACCATAAAGCAGGAGAAACGGATGTTTGCCGTAAAATTTACAGCACATGCATATGTTAAGTTATATTTACTTACTGTAAAATTGTGCAAAAGTCACCTTACAGTAAATTACTGTTATACTTTGATGTTGGCCCTACCGATGAACCCCTAAAAAACGCCGATGTTGGGCCATCTACTGTAAAATTTACATTATCATACTATAGTTGAAATTTACTGTAACTTAACATAAAATGGTGCGGTATCATGGTGTAAAGTAGTTTTACAGTATCTTGCAATGAAATATGTGGTGTATTTGGTCCATTTAACAGCAGTTTACTGAATAAATTGTGCTTCAACTAGGAAATTTTTATCTAGGGTAGCTGCATACCAAATTAACAGTATTTTACCGTAAAAACTACGGTTAAATTGCAAGAAAACTACGCAAATTCTTTACAGTGTTGATATAAGTATTTCTATTGGTATTACACAAAAAAACACGAATCTGACATTTCAGTCACAACAAGTGAAAGATGATACTTTTTTCAGTCCTCTACTTTTGAGTCAGTCATATATCATGCACAAACATGGCTGTTTTTCGTTATTTTCATTTTCAAAACATCATGCAGGTGAAAGACTAGCCAAGGAAAGAAAATGTATACGTGTTCATATAGTGTGAAGGCTATATGGCGTCTCTTCATCTTCAAAACACCTTTTTTTTTTATTCTTTAAACCCCCCCCCCCCCCAAAAAAAAAAAAAAAACAAGAACTGTATATTCATGTGAAACGCTCAAATGAGCAAGACTAGTGCAAAATACAATACTGAAACCTTTCCATGAAGACCACTGCAGTGAAAATTATAGTTGTCAATGAGTTGATATTCAAGCAAAGATAATAGATTTACAGTCCTGTTCAATAGTTTGAATCACTGAGAAATCATCAAGAATTCATAGACATTAGTAGCTAGCCTACATTTTATTAACTTACTGAAATGAAAAATTATTTTCAACATAACACGCATGGATATTTAACTAGACAAACAAATAATCTTAAACTATCCATCGTGAGACATGAATTTGCCAAACATTGCATATCAAACAAATACCCACCTATCTTCAATAACGTGCCTAAGAATATTAAAGAAAAAATCTACACACATAGTGTCAATGGATACAAATCCTATATCAAGGTGACGACATTGCAGACATAAACAGATGAATGTAATCTACTAAATTGCTATTCATGCTCGGTTTCATGTTAACATCTACAATTTTCAAAATTACGCTGACTTTCTGCATCTACAATATTTCTGCTTGATTTCTTCCATACATTTTGTTCTGTAATCACCCTCATCCCTACAGCAGCATAAATTATGCCTTTGGGATGAGTTATCTACTCAATAAACGAAACGAATAAAACTAAATAAACAATAAACAAAGCAATATTGGGATTGACACTATTATTATGTTCTGTTTTATAAGTTTGTAATTATAATATTTATGCTAACTAGTATGAGATTTTAGATGATTTGACTTATGGGTGCCCCCAGCTTGGTATGGCTATGTTTGGCTTCAGGTAGATTTTCCTAGCTTTTGAATGGCTATATAGTGGAATGTATTTATGGGTATTACTTTCTATTTATATGCAAGATCTGGCGGTGTCAACGGTAACGTTAATGTGGTCTTCGAACAGAGTTGAACTGTTTTGAAAATTATGTCATTTTAAGTATAAAAAACAAACGAAATGACCTTGACCATGGTTATGGTGGATGCACTTATGAGCTAAAAAAATGCTGTAAAAAAAGAAACAAAAAAATGTTTACTTGGCAAGGTTTGCATGCTTTCAATTTGATTTATCTAGGGATTCAGGATATATATATATATATATATATATTCTATCTATAATGAACTTTAACATAATGGTGTTTCTATATAGTTAACTTGAAAGCTATCTCTCTTACAAACACCTCTGTGGAAATTGAAGCTGAGGATAATAGACTATGCAATGTGCAGATATAAAATGAATATTGTTTTGGTTAGATCCATAATGTATATAATGAATCTATATATATATATATATATATATATATATATATATATATATATATATATATCTGTCTATCTATTATTTCATTGCAGGTGGTTTACTTCACCGCCACTTTCCCATATGTGGTTCTCACCATTTTGTTGATCCGAGGAGTTACGCTAGATGGCGCTGCAGATGGACTGGAGTTTTATCTCAAACCAAACATGACTCGTTTAGGAGATGCCCAGGTATGTCTATGGCTATATTTCATCTAATTCAGAATATTACACCATTAAAGTGCTTTCACCCAAAAACAAACAATATGGTAACTGAAGTCGCATCAACTGGGTGCGGCGGCCAAGCGGATAAGGTGTTGGATTGATCATACGCGCATGGTCGTGAGTTCAAACCCACCACTACTTCACTCCGCCCAGGTGCAAATGGGTACTTGACTATTGGCAGTGATGGTAACTGTAGAGTGATGCACTTACTATGGCTACTCGGCTGTATGCTACCAAGGGAGTTGAGAAAGGCTCATGCTTGAACAGGCTTGCTAAGGGTATAATTGTAAAGTTGGTTGAGATTGCTTGGAGCAGTGAAGACAGCCTGTAAACCTATACATTTGAATTAGAATTGAGTAGTGGGTGGTTGGAATGGGGTTTTTACATTCTATTGTGTGGGCTTATTTGGACAGGCAGATGCCACGGCATTGGACCCAAAAGTTAGAAGTTTAATGTGCTATCAAATTAAAGTGTTAAGGGGAAAGTGAATGTAATCGTATGTGGTTTGATCACAATGCAGGTTATCCTGAATACAATAATATTATCAATCGGTATTTCTTTATAACCAGATCATTAGAAAATCGTATCATTTCGATTGTAAATGTAATATTTTCACGTAGTTACACCCACAATCTCCAATGGAGTATATGTTCCTGTTTCACACTACCCAAACACTCTTTATTTATTTATTTATTTACCTTCTAGATATGGGTGGACGCTGGAACTCAAATCTTCTTCTCCTACGCAATTGCTTTGGGTGCCATGTCGGCCATGGGAAGTTACAATAAATTCCATAATAACTTTTACAAGTCAGTGCTGATTTCAAATATCAATTCATGGAGTGCTCCGTCGTAATAGCAAACTTTCAACAGGTGGCAGCACCTGTCAGCCCCATTATGTCATCTAGCGGTAATATATCACGGTAATACAACGTCACGGTATTACAACGGCGCACTCTATATGATGTTGTTACCAATTACTATTAGTATATGACTCTCGTAAAAATATTTTTCAATTGTCGATATTCTACTTAAATATTTACTTAAATTAACTGTTCATTTTTACATGAACTAAATTTACTGTGTGATACCAATTTTAATATTCTATTATAATCTTTATTCCTATAAAACATATACAGTATAAATTAAAGATCAATAACAAAAAAGGATTTTAGACAATGATTTACCAAAAAAGATATAAACTATCTGGTAAAGAAGGAATTAATGTATTTTAATTTACTGGCATTTGGATAAATTAATTCAATGTTAGATTATATCACCATACATAAAGCTTTAGATAGATGGATAGATAGATAGATAGATAGATAGATAGATAGATGTAAAGTGCAGCCCTCTTAGGCAGAGAGAGAGAGAGGAGGAATCCACCCATGACACATTTACCGCATGGGTAGAATATTTTACTCGCCTCGTCATAGACACTGAGTACAAGGGACAGCCAATTTAATATCTCATCCAAACGACATCCAGCTGGGATGATGCTCCTGAAATGTTGCTTTCTACTCATGCTCACATCAGCCTAATTGATATAGTATGTGTTGACATTTGTATTATTTCAGAGACTGCATCATCATCTCATGTGTCAATAGCTTCACCAGTCTTTACGCTGGGATTGCAATTTTCTCTGTTTTGGGTTTCATGGCTAAGGAACAGGGAGTCAGTGTGGCTGACGTGGCAGAATCTGGTTGGTATTTTTTTTTTTTTTTTAACTCATCTTATGAATATTGAATTTTCGTTCATGACCCTGTTTGGTCATTAAAACATTTTGGTCAAGTATCAAGGTTACCATTTGAGAGATATTTAATAAAGTTTGGTAATAATAGGATGACAATTGTATAAATCCCAATGGAATGACATATCACCTCAATGATTGCTCAATGGTGACCCACTTTTGGCCCAATGTTGGCCCAATGTTGTTCCAATGTTGGCCAAATGTTTGGCCCAAAAATGTTGACCCAATGTTTCCATTATTTGTCAAGCACTGGCCTATTGTGCAAACTGTGTCTGCTAACAGAGAACAATATGTTTGATCTTTCAGGACCTGGCTTAGCCTTCATAGCCTACCCTAAAGCAGTAACCCAGATGCCTGCACCATACGTATGGGCTGTTGTCTTCTTTCTGCTTATAGTCTTCTTAGGCCTTGATTCACAGGTTGGTTAATCATGCATTTGATTCTCACCCCCATACTGCATATTAAGCAAACTTAATTAAGCAATTTTAATGTATTGTAAGCACAACACTATACGTTATTCACCTCATATATTTCATCTGATAATATTTCACTCTTATCTCGTTTTTGTTGCCTTTGCTTTTTTTTTGCCCGTCAAAAGCTTTATAGCTTGGCATATTCGTTTTATTTATCATCCCCGACTGTAAATAAAATTGTATCTATCTTATCTTATCTTATCTTATCTTATCTTATCTTATCTTATCTTATATGCAGTGTTATATGTGGGGAGCATTTATATTGAACAGATCAATCACGGAATAATGCTGTTATTGTCTGATGCAACGAATTGTTCCAGTAAATCTGGTATTTGCTCAGTCACACTCTGTTGCCAATTCTCTAGGAAACTGACCTTAGGCACACTTAGGCTGCAAGGTCAGTTACACAAAAACAACAACAAAAAACACTGCTAGTTCAGTGCACAATCAGCATTGCCCAGTTCTCTACTCCCAGACAGCATTCCAAATCGTGTCAATGTCGGCACGATGTTGGCGATGTAAAAATGATGTTGTAACAACGGCGGCCGATATAGAAGCGACACTGGCCCACTTTGGAATGCTGTCTGGGCTTCAGACAATAAATACAGAGATGTTACAGATTTAGATGTTACAGATTAAGATGTTACAGATTTAGATGATTACCAGACCTTCCCAGATGACATACCACTTCGGCTCCTGACATCAGAACAGGATCTGCTTATATTGCCCAACTTTTGTCAGATATTTATCGGATCTAGCAGGCTTCAAAATTCAACTGAATTATTAAAATATGTAATTTTAGATTCATTCCTTGTTGGGTCCTTACCATTGACACTGCCCAGAATTTAATTTACCTGACACAAAGATTGTCATTAATTTTTCTGTCCATTTCAGTTTGTTGCCATGGAATCAGTGATCACTGTTGTGACGGATATGTTCCCTAGACTTCGGCCATCTTGGAATAAAGAGATTTTTGTCGCCGTTTACTGTTGTTTATCTTTTCTCATAGCATTGCCAATGGTAACGCATGTAAGTATTTATATTTTAATTTATACAATGGAGTGGCGATTAAATTGTTAAGGCATCAGTCAGCTTCTTGAAAGCGCCTGGCATGTTTATTAGAACTTTCAGAATTTTAGAACTTTTATTCATCACCATCATCATCATACCATCATGTTAAACATCATTATCATTATAATCATCAAGAAATTGCATGGTGATGGGCCCAAATTTGACAAAACCAATCTGATTCTGAGGAGCTAGTTAACAATCATTTCTTTTTGAGACCCTCCACTCCTCCATGTCACCCCAGACAGAACATAACCTTGACAAGCTTGGGCTGCCCAAAACTGTTGACAACCCCAATCAAGTGTACAAGGCAGCCAAAACTGCACCCTCTGCCCCTTTTTCTTAAACTCAATGACTATTTTAAACCCAATTCTCATAGTATGTGTTAATATGGACAAAAAATTAAATAAAATGTGTATGGGTAAATTGCAATTTTTAAAAATTCTTATTTTTTTTATCTGCCCATCAGTATTAAATGTCAATTTTTAACAGACTTTCATGTGAAGTAATTTTTATTTTCTGCTTTTGCAGGGCGGTATATTTATCTTTCAAATGTTTGACTACTATGCTGCAAGTGGAATGGCTCTTCTCTGGGTGTGTACATTTGAGACACTGGCCATTGCTTGGCTGTATGGTAAGGTTTTTAATTTCACGTAACGGGGGGAAAAAAAAAGACAAAATTGATGTCTAATTCAAGAATTCGTTTATTGAGTTTTGTGTTTATCTTTGAAAAAAAAGAAATTGAACAAACAAAGCACAAATTATTGCTATCTACTATTTCAAAAGCAAACCCTCACAAACAAGTGTCTACTGAATTACATTTGTGACGTTTAAAATTCCTAAATGTATCACAGACAGCATTCCCAATTGGGCCAACGTCAGCGATGTCGGCGATGTTGAAACAATGTTGTACGGACAGTGGCTGATATAGAAACGACGCTGGCCCGATTTTGAGTTCTATTTGGGATGAAACAAAATCTCAGTAGTCATTCAATTGAAACTTCTACAAACATATTATTTTTCAATCTACACCAGGTGGCGCCAGGTTCTATGACAACATAGCCCTCATGATTGGCTACAGAATCAACCCCTGGTTGAGAATTTGCTGGTCATTCCTTACACCATTAATGACAACTGTAAGTACATGACATATGCAGTAATTGCTATGCAACAAACAGGGTATACTGAGGAACTTGTGATGAATGATAACATTATTTTCCGGTAGTGTACATGATTCCAATATTTGACCCAAAACAAAAAAAAATCGACATCAGTAAAATATCGGACACCGATGGGTAAACTCCGGCTCGTTGTTGGCCCAGCACGGCAGATTCAGATTCAGAAATTTTTATTTCACTCAAAGCAATTCATCAATCATGCAATATTTATTTAAATCTATTAAACATTTGCTTTAAGTAGGGTGACCCCTTTAAGACATCTTTGATGTCACTGCCAGGGGGCCATACTTCTAGTTTTATGGGATAGCAAACATATTTCATTCATAATATATAATAACCTATTAATCCTTTTATTATTGTTTTTTATTAGATTTTACATTTCACCACATTAATGAATGAATGAATTTTATTGATGCGTCATGCAGACATCGCATGCGTCATCCGGCCAACTTTGGCATTGAGTGCCAACATTGGGCAAAGGTTGAGCCAGTGGTATCTGCAATGGGCCAACAGCAAGTGCATGTTATCCAATCAGACCTACATACCAGCAAATTTATCAGTTTTCAATTCAATTTTCATTCAGTTTACACTCACATACACATGCACAATATCATACAGTCACATACACACAATATCAGATATACATAATACTCATACATATGCACATGTATACAAAATTTAAAGTTGTTTATAAACATGTAATGGTATTTACTGTCTTTAGATAGAATTGAATAGGGGCTGATACCCAGAGTGTATATTTCCCCTAAGGTTATGGAGATAAAGATAAATTATTGTCTATGCATGGCCAAATGTGCAATGTGTGTTTTCCACGCATGGTTTTTGCCTCATTATAATTAGCTAAAAACCCATGCGTTTGTCTTTCTCATGGAAAATGCACGTGGCACATTTGGCCATGTAATATTATATATATATAGCTTTTATTGACACTTTTTCATATCAGAAAAGATATATATGTCACATATATCTGTAACTCTACTCACTAAATCTATCTAAAACTACACCTACAGAAGTATGATATACAAGTTTAGATTATTTTTATACATAATATATAGCTTAACTTTCAAGGTCCCAGTTGGCATAATTTGATGTTTTCTGGGCAGAGTCCTGCTCTTAGACATTTAGTGTTAAAGTGAAATAGTATATAAGTATATATACATAAAGGATAGAGGATAAATCTCAGATCAAATCACATATTATATCTTATCATATGTGAAAATATATCATTATTCTCTATTTATATTGCAGACGATCTTCATTGCCATGTGGGTTGACTACGCTCCCATCACATATAACAAATACACATTCCCACCATGGGCTCAGGGGGTAGGCATGTGTATTGCTTTTATTTCTATGATTTGGATCCCAATAGGAATTGTCTTCCAGTTGGCTACCACCCCAGGATCTTTACAAGAGGTGAGTATAAACAAAGATTAGCCATTTTAACAGGGTTGGTAAAAATCTTTTTTTTTTAGATAAAATAAATCAGATTTTTTTTTTTTTAATCGGATGTTTTTGATTTAAATCTGATCTTTTAAATGATGCAATTAGGGCTTAAGTACTGTCTAGCTCTAAAAATAAACAGGACATAAATTTATTTAAAAAAATTTTGAAAAAATATTAACTAAAAAAAAATACACCTTGTATTAAAATACATCATCTTTTGAGTAGTACAAATCTAGCTTTCAACTGTATAAACTTGTTACATTTAGGGAAAATCAAACAAAATCAAAACTTTTTTCCCCCCTTGATTTAAATCATGATTGAATCATTTGATTTAAATCTGCCAACCCTGCATTTTGTAAATATAAATGCCATTGCCATGTATGGTTTATTTATTTATAATGCTTTAAATTTGTTTTAATATAGTCTTTTACAACTATTTTAGAGTGGTTTTTATTCATGTAGTTTTTTCTACATGTACAGTATATACATGGATTTTTTTCCAAGAAATTCATAAACCAGGAAACTAATTAACGAAGGGCACTATGTTATATAAGAATTTGGATCTTTACCATTAATAATAATGAACATACAAGTTGGTTAAATATTTCTATGATACAGGAGGGGTGATTAATTTCTAAGCTGAGTTGAGTCCATCGGCAAAATGTCTTAATTATACTTGCAGACTGGGTGATATTAATATATTTTTCTTTTATTTTACTTAATCATTATATATAGGTATATTTTATTGTTTATCCTTGTATTTTTTTTTTATGACACATGTATCTTTTTGATGCTCTGCGGTCAATACAATTATATATATATATATTATGAGAATTCAACTGAAAAATATAGTTAATGAATAAATACATTGTACAAACGAAAGCATGACATGATTAAACTTTTTTTAATTTATTTTTTTCCTACAGCGTTGGACAAAGTGCATCACTCCTGTCTTTCCTAAACACGTTTTAATAGCAGAAAGAGAGCGGGAGGCAAATCGCGTGTTGGAAGGAACACCTAACAAAAAGAATGCAAACACGCAAATGTGACCCCATCAAAATACCATACATGACAAATCAAAAGTTTGGCCCTAGATTTATGTAATGTCACATAATAATTATAATAATAATTGACATATAAACATTGCTTAGATTCTGCAAGTGAATTATGTCATGTCAAAATATTCTCTTCCATAAGTGCTGATATTATAAGGGATATAAGCAAAGTATTTTGGAATAGCCATTGAGTAAACATGTTAATATATGAATATGCATTTCTTGTCAATTTTGTGAATGTTTTTTAATATTTTTTATTAAGTCAAATATGGTAGAATGTCACTTTGAGACTATCACTACACTGTCCACAACGAGACCGTCTCATGATAGTATCCCCTTCTTGGACCAAATAATGGCGAAGTTCTGCTGTTATATATTCCCTGATAACATCTCTATCAGTCTACTTTTTCCATTGTAAAGTGAAAATATCACTGCAGAATAATTATTGTTTGTTCCGTTCTATATATACTTTGACATTGATAATATCTCTAACACAGTGAAACTAAGACTCTATGAAGCCGAACATGAGCGACTTATAAATGCAATAAATGACAGTTCACAACAACCAAAACTTAGGACATATAAACTATTTAAAACTGATTGTAGAATAGAACCTTATCTTGAATTGCAACAAATTCGCAAAGTGTTAACTAAAATAGCTAGATTTAGGACAAGTTCACATAGCCTGAAGATTGAAACAGGTCGACACCATAAACCAATAATTCCTGCTCCAAATAGAATATGTGAAAAGTGTACGTTAAACTTTGTAGAAGACGAAATTCACTGTTTGATTGTCTGTCCTGGTAATGAGCAACACCGTGTTAACCTTTTTTTGAATGCAACTAAATTTATTAACAACTTCTTGTCTCTAGATGATATAACTAAGTTTACAGCAATAATGACAAACAAGGAACCTGAGTTATTAATTAGTTTAGGAAAGTTTCTCCTTCAAGCTGATGTGTAGAGAAAACCATCTCCTGTATCCACACAGTTATTAATTTAGTTTATTAGTTTATTAGTTATGATGTGCTTGTCATGTTTCGGACTTTGAGAGTGAAATGTTTTTATTAGCGGCTTGTATTTTTTTCTATTGTGTATGTGGATTTTAAACACGTATTATAAGTTAACTTGGTGGCTGGAACCTTGATTATTGACATTTTATTGCTTTCTGTACTTACATTAATGTCTCTTTCATGTTATCTTTTAACTGAATGACATATGTATCATTTATGATATTTTACATGTCAATAAAATCTATATATATATATATACATTACTTATCTTCAAATATCAAACGAACTTAATAATCAAACTAACCTCATGATTTTATCCATGCTTGTTTTTTACCTAAATATATAACATCATCTTGTGTGTTTTTCTATTTCCTGCAAATAACAACATTGTGAAAACCATTTGTAATATATTAGAAATGCATGCTTGTTAGAATATACATTTTTGATATATGTTTACGTCCTACATTCATTATTAGTGTACTGTTGTAATTATCAGGATATCAAATTTGCCATATATGCAATATCCAATTGTACAACTGTGGATTATAATGTATTTTGCCTAACTGATGTGTTATGAGAATTAATAAAGAAATTTCACGCTTTCCGTTAATATAAAACAGATTGTACATTTCACATTGTTGCCTTGTCTCTTTTGGGTAGGGGAAATGGGGCCTTTATTTTTCAGTAGGGGAGATGGAAGTAACTTGGTACGTGGGGTACACTGGGACATCTGTCTTATATTTTATGCAAAGCAGGCCCATAAATTTAATAGGGGAACACCTGTAGAAGTCATCACCATTTTGTGATAAATGAATAAATTCTTCAAAATGCAACATTTTTACAACAACCATTTAAACAGTTTATAGAATAGAATTGTGTATAATTGATGTGTGTGCCTTTGGGAGACTCCCGTAAGACAGTCATATTGCTCTTGGGGAGTCACCAAGCAGATACCAAACAGTTAGTTCCATAGAAACGACGTGTCAAATTGAACCTAGACAAAGCTAGACAACGTCTGCTATACGATGCTACATGTATGCCAATGAACAGAACTGTCTGGTTCTAGCTGGCTACTCAAAGCCGGATCTAAAAGTACATGCAGCATCATTTGGTGCCAAAGTTGAGAGTAACGCCAGCTGGCTTTGGCCAGTTATAGCTACATCTGTGTAGAGTTGATCATATATTATGAAACTAGCTGTAATTATTAGAAACTTAGGATTATTTTTCTATTTTATTTTTTATAAGGAATTACCACAAACAAAGCATTCCTTAATGTCACGGGTAGTTGAGTATGATTGTATTTTTTGGTGAAGTTTTTATTGCATAATTTTTCTTTAATTGAATATTCCATTATTTTGTTTATTTTCGGTAATTGGTGGTGTATACTTTGATTTGCAAATTCATGTCTTACTGACTGCAGTCTGAAGGTATTCTATACGCGTTGGGGTAATTGTGAAACATGGGTGGACTCCTCCTCTCTCTCACCTCATCAATCAACCCTCGATAGTGACAAGAACTTGCCTTAGAGGGCTTCGCTCCCAATATCTATCATTTTGATTTCGTGTATGTTATGTCAGTTTTAATCTACCTGCCTGCAAGTTACTTTTTATCAAATTGAAATGATTGGGTAAAAGCTTGTTTTCAAATTTAAAGTAAGAAGAATGGACTTGTATGAGCTAATTGACTTGACTTACACCTCTAATGCATAGCTGTTTTTTTTAATGTAAATACAGTTTAGCCTACTAGAATGAGGTCCCCATACTATAATTCCATAATTCAAGTGAGACAGGTTAAGTTTATTGTGAATATTGAATATGGCATTTTCAGGTAATACATATTTCAGTTTGAATAATATTCCTAACATCAATTTTATCGATATGTGGTCATTTCAAATTTTCTTTTATTATAATGCCAAGTAAATTGAATTCCTTGATATTTTCAACACCATCTATAGATATTGTTTTATTTCTTTCTTTTTTGTTTTTTGGCATACGGAAATATAGCTTTAAAATTAACAATTTAGCTGTGGTAGATTGATCATCTTTTAACAGTATAATTTAAAATGACTTTGGATTTTCATATTTGCGAACTTGTAAACAAGTTTCTCAGGACAGTATACAGCAGTTGTGAGAAATCCATATTTCCAAAATACCTTTGGCAGAGATTGGAATTTGGAAATTTAAAAACAAGAAGTAAAAAGATTGACAGTCAGGGTGAGGCACATTGTGACAAGATTATCTAGTTTACCAAATTTCTTTAAAAATGTGTTTGATATTATCAAAGTATGGAGATGACCGAAATGACGAAACCTGGATGTGTTACTTGAAAGGGCTGTTCATCAGACTACCAGGTCCTCGCTATTACAGTCATGTCTCATGCAATGAGCTTATCCAGATAGCATTCCAAATCAAAATGGCATCGGTGCAATGTCGGCGATGTTGAAACGATGTTGTAACAACAGTGGCCAACATAGAAACGATGCTGGGCTGATTTGGAATGCTATATGGATATGACTTGACAATTTGCACAGGTAAAATGTTTACAGAATGTAGGGTGATGAAGCCTCTCAAAGACACAAAATTGTAAAATTAACATAAAAATAAGTAGAAAATATGTGAATTTGTAGGGCGCCGGGGTGGTAGCTGACCCTCCTCCCCCTTTTCCCCTTTCCACTTCCTGTTCCGATGCTCTTGAATGTGACATTTCAACTGACCAGTGACCAGTGCAAGTCAATTGACTAAACAAAGGTGAAGTGCACAGTGCCTTTGTGTAAACAATTGCACCAGAACGGTGAATGGAGAAACACTAATGGTTTGTTTAAAGAGGCGCCACCCAAGTGAAAACATAGTTAATTGGTTAGGTCAATATGCATGTTTGGCAAATACGTGTGAAGAGGGAAAAAATTACATTTGGTTATTTAGCAAGAGTCACATAAGAAGAATATGTAATTGACTGAGCAATTCCAGGTTTGAGCTTTGAATACTTGATGTAAGTAGCAACTTTTTGCAAAACAATAATTATCTAGCATTAACGTAGATAATATGGTTTACCATTTTATATATATACAATATATTTAGGTGTGGCATTTATTGAACATTTTCATTTAAAATTTTGAATTATGCTTAAAATTATTTTGTTTCAAGCCAATGTATTCCTCCATTTCCCCCCGAAAATCATACCCCTTAATGTGTTTATAAAGTACTGTAAAATGAAAAAATAATAGGTAAACCAATACTGTATGCAAAGAGTATAGTCATTGTCTGTAGTATATTAATTATCATTTAATATATTAGTTTGATTTTTTACCCTGAACACTTATATAATTACTATCTTTTTGCAGGATGCCTTAGTTGAAATTAACCATCACCTACAGTTGTCTTCAAGAAGGTATCATGACCAGGGAAACGTAATCTGCGGTAAGTACCATATTTCAATTTTCTGTCTGTTGTAATGTATGCAATATATCCAATGCAGAAGGTGTAATCAATAAGGTTTCAAGGAACACTTGAGGGCATCCTGGAAATCATCAATAGGGATCTACAGATGGAAAGAGACTGCACTTGTATGCGCAAAGTCCTTCATAGACCTGATGTCAAACTTATTCAGGCAGTATTAATTATTCACAAAAGAAGTTCAGGTAATCTAATCTATGCAATTGTCCAGCCAGTTCGAGCTTCTATAATCAGAAGTCAGGTCTATTATTATTAGTAGAGTATTCAGCAATTGTTAAAAGTCCATCATTGACTATTGAACTATATTTGGAGATGCTGCAGGTCTACAGATCTGAAGAAATGTAATTGCCCTATAAGTGACTTAACAGTCATTGAGGCCATTAAAGACATTTTGGACAATAATTTAGTGCCACAGAGCGTTTCCATTTGCTCAGCTAACTTTTTGAAATTTGAATTCTTAATTGTCCTTTGTATATAATGCTATTTAACTCATAATGTCTTTTTTATTTCCAATTGTACACATTTATACCTTCTCGAGAAATTTATGTTATAAATATCTATACATATTGCCTTCAAAAATTATTGTGACGGTTAATTATATACACCATATAATTAACGAATTTTTTTTTATTTATTATTATTTTTTATGCAAAAACATTATAAGCGAATGAAATGCCATGAGTATTGTCTCATTGTAGATTGCAATGTGGTTGCATCTGTTTCTTCTATGCCTGGTGGTGCATCATGGGAAGGGCACTCATTTCCGAGGGGCTTCCATGTGGTTTGTGCCATCATCAACAGGAGGCCCTCTGACGGTAATTATTGGTTTTCAGTTTCATAATTGACTCCTTTCAGCTTTTATTTGATCAAATAATATGTAACAACCAAGATTTTGGTAAAATCACCCATGCTTTGAGATTTTGGTTGACCTATTGTTATCAACCCTCGAAAATGGTTTATTCAACCAAATATGGTCATAAAGTCAAATTAATATAAACGCAAATAAAGAGAATGAGTGATGTTCGGTATATGCTTGGACAAATTGCCATTTATTTGGCGAACATGAATGAACGAGAATAACATAATGCCCAATATGATGCATGAGCTCACACATCAATTGTTAGTTGACAAAAAATGCAGTTAAAACAAATATTTATAATAGACAATTCGAGTCTTAATATTCTGGTCACATTTGAAAACTTAAATAACAAGCATAGTAAGTGTTGTGAAACTTATGAAAATGCTAAATCTTAAGTACATCTAGGCACATGCCTAACCATGCAAAAACGAAAAGGATAGCTACATATTGAACAATAGAAAGGTCCAATTTTAAGAATATCCTCATAATTAAGAGGAGCGGGCGGGTGGGAGAAGAAATGGAGCGAATGAGTGCGAACAATGCGTCCGTTCATTTTAAGGGGCCGTAAACGGGATTACGTGCATGGATGAATAGTGATATGATTTGTGCGCGTCAACGGAAACGGAAGGTGACATTTATTTTATCTCAATTAACTAAATTTATTATTCTAAACAATAAATAACATTTATCTCAGCGTAACTAATTTAGCAAAAATCTTGGTTGGTCTCATATTGAAAAAATGAGTAAAACAGCCAATGTTACTTTAGAGCATGATAAATTCAAGTAATGAAATATTTCCATGATATCAAAGGCCTTAATTGTCCTCTTAATGTTAGAAATATCAACTTCCCAGTTCATATACCCATATATAACCCAGATAGCATTTCAAATCGGGTCAGCATCGTTTCTATGTCGGCTGCCGTCGGTACAACATCGTTTTGACATCGACTACATCGCGCCAATATTGAAGTGATTTGGAATGCTATCTGGGAAGGTCTGGAAAGATGTTCAGTAGACTATTTAAATTTTTTTGTGGTAAATATTAGCAGACACTAAATGTCATTTTGATTTAGTAATAATAGATTATATCTAAAGCCAATTTGATCTGGCAATTAAAGCAATTCGATGATTTATATTTGTTTGATCAATTTTTTTCTTATCCGGTTGACTATTACTTCCTTGAATTCCAGTTTGACATCAGCTTCAGGACCTCATGGAGACTGGTCTTTCTGACCAAAACCCTATGCGATGAAAATTACATCACGAATGGCAACCTGACTGGCCCTGATTGGGTGGGTGAGCTGATCTGTCTCAACTGTGCACAGACCCAAACGACTGTCACTAAGATGCTTGTCAAAGTAAGACAATATAAGATAAGGCACTTTAATAAGAAATTGCCTTTTTTTTCAAACAAAATTTGTCTGATATATTTCAACGAAAATCATTATTGTATCTTACCAATATCTTTTTTTCTTACACATGCATACTTAAAGAATCTATTGTGTATAATCACAACATTTCTTCAACTAAGTTTCAATAGCAATCCCAGATAGCATTCCAAATCGGGCTAGCGTCATATCTATGTCGGCCGCCATCGGCACAACACCGTTTTGACATCGCCCACATCACGCCGCAGTTGAAACAATTTGGAATGCTATCTGGGATATAGATTTAGTACGTATTTTGTGTCATGCATGGCTAATTATTTGAATGTGTTCAAAGTTGACATTGATGTAAGTTGAAATTGATGTCTGTTGTATAATATAATCGGCCATATATTTTTTTGATTGGAAATTCCTTACACGGTTATGCTGTTTAAAGACAAGTATTTTTTATTAATAAAATTTTTGTAAAGTGTGGATTTATATTGACTTTGTAAGAAACCACCGCTGACAAAACCTACAACGAAACGTTTGATAAAATTACTTTTTATTTCAGTGCCTGTCCTACAATATAGCAGAAAACTGGTTCACAGGAGAGAGAACAATTACCCACACTTTCCCAAACCACAACACATTATACGAACTTGTGTGAGTGCCCATACATGTCTTCTTCTTTTTTTTCTTCTTCATCTATTCAATACTGTAGCAACACGCTTGTTCAGTCACAGCATGATACCTTAAATTGGAGGTCCCTTGTACTCGGTGTCTATGCTGTATCAAGCAAAAGACCCCACCCATGGGAATAAATGTGTAACATAAGGTGTAGACTCCAAACCTTATTATCTCACCATTACGTCTGCCGCTGGCAGCTGGTCATATAATCTGACTCATGTTCAGACACAGTAGCATCGAGACATATATATATATATATATATACATATATATTTATTTATTTATTTATCTATTTATCTATTTAGTTTCATTTATATATCTCTATCTATTTATTTATTGGCAGTTGGAATGGAAAAGGCTGGTTGGATGGAATCATGCAAGGGAGTGACCAAGCCTGGTCACTCATGGTCAGATTAGGAACTACGACCCGAGCAGACACTTTCTTGAAAAACTCTTCACCATACACACTCATCAGCCCCATAATCAATGTACAGGAGTTGTGCTTTAATGAATACAACATTCAGATTTCTGGTAAGATAGTCAATTTCGATTGCTACATAAAATCTTCTTTAACAAATCCAAATTATCAATATTATTTGTACGGAGCCACAAAGAGGATCAACATATTAAAAAATAATTTATTTTCGTGTTAACTCACGATCGTGAAACTTCATGAGGGAATGCAAAACTCCAAAAGGGAACGCACACCTTTGTTGGGGAACACGATTATCGAAAGGGAGCGCCACCCTCATGAGTGAATGTTTTTTTTTTGCAAAGGAATGCATTCTTTTCATGAGGGAATATGTATTCTTCTTGAGGGAATATGTATTCTTCTTGAGGGAATATGTATTCTTCTTGAGGGAATATGTATTCTTCTTGAGGGAATATGTATTCTTCTTGAGGGAACGCAAAATATTGCATAGGAATGAGAAAGATCGCGAGAGATCGCGCAAATTATTCATTTGTTTCAATTTCTATGTCCGCTTAGAAGCTCTAAAAGTGACTCAAATTTTGCAGTTGAAGATCCTGATGGAGATGCTGTAGTTTGTCGGTTTGGAGTTGGAGACCAAGAGTGTGGAACTGTATGCACCACGTTCGCCAACCAGTATCTGGATGAGGTAGGCTAAAGGTTCAGTAATCTGGAGATTCATGTTCAGTAGAACTTGTGGAGTTCTGCCTCAGTATTAATCAGTAAAATTGCTGATTAGTTGGTGCATGTTTTTGCTGGTAAAATGTCTTTAATTAGAGTCAGGCTACAATGCTGCATGTACACGTACCAGAAATGAGGGAGGAATAAATTTGAACAGAAATGTGCTGGATCGTTAACTCCTCATGACAAGGGTTGTAACCTATCCTCTGTCTGTCAAGTCTCAGAGACTCCAATTTTCTGCGATTTCTCGGCAACTATGTTCGGCCTAGAGAGACAAATAAACCATTATTCTGCGGCTTACCTGCTCCGGTAACTGAATTTTATATCATCAGTGTAGTCAGATAATTTTTGGACCAATGGCAAATATTTCCATGGGATTAACATTGGAAATAATTGTGTTCTAGTGCCAAAAATACTCAAATGTAACAAAAATAGACAATCAGAAACACGTCACTGACGATGTTGTTCGATGATGACGTCATAAATTTCACTGCGCCATCTAGCGGTAATGTAGGGGCACTTTAAGTGAAGCAGGAACTTAACGAAACAAAGAGGCCATCTAACATCGATTCTTCAGTCGATTTCAGATGATGAAATCCTGTAACATAGACACATAGTCTTCTATAATGCTATAATTTTAGGTCCTTTTACGCTTTAATTACAGGCGAACTGTCGCTTAGTTCTTCCTCAAGATGGTTCGATTTCGGTTGGATGGTACGCCATACCTCTCCAACTGGAGGACTACTACAGGGACCCGTCTTTGCCTCAGACTCCTCTCTCCTCGGTCCCTGCCCAAGTTCTTCTTAATGTATATTCCTCAACCTCACCTTGTGGAGCGGTTCCGCAATTCATATCACCAACTGTCAGCGAAGGGACTTGTGTGTTTGTCAGTCGCGGTGTCTCCGTTTCGGTCGTTGTAAGGACTAAGGATGAATTCACATCGTAAGTGCAATTGTGTTGATGATGTCTAAGAGATACAAAAAAGACAGAGAAACATTCATTTAACTTCAGTAAGGTATAAAAGCAATCAATGCCAGCGAAAGGACGCTATGAAAAAAAAACTTGTTAATATACTTTTCTATATTTGCCATATTTGTAGGCACCATGACCTTGGCTGGATTCAGCAAAAAGCCCGGCAGAGATTTAATATGAAAGCAATTGCAATCATAGCAGAATGCATCAACATAACATAACTATTGTCTTAATTGATAGCAACCCAAGTGTAGATGCTGTTTTGTGTAAAGCTAATTACAGGCCTTTTTTGCAAACATTTTGGTTTATTTTCCTGTCCTTTAAAAAATCACTTATTGCAAGGTTATCTAGCTCTGACGTCAAAAAAACTGTTTGAGCTGGATTTGGTAACACTTCGTTGCATTTGACTGTAATGACTAAGCCTGTACAATGTACATCATCACGTGAGAATGATACAGTTGTGAACCCTTTGCCTCTTTTTCACTTTAGACTATCCAGAATTATTCATCTTTCTATTGTTTTACAGGGTTGCTGCCATAACAATGAATATGAATAACATCCAGGGTATGAGTAAGACCCCAGTCACAAGGTATGGCTCTGACATGAGGGACTTCTCCACCCAGATCACTTGGGATCCACCCCAGGGAGCGATTTCTGTCAGTCTTTGCTTGACTGCCACAGACAGCAACGGGTAAATTAATTGTAATATAATAAATGAACCCTTTTTGACAAAAATCTGCCATTTTTTTCATGAAAATTTAATACTCATCAAGTTTATGCTACTGTTAATGAATTTCGGCGATAGGACCTGTTTGGTCATCAAGCTTGATTATGGGAAGGAGAATATTGACTACCCAAAAAATGGCCACTTAAAAATGTTCAGTGGTAGTGTAGCACAGATTAAAGGAATGACAAAACCTCCAAAAGTGAGCAGTAACAATAGTAATTGGTGCCAAATACAATAGCCACACAACTCCTATTTTAAATCTCAATCTTGCAATTCATACTTGATTTTCTAAAGCAATCTTAGATAAGCCCTTCCTAACATGCATATTCATTTATGTAATGTAAAAGTACATAATCTTTCATTGCCTGGATCTCTCAGAAAACCAGGAGGGCATTCGCTATTAATGTGTCTTAGAGTGTTCCTCCTGGCCTCTCATACGCTGAAAATAGGAAAGTTTTATTGTTTCATGTGATTATGTATGAAGGCAAACAAATTCATCTTGAGTCCTGGTGAATTGTTATTTACTTAACTGATCACTGACTATAGTGCCTGTAATCAAAAGCTCATATAATTATAGAAACATCAAAGCTCCTTTACTGTTCCTTGGTGTGCCTAGAATGAACGTTATGAGAGCACTGGTTTGCTTGGCTGTATTTCCAACTTCTGTAACTGAATATCTTTCTGTTTTCAGGCGCACCTCTGAACAAAGGTGTTTTACATTAATTTTATCCAGTAAGTGTGTCATCTTTCGTGTTCAATTGTCCATGAAGCATCATAGTCCGCATCAATAATTAATTTATTATTAATGATTTGTTTATTTTGTGTTGAATTTAGCAATGAGACCGGAACCAGCCAGTTTGATTGTCTATCCAGCAGAGAGAATCATCTCAGTCGTGTTTGACCGACAGGTATATTTCATTCTTGATCTTAATTACAATTGGCAAAGATTCACTTCTGTATACACCTGAATTTAATAGATTTTTAAAAATGTACACATAAAATAATGCCCATGTTATTAAAATTCTTATCAAATTTTAAGCTCGTTAGACAGCAGAGCCCATTTATAGTTGATATAATAGTGTTTATACTTAATAAGTATCTGAGACTTTGGTTAAGCCAATAGTAGACATCTCCAGCTACGTATGTCTTGATTTGCTTTCAGGTAGCTCTGGACAGTTACAGTTTAACATTATTTTTTTACATAATACTGTATAATATTTCATAAGGCTTACACCATTGTCAAAGTCAGTTCCTGAATTGATAAATTACCATACATTGTAGGTTTCTCTGCCCACTGAAACTAAATTCATCAGGATCATAAACAGCAACAGGGCAGAGGTGACAACTTGTGCATCGCCAGATGTCGCTTCAGTCAGTGGCAGTACACTCAATTGCAGCATGAGCGCCCCCTGGAGTAATTCTTATGCTGTAAGACTAGATGAAGGTTGGTAACTTATCAATTAATTGTTCACTCCAAGGTTTTATGGGGCACTCCCCTAAAGGTCCTGGGTTCAATTCCCTCCCACCTCTTCATGAGCTGTATGAGATGTTAGATCGGGGGTGCCTTGTTCTCAGTGTCCATGCTGAGGCAGGTAAAAGACCCCACTCATGGGGTTGATGTGTAACATGGAGAAAACTACAAGCCTTATTTTCTCATCATATGGACACAATACAAAAAAAAACTGCACTGATTCAACTATATATAACTTAAAGATGCAATCGAACTTGGACATTTTTTTTTTCGGATTAGTCTAAATGAAACTAGAGACACAATGCCGACACCTTTAAAAAGCTGCTCTTATTCTACATATATGTAAATATTTACTCTTTTTTCACCCTTGTGAAACATTTCGTACATCTAACCTCGCACTAGATTCCTTTTTAGTTGAAATAGGTTGCCGCATCCATGACCAACTTCACTCGGGATGGTATCAAATTCTTTAGTTGGTCAAGGTCATCAGATGCAAGCAAGTTCAAGGTTGCTCCGTTTGTACATATTATCAAATATCTCATTTTGCTGCACCTGCATTCTTCTGAACTGATAATATACTTTTTTCAGAGAATATTTATTATTACTATGGATAAATTCAAGGGAAAATCTTGGTAGTTTTGCAGTGAACCTTGACTCGCTAAAATGTTGCACAATTAAAAAAATATATTTTACAATATGATAAATTCTTTCCCATGGGATACATTAATATCTTTGTTCCCTTCTGTTTTATTGCAAAGTGGACATTTCCTACCTTTATTAAATGGAAGCAAAACCAACCTCATTTACTTAAACGACAGAAACCTTTCAAACAATTTTGTGTAATTTGAAAAAGTGGACATTCTGTCAAAGAGGTAAGAAAAAAATCTCTCAGATCTCAGATTCGGTTTGACACATCTGCTGATGAAGGACAGAAGTGCAGATGGAAAAGGCCAAGTGCCGGAAATAGAAAACAAAAAAAAACAAAAGAGAGAGAGAAAGACACAGGCAATGAGAAAAAGACACAGATAAAATGGTACAGAGAAAGAGAATTAAGAATCAAAGAGACAAGTAAATGTAATCTATTACAGCTTTAATCAAACTTTCTTTTGGGACAAATAAATTGAATTAGTTATGAGAGATGGCCGGGCGTAATGGTAAAGGTACTGAAAACTAAAAGGTTGGTGGGTAGATTAGGGTTTTACGTCCGGTATTTCTGCACCTGATGGGCTAATTAGGACAGGCAGGGACAATGGCAATGAGCACCAAATTCATATCAAGCTGAAAAAATAATTTGTTTTATTTTGCACTCAAAAGCTTGCTGTGATTGTATGATAGCAAGAAGACTAATGAGCCTAATTCATGTTTGTCAGACAGCACACATGATTCAAAAAGGTAGCCTTCACGCAATTGACTTATTAAAGAAAGAGAGTGCAATTGTCTTGAAGCGATACCAGCAATTGCTACCGTTGATTTTTGTATTAGTATCTTAATCTATAGCTTTGTGGAAGTATTCTGTGACTTAAATTTGACTTCAATGCCCCTTTGTGAAGTTGTTTCTTGCGATTTTGTAAAGGGTCCTGAAGGGATTTACAAGTATAGCTCTCCCCTAGAGGTGGGAACCTAGCTCAGTGGTAGCGCGCTGGGCTTCCAAACACCAGGTCCCGGTTTCAATTCAAGGTCAAGCCTAAGTTGGATGGCTGTTTCGTCCTTCATCTCATTGCCATTGTATCTACCTGTCCTAATTAGCCCATCAGGTACAGAAATAAAGGACGTAAAGCCTTAATCTTCCCACCACAATTATAGCGCTGTCTTCTCATGGCATGCCAAAGGTTACATGCACACCTTTTTTGTTTTAACCTTGGGAATGCTACTGTCATAATAGATGTGAATAGTTTCTGCATATCTATGAGTGGCAGTGCTTGCAAATGCTGAAATATGGCAGCTGCAAATTGAAAACATCTAATTTTGTTATGAATTATTGAAATGAATTTGCCTCTTATTGCCTTGGCTGACTCACATCCGAAAACAATCTTTAAAAAAATTCTTGCATGTTTGCAGGAATAGCACTTGGCAATGAAGCTTGTGCATTGTCACTTGCCAGAATGGAAGGATCATTACCGATCGACATTGTCACATCTCAACCTGGATCTAGTTCCACCACTTTAAGCACTACTTCTAGCTCTACATCAACATCATCGACATCGTCAACAACAATAACAACAAAAACAACTTCAAGAACATCATCACTAACTACACCAACAACATTGACAACACCCACGTCAACAACGCTGACACCACCAAGTTCATCTCGATCCACTTCGTCAACAACATCAAGTTCAACATCTTCCACAAGAACGTCAACAGCTAGAACACCGACAACAATGACAACATTGTCAAGGATGTCGTCAACAGCAAGAATGGGTAAGCAGAAGTAATGTAGTTGTAAAATAAACCATATGGTACAAGTTATAGTAGCAGTATAATTAGTAATTTAGGTATTATGTAGTAGAATTGCAGAAGAAGTAGTAGTAGACATTTTCTGTGATGAAAATAGCTAATACATACAATTCTAACTATTGAATTAGATTACATGGGAAAACTATAATAGCTATGCTGAGACAACGAGAACATACACATATAAGTTCGAAATCATATCCAGGCCACAGCACCCACAGAATATCAGGTGCTACTACTTCCTTTATGAAATAATACTACTTCTGTTTCAGTGATGGGGAATAGTATAGTTGTCAGCAAAGTTGGCTGATATGGTTGGGCATTGCCATAGTGGAGTCAATAACTTAAATACTCCGTAGTGATGATTATAATATAAAATATTGTATACAATATTAGGGAGAGAAAGTAACACAAAAGGTCACTGACACAGTAGCAGATTAGTATTGTTTGATTACGTCATCTATATTGTGACATCATCCATGTAACAATGGTGAAGTGACGTCATCTTATCGTCTTTTAATGTACAATGGTCGTAGTGCCAAAGATGATCTACTACAAGATGCGCAGGCTAGCATGTACACAATGGGAACCAGTTTGTGACGTCGCCATCTGGCTAATGGTAGCAGAACTACTGCAGCACACAGTCAATTGCAGATTGCTAATGTAAACCCATAATTATGAATAATATGATCGTATATATTTATTGCTAGTCAGGAATAATGAAAATAATGAGAATTCAATTTTTAAATATTTATTGGCCTCATGCATTGATATACAAATTGGAAATTTGGAGTATTCCACCCCCTCAAATTGATTTCATTTGATATTTTGCTTACAATAATAACCATATGTTTGCCATATATTATATAAGATATTCATGCAGTCACACATTGTGTATAAATAATAAATATAACATGCATACATATAATATAAATACTATACATTTTTTTTACATATATACAAATAGCTGATACATGACATTGACATGGTGATAAATAAATAGATAGATAATAAATAAATAATTAGTTGCATGGCAATAAATAGATAAATATATATAATTTTAATAAATATCTGATACATGACATGGTGAATAAATAATTAAAATAAATAAATACTTGCATGGTAATAGATAAATATATAAATAGGTGTAGTCATATTAAATATTAGATATTTAACTGACCTTATAATATACATTGTTTCTTAATAATTGTATGATGTTGAGACTTTTGCTGAGTATTTTTATTAGCATTAATAAACATGTTAAACCCTATTTATGATAAAATATAAGTCACACTAGATATATGATAAAAGATAAATACAATATTCTCAGTATGAAATGTTGTATTATTTATTATGTATAGACTAAAGATAAATTCACTATATGTAAGCTCTTTTATAAATATTAGTATAAATATTTTGACTATTCAGTATATCTATAAAATTTGTTTTGTGAATGATAATTTAAGAAACTGGTTGTATTATTTAAAACATAAATTAATAAGCCTGAGAAAGATGCCATTTGTGCTTGGTAGTGTCGGTAAAAGGTATTTCTGCATAATATCAATAATTGCTATGAAGAGATCCAGGGGGCAAAATAATAACAATAAGATAATCCTTAAGAAACTTTAATTATATAGAACCCGTTCTATAAATGATAATTCATGCTCCTTGGATTATTGTTCAAATACTGAATAAATTAGGTTTTACTTTTTAAGTCATTAACTAATTAACTAAGATATTTATATGTATGAATAAGTAGATTTTTAAGTTAGTTTCTTAGTCATATAACTATAGATCAGTTTTGATATCAATGACTGAGAAGTCCTGTTGACAAGTATGAAATACATTTTAGAACTATGGTTTATATATATACCATTTACAATGAAGCAATTCAATCTGTTTATACCATTTCAGATAATGACCCCTAGTGGTAATAGACAGTAAAGTTATTTCTTAATGTAAAAACTAATATAATATAATTGTGTATTATTAGAATAATTTCACTGATGAGTAAGTTTCAAAATTTTTTTGTTTTTCAATGATTTACTCTGACTAAGAAAGCGATTTGCCTCTTTAACTTGAAAGTGAACTTTAATCCTAATGAATAATTTGGTCATTGATTCGATTAAATTTTTGCAAAAATTTTGACCACAAGTTAAATTTTGATGGCATGAAAGTTTTTCAAAACATAAATCTGTAATTTTTCTTGTTATGTTATTTGGAGAAAAAATATTTAATTGAAAAGCTAAAATTTGTTGAAAGGACTCTAGCAAAGAAATTAATGATTCACTAGGGATGACAAGGCCAGAATCTGATGACAATGTTGAATATTGCTTATGCTTTAAAAAGATGTATTTATTATTATCTGGTTGTTCCTGAAGAGATGTTGTGAGTAATTGCTTACAATTTTGACATGAAAGAATTAAGGGGAATTTTTTAATCAAATATCCTGCAATATATGCAGTTGCATTAGTATCAATTAAATCTGGAAACTCATCAGTGGTAATATTTATTGGTTGGGAGGGTTGGGAATATGGGTGATCAGTTGCAATGGTATCCACAGACTGTATTGCTTCATTATATAAGTCCTCTGGTTTGATAAGAAAATTATCCCAATCATCTTCACAATTAGAATTTTTACTTAAATTAAATATAGATTCAACAGATAATGACCGGAAGGCAGATTCAAATCTAGAGGAATCAGGGCGATCATCGTTACGGTTTTTTGCTCTGATTAAAGAAAATAAATTTTCCAAAGCATCCTGATTTAAACGATTTGTAAAAATATACTTTAAATTAATGTTCGGATCATTGGAGAGTCTATTATATAAATCAATTATACTATTAATGTTTATTTGCCATGCTTGAACACAAGGTAATTGCTGTTTATTTGGATTATTTTTAACTTTTAAATTAGGTAGCCAGGTCATACATTTAGATAGAAATTCCCAGGTCTTACTGTCATTAGTGATTGGTTTGGAATATGGTTTTGATTCATTAAAAGTCTTACTATTAAAAATATCAAAAAGATTGTTTAAATTTTCTACAAATTCAGCTGTTTTTAGTGCAAATTTTAATTTTTCTCCACTCCATACCTTTAATTCACATAATGTGTTTATGCCTGCTGCTACAGAATGGCTAAGAATTTGGGCAGCTAATTTAACCCGCATGTTAATACCGAATCCTTTTAAATTTAAATGTTTATCGGATATTTTAGGAATCATTCTGGATTGTCTTTTTGAATCATAATCATATAGCTCTTCAATTACGGACCAAGATATTGGAGTATTGTTTAAAATAAAGTCTTTAGATTTAAGGTTATTGCGAATATTCTTTAAAGCATGCGGGGGATCATAAAATACATTAATTTTGGCATGGTCAACTAAAAAATAAGGCTTTGAAATTGTTACCCCTAATTGTTTTATAACTGATTGATTATTGGCGCCCTGATCACATATTACTGCAACACATTTTAATCCTGTGGAATTTATTTGTCTGATAGCTTCAATGACTAATGTTTTAAGTTTATCAGATTTAATTGTACTATGTGAAAAAAAATATCCAAAGGTTTGTTTCCATTTATGAGTAATAAGACCCCTAATCATAAATACTGAAGCATGATTAGCTACCCCTGAACCTCTAGAAGTACCATAGTCTTCTAAACCGATAATCCTGTCTTTGTTTTTATCAAAATGAATGGCCTCTTTCAATGACATTTCATCCATTAATAGTGCACAAAGGCGATCTTTTTCAGGCATGGATTTTATTTTATGTGAAAGAGCCTTGAGAGTGAATTTATGGAAGCCCGGGCCGAAAGAAAGGGATTGTAACATTTTTTGAAGGGTTCTAACACTAGGCATTTTAATTATTTTTTTCAGTAATTTGTATGTCTTGGGACTTGAAGAGTAAAGACTGAGGAACATTGATTTTTCTTTTATCGTATATCTAAATGCAAATTTAGATTTCCCAGCAAGTTTAATCTGGGTAGAAAAAAATTCAAAAGTCTCAACATCAATTATTTGTTTTAGAAGGTCTAAACATTTTGATTTTATGTTAAATTTATTTTTGCTATTAGCAGATCGATTCAAATTCTCAAGTTTTTTTACTTTCTGATTCATGTTCCATAATTTAGTTCTTAGATTTTTCACAGTTTTTTTCATTTCTTTTACTTCCAAGTTTTGAATTTCAATAGTATTCTTTGCCATAATTAATTGATTGGCCATACGTTCCTGTTTTAGCGCGTCACTTGAGGCTGCTGTCATGCTCTCCACTCTAAACAAAGCTGGATGATTTTTACCTGTTGGGTAAAACAACACATTTGAAACTGCTTATTTTATAACATCAGAAATTATTTCTTAATTTAAACTGGGGTTTGTACATCAAATTTACTATCATACAGTCACACCAAAAAAAATTATTCAAAATGTGTTGTTTTTAGTACGGAGCTTTTAAAGGGACATGCAAAAAAAAAAAAAGAGTTTTTCGTTCCCTCGCAAATTTTTTCGTTCACTCGCAAATACGGCTACACCCAAAACTGTTATAGTTAGATATGTAGATATGTAGACATGTAGATATTTAGATATTTAGATAGATAGTTTAGAGAGACAGATAGATTTATTTGCTTATTATATAATATATAATATCTCGCTTAATATTTGGTCTATTTTCGATCCGAAAACATGTATGGAATCAGTATGAACTATACTACAATTCAGTCTTATTTGACGATAATCGGACTAATATTAAGTGAGCAGCAGCTTTTTAAAGAAACGCTTAGCTCTGCCTGCATTGATACAGTCCGGGCGCGGACGCTTGAGGGAGCACCAGTGTTTGCCACCTACCTGCCTTCTCAGACAAATATCTCCCTTAATATTTGGTCTATTTTCGATCCGAAAACATATATGGAATCAGTATGATCTATACTACAATTCAGTCTTATTTGACGAAAATCGGACTAGTATTAGAGGAGCAGCAGCCTTTTAAAGTATATACAATCCCCCCCCCCTCCCTGCCTTCGCTGACGCTGGTAGCAAAAAGTCCAAAAAGCCAACTGGTGCAATTTTTTTTTCATGCAAACACAATTTTTTTTTACGTTCGTACGCAAATATTTTCGTGCGAACGCAAAAAATTTCCTTAAATTTAGATATTTAGATAGATAGTTTAGAGAGACAGATAGATTTATTTGCTTATTATATAATAAGAATATTCTTGTTTTTGCCCAGTATACCTTACGCAAATATTTTTGTGCGAACGCAAATATTTCCGTTCGAACGGGAAAAAATTCTGTGCGAATGCAAATATTTTCGTTCGAACGACAAATCCCCAGCCTTTATTTTTCTTTGCATGTTTCTTTAAAAGCTCCGTAGTTTTTTTTTGTCAGAATTAAATTTAAATTTAATATGAAATAGTTGAGGTAGATGTAATGATGAAATAACACAAGGTGTAGCTTGGCAGAGAGAGGGTGGCTTTTAATCCAATGGTATGTATATCATAAGTACAAGTGTAACAAACTGTAGTGCAAAGGTATTTCTTGAAAACTATTGACAGGGGAGGTGCCTTGTACTCTGCATCTATGCTGAGGCAAGTAAAAGACCCTACCCATGGGGTAAATGTGTAACATGGTGTGGACTTAAAGCCTTATCATCATTACATCTGCCTCATGTTACAGCCAAGGGAAATAAATATTTCAGAATAAAATCGATGTAGGCAGCATAACTTTATAAAACTGGACACCTGTGTAATATACATCGCATATATCACATGTTTCACCACTGAAATGTTTAACAATCAAATAAAATACATATTTTATTGTTTCAATATTTACCTAACTCTGGTCCATCATGTTGCATGACTTGCTGTACTTCTTGTATGCTGGGGGCTGGTACTGCCCTTCTTGTCAGTCGCGATTTACTGAATTGGAAATAAAAATTTCAATAATTTTGAGATCTGATGAGTACTTAACTGACCTGATAAATGAATTGATCACAATGCTTTACAGATTGGTGAATGAAACCTTTGGCTGAAACCTGATTAAAATAATTAATCAAATAATTTAAATGTCATAAGAGTCATTAAATGTCATAATCTTACCGCTTTAAAAAATATATGACAATTCATTCTTTAAATATAACTTACGGGTCATTTGGATTCATCCGATCTGTTCTTTTAAAGTGCTTGCCACATACTCTCAATCCCATTAATTTATTTTTGGGCACACCATTAAGGTTTTCCATTACACTGAGCCATTGCTCAATCCTAAAATGAAAAATTTAATACTTAATTCTAATTGAATACATATTTATAAAAAGGTGGGAGGGGGTTGAATTACTTCAATACACAGGCATTTCAATTGATTAATATTTTTAATCGTTTAAATTTAAAAAAAAAACAAGAGTGTACCACATGCAAATTTGTTTCTCCAAATTTTTTAACAGTGTATTTATATATGAAATAATATAAAAAGATTTATGAATTAAATATTTTAATACACAAGCATTTCCATTGATTAATCACAATACATGACAGATTCCTATATTATTTTTTCTTTTTACTTTATTTTTTCCTTTCCCTCTCTCTTTTTATTTGTATATCATTTATGTCAATTAAATAATGATAAATTTAATTAATTCACTTAAATATTTGTACACTTTCAAATCAATGAATAATATAGGAATCTGTCATGTATTGTGATTAAATAAACACATTTATAAATTATTTAATTAAAAAAATTAATTAAAATTAAATTTAAGGAAATTAACCCACCTTTCATCATCGCGGGGAAATCTGTGAAACGATAAATCATTTTGATTGTTTCCACAGAAACAGCATTTTGTTTTCGACATTTTTCCTTTCTTTCTTTCTTTCTTTCTTTCTTTCTTTCTTTCTTTCTTAAATTTTCTTTTTTTTTCTATTTTTCTTTTCTTTTTTCTTTATTTTTTTCTTCTTTTCTTTCCCTCTCTTTTTTTTTTTTTTTTTCCCTATATTTCTCCTTTTTATCGTGATTTGTTTGACTTTTCAAATCTCCTGCAGCTCACCTGCAGCTCCTCAGGTCAGATATATTTGAAATGGCAGTTACATTGTAGGAAAACACAATGGTTGCTATGGGTGATGCAGGTGCTCTATAAAAATTTGTTTGTTTGTTGGTACAGGTTGTTTTTATTTATTTTTATTCAGAGTATAATAGTTGTTTTGTAATAAGGAAATATATAACACAACTGTCATGCGATAAATCAGATCTTACAATTAATTTTTAATTTGTTTGTTATGATCGAAATTTTCGCCACTAGGGGGCCGGGAATTAGTTACGCGTCCAATAGCCAGATGGCGTAGTTGTATTTATTACTAAAAACAACTCACAACAACTTCGTTTCGTCGAATTGTTTATTCTACACAGTGTAACATATGATTAGGTATGTTGGTTATTATGTACCTTTCAGTTTATAAAAAGTCATATAACTGTTTATTTTAGTTCGCGGCCAACCACCGTGTGGCAGGCGATTTCCTGTTTCCCAAAACATGCCTCTGTTTCGAGTCTTGAAGTAGACTGTGTTTGGTAGTGCCCACTGTAGGCTCTGTTATTTTTTCTCCCCATAGGTTGACAGCATCATATGATAAAGTTAACAACAGTTTCTATGCCAATTGCGCAATTTAAATTTGAGCCATTTTTTAGCATTCTCCAGCTTTATTTGTAGGTATGGCTTTTTGTAGCTTCTAGTAGCTGTTTAATCTTATCTACCCGATGACCACAACCATTATTACTTCTGTTTCAGTGATGAGCAACAGTAGCGGTCAGCTAAGTTGGCTGATCTGGCTCGGCATTGCCATTGTGGTCTGTTTCGTGTTCATCATCGTCTTCCTGTTTTGTATGTTGTACACAAGACGGCACTATCAGTCTGAAAAGCGAAGGAAAAAAGGTAATTCCGGGACATTTTTCACACCCTTCTGCTTGTGATATTAGCTTATTGTGCTTCATTTGATATCTCGTTTGCACCCGAATTGATTTGCCTGATTACTTTTGGGCGCCTTCAGGTGTCGGGAGAGACTCGAGCCACCTTACTCATGCGGCTTCACGCGCTCCTAGTGTATGTATTTACACCTTTTTCTGTCACCCGCTGTTTCTTTTCCTTTCTAAACTTTTTACTTCTATATAACTGTTCTCCCCTACCTTCTACTGACTGCAGTCCATAAAAAGGTATCAACAACATATAAAGCAGTTGTTTTAATCCTTTAATACATCTCAGTATATAGGTGGATGATAGTTGCACATGTATATCGTCCAGTAGATGATAGTTGCACATGTATATCATTTGGTCCTAAAATTAGTTTGACATTGCATCGATGTAAATATCCTCTCATATAATTACCGTATAGTTACTTTTGTAGTCTTTTTCATACTTTTTGGCAGATTATCAATGATAATTTACATACATGAATTTTTTTCTGTAATTCAGAATATGTCTAGGAAGTTTATTAGAGTCACAGATGATATTCCATTCTTTTTTAAATTAACTGCATTTTTCTGAGAGCTTACTGTGCAAGCTTACTTGCAGATTTTCAGAGTTGATTGATCGAAATTTCAGGACTCGGACTGCAAAACTTCCATGACCTCGATGTCAAGTTCCGCTAAACATATTCCAAGTGACCTTCCTGTGACCTCTGAGATGGAATCATTGGCATATTCCGGAGTGGTCACAGTGGATCCTGCAGATAAAAATATCGAAATTCCTGACTGATAGTGATAAATACTATTATCTGCAACATACTTCTTATTTTTCTGGTGAATTTATATTCGATGATGTTCACTTCCAAGCATGATGACTTCTATTTTTTTAATCTTTCACGTAGAACTTACAAGACACTATTATAAGTCAGACTATGACTAGGTTATCAGAGAAAATGCATTGAACGTGATTACCTGATCACACTTGAATATTGGATATTGTTTCAGCAGAAACTGTATATAAATATAAATATATATATTTATATTTATGGTATTTGAAAATATCAGTATATCTAAAAATATACCCCTGTGTTATCCCCACTTTTTAAATTATATCTTGTCACTTAAGAGTTATATCATATGCACTTCACTGCTATATTTCATCATGTGGTTTTGTAAGATGATTCATCACTGCACCTTTGAGATATTGGTCCCAACCAAGAAATGATTTTGTGCTCTGATGATGATAAATCAAAATTACATTATATGATATGTATTTATATAAAATGTAATTTTCTATCCATATACAATGTTTATATCAACCTTCGATGTATGTATTATTATTATTATATACAAGCGCAATCCTGGCGTCAGCTTGATGAACATACAGTTAATTTCAAAAGTAAGTAAACCTAAATGAATATTAATGTCAATTACAGCTAAAAAAAGCTGTATTTAAGGGAGTTACCAGGGGTAGTATAAGATTTGGTGTGATGAACTTAATTTTGATTGTAACTGTATCTATTAATGAAAGCTGAACAATTATTTTATTAATTAAATTTCATATTATTTTATTGACTACAACCTGACCGTGCTTAACGAGCAATATGAAGGTTGCAACATTTTAATGAATCATTTCAATTAAATAATAAATACGTTTTATACCTGTTTTTATTGTTCTTGTATTGGCAGTTCATTATAATTTGAAATATAATCTAATAATGGTGAATGATATGTCAGACATTGGTATAATAGTTGAACGTGGTAGGAGTTTACAGGGTACCTTAATTAATAACATTGCACTTGAAATCACCTTGTGTAATATCATGTTATTGATATTGGTAAAATACCATTAATGTCATTGAAATATTTTTAAGATTGCCATAGGCCTGAATCTTTGATAGGTTCTTTTGCATTGTCAAATAATTATGAATACATCCATGGACAAGTGAAGAAACGATCGGTATTAGTGTACAGTAATTGCTATATTAGTTGGCCATACAAACTAAATAAATGCAAGCGTAAAAATGCATGTCTGATCCATACAATCACTGTGCAATATATTGACATGCAATGTCATGTAATATTGCAGGGGTGGGGGCCTAGTTCAGTGGTAGTGCTCTGGGCTTCCAACCGCTGGGTCCCGGGTTCAATTCCTTCGTCTCATTGCCATGGTCCCCGCCTGTCCTAATTAGTCCATCAGGTGCAGAAATAAAGGATGTAAAGCCCTAATCCACCCTAATACCCACTATGTAATATTGCATGGCTTTCTAGCCATGTCTTGTTTTTATTATAGTAAAAGAGAGGAAAGTTACAAACATTACAACCACATGAATAACACATTGCGAACGACATCCCCTCCAAGTGTAATCAACTTGTGTCAATGAATGACGTTTACAATGGGATTTGCCTCCTGACATAACCAATATCTGGGGATGGGTCCATTCAACAACGTCCCGGTTTTCCAGGGCTTTTCATGAGAAAACATCATTTTAATTACACATTCGGCTCCTCATTGCATGGTAATATGCCTTTGGCCTCTGAAGCTGACAGTTGAGATTGGAGTTTGGCTCCTTTCGTCCAAATTATTTCCTAGAAATGAGGAAATAAAAGTGATCAAGTTTCAAAGTTAATATCCCCCATGTTCCAATGGAGTGGAAATTACTAATAGAGACACAGCAGGGATCTAGATGCCATATTTACCCTAAATATAGGCTCATGGTGTTGGTGCACTGTTGCTAATTTATATACTGAGTTTGAATAATATTTTACTTATTTACTTTCTTACTATCTTACTTGCTAACTTTTTTACCTCTTTACTTACATTCTTGCTTACTTCTTTACTTATTTATTTACTTACTTTCTTACCAACTAACCAACTTACTAACTTACCTATTTACTTACATTCTTACTTATTACGTTACTTACTTTCTTACTAATGTACTTACTTATTTACTTATTTACTTACTTACTTTCTCACTTTGTTACTAGCTTACTTTATTACTTTATTACTGACTGGCTGACTTACTTACTTACTTACTTACTGACTTACTTACTAACTTACCCATTTACTTACATTATTACTTACTTATTTACTTTCTTACTTACCTACTTATATTACTGACTTACTTACTTACTGGCTTACTTACTTATTGACTTACTTACTGACTTTCTTACTGACTTACTTACTAACTCACTTACCATTTACTTACATTATACTTACTTACTGACTTACTTACTTACTTACTTACCACTGGTTGAGTTTTGCTCTTCATGGATTACAGTGTCACAGTATTATAATCCCACTGTGAATAAAGCAATTTCTTGGCCAACTATAAATTTCATTCAAATGTGTTTGTGTTTAAAAATTCAGACTTCACAAGAAAACGTAAGTTTTAAATAATAATATTGTCTCATCACTCATAGTCTAGATCTGAACTTGTGATAAAAGTATGATTAAGTGTAATTTATTGTGAGCAAAGTTAAAATTGGCCCAATGTCATGTCGATATTGGTGTTTTAAAGCCGAGGTTGGATCGATGTTGGCTGGATCCACTTTAAGGTGGAATACTACCAAATCGTTATTTCTAAAATCTTTTTATTATTTTAGAAGGTTCAGAAACAACCACTAATAAAATTGGAAACTATCAAATAAAAAGGTAGCAAACTTCTTTTGTGTATTAAAATATTGCTTTCTTAGTTTGATTTCTTAGATTTCTTTCCATGGCCATACTTTTTAAGGCATAATCATAATAAGTTACATTCTTATTTTCTAGCTTTTATGTACTTATAAATTATTTCGCTTTAACACTGAATGTCTAAGAGCATGACTCAGCCCAGAAAACATCAAATTATGGCAACTGGGACCTTGAACGTTAAGCTATATATTATGTATAAAATGATGAGAACTTGTATATCATACTTCTGTAGGTGTAGTTTTAGATAGACGTAGTGAGTAGATATGTGACATATGTATCTTTTCTGATATGAAAAAGTGTCAATAAAAACTATATATATAATAACTGAAATTCACATAACATGTTGTCTAAATGACTCGAGCTACAATCAAGTAGTCAGACTGATCATTATATAATGACGTAATTTGCACCCCACCCATATTGACATGGCTTATGAGGTTTTCTAACAACTGCCAAAATATTGTTTATTTTTTTCACAGTGATACATATATTGCCAACAGCACTCTAGGTTGGTGGCAGTGCATATATGACTATATTCTGCATCGTGAGCCAGGTTTTATTGACAAATTAATGCAGTACTCCAGGGTGTTTAGCCCCATAAACAGGTATTTCCATTAGAGTGCATTAGTGCTGTTCGCCTGCATTAGGCAAGCTTCAAATATTTTTGGAGACCAGAGAAGTTAGAAAAACATTTGCTATATAGGAATCAAATAAATGTCAATATTTGTTTCGGTTATATTTCTTTTTATAAAATGAAAAAAAAATCTAGAAAATAAAACCCATAGATATGTAACCAGACATACCAACAATTCAAAGCTGTGAGACATGAATTTGCCAGACACTGCATATCCTTTCCTAAAACATTAAACAATATGCCAAATATTTTCAAAGAAAAAATAGCTTCCATGGTTTTAAATTACATGTCAAAAAGAAGAAAGTTGGGACTTATATTGAAGAATATAATATGCCAATTTGTTACTCATGAAAGATTAATTGACCCACAAATCAAAATTACTTGTAAAAATCTTCTACATTTACACAAATTTCCTTCGATTATCACAAGGCAGCATGAAACAAAAATGCTAGCATTAGGCCAATTTTCCATAACTCGCAAACTACCATGATGTAATTAATTATTGTTTAAGTATTAACGATCACTGGCGGCTATTTTTTTTGTTTTTAATGATTTAATAGAATCTGATGTCACCTTAAGCTAATTCACCTTCACTACAACTTGAACTTTCATTAAATTCTGAAGGTGTTCTGATAGTTTTGATGTAACTGTAGGTTCCAATGAACTGCGATGAATTAATTTCTCAATGTCACTAAATATGGTCAGATGTTTTGCGAATAGAAAAGTTTTGATTTAAAATAAGCGTCATGAAATAAAACCCCACAAGGGAACTGCACCTGACAAAATGTCATTGCAATTTTTTTAGGTTCTCCTTTTAGATTTCACGAGAATCCTTTTCGGTATTACATGTGTCACCGGGCGAGACATTTAATCACTCATTCCACGGCATCTCCAGTGGATGTCTCAACAATGGAAAAGTGCAATAAAGTTACTTCTTTTCTGACAGGATATTCAGATCAAAATGTGCAATCTTAAAGCAGGTGTCAGCGAGCGAGTCAGAGTAATTAAATGTTACCCATGTATGGTACTGCGCTGTCTCAGACAACGTTAATAACCAGCTGTGGGGGGGGGGGGGCACGTGTTTCGCTGCCCCTGCAGTGACCTCGACATTCTTACCCAATGTCACGCATGTCACTTACTCAAATGCATGTTTACTTTAAATGATCGAGATTAAGGCTAACTAACTTGCCTGTGCCAGAGGCAACCGTAATGATGAGATCATCAGGTATATAATCCACTCCATACTGCACATTTACCATATGGGTGGAGTCTTTTACTTGCCCCAACATAGACATCGGGTGCGAGACACCACCAGATTGACGTCTCATGATACCTTCGGGTCCACGTTGGGCTAACCTTGCATGCTTTCTGTAATACTTACTTCCACATATACGAATTCCATTGCTATGCATAGCAGGGCTTCACCATGAGCTACCTTGATGCACTACAATGCAATATCTGCCTCTTATGAGAAAATGTGTCTTGTTTTCCTGATGAGAAACGAAAACCTGGGTCACCTGGCCTTACTAGAAGTGTGCTTAGGAATACATACAGTTGCTCTCGAAGTAGGCACAATGGTAACACCACTCTAGGTCTGATACTTTTCTTGGATTATTAAATGTATGTATTTTCAATGTCTCTACTCAAAACTAACAACTTTTTTATCTAAGACCTTCATGAAGTCTAAACTGCAGTGGTTAAATGATGAGAATAATTTAAACTTGAGGAAAATTAGTAGATGCCAACTTAAAGCTGCTAATAGATTTATATATGATTGCTGCGAGTACAAGATTAAATTACACAATTTTATTAAGTGTAAGTATTAAAGGAGAGAATTACTGAATCAAACATGATAACTCCAACATTTAAAACAATAGCATAGTAAAACCACCTAGCTATCTACAAGATTTAACGTATGGTGCCCTATTTTGGTCAGGTTTTTGTTTGATAGAGTTATCAATAACAGTCTTGCCAATATTACTGGTTCCTGACATCTCTATTGTTTAGGATAATTATTTCACTTTACAAAATTATTAAAAATTGCTAAATATTGGCTAAACATTCATAAATACAGCTGGTCAATAGAGGTAACATCATGTTGACCATAGAAGGACACCGTTGTCACATTATTGTCATCTTGTTTTTACAAATGATTTTTGTTGTAACAAATGACTTCTGCCTGGTAAAAACGCCTTCTCTTGTAAAATAGAGGAATTAAATTCTTAAAGGGAATTAAAGCAAGTTTTGTCAATTTACTTCTACGTTTCAATCATACAAGTTTGAAGAGAAACCCTGATGACCAACATGGGTTTCATGCACTCTCTCTTTCTTGGCTTATTTTGAATACAAATTAGAACAGTTTGTCCTTGAATGACCTTGGAAAGTGAAAACACATATGTAAAGTTTCAAAATGCTACTGCTTCAGTGGTGCAACTGCTCAATAGTTTAAATAAGGGAGCATTAATTGTAACTGACCACATTAGGACCCCTGACCATAATAGGGCACCATACGTTAGTAATGCATAAAAAGGTCCAGACTTACAAACAAACATTACTTTTTGTAGCAGTTCATTGACTTCGCATGTGATCTTCATCGTGAGCATGATTATTTTGCTCATGAGGACTTTGGCATCCCAACAGCTGGCAAATTTTCCCATATTTCAAGTCCTTTAGTGCAAGATGAAGGGGATTTCATGCTTGAACTCGCAGGCATCCAGGAAGTACTCAGGAATTATTTAGGCTGTCTCACAGGGGAATCTCAGCCTATCTTGAATATTAAAGGACAATCCAAAAAAGCCTGCCCAGAAAACTAAAATTGGTTGTTGGGCTTATCCCATACATAGGAATTTCCAATTTCAGTATTAAAATTATGGTAATACATTGTGAAATAAATGTCTATCGATATATCTATCTAATTCACACTACTGGAAAACTACAATAAGTGTTCAAAATTGTCAAATGAGTTTTACAAGTGCCTAATCTTACATTAGTTGCCTATCTGTCGGCTTGAAACCCTACACAAAGAAATCAAATTTTTCCCACAAAGCATAGTCGAACTAAAAATAGTTGACAGAAATGTTAAAATAAAAGTTATTTTTTGAAACAATTTGTAACAAATAAAGTTCCCCATCTTTCCCGTGTTTCTTTTATCTCTTATGTTTTCTTCCTTTTTTTTACTTTCTTCTCTATTTATTTATTTATTTATCTATAAGTCAATGGTTTTATTTTTTATTTCATTTATGTTTTGCCTTTTAATCATCATTTGAATGGTTACAATCAACATATGAAACTTCATTTATTCAAACTTATAAAAAGTTGGGCTTGACTTATAATCATTGTACTTATAATCATTGTTTACCTAAATGTCCATTTTGTGCTCCATGCTTGATACGAAAATCAATGACCAAACAAATAAAAATAAAAACACTCACACGTGGACATTCATTTTCAATTCTACTATAGACACCAACAGTGTCTGGCATCTATACTTCTAGCAGTACACCATACATATTCTGCCCTATAAATCATAACCGTTCCTGGTGAAAAATCTTCCTCTTAAATTCATGAAAGCTGCGGGGCAGAAGAAAGAAGAAGTGTGGCTGCACGTTTTCATGCATAATCAAAGCTCTATGGCATATTAAGTGGAAGATACTCATTCATCAGTGGTTAATATTGCATTATTCTTCAGTACTCTTCATAAACACACATTACATGAACATTTCCATATGCTACCAAATCACATATGATTCTAGTTCATAGAAAGGGGCCACCTCACTATTGAGGTTGTTGGTTATTTTTTTCGAAGGTGCTACATGGCTAATTGTTCCACATGCATTTTCCATGTGTTTGGATAAACGCATGGAAAACGCTTGGTTTTTGCCTCATTATAATTAGCTAAAAACCATGCATTTTCCATGCGTTTATCCAAGCGCATGGAAAACGCACGTGGCACATTTGGCCATGTACTCTGTGCACAAAATCTTGATTCTAAAACTTTCCAGATAGAAAACCCAATGAGATCGATACCAGAATATTTTTTTCCCCATCCACCTGACATCAGAAGACGACAAATTAAGCCTTACATTGACCAAAAAATCCTGATTGTCATTTGCACTCTGTAGCTATAGCTTCATATAACATTATGATGGTAAAAGATATGCACAAAGCTAGCATGATTGAATCTGTATTAAAAAATAATGAAAAAAATCGTCCCTGAAAGCTACTATAAATTTTATGCAAGAAGAGTTACATGGGCACGATGTCGGCGATGTCAAAACGTTCTTTAACTGACGGCGGCTGATATAGAAACGATGCTGGCCCAATTTGGAGTGCTATCTGGGAAGTAAAAACAGAAAAAGCACAAAATAATCCGCAGTTTATGAAGGCGCGTTACAGTGGAATAGTTTTCTGTAAAGATAAACAGCCTGATTAGCCTTAGCTTTTTCTGGACGCCATCCACTTATGGTGAATAAAATTACTACTACTACTGTAGACCCTCTTACCATTAAGGCCATGCAATAAAACATATACAAAAACGTGTCTTAATGTTGAGGTTCTAGAATGGCCGGTTTCTATAGAATTATATTGAATCCGGGTCAGTCCCTCCTCCTCCTCCTCCTACTCCTCTTCCTCCTCATCCTCTTCCTCATCCTCCTCCTCCTCTTCTTCCTCCTCTTCCTCCTCCTCCTCTTCTTCCTCCTCCTCTTCTTCCTCCTCCTCCTCCTCCTCGTCCTCCTCCTCTTTCTCCTCGTCCTTGTCCTCCTCTTCCTCCTCCTCTTACTCCTCCTCATCCTCTTCCTCCCCCTCCTCCTCTTCCTCCTCCTCCTCCTCCTCCTCTTCCTCCTTATCCTCCTCCTCATCCTCCTCCTAATCCTCCTCCTACTCCTCCTCCTCCTCCTCTTCCTACTCCTCTTTCTCCTCGTCCTTGTCCTCCTCTTCCTCCCCCTCTTACTCCTCCTCCTCATCCTCTTCCTCCCCCTCCTCCTCCTCCTCCTCCTCCTCCTCCTCCTCCTCTTCCTCCTTATCCTTCTCCTCATCCTCCTCCTAATCCTCCTCCTACTCCTCCTCCTCCTCCTCCTCTTCCTCCTCCTCTTTCTCCTCGTCCTTGTCCTCCTCTTCCTCCTCCTCTTACTCCTCATCCTCCTCATTATCTTCCTCCCCCTCCTCCTCTTCCTCCTCCTCTTCCTCCTCATCCTCCTCCTCATCCTCCTCCTCTTCTTCTCGTCCTCGTCCTCCTCTTACTCCTCCTCTTACTCCTCATCCTCCTCATCATCTTCCTCCCCCTCCTCCTCTTCCTCCTCTTCCTCCTCATCCTCCTCCTCATCCTCCTCCTCCCCTCCTCTTCCTCCTTGTCCTCCTCTTCCTCATCCTCTTACTCCTCATCCTCCTCATCATCTTCCTCCCCCTCCTCCTCTTCCTCATCCTCATTCTCATCCTCCTCCTCATCCTCCTCTTCCTCCTCGTCCTCCTCGTCTTCATCCTCATCCTTGTCCTCCTTTTCCTCCTCATCTTACTCCTCATCCTCCTCTTCATCTTCCTCCCCTCCTCCTCTTCCTCCTCCTCCTCTTCCTCCTCATCCTCCTCCTACTCCTCCTCCTCCCCCTCCTCCTCGTCCTCCTCTTCCTCCTCCTCTTACTCCTCATCCTCCTCATCATCTTCCTCCCCCTCCTCCTCTTCTTCCTCCTCCTCTTCCTCCTCCTCTTACTCCTCATCTCCTCATCATCTTCCTCCCCCTCCTCCTCCTCCTCCTCCTTCTCTTCCTCCTCGTCCTCCTCATCCTACTCCTCCTCCTCCTCCCCCTCCTCGTCCTCCTCTTCCTCCTCCTCTTACTCCTCCTCTTACGCCTCTTCCCCCTCCTCCTACTCCTCCTCCTCCTCCTCCTCTTCCTCCTCCTCCTCCTCCTCTTTGTCCTCCTCCTCCTCTTACTCGTCGTACTCCTCCTTGTTGTCTGCCAAGTAAGAAAAAAATAAAATAAAACTTGAATGAAAAGATACCTCACGAGTCTTTTAGATCATGGACCGGTCAAAATGTTTTAAAAAAAAAAAGAAAACTTTTAACAACTTTTTTATTTAGGCTGCGATATATCCTTCATTCAGTGCATGTAAATCCGGATTGAATTGATATAATTCTTTATTGTTATACATAAGGAAAAACTTTTGTTGACGATAATAATGGTGACTCTTGGTCTCAGAACTTAATTCAAAGTTATTTTGAGACCACCAGTTACATAAAAAATATGAGGGTGAGATGAGTGAGATAAAGATAAGAAAAAATATATGTTTATTTCAAAAGAAATTTGAATTTGTATCAATACAAGGAAAAGAGGAATAGAAATGGTGATATTCTTCACTCCCCCAGGGTCCGAGTTGTGCCTTAAGCTCTCTTAGATGAAATTCACATGCTCTTACAATCTAGTGGTTTCCTGTGGTAGACCACCAGTCCACCAATGCACAAAGTTTATAGCACCATTCCTATGCCAGTTAACTGGAAAATTATTTGAAAACCAAACCAAAACTGATCCTTCACAATGTCTTGGCAATTGCAATTTCCAATGGAACTTCTACACTGACACCATAATATAGAAGCCCTCCACATGAAGCAAACCAAATAAGGGCAGCCAAATTAACCTTGTTTGGCCACAAATAGCTGCACACACGTCTGTTTACTCCGGTTCTACACCATTAGCGTATTTGCAAAAGCATTAATGGAAAAATACAGCTAATTTTCTGGCTTTGTGAAGCCCACATTGGCCAGTCTAATGCTTTCTAAATAGATTTACAAATGTACACAGCAGATGTAGTAGTGCATTACTACCTGGTCTCCCTTGAAATCACTGGAATTTTAAATCAAATTAGTTTTGTTTTGATCAATTAAATTGTACTGGTATTGTCACTGAGGCCTGCACTAGATATACTTGCAACCTGATAGTGTTTAGAATCTAACAAGTTTACTAGCCGTAGTCACGTGATATAAGAATCACATAAAATATATTATTCAGGAAAGTTAGTCAACCATAATTAGATATGTTATATTTGAACTATCACCATATGTTTTAATGTATGAAAATAATACATTCTTCTGCATTTAAAGCTTTTCCCCATGCATCTAGCATACAATTATACAGTCTTGCATAACCTTGGCTAACTTCTTTTTTTCCATGGGTGTACATCAAGGGGCAACAGTTTTTCTATTCATTTCTTTTCTTTTTATTAATCATATATGCATTGAGTAGAATAATACACCATCTGGTCTCGGCATCTGACCATCAAAATGCTTTTACTCAGCAACTTCATCATTCCATTCCATATGTCTGTTGTATGGAGAGGCACAGCTGGAAAGATATAGGGTGTATTTAATATTTGAGTATCTTTTGTGCAGTGCAAATACCAATTCAAGGCAGAATCATATGTCCTCTGGACCCAGCTGCCTTTTGCATTAAAATTGATATCTGTGTTGAATATAAAGATCCTGGGTATCGTTGGATGCATTTGCTGATCATATCAGGTAGTGCTATATACATTAGTGGCATACAAATACTGGTTGGTGTGAGAGCCTTGGAATTGCAGAATTTGTATTGGGATGCAAAGAAGGGTGATTTTTCGTTTTAGAGAAAATATATGAAAATGAAATTGAGCTGTGTTCTGCTCACGTACATGTAAAATGTTGAGCTAGACTGTATACAGTTCAACCTAAAACAAAAAAAAATATGAAAATGAAATTTAACTGTGTTCTGCTCATGTACATGTAAAATGTTGAGCTAGACTGTACACAGTTTAACCTAAAACAAAAAAGATATGAACATGAAATTGAACTGTATTCTGTAGTTCAACCTCAAACAAAATGCAGTTGCTCTAAAAAAAAATTGTATGCACTTGTGAAAATATCTCATGTGGTTTTGCTCAGAATTTAATTCAAATTCAATTTATATTACAAGGCATTTGGTTTAAATGACACCTATTACATAGATGGTATAAGTGCTGAATAATAAGTGCAATTAGCAATCGGTTAGTGACTAAATTTGGTGAAAATGTATACTAAAAACCCATATTTCATGTTAATAATTCAGTGAATACTTGTGTGAGTCCGGTAATAACACTGAAACGCTGAATATATCAAGTGAAGAGAGAAGGTGACCTAATCAAGCATGAGTCTTTCTCAATATGTACATTATTTGATTATTTTTGCTAAACCAAGCAGTCTCCAAATTTTAAACAATAGCTGATATATCTCACTGAAATTCACATTATCTGACATTTAAATGTTTCACACGAGACTCTGGAAACAGGATGCAATTCATCTCATCATTCAAACACAACAAAGATATTTTCCAATATTGAGTGAGATTTTGTTCATTTCTACCAAACTCTTTTTTTTTCTTTTTCATTTAATGAAAAACAGCGAGAATAACATGTAATTCAATCATTTAGAGTATTGATCAATTCCAGAGGAATTTCATTCAAACCAATTCAATGGGATTATCCAACATTCATGAGCGCAAAATGACCATTTGTTAGGAGATAACATTCAAACCACATTAACTGAAACATTTGCGGAATATTGGTGATATAATGTGCTTTTTTGGATGGCTGATGGTCACACTAAAAAAACAAGTGTGATAGCTCATTACATTGATGTTGTGAAAATTATATTATGAGGTATTATGCAAGACTTATGCTAATACTGTCAAGATGAGCATCAATTAAGACGTTGTATGAGATATTCATAGGTCTTAATGAGCACAAGGCCTGGTCATTGTCAGCTATAATGAGAACCAATCTCCTAATACACTGTATGCCTAGATTGTTTCATAACCTGCTGTTTCTGCTCGTAATTATCAAGTCTAGCCTTCAATGAAATTGTAACTACAATGTGTGGGCTGTTCTACATGGCCAAATGTGCCACGTGCATTTTCCATGAGAAGGATAAACGCATGGAAAACGCATGGGTTTTTAGCTAATCATAATGAGGCAAAAACTATGCATTTATCCAAACGCATGGAAAATGCACGTGGCACATTTGGCCATGTAGGTTAGGTCAGTTGTTTGTAAATGGCAAGTGCGCAGACCTGAAAGAGTCCAAGTCAGAATAGCGTTTATTCAACCACATAATCACACATACACACACACAAAATAAAAGACAATCACATCAAAATAAGTACATAAATGGGAGATGACACCCCAAAGACAACGCAACCACTGGGTCCCAGGTTTGATTCCCAGTCGAGACTAAGTTGGATGGCTGTTTCATCCTTTGTCTCATTGCCATGGTCCCTGCCTGTCCTAATTAGCCCATCAGGTGCAGAAATACAGGACGTAAAGCCCTAATCCACCCACCGCCCACCTCAAAGACAACAAAAAGTTACTTTTGGGGTGCCACAATAGAGGAGACCACAATCCAGATAACTAATTCCAACTTTAGATTGCCATGGTCAAGTTACATAGTACAGTGGACCCTTGTTTATCCCAAGTTCGTTAAACCAACCCCAGAGGTTTCCGAATCCGAACAGTTATTTTGGGCACCAAATGGCTTGTTTCTATGCATAAGCAATGTAACATAATTCGTTATTGTCCAGAAACTGCTAAACACTCAAAACAACTGCCAACTTCGTTTTTAAAACGAAATTTTTTTGTTATTTTATTGTACTAATGCATCACCTTTCCCATCCTATCCTGTCCTATCCTATCTTATCATATACTATCCTCCTATACTATCCTATCCCATCATATCCTATCCTATCCTATACTATCCTATCCCATCATATCCTATCCTATCCTATCCTATCCTATATTTACCCACCATAACTTGTCCTATCCTATACTATCCTATCCCATCATATCCTATCCTATCCTATCCTATCCTATATTTACCCACCATAACTTGTCCTATCCTGTCCTATCCTATCTTATCATATACTATCCTCCTATACTATCCTATCCCATCATATCCTATCCTATCCTATACTATCCTATCCCATCATATCCTATCCTATCCTATCCTATCCTATATTTACCCACCATAACTTGACAATAAACAAATAAATAATCATAAATATTTCCTTCTTTCCCTATAAATCTCTAAATCTCTACAGACACACCTTGATATAGATCTATATTATAACACTGATTCTAAATATCACAGCAAAATTAGACTTCCCCAAACAGAAGCCCAATTAGTTTCAGTCTGCTTAGAAGGAAATGACCCGAAGACCCTTGGGTTAACAACCTGACCTGCAGGGTGTTGACCCAGCCAAGGACAGAAGACCCACTGAATGTAGATCAAGTCTGCATTCGGACAGCATGTCAAATTATATTTGCCCTTTTATGCAGCTTTTGCTTACTATGTTACTACAATAGCCTGGTTAATAGGTGGGTTAAATTTTTTAATTTTTTTGCTGCACTGTTAAAATAATATGTTTTATGTAATGAAAAGTACAAATGGCATTTACGATATTAACAATAAAGGATAAGGTAGGTGTTTAATGAAATAATAATAATTAAAAATTCAAATTTTTTTATTTCACCCTCATCACAAGAAAAGAAATAATGAAATGTAAAACATAGAGTGAACAGGCTAAAAAAGACTTTGGTTCGCTATTATTGGGCCCCATATTGTATAATATTAAATTATAACGGTTCAATCGAAAGCAGCGCATTTATTTTCTTTTTCTTTTTTTTAATATTGAAAGGGTCAAATGCAATGAACTGCGCACCTGATTTCAGATATTGCCAATGTAACAGTCTCGGATGATGCAAATTTCGTTATACTTAGAGATTATGTATTTTTTGCTGTCATTTTTTGACCTGTGAAACTGTGTGTATGTATTTTCTCTCTTAGAATATATGCAGGATAATGACTTACCAACATCTGAACGGTCCAGTGGTTAAGGTATTGGAAAACCTGGGTTCGAATTCTGGCCTAGTCAGTGCTTGGCACTCTTCACGGGCTGCCTCTCTGATGACAAACTATATACACGCATGTCGGCATGACTGAAAACCACATAAGAAAATTAGGTGACCTGTGAAATATATTTCACTTCCACATTTTTATCTGACAAACAAAACCTCTTCAGCAGCTGCATTACGTAACAGTGATGTAATGGATGTCAGTGGCTTGCCATCCCATTCTAATGATATGTCTTGATCAGGTGGAGAATCTCTTGACATGGTCCTGAGGGCATACTACTTGTCCACCCTGTGACAAATGAACAGCTTGAGTCTCCCTTCCTGAATCTGATGCAGTAGTATGGTGGCCAGGGCCTTTGAAACACGATCAAGTCTCTCTCACTGTAACAGTTTTTGTTCCACATATATGTCTTGTTTTAGTTTTAGTTTAGTGTCAACCAGATCACATTTACGTGCTGCTGTGAAAAACTTAACACACAGCAGTTACATCAGGGAGAAATGACTTCACACACTCAACAGCAAATTGCTAATGTTACCATACCCAGCATTAAGGCCAAACAATAGTTACCAACAAGATTATGATATTAGAAAAAATACTTTTATTAGACATGAGTGGGATTATCAATATAAAGTAAAATGGAAGAGGCTTTATCCAAATTAGCTCAATACTCTGTTGCACAAATCACGTATTGTGATACAATACAAATTTGATATACATTACAGCGATACCCATGAATTAAAAAAATAATAATTTATCGAGCATTTGGTCAACTCAGCTCAATCAATTTACAATGGATTCAAAAACAGAGAGACAATAATGAAAAGGCTAAATGCGTGATATGACAACGTGAAATTAAATACCAAACGTGGGATGAATGCTTTTAGCAAATTGGCTGCAGACCGTTAAAAATACTGGCCATTCGCATTTGAATGTTATCAATAAAACAACATAGCAGACAAAAATGAAATGATCCCAGATAGCATTCCAAATCGTATCGACGTTGGCCCGATGTCAGCGACATCAAAATGATGTAGTGACGACGCTGGCCCAACTTGGAAGGCTATCTGGGATATTATGTGTGTTTGTTTAAACTGGAAGCACACATACAATTTAAACTTTATTCTACTAATATATTGGCTATTTGGTTGCATCTATAATGATGATCCCCTAAAGTCGGTTTTGACTAAAATGTTGGTCAACTTTATTTAACATATTCGTCGGAATTAGTCACTAACATGTAAAGTGGAACTTTTTGGCTATATGATCAGTTCTCAACACTAGCTAAACTGTTTAGACAGTCCGGGAGCTTACCTCAGTAATCTGAAGATATTTTGTGTACTTGAGCGTAGTGTCCTCATATACATAACATACCTTAAAAATCATATACTTCATCATTGATGAAGTGCATTGTTTATAATATTGTTTTTGTTAATTTAAAATAGCATAGAAAATATAATGTGAATCTTTAATCCCTGTAGGTGGCCCCACAATAGCGTAGGGAAACCTTCTTAGTGGGGTTTTTATTTTTATAATATATATGTATGAATGTGAAATGAATGGGTCCGTATATGAATCTAATGTGATGGCATTTTTGCAAAACCAGAATGAAAGAAACAACGAAAACATGATTTTTAACCATATTATGCACCTGATCTTAGAAATATTTAAGATTTAATGATGGATGATTTGTTAAATATTATTGGAACGGATTAATTAAGTGATCAGGACTCACTATAACAGTACCGTGTAGGCTTTTCATACATAGCCAAATGTGCTACGTGCGTTTTCCATGAGAAGGATAAACGCATGGTTTTTAGCTGATTATAATGAGGCAAAATGCATGGGAAACGCACGTGGCACCTTTGGCCATGTATTGGATTGGTGGGTCCTCCAATTCGCAACTTCTGGGTAATATAAATCACGTGACTTTTTCCGCGTGGTAAAATTCATCTGAAAGTGGTGTTGCATATTAAAATGTTTTCCAGATTAATTTCACGTGAAGTGTATTCCTCCTCCTTAAAAAAAAACAAAAAACCTGCACCGATACTAACAGATTATCTGTTGCATCAAAAAGACATTGTATAACTATAGATTATCTTGTTGGTTCATCACACTTAAAGATATTTAAAAAAGTTATTTTTCTTAATATTAAGAAGAATATTGACATTGGCTCAAAGTATATGGAAATGATGCAAAGAATACTGAAATTTTTAATGTTGATATCATGAAATAATGGATATCAACTTTAGTGGAGGCGTCAACTTCATCAAATTTGGCAAAACGTGCTTTCCATTAGTGTACTATTTTCAGAACCCAATTGTCTGTCCAACAAGATGCTTCTCTCATCTTTTTAAGTAGCTAATCAATAGTCTCATATACAAAGCAAGCACTAATAAGGCATATGGTAATTTGTTCCAGCTAATCTACCTCCATAGACTAAGCATTTGTTTGATGTCTTTCAATTAGACTCTCGAAAGCATTTCTTTTTGTATAGAGATGAAGTATAATAGCTATTTTGTGTTAGGTACAAAGTCATCAAGCCTTTATTCTTGGAAAGTGGCATAAAGGCTTTGGAAGGGTGACAATTAAGGTGCTAACTAATGCACACTACTACTACTACTACTATTACTACTACTACTACAACTACAACTACTGCTTCTAACTATTACTACTACTAACTACTACTACTACTACTACTACAACTACAACTACAACTACAACTACTACTACTAACTACTACTACTACTACTACTACTACTACAACTACAACTACTACTACTACTACTAACTACTACTAATACAACAACTACAACAACAACTACTAAAACTACTACTACTACTACTACTACTACTACTCCTACTACCACTACTACCACTACTACTACAACTACTACACCAATTTTATATTTATACTACTACTACTACTACTACTACCACTACTACTACAACTACTACTACTACTACTACTACTACCACTGCTACTACCACCACTACTACTACTACTACTACTACTATTACCACTACTACTACAACTACTACTACTACTACTACTACTACCACTGCTACTACCACCACTACTACTACTACTACTACTAATACTACTACTACTACTACTACTACTACTACAAAAACAAGTAAAACAACTACTCCTACTACCACTACTACCACTACTACTACACCAATTTTATATTTATACTACTACTACTACTACTATTACCACTACTACTACAACTACTACTACTACTACTACTACTACCACTGCTACTACCACCACTACTACTACTACTACTACTACTACTACTACTACTACTACTACTACTACTACTACTACTACCACTGCTACCACCACTACTACTACTACTACTACTACTACTACTACTACTACTACTACTACTACTACTACAAAAACAAGTAAAACAACTACTACTACTACTACTACTACTACTACTCCTACTACCACTACTACCACTACTACTACAACTACTACACCAATTTTATATTTATACTACTACTACTACTACTATTACCACTACTAATACAACTACTACTACTACTACTACTACTACTACCACTGCTACCACCACCACTACTACTACTACTACTATTACCACTACCACTACAACTACTACTACTACTACTACTACTACCACTGCTACTACCACCACTACTACTACTACTACTACTACTACTACTACTACTACTACTACTACTACTACTACTACAAAAACAAGTAAAACAACTACTCCTACTACCACTACTACCACTACTACTACAACTACTACACCAATTTTATATTTATACTACTACTACTACTACTATTACCACTACTACTACAACTACTACTACTACTACTACCACTGCTACTACCACCACTACTACTACTACTACTACTACTACTACTACTACTACTACTACTACTACTACAAAAACAAGTAAAACAACTACTACTACTACTACTACTACTACTACTACTACCACTACTACTACTACTACAAAAACAACAACTACTACTACTACAACTACTACTACCACTACAAAAACAAGTAAAACAACAACTACTACTACTACTACTACTACTACTACTGCCACTACAAAAACAACAACTACTACTACTACTACTACTACTACTACTACTACTACAAAAACAACAACAACTAATACTACTACTACTACTACAACTGCTACTACCACCGCTACTACTACTACTACTACTACTACCACTACTACCACTACTACTACAACTACTACACCAATTTTATATTTATACTACTACTACTACTACTATTACTACTACTACTACAACATCTACTACCACCACCACTACTACTACTACTACTACTACTACTACTACTACTACTACTACTACTACAAAAACAAGTAAAACAACTACTATTACTACTACTACTACTACTACTACTACTACTACTACTACTACTGCCACTACAAAAACAACAACAACAACTACTACTACTACTACTACTACTACTACTACAAAAACAAGTAAAACAACTACTACTACTACTACTACTACTACTACTACTACTACTACTACTACTACTACTGCCACTACAAAAACAACAACAACTACTACTACTACTACTACTACTACTACTACTACTACTACTACTACTACTACTACTACTACTACTACTACTAAAACAACAACAACTAATACTACTACTACTACTACTACTACTACTACTACTACAAAAATAACAACTACTACTACTACTACTACTACTACCACTACAAAAACAACAACTACTACCACTACTACTACCACTACTACTACTACTACTACTTCTACTACTACTACCGTCTATTATAATCATTGTTTGATTTTTGGTTTAGTCAGACAACTAACTAGAAAGAACATTGTGTCATAGAGTTGCTTTGTTTATCTTGCAAATTTGTAGTTTACACAAGCATCATCGTCACATGATGTGTTGTTGGTGAAACCAGTGATTCGTGATCCTTTAATATAATCAATTCAGGACAGACGGCTAAGTTCAAAATCCTATTTCATGCAGCAAACGGCTGGTTATTCATTGGCTAAAAAAAGAGCACATTGTCAAAGTAACTTCCTCAAGTGTGACAATATTAAGACGAATTAAAATTCCAGCAACAATCAACTGAAGCAAAGACTAATTGATAGCTTTGAATAATGGACCATGCATAAGCCCATGACTGACAATCATTATAAATTTCTTAAAAAATTGCAATAATATTTCATGAACCTGCTCGGCAACGCCCCACTGCCTGAAGTCGGCCTGGCGTTGGCCGATGTCAGCCACTGCTGGCCTTGAGTCGACCCATATAGTGATAAAGAATTTCCAATTTCCAACTTCTTCCTTTAAACAGCAAACCCAAATGTATGCCAATAAAAAACAGTTTTCCTCTAAATAACAAATGTTGACCAGTGTTATTATTATTGATGTAGTTTTTTTGTGTTTTATTTCGTGCAAGCAGCCTTGGTTCAAATCACCATTATAAAAGACAATTTGAAGAAAAAAAGAAGCCAATTTGAACTCTTACTATTATATACTGTATAAAAATCCATAGCTACGTGTAATTCCAGTAAAAAACCATCAGTGGCTTATCACAACATAGTGTAATACAAGGTCCCCCATTGATGCCAGCTTTTTTCAAACGCTAGTTTCATCCTGTGTTAATAGCCATCATAAAAGGGGATCATTATGGCATAGTGTTACCAGTTACCTTGACAACAAGAGACAGACAATAACCCTCTGCTTAAAAAATAAGGAGTTTCATCTGCCTGAGGCACAAATGTATGTTTTTTTTTGTTTTTTTAAAGCAAATATCATGTTCATACTATGGATATTAACACTCTGGGGTACTCTTGAGTATTCTAGTTTCGAAGAAAAATTTGTAAAATTGATGATAATGTGGATTTGGTCTTATAAATCATTTTGGAAAATTAAACACACGTTGGTAGACAAAACTTGCAATAGTAAAATTATTTAGCATATATATATATATATATAAACCTTTGGGTGTGCAAAATCTTTCTTCCACCACCATAGGTTCTTCTTAAACTGAAGTTGGCTTAATATTTATAACTGAATCAGTCATTCCTGGGATCTGACACTATTCTTACCAAAATCTCGATGAAAAATCAGAAAGGAATTTTTCTCTCAGTCACACAGTTACGTTGCCATAGTGAAGCTACAGATGAAGAAATAGCTGCAGGAAATATGGTATAAATCCCCAAAAGGGCGTACCTGGAATTTATGGAGCAAGCTAGCAGCTATTTATACATATAGTGGTATCACGCTTCCACGAGAGATATTCGAACATTTGTCATGCTTCAAATATAGACAGCTGCCTGGTTAAAATGGTTCACTAACACACAATTTTTACAAAAATGACCTCTTATCGTATTCACGTAAATGTTGCTTCCAATATAGAAGTGAAGTCTCTATCGGAACATAGTTTCATGCTACATTCGTTCGTGTGACACAAAATATAATCTATGGTTATTGCCATAAAAAGTTAAAAAGTTAAAAAATAGTTTTTTACCTTAAAACATTATGATTCTAATACCAAGATATATAAAATCCATTAATTAATTGATGTGAGTGCGGCACTGAAAACAATTTCTGTAAAAATGCTCATGTAATGCAGATCATTACTTTGTGTTGTTTCGAAACAGTGTATAACTAAATAACATTTACAAACGTCATTGAATTGAATTTGTGCAGCCGGACTAAAGTTTTGACAACAAGAGATTATTTAAAAAAATTAAAATCATATTTTGTAAACAATCAGGGTTGGTTGGAAGTTTTGCACTAGCCTTGAATTAATTCTGCAAACAATAACAACCAATATGATGTGGCAGAATTAGTAATAAAATCTGGAAAATTCAACTTTGTTTACCAATGTCACCATTTTTCTGCTAACAGCAACGCCATCTGGAAAGTATTGGATGGCGCCTTAAATTAAATAACCTCTTGTAAGCTCTTATCCTTTGCTTGTTACCTTGGAAACGTGGTAGATCTGATGACAGGCTGGTCTGTGAGGCTTCAGTAATAAGCAGAAAACACCGAGATCAGATTAAGATTAGAAAAGAACAGGTGAAGTGAGGCCAGGTTATTTACCCTGAAAATCCCATTGAGTAGAATGTTGGTCGAAGTAGCTAGCTTTCAGTGATTTTCGTGACTGTTGGTCTTAATTTTGACATTTTTTGACTGTTTCAAATGAATGACCCCTATGTTCATCTGATGATCACCTGATGTCCATCCGATGTTCATCCGATGTTCATCCGATATTTATCCGATATTCATCCGATATTCATCCGATATGTTTGTTCAATGTTTGTTCGATGTTTGTTCGATGTTTGTTCGATATTCGTCAGTCATGAATCTAGTGAAACGCTAACCTTAAGGTAGCCATTTTGACTATAATCTATATTTAAATGTGCTTATAATGTCTAATCCATATGCCTATATAGCATCAAGAGAAAATAATGTTTTTCATATGTGATATATATATATTTACCATTCTGAACTTATTACCTAACAAACATATAAATGGTCAGCCAACTTCATCTTTATGAAAGTCATTGGTTATAATGATTTTCTCTGATTATTAGTCACTTTAGATGACAATGACTTAGCCAGACTAATTTGTTAAATCACTTGCCAGGAACGACTATGCGGTCAACCTAGACCTAGACCCTCTCAAATTACCATGGTCTATGTCAAATTATAAGTAGGCAAAGCGAAAAGGCACAACAGCAAGTTTGACAACGTTTATGCATAAAGCAGGTCTTCATCTGATGCCTAGTACAATGTAGGTTAAAGGAGCGTACACACTATCACGGGTAAGTCCTACGTATGACGACGGATGAATTGTTTTCTTCACTCTTGCTCATCCTTGTTCATACGTAATTCACTCGCCTAGCGTTTCAAGGTTACTCTTGCTAATCCGAAGGATGCTCGTGGTCGCACTTGACCACTCAAGAGTACACGAGGAGAGGGGAAAATTGTTTTAAACATGTTTAAAAGTTTGGAAGATGTTCTACCGGTAAATTGTTTATATTAGTTATGTAACTTGATCGGCAGTCACTTGGCGAGCATTCTACGTATGTTCTACATACATTCTAAGTAGGTACATCCGTGGCCATCCATGGCCATCCGTGGCCATACGTGGTCATACATAGCCATACATAGCCATACGTTGCCACAGTCCATCCTTTTATACTTGCCATCCACTCGCCTCCACTCGTAGAACGCTCATAAAAGGCTTGGCGGACGTCTGTCGCCCACTGTCATCTTCTGTGCGAGCGATCTACGAGTGATCTACGAATGCCTGACGGATGCCTGACGGATGCCTGATGGATGCCTGACAGATGCTTGACGACAGATGTTCGGCGAGCGTTTGACGGACGTTCGGCGAGGGTTTGACGGACATCTGACGAGCAAGCAATCTCATACTGCCCCATGTACGCTTGTGGAAAGAATTTATATGTGATTAACAGAGTCACAAGTTAGCACGTATAGCCAATTTTTGACACCTATGTGGTCATATGTAGGTTTTGTATGTGACAGTGTGAATGCCCCTTAAGCCCCGTTCACACTATCATGAATGAGGATGGCGAGTGAGTGTGGTCCTTCACTCATGGACCACTCGCTCGCTCTGTGCTTCACGGACCCTCGTCAAAGTAATTTATACGTTTTTAATAGAGGCACGGGTGAGCATGTGTAGTCCCTCCCCAGATAGCATTCCAAATGGTTTCAACGTCGGCGCGATGTCGGCGATGTTAATACGATGTTGTAACGACAGTGGCCTATATGGAAACGATGCGGGGCCGATAAAGAGGTACATGCATTAAAAAGACCTTACTTTACAATGAGCTAGTTATGGAAACCCTCTAAGGTTACGAAAGGGATTCATGGTATGTAAGAAGATTCCATGCGCACCATGCAATAATGTTGGAGCTAATTTCTACATTAGAGTTCTCCTCCGTCATAGCCAAGGGCATGATATTTGATTGGCTTATCAACATTTTGTTGAGTAAAAAAGGCTTCAAAATTCGACTGATATACATAATTGCTAGTTGATCTGCATTCATTGTGGTTCTATGGGAAAGGTTCTTCAATTGTGCTTCCCTTGAAAGTCAATGGGTTTGATAATAATATTCATTGTCTGGTCTTAGCATTTTTCATGAACTTAATATCAGCTTGAACTTGTTCTCATGATGTTAATGTAATAGTCTGTTATCACTCAAAATGCCTCATTTTAAATTGAAATAATATCATTATTTCGTATTTGAGACATCCACAATGAATCGGTCTAAAAGCAAAGAACTGTAATTTTTGTATATTTATCAAGTATTGCCTTTTGGCCCATTTGCAAATATTGTCTTTTCATTGGTCTCAATTGAAAGCTTAAATGACAGGTTTCAGGCAGATGTAATGATGAGATGTTAACAGTTGAAGATATTAAATCACATATGTTACACACATACCCTATGGGTTGGGCCTTTAACTTGTCCCAACGTAATATTTCTGTCATTAATTAAGGAACATAGTGTAACCAAAATATGAAACACTGATCATGACATTATTACCCTTTCCGGATTTAAAGCTGCTTTAAGATAGAGCTTAATTTGAGCTACTAAGACCTTACGTCACAATGCCCTAATTAAAGAAACCCTACAAGAGTGTCTTTTTCTTATTGGATAAAACTTGGCTTATGGTACAAAAAGGGAAGGTGTGCAACCATTTTCCACCTGATGCTTCATGGCGTATTGTTGGGTAATTTCATCACTGTCATAAAAAGGAGGACATAAGACGGTTATCCAAAAAAAGTTTATTTTAAATGAGTATGTGGTTGTTATATATTTTCATCAAATTGTCCAACAACTAAAACAACTGGGAATTAATTTCTTCACAATTAATAAATCAGTCAAGGTCACGCTAAAATCCCTTATAACAATTTAGATATTTTAGGTAATATTTAGATATCTTGAGAAGCCAGTAGATATTTAATTGTGTCTGGAATGACTGGCTCATAAAAAGTCATTTTTGACTTACAATGTAGTCAGTTTTATCTAAAATATTAGTCACTTTACATGGCATTCACTACTATTATAATAATTCAAACCTTGCATACCCTACAAACACAAGAAGTTTCATCATACTGTACATGGCTTGTTAGAAAAAAAAAATTAAAAAAAAATATGCTGCGAAATGATGTAATCACATGGTTAAATTATTTTGAATATTTTCTTTGGTGATATTATGTATGACTATATTTATGCTCTTCTAGGGTCCACATTTTATAATGTGGCAATATATCCTGCATAAATTGACATAATGTCAGTTAGAGAAATGATTTAAATATTGTGTCGATATTCCTTGAGGAATATTATCTCAAATATTGTAGCAAATTTTGGGAGTCCATGTTATCACCTTGTGACGTTTGAATGTTGTCAAGATGTTCTGGTGATCATTTTTGGGAATAATACTTGAAAATATGACTGACATGTTTTTTAGGGTCCACACTTTAATATTGTGACAACAGTAGTCAAATGTTGTGGCATGATTCTCACAACCTGTCACAACCTGTCACAACCTGTCACAACCTGTCACCACCTGTCACCACCTGTCACCACCTGTCACAACCTGTCACAACCTGTCACAACCTGTCACAACCTGTCACAACCTGTCACAACCTGTCACAACCTGTCCGTGTTTGCAGGGTTTATGACTTACCTGTAGTTAGATTCAGATTCAGATTCAGATACATTTATTTGCAATTTACATGAGCATTAGCATTATAATAACAATAATTTTACTTTAAGGCGGGAGACCCCACTCTAATAAAATTGAGTTTTGGCTACCGTTTGGCCACCTGGAGAGATTCTATTGCGTTATATAAGGAAAGTGTAAAAACTGCTCTCATCGTTGTTGGTTTTGAACATGACTAACTTCCAATTGAGAAGATAAATACATAAATCAACATAGTGAGTCAAATCTAATCCAATAAAAGACTTAACAATGTACCAGATATTTGTTGCAAGGATCAATCATTCTGGCTTAGATAGCAGCCAAAAAGCAGGAATTAAAAGTCAACTTTGCATATCGACATACCAGGGAAAAATTAATGACTTCTGGAATCTTATTGCAGGCGTTACTCATAATCATGATTTAATAGTCTAAGGATCTTTCCCAGTTATCAGTGATTCTATTCATGTTTCAAGGGCATCTCTCTGTGATGTAATTCTACTAGCCTTGATTGAAGCACCTAGATCCATTATGTTGCTAGGTAACGTTCTGTCTTTTCATAAAAGTAGTTTACCAAGCACTTGTGTTTTGATAAATGATTGCATCAAAAGTAGGGAAGGAAATTTCTTCATCGGTCTATTTTGATTTTGATTTCTTTTACTACAATTTCTCTTGCTCTAAATCAATGAGAAATAAAACACTTAAAATGTAGGTTAATGGAATTTTGCAATCACTTGTTACTTTGATTCTATTTTTTCTGAAAAGGCGGCGAAAGCTCTATGACTAGATATTTGCTATCTGGACAAAAGTATATGAAGATCAGTATATATTGTATAAATGTTATGCATGTTAATTAGTGAGCTTTATAGGCTTAAGTTATCTTTCTTTTGAGTGACATATTTGGTTTACCTTTTCCGTGGATGTTTGTGTGAGCCAAAAACAATTATCAAAATCTGAATATGTATTTAATTTGAGGTGTCAAATTACTAGTAATTAGAGCTAGATACTTAAAGGGCCAGGGCACCAGAACTACAGAGGGGTTCACACTGTCACGTTCAAAACCTACGAATGGCTAAGTATGGCTAAGTATGGCTACAGACGTACGTAGAATGTATGTTCTTAGAGCGCTCACCTAGTGACTCCTGAGCAAGTTACGTAACTAATAAAAACAATTTACTAGTAGTCGTCTGACAAAGTTTTAAACATGTTTTTAAAATGTTTAGCCTTCTCCACATATGGTCTAAGTGGTCAAGTACGACCAGGAGCAATCTACAAATTAGCACGAGTATACATAAAACACTCGGCAAGTGAATCACGTACGGCCAAGGATGACCAAGAATAAAATAAAAATGTCATCCATCGTCATAAGTTGGTCTTATACATGACAGAGTGAACGTCCCTTACGACAGCTAGATTTGACATTTTATCTTGAAATCACCCCCCCCCCCTTCCGATTGCCAGTTCACTAGATTGTATCTGGCTAATCAAGAAGTTAGAATGATCAAAGATTGAGCCCTATAAACATTTTTAATATGGGTATATTTTTGTCATTTCATGTCAGAGACAGATTTGCCAAAAACATATGTGTTCACAATAATGACTTGTGGAAATATAATATCAGAAAAATGTCTACCTCATTTGAAAATCATTACATTGTCTTTAGTACTTTCTTGTTTTTTTGTTAATTTCTAGGTGATATGCTGCAACTGTAGCTTTGACTGGTCAGTTATAGCTAGGTAATCTGGTTCATAGCAGTTTGTGGTATATGTATCAGCAGTGATCCAGCTGGACATAGATGCAGTACGACGTTTTGAAAATGATTGAGTTTAGCCATATGTAGCCAGTACACTCTACCTGAAGCCATATCTATCCAGAACTAGCCATATCTATCTCCAGAAATAGGCATCCTAAGTTTGAATGGCTCAGCCTTACCCCATACTAAGATGATGTTGTCAAATAGAGATTTTTGGAATGGGCCTACAATTTTCTGTTCGCATGGTTTATAGTTCTAGATTTCAGACGGTAGATTCTTCCAGAGATGGATTGTATTCTGTTAATCATCACCTAATCTTATCTTATCTTATCTTATCTTATCTTATCTTATCTCATCTTATTTTATATTTTTAGTAACAAGAGGGCCCTATGGCAAATTTGTGTCACACTTTATAGGTTTTTATCTATCTCTATCTATCTATCTATCTATGCCAGCTCGAACCAAAGATTGTACACCTGTCATTCAACGTGTCATATCTACTAGCCAATATCCAACAAGCAAGCTTCCTTCATCCAAGGCACACAAAGGTTATGACCATTGACCTTTAGGGGTCAAGCCATGATTACTATCTTCAAATAACAAGCACCTTATCCTGCAGCAAATCCTCTGTCATATGGGTCACTGTAAGTTTTTCTAGCTTTCAGAATTACTTTTACAGAAGAACATTGCTATGAAGACCACACTAGGTCTGAAAGTTAGTAGTAGCACCAGTGAGGTGGTGTGCAATTAAATTAATAATAGGCATGCAATTATTGAATGTTCTTAGACATAAATTTATCTCAAAGAGAAAAGCAAGGCTTTGTTTGTCATTTTATTCTATTTTCTAGGCCTACTTCACTTTTAAAAAAACATTCATCGCCAACAAATTACACACCATAAATATTCTGATGTAATTAATTAAATCATCAATGATGTCAGTGCACTAAGGTTTATCACAATCATTTCATGTAACCGAAGTTGAGCCCTTTGTCCATTTAAGTAATGGAATTGTCTTTTAAGGAATTACTTTTTCTGTGTTACTTTTACTCTATGTAATTTAATTTCTAAATTCCTACAGAAGTTGCTCACTGTTTGATCATCAATGATTGCAAGCAAGGGCAACAAACAAATGATGTGATTTATTTTTATTATACATTGTACTGCCTAATTAAAACAATTAAGGAATTTGGTCCAAGACAAAGCAAATTCTATCACTTATAGTTACATTACTATAGTTTACATTAAAAGGCATCACCTGACAATTCCTTGTTGAGCCATATACAATTTGTGTTATGCTTAAAGATCTGAGTCTGGTTGAGTCTGCAGTTATACTCTAGAGTATAATAAAACCTTATTGATATTTACAATTTAGCTTGAGATCTTTTTTTTGCTGGCAAATATTGTAATCCCGTCGATGCAAGCTTTCCCCATACTGCATGGTTACATTGCAATTTGAAAGAAAAAAAGAAACTAGTCAGAGAAATTTTCAGTTTAACCTACAGTATCATCCTTAAGATTGTTTTAGGGCCTTCAATTGGATATCAATCAAGCAAGCTACTACTTAAAGTACAATTTGCTCCCTTAATTATTACCTTTTACCCATGGCATTAGTGTCATTAACAGTCTAATACCTGACAAGTTAAATCCCCCATGGGATGAATATATGCATCTGCCTAAGTCTTAGTGACCAAAGGTCAGATGTGAGATGAACATTTTTATCCTGACCATAACTACAACCTACCCACCCTTCTGGAAAAAAATAGACCTGACCTTTGCATGTGGAGGTAGCTATGTTGAGAAAAGCCAGCACCAAAATTGCTACCTCTATATAACTGAGTTGTGTGCAGATGAGAGGTTTCATGTTGATGCTATTATGTCTCAATGCCACTGGTCTGAAACTTGGTCACCTTGGCAGCTGAGTGGTCTAGTAGTAAGATACTCACCTGCTCCTCTGGAGCACCCGGGTTCATCCAAAGCCTGGGCACCTTTCATGAGCATCATCTCAGCTGGATGTCGTTTGGATGAGATGTTAAAAATGAAGACCCTTGTTTTCAATCTCTATGCTGAGGCAAGTAAAAGATCCTACCCATGCGGTAAATGTGTAACCTGGGTGGACTCCTCTCTCTAACCTCATCAATCCACCCTCAATAGCAGCAAGAACTTTCCTTAGAGGACTGCACTTTCCATATATCTATCTATCTATTTATCTTGATCTATCTTTCTATATATTTATCTTCATTTATCTATCTACCTTGTATGACTAGCTGTGGGAGGTAGATGTAATGATGATATGGCAAGGATTGGAGTCCAAATCATGTTGCAAAATTAGACCTTGGGTGGGGTCTTTTACATGCCTCAGCATAGACACCAAGCACAAGTCACCATCAAATTCGATGTCTCAATCTCATGTAACTGACATCCAGCTATCTATTTATCTTTATCTATCTTTCTATATATTTATCTTCATTTATCTATCTACCTTGTATGGCTAGCTGCGGGAGGTAGATGTAATGATGATATGGAAACGATGCTGGGCCGATAAAGAGGTACATGCATTAAAAAGACCTTACTTTACAATGAGCTAGTTATGGAAACCCTCTTAGGTTATGAAAGGGATTCATGGTATGTAATATGTAATAGCGATGTACAGTTGTCTCATAGAAATTGGTGAACATTTTTGCTCAGATTTTTCACGCTTGTTTACAAGTCAACTCAGAAATTTAAGCATTAATGTGAATCATTTGTGTACATCTGAAATTACAGGAGAAATTCATTTCGTTAGAGGGGCAGATGAAATGATATTTGTCTCATAACACTACAGTCTGGCAACTGATGCATGTGGAGGATCGTCAAGAATCGTAAATAATGTCGGCAGGCTTACCTGCACAAATGTTTGCTGTGTATCATTAGTGTGAAGAAATCGCTTTCGTAAAAGTTTTTTTTCACTTGTTTTTAATGGTTGAAATGTCCCTTCTTGCAGAATTTCAGTGCTAAAAAATATTCGCTATACTTCTCTGGCTAGCAACGACATTTTAGACTGGTCTAGTGGGGACACTTCTCTAATAGTATTAGAATGACACATCAAATTTTCAATGTAGTTGGGTAAGTATCGATTTAATGGCTATGCATATTAAAGCATGTATATTAGAGAGGTTTCAGACCTGATAAAACCAGACCTGACATTAACAAATCGTAACTTACATTATAATTGTTTGAATAATATGCATTATTATATTACTTACCTTTGGTATATTACATTATTGTTTCAATATCTATTCAAAATATAACTTTATTTGTAAGAGCAAATATGCCATATTGTGATGCTCACCATGACTATTTATAAAGGAATATTTTTTGATATATATATTATTTTATAATATGAACGAAATCGTAGTGGTAAATAAATTGAATCGAATGGAATTGAACTCCCACTTAAAGCTCAGCTGTCTGTGAAACTATTTCTTAAACATTATCAAATGATTATTTGATCAAGGCACACTAAATATGTGGAAGCAAGTGAATTTATCAGATATTAATTACAAAAATAAATGATGCATTGAAAGAAATTAAGACAAAACATTGGGAATACAACAGAAATGGCATCATCACCCATTGTTGAGTATTGTGGTGTCATCGCTTGGTTTGTTTACATATTGGATTTTTGATTGCATGAAAAATCAATATCAGCTGAATCAATGTGATATTGTGTGACAATACAGATTTATCATTGTATCCCTTTATTAGGGCCATATCGCCTCTTAGTTTCTTTTTTTTTTCAAGTAGTAGATTACAAAGTTAGTTTGAATTGCAAATGAAGGCTGTTTAACATTGTGTAAAAAAAATAAATGTTCCTAGAAAATGAATTATTAAGTGCTCGTAATTACTTAGATACCAGACATACAGACTGCAGGTTACTGTATTCTTTTGCATTCCTGCAACATGATGTTTACCACTAGAAAATAGAGACAGAACTAATATATTCAATATATGTATTTCATTACACTAATGCATTGTTAAACAACTCCAGTTTTCCGCTAAATTTCCATTTCAGACATAATGTCTTTCTTTTCTAGAAGGTTAGCCATAATGTAATGGCTTTAATTTCCCACAAAAGTATTTTTGATTTCTCAGAAAAGTCAATATGTAAGAATACAAACCAGTCTTATTTTGTAGCATTACTTTGATATTGCAAAACTAAGTAAATATCAGATTGCCTTTAAGAAAATTAATCTTAATATAATGAAAGACAGACCACTGAGTAGTTTTGCATCATTTTCTTGTTTCTTAAAGGCAACTGATTGGCCTAGTGGTTAGGGTCCTAGCTTTGACGGTTCTGGGTTCGAATTACAGCCTAGGCATTCTTCATGAGCTACATGTTAGCTGGATATCAGTTAAATGAGACATTAAATTGTGTGGTGCCTTGTGCTTGGTGTCTTTGCTGAGGCATGTAAAATACCCCACCCATGGTCTAATTTTGCAACATGATATGGACTCCAATCCTTACCATATCATCATTACATCTACCTTTCACAGCCAACCATAGAAGGTAGATAGATAGATAAAGATAGATATAGATTGATAGATAGATAGATATAGATAGATATATAGATATGGGAAGTGCATCCCTTTTAGGCAATTTCTTGCTGCTATCAAGGGTGGATTGAAGAGGTTAGAGGAGTCCACCCATGATACACATTTATCGCATGGATGGGATCTTTTGCTTGCCTTAGCATAGACGTTGAGTACAAGGGTCTCCAATTTAACATCTCATCCGAACGACATCCAGGTGAGATGATGTTGTAGGTTAAACTGAAAATTTTTCTGACTAGTTTCTTTTTTTCTTTCAACTTGCAATGAAAGCATGCTGTATAGGGTAAGCTTGCATCCACGGCATCACAGTATTTGCCAGTAAAATAGAAAGTGATAAAGTGAAAAATAAAAGATCCCAAGCTAAATTGTAAATATCTCAATAAGGTTTTTTTATACTTCAGAGTATAACTGCAGAATCAAACAGACTTGGATCTTTAAGCATGACACAAATTGTATATGGCTCAACAAGGAATTGTCAGGTGATGCCTTTTAAAGTAAACTGCAGTAACGTAATTTTAAGTGATATAATTTGATTTGACTTGTTGATTTGTTGCCCTTGCAATCATTGAGGATCAAACAGTGTGCAACTTCTGTTGGACTTTGGAAATTAAATTACATAGAGTAAAAGTAATACAGAAAAAGTAATTCCTTAAAAGGCAATGCCATCACTCAAATGGACGAAGTGCTCACCTTCGGGTACATGAAATAATTGTGATAAACCATAATGCACTGATGCCATTGATGATTTAGTTAATTACATCAGAATATTTATGGTGTCAAATTTATTTGGGATAACATTTTTTTGAAAAGTGGAAGTTAGCCTAGAAAACAAATAAATAAAATGACAAACAAAGCCTTGCTTTTCTCTTTGAGATAAATTGATGTCTAAGAACACTTAATATTTGTATGCCTATTATCAATTTAATTGCACACCACCTCACTGTTACTACTAATTAACTTTCAGACCTAGTGTGGTCTTCATAGCAATGTTCTTCTATAAAAGTAATTCAATCTGTGGAAAGAAGCTTCCATGTAATGAATGCATTGAAAGCTAGAAAACTAACAATGATCCATATCACAGAGGACCTTGGATTTGCTGCAGCCAAGAAAAGGTGCTTGTTATTTGAAGATAGTAATAATGGCTTGACCCCAGTAGTAATTACAGTACTACTACTGACCCCTACAGGTCAACGGTCATAACCTTTGTGTGCCAAGGATAAAGAAAGCTTGCTTGGTGGAGAACCCTGAATATTGGCTGGTAGATATGACACGTTTGATGACAGGTGTACAATCTTTGATCCGAGCTGCAAAATGTTGTAGATAGATAGATAGATAGATGATAGATAGATAGCTGGATAGTTAGATTGATAGGTAATCTTTATTTGCATTGGGTTAAAACCTATAAAGTGTAACACTTAGATGCCATTTCTGTTAGAAAAAAGATATGATATCACCCTTTGTTGAGTATTGTGATGTCATCACTTGGTCTCTTTACATATTGAATTTTGATAGCATGACAAATTTAATACTAGGTTTATATATTTTATAGGGAGATGGTGAACCCAGCAAGGCTCTGGATGGTAGTTAATCCATATTAAGAAGAAAATGAAGTGAATGCAAAATATTGTGGCCACTGTCATATTGAGTGATAATCAAGCTTTAAGTATCAATTCGCTGCAGTACAATTGAAGTCTTATCCTTGTAAACAGACCAATAGTGGAAACCCCAATATTTTACTGCCTCAATGAATTATCCCAAGTAGCATGGAGGCAGTCCTTTTTTGTGGTCTGATTATTAAATATATATATCGTTTTATTGACAAGCCTGATATCAGGAATTGAAACATGTGTCATACAACATTACAAAACAAACAAATATACAACATAACAAAAACAAGTCTAGTGTCTACATCTACTATATATACAATCTATAATCTACTAGTATTTCTAAATATTTACTTGATAAACGCAAGTCGGTTCCAGTTTTGTTTACATATACATACATGAATATAAAAATGAGAGTTTATACTGTACAGGTCAATACTTCAAGTGGGTAATACTGTAATGATTTCAAAACAAATTTGAATAAAAAGTCAGTTTAAAATGGCAAAAGAAGGTGTCCATGGGTTGGGTCAGTGGGTGGGGTCTTCAGAGCAGCATTGCGCTGACCTCTGAAATGGGGAAAGGGGGTGTCCATGGGCTGGGTCAATGAGTGGGATCTTCAGAGCAACATTGCGCTGACCTCTGAGATTGTCATAATGGGGTGTTTGAATTGAAAGGTTCCCTGTCTACTGGCATTTGAATAATGCATGCATTTATTATGGCAGTTAGGATTTAACATTTCTGATGAAGAGAGCCAGAGATGGTAAAGTCACATACCTATTTACAGCTATTTCTTGATTTAATATCAGTATATATGCAGCATTTTCTTTCATTTAGGCTGGGTGGCCTAATGGCTAAGGCATCCATCAATTCCTCATTGGCCAGCTTTGCTGAAGGTCCATAGTTCATTCCCAGGCCTGGGCAGTGGGCAGTCTTCGTGAGCTTCATCCTGGACGGATGTCGATCGTAAGAGACGTTAAATTGGAGATGCCTTGTACTCGGTGTCTATATACTGAGGCAAGTAAAAGACTCCATCCATGGGGTAGATGTGTTGCATGGTGTGGACTGTAAGCATTATCATCTCATCATTAAATCTGCCTCTGGCAGCTTGTCAAAGAAGCTGACTAAGCTTCAGACCATTAGCATTGAGACATTGACATTTCACAGCTGTAACAGTTAATATCAACTTTTCTTGAATGTCACCACAAAATGATCATCTCTTTGCTGCTGGCAGTGCTCAAAAAGAATGTCACTCGAACGCAATGCTAAAGGTCAAAAATCTCTTGACAAGGCCCCTGCGGACATCTAGTAGCTGTCTGCCGTTAGAAAATAAGCACATCCACACCAAGCACTTCCTGAAACTGATAGTAAGGAAATTTGTAGAAAAGATGACAAAAGCACAGCTGAGTCACAATTGATGCCCTCATTCGATTGGTAGTTGCTTCTCTGTCATCATGTGTAGTAATTATACTAATTTTTTTCTCAATATTAAGTGATCTAAAGGTTATTTTTATCCAAACAAATTGGATTATTTCTTAATACTATCTGAAACATAGGAAACAGTTTCACTGATCATGTGGGGCAATGAGTAAGGCTGATTCTTAAGTACTAGGAATTGCTAGTTTGCACATTTGGTACATTTTGCATTTCAAATAGTCATAACACCCGCCCCTGTGAGTGGGTAGGTGGAGTTGGGCTTTACGTCCTGTATTTCTGCACCTGTCATGCTAATTAGGACAGGCAGGGACCATGGCAATGAGATGAAGGATGAAACAACCATTCAACTCAGGCTCGATCGGGAATCGAACCCGGGACCAAGTGCTTTTTATAAACAATAAGTCAAGTAAAGATGCCTGTGTGTTTCAAGGTAACCAATAGGACTAGAGATCTAAAATTTTACTAGTTATGTTATTTTACCATTTATATCATATTTCACAAATTATTGATGGATTTGCTATAATATGTCACCCACCCCTTGGATGGTCAATTTTCTTTAACAATTGTTCAGAGTGCACAGAATTAAATAATGTGCAGATTGAAACTTGCAACAGAGAATTACACATCACATTTACACAAGTAATGTTTAACATTGCTCCAAATGTGTGCTCATCTGCTAAAAGCCTCTAGGCTTTCTTAACAGTTTTTTCTTTTTGCTTTGCTAATTTCATGTTACACAAGGCAATCCTCAAGGATCTCCTTTGACACTGTATCTTTTCTGCTCTCGTATTTTCCTAATTAGTCATAGACAGCACACATGTCAAAAATGACATTTCATTGTAAAAAAATAAAAAGTGTACGATATATAAACAAAATTGATTTTGATATATTTCAATTTAGTGTAACTATACTCAATACCTATGCATTTTCTTATAACCTGTTTCTCGCCTTTATAGTGCATCATTGGTTATGAAGTTCAGGTCATTACAATGTCATTTGAATATTTAAGAAAGAACAAAATAGCATAAGTGAAAGGATATTTGGTAAATTAGATCATATTTTGTATTCCACATGGTCTCTTCAACCCTATGTAGTCTCACCACTTGAACCAAATTGCTATTACACATTCTGCTGGCACATGATTAAACTGCCAATTCAACCATTATTAATTAGCATCTAATTGCACTCTTATTAAAACTTTTAGTTATTGGTGTCCTTCCAATATCCTTTGACATCCACTTATTTGATAAGGCTCATTAGAATGTCTCAGCTACCTGTTATTAGGCAAAACAGATGTCCCAAGTCAAAGCATTTTTCTGTTTGTCTATTTCCATATAACAAGCCACATATAGACGAGTCCACAAGTTTACATACACTTAAACGTGATGTCATAATAAAATTATGCATAAAATCCTCCTATTTTGTCAAACAGGTTGCTTAAATATTTGATAGAAATTAAGGAAAATGCTCAGAATTTTCATTGGAATGTACAGATAATTTATAAGGGAATTATGTGGAGATGGCAGTGAAGTGTATTTTGCTCAGGTGCGAGTACATTTTTGGCTCGATTGTAGGTTTGACCTTGGCAGAAATCAGCCAACATTGGTCAAATATTGACCTGGTCTGACATGCTATCCATCTAGCTAATATTCAACTTGGGAATTACAAAATGAAAAAATAACATATTTGATTTAAAGTGCAAAAATTGTTCAGCAACTCCCAATCGAGTTGACTTCGGCCAAGCTTCTCTCATATTGCAATAAAGTTGAAAAAAAAGAAAGTCAAACTGGTTTGCCAGTACTTAACTAGCAAATTAGACTTTATACCCCAAGTGCAGCTTTATCACATGTGTTTTAAATATTGGGTGATATGGGCTGGGTGATCTGCATTTCATGTAATGCTCAAATATGGAAACTAAAGATGTTGCTATTTCTAAATAAGTACGAAACGCGTTCCGCCAAAAAACTGCCTATGCGGAAACTGTTTGTCTGACCGACTAGTACCAAATATACATTTGGTTAGTTATAATTTTAAATACACAACAAAGTTTAACTTTGAAAATCGGACATAAATTGACTGAGTTATTAAAAACCCCGAAAATTTATCACAAATTGAGGACGTTCATGACGCTGGTGGCGCTGCATTCAGTCTTCTTCCCATTTGAAATATAGTCTGTTTTCGATAACTCCGTCAATTTTCCAACAATTTTTCATTTAACGTTCCACACGACTCAAATTAAATGGAGAATACAAGTAAAACTGAAAGAGTTCCAGATCTGTCAAAAAATATCAGGGACTTGTGTGCTCATCCCACAGGACAATTTTCGGTCCAGTGCCAACCAGTGTTGACCATGCCACGATGGTTTAATCTCAGTCCGATCTGGTATCTGGTTTAGTTGTGTTTGCCAAAAGTTGTAGATGGTATCACATCCAGCAGTGTGATATATATATATATATTAATATATATATATATATATATATATATTTCATACCTTACTTAGAATTTGAGTATCGCAGTGTGAGTAAGATGTTAGGTCACTATGATCATTGCATGATGTCATGCGGTGACTGGGTATACTATCTCCCAAGGTCTTATTACATATACAGCCCAACAGCCTGGCAGCTACAGGGGAAGTGAATATTACAATAGAAAGACGTTTCCGTAAACTGCACAGGCAATTGAAATGAAACCAAAAATACTGCACTCGATTCTATATACAATAAGTTAACATTTACTTATTAACAAGTACATTTAAGCAATACTGAACTAGACTACTACAGGATCACCCTGCTACAATAAACCAATACGATCTAGCTAGCTAGAGCATCTACTGAACACTAGGACATAAGTGAAACATCATGCTGCATATTTGCCAATTATATGGCCAAATTATTACAGATTTCTATATACAATTTATATGCCTATGTGAAACCGCAATCTAAATTATATAAGTTACATCACATGCACATTGATTTCAGTTGAGCAGTCTAGGTGTGGTTTGGTTCAGCTTGTTGTAGCTTCAGTTAGCTGTTTCTAGCTTAAGATGACTTTAGTTAATACTGTACTATATTATTCCCTTCCATAATTTTCTTTTCGCCCCAGATATTTGCTACTTTCGGTGAAAGAGGATGACTTATCCCAACTTCCGAAGGCGTGACACCAGAATGTAATACTTAAGTTCAGGAATCTCTTGACATGACCTTAAGGCCATACTACCTGTCCACCCTGTGACAAATGAGCATCTCCTCACTTCCCGCTGAATCTGGCAAAAGAGGATCTTGGCGGATGCTCTGGTCGCGTCATATACAGTATTAAAATCTGTGTGATTTTCTTATGCTAGTTTTTGCCCTTGGGTAGATGTTTCACTCATAAATGAAATAAAACATAAAGTTATGGTTTTTATGATACTAGTCACATTAGCTGATAATTGTTTTGTATATCAGAGTGGTATATAGTTAGACACTTTATGGCATATTTGGCACTGTACATTTAGTTGCTTACTTATTTAACTTGGGATGCACTTTCAACAGAATTAGACTACAAAGATTTTGAAACTCCACTCCAAAGGATGTAATCTGAATCCAGGATTCCCATTTGCTCAGGCAATCGATCAGGTAATAGAAGTTCAGGATTCACATGACACCTGGAGGTAAGTTTCCAAATATATATGAATTAAACAAAAACACAAAAAGGCAGGTGTGATCTCTAACCTGTGTGACAATTTAATGGCTATTTTGAAAACGGCAAGAACTTGCCTTAGAGCACCATCTTTCTATCGATCTACCTATCTATCTATCTAGCTATTTATCTATCTATCTAGCTATTTATCTATCTATCGGTCTGTCTATATGTTTGTCAGTCTGTCGGTCATGCTGTTGCACTGTCATGCTGTCTGTCTGTCAGTCTGTCTATCTATCTATCTTTCTGTCTATTTATCTATCTATCTATCTATCTATCTATCTATCTATCTGTCTATCTATCTATCTATCTATCTATCTATCCATCCATCTATCTATTCCGTACACCAAGCTTTTTTCTCCATTATGTGCTTTACAGGGGTTGGAACATCATGACAAAACCAAGCTAAATTAAAACTAATTTCAGTAGATGCAGACTTAGAATATCTAATGCTCCTGTACTGTGTTTACTGAATGAGTTGCTTTTGTGAGTGGATGAACGCAGTTCCTAACACATCATCAGATCATTGTGCACAAAAAAATCTTTGTTGGGTAAGCAAATGTATGTATACCTGTAGCATAAAATCAACCTCACTTATTCAGTTGATATCCCAGGCTTCATGAAGTGTCCTAGTACTTATGATTACATTAAATAAACAAAACATGACCATCAATATCTTTCAAAACTAAATGTTTTTTTTCAATAACTACCTATATAATAGTGATATTTGCTGTTTTCGTCATACAATAAATAATATTATGTATATACCACATACCTTGTAATTGGGTTTGTGAAATAATCATCTTAAAAAATTAAAAACAGATTTTATTTTCACGTATCATAGTACTTCGGGGGGGTCACTGTAATATGACAGAGGGTGCTTCTAATGCTACTGTGTATTTATCTAGTTATATGAACAGTATGTATCTTCCTTTGTTTTTTAACTTCTCAGCTTTAGTTAGTGCCCTTTCATGTCCCACCTGCTCCAACCCACCTGTATTCTTAGAATAACAACTGTGTTGTCATTACTTTTTCAGCAGTGCGTGTTTCCCAAATCCCTCACATCTGTGTCATCACACGGCTTCTTGGTTTGCAAGACAACAGAATAAACAAGATCATTGTTGCCAAAAAAAACACTCGAAATGTTGCTCCTTCAATTAATTGCTATATTGCAGTTCTATTACATTTGGTCAGTGGATGTCATAAATGTAATGTAGTGATTAAATGTTGTGTAAAAAAAATATCATGTGATAGTTTATTCAGTTTCTATGATAATTCCTTACTCATATCATTTGTTCTACTAACTTATTTGCATGTTATGTTATGCTAAGTTATGTTATCTCATCTCATGTCATCTGCTCTATATGTAGAAATCCATAATGAAGGACAATCATAGTGTTTTTTTATCTATTTGTGGATCAAATTCAATGATTACAGACTTTTTAACTAATATTCATTAGTTTGGGTGCTATAATATAATTGATTGCTTAGTTATATGATTAGTAAGTTGGAATATATCCTAAAAGCAAAAATAATAATATTTTAAAAATATCAACAATATTTTAGATTTCTTTCTTGTTTTGTATCATTTTTCATCTTCCTCTGTCCACCCACCTAAAATTCCGGTCACGACAACCTCATTAATATTTCTGGTGCTTTAATGTTCTGAAATCCTACACAGCCAGTCCACCCCACAGCTCCTTGGTTGCCATGAGAACAGGATAAAAACCATTATTTTAGATAGAATTACTAGTAATATTTGTCCCAATCAGGCATGTGTAATTGTGAATACAAATGTATTGAATATCTGCAATAAAATTTAGGGTAGATAGTTGGATGGATATACAAAGTACAGCCCTGCAAGACAAGTTCTTGCCACTCATAAGGGTTGATTGACACATTTACCCATTGGTAGGGTCTTTGCCAATCCGCCAAAAGACATCCAGCAGGGATGTTGCTTATGCAAGGGAATCCTGTCATAATTGCAAATAATATGTAGTTTTGTGGTTTTTTTGAAATTTTATTGAAACACTGAATCAATTATATGAATCAATACTAATTAATTGCTAGGTATTTTTCATAGATGCCAATAAAACATAAAATTTTATATTTATATGTCATTGTTAAATCACTACATGTGTATTCTAACACTGTCCATAAACTCTGTGCAAACCCTTACAAAATTAATATAAATTGCTCATATCAATGTTATAAAAAAGGTTTTTCAATAATATTATAATTATGTTTTGTACATATAGCAAAGTATTTTTTCTTAAATGTTTGTGTTAATTACCTTTAGATTAAATGTATTGCTTGTAAATAATTAATACAGGAGCCAATGTGTCTGATGGCATATGCTTCCTTCTTATGTACAGTATGTGTGTCTAGTACTTATATATGTTTTGCTGCTCATGAAATAAAAGTTTCAAAGTCAAAGTCAACATAAAGTACATTCATAGAAACCATTGGCTTTTCAACAACTACACTATTCTCGAGAGTTGCTCATTCCACACGAAACATAGCAGAGCAGCAAAGTTCTATCTGATCAATTTGCAAAATGAACCCATAAGCTGAATAAGCATGGTATCAAAGGAGATCCTTGAGGCATGACATGCTCAAGTGAAGTTGGCCAACCAAACAATAGCCAATGGCTTTCAGCAGATTGCCTGCAAAACTCTAGCAACATTACATCTATTCTGTGAAATATAAGTGGAATTGTGCATTGAAATATATTGGAATGTACTGCAATATTTTACAAGTTTGATAATACCATGTTAACATGAAAGGTGAAATGTTATCATAATAATTTGGACAATGAAGTTTATAATATGTCAATTATACCTACAACAGTTGGACAGTATTATAATATTGAAACTAATCTAAGACAGAAATGAGATTTAAAAAGTTATTATTTTCAAAGTTGACATAAAATATAATATGGAAGTTATTCTTTGTTTACTGTTTTAATCAAAGGACAAATATATTAATTTCCATGACTTTTATTTTAGATGAATTAGTTTCTACTTTAGGTATTCATTGTCCCAGCCTGCCTTGTGCCATCAATGTATTTATTTTACAGTTGCAGGAGGCCAATTTTTGAAAGAAGTCATACACAACTAGGATCAACCTTCTGAAACCTACCTACTAAAGCATATTTTAGATCCCATAAAAGGAAACATTATACATTGATGCCATTGGAAATTAAATTGCAAATAGATCAAAAAATTACTGTTATCATATTATGACAGGGGTGGAGGCCTAGCTTTCTGGCAGTGTGCTGGGCTTCTAACCACTGCGTACAGGTCAATACCCTTTCGAGCTTAAGATTGATGGATGTTTCATACATCATCGCATTTCCATTGTCCCCACATGTCCCAATTAACCCAGGATGTAAAGCACCAATCCACCTACCCACTAGTGGTATTATGACAATCACACTGTAATCCTCAACTTTCCGCGAATCACTAGGAGCAATGGTTCAGTATGGACACTAATGTGCTTAAATTAGGCTCCATTTGGCATGCTATTTTCCCCCTTTTTTATGGCCTTGTGGAGGAAGTATCCTTGATCCATCTCCATTGCATAGACCTCTCATAAGACTATTCAATTGCTCTGTTGAACAGTAAGAAATCTTTGTGTGCCACATAAGACCACTCAAGACAGGCAAGTGGCTCCTAATGGCCTTGTGTGGACAATCAATAAATGGGTTACCAAGTTTCAGTGCAAAAAAGTTTCAGTGAGACAGGTCTGGTAAAACTGAAGCGATGTTAGTGCCTTAATCCTAGGTTCTTTCACTAGGTTAGTTTGCAGTTTTAAAATTTGTCATTGGATCAAGATTACCTGTATACTCAAATAGATGAGGGCTTACATATATTTTTTGCTACCCAATATCAATTTGAATGAAGCCATATGCCTTCACAAGGATCTAAGAGCTGGGCGGTCTTGTGGTAAAATGCTCGCCTGCTCATCCAAAGGACCCAGGTCCAATCCTACCATAGGCCATCATAAACAAAATGTTAGCGGGATGACGAATGCATAAGATGTTAATTTGGAAATGGCTTGTACTTGGTGGCTATGCTGTTGCAAGTAAAAGACCCCACCCATGTGATAAATTGTGACATGGGTGGACTTCTCCTCTGTCTCACTACATGAGTTAACCCTCGCTAGCTGTAAGAACTTGCCTCAGATTTTGCACTTTCCATCTATCTATCAATCTATCTATATATATATTTATCTATCTGTCTATCTATCAATCTAGACTTTGTAGATGGAGCAAAAAAACAAAATACAAAACTACTCGCATGAGATTAATGAGTAACATAGTTTGGACTCCAAGTCAGTAACATCGACAAAATACAAGACGCAGCTCTTATGTCCCTGATGGTATTAGAAGTTCAGTCTGATATCCGATGCTGCACATTGTTTCAAATCCTTTATCAAATTTCTCACTTCAACAATCTATCTGATCACCTTAACTTGATTTCAATCCCATCAAATTGTTCCACCTGAATTGCCAATCATTTGGGCAACTTCAGCATGAGATTCTGAAACATGGCAAGAATATTTCACACTGCATCATTAAACCTCCCAAACGAAACCTGCACAATTCATCATCCAATTATAAGGTGTCAAAACCTTTTAAGAGTTATTGGTAATTTTTCAATATTCACTGACTTGTTCTGCTTTAATGAATGTAATTTTCTCTGTCATTCATCACATGTGAATCAGCCACAATGTTTACTGCAATCTTTCACATTCATTCATTTAAGTGGGGTTCCATGTTTGCTATTCCAATAATTGGCATTTGCCTATCAATAAAGCGCATTGCAATATTGAAACAAATAGATCATTGTTCACACTCAAACACTCAAGAAGACACAGCAAACTTAATTGTGTGTGCAGCCTCATGTTGTCTGAAATTTCTGCGTGTTCCTTTCACATTTTGCATGTCTGATATGATATTTTTGCAAAAGTGAGTGAAAACTTCCTGACAAATGTTTCAATAATGATAATATCTGGCTAATTAAATTATATATATATATATATGATATTGATAATGAATCCTTATTACCAATAATTGTAAGATGATTTGCATAGTACAGCTATACAAGTAGTATACAGATTGACTGGAAAACACTATTGGAACTGCTAAAATCTCTAATTGAACGTGACACAAAGTCTGTGCTCAATAATATGTGCTACTAATTGCACTTCTGCCAGCTTTAAATAATGAAACATCCATATTTAAATTTTAACACAGTTTATTTCCTTCATCATAGCTACAGAATAATAACAGAAATTACAGTGAATATGCAGTGCCACTGGTCTAAATTATTTGACTGCTTCAAAAATTCTGCTTTTTTTTCGCATCTAATAATTAAATAAATGAAGAAGTAGCAAAAGCTTGTCAAATATCTAAATAAATGAAGAAGTAGCAAAAGCTTGTCAAATATCTAAATAAATGAAGAAGTAGCAAAAGCTTGTCAAATATCTAAATAAATGAAGAAGTAGCAAATGCTTGTCAAATATCTAAATAAATGATGAGGTAGCAAAAGGTTGTCACCAAAGATATCAAGTGAGATATCTAGCTAAAGAAAAGGTACTTCAGATTATCTTATACACAGCTTTCAAATTGTTTATTATGACAAACCAGCGAGTTATGTAAAACAACATGAATTAGTATTGAATGTAAGTTTGTCAATTTTGAATGGATATTACTTCTCATTCATCATTAGGAAAATTGGGGTCTTGATTTAATGTTAGTATTCCTGTCCATTTTGTGCTGTCCATGCATGTCCCTATGAATGTCCCCCATGAAAATGAAATTGAAAATGTGTTAGACCTTGCATTTGCAATGCCTATAATTGTATCAAGGATATCTAATATTTTAGTGATATAGGTGTTCACTCACTTTTGCAAAACACTGTATATTTCCCCTTTATGAACTTACTAGACTCCTTGGCTTGCTTCATCATTTGTCTCTGGTTACAAAAGAAATTTCCATGCTTCCTATGATCACATATGAAAATGCAAGCACCAGTGAATGTAAATTCTTGTAAGTCTAGACTGAATAGCTCTTTGATGTCATTCAGTCCCTGAAGGGCACTTAGTCTTGATAGCATCAGGATGAAGCTGATGCAGCTGCTGAATATTAAGTCATCAAGAGCTTCACAAGGTTTGGAAAGCAACATGTCATTGCCTGAAAGTTTTCCAAAAAGCTTTCAACAATGTAAGTAGAAAAAGTACAAAGGATGTTAGTGTATAGCTTAAAATGTGCATGAGACTTGTATTAACTTCTAAAATGCTACTTCTGAAGCTTGGTCAATTTATATGATCAGCTTCAGCAGAAGTAATAATGAGATGATAATGTTAAGAGTCCACATCATGTTACACGTTTATCTCAAGGGTGGGGTTTTCTTTTTGCACCAGCATAAGACACCGAGTGCATGGCTCACAGAATCTTGTAAAAATATTGGCTGTGAATAAAATAGTGTTTTATTTTTGCTCATTGTCAAGTGAACAAGATTTATGACCGAAAAAAAAGGCCTTGATATGGCACATTAATTATGGCATATTTTTAATTCGGCTATCATATAGTATACAATGTGGCAATTTGACAATGTGAATCTTACACAAGCATAAAGCTACAATAACTAATGGTGTTTTTGTATCTAACTTTCACCTTTACCTTTGCCCATATCTTTGTCTATAAAAACACATGCTATAGACCACCAACATACCTTTTACACACACAAACAGAAAGGAATGAATGATTGTTTTTCATTTTGATGATGCATAAAAAGACATTTCTATTATATGTAATGAACATCATAAATTATATTTCAATATGTGAGAAATGAAAGTTCTTCAAATATATATTTTATCATTTAAATAAGACACTTGACTTTATCAATAGTAGAGATATATGTTTAAATCCTTTTATTTAAAAGCGATGTATCTGATAGTAATATTCAAAGGGCTGAAACACGCATTTCCTTTAGCTTAACACATAAATACTCTAGGAATATAAGCAATAGCTTCATAACACAATACACCCAAGTTGCTGGCATATCTACAACCTTAGTTCCTGAACCAAAATATACCGCAACGTACTGATGTGTGATTGTTGAATGATTATTCTATAAATATGAGTTCCAGGAAGGTGTGAGGTGTATGTTTATCTTCCCATATTGGGTTCATATCAGTGGCAAGAAATCCATAAGTTCATCTATATAATTTAGCGATGCTAATAATGCGAAAATGTTTAAAGATACCTCATTTTACATTACGCTTAAATGTGGTAATGACAACACTAAGCTGTTACAATTGCCTTTCACTGACAGACTTAATAGGGTGCCACTGATGCTCCAAGCCATTTGTGACCAATGAAACTTGCACATACAAACACAGGATCAATGGGCACCCTTGAGGTACACCATCCTACAAAGTATAGCTCATTGTCTCATGCCTGGTGGACATTATTAAATTCAACCTCATAGTATTATCTCTGCTTCCTTGGTTTATGAAAGTTCTACATAAATGAGAATTAAATATATGCTACACTATAACCTCACTATTTTTAAGACCCTAGGAGCAAAATATACTGGCCTTAATAGTATAGCATTTCTTGAGTGAATGGTCTTACAAGAGAGGTAATATGTTATAGCGATGTACAGTTGTCTCATAGAAATTGGTGAACATTTTTGCTCAGATTTTTCACGCTTGTTTACAAGTTAACTCAGAAATTTAAGCTTTAATGTGAATCATTTGTGTACATCTGAAATTACAGGAGAAATTCATTTCGTTTGAGGGGCAGATGAAATGATATTTGTCTCATAACACTACAGTCTGGCAACTGATGCATATGGAGGATCGTTGAGAATCGTAAATAAGGTCAGCAGGCTTACCTGCTAAAATGTTTGCCGTGTATCATTAGTGTGAAGAAATCGCTTTCGTAAAAGTTATTTTTCACTTGTGTTTAATGGTTGAAATGTCCCTTCTCGCAGAATTTCAGTGCTAAAAAATATTCGCTTCTCTTCTCTGGCTTCAACAACAGTCGTGACTATGTTTGGCTTACTGCGAAAACGTTTGGTAATGTTATTTCATGGGAATTTCAAAAAGCCATCTTAGCATAAACCGGAGGGACAAAATAACCTGATATTATGAATACATTGATGTAGATAACTACAAAATTTGCACTTGAACCCTAAAAGTTTTGGTAGTCGTAGTAAGAGAGTCCTTTATAGAAATTTTATTGCAAAAATTAGAGCTATAGGTCGCATTGACAGTGAGTAATGGACTAAAGGGTGGTGGGTGGATTGGGATTTTGCATCCTGTATTTCTTCACCGTGCTAATGGGTTAAATTGCGACAGGCAGGGACCATAGGAATGTGATGATGGATGAAACAGCTATCCAATATATGGGCTCGACCGGGAAAGGAACCCAGGACCCAGTGGTTGGAAGAGTAATGGACCTAAAACATAAGAAGATTTTAGGTGCAGGTTGAGCATCTATTATTCATATTCAGTAGTGACTCCTCTGAACAAAGCAATATTTTAGATTCTATTAGTTGGACACCCTAGAAGGTACGTCAGTGCTCAGTATCCGTTTAATGGCTATGAATATCCAAGCAAGGATATTAGAGAAGTTTCAGACATGAAAAATGCTTTTAGTTTGGCTCTGAAATGCAAAGAAGGGAAACTATACATTAACAAATTGTAACTTACATTATAATTGTTTGAATAATATGCATTTTTATATTCTTTTCTTTGGTATATTACATTATTGTTTCAATATCTAGTCAAAATATAACTTTATTTGTAAGAGCAAATATGCCGTATGGTGATGCTCATCATGACTATTGCAAGGGAAACTTTTTGATATCTATTTTTTCTTATAATATGAACTGAATCGTGGTGGTAAATAAATTGAATTTAATTGAATTGAACTCCCACTTCAAGCTCCACTGTCTTTCAAAATTGCTATTTTCTAAAACTTCATCAAATGACTGAAAATCACCTTATTTGATCAAGGCACACTAAATATGTGTAAGCTAATGAATCTACCAGGCAATCATTACAAAAACAAATGATGCATTGAAAGAAATCAAGACCAACACATTGGAAATACAATGGAAATGGCATCATCACCCATTGTTGAGTATTGTGATGTCATCACTTGGTTTGTTTACATATTGGATTTTTGATTGCATGAAAAATCAATATTAGGTGAAGCAATTTATCATTGTATCCCTTTATTAGGGCCATATTGCCTTTTGTTTCTCTCTATTCAATGACTTTTCTTATTTGTAAGCCTAAAATTATTATTTTTTTCATGTAGTAGATTACAAAGATAGTTTGAATTGTAAATGAAGGCTGTTTAACATTGTGTATAATAAATACATGTTCCTAGAAAATGAATTATTAAGTGCTCGTCATGGAAAATAATTACTTAGATACCAGACATACAGACTGCAGGTTAATGTTTTCTTTTGTATGCCTGCACAAGATGTTTACCACTAGAAAATTGAACAGAACTAATATATCCAATATAAGTATTTCATTACACTTATGCATTGTTATACAACTCCAATTTTCCGCTAAATTTCCATTTCAGACATAATGTCTTTCTTTTCTAGAAGGTAAGCCATAATTTAATGGCTTTAATTTCCCACAAAATTATTTTTGATTTCTCAGAAAAGTCAATATGTAAGGATACAAACAAGTCTTATTTTTTTTGATATTGCAAAAAAAATTAAATGTCAGATTGCCTTTAAGAAAATTAATCTTAATATAATGAAAGACAGACCACTGAGTAGTTTTGCATCATTTTCTTGTTTCTTAAAGGCAACTGAGTGGCCTAGTGTTTAGGGTCCTTCTTTGAAGGTCCTGGGTTTAAATTATGGCCTAGGCATTTTTCATGAGCTACATCTGAGCAGGATGTCAGTTACATGAGACATTAAATTTTGTGGTGCCTTGTGCTTGGTGTCTTTGCTGAGGCATGTAAAATACCCCACCCATGGTCTAATTTTGCAACATGATATAGACTCCAATCCTTACCATATCATCATTACATCTACCTTTCACAGCCAACCATAGAAGGTAGATAGATAGATAAAGATAGATATAGATTGATAGATAGATAGTTATAGATATATAGATAGATATGGGAAGTGTATCCCAATTTCTTGCTGCTATCAATGGTGGATTGATGAGGCTAGAGAGAGGAGTCCACCCATGGTACACATTTACCATATGGGTGGGATCTTTTGCTTGTCTCAGCATAGTACAAGGGTCTCCAGCTTCGGACCAGGAGCACTGAGACATAATATCAGCAACATGAAACCTATTATCTACACACAACTCAGTTATATAGAGGTAGCAATTTTGGTGCCGACTTTACTCAACATAGCTACCTCCACATGCAAAGGTCAGGTCTTTTTTTTCCAGGAGGGTGGGTAGGTTGTAGTTATGGTCAGGATAAAAATTTTCATCTCACATCTGAGCTTTGGTCACTAAGACTTAGGTAGATGCATATATTCATCCCATGGGGGGTTTAACTTGTGAGGTATTAGACTGTTCATAACACTCATGCCATGGGTAAAAGGTAACAATTAAGGGAGCAAATTGTACTTTCAGTAGCACGCTTGCTTAATTTACATCCAATTTAAGGTCCTAGAACAATCTTAAGGATGATACTGTAGGTCCCGCTGAACCTTCTGACTATTTTATTTTTATTTTTCAACTTGAAATATTTGCATTTAGTTAAATGAGGTACTTTTTTACACTTTAAAGGCTGGGGGTCTAGGGGTAGCGATTTCCCCTGGGTCGGCAATTAGCTCCACATACTATATAAGGTAATTGGGATGCTAGAAACTGCTGAATACCCTTGTAGTCATTGGGTACTCAGCAGTGGTCATTACGTCAGACTGACCAATGACCATCTGGGTAGAGCAATCTTTGTGGCTGTTGCTGAGCCATGTAAACAAAGATGCTGTCACACCTCTTAATATACAGAGCTTAGTTGGTCATTTATTATAACTTGGAAAAATTAGGTCTAATTTCTCCAAGATTATGACATGGTTAATATTGTTATTACCAGTTTGTTAAAACCTGTACATAATTTTGAAATATTAACTAAGTAAAATGCACACTTTCATGGAACAATTATTGAATTTAAAAAAAAACTATAGAAAGTCTTTGGCACAATAAATGCACATGAATTGTCTATTTATCTTTCTGTCTATCTAGCCAGCTATATAGAATTTGAGAAGTCTGAAATTAGCAGCAATATGATATGAAAATTTGTCTCTTGTGAATATTCAAAATATTTTACAGTAATATTATATCAGTCATTAATTAACCATTTGACAATGACAAATTAATGGTGTCCACTTCAAACATGAGATGCACCAACAGATTTAAAGGTGTTACATAATGTCACATGAGGATGTAGAACCAACATGTGATGGAGGGTTCTATTGTTTCACTGCTAACTCCCTATTGTACCCTTTCTATGCTCCCCCCCCCCCTCTAACGGTCTTGCAATTTTGCATTCTAGAATTCAGTACAGTCAATGAAACATCATACTATTCACTCAGCAGGAAATTACCAGACTGTAAAAATTTGCTAGGATATATAGATCCTATGTTATAAACATTTTACATCTATATTGGAAATGGATTATATTGCTTTGATTGGAATGATATTGGTGCTTTTAAATCATTTATGATGTGACACTCAAAAAGGATACATTCCAGCTGAATGTCTGACACTCGAGGTGAGCTTTTTTTCCATCCTCCCATGCTAGATCTCATAACATTAGGCAATCACACATGATTGACACTGGTAGGTCTATATAATAATAACTATTATGTTTATTCACCCTTTTTATACAAAGAAATTAGATCAACAAGTCAAATAGTTTAGATTTCCCAGGTTGATGCATGCATTAGAGATGTATTCTTGAACATTCTATAGTGAAGGTACGCATGGTAACCATGTGACTGCATGGTGTTTGTAAACAAACCTGGGGTTTGGGAGGTGGAGCCATAAATGTCACATGACTTTTGAATGCTTACGACACTATTTCTGCTTATAATGTCGGCAATACAATTTTCTGGGACTAAACAATTTTCACTTTGACTGAGATCGGTGCTCCGAAACGAAACATGAAAAAGTATGAGAATTCATGCTATGTTTATTCAGATATTTAAGCTTTTATAGAAGAGGGTGGGAGGTGTGAACTGCTTGAAGGCCAAATCCAGAATGATGGGGTGCCGCGATTATAGCCTTATATACGGGACCCCCGGCCTTTAAGGTATAACTGCAGACTCAACATGACTCAGATCTTTAAGCATAACACAATTTGTGTAAGGCTTATCAATGATTTGACAGGTGATACCACAACCTTTAAACATTTTCTCACACTATCAGGTAATCTGCAGAGATGTAATGTTGAGTGATAGATTTGCTTAAAGATAATCACTCGAGCATTTAGCAGACATTTAGCCTGATATTAATGTAAACTAATGCTTATTCAATGGAGATTTATCATTGACTTGGATTAAATTCCCTTTTTTTAAATAAGGCAGTACACTGTATAATAAAATCACACCATTTGTTTGTTGCTCATGAAATCACTAAGGATTAAGCAGTGTGCAACTTTTGTAGGACTTCAGAAATTGAATTGAATTAAGTACACAGAAAAAATAAAACCTTGAAATACATTTCCATTACTCAAATGGATAAAGAGCTCAACTTCGGGCACACAAAATTATTGTGATAAACCATAGTGCAAAATGACGTCATTGATGATTTAGTTAATTACAACTTAATATTTATGGTGTCTATATTTTGGGGTAAACCATTTTTTGAAAAAGTGGAAGTAGGCCTATAACAAGTAAATAGAAAATGAACATATGAATGCTTTTCACTATGAGATGAATTTATGTCTAAGAACACTCAATAATTGCATGACTATTATGAATTTAATTGCACAACACCTCACTGTTACTGCCACTGACTTTCAGACCTCGTATGGTCTTCATAGCAATGTTCTTCTGCAAAAGTATTTCAATTCAGCTTCCACGTAATGAACGTATTGAAAGCTAGAAAACTAACAGTGACCCATATGACCCTACAGGTCATGGGTCATAACCTTTGTGTGCCTAGGAAAAAAAAGAGCTTGGTGGAGAACCCTGAATATTAGCTGGTAGACATGACACGTTTAATGACAGGTGTACAATCTTTGGTTCTAGCTGCAAAATGTTGCAGATAGATAGATAGATAGTTAGATAGATATATACATGGGGTAAATACCTATGGGTAAATACCTATGAAGTGTAACACTTATTTGCCATAGGGCCCTCCTTTTAATAAAAATATAAGTTAAGATAAGATAAGATATAAAACCTTAGTTACTTCAATGTGAATAAATCAATTATGACTATGTTTTACCAAAAAATCATTCAAGGCATCATCAGTTTTAACTTCTTGAGTTCATATGAAGGCCTCTCCGTAAGAAACAAAAACAAACTCAACAAACTGATTATCACTGGAAAAATTATAGTAAAGCCCCCCTCTCACATAGCCGGTTTTGCCGTAGTGAAGCCGTAGTATGACATAACGGTTACGCAACCCGATTCTTGGCTCCAAGCCGACGGCAAGCCGACAGCAAACTGGCAATTCTCAGCGATATTGTCGAGTCTCTCCTGGGGCTCTGGCCCAAACCGGGATTCTCGGAAATTAGCCGGAAATTCAATGGGTGCATTGAATTCCTGTAGCAAAATCGCGGGTGTCCAAAAGTAAACAATTAATTCTCGAAGTCGTCGAGTCACCCCTGGAGGCCGTCGAGTCACTCGACGACTTGGACGGGTTTCCCGTTGCTAATTTTAGGCGAAGTGAACACAACGGCTTGTTCAGGGCTAGTAGGAGTAATTTGACAAGTAGTAGGAGTAACTCGACGGCTTCCAGGAGTAACCCGTCGAGTTGTAGGAGTAACTCGCCGACTGCTACCAGCGTCAGCGTAGGCAGGGAGAAGGGTTGTATATACTTTAAAAGGCTGCTGCTCCCCTAATATTAGTCCGATTGTCGTCAAATAAGACTGAATTGTAGTATAGTTCATACTGATTCCATACAAGTTTTCGGATCGAAAATATACCAAATATTAAGCGAGATATTCGTCTGAGAAGGCAGGTAGGCGGCAAACACTGGTGCTCCCTCAAGCGTCCGCGCCCGGAGAGTATCAATGCAGGCAGAGCTGAGCGCTTCTTTAAAAACCTGCTGCTCCCCTAATATTAGGCTGATTTTTGTCAAATAAAAATTGAATTGTAGCATACGGCTTACTTCTAGTGACCCGTAGAACCCTCCAAGTGACCCGTAGAACCCGTTGAGTCACCCGTAGAACCCGCGAGTCACCCGTAGAACCCCCCGAGTCATCCGTAGAACCCTTTTTGCCAACCCGGCGAAAAAAGCTGTTGCATAACCGTTACGTCATACTATGGCTTCACTACGGCAAAACCGGCTATGTGAGAGGGGGCCTTAAAACTTGAAAATGTGAGGTCTTCGTTTGACAAACAGGCTTTACGTAAACCGGACAAAATCCTATAGGACAATGAACATCCACTACTCCAAGAGTCCAGTTTCTTCCATCAAAAAGAACTGAGTTACTTAAGATTTATTATTATCATGAGATAGGATAAGATGAGAAGAGATGACATGAAATAAGATAAGATATGATAAGATAAGATAATCACGGCACTTCACTTAGATTCACCAGCAAGAGCCAATTCTGATATATTATTCAAAATGTTATAACTATAGATTTCACCAATATTTATAAATCACTCATATAATGTTACAATGTGTATTTTTATGTGTAACGAAAAACTGAATGAAATATGCCTCATTTCTTTGCATTCTTTTCATCAAAATTCAAATCACTATTTAACTAAAATAAATCACTATCATCTAACCTTATATAGAACAGATAAATATATAAATATAAAGAGAATCTACTTGAATGTATGAGCTGTTCAATAACATAGATATTTACTTTTGTAATATTGTATTATTATGTTTTTTTTTTTTTTTAATGTTCACAGATAATATAAATAGGGCTAAATCACATTCAAACTTAACTGAAATTTAGAACTGAAAATAACGGCCTCCCTAACAAATAGGCCTATTAATTTTTATTTTGATACCAGTACCACTAGTAACCTCATCATGCAAATCAATTCACTAGTATTGACCACCATTCGTCTTTATGTCTCAACTTTTCATCTGCTGCTTCACATTCCAAAACCTACACATCCGGGTCACTGGGTTGCCAGGACGAATGAAAATAACAACAGTCGACCAGCCTCAAAATATATCACCTGTATATGATATTTTTTGTTCAAATTTCAGATCATAACCTGACTTTGGGTCATGATACTATAAGTTAGCTCATGTTATATTATATATTATATATTTTGAGAACACAGGAATTTATAATTTACAAAGTTGTCATATTTCACGAAGCCGAAGTCTGTATTCTCAAAAATGATCACGATTTTATCCAGTCTTTTTTAAACACTTAAAAAAATAAGGGAGAAACGAATTTGTCACTCCCGTGATCATTTTGTAACGGTATTTGGTCAAAAGTCAAAATTGCAGCACAAAAGCGACGTGAACAATAATTTGTTTCTCTGCTCCCACTAGAATTACACGAAAAATTTACCTATTAGCAGAAGCACAATTTAGTTGGGCACACTGTGATGTCAATATGTTGTCTGCATTCTTCTCTAATATGGAGCTATGGATGAAAACGCTCAGTAAAGTTGACATAGTAATGTAACACTTGCTGACCATTTTGTGAATACGGGATTATATCTATCAACTTTTGGCCAATCAGCGACCTGCATTTGGCATTGAAAGAGGAAAAAAAATATTATTTCAAATAAATAATTAATTTCTTCCTGAAATTTGTTAAATATGATTTATATGATATATTCCAGTGATCTTGGTCATGCTAAACATGTCGAAATGTAGTCTTTCTTTGTTTGTACTATTTCTTGGTGAACTGAGTTTAAAAAAAATATCTAAATATCTATCTCTTGAGACTTTAAATATGGTCAGATTATGTTACTGTGCCATATTTTACATAGCACTGCACTTTTGTAAAATAACATATAAATTCATACTTTAATTCAATTCAATTTATTAAATGCACAACATAGGCCTTTATACTGCAACACTCCTGATGAGCTACTCCCTGTGGCATATTTGCTGATGGGCTAAAATTGATATTATCTAGAAAAACATTATGTAATTCATTATGTTGAGTTGTGATATTGATTCTATGCTAAACCGAATATTTTGTCTTAACACAAACTTTTTGCTTTGAGAAAAAAGTTTCATAAGCAGTCGATTTAGCAAAACACATTTCACAAACATCAATTAAACCTGAGTAAATACAGCATCTAATTACTGGATAATTAGACCTTTCAGGAGTTATTGATGATTTTCCAATATCCTGTAACCTGCGTTTTTAATGAATCTCATTTTATCTATCATTCGTTAAACTAGGACAACAGCAAGTTTTAAATCAATCATTAGCTCAATCAATTTGAGTGGAATTCTGTTCGAATGATGTTTTATTCAGTATCAGAAACTGCCATATGCATCACACGGTGCTTGTTTTAATAACATTGTAATTATGTTACATATCTTGCGTATTGTCAAGGATGCACTCAGAGTCTATGGTTGGGCAAATAAAAGACATGGGGTAAATGTGTACCATGGTGTGGACTCCAACTCTGATCATCTCATCATTAAGTCCACCTCTGGCATCTTACAACTGGTCATATTAGCTAGGTAAGCATTTGAAACATTGAGGCATTGGGGCATCTGATAGTGCTATCAGCCAGCAATGACTGAATCCACAGAATTTCCAATAAAAACAAAGTAATACAACTGATAGCTTTGGCTAAAAAAGGCAAAGCACCTTAGATTGCAATGAAATAGCACAAAATTACTGATTTTAATTATCCCATTTTGATATTATCATCAATTTCATGTATACAAGCATACACGTTTTGTGTGACAACCACAGCAGTTATATGTTACCAGCAGTATTGCAGCAAAAGGCCATTCTCAGAGTATGTCACTCAAACAAAATGCTAAAGGTCAAAATCTCTTGACAAGGCCCCATGCGGACATCTAGTAGCTGTCTGCCCTTAGAAAATGAGCACATCCACATGTCCAGTACTTCCTGAAACTGATGGACAAGTATTTGTAGAAAAGATGACAAAAGCACGTCCGAGTCACAATTGATGCTTTCACATTATTGAATTGTTGCTGCTCAGCCAGCTTATCCCAGGTACCATGCTACATTTTCTAGACATCAGCATAAAACATTGACTGGTGATAACCCATGTTGAAACCATGTTAACCTGATCTAATGTGCTATTAGGGATGTGACAAGCTGCCAGAGGCAGAAATAATGATGGGATGATAAGGCTTGTCCTACACCATGTCACACATTTACCTCATGGGTGGGGTCTTTACTTGCCTTAGCATAGACACTGAGTAAAAGGCACCACAATGCCTCATGTAACCAACATCAAGCAGTAAGTAAGTAAGTAAGTAAGCAAGTAAGCAAGTAACTAAGTAAATAAGTAAATATGCAAGTATGTAAGTAAGTACATAGGTTAGTACATAAGTAAGTAACTTTGAGTCGAATGGTCATACATATAATAAAACCGGGGTGTTACAACATTAGCCTCAGCATTTTTGTGGATATATTTTACAAACATTCATTCAACACAAGTAACCCATTACAAGATTTGCTGTTTGTACGGGTGTGATTTCATGAAATTCTGGCTCAATTTTATCTATTATCACTAAAAACTGTTTCGCCATCCATTTCCAAAATGAATGCAGACTTTCATTAGCAATATTACCTACTATTTCGCTGCATCAAATGTCTCAAATACCCTACAAAACCCCTAAAAAGCACATCTAAGTTACAGTAAATCTGGTTGTCAGGTCAACAAGAATATACATAATTACATATAAATATATCCCAGATAGCATTCCAAATCGTATCGTCATTGGGGCAATGTCGGCGATGTCAAAATGATTTAGAAATGACACTGGCCCGATTTGGAATGCAATTTGCGATATATATAACAAATCTCAGCCCAAATTTCTGATCTTTGTATCCATAGCTGCCACCTGAAACTTGAATTTATTTGCACCGAAAAATGGTTGAACCTGATATAATCAGTGTTCCTAGTCACTTTGAATTATTCAGTACCTTCTTTCGTGATTAATCTATCAAAAGCTGCTCATTCATTATTTTTTTCTTTTGCTAAAAAGATCAATCCCTCAAGTTTTTCAGGCTTTAGTTGTGTCATGAAACTTTGGGGCTAAACTTTGCTGGCCACTGCTGCTATCATGCACTACAGTAAGTGTACCTGGTGCTAAACTATAATCCAACTATTCAAATATATTCTCTGATCAGCTGTTGTGAGCCAATCAGAATGCTTCATTGTCCTCCAGCTTGGGTGTATATTGGACGTTGCCTCGCCTTGGCCAATATAACGTTTTTCACAAAATTTGATGTTACAATCCTCACCATCCACTGTTGTTAAATCTTGTGGTTTCTCACCTTTCAAAAGGTATATTGTATGTCAATAAAGTGGACTGTGATACCACATCTGTAAATAGACTAGTGAATTTAATATAGCAAATGATGCTTTGGAAAATTGAGATAATGATGTTATGGAGCATAATTAACTTAGATTAACATATTAAGCCAAATAAGGTTGGATCATATTGCCTGATGATTGATTTTCTATGTTTGTAAAGATTTTGAATTGAAAATTGAAATTGCATTTTTTGTTTAACCATTAGTCAAGTTCGGTAGTGCGGCAAAACACATTTTACAGGACATCATATTAAGCCAACCAATTCGCATCTAATTACAGGCTCATTAAGTCATTCAATTTCCCAATTATACCAATGGCTTTTGCCGATTTAATGAATCTCATTTTCTCCACCATTCATAATATTAGGAAGAAAAACGTCAGTTAAATTAATCAATCATTAGCTGGATTGATTCCTTCAATAGAAATTCCATGTTGCCTACGGAAGAGTTTTTACTAAAAGCACCATCATTATTGATGCAAATAAATATACCACATACCAGTCACCAAAATTCAGGCTCATCACATGTCAATTAACACTCCACTGTCTGTCAAAATTAATATTTTCTAAAACTTCATCAAATTATTGAAAATCAAATTATTTGATCAGTGCACACTAAATATGTGTGATCTAATGAATCTATCAGGCATTATTTACAAAATCTAAATGACACATAGAAAGAAATCAAGACCAAAACATTGGAAATACAATGGAAGTGGCATCATCACCTATTGTTGAGTATTGTGATCTCCTCACTCTTTACATATTGAATTTTTATTGCATGACAAATTTAATACTAGGTGAAGTTTGTTTATTTTATAGAGAGATAGTGACCCCGGAAAGGCTCTGGGTGATAGGTAATCAGTATTAGGAAGACAATGAAGTGAATGCAGTATATTTTGGCATCTGTCATACTGAGTGATAATCCAGCATTTAGAATAAATCTGCTGCAGTAAAACAGAAGTCTCATCCCTGTAAACGCATCAATAGTGGAAACCCTAGCATTTGACTGCCTTAATGAATTAAGAATAGTAGCATTGATGCACTCAAATGGCGGGGTTTGATTACTAAAACTTTATCAGCTTTCACTTGCCTCAGTAAAGACACCCAGAACAAAGTACTGCCAACATGGGATCTTACACTATTTCTACTTGCATTCGAATAATGCATACATTTATTATGGCAGTTAGAATTTAACATTTTATATTAAGAGTGCCAGAGCTGGTAAATTAACATACACATTTATAGCCATTTCTTGATGTAATATCAGTATATATGCAGCATTTTCTTTCATTTAGGCTGGGTGGCCTAATGGCTAAGGCATCCGTCAATTCCACATTGGCCAGCTATACAGAAGGTCCATGGTTCGATCCTAGGCCTGGTCAGTGGGCACTCTTCGTGATCGTAAGAGATGTTCAATTAGAGATGCCTTGTACTCGGTGTCTATATACTGAGGCAAGTAAAAGACCCCATCCATGGGGTAGATGCGTAGCATGGTGTGGACTGCTATCATTATCATCTCATCATTAAATCTGCCTCTGGCAGCTGGTCAAAGAAGCTGACTAAGCTTCAGACCAGTAGCATTGAGACATTGACATTTCACAGCTGTAACAGTTAATATAAACTTTTCTTGAATGTCACCATGAAATGATCATCCCTTTGCTGCTGGCAGTGCTAAAAAATAATGTCGCTGGAATACAATGCTAAAGGTAAAAAATCTCTTGACAAGGCCCCTGCGGACATCTAGTAGCTGTCTGCCATTAGAAAATGAGCACATCCACATACCCAGCACTTCCTGAAACTAATGGACAAGTATTTGTAGAAAAGACGACAAAAGCACAGCTGAGTCACAATTGATGCCCTCATCGATTGGTAGTTGCTTTTCTGTCATCATGTGTAGTAATTCTACTAATTCTTTTCTCAATATTAAGTGATCTAAAGGTTATTTTTGTCCAAACAAATTGGATTATTTCTTGATACTATCTGAAACATACGAAACAGTATCACTGATCAGGCGGGGCAATGAGTAAGGCTAATTGTAAAGTACTAGGAATTGCTAGTTTGCACATTTGGTTCATTTTGCATTTCAAATAAATCATAGTCATAACACACACACCTGTGAGTGGGTAGGTGGATCAGGGCTTTACACGTCCTGTATTTCTGCACCTATCACGCTAATTAGGACAGGCAGGGACCATGGCCATGAGATAAAGGATGAAACAACCATCCAACTCAGGCTCGACTGGGAATCGAACCCGGGACCCAGTGCCTGGAAACCCAGCACGCTACCACTGAGCTAGGCCCCAAGACCACACGCAAGCCTGTCAATGTCTCAATATATTACTACCAGCCAGGGGCTGTCAGAATGATGAGATGATAATCCTTGGAATCATGCCATGTCACATTTTCCTATCAAATGTTTCATTGTGTCCACCTACCCACCAAAATTCCAGTCATGACTACTGCCTCAGTTTTACGTTTCTTTCTTTTTTCCTCCTAATCTTCACATTTCTGAAACTCTACACATCCAGGTCACCACACTCCTGTCTGGTTGTCAGTCAGGACAACACAAAAAACAAGAAACCTATTCATAGGGTTGTCCAGCAGCCTACCAGTCTGGTTACTAGCCATTCTTCAATGAATACTGTTATAATGATAAGTTAACACTTTCTTCCTTGAATGAATGATATTGACTGAAAGTAAGCATATCAAAAATGTTGCCTGATTTGACCTAACCCTAACCCAACATTCTTCAGAAAGGACTTGCAGTAAGGATACAAGTTTAAACGCAAATAAACGCATTAAAAGATGATAAAAATACAGCTTTACAGGGCACAACATTTAACAGGTGTTACATTTTCTTATGAACAATATGTCAAGTAAAAATGACTGTGTTTGCAAGGCAACCAATATGACTAGACATCTAAACTTTTACTAGTTATGTTATTTTACCATTTATATCATATTTCACAAATTATCGATGGATTTGCTATAATATGTCACCCACCCCTTGGATGGTCAATTTTCTTAAACAATTGTTCAGATAGCACAGAATTAAATAATGTGCAGATTGAAACTTGCAACAGAAGATTACACATCACATTTACACAAGTAATGTTTAACATTGCTCAAAATGTGTGCTCATCTGCTAAAAGCCTCTAGGCTTTGTTAGCTGTGGCTTTTTTTCTTTAACTTTGCTAAATTCATGTTACACAGGGCATTCCTCAAGGATTTCCTTTAATATTGTATCTTTTCTGCTCTTCTATTTTTTTAATTCAAATTCAAAAATGACATTTCGTTGTCAATAAAAGTATATAATATATAAAAAAAATGTATTTTGATATATTTCACTTGAGTGTAACAATACACAATAAGATTGAAACTTGCAACAAAAGATTACACATCACATTTACACAAGTAATGTTTAACATTGCTCCAAATGTGTGCTCATCTGCTAAAAGCCTCCAGGCCTTCTTAACAGCTTTTTTTTTTGCTTTGCTAATTTCATGTTACACAAGGCAATCCTCAAGGATCTCCTTTGACACTGTATCTTTTCTTCTCTTCTATTTTCCTAATTAGTCATACACAGCACACATGTCAAAAATGACATTTCGTCATATGATATATAAACAAAATTGATTTTGATATATTTCACTTTAGTGTAACTATACTCAATACCTATGCATTTTCTTATAACCTGTTTCTCACCTTTATAGTGCATCATTGGTTATGAAGGTCACAACAATGTCATTTGAATATTTAAGAAAGAACAAAATTGCATAAGTGCAGGATATTTGGTAAATTAGATCATATTTTGTATTCCACATGGTCTCTTCAACCCTATGTAGTCTCACCACTTGAACCAAATTGCTATTACACATTCTGCTGGCACATTATTAAACTGCCAACTCAACCACTATTAATTAGCATCTAATTGCATCCTAATGAAAACTTTTAGGAGTTATTGGCATTCTTCCAATATCCTTTGACATCCACTTATTTGATAAGGCCCATTAGAGTGCCTCTGCCACCTGTTATTATTGGTACTCCAGTGTCCAAGTCAAAGCAGGTTTCTGTTGGTCTGTATGCAGATAACAAGCCACATATGGTCGAGTCCACAAGTTTACATACACTTAAGCATGATGTTATGATAAAATTAGGCATAAAATCCTCCCATTGTGTAAAACAGGTTGCTAAAATATTCAATACAAAATTAAGAAAAAATGCTTGGAATTGTCATTGGAATGCACAGACGCGTTAAAATATTGCTGTGGCCTAACTGTAAGTTTGACATTAGCTGAAATCGGCCAACATTGGTCAAATGACGACCCAATGCGACATGCTATCAATCTGGCTAATATTCAACTTCTCTTCTCACTTCTTCCATTACATATTTTTGGCATCATTATGCACAAATGATTTGAAATTTAACAGGAATTACACAATGGGAAAAATAGCAATTGCTGTTTGTTCAGCAACTCCCTATTGAATTGGGTTGACTTCAGCCGAGCTTCTGTCATGATAAAATAAAGTCGAAAAAAAAAGTCAAACTGGTTTGCCAGGCCACAGATAGCAAATGAGACTTTATTCCCCAATTGCAGCTTAATCACACGTGTTTGAAATACTGGGTGTTATGGTCTGGGTGATCTGCATTTCATGTAATGCTTTCAAAAAATGGAAACTTTGTTGCCAAAAAAGTAAAAAACGCGCACCACCGAAAAACAGTTCATGCGAACACAGCTTGTCTGATAGATTAATAACAAGTTTAAATTTTGAAAATCTGACAAGAATTGATTGAGTTATAACTGAAAACACACAAAATGTATCTCGAGTCGAGGACGTTCATTATGCTGACGCTGCATTCAGTCTTCTTCTCATTCAAAATATAGTCAGTTTCCTTGTTTGTTTCATTGGATAACTCCGTCAATTTTCCTCGATTGTTTAATTTAAAGTTCCATACGGCTCAAATAATTTGTGGAATACAAGTAAAACCGCACGAGTCCCAGATCTGTCAAAAAAGATCAGGGACTTGTGTGCTCTTCCAATAGAATCATTTTCCACCCAGTGCTGACCAGTGTTGACCACGCCACGATGATTTAATCTCAGTCCGATCTGGTATCTGGTTTAGTTGTGTTTGCCAAAAGCTGGTCTCACATCTAGCAGTGTGATATGTATATATATATATATATTTCACACTTTACTTAAAATTTGAGTATCACAGTGTGAGTAAGATGTGAGGTCACTATGATCATTGCATGATGTCATGCTGTGACTGGGTATACTATCTCCCAAAGTCTTATCATATATACAGCTCAACAGTCTGGCAGCTACAGGAGAAGTGAAGATTACAATAGAAAGACGTTTCAGTAAATGGCACAGGCAATTGAACAAAATTGAAGAAAAAAAACTGCACTCGATTTTATATACAGTAAGTGAAGCAATACTGAACAAGACTACTACACGATCACCCTACTACAATAAACCAATACGATTTAGCTATCTACTGAACACCGGGACAAAAGTGAAACATCATCCTGAATATTTGCCAATTATATGGCTGAATTATGACAGATTTCAATATACAATGTATATGCCTATGTGAAGCCGCAATCTAAATTATATAAATTACATCCCATGCACATTGATTTCAGTTGAGCTGTCTAGGTGTGGTTTAGTTCAGCTTGTTGAGCTTCAGTTGGCTGTTTCTAGCTTAAGATGGCTTTAGTTAATACTGTACTTTACTATTCCCTTCCATAATTTTAATTTCCCCCAGAAATTTTTTACTTCTGGTGAAAGAGGACGACTTATCCCAATTTCCCAAGGCGTGACACCAGAATGTAATACTTAAGGTCAGGAATCTCTTGACATGACCCTAAGGCCATACTACCTGTCCACCCTGTGACAAATGAGCATCTCCTCACTTCCGTCTGAATCTGGCCAAAGAGCATCTTGGCGGATGCTCTGGTCACGTCATATACAGTATTACAATCTGTGCTAATTTTTGCTTAGTAAAAAAAATGGAATAAAACATAAAATTATGGTTTTTATGATGCTGGTCACTTTAACTAATAAATGTTTTTGCTATCAGAGTGGTATATAGTTAGACACTTTATGGCATATTTGGCACTGTACATTTAGTTGCTTACTCATTTAACTGGGGATGAACTTTCAACAGAATGAGATTACAAAGACTTGGAAACTATACTCCAAAGGACGTAATGTGAATCCAGGAATCCCATTTGCTGTGGCAATCCATCAGGTAATATGAGTTCAGGATTCACATGCACCTGTATTTAAGTTTCCACATACACATGAATTAAACAAAAACATGAAAAGGCAGGTGTAAACTATAACAAAAAGCCACCTGTATGACAAGTTAGTGGCTATTTTGATAGCGGAAAGAACTTGCCTTAAAGGCTGCACCATCTATATGTCTATCTATCTATCTGTCTATCTATCCACCTGTCTATCTATATATCTATCTATCTATCTATCTATCTATCTTTTCTGAACACCATCCTACTAAGGTTGTATCTCCAGTTTGTGCTTAACATGGGTTGGAACATCATGACAAAATGAAGCCAAATTGAAACTTATTTCAGTAGATGCAGATTTCGAATATCTAATACTCCTGTAGCGTTTTTACCTCAGACTTGCTTTTCTGAGTAGTTTCTAATACATCATTGTGCACGAAAATTATCTTTGCTCCTCACTTATTCAGTTGATATCCCTTGCCTCATGAAGTGTCCCAATAATTATGATTGGATAAAATAAACAAAACATGACCATGCATATCTTTCAAAACTAAATTTGTTTTTCAACTAACTACATAATAGTGATTCGTGTGTCTTTCCACTGTGAAATAAATAATATTATTCATATAACAAATACCTTGCAATTGTGTTTGTGAAACAATCATCTTAAAAAATTTAAAACAGATTTTATTTTCACGTATCCCAGTATTTTGGCAGGTCAATGTAATATGACAGAGGGTGCTTCTAATGCTAGTGTGTATTTATCTAGTTATATAAACAGTATATATCTTCCTTTTTTTCTAAACTTCTCAGCCTTATTTAGTGCCCTTTTGTGTCCCACCTGCCCCAACCCACCTGTTTTCCTAGAATAACAACTGCGTTGTCATTACTTTTTCAGCAGTGCGTGTTTCCCAAATCCCTCACATCTGTGTCATCGCACAGCTTCTTGGTTTCCAAGACAACAGAATAAACAAGATATGTTGCTCCCTCTATGAATTGGTATATTGCAGTTCTATTACATTTGGTCAGTGGATGTCATAAATGTAATTTAGTGATTAAATGTTGTGTAAGAAAAATATCATGCGATATTTTATTCAGTTTTTATGATAATTCCTTACTCATATCATTTGTTCTGCTAACTAATTTGCATGTTATGTCATGCTAAGTTATGTTATCTCATCTCATCTCATTTTCTCTATATGTAGAAATCCATAATGAAGGACAATCATAGTGTTTTTTTTATCTATTTGTGGCTCAAATCAATGAATACAGACCTTTTAACTATAATCCATTAGTTTGGGTGCTATAATATAATTGATTGCTTAGTTATACATTTAGTAAGTTGGAATATATCCTTACATATATAGAAAATGTAATCTGACATAACCTAAAAGCAAAAAAAATAACATTTTAAAAATATCAATAATATTTTTAGATTTCTTTTATGTTTTGTATCATTTTTCATCTTTCTCTGTCCACCCACCAACAATTCCGGTCATGAAAACCTCATTAATATTTTCTGGTTGCTTAAATGTTCTGAAATCCTACACAGCCAGTCCACCCCACAGCTCCTTGGTTGCCATGAGAACAGGATAAAAACCTTTATATATGATAAAATTACCATTAAAATTTGTCAAAATCATGCATTTGAATTTGTGAATACGAATGTATTGAATATTCTGCAATAAAATGTAGGGTAGATAGATGGATGGATATACAAAGTACAGCCCTGCAAGACAAGTTATTTTCACTCGTAACGGTTGATTGACACATTTTGTTATTGGTGGGGTCAATCCGCCAAACGACATCCAGCAGTGATGTTGCTCATACAAGGGGACACTACTGGCTTTGATGTCATAATAATTATTGTAAATAATATTTAGTTCGTAATATTGTTAAAATTTTATTGAAACATTGAATCAATTAGACAAATCAATGCTAATAATTAGGTATTTTTCCTAGACACCAATAAACTACTAAATTTTATATTTAGATGTAGTTGATAAATCATTACGATTGTATTCTGACACTCTCAATAAACTTCTTGCAAAACTTTACAAAATGAACATAAATTGCTTATATCATTGTTATAAAAAAGGTTGAAACAATATCTCCAGTTATTTAACTTTAATTTTTCAGTAATAATATATTTCTATTTCTTGTGCATATAGGTAAGTATTTTTTCTTAAATGGTTGCGTTAGTTAACGTTTTATTCCCCCAAATGTATTGGTTGTTAATTAATACAAGAGCCATTATGTACAGTATGGGTTTCTAGTACTTATACATGTGTTTTTGGTGTTCATGAAATAAGTTTCTAAGTCAAAGTCAATATAAAGTACATTAACTCAGACCATTGGCTTTTCAACAACTACAATCTACCCAAGAATTGTTCATTCCACATGAAACATAGCAGAGCAGCAAACCTCTATTCTGATCAATTTGCAAAATGAACCCATAAGCTGAATAAGCATAGTATCAAAGGAGATCCTTGAGGCATGACGTGCTCAAGTGAAATTGGCTGACCAAACAATAGCCAATAGCTTTTAGCAGATTGTCTGCAAAACTCAAGTGAATAGAAGTGAAATTGTTCTTTGAAATATATTGGAATGTACTGCCTTAAATATTTAACAAGTTTGAACCAAAATAACATGAAAGGTGCAATTTTATTGAAATGATTTGGATAATAAAGTTTATACAGAAAACAATAAAAAAACAATAATATGTCAATTGTACCTACAACAGTTGGACAGTTTTATAATATGGAAACTAATATAAGACAAAATTGAGATTAAAAAAGTTATTATTTTCCAAGTTGACATAAAATTTAATATGGAAGTTATTCTTTGTTTACTGTTTTAATGAAATATATTCATAGCCATGACTTTTATTTTAGATGAATTAGTTTCTGTTTTTAGGTATTCATTGTCCTAGCCTGTCTTTTTCCATCAGTGTAATTATTCTGAGGTAATTGAAAAAAGTGTCATACAGCTAGGATCAACCTTCCGAAACTTACGAACTAAATCCTTTTTTAGACCCCGCAAAAGGAAACATGAAACATGGATTGCATTTGAAGAAGAAATTGCTGTTAGCTTAGGATATTATGACAGGGGTGCAACCACTGTGTACCAGGTTCAATTCCCGGTTGAGCCTAAGTTGGATGGTTATTTCATCCATCATCTCATTGCCACGGTCCCTGCCCGTCCTAATTAGCCCATCAGGTGCAGAGATACAGGATGCTAAGCTTTAATCCACCCACCCACTGGTGGTATTATGACAATCACACTGTAATCCTCAACTTTTGGCGAATCACTAGGAGCAATGGTTCAGTATGGACACTAATGTACTTAAAATAGGCTCCATATTGCATGCTATCTTCCCCCTTTTGTATGGCCTGGTTGAGGAAGTATCCTTGATCCATCTCCATTGCATAGACCTCTCATAAGACTTGTTCAATTGCTCTGTTGAACAATAAGAAACCTCTTTGTGCCACACAAGTCCACTCAAGACAGGCAAGTGGCTCCTAATGGCCTTGTGTGGACAATCAATAAATGGGTTACAAAGTTTAAGTGCAAAAAAAGTTTCAGTAAGACAGGTCTGGTAAAACTGAAGCGTTGTTAGTGCCTTATTCCTAAGTTCTTTCACTAGGTTAGTTTGCAGTTTTAAAATTTGTTATTGGATCAAGATTACCTGTTTACTCAAATAGATGAGGGCTTACATATTCAATTAATTTATGCGTTCATGCTCATAATGATATATTGTTTTCTTTTTGCTACTCAATATCAATTCAAATGAAGCCATATGCCTTCACAAGAATCTAACAGCTGGGCGGTCTTGTGGTAAGACGCTCGCCTGCTCATCTGAAGGACACAGGTCCAGTCCTACCATAGGCCATCATAAACAAAATGTTAGCGGGATGATGAATGTGTAAGATGTTAATTTGGAGATGACTTGTTAAATTGGAGATGCCTCGTACTTGGTGGCTATGCTGTTGCAAGTAAAAGACACCACCCATGTGATAAATTGTGACATGGGGGGACTTCTCCTCTGTCTCACTACATGAGTTAACCCTCGATAGCTGCAAGAACTTACCGGAGAGGTTGCACTTTCCATCCATCTATCTATCTATATATATATTTATCTATCTATCTTACTGTCTATCTATCTATCTAGACTTTGTAGATGGAGCAAAAAAAACAAAATACGAAACATGCATGAGATTAATAAGTAACATAGTGTGGACTCCAAGTCAGTAACATAGACAAAATACAAGAAGCAGCTCTTATGTCCTTGATGGTATTAGAACTTCAATCTGATATCCGATGCCAAATGATTGGCAATTCAGGTGGAACAATTTGATTGGATAGAAATCAAGTTAAGCTCATCAGATAGATTGTTGAAGTGTGGACTGCATCACTAAACCTCCCAAATGAAACCTGCACGATTCATCATCCAATTATAAGGTGTCGAAACCTTTCAAGAGTTATTGATAATTTTTCAATATTCACTGACTTGTTCTGCTTTTAATGAATCTAATTTTCTCTGTCATTCATCACATGTGAATCAGCCACAATGTTTACTGCAATCTTTCACATTCATTCATTTAAGTGGGGTTCCATGTTTGCTATTCCAATAATTGGCATTTGCCTATCAATAAAGCGCATTCCAATATTGAAACAAACAGATCATTGTTGACACTCAAACACTCAAGAAGACAAAGCAAACTTAATTTAGTGTGCAGCCCCATGTTGTCTGAAATTTCTGCATGTTCCTATCACCTTTTGCATATCTGATATGATATTGATTATGAATCCTTATTACCCATAATTGGAAGATAATTTGCATAGTACAGCTATATAAGTAGTATACAGATTGACTGGAAAACACTATTGTAATTGTTAAAATCTCTAATTGAACCTGACACAAAGTCTGTGTTCTACTGTGCTACGAATCATGGCTGCAATATAGCACTTCTGTAAACTTCAAATCATGAAAAATCCATGATCAAAGTTTAACACAGTTTATTTCCTTCCTCATAGTTGCAGTATGTTAACAGAAATTACAGTGAACATGCAGTATCACTGGTCTAAATCAACAGACTGCTTCAAAAATTCTGCATTATTTTTTTGTGACCTACAATTAAATGAGTGTCGAAGTAGCAAAAAGTTGTCACAAAAAAATATCGAATGAGAAATCTAGCTAAAAAATGTACTTTTTAAGTTTGTCAATTTTGAATGATATTATTTCTCTTTAATTATTAAGAAAGTTTGGGTCATGATTTGATGCTAATATTCCTTTCCATTTTCTGCTGTCCATGCATGTATGCCCAATGAAAAAGTACAAAGGATGTTAGTGTGTAGCTAAAAAGTGCATGAGACTTGTATTAACTTATAAAATTCTACTTCTGAAGCTTGGTCAATTTATATGATCAGCTGCAGCGGATGGAATGATGAGATGATATTGTTTGGAGTCCACATCATGTTACACGTTTATCCCAAGGGTGGGGTTTTCTATTTGCTCCAGCATAAGACACCGAATACATGGCCCACAGAATCTTGTAAAAAAGCTGGCTGTGAATAAAAAAAAGTGTTTTGTTTGCTCAGTGTCAAGTTCAAGTCTAATCATTCGCCATTTATATACATAAAAAGTCAAACTTACAGGGAATGAACATGATTCATGACCGAAAAAAAAGGCCTTGATATGGCACATTAATTATGTCATATTTTTAATTTGGCTATCATATGGTAAACAAGGTGGCAAAGATACCTCATTTTACATTGTGCTTAAAAGTGGGCAAAGGCAACACTAAGCTGTTATGATCTCCTTTCACTGACAGACTTAATAGGATGTCACTGACACTCCAAGCCATTTGTGACCAATTTGCAAAATGAAACTGGCACTTACAAACACAGGATCAATGGGGCCCATGAGGTACACCATCCAACAAAGTAGACCTCAGTGTCTAATGCCTGGCTATTCCTAAGGAATTTCAAACTGATGGTATTGGCTGCTTCTTAGTGACCACAACAAATGGCTATAATGATGTTAAAGTGGCAACAAATTATCATTGCAAAGATAGGAAACTTAAAGTTAATTTGTTCAGAAAGGTGTTTTGTGGGTTAGAAAGTTGGGCTTTGACCTTTTGGTGACATTTATATCTATGTTGTGCTTTTTCATGACATATTTGTAAAAATAAAACTAAAATTATTTAGGATAATACTATATAGAGGGTATGACAGTATGTCGCTCTCTAACCAAATGTCAAAAATTGACGTGATTTAAAAAATTTCACACAGGCGGCTACATCGTTGTACATAACTAAAAAAATCTACTTGAAAGATCATAATTTTGGTATAGTTGAAGTCAGAATATTTTATAGAACTGCAAAAATTAGAGCTATAGGTCGCATTGACAATGAGTATTGGACTAAAGGGTGATGGGTGGATTGGGGCTTCATGTGGTGTATTTCTGCACCTGATTGGCTAATTGGGACAGGCAGGGACCATAGCAATGTGATGATGGATGAAACAGTCATCCAATATATAGGCTTGACCGGGAAAGGAACCAAAGACCTAGTGGTTGGAAGAGTAAGGACTCAAAAATTAAGAAAGATAAGAAGATTTTAAGTGCAGGTTGAGCATCTATTATGCATATTCAGTAGTGAATCCTCTGAACAAAGCAATATTTTATATTGTTTTCATGTAGTAGATTATAAAGATAGTTTCAATTGTAAATTAAGGCTGTTTAACATTGGCTTATATATACAACATGTTCCTACAAAATGAATTATTAAGTGCTCGTCATGGAAAATAATTACTTGGATACCAGACATACAGACTGTAGGTTAATGTATTCTTGTGCATTCCTGCTACATGATGTTTACCACTAGAAAATTGAAACAGAATTAATCCATCCAATATAAGTATTTCATTACACTAATGCACTCTTATACAAGTCCAGTTTTTTCATTGAATTTCCATTTTAGACATAATGTCTTTCTTTGCTAGAAGTTTAGCAATAATTTAATGGTTTTTATTTCCAAGAAAATGTCGTTGATTTCTCACAAAAGTCAATGTGTAAGGACACAAACAAGTCTCATTTCTTAGCATTATAGTGATATTGTTACAAAACAAAGTAAATGTCAGATTGCCTTTAAGAAATTTAACTTTAATATAATGAAAGAGAGACTACTAAGTAGTTTTGTATATTTTTTTGTTTCTGACAGCAACTGAGTGGCCTTGTGGTGAGGGTCCTAGCTAGCTCTGTTGAATGTTCTTGGTCCGAATTATGGGCTAGGCATTCTTCTTGAGCCACATCTTAGCTGGATGTCAGTTACATGAGATCGAGACATCAAATTTGATGGTGCCTTGTGCTTGGTGTCTATGCTGAGGCATGTAAAAGACCCCACCCAAGGTCTAATTTTGCAACATGATTTGGACTCCAATCCTTGCCATATCATCATTACATCTACCTCCCGCAGCTAGCCATACAAGGTAGATAGATAGATGAAGATAAATATATAGAAAGATAGATCAAGATAAATAGATAGATAGATATATGGAAAGTGCAGTCCTCTAAGGAAAGTTCTTGCTGCTATTGAGGGTGGATTGATGAGGTTAGAGAGAGAGGAGTCCACCCAGGTTACACATTTACCGCATGAGTAGGATCTTTTACTTGCCTCAGCATAGAGATTGAAAACAAGGGTCTTCATTTTTAACATCTCATCCAAACGACATCCAGCTGAGATGATGCTCATGAAAGGTGCCCAGGCTTTGGATTGAACCCAGGTGCTCCAGAGGAGCAGGTGATTATCTTACCACTAGACCACTCAGCTGCCAAGGTGACCAAGTTTCCGACCAGTGGCATTGAGACATAATAGCATCAACATGAAACCGCTCATCTGCACACAACACAGTTATATAAAGGTAGCAATTTTGGTGCTGGCTTTTCTCAACATAGCTACCTGCACATGCAAAGGTCAGGTCTATTTTTTTCCAGGAGGGTGGGTAGGTTGTAGTTATGGTCAGGATAAAAATTGTCATCTCACATCTGACCTTTGGTCACTATGACTTAGGTAGATGCATATATTCATCCCATGGGGGATTTAACTTGTCAGGTATTAGACTGTTAATGACACTAATTCCATGGGTAAAAGGTAATGATTAAGGGAGCAAATTGTACTTTAAGTAGTACGCTTGCTTGATTGATATCCAATTGAAGGCCCTAAAACAATCTTAAGGATGATACTGTAGGTTAAGCTGAAAATTTCTCTGACTAATTTCTTTTTTTCTTTCAACTTGCAATGTAACCATGCAGTATGGGGAAAGCTTGCATCGACGGGATTACAGTATTTGCCAGCAAAAAAAAGATCTCAAGCTAAATTGTAAATATCAATAAGGTTTTATTATACTCTAGAGTATAACTGCAGACTCAACCAGACTCAGATCTTTAAGCGTAACACAAATTGTATATGGCTCAACAAGGAATTGTCAGGTGATGCCTTTTAAGGTAAATTATAGTAATGTAACTATAAGTGATAGAATTTGCTTTGTCTTGGACCAAATTCCTTAATTGTTTTAATTAGGCAGTACACTGTATAATAAAAAGAAATCACATCATTTGTTTGTTGCCCTTGCTTGCAATCATTGATGATCAAACAGTGAGCAACTTCCGTAGGAATTTAGAAATTAAATTACATAGAGTAAAAGTAACACAGAAAAAGTAATTCCTTAAAAGACAATTCCATTACTTAAATGGACAAAGGGCTCAACTTCGGTTACATGAAATGATTGTGATATCCCATAGTGCACTGACATCATTGATGATTTAATTAATTACATCAGAATATTTATGGTGTGTAATCTTTTGGGGATAACTTTTTTTTTTAAGTGAAGTAGGCCTAGAAAATAAATGATTAAAATTAAAAACAAAGCCTTGCTTTTCTCTTTGAGATAAATTTATGTCAAAGAACATTCAATAATTGCATGCCTATTATCAATTTAATTGCACACCACCTCACTGGTGCTACTACTAACTTTCAGACCTAGTGTGGTCTTCATAGCAATGTTCTTCTGTAAAAGTAATTCAATCTGTGGAAAGAAGCTTCCATGTAATGGATGCATTGAAAGCTAGAAAACTTACAGTGACCCATATGACAGAGGATTTGCTGCAGGATAAGGTGCTTGTTATTTGAAGATAGTAATCATGGCTTGACCCCTAAAGGTCAATGGTCACAACCTTTGTGTGCCTCGGATGAAGGAAGCTTGCTTGTTGGAGAACCCTGAATATTGGCTAGTAGATATGACACTTCGAATGACAGGTGTACAATCTTTGGTTCGAGCTGGCATAGATAGATAGATAAATAGATAGGTAGATAGGTAGATAGGTAGATAGATAGATAGATAGTTAGAAAGATACATAAATAGATAGGTTGATAGATAGGTAAATAGATAGATAGATGGATAGTCTATGATAGAAAGGTAGATAGATAGATAGCTAGATAAAAAACCTATAAAGTGTGACACAAATTTCCCATAGGGTCCTATTTTTAGTAAAAATATAAAATAAGATAAAATAAGATGAGATAAGATAAGATGAGATGAGATTAGATGAGATGAGATGAGATGAGATAAGATAAGATAAGATTAGATAAGATAAGATTAGGTGATGATTAACAGAATACAATCCATCTCTGGAAGAATCTACCGTCTGAAATCTAGAACTATAAACCATGCGAACAGAAAATTGTAGGCTATTACAAAAATCTCTATTTGACAACATCATCTTAGTATGGGGTAAGGCTGAGCCATTCAAACTTAAGATGCCTATTTCTGGAGATAGATATGGCTAGTTCTGGATAGATATGGCTTCAGGTAGAGTGTACTGGCTACAGATGGCTAAACTCAATCATTTTCAAAAAGTCGTACTGCATCTATATACCACAAACTGCCAATGAACCAGATTACCAAGCTATAGCTGACCAGTCAAAGCTACAGTTGCAGCAGATCACCTAAAAATGAACAAAAAACAAGGTAGTACTAAATTAAAGACAATGTAATGATTTACAAATGAGGTAAACATTTTTCTGACACAGTTTATTTAAATGAATGAATTTACCGATATGTTGAGGTCACAAAAAACCTATATATCTCGTATAGCATGGATATTATATTTCCACAAGTCATTATTGTGAACACATCTTTCATTGGCAGATCTGTCTCTGACATGAAATGACAAAAATATACCCATCTTATGACAATGGATGACATTTTTCTTTTATTCTTGGTCATCCTTGGCCATACGTGATTCACTTGCCGAGCGTTTTATGCATACTCGTGCTAATTCGTAGATTGCTCCTGGTCGTGCTTGACCACTCACGACCATATGTGGAGAAGGCAAAACATTTTAAAAACATGTTTAAAACTTTGGCAGACGGTCTACTAGTAAATTGTTTATATTAGTTACATAACTTGCTCAGGAGTCACTAGGCGACCGCTCTAAGAACGTACATTCTACATACGTCTGTAGCCATACGTAGCCATACATAGCCATACGTAGATACGTAGCCATCCGTATATACTTGCCATTCACTTGCTTCCACTCGTAGAACGCTCGTAAAACGAGCGATCTTTGAGCGATCTATGAACGATCTACAAGCGATCTACGAGCGATCTACGAGCGATCTACGAGTGCCTCATAGATGCCTTACGGATGCCTGACGATGAACGTTAGGTGAGTGTTTGAAGAATGTTTGACAGAAGTCCAGCGATCGTTTGATGACATCTGCTTCACGTACGCTCGTGAAAATAATTTATACATTATTAACAGAGCCACGAGTGGGCAAGTATAGCCCATTTTTAGACATTCGTAGGTTTTGAGCGTGACAGTGTGAACCCCTCTGTAGTTCTGGTACCCTGGCCCTTTAAGTATCTTGCTCTAATTCCTAGTAATTAGACACCTCAAATTAAATACATATTCTGATTTTGATAATTGTTTTTGGCTCACACAAACATCCACGGAAAAGATAAACCAAATATGACACTCAAAAGAAAGATAACTTAAGCCTATAAATGTCACTAATTAACATGCATAACATTTATTCAATATATACTGATCTTCATATACTTTTGTCCAGATCGCAAATATCTAGTCATAGAGCTTTCGCCGCCTTTTCAGAAAAAAAAGAATAAAAGTAACAAGTGATTGCAAAATTCCATTAACCCACATTTTAAGTGTTTTATTTCTCATTGATTTAGAGCAAGAGAAATTGTAGTAAAAAAAATCAAAATCAAAATAGACTGATGAAGAAATTCCCTTCCCTACTTTTGATGCAATCATTTATCAAAACACAAGTGCTTTGTAAACTACTTTTATGAAAAGACAGAACGTTACTTAGCAACGTTATGGATCTAGGTTCTTCAATCAAGGCTAGTAGAATTATATCACAGAGAGATGCTCTTGAAACATGAATAGAATCACTGATAACTGGGAAAGATCCTTAGTTTATTAAATCATGATTATGAGTAACGCCTGCAATAAGATTCCAGAAGTCATTAATTTTTCCTTGTCATTCAAATCAAATTCCTGGTATGTCGATATGCAAAGTTAACTTTTAATTCCTGCTTTTTGGCTACTATCTAAGCCAGAATGATTGATCCTCGCAACAAATATCTGGTACATTGTTAAGTCTTTTATTGGATTAGATTTGACTCACTATGTTGATTTATGTATTTATCTTCTCAATTGGAAGTTAGTCATGTTCAAAACCAACAACGATGAGAGCAGTTTTTACACTTTCCTTATATAACGCAATAGAATCTCTCCAGGCCAAACAGTAGCAAAAACTCATTTTTATTAGTGGGGTCTCCCGCCTTAAAGTAAAATTATTGTTATTATAATGCTAATGCTCATGTAAATTGCAAATAAATGTATCTGAATCTGAATCTGAATCTAACTACAGGTAAGTCATAAACCCTGCAGGTTGTGACAGGTTGTTGTGACAGGTTGTTGTGACAGGTTGTTGTGACAGGTTGTTGTGACAGGTTGTTGTGACAGGTTGTTGTGACAGGTTGTTGTGACAGGTTGTTGTGACAGGTTGTTGTGACAGGTTGTTGTGACAGGTTGTGAGAATCATGCCACAACATTTGACTGATGTTGTCACTATATTAAAGTGTGGCCCCTAAAAAACCTGTCAGTCATGTTTTCAAGTATTATTCCCAAAATGATCGCCAGAACATCTTAACAACATTCAAACGTCACAAGATGATAACATGGACTCCCAAAAATTGCTACAATATTTGAGATAATATTCCCCAAGGAATATCGACACAATATTTAAATCATTTCTCTAATTGACATTATGTCAATTTATGCAGAATATATTGCCAAATTATAAAAGTGAGGACCCTAGAAAACATAAATATAGTTATACATAATATCACCAAAGAAAATAATTATTCATTTTGCAGCATATTGTTGTTTTTTCGTTTTTTTTTTTTTTAAGTTTTTCTAACAAGCCATGTACAGTATGACGAAAATTCTTGTGTTTGTAGGGTATGCAAGGTTTGAATTCTTATAATAGTAGTGATGCGCCATGTAAAGTGACTAACATTTTAGATAAAACTGACTACATTGTAAGTCAAAAATGACTTTTTGTGTGCCAGTCATTCCAGACACAATGAAATATCTACTGGCTAAGGGATTTTAGCGTGACCTTGACTGATTTATTAATTGTTAAGAAATTAATTCCCAGTTGTTTTAGTTGTTGGACAATTTAATGAAAATATATAACAACCACATACTCATTTAAAATAAACTTTTTTTGGATACCCTTCTAATGTCCTCCTTTTTATGACCGTGATGAAATTACCCAACATTACGCCATGAAGCATCAGGTGGAAAATGGTTGCACACCTTCCCTTTTTGTACCATAAGCCAAGTGTTATCCAATAAGAAAAGACACACTCTTGTAGGGTTTCTTTAATTAGGGCATTGTGACGTAAGGTCTTAGTAGCTTAAATTGAGCTCTATCTTAAAGCAGCTTTAAATCCGGAAAGGGCAATGATGTCATGATCAGTGTTTCATATTTTGGTTACACTATGTTCCTTAATTAATGACAGCAATATTATGTGGGGACAAGTTAAATATCCCACACTTGGCTGTGTTCCTCATAGAAAACCTGTTAGGAACAACCCATGTGGTATTTTTTGTGATCCACCATCCCTAATTATAATAAATTGTGTTCCACCATCCCTGATTTACATATTGGACGGACTATTTAGGTTGATTAGTTTCACTTTCATTTTCACTTTCACACTAAAATCACAGCTTTGCCTATTATATAGACTACTATTCATGAACACAAACTAGGTTTGAAGTAAATTTGCTATTTAAAAGTAATTTTGAATACTAAAAGTTGTCCGTAGTGGTCATTGGTCATGTCTGGACGAGACTTCACTTCAAAGCACTTTCACTTTCACTTTGCCCATTAAATCTGGAAAATGGTTACAACTTCGCCAATTCTTGACCGATTTTGACCAATTAAAATTGGCTTGAAGCTTAGTTTCTCTTCTCTTCAAATCTGCTAAAAATTCCTTAATTATAAATGGAATAGTTGATTGGTACTGGCGACTCGTTTTTGCCAACGATACAATCTATTGATCTCAAACAGTCAGACATCCACAACATTGAACATGCCATGGCCACAACTTCGCCAATTCTTGCCCGATTTTGAACAAATCAAGACTGGCATGAAGCTGAATCTCTCATCGTTTCAAATCTACTAACATTACATATATATATTTTGTTGTTTATCCTAACCGGTGATTTGTTTTTACCGACGACACTGTCTGTTAAACTCAAACAGATAGGCATTCAGCCTTGTTGCCATGGAGACCAAATGCACAGTGCCGTCGCTGAGGAATTTGGTAGCACTGAGGTGTGATTTCTGACTAAAATATTAGCTTTTGTCACACCAAATAACGCAAAATGTTTTTCTACATGCATAAAACCAATGTTTTTATGAAAAATACAGTCTCGCAAAGGTTTGTTTTTCTGCTAAAAGCCTTCAAAGTTGTATATGGGAGGACATTGTGACATCTGTCTGTTTGCTTGGTTCTCTTCTGTGATTGGCTGAGTTCAGCATGAATATTAATGAGATTTTTGATCCACACTGTTTGTGTAGGAATATCAATATGAGAAGTACAAGAATTTGGTCAAAACAATACAGAAAATATCTGTAAAAGTGTGGGATATAAATAAAACCCACATCACAGTGGTGGATCAGCTCATTGAAACCCACTTCGCCACTCATGAGTTCCTCCGCCAGACATCTCACTCATGGGTTTCATTGAGCTGACCCACCACTGTGGTTGGGTTTTATTATAAGGCCCAACCCATAGGGTATGTGTGTAACATATGTGATTTAATATCTTCAACTGTTAACATTTCATCATTACGTCTGCCTGAAACCTGTCATTTAAGCTTTCAATTGAGACCAATGAAAAGACAATATTCGCAAGTGGGCCAAAAGGCAATACTTGATAAATATACAAAAATTCACATTTGTAACCTTACAGTTCCTTGCTTTTAGACCGATTCGTTGTGTATGTCTCAAATACGAAATAATGATATTATTTCAAATTCAGATGAGGCATTTTGAGTGATAACAGACTATTACATTATTATCATGAGAACAAGTTCAAGCTAATATTAAGTTCATGAAAAATGCTAAGACCAGACAATGAATATTATTATCAAACCCATGGACTTTCAAGGGAAGCACAATTGAAGAACCTTTCCCATAGAACCACAATGAATGCAGATCAACTAACAATTATGTATATCAGTCGAATGTTGAAGCCTATAACAGCTTAATGTTGTCTATGCCCACTTTTAAGCACAATGAAAATGAGGTATCTTTGACCATTTTCGTATTACTGGCATTGGTAAATAATATAGACAAACTAATGGGTTTCTTGCCACTAAAATGGACCCAATATGGGAGGGTAAACATACACCTTGCACCTTCCTGGAACTCATATTTATAGACTATTCATTCAACTGGGACACAACAATATGTTGCAATATATTTCGCTTCAGGAACTAAGGTTGTAGATATGCCAGCAACTTGGGTGTATTGTGTTTTGAAGCTATTGCTTAAATTCCTTGAGTATTTCTTGGTAAAGCTAAAGGAAATGTTTGCTTCAGCCCTTTGAACTTTAGTGTCGGATATATCGCGTGTATATAAAATAATCAAGTCAAGTGTCCTATGTAAATGAAAAAATATATATTTGAAGAACCTTCATTTCTCACGTATTTATAAGAAATGGCTGGTGTCTGTGTATGCATCATCAAAGTTAGGAAGACCTTTTATTCCTTTCCTGTATATATATTTGTGTGTAAAATGTATGTCAGTGATTTGTAGCTTGTGTTTTTATAGACAAAGATATGGGCAAAGGTAAAGGTGAAGGTTACAATATGAATACACCACTATGTATTGTAGCTCTATGCTTGTGTAACCTTCACAAATTGCAACCTGGTATACCATATGATAGCCAAATTAAAAATGCGACATAATTAATGAGCCGGATCAAGGTGTTTCTTTTTTTTCTCTAATGAATCATGTTCTCTTGTATGTAAATGGTGAATGATTAGACTTGAACTGGACAATAAGCAAGAAAAAAAACACTTTTTTGTTTTATTCATAGCCAGTGTTTTACAAGATTATGTGTGTGCCATATACCCAGTGTTTTATGCTGGGGCAAGAAGAAAACCCCACCCTTGGGATAAACGTGTAACATGATGTGGACTCCAAACCTTATCATCTGATCATTATGTCTGCTGCAGCTGATCATATAAATTGCCCAAGCTTCAGAAGTAGCATTTTAGAAGTTAATACAAGTCTCATGCACTTTTTAGCTACTAACATCCTTTGTACTTTTTCTACTTACATTGTTGAAAGCTTTTGGAAAACTTCGAGGCAATGACATGTTGCTTTCCGAAAATTGTGAAGCTCTTGATGACTTAATATTCAGCAGCTGCATCAGCTTCATCCTGATGCTATCAAGACTAAGTGCCCTTCAAGGACTGAATGACGTCAAAGAGCTATTCAGTCTAGACTTACAAGAATTGACATTCACTGGTGCTTGCTTTTTCATGTGTGATCTTAGGAAGCATGGAAATTTCTTTTGTAACCAGAGACAAATGATGAAGCAAGCCAAGGAGTCTAGTAAGTTCATAAAGGGGAAATATACAGTGTTTTGAAAAAGTGAGTGAACACCTATATCACTAAAATATTAGATATCCTTGATACAATTATAGGCATTGCAAACGCAAGGTCTGACAACAATATCCATTCAAAGTTGACAAGATTATACTCACTTGTATGTCATAATAAACAATTTGAACACTGTGTAGCTAGAATTCTCATCCGATATTTTTTTGTGCCAACTTTTCGCTACTTCATCATTTATTTAATTATTAGTCGCAAAAAAATAATGCAGAATTTTTGAAGCAGTCTGTTGATTTAGACCAGTAACACTGCATTTTCACTGTAACTTCTGTTAGCATTCTGCAACTATGATGAATTAACTGTGTCAAACTTTGAACATGGATTTTTCATGATTTGAAGCTGACAAAAGTGCATGTTACAGCAATGATTCGTAGCACATATTATTAAGCAGTAGAACACAGACTTTATGTCACGTTCAATTAGAGATTTTAACAATTCCAGTAGTGTTTTCAAGTCAATCTGTATAATACTTATATAGCTGTACTATACAAATTATCTTCCAATTATGGGTAATAATGATTCATAATCAATATCATATCAGATATGCAAAATGTGAAAGGAACACGCAGAAATTTTAGACAACACGGGGCTGCACACTAAATTAAAATTGCTTTGTCTTCTTGTGTGTTTGAGTGTCAACAATTATCTATTTGTTTCAATATTGCAATGCGCTTTATTGATGGGCAAATGCCAATTATTGGAATAGCAAATATGGAACTCCTCTTAAATAAATAAATGTGTAATTTTGCACTAAACATTTTGGCTGATTCACATGTAATGATTGGCCGAGAAAATGAGATTCATTAAAGCAGAACAAGTCAGTGAATATTGAAAAATTATCCATAACTCTTAAAAGGTTTCGACACATTATAATTGGGTGCAGGTTTCGTTTGGGAGGTTTAATGATGCAGTGTGAAATATTCCTGGCATGTTTCAGAAACTTCAGGCTGAAGTTGCCTAAATGATTGGCAATTCAGGTGGAACAGTTTGATTGGATAGAAATCAAGTTAAGCTGATCAGATAGATTGTTGAAGTGAGAAATTTGATAAAGGATTTGAAACAATGGGCAGCATCGGATATCAGATTGAAGTTCAAATACCATAAGGGACATAAGAGCTGCTTCTTGTATTTTCTCTATGTTACTGACTTGGAGTCCACACTATGTTACTTATTAATCTCATGCGTGTTTCATATTTTTTTTTTTTTCCCCATCTACAAAGTCTAGATAGATAGATAGACAGTCAGATAGATAGATAAATATATATATAGATAGACAGATAGATGGAAAGTGCAACCTCTCAGTCAAGTTCTTGCAGCTATCGAGGGTTAACTCATGTAGTGAGACAGAGGAGAAGTCCACCCATGTCACAATTTATCATATGGGTGGGGTCTTTCACTTGCAACAGCATAGCCACCAAGTACGAGGCATCTCCAATTTAACAAGTCATCTCCAAATTAACATCTTACACATTCATCATCCCGCTAACATTTTGTTTATGATGGCCTATGGTAGGACTCGACCTGTGTCCTTCAGATGAGCAGCAAGCGTCTTACCACAAGACCGCCCAGCTGTTAGATTCTTGTGAAGGCATATGGCTTCATTCGAATTGATATTGACTAGCAAAAAGAAAAAAAAATATCATTATGAGCATGAACGCATAAATTAATTAAATATGTAAGCCCTCATCTATTTGAGTAAACAGGTAATCTTGATCCAATAACAAATTTTAAAACTGCAAACTAACCTAGTGAAAGAACCTAGGATTAAGGCACTAACAACGCTTCAGTTTTACCAGACCTGTCTCATTGAAACTTTTTTGCACTGAAACTTGGTAACCCATTTATTGATTGTCCACACAAGGCCATTAGGAGCCACTTACCTGTCTTGAGTGGTCTTGTGTGGCACAAAGAGGTTTCTTATTGTTCAACAGAGCAATTGAACAAGTCTTATGAGAGGTCTATGCAATGGAGATGGATCAAGGATACTTCCTCAACCAGGCCATACAAAAGGGGGAAGATAGCATGCCAAATGGAGCCTACTTTAAGTACATTAGTGTCCATACTGAACCATTGCTCCTAGTGATTCGCCGAAAGTTGAGGATTACAGTGTGATTGTCATAATACCACTAGTGGGTGGGTGGATTAGGGCTTTACATCCTGTATCTCTGCACCTGAAGGGCTAATTGGGACGGGCAGGGACCATGGCAATGAGATGATGGATGAAATAACCATCCAAATTAGGCTCAACTGGGAATTGAACCTGGTACACAGTGGTTGCACCCCTGTCATAATATCCTAAGCTAACAGCAATTTCTTCTTCAAATGAAATCCATGTTTCATGTTTCCTTTTGCGGGGTCTAAAAAAGGATTTAGTTCGTAAGTTTCGGAAGGTTGATCCTAGCTGTATGACACTTTTTTCAATTACCTCAGAATAATTACACTGATGGAACAAGACAGGCTAGGACAATGAATACCTAAAAACAGAAACTAATTCATCTAAAATAAAAGTCATGGCAATGAATATATTTGATTAAAACAGTAAACAAAGAATAACTCCCATATTAAATTTTATGTCAACTTTGAAAACAATAACTTTTTTTAATCTCAATTTTGTCTTATATTACTTTCCATATTATAAAACTGTCCAACTGTTGTAGGTACAATTGACATATTATTGTTTTTTATTGTTTTCTGTATAAACTTTATTATCCAAATCATTATAATAAAATTGCACCTTTCATGTTATTTTGGTTCAGACTTGTAAAATATTTAAGGCAGTACATTCCAATATATTTCAAAGAACAATTTCACTTCTATTTCACTAGAGTTTTGCAGACAATCTGCTAAAAGCTATTGGCTATTGTTTGGTCAGCCAATTTCACTTGAGCACGTCATGCCTCAAGGATCTCTTTTGATACTATGCTTATTCAGCTTATGGGTTCATTTCGCAAATTGATCAGAATAGAGGTTTCCTGCTCTGCTATGTTTCATGTGGAATGAACAATTCTTGGGTAGATTGTAGTTGTTGAAAAGCCAATGGTCTGAGTTAATGTACTTTATATTGACTCTGACTTAGAAACTTATTTCATGAACAGCAAAAACACATGTATAAGTACTAGAAACCCATACTGTACGTAATGGCTCTTGTATTAATTATTAACAACCAATACATTTGGGGGAATAAAAAGATAACTAACGCAAACATTTAAGAAAAAATTCTTTCCTATATGCACAAGAAATAGAAATATATTATTATTGAAAAATTAAAGTTATATAACAGGAGATATTGTTTCAACCTTTTTTATAGCAATGATATGAGCAATTTATGTTAATTTTGTAAAGGTTTGCATGAAGTTTATTGAGAGTGTCAGAATACATTCGTAATGATTTATCAACTACATCTAAATATAAAATTTAGTAGTTTATTGATGTCTATGAAAAATACTGAATTAATTAGCATTGATTTGTCTAATTGATTCAATGTTTCAATAAAATTTCAACAAATTTACGAACTAAATATTATTTACAATAATTATTATGACATCAAAGCCAGTAGTGTCCCCTTCTATGAGCAACATCCCTGCTGGATGTCGTTTGGCGGATTGGCAAAGACCCCAACAATGGGTAAATGTGTCGATTAACCTTTACGAGTGAAAAGAACTTGTTTTGCAGGGCTGTACTTTTTTTATCCATCCATCTATCTACCCTACATTTTATTGCAGAATATTCCATACATTTGTATTCACAAATTCAAATGCCTGAATTTGACAAATTTTAATGGTAATTTTATCAAATATAATGGTTTTTATCCTGTTCTCATGGCAAGCAAGGAGCTGTGGGGTGGACTGGCTTTGTAGGATTTCAGAACATTAAAGCACCAGAAAATATTAATGAGGTTGTCGTGACCAGAATTTTAGGTGGGTCGACAGAGGAAGATGAAAAATGATACAAAGCAAAAAGGAAATCTAAAAATATTGTTGATATTATTAGAATATTATTATTTTTGCTTTAAGGTTATGTCAGTTCATATTTTCTGTATATGTAAGGATATATTCCAACTTACTAAATGTATAACTAAGCAATCAATTATATTATAGCACCCAAACTAATGGATTATAGTTAAAAAGTCTGTAATCATTGAATTTGAGCCATGAATAGATAAAAAACACAAAGATTGTCCTTCATTTTGGTTTTTTACATATAGAGAAGATGAGATGAGATAACATAACTTAGCATAACATAACACGCAAATTAGTTAGTAGAACAAATGATATGAGTAAGGAATTATCATAAAACTGAATAAACTATAGCATGATATTTTTTTTACACAACATTTAATCACTACATTACATTTATGACATCCACTGACCAAATGTAATAGAACTAAAATATAGCAATTAATTGAAGAAGCAGCATTTTTTCCGAGTGTTTTTTTGGGCAAAATGATCTTGTTTATTCTGTTGACTTGGAAACCAAGAAGCTGTGTGATGACCCAGATGTGAGGGATTTGGGAAACACCACTGCTGAAAAAGTAATGACAACACAGTTGTTATTCTAGGAACACTGGTGGGTTGAGACAGGTGGGACACAAAAGGGCACTAAATAAGGATGAGAAGTTTAGAAAAAAAATAAGATATATACTGTTTATATAGCTAGATAAATACACAGTAGCATTTGAAGCACGAAGTACTGGGATACGTGAAAATAAAATCTGTTTTTAATTTTATAAGATGATTGTTTCACAAACTCAATTGCAAGGTATTTGTTATATGAATAATATTATTTATTTCACAGTGGAAATACACACGAATCCCTATGATGTAGTAAGTTGAAAAACTAATTTAATTTTGAAAGACATGCATGGTCATGTTTTGTTTATTTTATCCAATCATAATTATTTGGACACTTCATGAGGCCTGGGATATCAACTGAATAAGTGAGGTTCATTTTTTTTGCTACAGGTATATATACATTTCCTTACGCTACAAAGATAATTTTCGTGCACAATGATGTATTAGAAACTGCTTTCATCTACTCACAAAAGCAAGTCGTTCAGTAAAAACGATACAGGAGTATTAGATATTCGAAATCTGCATCTACTGAAATAAGGTTTAATTTGGCTTCATTTTGTCATGATGTTCCAACCCATGTAAAGCACAAACTGGAGATACAACCTTGGCAAGTTGGTGTTCAGAAAAGATAGATAGATAGATAGATAGTTAGATAGATAGATAGATGGTGCAGACTTTAAGGCAAGTTCTTTCCGCAATCAAAATAGCCACTAACTTGTCACACAGGTGGCTTTTTGTTATAGTTCACACTTGCCTATTCATGTTTTTGTTTAATTCATGTGTATGTGGAAACTGAAATCCAGGCATCATGTGAATCCTGAACTCATATTACGTGATGGATTGCCACAGCAAATGGGATTCCTGGATCCACATTACGTCCTTTGGAGTATAGTTTCCAAGTCTTTGTAATCTTATTCTGTTGAAAGTTCATCCCCAGTTAAATGAGTAAGCAACTAAATGTACAGTGCCAAATATGCCATAAAGTGTCTAATTATATACCACTCTGATAGCAAAAACATCTATTAGTTAATGTGACCAGTATCATAAAAATCATAATTTTATGTTTTATTTGCACACATTTGGAGCAATGTTAAACATTACTTGTGTAAATGTGATGTGTAATTCTCTGTTGCAAGTTTCAATCTGCACATTATTCAATTCTGTGCACTCTGAACAATTGTTATAGCAAATCCATCGATAATTTGTGAAATATGATATAAATGGCAACATTTTTTTTTAATCTCTAGTCCTATTGGTTGCATTGCTAACACACAGTCGTCTTAATTTGACATATCATTTAAATCAGATGAAAAAATATGATGTTACGAAAGAAAATGTAGCACTTATTCAATTTTGTGCCCTGTAAAGCTGTATTTTTAACTTTGAATGAAAAGGGAGGTATTGCATTTACTCACTGAAAGTCCTTTTTAGAAGAATGTTGGGTTAGGCTTAGGTCAAAGCAGCCAACTTTTTTGATATTGAAGAATTGCAATTAACGAGACTGGTAGGCTGTTGGACAACCCTATGAATAAGTTTCTTGTTTCTCATGTTGTCCTGCCAACCAGACAAGAGTGTAGTGACCTGGATGTGTAGAGTTTCAGAAATGTAAAGCAAATAAATTGAAGATTAGGAGGAAAAAAGAAAGAAATGTAAAACTGAGGCAGTTGTCGTAAATGGAATTTGGGTGGGTGGACAACAAAGAAACATTTGATAGGCAAAAGTGACTGTTGGTAGCTTAAAGGCATTGAAATATATCATTCAAAATGTACCATTCAAACAGCTGGGTGGCCTAATGGTTAAGGCATTCACCAATTTCAAGTTGGCCAGCTTTGCTCAAGGTCCCAGGTTTGATCCCTGGCCCAGGCGCTCTTCAAGAGTTACATAGATCCCAGAGCTCTGGATGTCGATCACATGAGATGTTAAATTGGTGCCTTGTACTCTGTGTCTGTGCTGAGGCAAGTAAAAGACCCTACCATGGGGTAAATGTGTAACATGGCATGGACTCCAAGCATTATCATCTCATCATTCTGACTGCCACTGGCTGCTTGTAATATATTGAGACATTGACAGGCTTGCGTGTGATGTCAGGGCCTAGCTCAGTGGTAGCATGCTGAGTTTCCAAGCACTGGGTCCCGGGTTTGATTTCCGGGTTCGATTCCCGGTCGAGCCTGAGTTGGATGGTTGTTTCATCCTTCATCTCCTTGCCATGGTCCCTGCCGGTCCTAATTAGCGTGACAGGTGCAGAAATGCAGGACGTAAATCCCTAATCCACCTACCCACTCACAGGGGTGTGTGTTATGACTATGATTTATTTGAAATGCAAAATGAACCAAATGTGCAAACTAGCAATTCCTAGTACTTCAGAATCAGCCTTACTCATTGCCCCGCCTGATCAGTGATACTGTTTCATATGTTTCAGATAGTATTAAGAAATAATCCAATTTGTTTGAATAAAAATAACCTTTAGATCACTTAATATTGAGAAAAGAATTTGTAGAATTATGACAGAAAAGCCACTACCGATCGAATGAGGGCATCAATTGTGACTCAGCTGTGCTTTTCTATGAATACTTGTCCATCAGATTCAGGAAGTGCTGGGTGTGTGAATGTGCTAATTGTCTAACGGCAGACAGCTACTAGATGTCCGCAGGGGCCTTGTCAAGAGATTTTTTACCTTTAGCATTGCGTTCGAGTGACATTCTTTTTGAGCACTGCCAGCAGCAAAGGGATGATCATTTCGTGGTGACATTCAAGGAAAGTTGATATTAACCGTTACAGCTGTGAAATGTCAATGTCTCAATGCTACTGGTCTGAAGCTTAGTCAGCTTCTTTGACCAGCTGCCAGAAGCAGATTTAATGATGAGATGATAATGCTTGCAGTCCACACCATGCTACACATCTACCCCATGGATGGGGTCTTTTACTTGCCTCAGTATATAGACACCGAGTACAAAGCATCACCAATTTAACGTCTCATACGATCGACATCCAGCTGGGATGTAGCTCACGAAGAGTGCCCACTGACCAGGCCTAGGATCGAACCATGGACCTTCTGCATAGCTGGCCAATGTGGAATTGACGGATGCCTTAGCCATTAGGCCACCCAGCCTAAATGAAAGAAAATGCTGTATATATACTGATATTAAATCAAAAAATAGCTGTAAATGGGTATGTTACTTTACCATCTCTGGCTCTCTTCATAAGAAATGTTAAATTCAATGGGCCTTAGTAAATATATACATTATTTAAAGTACAAAAAGTTTAAGATCCCTCGTTTTGAGTACCTTGTTCTGTGTGTCTATACTGAGGCAAGTGAAAGCTGATAAAGTTTTAATAATCAAACCCCAACATTTGACTGCCTCAATGCTACTTTTCTTATTTCATTGAGGCAGTCAAATGTTAGGGTTTCCACTATTGGTGTGTTCTATTTTACTGCAGCAGATTGATTCTAATAGCTGGATTATCACTCAGTATGACAGAGGCCAAAATATACTGCATTCACTTCATTGTCTTCCTAATACTGATTATCTACCATCCAGAGCCTTGCTGGGTTCACTATCTCTCTATAAAACAAATAAATTTCACCAAGTATTTAATTTTTATTGCCATCAAAAATCCAATATGTAAACAAACCAAGTGAGGATGTTACAATTCTCAATAATGGGTGATGATGCCATTTCCATTGCATTTCCAATGTTTTGGTCTATGTTTCTTTCTATGTGTCATTTAGTTTTTGTAAATAATGCCTGATAGATTCATTAGACCACTCATATTTTGTGTGCCTTAAATATTATAATATAAATAAATTTAGTTAATCTAGATAAATTAGATACTTCCCTTTCCGGCGCTCTCTGTGCAATAGTCCCTTGCATTGGCCAATTCTAGCCTCGGCCACTCAGGTGTTTAATCCTACCTTTTTTATTTGTATTTGCTTGATAGCATAATATTGTGCATGATCGAGCTGCATGATACTGTGCATGAGAGGTGCTGTTCTCTTCGTGTGTCATTATGTCAATAACCCTATTTAAACTTATTATTATTGTGTATAACGATGAATTGATGTAAGTACACATTATGTAGCTGATGCATCCTCATGTTGAGTCTTGCCATTGGGTGTCCATGGGGGGCATCTTGTTTATGCAATTGTGTATTTATGTCGCCAAAATAAATGGCAGATCTCTGTCCATGCCTATTCGACCTCCGACTTGCCTTTATTTAGTTAATCAAATAATTTGATTTTCAATCATTTGATGAAGTTTTAGAAAATATTAATTTTGACAGACAGTGGAGCATTAAGTGACATGTGACGAGGCTGATTTTTGGTGACTGGTGTGTGGTATAATTATGACAAACTTGTATGACATTTGCTTGTATGACATTGATGGTGCTTTCAATGAAAACTCTTCCATAGCCAACATAGAATTTCTATTAAAGGAATCAATCCACCTAATGATTGCTTCAAATGATGTTTTTTACTATCCTAATTTGATGAATGGTGGAGAAAATGAGATTCATTAAATCGGTAAAATCCATTGGTATAATTGGGAAAGTGAATGACTTAATGAGCCTGTAACTAGATGCTGTGCTTAACCATGTTCGATTTGGCTGGTTTAATATGATGTCTCCTGCGTAAGTGTTTTGTCGCATTACAGAAATTGGCTAGTGGTGGAACAAAAAATGCAATTTCAATTTTCAATTCAAAATCTTAACAAACTTATGGAAAATTATCAGACAGTAATATCCATCCAGCCCTAGTTCGATTGATGTGTTAATCTAAGTCAGTTGTGGTCCATAACATTATCATCTCAGTCTCCTCAGCATCATTTATCATATTAAGTCATAGTGTCACCAGTCTATATATAGATGTGGTATTGCAGTCCACTTTATTGACATAAAATATCCCAGATAGCATTCCAAATCGGGTCAATATCATTTCTATATAATTCGGTATAATGTCAGTACAGCATTGTTTTGACTTTGCCAATGTAGCACCAACGTTGAAACAATTTGGAATGTCTGTGATACCTTCTGAAAGGTGGGATACCACAAGATATAACAACAGTGGATGGTGAGGAGTGTAAAATAGAGCTTTGTGCTCAGAGAAGATATTTGGATAGTTGGATTATAGTTTAGCAGCAGGTACACTTACTGTAGTGCATGATAGCAACAGTGGCCAGCTAAGTTTAGCCCCAAGGTTTCATGACAAAACTAAATCCTGAAAACTTGAGAGATTGATCTTTTCAGCAAAAGAAAAAATAATGAAAGAGGGCTGAGCAGCTTTCGATAGATTAATCACGAAAGAAGCGTACTGAATAATTCAAAGGGACTAGGATCACTGCAAATAAATTCAAGTTTCAGGCAGTAGCCATTGATACACAAAGATCAGAAATTTGGGCTGAAATTTGTTACATATTTCCCAAAAAGCATTCCAAATCGGGCCAGTATCATTTATACATCATTTGACATGGCCGACATTGCGCCAATGGCGATACGATTCGGAATGTTATCTGGGATATATAAATATGTAATTATGTATATGCTTGTTGACCTGACAACCAGATTTACTGTAACTTAGATGTGCTTTTTAGGGGTTTTGTAGGGTATTTGAGAAATTTGATGCAGCAAAATAGTAGGTAAGATTGCTCATGAAAGTCTGCATTCATTTTGGAAATGGATGGTGAAACAGTTCTGATAATAATAGAAAAAATTGAGCCAGAATTTCATGAAATCACACCCGAAAAAAAGCAACTCTTGTAATGATGAATCTGATATCTGACATTAATTGTTAATAAAAGTATTACTACATTGCACAAAGTTACTTGTGATGAATGAATGTAAATATATCCACAAAAATGCTGAGGCTAATGTTGTAACACCACGGTTTTATTATACTTATAAGCATTCAACTCCAAATTACTTACCTATGTACTAACTTATGTACTTACATACATACTTGCTTACTTAGTGACTTATTTATTTACTTATTTACTTATTTACTTAGTTCCATATTTACTTACTAGCTTACTTGCTTACTTGCTTACTTAATTACGTATTTACTTATTTACTTAGTTGCTTGCTTATTTACTTACTGCTGTAGGTCGGTTACATGAGGCATTGTGGTGCATTTTACTCAGTGTCTAAGCTAAGGCAAGTAAATACACCACCCATGGGGTAAATGTGTGACATAGTGTAGGACTCCAAGCCTTATTATCTCATCATTATGTCTGCCTCTGGCAGCTGGTCACATTCCAGATGGCATATTAGATCAGGTTAACATGGTTTCAACATTGGTTATCACCAGTCAATGCTTTATGCTGATGTCTAGAAAATGTAGCATGGTACCTGGGATAAGCTGGTTGAGCAGCAACAATTCAATAATGTGAAAGCATCAATTGTGACTCGGCCGTGCTTTTGTCGTCTTTTCTACAAATACTTGTCCATCAGTTTCAGGAAGTACTGGACGTGTGGATGTGCTCATTTTCTAAGGGCAGACAGCTACTAGATGTCTGCATGGGGGATTTTGACCTTTAGCATATTGTTTGAGTGACATACATATGCGTGAAATTGATGATGATATAAAAATGGGATTTTTAAAATCTGTAATGTGGAGCAATTTCATTGTAATCTAAGGTGCTTTGCCTTTTTTAGCCAAAACTATAAGCTGCATACCTTCTTTTTTTTTGGAAATTCTGTGGCTTCAGTAATTGCTGACTTATAGCACTATCAGATGCTCCAATGTCCCAATGTATCAAATGCTTACACAGCTAATATGACTAGTTGCAGGATGCCAGAGGCAGATGTAATGATGAGATGATCAGAGTTGGAGTCACTATGGTACACATTTACCTTATGGGTGGGGTCTTTTACTTGCCCCAGCATAGACACCGAGTGCATCATTGATACTACGTAAGATATGTAACATAATTACAATGTCATTAAAACAAGCACAGTGTAATGCATACGGTAGTTACTGATACTAAATCATGCATCGTTCGAAAAGAATTCCACTAAAATTGATGCATCTAATGATTGATTTAAAACTTGTGCTGTTGTCCTACTTTGACGAATGATAGAGGCCTGGGCACCTTTCACAAGCATCATCTCAGCTGGATGTCATTCGGATGAGATGTTAAAATGGAGACATTATACTCAATCTCTATGCTGAGGCAAGTAAAAGATCCCACACATGGGGTAAATGTGTAACATGGGTGGACTCCTCTCTCTAACCTCATCAATCCACCTTCGATAGCAGCAAGAACTTTCCTTAGAGGGCTGCACTATCCATATATCTATCTATCTATCTATTTACCTTCATCTATATTTCCATATATTTATCATCATCTATCTATCTACCTTGTATGGCTAGCTGTGGGAGGTAGATGTAATGATGATATGGCAAGGATTGGAGTCCAAATCCTGTTGCAAAATTAGACCTTGGGTGGGGTCTTTTACATGCCTCAGCATAGACACCAAGCTCAAGGCACCATCAAATTTGATGTCTCGATCTCATGTAACTGACATCCAGCTAAGATGTGGCTCAAGAAGAATGCCTAGCCCATAATTCGAAACAAGAACCTTCAACAGAGCTAGCTAGGACCCTAACCACAAGGCCACTCAGTTGCCTTTCAGAAACAAAAAATGATACAAAACTACTAAGTGGTCTCTCTTTCATTATATTAAAGTTAAATTTCTTAAAGGCAATCTGGCATTTACTTTGTTTTATAACAATGTCACTATAATGCTAAGAAATGATATTTGTTTGTGTCCTTACACTTTGACTTTTGTGAGAAATCAACGACACATTTCTTGGAAATGAAAGCCATTAAATTATTGCTAAACTTCTAGCAAAGAAAGACATTATGTCTAAAATGGAAATTCAATGAAAAAACTGGACTTGTGTAACAGTGCATTAGTGTTATGAAATACTTATATTGGATGGATTAATTCTGTTTCAATTTTCTAGTGGTAAACATCATGTAGCAGGAATGCACAAGAATACATTAACCTGTGCAGTCTGTATGTCTGGTATCTAAGTAATTATTTTCCATGACAAGCACTTAATATTTCATTTTGTGGGAACATGTTGTATATATAAGCCAATATTAAACAGCCTTAATTTACAATTGAAACAATCTTTGTAATCTACTATATCAAAATATATATAATTTTAGGTTTACAAATAAGAGAAGTCATTGAATAGAGAGAAACAAAGAGGCTGTATGGCCCTAATAAAGGGATACAATGTTAAAGCTGGATTGTCACTTAATATCACAGTGCTTCACCCACAGGTGTCGTCCAGCTCATTGCTATACATGTCAGGTTTTAATAACAAGGTGCCTCTCTCGTGCATTGAGCAAGTTGACTTGGTCCCATTCAAACTACCTATGCTCTAACTTCACATAATTTACACCTCTGAATCTTTGGTAACAGCAACTAAGCAAAATTTCCTACTTTTTGAATCGACACAATTGTGGTTGTCTCATTTTTGGCTCTTATATAAAGCATTTTTCGGATATGATATGATCGAGACAATCATGTGGACAGAATGTAGGTCATTGACAGCAGAAAACCCTGAGGCCCAATAGACCACTGACTGGCTGCAAACGGTCGCACAAGAATTCCCAGTGCTCCACCTTTCTTTATCCTATGTCTTGATGATAGCCTCTGCTGGAGGGCGCCTGTGCTCCTAATATTAAATTTTTTGATGCCATCAAAAATCCTATATGTAAACAAACCAAGCGATGACGTCACAAGACGGGTTATGATGCCATTTCCATTTTATTTCCAATGTTTTGGTCTTGATTTCTTTCAATGTATCATTTATTTTGTAATTAATGCCTGATAGATCCAATAGCTTACACATATTTAGTGTGCCTTGATCATATAAGGTGATTTTCAATCATTATTGATGAAGTTTTAGAAATAATTTTGACAGACAGCGAAGTTTTAAGTAGGAGTTCATATAAGGTGATTTTCAATCATTATTGATGAAGTTTTAGAAATAATTTTGACAGACAGCGAAGTTTTAAGTAGGAGTTCAATTCAATTAAATTTATTAACCACTATGATTCAGTTCTTATTATTAAAAAAATAGACATATTAAAAAAATATTCTTTTGCAACACCATACGATGTAATTGCGACACCATACGGCATAATTGCTCTTAATATTCATGGCCATTAAATGGATACTGAGCACTGACGTACCTTCTAGGGTGTCCAATTAATGTGATCTAAAATATTGCTCAACCCCCACTTGAAATCTTCTTATCTTTCTTATTTTTTGAGTCCATTACTCGTTCAACCAGTGGGTCCTTGGTTCCTTTCCCGGTCGAGCCTATATATTGGATGACTGTTTCATCCATCATCACATTGCTATGGTCCCTACCTGTCCCAATTATCCAATCAGGTGCAGAAATACATGATGTGAAACCCCAATCCACCCACCACCCTTTAGTCCATTCCTCAATGTCAATGCAACCTATAGCTCAAATTTTTGCAGTTGTATAAAATATTCTGACTCCAAGTATACCAAAATTATGATCTTTCAAGTGGAAATTTTTTAGTAATGTACAATGATGTAGCCGCCTGTGTGCAATTATTTCAATTTTATTTTGTTCAAACATAGGAGAGCGACATACTGTCATACCTTCTATGTAATACTATCCTTATTAATGTTGGTCTTGTTTTTACAAATATGTCATGGAGAAGCACAACATAGATATAAATGTCACCAAAAGGTCAAAGCCCAACTTTCTAACCCACAAAACACCTCTCTGAAAAAATTAACTTCAAGTTTCCTATCTTTGCAGTCATAATTTGTTGCCACTTTTACATCATTATAGCCATTTGTTGTGGTAACAAAGAAGCAGCCAATACCATGAGTTTCGGTGGTCCAGTGGTAGTGTCCTCAACCTCTGATCCTTCAGTCATGGAAACCTAAATTTGTGCAGTCACTCAGTCATACTTTGGTCCCATAGTCATAATTCAATCACATCATAATAACCAATCAGTCACAAGTCAGTCGCCCTATAGTTTCGGGGAATATTGACCAGTTCCTCTTTTGTTTGGTGGGCAAGGCCTAAGCAAGTGATCTGGGCCTGAAAACTCAGCCTTCAATGTCACCTGCTTCAGTGGTCTAGTGGTAGTTTGCCAAACTTCCAATCCAGACATTCCTGGTTCAAACACTGCTAAGAACTCTTTGCAGTAAACTGATTTTACACTGTAGTCTTGTAGTCACTATTCGGTCACATAGTCTCCGTATATTCACTTTGTCAATGCATAGTCAATGGGAGGAAAAAGCCTAGTACCTGAAGTAAAGCCCTAATCCGCCCACTCACCCACAACATACTTACAGTTGTGTTATTTGCATCGATAATCTAGCAACTAAAGTCTGGCACGTCCAAAATGAGCATGGTCGTTTGGTTATTTTTTCTCATAAACTGCTTATAACAGAATCAAAATTGACCTGTCATCGTGTTGCCGCTTCCAAAGCGTAGCGGTCTTTTCATATTATCAAGTTGGTTTGTCCTATGCTAAGACTGCATTTTGAAATTCCTCAGGAATAGCATTGCTGAATGTTCTCGCATTAAGCTAATTAAATGTAGCCATAACCGAGACAGTGCCTTTTGTTATATGCAACTAAATTTCACATTTAACGGGTCATTGTAATAATATCAGAGGGGCGTCATCAACAGACCAGTCTAAAACGTCGTGGCTAGCTAGAGAAGAGTAGCGAGGATGAAGTGAAAAATAACTTTTATGAAAGCTATTTCATCTCACTAATGATACACAGCAAATATTTGAGCAGGTCAGCCTGCTTACGTTATTAAGATTCTCGACGATTCTCTGCATGCATCGATTGCATTTAGCCTCAAATCAAATGAGTTTCACCCGTCATTTCCATAAATAGTTTACATTGAAATTAACTTTGTGAGTTTACATGTAAACAGGTGTGAAAAATCAGAACAAAAAAGTTTCACCAATTTATATGATATAGCTGTTCTTTCCCATTGTATATTAAATTCCCTGTCTTGTTAGACCATTCAACTATTAAACTTAATATATTTTGCTCCTATTGGGGTCATAATAGCGAGGTTATAGTGTAGCATATATTTAATTCTCATTTATGTAGAACTTTCATAAACCAAAGAAGCAAAGATGATACTAATAGTATGAGGTTGAATTTAATAATGTCCACCAGGCATTAGACAATGAGCTCTTCTTTGTTGGATGGTGTACCACAAGGGTCCCATTGATCCTGAGTTTGTAAGTGCAAGTTTCATTTTGCAAATTGGTCACAAATGGCTTGGAGTGTCAGTGACATCCTATTAAGTCTGTCAGTGAAAGGAGATCATAACAGCTTAGTGTTGCCTTTGCCCACTTTTAAGCACAATATAAAATGAGGTATCTTTGACCATTTTAACATTATTGGCAATGCCAAATTATATAGACGAACTAATGGTTTCTTGTCACTGATATGGACCCTATATGGGATTATAAACATATACCTTGCACATTCCTGGAACTCATATTTGTAGAATATTCATTCAACAATCACAATACTTTGCGGTATATTTCGGTTCAAGGAACTAAGGTTGTGGAGTGTAGACATGCCAGCAACTTGGGTGTATTGTGTTATGAAGCCATTGCTTAAATTCCTTGAGTATTTCTTGGTTAAGCTAAAGGAAATTTGTGTTTCATGCCTTTCAACCAAATAAAATTAGTAAAAATGCATGCCTCTATTATTATTGATCAAGTCAGGTGTCTTATGTAAATAATAAAATATATATTTGAAGAACCTTTATTTCTCACATATTGAAATAATTCATGTTGTTCATTACATATATAATAAATGGCTAGTGTCTTTGTATGCATCATCAAAATGAAAAAACCCTTCATTCCTTTCTGCATGTGTGCGTAAAAGGTATGTCGGTGGTTTATAGTTTGTGTTTTTTAGAGACAAAGATAGGGGTAAAGGTAAGGGTGAAGGTTAGATACAAATACACCATTATGCATTGTAGCTTTATGCTTGTGTAGGATTCACATTGTCAAATTGCCACATTGTATATCATATGATAGCCAAATTAAAAATATGACATCATTAGTGTGCCATACCAAGGCTTTTTATTTCTGTCATGAATCATGTTCATTCCCTGTAAGTTTTTCTTTTCATGTATATAAATGGCAAATGATTAGACTTTTACTTGACAATGAGCAAAAACAAAACCCGTTTTTTATTCACAGCCAGTATTTTTACAAGATTCTGTGAGCCATGCACTCGGTGTCTTATGCTGGTGCAAATAGAAAACCCCACCCTTAGGATAAACGTGTAACATGATGTGGACTCCAAACATTATCATCTCATCATTACATATAATTGACCAAGCTTCAGAAGTAGCATTTTAGAAGTTAATACAAGTATAATGCACATTTTAAGCTATACACTAAAATCCTTTGTACTTTTTCTACTTACATGGTTGAAGGCTTTTTGGAAAACTTTCAGGCAATGACATGTTGCTTTCCGAACATTGTGAAGCACTTGATTAATATTCAGCAGCTACATCAACTTCATCCTGATGCTATCAAGACTAAGTGCCCTTCAAGGACTGAATGACATCAAAGAGCTATTCAGTCTAGACTTACAAGAATTTACATTCACTGGCTTGCTTTTTCATATGTGATTTTAGGAAGCATGGACATTTCTTTTTTAACCAGAGACAAATGATGAAGCAAGCCAAGCAGTCTAGTAAGTTCATAAAGGGGAAATATACAGTGTTTTGCAAAAGTGAGTGAACACCTATATCATGGGGACATTCATAGCGACATGCATGGACAGGAAAAAATTGACAGGAATGCTAGCATTAAATCAAGACCCCAATTTTCTTAAGTACATTAGTGTCCATACTGAACCAATGCTTCCAGTGATTAATCGACAGTTGAGGGTTACTGTGTGATTGTCATAATACCACTAGAGGGTGGTTGGATTAGGGCTTTACATCCTTTAATTATGCACCTGATGAGCTAATTAGGACAGGCAGGGACCATGGCAATGAGATGATGGATGAAATAACCATCCAACTTAGACTCGACTGGGAAGTGAACCTGGTACACAGTGGTTGCACCCCTGTCATAATATGACAAGCTAACAGCAATTTCTTCTTCATTTATTTGCAATTTAATTTAAAATGAAATCCATGCCTCATGTTTCCTTTTTTGTGGGGTCTAAAAATTATTTAGTTTGTAAGTATCGGAAGGTTGATCCTAGTTGTATGACACTTATTTCAATTACCCTCAAAATAATTACACTGTTGGCACAAGACAGGCTAGGACAATGAATACCTAAAAACAGAAACTAATTCATCTAAAAAAAAATTCATGGCAATGAATATATTTAATTAAAATAGTAAACAAAAGAATAACTCACATATTATACTTTATGTCAACTTGGAACAAAATGACTTTTTAAATCTCTATTTTGTCTTATATTACTTTCCATATTATAAAACTGTCCAACTGTTGTAGGTGGAATGAACATATTATTGTATTCTATTGTTTTCTGTATTATCCGAATTTGTAAAATATTTTAAGGCAGTACATTCCAATGCATCAATGCACATTGTACTTCTATTTCACAGAATAGATGTATTGTTGCAAGAGTTTTGCAGGCAATCTGCTAAAAGCCATTGGCTATTGTTTACCCAATTTCACTCGAGCACGTCATGCCTCAAGGATCTCCTTTGATACTATGCTTATTCAGCTTATAGGTTCATTTTGCAAATTGATCAGATAGAGGTTTGCTGCTCTGCTATGTTTCATGTGGAATGAACAATTCTTGGGTAGATTGTAGTTGTTGAAAAGCCAATGGTCTGTATTAATGTACTTTATGTTGACTTTGACTTAGAAACTTATTTCATGAACAGCAAAAACACATGTATAAGTACTAGACACACATGCTGTATATAAGAAGGAAGCATTTAGGAAAAAACTTTGCTATAAACCAAAAAAATTTTAACAATTAAAACAGGTGGATATGTTATTATTGAAAAGTTAAAGTGATGTAACAGGAAAGATTGTTTCCTAATTGTTTATCACAATGATATGAGCAATATATATTATATTTGTTGTAAGTTTGTAAGGGTTTGCACTGTTATGTTAGAATTCATACGTTTAGCAACTACATATAAATATACAATTTAATATTTTACTTGAGTCTATGAAAAATACATAATGAATAAGCATTAATACTGAAATGAAGATTTGTTCGAATTGATTAAATGATTCAATAAAATTCCAACAAAATCACAAAACTACATATAATGTGCAAATACGTTGCATGATCAACATCCCTGCTGGATGTCGTTTGGCGGATTGACTTCAGGGTAAATGTGTCAATCAACCCTTACGAGTAAAAAGAACTTGTATTGCAGGCTGTACTTAGTATATCCATCCATCTATCTACCCTACATTTTATTGCAGAATATTCAATACATTCATATTTACAAATTCAAATGCATGATTTGGACAAATGTTAATGGTAATTCTATCAAAAATAATGGTTTTTATCCTGTTCTCATGGCAACCAAGGAGTGTGGGGTGGACTGGCTGCGTAGAATTTCAGAACATTAAAGCACCAGAAAATATTAATGATGTTTTCATGACCGGAATTTTAGGTGGGTTGACAAAGATGAAAAATTATACAAAACAAGAAAGAAATCTAAAATATTGTTGATATTTTGAAAAGATTATGTTTTTGCTTTGAGGTTATGTTAGTTCATATTTTCTATATATGTAAGGATATATTCCAACTTACTAAATGTATAACTAAGCAATCAATTATATTGTAGCACCCAAACTAATGGATTATAGATAAAAGTTCTGTAATAATTGAATTTGAGCCACGAATAGATAAGAAACATTATAATTGTCCTTCATTATTTATTTATACACATAGAAAAGATGAGATGAGATGAGATAACATAACATGCCACAACATGCAAATTAGTTAGTAGAACAATTGATATGAGTAAGGAAGTATCATAAAAACTGAATACATTATCACATATGACATTCACTGACCAATTATAATAGAACTGCAATATAGCACCCCTTTGAGGGAGCAGCATTTCAAGCGTTTTTTGGGCAAAAATTATCTTGTTTATTCTGTTGTCTTGGAAACCAAGAAGCCGTGTGATGACACAGATGTGAGGGATTTGGGAAACACGCACTGCTGAAAAAGTAATGACAACACAGTTGTTATTCTAGGAACTCAGGTGGGTTGGGGCAGATGGGACATGAAAGAAGACCAAATAAAGCTAAGAAGTTTACAGACAAAGGGAGATATATACAGTTTATATTACTAGATAAATACACAGTAGCATTAGAAGAACCCTCTGTCATATTACAGTGACCCCCCAAAATACTGGGATACGTGTAAATAAAATCTGTGTCTAATTTTTTAAGATGATTATTTCACAAACTCGATTGCAAGGTATGTGGTATATAAATCATATATTATTTATTTCATGATGAAAACAGCAAATATCACTTTTATATTGGTAGTTATTGAAAAAAATGTTTAGTTGTGAAAGATATTGATAGTATTGTTTTGTTTATTTTATTTAATCACAAGTACTGGGACACTTCACGAAGCCTGGAATATCAACTGAATAAGTGAGGTTGATTTGTATATGCTACATGTATATAAACATTTGCTTACCCAACAAAGATTTGTTTTGTGCACAATGATCTGATGATGTGTTAGGAACTGCTTTCATCCACTCACAGAAGCAACTCATTCAGTAAAAACGGTGCAGGAGCATTAGATATTCAAAATCTGCATCTATTGAAATGAGTTTTAATTAAGCTTCATTTTGTCATGATGTTCCAACCCGTGTAAAGCACATACTAGAGATAAAACCTTGTTGTACGGAATAGATAGATGGATGGATGGATAGATAGATAGACAGATAGACAGATAAATAGATTGATACATAGACAGATAGACAGACAGATAGATAAATAAGTACACAGATAGACGGATAGATAGATAGATAGATAGATAGATAGATAGATAGATAGACAGACAGCATGACAGTGCGACAGCGTAACCGACAGACTGACAAACATATAGACAGACAGATAGATAGATAAATAGCTAGATAGATAGACAGATAGATAGATAGATAGATAGATAGATAGATAGATAGAAAGATGGTGCTCTAAGGCAAGTTCTTGCCATTTTCAAAATAGCCATTAAATTGTCACACAGGTCAGAGATCACACCTTCCTTTTTGTGTTTTTGTTTAATTCATACATATATTTGGAAACTTAACTCCAGGTGTCATGTGAATCCTGCACTCCTATTACCTGATCGATTGCCCGAGCAAATGGGAATCCTGGATTCAGATTACATCCTTTGGAGTAGAGTTTCTAAGTCTTTGTAATCTAATGTTGAAAGTGCATCCCCAGTTAAATAAGTAAGCAACTAAATGTACAGTGCCAAATATGCCATAAAGTGTCTAACTATATACCACTCTGATATACAAAACAATTATCAGCTAATGTGACTAGTATCATAAAAACCATAACATTATGTCTTATTTCACTAGGGCAAAAACGAGCATAAGAAAATCACACAGATTTTAATACTGTATATGACGCGACCAGAGCCTCCGCCAAGATTCTCTTTGGCATGGGAAGTGAGGAGATGCTCATTTGTCACAGGGTGGACAGGTAGTATGGCCTTAAGGTCATGTCATGAGATTCCTGACCTTAAGTATTACATTCTGGTGTCACGCCTTGGGAAGTTGGGATAAGTCGTCCTCTTTCACCAGAAGTAAAAAATATCTGGGGGAAAAGAAAATTATGGAAGGGAATAGTATAGTACAGTATTAACTTAAGCCATCTTAAGCTAAAAACAGCTAACAGAAGCTACAACAAGCTGAACCAAACCACACCTAGACAGCTCAACTGAAATCAATGTGCATATGATGTAACTTATATAATTTAGATTGCGGTTTCACTCGGGCATTTACATTATATTTTGAAATCTGTCATAATTTGGCCATATAATTGGCGAATATTCAGCATGATGTTTCACTTTTGTCCTGGTGTTCAGTAGATGCTCTAGCTAGCTAGGTCGTATTGGTTTATTGTAGCAGGGTGATCGTGTAGTAGTCTAGTTCAGTATTGTTAAATTTGCTTGTTCATAAGCAAATGTTATTGTATAAAATCGAGTGCAGTTTTTTTCTTTGTTCAATTGCCTGCGCCATATACTGAAACATCCTTTTATATTGTAATCTTCACTTCCCCTGTGGCTGCCAGGCTGTTGGGCTGTATATATGATAAGACCTTGGGAGATAGTATACCCAGTCACTGCATGACACCATGCAATGATCATAGTGACCTCACATCTTACTCACACTGATGCTCAAATTTTAAGTAAGGTGTGAAATATATATATATATATATCACACTGCTAGATGTAATACCATCTACAGCTTTGGGCAAACACAACTAAACCAGATACCAGATCGGACTGAGATTAAATCATCGTGGCATTGCCAACACTGGTCAGCACTGGGCTGAAAATGGTTCTATTGGAAGAGCACACAAGTCCCTGATCTTTTTCGACAGATCTAGGACTTGTGCGGTTTTACTTGTAGTCCCCAATTAATTTGAGCCATGTGGAACTTTAAATTAAAAAACTCCAAGGGAAATTGATGGAGTTATCGAATGAAACAAACATACTATATTTTGAATTGGAACAAGAGTGAATGCAGCATCACCAGCATCACAAACGTCCTCGATTCGTGATACATTTTCGGTGTTTTTAATAACTCAGTCAATTTATGTTTGATTTTCAAAGTTAAACTTTTTTGTGTATATAAAATTATAACTAACCAAACGTAAATTTGGTACTAGTCGGTCAGACAAACTGTGTCCCCATAGGCTGTTTTTTGGCAGAACGTCTTTCGTACTTATTTGGAAATAGCAACATCTTTAGTTTCCTTATTTGAGCATTACATGAAATGCAGATCACCCAGCCCATATCACCTAGTATTTAAAACACATGTGATAAAGCTGCACTTGGGGTATAAAGTATAATTTGCTAGTTAAGTACTGGCAAACAGGTTTGTCTTTCTTTTTTTTTTCAACTTTATTCCAACATGAGAGAAGCTCGGCTGAAGTCAACCCAATTCGATTGGGAGTTGCTGAACAAATATCAATTTTTGCACTTTAAATCAAATATGCTATTTTTTCATTGTGTAATTCCCAAGTTGAACATTAGCTAGATAGATAGCATGTGAGATCAGGTCGATATTTGACCAATGCTGCCTGATTTCAGCCAACCTACTATCGAGCCAAAAATGTACACGCACCTGAGCAAAATACACTTCACAGCTATCTCCACATAATTCCCTTGTAAATTATCTGTACATTCCAATGAAAATTTTGAGCATTTTTCTTAATTTCTATCAAATATTTAAGCAACCTGCATAATTTTATTATGACATAACGTTTAAGTGTATGTAAACTTGTGGACTGGATTATATGTGGCTTGTTATTTGGATACAGACAAACAGAAAAATGCTTTGACTTGGGACATCTGTTTTGCATAATAACAGGTAGCTGAGACATTTTAATGAGCCTAATCAAATAAGTGGATGTCAAAGGATATTGGAAGGATACCAATAACTCCTAAAAGTTTTAATTAGTGCAATTAGATGCTTATTAATAGTGGTTGAGTTGGCAGTTTTAATCATGTGTCAGCATGAAGTGTAATAGCAAGTTGGTTCAAGTTGTTGAGACTATATAGGGTTGAAGTGACCATGCAGAATACAAAATATGATCTAATTTACCAAATATCCTGCACTTAAGCAATTTTGTTCTTTCTTAAATATTCAAATGACATTGTAATGACCTAAACTTCAATGCACTATAAAGGTGAGAAACTAGTTATAAGAAAATGCATAGGTATTGAGTATAGTTACACTAAAATGAAATATATCAAAATCAATTTTGTTTATATATCATATACTTTTATTGACAACGAAATGTCATTTTTGACATGTGTGCTATCTATGACTAATTAGGAAAATAGAAGAGCAGAAAAGATACAGTGTCAAAGGAGATCCTTGAGGATTGCCTTGTGTAACATGAAATTAGCAAAGCAAAAAGAAAAAACAGTTGACAAAGCCTAGAGGCTTTTAGCAGATGAGCACACATTTGGAGCAATGTTAAACATTACTTGTGTAAATGTCATGTGTAATTCTCTGTTGCAAGTTTCAATCTGCACATTATTTAATATTGTGCACTCTGAACAACTGTTAAAGAAAATTGACCATCCAAGGGGTGGGTGACATATTATAGCAAATCCATCGATAATTTGTGAAATATGATATAAATGGTAAAATAACTTAATTAGTAAAATTTTAGATCTCTAGTCCTATTGGTTGCATTGCAAACACACAGTCATCTTAACTTGACATATTTTTTAAATCATATGAAAAATTATAAAGTTATGAAAGAAAATGTAACACTTTTTCAATTGTGTGACCTGTGTGATTATCATCGGTGAATGAAAAGGGAGGTATTGCGTTTCCACTTGTATCCTCACTGTAAGTCCTTTCAGAAGAATGTCGGGTTAGGGTTAGGTCAAATCAACCAACATTTTTTATATGCTTACTTTCAGTCAATATCATTCATTCAAGGAAGAAAGTGTTAACTTATCATTATAACTGTATTCATTGAAGAATTGCAAGTAACGAGACTGGCCGGCTGTTGGACAACCCCACGAATAAGATAATGTGAAGCAAATAAATAAAAGATTAGGAGGAAAAAAGAAAGAAACGTAAAACTGAGGCAGTTGTCGTGACTGGAATTTGGGTGGGTAGGTGGACAACAAAGAAACATTTGATAGGCAAAAGTGACTGTTGCTAGCTTAAATGCATTGAAATATATCATTCAAAATATACCATTCAAACAGCTGGGTGGCCTAAATGTTAAGGCATTCTCCAATTTCATGTAGGCTAGCTTTGCTGAAGGTCCCAGGTTTGATCCCTGGCCCAGGCACTCTTTAAGAGCAACATAGTTCCCAGTGTTCCAGATGTTGATCACATGAGATGTTAAATTGGAGGTGCCTTGTACACTGTGTCTGTGTTGAGGCAAGTAAAACACCCTACCCATGGGGTAAATGTGTAACATGGCATGAACTGCAAGCATTATCATCTCATCATTCTGACTGCCACTGACTGCTGGTCATATAAGCTGGCTTAGCTTCAAACCAGAAGCACTGAGACATTAACAGGGGTGCATGTGGGTTGGGGGCCTAGCTCAGTGGTAGCGTGCTGGGCTTCAAAGCACTGGGTCCCGGGTTCAATTCCTGGTCGAGCCTAAGTTGGATGACTGTTTCATCCCTCATCTCATTGACATAGTCCCTGCCTGTCCTAATTAGCCCATCAGGTGCAGAAATACAGGACGTAAAGCCCTAATCCACCTACCCACTCACAGGGATGCATGTTGTGACTATGCCTTCTGTCTTACACATGGACAGTTGTTTGATCAGTTTCTTCAGTGATGGTTCCAGGTAGTCTATTGAACAATTAATTTGATTGACGTACAAATTAAAGATACTGTTTGGTATGTTTCAGATAGCATTGAAAAATAAGTTATCCAATGTGTTTGGATTGAAATAACCTTTAGATCACTTAATGTTAAGAAAAGAATTAGTAGAATAACTACACATGATGACAGAAAAGCAACTACCAATCGAATGAAGGCATCATTTGTGACTCGGTTGTGCTTTTTTCGTCTTTTCTACAAATACTTGTCCATCAGTTTCAGGAAGTGCAGGATATGCGGATATGTGGATGTGTGGATGTGCTATTTTTTTTACGGCAGACAGCTACTTGATGTCTGCAGGGGCATTGCCAAGAGATTTCTAATCTCTAACATTTTGTTCGAGTGACATTCTTTTTGAGCACTGCCAGCAGCAAAGGGATGATCAATTCGTGGTGACATTCTAGGAAAGTTTATTTTTACAGCTTCTTGACCAGCTGCCAGAGGCAGAAATAATGATGAGATGGTAATGCTTGCAGTCCACACCATGTTGCACATTTACCTCATGGGTGGGGTGTTTTACTTGTCTCATAGCATAGACACCGAGTACAAGGCATCTCCAATTTAACGTCTCATGCCATCGCCATCCGGTTGGGATGAAGCTCTCAAATAGTGCCCACTGACCAGGCCTAGGATCGAACCATGGACCTTCAGCATCGCTGGCCAATGTGGAATTGACGGATGCCTTAGCCATTATGCCACTCAGCCTAAATGAAAGAAAATGTTGCATATATACTGATATTACATCAAGAAATAGCTATAAACGTTTATGTTAATTTACCAGCTCTGGCTCTCTTAATAGGAAATGTTAAATTCTAAGGGCCTTAGGAAATATATACATTATTTAAATGCAAGTACAAAAAGTGTAAGATCCCTTGTTGGGAGTACCTTGTGCTGGATGTCTATATTGAGGCAAGTGAAAGCTGATGAAGTTTTAATAATCAAACCCCAACATTTGACTGCCTCAATGCTACTTTTCTTTATTCATTGAGGCAGTCAAACGTTAGGGTTTCCACTATTGGTGTGCTTACAGGGATGAGACTTATATTTTACTGCAGCAGATTGATTCTAAACGCTGGATTATCACTCAGTATGACAGTGGCCAAAATATACTGCATTCACTTCATTGTCTTCCTAATACTGATTATCTACCATCCAGAGCCTTGCTGGGTTCACTATCTCTCTATAAAACAAATAAATTTCACAAAATATTTTATTTTTTTATTTGCCATCAAAATCCAATATGTAAACAAACCAAGTGAGGATGTCACAGTTCTCAATAATGGGTGATGATGCCATTTCCATTGCATTTCCAATGTTTTGGTCTATGTTTCTTTCTATGTGTCATTTAGTGTTTTTAAATAATGGATGATAGATTCATTAGATCACACATATTTAGTGTGCCTTAATCAAATAATTTTCAATCATTTGATGAAGTTTTAGAAAATATTAATTTTGACAGACAGTGGAGCATTAAGTGACATGTGACAAGGCTGATTTTTGGTAACTGGTATGTGGTATAATTGTGACAAACTTGTATGACATTTGCATCAATATTGATGGTGCTTTCAATGAAAACTTTTCCATAGTCAACATGGAATTTCTTTTAGAGGAATCAATCCACCTAATGATTGCTTCAAATGATGTTTTTTACTAGTATCCTAATTTGATGAATGGTGGAGAAAATGAGATTCATTAAATCAGTAAAATCCATTGGTATAATTGGGAAAGTGAATGACTTATTGAGCCTGTAATTAGATGCTGTGCTTAACCATGTTCGATTTGGCTGGTTTATTATGATGTCTCCTGTATAAGTGTTTTGTCGCATTACATAAATTAACTAATGCTGGAACAAAAATGCAATTTAAATTTTCAATTCAAAATCATAAAACTTATGGAAAATCATTAGACAATTCGATTCATCCAGTCCTATTTCAATCGATATGTTAATCTAAGTCAGTTATGGTCCATAACATCTTTATAGCAGCTTTACTAAGCATCATTTTCTATATAAAGATGTGGTTTTGTGGTCTTCTATATTGAGTTATAATATAGCTTTTGAAAGGTGGGATACCACAAGATATAGCAATAGCGGAAAGTGAGGAGAGTAATATAGAGTTGTTTAGGATGAGGAAATGTTATATTGGCCGAGACGAAGCAACGTCCAATATACACCCATAGTTGGATTATAGTTTAGCAGCAGTTACACATACTGTAGTGCATGATAGCAGCAGTGGCCAGTTTAGCCCCAAGGTTTCATGACACAACTAAAGCCTGAAAACTTGAGAGATTGATCTTTTCAGCAAAAGAAAAAATAATGAAAGAGGGCTGAGCAGCTTTCGATAGATTAATCATGAAAGAAGCGTACTGAATAATTCAAAGAGACTAGGATCACTGATTTATATCAGGTTCAACCATTTTTCGGTGCAAATAAATTCAAGTTTTAGGCGGTAGCCATAGATACAAAGATCACAATTTTGAACTTTAGTTATATATATATGTAATTATGCATATTCTTGTTGACCTGACCACAAGATTTATTGTGACCTAGATGTATTTTATAGGGGTTTTTGTAGGGTTTTGAGATATTTGAAGGAGCAAAATAAATGAGGAAAAAATATAATGGTTGGTAGGTAGGATTGCTAATGAAAGTCTGCATTCATTTGGGAAATGGATTGTGAAACAGTTTCAAACGATAATAAAAAAATAAAATCACACCTGTACAAACAGCAAATCTTGTAATAATAAATCTAATCTAATAACATCTGACATTAACTGTAAAAGTGTTACTACATTGCACAAAGCTACTTGCAGTGAATGAAAGTTTGTAAATATATCCACAAAAATAATGAGGCTAATGTTGTGACACCGCGGTTTTATTATATTTATTACCATCTGACTCCAAGTTACTTACTCATGTACTTACCAATGTACTTGCTTACTTACCTACTCACTTACTTACTTACTTACTTAATTACTTGCTTACTTACTTAGTTACTTGCTTGCTACTTAATTACTTACTTACTGCTTGATGTCGGTTACATGAGGCATTGTGGTGCCTTTTACTCAGTGTCTAAGCTAAGGCAAGTAAAGACAAGATCCATGGGGTAGATGTGTGACGTGGTGTGGGACTAAAGCCTTATCATCCCATCATTATTTCTGCCTCTGGCAGCTTGTCACATCCAAGATAGCACATTAGATCAGGTTAACATGGTTTCAACATTGGTTATCACCAGTCAATGTTTTATGCTGATGTCTAGAAAATGTAGCATGGTACCTGGGATAAGCTGGCTGAGCAACAACAATTCTATAATGTGATACTTGTCCATCAGTTTCAGGAAGTACTCGATGTGTGGATGTGCTTATTTTCTAAGGGCATATAGCTACTTGATGTCCGCATGGGGCCTTGTAAAGAGATTTTGACCTTTAACATTTTGTTTGAGCAATACTGCTGATAACATATAACTGCGGTGGTTGTCACACAAAATTTATATGCTTGTATACATGAAATTGATGATAATATAAAAATGAGATTATTAAAATCAGTAATGTAGAGCAATTTCATTGATTTAAAACTTGTCCTGTTGTCCTACTTTGACGAATGATAGAGAAAATTAGATTCATTAAAATGCAGGTTACAGGATATTGTAAAATCATCAATAACTCCTGAAAGGTCTAACTAGCCAGTAATTAGATGCTGTATTTACACAGGTTTAATTGATGTTTGTGAAATGTGTTTTGCTAAATCGACTGTTTATGAAACTTTTTTCCAAAGCAAAAAGTTTGTGTTGAGACAGCATATTCGGATTACCATAGAATCAATATCACAACTCAACATTATGAATTACATAATTTTTTTCTAGATAATATCTATTTTAGCCCATCAGCAAATATGCCACAGGGAGTAGCTCAACAGAAGTGTTCCAGTATATACTTGTTGTTGTGTATTTAATAAATTGAATTGAATAAAAGTATGAATTTATGTTATTTTACAAAAGTGCAGTGCTATGTAAAATATGGCACAGTAACAGAATCTGGCCATATTTAAAGTCTCAAGAGATAGATTTTTAGATATTTTTTTTAAACTCAGTTCACCAAGAAATAGTACAATCAAAGAAAGACTACATTTCGACATGTTTAGCATGACCAAGATCACTGGAATATATCATATAAATCATATTTAACAAATTTCAGGGAGAAATTAATTATTTATTTGAAATGAATTATTTTTTTTCCTCGGTCAATGCCAAATGCAGGTTGCTGATTGGCCAAAAGTTGATAGATATAATCCCGTATTCAAAAAATGGTCAGTTGTGCCACACCCTCTCCAGGGATATTTTCAGTATCGCTGAAATGATGTCACAGCGGGCAATCTCAAAAAATGATCACGGGAGTGGTAAATGTTTAAAAAAGACGGGGGACTTCGGCTTCGTGAAATATGACAACTTTGTAAATTATAAATTCCTGTATTCTCAAAAGATAACTTTTAGTATCATGACTCAAAGTCAGGTTATGTTCTGAAATTTGAACAAAATATATCACATACAGGTGAGATATTTTGAGGCTGGTCGACTGTTGTTATTTTCTTTCGTCCTGGCAACCTGGTGACCCAAGTGTGTGGGTTTCAGAATGTGAAGCAGCAGACGAAAAGGTGAGAGATAAAGACAGAAAAAAAAAAGTAAAGGAAATGCTAAGAAAGTTGACGTGACTGGAATAAAGTAGAAAAGAAACATGGTGGTCAATACTAGTGAATTGATTTGCATGATGAGGTTACTAGTGGTACTGGTATTAAAATAAAATAGCAATTTAAAAATTAATAGGCCTATTTGTTAGTGAGGCCGTTATTTTCAGTTCTAAACTTCAGTTAAGTATGAATGTGAGTTAGGCCTATTGATATTATCTGTGACCATAAAAAAAAAAAAAAACATAATAATACAATATTACATAACAAAATATCTATGTTATTGAACAGCTCATACATTCAAGTAGATTCTCTTTATATGTATATATCTATCGGTTCTATATAAGGTTAGATGATAGTGAGGTATTTTAGTTAAATAGTGATAAGAATTTTGATGAAAAGAATGCAAAGAAATGAGGCATTTTTCATTCAGTTTTTCGTTACACATAAAAATACACATTGTGACATTTTATGAGTGATTTATAAATATTGGTGAAAACTATAGCTATAACATTTTGAATAATATATCAGAATGGGCTCTGGCTGATGAATCTAAGTGCTGTGATTATCTTATCTTATCATATCTTATCTTATCTTATTTCATGTAATCTCTTCTCATCTTATCTTATCTTATAATAATAATAAATCTTTAGTATCCCCACAGGGAAATTATGGATGCATTTTTGGCACAAAGAAATTTTGTGCTCTGTTAGTTTTAGCTGTAGGGACCCTCAGTCCTTTTTGATGGAAGAAACTGGAACTCTTGGAGTAGTGGATGTTCATTGCCCTTTAGGATTTTGCCCGACTTTCGTAAAGCCTGTTTGTCATACAAATTTTCACATTATCAAGTTTTACTATAATGTATCAAGTGATAATCAGTTTTTTTAGTTTGTTTTTGTTGCTTACTGAGAGGCCTCCATACCAACTCAAAAAGTTAAAACTGATGATGCCTTGAATGAAGTTTTTGTAAAAAAGTCATAATTGATTTATCCACATTGAAGTAACATAGGCACCTTATCTTATCTTATCTTATCTTATCTTATCTTATCTTATCTTATCTTATCTTATCTTATCTTATCTTATCCTATACTATCTTATACTATGTTATCTTTTTACTAACAGAGGGGCCCTATGGCAGATAAGTGTTACACTTTATAGGTTTTAACACAAAGAAAATCAAGTTTATCTACCTATTCATCTATCTATCTGTCTATCTATTCAACTATCTATCTGTCTATCTATCTATTTATCTACAACATTTTTCAGCTGGAACCAAAGATTGTACACCTGTCATTAAATGTGTCATATCTACCAGCCAATATTCAGAGTTCTCCACCAGCAAGCTCTCTTTTTCCTAGGCACACAAAGGTTATGACCCATGACCTGTAGGGGTCAAGCCATGATAAATCCTGGGTCCTCTGTCATATGGGTCACTGTTAGTTTTCTAGCTTTCAATACGTTCATTACATGGAAGCTGAATTGAAATACATTTGCAGAAGAACATTGCTATGAAGACCATACTAGGTCTGAAAGTCAGTGGCAGTAACAGTGAGGTGTTGTGCAATTAAATTCATAATAGTCATGCAATTATTGAGAGTTCTTAGACATAAATTCATCTCATAGAGAAAAGCATTCATATGTTAATTTTCTATTCACTTGTTATAGGCCTACTACCAATTTTTCAAAGAATGGTTTACACCCAAAATATAGACACCATAAATATTCAGTTGTAACTAAATCATCAATGACGTCACTGCACTATGGTTTATTACAATAATTTTGTGTGCCCGAAGTTGAGCTCTTTATCCATTTGAGTAATGGAAATGTATTTCAAGGTATTATTTTTTCTGTGTACTTAATTCAATTCAATTTCTGAAGTCCTATGAAAGTTGCACACTGCTTGCTCCTTAGTGATTTCCTGGGCAACAAACAAATGGTGTGATTTTATTATACAGTGTACTGCCTTATTTAAAAAAAGGGAATTTAATCCAAGTCAATGATAAATCTCCATTGAATAAGCATTGGCTTACATTAATATCAGGCTAAATGTCTGCTCAATTTTCCAGTGATTATCTTTAAGCAAATCTATCACTCAACATTACATCTCTGCAGATTACCTGATAGTGTGAGAACATTTTTAAAGGTTGTGGTATCACCTGTCAAATCATTGATAAGCCTTACACAATGTGTGTTATGCTTAAGGATCTGAGTCAGGTTGAGTCTGTAGTTATACCTTAAAGTGTAAAAAAGTACCTCATTTACCTTGGGAGCTATTTTCTTTTTCTATCAGACTTAATGCAAATATTTCAAGTTGAAAAATGAAAATAAACTAGTCAGAGAAACTTTCAGCGGGACCTACAGTATCATCCTTAAGATTGTTTTGGTGCCTTCAATTGGATGTCAATCAAGCAAGCGTACTACTTAAAGTACAATTTGCTCCCTTAATTGTTACCTTTTATCCATAGCATGAGTGTCATGAACAGTCTAATACCTCACAAGTTAAACCCCCCATGGGATGAATATATGCATCTACCTAAGTCTTAGTGACCAAAGGTCAGATGTGAGATGACAAGTTTTATCCTGACCATAACTACAACCTACCCACCCTCCTGGAAAAAAATAGACCTGACCTTTGCATGTGGAGGTAGCTATGTTGAGTAAAGTCAGCACCAAAATTGCTACCTCTATATAACTGAGTTGTGTGTAGATAATAGGTTTCATATTGCTGATATTATGTCTCAGTGCTCCTGGTCCGAATCTCGGTCACCTTGGCAGCTGAGTGGTCTAGTGGTAAGATGTTCGCCTGCTTCTCTGAAGGATGCATGTGGGGTTCAATCCCAGACCTGGGTCATTCTGATGAGAAGTTAAATTGGAGACCCTTGTACTCAACGTCTATGCTAAAGCAAGCAAAAGATCCCACCCATGTGGTGAATGTGTACCATGGGTGGACTCCTCTCTCTAACCTCATTAATCCACAGCAAGAAATTGGAATGCACATCCCATATCTATCTATCTATCTATCTATCTATATATATATATATATATATCTATCTATCTATATCTATCTTTATCTATCTATCTACCTTCTATGGTTAGCTGTGAGAGGTAGATGTAATGATGATATGGTAAGGATTGGAGTCCATATCATGTTGCAAAATTAGACCATGGGTGGGGTATTTTACATGCCTCAGCAAAGATACCAAGCACAAGGCACCACAACATTTAATGTCTCATGTAACTGATATCCAGCTAACGTGTAGCTCATGAAGAATGCCTAGGCCATAATTCGAACCCAGGACCTTCAAAGCTAGGACCCTAACCACTAGGCCACTCAGTTGCCTTTAAGAAACACGAAAATGATGCAAAACTACTCAGTGGTCTGTCTTTCATTATATTAAGCTTAATTTTCTTAAAGGCAATCTGACCTTCACTTTGTTTTGTAACACTATCACTATAGTGCTACGAAATAAGACTTTTTTGTATCTTTACATATTGACTTTTCTAAGAAATCAGCAATACTTTTGTGGGAAATGAAAGCAATTAAATTATTGGTAACCTTCTAGAAAATAAAGAAATTATGTCTGAAATGGAAATTTTACGGAAAAAATGGAGTTGTATAACAATGCATAAGTGTAATGAAATACTTATATTGGATATATTAGTCCTGTCTCAATTTTCTGGTGGTAAACATCATGTTGCAGGCATACAAAAGAATGTATTAACCTGCAGTCTGTATGGCTGGTATTTAAGTAATTATTTTCCATGACGAGCACTTAATAATTCATTTTCTAGGAACATGTATTTATTATAAACCAATGTTAAACAGCCTTAATTTACAATTCAAACTATCTTTGTAATCTACTACATGAAAAAAATCATTGAATAGAGAGAAACAAGGAGGCAATGTGGCCCTAATAAAGGGAATGTTAAATCTGTATTGTCACTCAATATCATTGTGCTTCGCCTAATATTAAAATTTTTCATGCCATCCAAAATACAATATGTAAACAAACCAAGCAATGACATCACATTACTCAACAATGGGTGATGATGCCATTTCCATTGTATTTCCAATGTTTTGGTCTTGATTTCTTTTCAATGCATCATTTGTTTTTGTAATGAATGCCTGGTAGATTCATAAGCTTATACATATTTAGTGTGCCTTGATCAAATAAGGTGATTTTCAGTCATTTGGTGAAGTTTTAGAAAATAGCAATTTTGAAAGACAGTGGAGCTTGAAGTGGGAGTTCAATTCAATTAAATTCAATTTTTTTACCACCACGATTCAGTTCATATTATAAGAAAAAATATATATCAAAAAGTTTCCCTTGCAATAGTCATGATGAGCATCACCATATGGCGTATTTGCTCTTACAAATAAAGTTTTTATTTTGAATAGATATTGAAACAATAATGTAATATACCAAAGGAAAGAATATAAAAATGCATATTATTCAAACAATTATAATGTAAGTTACAATTTGTTAATGTATAGTTTCCCTTCTTTGCATTTCAGAGCCAAACTAAAAGCATTTATCATGTCTGAAACTTCTCTAATATCCTTGCTTGGATATTCATAGCCATTAAACGGATACTGAGCACTGACGTACCTTCTAGGGTGTCCAATTAATAGAATCTAAAATATTGCTTTGTTCAGAGGAGTCACTACTGATATGAATAATAGATGCTCAACCTGCACCTAAAATCTTCTTATGTTTTAGGTCCATTACTCTTCCAACCACTGGGTCCCAGGTTCCTTTCCCGGTCGAAGCCCATATATTGGATGGCTGTTTCATCCATCATCACATTCCTATGGTCCCTGCCTGTCGCAATTTAACCCATTAGCACGGTGAAGAAATACATGACGCAAAACCCCATTCCACCCACCACCCTTTAGTCCATTACTCACTGTCAATGCGACCTATAGCTTTAATTTTTGCAATAAAATTTCTATAAAGGACTCTCTTACTACGACTACCAAAACTTTTAGGTTTCAAGTGCAAATTTTGTAGTTATCTACATCAATGTATTCATAATATCAAGTTATTTTGTCCCTCCGGTTTATGCTAAGATGGCTTTTTGAAATTCCCATGAAATAACATCCCCAAACATTTTCGCAGTAAGCCAAATTTAGCCACGACTGTTGTTGAAGCCAGAGAAGAGTTGCGAATATTTTTTAGCACTGAAATTCTGTGAAAAATAACTTTTACGAAAGCGATTTCTTCACACTAATGATACACGGCAAATATTTGAGCAGGTAAGCCTGCCGACATTATTTTCGATTCTCGACGATCCTCCACATGCATCAGTTGCCAGACTATTGTGTTATGAGACAAATATCACTTCATTCTGCCTCAAACCAAATGAATGTCTCCTGTGATTTCAGATGTACACACTTTATTTTGTCCCTCCGGTTTATGCTAAGATGGCTTTTTGAAATTCCCATGAAATAACATCCCCAAACATTTTCGCAGTAAGCCAAATTTAGCCACGACTGTTGTTGAAGCCAGAGAAGAGTTGCGAATATTTTTTAGCACTGAAATTCTGTGAAAAATAACTTTTACGAAAGCGATTTCTTCACACTAATGATACACGGCAAATATTTGAGCAGGTAAGCCTGCCGACATTATTTACGATTCTCGACGATCCTCCACATGCATCAGTTGCCAGACTATTGTGTTATGAGACAAATATCACTTCATTCTGCCTCAAACCAAATGAATGTCTCCTGTAATTTCAGATGTACACACATGATTCACATGAAAGCATAAATTTCTGAGTTTACTTGTAAATAATCTTGAAAAAACAGAGCAAACATGTTCACCAATTTCTGAGTGAGTGAACCCCAATCAAGAACTGCTATACTATTAAGGCCAGTATATTTTTCTCCTAGGGGGGGGGGGGTCCTAAAAAATAGTGAGGTTATAGTGTAGCATATATTTAATTCTCATTTATGTAGAACTTTCATAAACCAAAGAAGCAAAGATGATACTATAAGGTTGAATTTAATACTGTCCACCAGGCATTAGATAATGAGCTCTACTTTGTGGGATGGTGTACTTCAAGGGTCCCCATTGATCCTGTGTTTGTAAGTACCAGTTTCATTTTGCAAATTGGTCACAAATGGCTTGGATTGTCAGTGGCATCCTATTAAGTCTGACAGTGAAAGGAGATTATAACAGCTTAGTGTTGTCTATGCCCACTTTTAAACACAATGAAAAATCAGGTATCTTTGACCATTTTCGTATTACTGGCATTGGTAAATTATATAGAAGAACTAATGGGTTTTTTGCCACTGAAATGGACCCAATATGGGAGGATAAACATTTATAGAATATTCATTCAACTGGGACACAACAATACATTGCAATAGATATGCCAGCAACTTGGGTGTATTGTGTTTTGAAGCTATTGCTTAAATTCCTTGAGTATTTCTTGGTAAAGCTAAAGGAAATGTTTGCTTCAGCCCTTTGAACTTAAGTGTCGGATATATCGCGTGTATATAAAATGATCAAGTCAAGTGTCCTATGTAAATGAAAAAATATATATTTGAAGAACCTTCATTTCTCACGTATTTATAAGAAATGGCTGGTGTCTGTGTATGCATCATCAAAGTTAGGAAGACCTTTTATTCCTTTCCTGTATATATATTTGTGTGTAAAATGTATGTCAGTGATTTGTAGCTTGTGTTTTTATAGACAAAGATATGGGCAAAGGTAAAGGTGAAGGTTACAATATGAATACACCACTATGTATTGTAGCTCTATGCTTGTGTAACCTTCACAAATTGCAACCAGGTATACCATATGATAGCCAAATTAAAAAATATGACATAATTAATGTGCCATATCAAGGTGCTTTTTTTTTTTCGGTCATGAATCATGTTCATTCCCTGGAAGTTTGTCTTTTCATGTATATAAATGGTGAATGATTAGACTTGAACTGGACAATAAGCAAAAACAAAACATCTTTTTGTTTTATTCACAGCCAGTGTTTTACAAGATTCTGTGTGTGCCATGTACCCAGTGTTTTATGCTGGGGCAAGAAGAAACCCCCACCCTAGGGATAAACGTGTAAGATGATGTGGACTTACAAGTCTCACTTTTTAGCTACACACTAACATCCTTTGTACTTTTTCTACTTACATTGTTGAAAGCTTTTTGGAAAACTTCGAGGCAATGACATGTTGCTTTCCAAAAACTGTGAAGCTCTTGATGACTTAATATTCAGCAGCTGCATAAGCTTCATCCTGATGCTATCAAGATTAAGTACCCTTCAAGGACTGAATGACGTCAAAGAGCTGTTCAGTCTAGACTTACAAGAATGGACATTCACTGGTGCTTGCTTTTTCATGTGTGATCTTAGGAAGCATGGAAATTTCTTTTGTAACCAGAGACAAATGATGAAGCAAGCCAAGCAGTCTAGTAAGTTCATCAAGGGGAAATATACAGTGTTTTGCAAAAGTGAGTGAACGCCTATATCACTAAAATATTAGATATCCTTGATACAATTATAGGCATTGCAAACGCAAGGTCTGACAACAATATCCATTCAAAGTTGACAAGATTATACTCACTTGTATGTCATAATAAACAATTTGAACACTGTGTAGCTAGATTTCTCATTCGATATTTTTTTGTGCCAACTTTTCGCTACTTCATCATTTATTTAATTATTAGTCGCATAATTTTTGAAGCAGTCTGTAGATTTATACCGGTGACACTGCATTTTCACTGTAATTTCTGTTAACATTCTGCAACTATGATGAATAAACTGTGCTAAACTTTGAACATGGATTTTTCATGATTTGAAGCTGACAGAAGTGCATGTTACAGGTATATTCCAGCAATGATTCGTAGCACATATCATTAAGCAGTAGAACACAGACTTTGTGTCATGTTCAATTAGAGATTTTAACAATAGTGTTTTCAAGTCAATCTGTATACTACTTGTATAGCTGTACTATGCAAATCATCTTCCAATTATGGGTAATACGGATTCATTATCAATATCACATCAGATATGCAAAATGTGATATGAACACACATCAATTTCAGACAACATGGGGCTGCACACACTAAATTAAGTTCGCTGTGTCTTCTTGAGTGTTTGAGTGTGAACAATGATCTGTTTGTTTCAATATTGCAATGCGCTTTATTGATAGGAAAATGCCACTTATTGGAATAGCAAACATGGAACCCCACTTAAACGAGTGAATGTGAAAGATTGCAGTAAACAATGTGGCTTTTTCACATGTGATGAATGGAAGAGAAAATGAGATTCATTAAAAGCAATTGAAAAATTATCAATAACTCTTGAAAGGTTTCGACACGTTATAATTGGATGATGAATCTTGGCATGTTTCAGAAACTTCATGCTGAAGTTGCCTAAATGATTGGCAATTCAGGTGGAACAATTTGATTGGATAGAAATCAAGTAAAGCTGATCAGATAGATTGTTGAAGTGAGAAATTTGATAAAGGATTTGAAACAATGTTCAGCATCTGGTATCAGATTGAAGTTCTAATACCATCAGGGACATGAGAGCTGCGTCTTGTATTTTGTTGATGTTACTGACTTGGAGTCCACACTATGTTACTCATTAAACTCATGCGTGTTTTGTATTTTGTTTTTTTGCTCCATCTACAAAGTCTAGATTGATAGATAGACAGTATGATAGATAGATAAATATATATATAGATAGATAGATAGATGAAAAGTGCAACCTCTCAGGCAAGTTCTTGCAGCTATCGAGGGTTAACTCATGTAGTGAGACAGAGGAGAAGTCCACCCATGTCACAGTTTATCACATGGATGGGGTCTTTTACTTGCAACAGCATAGCCACCAAGTACGAGGCATCTTCAATTTAACGAGTCATCTCCATATTAACATCTTATGCATTCGTCATCCTGCTAACATTTTGTTTATGATGGCCTATGGTAAGATTGGACCTGGGTCCTTCGGATGAGCAGGCGAGCGTTTTACCACAAGTCCGCTAGATTCTTGTGAAGCTTCATTAGAATTGATATTAGGTATTAGTTTGTCTTACATTACTTACAATATTATAATACTGTCCAACTGTTGTAGGTAAAATTGACATATTATAAACTTCATTGTCCAAATTGTTATGATAAAATTTCACCTTTCATGTTAACATGGTATTATCAAACTTGTAAAATATTGCAGTACATTCCAATATATTTCAATGCACAATTCCACTTATATTTCACAGGATAGATGTAATGTTGCTAGAGTTTTGCAGGCAATCTGCTGAAAGCCATTGGCTATTGTTTGGTTGGCCAACTTCACTTGAGCATGTCATGCCTCAAGGATCTCCTTTGATACCATGCTTATTCAGCTTATGGGTTCATTTTGCAAATTGATCAGATAGAACTTTGCTGCTCTGCTATGTTTCGTGTGGAATGAGCAACTCTCGAGAATAGTTTAGTTGTTGAAAAGCCAATGGTTTCTATGAATGTACTTTATGTTGACTTTGACTTTGAAACTTTTATTTCATGAGCAGCAAAACATATATAAGTACTAGACACACATACTCTACATAAGAGGGAAGCATATGCCATAAGACACATTGGCTCCTGTATTAATTATTTACAACCAATACATTTGGTGGAATCTAAAGGTAACTAACACAAACATTTAAGAAAAAATACTTTGCTATATGTACAAAAAATAATTATAATATTATTGAAAAACCTTTTTTATAACAATGATATCAGCAATTTATATAAATTTGTAAGGGTTTGCACAGAGTTTACGGACAGTGATAAAATAAACGTATTGGCGTCTATGAAAAATACCTAGCAATTAATGAGCATTGATCCATATAATTGATTCAGTGTTTCAATAAAATTTCAACAAAACCAAAAAACTACATATTATTTGCAATTATGACAGGATTCCCTTGCATAAGCAACATCCCTGCTGGATGTCGTTTGGCGGATTGGCAAAGACCCCACCAATGGGTAAATATGTCAATCAACCCTTATGAGTGGTAAGCACTTTTCTTGCAGGGCTGTACTTTGTATATCCATTCATCTATCTAGCCTAAATGTTATTGCAGATATTCAATACATTTGTAAACACATGCCTGGTTGGGACAAATTTTACTAGTAATTCTATCAAAAATAATGGTTTTTATCCTGGTCTCATGGCAACCAAGGAGCTGTTGAGTGGACTGGCTGTGTAGGATTTTCGTACATTAAAGCACCAGAAAATATTGATGAGGTTTTCATGACTGGAATTTTTGGGTGGACAGACAAAGATGAAAAATGATACAAAAAAAAAAAGAAATCCAAAAATATAATTTTTTTGCTTTTAGGTTATGTTAGTTCATATTTTCTGTATATGTAAGGATATATTCCAACTTACTGAATTTATAACTAAGGAAACAATTATATTAGAGCACTATGGATCTAAAAAGGTCTGTGAACATTGAATTTGAGCCACAAATAGATAAGAAACACTGATTGTCCTTTATTATTCATACATATAGAAAAAATGAGATGAGCTGAGATGAGTGAACATAACATGTAAATTAGTTAGTAGAACAAATGATATTAGTAAGGAATTATCATAAAAACTTAATGCATTATTGCATGATACTTTTTTTTACTTAACATTTAATCACTACATTACATTTATGACATCCACTGACCAAATGTGATAGAACTGCAATATAGCAATTCATGGAGGGAGCAACATTTCGAGTGTTATTAGGGTAAAAATGAGCACGTTTATTCTGTTGTCTTGGAAATCATCGTGGCCGTGTAATGACACAGATGTGAGGGATTTGGTAAACACCCACTGCTGATAAAGTAATGACAACACAGTTGTTATTCTAGGAACACAGGTGGGTTGGGGCAGGTGGGACATGAAAGGGCACTAAATTAAGCTGTGAAGTTTAAAAACAAAGGAAGATATATACTGTTTTTATAACTAGATAAATACACATTAGCATTAGAAGCACCTTCTGTCATATTACAATGACCCGCCAAAGTAGGATACGTGAAAATAAAATCTGCTTTTAATTTTTCAAGATGATTATTTCACAACGCAATTGCAAGGTATGTGGTATATAAATAATATTATTTATTTCATGATGAAAACAGCAAATATCAGTATTATATAGGTAGTTATTGAAAAAAAAGTTTAGTTTTGAAAGATATTGATGGTCATGTGAATAAGTGAGGTTGATTTTTATATGCTACAGGTACATTGTATATATACATTTGCTTACCCCACAAAGATCTTTTTGTGCACAATGATCTGATGATGTGTCAAGAACTGCTTTCATCCACTCACAAAAGCAACTCATTCAGTAAACACAGTGCAGGAGCATTAGATATTCGAAATCTGCATCTACTGAAATGAGTTTTAATTTAGCTTCATTTTGTCATGATGTTCCAACCCGTGTAAAGCACATACTAGAGATAAAACCTTGTTGTACGGAATAGATAGATGGATGGATGGATAGATAGATAGACAGATAGACAGATAGATAGATAGATAGATACATAGACAGACAGATAGATAGACAGACAGATAGACAGACAGCATGACAGTGCGAGAGCGTGACCGACAGACCGACAGACTGACAAACATATAGACAGACAGATAGATAGATAAATAGCTAGATAGATAGATAGATAGATAGATAGATAGATAGATAGATAGATATATAGATAGATAGAAAGATGGTGCTCTAAGGCAAGTTCTTGCCGCTATCAAACAGGTCAGAGATCACACCTGCCTTTTTTTGTTTTTGTTTAATTCATACATATATTTGGAAACTTAACTCTAGGTGTCATGTGAATCCTGAACTCCTATTACCTGATCGATTGCCTGAGCAAATGGGAATCCTGGATTCACATTATGTCCTTTGGAGTAGAGTTTCTAAGTCTTTGTAATCTAATTCTGTTGAAAGTGCATCCCCAGTTAAATAAGTAAGCAACTAAATGTACAGTGCCAAATATGCCATAAAGTGTCTAACTATATACCACTCTGATATACAAAAATTTATCAGCTAATGTAACTAGTATCATAAAAACCATAACATTATGTCTTATTTCACTAGGGCAAGAACGAGCATAAGAAAATCACACAGATTTTAATACTGTATATGACGCGACCAGAGCATCCGCCAAGATTCTCTTTGGCCAGATTCAGCGGGAAGTGAGGAGATGCTCATTTGTCACAGGGTGGACAGGTAGTATGGCCTTAAGGTCATGTCAAGAGATTCCTGAGCTTAAGTATTACATTCTGGTGTCACGCCTTGGGAAGTTGGGATAAGTCGTCCTCTTTGACCGGAAGTAGCAAATATCTGGGGAAAAGAAAATTATGGAAGGGAATAGTATAGTACAGTATTAACTTAAGCCATCTTAAGCTAAAAACAGCTAATGGAAGCTACAACAAGCTGAACCAAACCACACTTTGACAGCTCAACTGAAATCAATGTGCATATGATGTAACTTATATAATTTAGATTGCGGTTTCACTCGGGCATTTACATTATATTTTGAAATCTGTCATAATTTGGCCATATAATTGGCGAATATTCAGCATGATGTTTCACTTTTGTCCTGGTGTTCAGTAGATGCTCTAGCTAGCTAGGTCGTATTGGTTTATTGTAGCAGGGTGATCGTGTAGTAGTCTAGTTCAGTATTGTTAAATTTGCTTGTTAATAAGCAAATGTTATTGTATAAAATCGAGTTCAGTTTTTTTCTTTGTTCAATTGCCTGCGCCATTTACTGAAACATCCTTCTATATTGTAATCTTCACTTCCTCTGTGGCTGCCAGGCTGTTGGGCTGTATATATGATAAGACCTTGGGAGATAGTATACCCAGTCACTGCATGACACCATGCAATGATCATAGTGACCTCACATCTTACTCACACTGATGCTCAAATTTTAAGTAAGGTGTGAAATATATATATATATATATCACACTGCTAGATGTAATACCATCTACAGCTTTGGGCAAACACAACTAAACCAGATACCAGATCGGACTGAGATTAAATCATCGTGGCATTGCCAACACTGGTCGGCACTGGGCTGAAAAATGGTTCTATTGGAAGAGCACACAAGTCCCTGATCTTTTTCGACAGATCTAGGACTTGTGCGGTTTTACTTGTAGTCCCCAATTAATTTGAGCCATGTGGAACTTTAAATTAAAAAACTCTAAGGGAAATTGATGGAGTTATCGAATGAAACAAACATACTATATTTCGAATTGGAACAAGAGTGAATGCAGCATCACCAGCGTCACGAACGTCCTCGATTCGTGATACATTTTCGGTGTTTTTAATAACTCAGTCAATTTATGTTCGATTTTCAAAGTTAAACTTTTTTGTGTATATAAAATTATAACTAACCAAACGTAAATTTGGTACTAGTCGGTCAGACAAACTGTGTCCCCATAGGCTGTTTTTTGGCAGAACGCGTTTCGTACTTATTTGGAAATAGCAACATCTTTAGTTTCCTTATTTGAGCATTACATGAAATGCAGATCACCCAGCCCATATCACCTAGTATTTAAAACACATGTGATAAAGCTGCACTTGGGGTATAAAGTCTAATTTGCTAGTTAAGTACTGGCAAACAGGTTTGATTTTCTTTTTTTTTTCAACTTTATTCCAACATGAGAGAAGCTCGGCTGAAGTCAACCCAATTCGATTGGGAGTTGCTGAACAAATATCAATTGTTGTACTTTAAATCAAATATGCTAATTTTTCATTGTGTAATTCCCAAGTTGAATATTAGCTAGATAGATAGCATGTGAGATCAGGTCGATATTTGACCAATGCTGCCTGATTTCAGCCAACCTACAATCGAGCCAAAAATGTACACGCATCTGAGCAAAATACACTTCACTACCATCTCCACATAATTCCCTTGTAAATTATCTGTACATTCCAATGAAAATTCTGAGCATTTTTCTTAATTTCTATCAAATATTTAAGCAACCTGTTTTACAAAATGGGAGGATTTTATTATGATATCACGTTTAAGTGTATGTAAACTTGTGGACTCGACTATATGTGGCTTGTTATTTGGAAACAGACATACAGAAAAATGCTTTGACTTGGGACATCTGTCGTGCATAATAACAGGTAGCTGAGACATTCTAATGAGCCTATTCAAATAAGCGGATGTCAAAGGATATTGGAAGGATACCAATAAGTCCTAAAAGTTTTAATTAGGGTGCAATCAGATGCTAATTAATAGTGTCAGCATAAAGTGTAATAGCAAGTTGGTTCAAGTTGTTGAAACAAACATAGGGTTGAAGAGACCATGCGGAATACAAAATATGATCTAATTTACCAAATATCCTTTCACTTATGCTATTTTGTTCTTTCTTAAATATTCAAATGACATTGTAATGACCTGAACTTCATAACCAATGATGCACTATAAAGGCGAGAAACAGGTTATAAGAAAATGCATAGGTATTGAGTATAGTTACACTAAAGTGAAATATATCAAAATCAATTTTCTTTATATATCATATACTTTTATTGACAACGGAATGTCATTTTTGACATGTGTGCTGTCTATGACTTATTAGGAAAATGGAAGAGCAGAAAAGATACAGTGTCAAAGGAGATCCTTGAGGATTGCCTTGTGTAACATGAAATTAGCAAAGCAAAAATAAAAATAAAACAGTTAACAAGGCCTAGAGGCTTTTAGCAGATGAGCACACATTTGGAGCAATGTTAAACATTACTTGTGTAAATGTGATGTGTAATTCTCTGTTGCAAGTTTCAATCTGCACATTATTTAATTGTGTGCACTCTGAACAATTGTTAAAGAAAATTGACCATCAAAGTGGTGGGTGACATATTATAGCAAATCCGTCGATAATTTGTGAAATATGATATAAATGATAAAATAACATAACTAGTAAAATTTTAGATCTCTAGTCCTATTGGTTGCCTTGCAAACACACAATCATCTTTACTTGACATATTGTTTATAAGAAAATTTAACACTTATTCAATTTTGTGCCTTGTAAAGCTGTATTTTTATCATCTCGAATGAAAAGGGAGGTATTGCATTTACACTCGTACATGTATCCTCACTGAGAGTCCTTTTAGAAGAATGTCGGGTTAGGGTTAGGTCCTGACAACCAGACAGGAGTGTGGTGACCTGGATGTGTAGAGCTTCAGGAATGTGAAGCAAATAAATAGAAGATTAGGAGGAAAAAAGAAAGAAACGTAAAACTGAGGCAGTTGTATAGGAAAAAGTGACTGTAGGTAGCTTAAATGTACCATTCAAACAGCTGGGTGGCCTAATGGTTAAGGCATTCGCCAATTTCATGTTGGCCAATTTTGCTGAAGGTCCCAGGTTTGATCCCTGGCCCAGGCGCTCTTCAAGAGCTACATAGATCCCAGAGCTCTGGTTGTCGATCACATGAGATGTTAAATTGGTGCATTGTACTCTGTGTCTGTGCTGAGGCAAGTAAAAGACCCTACCACGGTGGGTAAAAGTGTAACATGGCATGGACTCCAAGCTTTATTATCTCATCATTCTGACTGCCACTGGCTGCTGGTAATATATTGAGACATTGACAGGCTTGCGTGTGGTGTGGGGGCCTAGCTCAGTGGTAGCGTGCTGGGTCCCGGGTTCGATTCCCGGTCGAGCCTGAGTTGAATGGTTGTTTCATCCTTCATCTCATTGCCATGGTCCCTGCCTGTCCTAATTAGCATGACAGGTGCAGAAATGCAGGACGTTAATCACTAATCCACCTACCCACTCACAGGGGTGCGTGTTATGACTATGATTTATTTGAAATGCAAAATGTACCAATTGTGCAAACTAGCAATTCCTAGTACTTCAGAATCAGCCTTACTCATTGGCCCACCTGATCAGTGATACTGTTTCGTATGTTTCAGATAGTATTAAGAAATAATCCAATTTGTTTGGATAAAAATTACCTTTAGATCACTTAATATTGAGAAAAGAATTGGTAGAATTACTACACATGATGACAGAAAAGCAACTACCAATCAAATGAGGGCATCAATTCTGACTCAGCTGTGCTTTTGTCGTCTTTTCTACAAATTTCCTTACTATCAGTTTCAGAAAGTGCTAGGTGTGGATGTGCTTATTTTCTAACTGCAGACAGCTACTAGATGTCCGCAGGGGCCCTGTCAAGAGATTTTTGACCTTTAGCATTGCATTCGAGTGACATTCTTTTTGAGCACTGCCAGCAGCAAAGGGATGATCATATATTAACTGTTACAGCTGTGAAATGTGAATGTCTCAATGCTACTGGTCTGATGCCTAGTCAGCTGCTTTGACCAGCTGCCAGAGGCAGATTTAATGTTGAGATGATAATGCTTGCAGTCCACACCATGCTACACATCTACTCCATGGATGGGGTCTTTTACTTGCCTCAGTATATAGACACCGAGTACAAAGCATCTCCAATTTAACGTCTCATACGATCGACATCCAGCTGGGATGAAGCTCAGGAAGAGTGCCCACTGCCCGGGCCTGGGAATGAACTATGGACCTTCAGCAAAGCTGGCCAATGAGGAATTGATGGATGCCTTAGCCATTAGGCCACCCAGCCAAAATGAAAGAAAATGCTGCATATTTACTGATATTAAATCAAAAAATAGCTGTAAATGGGTATGTTATTTTACCATCTCCGGCTCTCTTCATAAGAAATGTTAAATTCTAAGGGCCTTAGGAAATATATACATTATTCAAATGCAAGTACAAAAAGTGTAAGATCCCTTGTTGGGAGTACCTTGTGCTGGATGTCTATCCTGAGGCAAGTGAAAGCTGATGAAGTTTTAGTAATCAAACCCCACCATTTGAGCGCCTCAATGCTACTTTTCTTTATTTATTGAGGCAGTCAAACGTTAGGGTTTCCACTATTGATGCGTTTACAGGGATGAGACTTCTATTTTACTGCAGCAGATTGATTCTAAAAGCTGGATTATCACTCAGTATGACAGTGGCCAAAATATACTGCATTCACTTCATTGTCTTCCTAATACTGATTATCTACCATCCAGAGCCTTGCTGGGTTCACTATCTCTCTATAAAACAAATAAATTTCACCAAGTATTTAATTTGTATTGCCATCAAAAATCCAATATGTAAACAAACCAAGTGAGGATGTTACAATTCTCAATAATGGGTGATGATGCCATTTCCATTGCATTTCCAATGTTTTGGTCTATGTTTCTTTCTATGTGTCATTTAGTTTTTGTAAATAATGGATGATAGATTCATTAGATCACACATATTTAGTGTGCCTTAATCAAATATTTTGATTTTAAATCATTTGATAGATTTTTAAAAAATATTATTTTTGACAGACAGTGGAGCATTAAGTGACATGTGACGAGGCAGATTTTTAGTGACTGGTATGTAGTATAATTGTGACAAACTTGTATGACATTTGCATCAATATTGATGGTGCTTTCAATGAAAACTCTTCATAGCCAACATGAAATTGCTATTAAAGGAATCAATCCACCTAATGATTGCTTCAAATGATGTTTTTTTACTAGTATCCAAATTTGATGAATGGTGGAGAAAATGAGATTCATAAATTACGATTTGGAATGTCTGTGATACCTTTTGAAAGGTGGGATACCACAAAATATAACAACAGTGGATGGTGAGGAGTGTAACATAGAGCTTTGTCGGATGAGAAATTGTTATATTGGCTGATGCGAAGCAACGTCCAATAGACACGCATGCTGGAGTACAATGAAGCATTCTGACTTGCTCACAGCAGCTGATCAGAGAATATATTTGGATAGTTGGATTATAGTTTAGCACCAGGTACACATACTGTAGTGCATGATAGCAGCAGTGGCCAGCTAAATTTAGCCCCAAGGTTTCATGACACAACTAAAGCCTGAAAACTTGAGAGATTGATCTTTTCTGCAAAAGAAAAAATGATGAAAGAGGGCTGAGCAGCTTTCGATAGATTAATCATGAAAGAAGCGTACTGAATAATTCAAAGTGACTAGGAACACTGATTTATATCAGGTTCAACCATTTTTCAGTGCAAATAAATTCAAGTTGTAGTTGGTAGCCATGGATACAAAGATCACAAATTTGGGCTGAACTTTAGTTATATATATATGTAATTATGTATATTCTGGTTGACCTGACAACAAGATTTATTGTGACCTAGATGTGTTTTATAGGGGGTTTTGTAGGGTTTTGAGATATTTGAAGGAGCAAAATAAATGAGGCAAAAATATAATGGTTGGTAGGTAGAATTGCTAATGAAAGTCTGCATATGACTCAAAGACTCAAAGGTGAGAGACAAAGATAAAGAAAAAAGGAAAGGAAATGCTAAGATAGTTTGCTTTTACATCAATCATATTTAACATATTTCAGGAAGAAATTAATTCTTTATTTGAAATATGAGTTTGTATTATGACACAAAATCAGCTTATGATCTGATATTTGAACTAAATTGAATACAGGTGAGATTATTTTGAGGCTCGATGACTGCCGTTTGCATCGTCCTGGCCACCTGGTGACCCGGTTGTGTTGGGTTTCAGACATGTGAAGCAGCAGACGAAAAGGTGAGAGAAAAAAGGAAAGGAAATGCTAAGATAGTTGACGTGACTGGAATATAGTAGAAATGTAGGTTATACAGAGTAGGACCATAGACCAGAATCATGCAAGTGAATGCTAGTGAATTGATTTGCATGGTATGGTTAATTACAAGTAGCACAGGTATTGCAGATTCTGAATTTAAAATGAATAAATAAAGAAATTGTGTCAATATTAATAGGCCTGTGGGTAAGTAAGGCTGTCATTTTCAGTTCCAAAGTTCATTGCAGTTAGAGTATGATTTTTTGATAATATTTGTGACCATCCAAAAAAATATACGTAATAATGCAATATTACATAACTAAATATCTATGTAATTGAACAGTTCATATATTCAAGTATATTCTCTTTATACGTATATACCACATATTTCTCTGTAATAAGGCTCTTTTTATATTAGATTATATGACAGTGTGGTATATTTTTGTCAAACATTGATTTTAATTTTTATGAAAAGATGCAAAGAAATTAAACAATTTCATTTCGTTTTTCTTTATACATTGTAACTTCATATGAGTGATTTATAAATACTGGTGAAACCTACAGTTATATAACTTTTTGAATAATATATCAGAATGAGCTCTTGCAGGTGAATCTAAGTGAAGTTCACTTTTCTATTGTAATCTTAAAACTGTAATATGCATGGCAAACGCAACCCCACATAAGTCAAATATAGACATATGAGTTAGAAAGGGTTATATAATGTTATGGGCATTTACCAAAGGAGGTATTTCTTTGTTTTTCCAATAATTCCAATCCCTTTGGCTATCTTATTTCTGTGTGCTTAACATGTAAATCGTAAGATAGTTATATCATGCAAAACGAAACCTAGATTTTATATAAAGGTTAAACATTCTATGGAATTCATTCTGCTGGAATATTCTAAATAAAAATGCAAGTATTTATTAATGCATTTGAAAATATGCCTGTCATATAAAACGTTTTACTTATATTTACAAAAGGTTTATTGATATTGATCCAGTCAATATGCTTAGAAAGTTGGTTATTCAAACGTTGTTTAGTTTAAAAGATCAAATATCACTGACAAATATCTCAAGTTTCATTTTTTCATCATTTCTTTTATTCTGCTGTGCGGTCATGCTTATGATTCCATTTTATTTTATAAAAGCTAACACAAGTCAACAATCATTTATTATCCCACTTCTAGAAGCCGTAAATTCATGATATTCTTGTTCTTATTTGCCTATAACACATGTACAAGAGTGGGTCAGTCCTTCAATTTGATTATTTTGGGAAAAGACTTCAGTTTATAGGCTGGGGCAGAGAATTTCAGAGCATCATTGAAAATTTGGCATAACGCTCGGGACACCCATTTGCTCTTTTTCTTGGCTCTCAATATGTATGTATATAACACTGGAAACATAAGAAACTTTGAAAATAGTCTGGAATGATATGAGGAATATATAACACAATGGCATGCATGGTTTTGTGCTAAAAATTTTGTTTTCTAATAGATCAATAAATGTGTAATAGTTGATGATTACCAGTGATACAGGGAAAATGCTGAATGAAAATTTGAGCTGCAGATATACTCACAACTTATTGCTATATTTCTGCAAAATTTCAGCGATCTATATATATGCAAGATTAGTTGCATGATTCGTTTCACAAAAAAATTAAATCTGGAATTTTTTTAATGTTTAGTATGGAGAGTCTCTTTTGTGAGATGAACAGTGAACAGGCAGAGCAAAGAATAAATACAAAATTATCTTAGTTTAGTAAACTAGACTTTATATACATTAGAATATGTAACTTTGAAATAATAAATTATTAGCAAGAATTATTGAAATTAGTCAATGACATTCAACCAACTTTAAAATGTCACACTAAAAATGGTAACAAAATATAAAATGAAAATAGCTGCATTGACTTGCCTTAAACTTTCAGAGAATGCTCATAGCATCTACCAAATATAAGATAAATATAAATAACAAATGTATAATTAGTAGTATAGCTTTATTAATTGTGAGACTAAATAGTATATCAAAAGTTTCATTATTGTTAGTTTATATGCAGAATTAGCAACAATCTGTACCTGCATTGGCAAATACATCATTACACTATCGTCCCATCAGCAGCATTAATGAATAGAACATCTTGAAATGGCATGCAGCTACCACCATTCAGTGATATGATAATCACCTTTTACCCAGGCACCAGGCTATTTGTGCAGTGTTACCTGTCAGCCACAGTAATCCAGCCTAATCGATGTGTGCAACTTTTCATCCATCAGTTGTTTCTTGGTCTCATTAAGTCATTATGAAGAATGAAAATAGTTTGTGATCTTGACCATCATTTGTTTTTGAGTGACTAACATATCATGAAGAATAATTATGATTTATCAATGGTATTAATTATAAGTCTCAGTAAAATATTATGAAGAATGACAACATATCTGTCTTAATCCAATAATATCTGTGTATGCGCGCGCTATCCATCCATCAGTTAATTTCCAGTTTCAGTAATATGATTTGAAAAAAGACAAAATTTTTATCCACATCAAACACAATCTGTGTGCAATTTTGATTCTATGGTTGTTTTTGAGACTCAGTAACGGATTATGAAGCACAAAAACATTTTCTTTCTTCATCCATTGTATGCGATCTTGAATCATCCATTGTTTTTCAGTCTCAGTAAGTCACTATGAAGAATGACAAAATTTCTATCGACATCCTGCAAAATCTTCCAACGTGATTTTGATCTTTCCATGGCTTATTCAGTCTCAGTTAAGTATTGCATGGACCGACATTTCTGCCCTCATCTGACAACCATAGGTAAGTACACTTCACAATCCTGTCATTGCTAGAGTTTATAAATCATACCATAAAAACGCACATACAAGTCCCTGGGCTGATATCAAAATTGTACTGCCAATTTACTCAAAAGTCAATGTTGTGTCTTTGGAAGGCAGAGCCCCACATGCAACATTATACAACAGCAGCATCTTCTGGTAACTCTTCCAACTCGACCTCCGAAACCAGGCGAGAATTTTCATCTATCGTCATCTGAGTAGATATCCGTGACGGACCGTTGTGTTTTACAAGGAGAGATCGCATTTGAGGAATCGGTCGAGCGGGTATACATCGGTAGTGTAGTTGTTGGCCATCTCGTTGTCGGCTCCATCGGAACAGAAAAAGGCCAACCAAACCCAACCAAACAACCAAGATCAGAGCGACAACCAACACTTCACCGTGTTGGCCTTTGGAGCTAAGCATCTCTCCACTTGATCCTGAAAACATGGTGGGAAACAGAGAGTGAGTGATATTATATTTGATATGTTAGCCTGAAAGGTCATACACATCTGTGCTAGGCGTGATATAGCATAACTGGAAAGCACCTTTCTACAGAGCCCTGTTTTGGCCACTGGGGTTTGAGGTCTTCACACCACCCTTGCCGAGAAGGACGCCCAAGAATTTCAAGTTAGCAAACATGTTAAATACACAGTTATTCCAGTCATTTCACAAATTAACATGTAACAATAACCCATGCCAGTGTATTCATCCTCATAAAACTCACTTCTACACACTGAAAATATTATCAAAATCAGCCGTTCCACTGAGTACTGTTGAATCATGCCGAAAAGCAAAAAGTTACAATTGGATGTATTTCTGGAGAGAATGTCAAATGATATTTTTGTCAACTGAACATACCTTCACTCCCAATGTCCACTAATCCTCCTTGCCAGATATCCATGGTTTGAGTAATGATATTTTTATTGGTAAAATCTGTTTGTGCTTATGATGGCCTTATACCGAAACAGACTTGTGAAATCATTCCTGAAACAAAGCAAAGTTGATACACATGTGAATAATTTTATAGGCTTGGTTGGATGGCCAGATTGTACCAATTAGCAGAGTTTTAGTCAGATCGAATTTACAAAAATGCACGAGATATGATTAGTAGTTCATTGTCAGGACTTTATGGAGGCCTATTGCATTGCCAGGCTGGTATATTAGCTGTAAATAAGCAGTTGTCAAAATAACCACAGAGACGCGTCACCTACCACACTCCTAACAGGTAGTCATACTGACTGCCTTAGACTGCCATATGACTAAACTTAGTCATATTGACGACTCTTTGTTTTCGAGTGCAGTGTTTGACTTCGAACGTGGTAGGGAAATGAAACCTATAGAAATGTAACAAATAGCAATTGAATTTTTTTGTCTAATGCAAAAACCTATCTCTTTGCAAATAATTCTGGCAAATGGTTGCAAAGCTGCTCTTGTAGTATAATAGTGTTTCAACATGGAATGACTAATTTGCCATCAAGATAAACATGTCATGAACAAATCAATAGGGCAAGCCATGCATCATCCCAGACAGCATTCAAAAATTCCAAATTGGGCCAGCGTCGTTTCTATATTGTTTTGACGTCGCTGACATCAGACTGACATCAAAACGATTTGCTATCTGGGATCTTCTGATACATGGCCAATTGTGACCATGCGTTTATAATGCATTTGGATAAACGCATGGAAAACGCATGGTTTTTGCCACATTATTATTAGCTAAAAACCATGCGTTTTCCATGAGTTTATCCTTCTCATGGAAAATGCACGTGACACATTTGGCCATGTAGGTATAAGGTTGCCTTTGAAAATGTTTTCTGAATGGATTAATATGTTTAACCACATGAAAATGCCTTGATCATCAAAAGCAACTGTAACTTTACACCTAGCACACATATAGAGTTTCGTGATCTGAAACCTACTTTATGTAAAAATAACCTTGTTTATGCTGTTGCCTTGGCAACCAGGAAGCTGTAGGTAATGACCAGGATGTGTAACATTTCACAAAACAGGAAATAAAATTAAAAGTTAAAAAAGCAACCCTAAATGTTGGCACCGGAATTCAAGTAGACATTGTGTATGGATATTTGCCTTGCAATAAAGAGCATCGTTCTAGTACTGGTCTTTAATTAATTCGAAACATAACACAAGTTGTATTTTCGAAGTCAGACCCCATATATTAGATTGACATTGAGTCAATAGGGCCACGCTTTTTACAACATTATTTGGGTGGTTTCATTGGTAAGATTCAAAAATGCTTTAATCTTCACGTAACTTGTAGAAGTTTATCTTAGAATCCTTTAATGTGAATTACTAGGTGGTCGAAATAGTGAGTTGTGCATAAAATAGGAATATTATATTCTCAAGAAATGTTATTAATTTTCTCCAAAATATTTCTAATCATCTTTGCTCTGAGTAAGTAGTCCGATCTCCAAAATACTTCCAATTGTATCTGCTTTTAGTAAGTAGTCCGACTTACAGTTGCTCTCAAAATACATTTCCATCATCCTCAGAGACATTACCTGTAAATTCTCATTAACATAAAATACACACATTATACAATGAAAGTCATATGAAATCTCTTATATAAGATGATCAACAAGCTAAAAATTATCACACTAAGTCAGAGAAAATGAACTAAAACGTATAGCGATATATTTTCAGTACCCCGATAACATGATAGATCGGATCGACATCGCGATGTCGGTGATCTGGATGCGATGTTGTTCAGATGGCGGCCAATATTGAAACGACAATGGCCCGAATCGAAATGCTATCAGGGTGGGATATTTCCTTCTGAGAGTAAACCATATATGTAATGAATGGACAAAACCTGGGATCGTCTGCCATTTTTGGAGAGCAGTTCAGATAAAATGAATGATAACAACAAAGAAGTGAGACTGATGGGGTAGAAAATGAGACGCCATAACTTGTAACTGCTTCTTTCAAGTGGTATTCTCTGTGGCTAAGTTACTATTCTTCATACTAAAAGGGAACTTGTGGTATCATTAGCACAGTAGGGACAAAGTGAACCTCCTTGTTTTACAGAAATAACTGCAAGAAGCAACCACTGTCAGTAGTGGTTTTTATTCTTTTCCGGAGAACAATAACATAGTATTACACACTACACAGAGAAATAGCCAGCAACGTTGCTTCCTGTACCACAAACATGTTTGTCCATCAGATTCAGTAATCAACATGCAGTTAGTTTAATTAAAAACAGCCCGTCAAATTGAGCTTAGACAAAGCTTGACAAATTCTGCTATACGATGCTACATGCCATTAAACTGTTTGGCTATAGCGGGCTACTCGATGCATTTGGTGACAAGTTGAGAGTTACCCGTATTTGTAATTTTTCATTGAAAAGATGCATATCTATTGTACATACATATGTTTATGATATATTAGATAAATTTCTCACATTTACCAAGGGTTTAAAGTTTTTTCAGTGGTGGTAGTTATAAGCCGAATATTAGCTAGAAGTAGACAGAAGCAGCTTGCTTTTGTCAGTTACAGCTACAACCAGAATAGGTTGCTACAGTTGTCTATTGTATTTTATGAAACTAACAGTAGAGTGTTGACAATGACAAGTTGATTTGTCAAATCTGGACAATTGTTGCATGATTTGTTGATTTTTATCTAGAGAGAACATAACATCTTATTACACAGAAATGGCTAGCAACATAGTTTCCTGGACCACAAACATGTTTTTTTCATCAGAATCAGCATGGAATGTTGACATACTCATTTGTCAAAATGTGGACAGTTGCAATTGCCCATGATTGGGGTCTGATCAAGAGCTTGTCAAGGGCTTGTCAGGAGCTTTTGACCTTTGGCATTTCAATTTGGAGTTGCCTTTTAGATTACTTGTTTGCTAACATTATAGCAATTGTGGAAGTATTGTGGATGGAATGAGAATGTTAGATATATCTTAATATGACTTTTTTTCTGAATGCCACGACATGCAACCATTGCTTATATTCTCCACTCATTGTACAACATACTCTGCTGCCACCCAACATACTATGTTGCCATTCAACATACACTGTTGTCACCCAACATACTCTGTAGCCATCCAACATACACTGCAGCTGCCCATCATACTCTGCTATAGCCACCCAACATACTCTGTAGCCACCCAACATACTCTGTAGCCATCCAACATACACTGCAGCTGCCCATCATACTCTGCTGTAGCCACCCAACATACTCTGTAGCCATCCAACATACACCGCAGCTGCCCATCATACTCTGCTGTAGCCACCCAACATACTCTGTAGCCACCAACATACACAGTAGCCATCCAACATACACTGCAGCTGCCCATCATACTCTGCTGTAGCCACCCAACATACTGTGTAGCCACTCAACATACTATGTAGCCATCCAACATACACAGTAGCCACACAACATACTCTGTAGCCATCCAACATACACCATTGTCACCCAACATACTCTGTAGCCATCCAACATACACTGCAGCTGCCCAACATACTCTGCAGCCATCCAACATAATCTGCTGCTGCCATCAAACACACACTGTAGCCATCCAACATACACTGCAGATGTACAACATATACCTTTGCTGGATAAAAGTAAGGCATGATGTGCTCACAGCAGCTGGGTGGAGAATATGACGTTAGATTGGCTTCAAAATAGTACAGTCCTCAAAATGGCTGTTCTTGCCACATAGGATCATTGTCTGATGAGACATGGTCTATTTTATAATACACATTCCTATTTATTTTAACATATCTTGCCTCGACACGGTATCTGGAGGTCTAGTGGTTAATACATTGTCCCTGGTTCAAATCCCAATATGAAATGCATTTGCACTTTGGACTTTGGAAATACATATTGCACGAAGCAAAAGGTACATTATAAGTGAGATACAATCAGTTCAGACTGTGTTGACATCATAAGCCAAAGAGAAAATTGAAGGAAAATGTGGTCTGAACACAGCTAAAAGTATGCCTCAGGAATCCAACTAGGACTGCAGGAGGACCTACCAGCTGTTGAACTAATCTTGCTCTGTAGTTTTTTTTCTTGGTTTTTTTTTTGGTTTGTTTGCCAAGGAAAAGCTTAGCCAAAGGAAAAGAGCCAAGGAATTACCAAGGCTGGATTTATTCGTCAATAATGACAGGAGAATAGCTCAAGGTTCAACAATACAAAGACCGCTATAAGACGCCAACTGTGTGATGTGACCACAGCCACTATCATGGTCAAGCCAATAGTGGACAAGTTCCAGGTGTTATTGACCAGAACAAGAACGTCTAAGTAAAAGAGCTTAGCTTGGTAATCCAACAGTTCTCTGAATAGTAGCATAGATTTAGATAAGTAGAAACTTTAAGCCTGACAGTCTGACACACAAACACCAAGTAGATATAGGTGGTGGTGGTGGCTTAGGGCTTTACGTCCTGTATTTCTGCACCTGGTGGGCTAATTAGGACAGGTAGGGACCATGGCAATGAGGTGAAGGATGAAACAGCCATCCAACTTAGGCTCGACCGGGAATCGAACCCGGAACCCAGTGGTTGGAAACCCAGCGTGCTACCACTGAGCTAGGCCCCCACCCCCCAAGTAGATATAGGCAACTCAGTGGTGGCCAATTGGTTATAGAAGTTCTTGGCCAGCTCAACAGAAGTTCCCTTTGTTCAATCCCTGGCCCGGGCACTCTTCATGAGCTACATACAACAGGATTTCTATCGCATGAGATGTTAAATTGGAGGTGCCTTGTACTCGGTGTCTATGCTGGCGCAAGTAAAAGACCCCACCCATGGGTATATGTATTACATGGTGTGAATTTCTAGCAGCTTTATCATCTCATCATTATGTCTAACTCTAGCAGCTGGTCATGTAAGCTGACTAAGCCTCAGACCCAGTAGCATTGAGAGATTGAGTGTATATAATCTTACTGCATTAGCTAGACAGACAGACATACCGACAGCTAGACATACCGACAGACAGACAGACAGACATGTCAGTGTGACAGAACACCTGAAAAGAAATTTTATGTAATTTCTCCTAAATCTAATATATAAGAAACTTCAAGATCATTTCTGATATCAATATCTACTCAGAAACTTTATCGAGTAAAAAAAAAGTTGTGTAAGTTTGACGTCGTGGTAATTCTATATCTTATGAAACTTAGTTTTTCCCTTGAGCTTCTTGCACGCAATGACACGTATACAGAGAGTCCATTTGGGTTCATATTGAGGTAGAAATCCCATTTGGTGTTGTGTATGTCCACTTCTATGGATCTCGCTGTAAGCTGTACCAGACCAGCTGCCCATAACAGCTAAGGGTAATCACAAATATCTTAATCTAAATACACCTGTTTGTCTGTCAGTTTACACGTGTATGTTTACGATATGATAATGGAGAGGAGAGGAGAGGAGAGGAGAGGAGAGGAGAGGAGAGGAGAGGAGAGGAGAGGAGAGGAGAGGAGAGGAGAGGAGAGGAGAGGAGAGGAGAGGAGAGGAGAGGAGAGGAGAGGAGAGGAGAGGAGAGAAGAGAAGAGAAGAGAAGAGAAGAGAAGAGAAGAGAAGAGAAGAGAAGAGAAGAGAAGAGAAGAGAAGAGAAGAGACGAGACGAGACGAGAATAGAAGAAGAGAAGAAGAGAAGAAGAGAAGAGAAGAGAAGAGAAGAGAAGAGAAGAGAAGAGAAGAGAAGAGAAGAGAAGAGAAGAGAAGAGAAGAGACGAGACGAGACGAGACGAGACGAGACGAGAATAGAAGAAGAGAAGAAGAGAAGAAGAGAAGAGAAGAGAAGAGAAGAGAAGAGAAGAGAAGAGAAGAGAAGAGAAGAGAAGAGAAGAGAAGAGAAGAGACGAGACGAGACGAGAATAGAAGAAGAGAAGAAGAGAAGAAGAGAAGAGAAGAGAAGAGAAGAGAAGAGAAGAGAAGAGAAGAGAAGAGAAGAGAAGAGAAGAGAAGAGAAGAGAAGAGAAGAGACGAGACGAGACGAGAATAGAAGAAGAGAAGAAGAGAAGAAGAGAAGAGAAGAGAAGAGAAGAGAAGAAGTGGAGAGGAGAGGTTTATGAAATAACATATGAAAATATTTAAGATGTTACCGACATTCAGTTCTATTCTAAAAGCAATTATGGAATAAATCCAAGATTTTACTTTAACAAAAAATCTAAAATATTCTTAAATCGCCAGTGCGATAAAACACAGGTATTCAGGAATGTAACCTAGCGGTCCAGCAAAGACTCGACTATTAAACTATTGGATGCAGAATTCCACGAAAAGAGTAATAAGACTTTTCTACTCCTCCAAAGGAATTCGATTATGATTGAAGGCTGTTTCAATAACATCTCCACTTTGCTATTCAAGAGGGACTCTGAATTACTCTGTATCCAAGGGTAGACCAGGATATTTCCTTAATTCAATTTCCTTCTGACCTTAAGATCTTTATTGAATCACTTAAAGAAAGTCTGATCCCACCGTTGCCTCACAAGAAGAAGTTTGTGGTTAACCCTTATGTCAGAAAAAAAACTTTTAAGTCAGAGACTGGTTTTGTGTGTGGGTGGTAAAGAAATAAGTGCATATATAACTTATGTAATTCTGGTCTGCTGGTTATTTAGGTATCATATGTACTGTTACAGTACTGTGCAAAAGTATTGAGTCATCCTCAAATTGATGCTACAGCAGGGAAATACATTTTGTTGCCTGCAGGGATGAACATACTTACCCTGAATGAATTAGACATAGTAAAATAGGAAAACAATAATAGAGAAGAAAGTTTGTTTCTTCTGGTTAATTTCTGTTATTTGGTATGGTCCCCATTTTACAGATAAAACTGCATGAACTGACTCTTAGAGGCTGCCCAGTAATTTGACTGCAATTCTGTCCTAACATCGTTAAAATGTACCTTAATCACAAATACAAGTTGTCAAAACTTTTATTACAAGCATAGTGCAGGATCACTTGTTTAGATGAAGGTCTGCATATGAGCAAATAACATATAATGCCTTAGGATTGCTCAAGACTTTTACACAGCACTACAGTGTAGATCAGTAGAGAAATCATTCGAATGATGTTGCTTGAAATGTCATTCGAAAAAGACAGCCATAGTTAAAACTTAAGCCAATTAAAATGCAATTCATTAAACTAAATTACAAGAACGTATGATCAACTATGAAATTGCCAATATGGAACAAAATGCCACTTGCACTATAGGAAGATGAAACTGTAGCTAAGAATTTCGAAAGCATCTTTTAAAAAATTCAAGCAACTAAATTTTGATAATGCTTGTCAACAGAATAACTGTTGTGTATGTAAGATGTAATCTAACCCATAAGCATTAAAACCAATATATAAATGCATATATTTCTGTAATCAGGCATGCACTACATGTGCAGCTCTTTAGGCTTTTAGAATATGATTTATTTATTTTTTTTATACTTTTTAAAATCATAACCTTAACAAAATCCAATATATATTTAAAACAAATGTACAGACCAAAATGGGCCATGCACAATCAAATGTGATTTTACATTAATTCATAGACCTTGTCTTGATTTTCAACACTAGTTTTTGGTGGAAACCTAGGTTCTTCAAATCGGCAGTAGCTTTCACAATTTTTACACTGTAAGTACTGTGTAAATCAGGATTATTCATGCATTCATGTATAACCAATGTTTATCATTGTGTTCTGTTTTAACAGACAAAAAGGCAGTCGAAAATGTTTTGCTATATACCCCACAATCAGTTGTATACCACATAGAAAAGCCATGTGGTATAGCCTATGTGGTATACATGTGTATACTACATGGCTTACCTTACAAGGATGGGAAATGTATACCACATACTTCTATGTATGGCAGGCCAATGACAAAAAAACACTTTTTGCAGCTAAGCGCTTCGCCGTTTAAACTAACGCCGCCGCTTTAAAACAATATTCGGAGTCACAATTTTACCACTATTTAAAAGATAAAATTGTCAGCTCTCTAAAAAGGTTAGAACTTTTGAAATCGGACAAGAATTAACGATTCTAGGACCAAAAAACGTAACAGAAAGTCAATGGTCTGTTCAGTCCACAGATGCAAGCCATTGTGTGGCTGTGTTGCTATGGGCAACGTCACAGGAGCGTCATCGCTTCGGTAATGCAATCGAATAATACGGAACAATAAAACATTTTCTGTCCAAATCTAGTATAAAAAACAATTCTGACAAGAAATATTTAACAACTGGTTTGTAAATATCATTCGTAAATTTTTTTATTAACCTCAAAATGTCCCAGAAAGTTTTGATGTGATGACGTTGTTGACAGTTATGCAATGCTCTGATTGGTCAATGGCAAAAATTGATATTCATGAATTTTTTCTATAAGTACTGCATGAATGCATAGCCAGGCAGCTCAACTAAAAGTGAAAATTGTGGGGTATAAATAAGACCCAAGTGGATATGTGGTATATTTTTATATTCCCTCACTTGTGGACAGATTGGCTTCAGAATTCACTCGTGGCTAACACCACTCGTGAATCCTGGCCAATCTGTCCACTCGTGGGGAATATAAAAATATACCACATAACCATTGGGTCTTATTATAAAACCTTCACAAAAGTTCTTTAGCTTTTGCAATCTAGTGTCTCTTTAAATGTTGCTTAAGATAAGATAAGATAAGATAAGATAAGATAAGATAAGATAAAACTTAATTTACAGTCGGTGGTGACAATAAAACAAAGAACATAAGCTACAGTAGCTTTTAACCGACAAATAAAATAATAAGAACAACAAGATGACAAATATTTACAAATGATATGAGAAATGACATATAATGTTCTTAGTAAAGTTATAGGTTATTTTTTACACAAAAAATACAAGATCCACATTGACAGTTATTCCAGTAGTTACTGTTTCTTAACAATTGTCTAAAGTTAGCATATTCATCAACTTCTTTAATTTGAACAGGACAGGTAAATCATTCCATACTGAAGCACCTTGATATACTATGGATTTCATACCATATTAACAAAGAACCAATTTGTCAGTCTATCTTTATTATTTATTTATTGATCCTGAGATGTCAAAATTGAATGTGCCCCGTACTGTGTGTCTGCGTTGTATGCTGCGGCCGGCAGGAAAAGGTCCCCACTCATTGGGTTCATGTGTCACATGGTGTGGACTCTACACCAGGTCAACATGAGGCAAAACCGATATGTTATTTCTTTTATATCGCACGTTGCTAATAAAAGAATAGGTCATACAGTGGATTATCACGGAAGGGTTATCTATACTTCCACCAGGTGGCTATGACAGAATATTGCAATTCTATTGGCTGAAAAAGTTCCTGCCCTTAACTGTGATTGGCTGTAGCGTAGTGCATCCTAGCAGCAGTATTTTTTCGTGCATCTTACTGTATAATTGAAATCTTATCATTCAATTTATTTCCGAAAATTATATTCATGGAATCAGTTATGATCTACTATGTCTGAAAAGCAAAATGAGTGATAAGAGGAGAATGTCTTGCTGAATTCAGGGCTGCTCAGTGAAAAAACTCTATTCTGTGATTCTAATAGAACATGGTGACGTCAGTAGAAAGGTATCCACCATATCACCTGGTTCTAGATTGGACACAGTAGGCGAAAATTGTATTTGATAAGTTAAGATTATATGTAAATTGTCACGAAATGGCAATTATATATAAAATGTCACGAAATGGCAATGCGAATTTCCATGGAAACATTTATTTTCTATTCGATATTATTTGTTAATGTAATGTTCAGAATGAGACCATTTGATAATATGGTGTACTTATAATGTGAAACAGCAAAGAATTTCCATCTTCTAGATTTCAGACAGAAACAAAAAGCAAAATTAATCTGTTTGGTCATTTGACAAGTTTGGTGGAAAAACATGACATTTCACGTCTTTGGCATTTGGCGATTTTTTAGAGAAAAATAACAGACTAAGTTTCGATAAAAAGCTCCAACAAAGGCCATTCAAAATGTGCGTTGAAATTAAATATGGCTCTCGGATTCCACGATTTGAGGAGATTTAAAGATGAATCTGTTGTGATAGATAGATAGATAGATAGATAGGTATATAGATAGATAAATAGATAGATTATGACCCCCCTCGTTAATCCGTCATTTATATATATAAAATTAGTGTATTTCTGCAATCCCAGTTTCACAATTAAGACCTAAATCCAAGAATTTAATAAAAAAATTAAAAAATATATAATAATTAAAAGTACCACCTGCCACAAATTACAAAAATATTGTCTTGGTTTTCTACCGTGACCATATCTCTAATTGTTGACAATCAGCTATTTAAAGGGCCCACGTGTTATTTAGCAAATGCGTAATAGGTACTTAATTGTATTGTAAACAACTGTCAATCATTTTGTCACCAATTGTGGGCGGAGTTTAAAGTTGATTTACAGCTCTGTCAACACTGATTCCAAATCGCATTCTTTCATAGATAGATAGATAGATAGATAGATAGATAGATGGATAGATGGATAGATGGATAGATGGATAGATATATAGTTAGATAGATTGATAGATTGATAGATGGTTAGATATTTAGATAGATATTTAGATAGATAGACAGATAGATAGATAGATAGATAAATAGATAGATAAATAGATAGATAGATAGATAGATAGATAGATAGATAGATAGACAGATAGATAGATAGATGGATAGATAGATATATAGTTAGATAGATTGATAGATAAATAGATAGATTGATAGATTGATAGATGGTTAGATATTTAGATAGATATTTAGATAGATAGACAGATAGATAGATAGATAGATAGATAGATAGATAGATAGATAGTTAGATAGATTGATAGATAAATAGATAGATTGATAGATTGATAGATGGTTAGATATTTAGATAGATATTTAGATAGATAGACAGATAGATAGATAGATAGATAGATAGATAGATAGATAGATAGATAGATAGATAGATAGATAGATAGAACATAGACAGCACCACAGCGCGAAAGAAAGATTAATTCTGTAATTCAATGACAACTTGAATTATTTGTAGACATTTTGCATATGCCTACAACATATAAGTGACAAAAAATGAATTATTCAATAATAACATATCACATAATTTCTTTTCCCAAATCTTACCTTTAAATCTACACTTTGTAATCTGCAGAACTTTCCTCCTCTTGTGCTTTTTTAATCCATGTGGTTAGCCGAGTGATCACTCAGTGCTGTAACCTGCGTGCTGCAAGGATACTCTTTAAGACTCAGTACTAAAGCAATGTAACACTGTGGCGCGCTCAGTACTATGGTGACGTAGTGTTACCAGCCAATCAGAAGGTCAGGCAGGTAGCTGTGTCAAACTTGCCAATCAGAGGAGAGGATACAACTGAATACAGCTTTTAGGTGTGTTAAGGTAATTGTTGTTGTGATTGGAGTGTGCAGGAAAATAAATTCCAATTGTATTAGAAATTGTCTGTCAATAAAGATAGATTATATGCTGAGGCAAGTGAAAGACCCCACCCATGGGGTAAATGAGAAACATGCAATGTGGACTCCTATCCTTATCATCTCATCATTACGTCTGCCTCTGACAGCTGGTCATGCAAGCTGATTAACCTCCAGTCCCAGTAGCACTGAGACATTGACAAATATTTTAGCCATCGACCTATATATTCAGAGTTTGTTTATACTATAGTCTATATGCCTACTATATATAATAATTTACAAACACACTAATTATCACCAAATATTGCATGTGGCTAAGCCTATTTTTTCTGGAAAAAAACTGGTGGCTTTGTTTTAATTGAACCTACAAAAATACATTGACAAGAAAACTATTTACTACAAAATCTAGTGATCATAACTGCGAGGTATCCTTAAATGGAAAGTGATCTTAAGGCGGGGTACCATTGTATTTAATCTTCGATTTTATTGAGTTGATTTAGTTTATTATTACCGACTTAGTAATAGTACATAGGTATATAATATAAACAAACTGTAAACTACTTGAAAATTACACCGATATAATATAGCTGTTTGGCTGACACCCGTAGGTGTATGAATGTCTAGTATAATATGATTAAACAACTAAAGACCTGTAGTATGCTGTAAAATAAAACAAAAGCAAAAACATTTAAATAATAATAAAAATAATAAATAAAAAAAGTTTATATAGCTTAGGTATTAGAGAAATTCTTCTCATGTTAAGTCAGCTAACGATTTCATGGCTTTTAAAGTAAATAGATGTAAAAATTATGAAATTAATACACTGTGAGACCTCATTATAAAGACAAGACTCGTAATGGAGAGGCAAAATACTGTGGTAACAATTTCTTAGTCCAGATGTAATGGTTTTATTGTATTGCGGTCTTAATGGCGAGGTTTTACTGTCATTTACAATATACATTTATTCTATACAGCTATTTCTGTTATATGGTAAAGTAGATTATGTCAACAAGATTCTTTTAAAAAACCGAACTTGCATTTTCGTCATTATTTCTGTCCTAGATTGTTTCTGTCCTAGATGTCATGTGGAGCTTATCAAAACTCATAAATTGTTATACATGCAATTACCGTACTTCCATAACCATGCATATACAAATGAATAAATATATGAATAAATGAGTTAATAATTGATGATGAATAAATAACCAGTAATGGAATAATTGGCTGATTTTTAATTGAATATCTTGTAGTAATTCATTATTCATTCATTCGATTATCTGTTCGTTAATCAATGCATGTACTCTTAAATTCCATCTTTTTTTTATCAATTTGTCTTAGTGATGACCCCATGTTTATGTTATAAATAGTAGGTTTTTCTTAGAAATAGCAGTTTTCTTTGAAAATCTGTTTTTATATTATTGCTGTGTCATATTTTGTTCTATATTTTTTTCTAGCACGCAAGTTATTTCTCAAAGCTTGATATACCCTTGAACTGCGAAATGGACACATAGCCCCCCTCCCCCCTCCCCACCAAACTTTTTAGATGCAACTTGTGCTGTCAAGCGGAACTGCTTTGTAAACATTTGGAATAGCCAGTGAAACCAATTTGCCTGCAGTGTTTGACTAGAAAACAGAACCACAGTCGGGTTGAACCCCATCTTAAACATTGGGCAAAGGAAATGGTTGGTTTGTCAATGTATTGAGGAGTTTGTTGTGACGGTTTGAGAACTTCACCAGCTGTTTCTTTGTCAGGTAAGTAGTGCAAATTCATTATTTCGCTGCATTTTTGATAATGGCCTTATTCAAAATCACTACTGTTAAACGTCTTAATATCATTTCCCAGCATATTGTATATTAACCATTGCATAAACAGTTATGGACTAATACATATTCATCTGAGCATAAGCTGGTTTTTTAATGTATAAAAATAGATGTATATTCTATACATATTGGTGTATATGTGGTATCATTCCTATACTATCTACATTATGACATATGAAATCCACTGACATGGATGTTTCAGCTTAAAGACATGTATGTATGTCACTTTATGTTATGTTATGTTGTTTTATGTTATCTCAGCATCATCTTGTCTCATCTTATCTCATCTTATCATATCTTATCGTATCTTATCGTATCTTATCTCATCTCATCTCATCTCATCGTATTGTATCTATGTTATGTTATGTTATGTTATCTCATCTCATCTTATCTTATCTTATATTATCTTATATTATCTTATCTGATCATTTATCTTTTGTTATTTGTACCTTTTTTTATGGCATCGGGCAGTGTGATATGAAATTCAAGGTTATATGCTGGAAAAGGAAGTTCGTTTTTTAAAATTCCTTTTAATGTTTTGAATATGGAACTCTTTCATATAGGAAGTATTTCGTTGACATAATTGTGTAAAGTTCCCTGTTTAGTTAGAACTCTTGTGTAATAAGGGTTGTGTAATGTATATATATTGCAATAACCCTTCTAGTTATTGGGGTATGACATTATTCAAGAATCATTCATCTGTAGAAATTGTTTTCTTCAATTTCGAGTGACCCGCTTTTGCAGTCTATAGTTCCACGCCGTGTTGTAGGTGACATTATTTGTTGAATATAACGCATAGCCAGTATGAATAAAGGTCCAAAATATAGAAATAATATTAAAAAGGTCAAAATATAGTAATAACACATTACATTATTACCTCAATATAGAGTAAAGTTAACACGCAATCATCAAGTCCATGAAGCATGTCATTTACAGAATATCATTTCTTATGAATATGCATTGAAAATAGGACACTGTACGAAATAAGTAACAGTATTATCATATTTGATTATCGAGGTTTTCTTAAAATGGTCCAAAATGTGGGGTTCAATGTCCTGGTAAGGTGACGTTCAACGTCAAGGTAAATGGGGGTAAAATTGCTCAAGCATGACGAGACAGTCAACAAAATCGCACACTTTTATAAGTTATACATATATATCAATCTATTTAAGCAAATTATATGACTTGTATTTTCAAAGCAGTTTCGTTTTAACAATATGACAGTTTTTATTCATAGGCCTATTTTACACCAAAGCATATATATTCCCAAACATTCTCCAGTCAGCTGCTATGAGCCAATCAGAAAGATTCATTGTCTTCCAGCATGGGTGTATGTTGTACAGTGCTCAGCAGATTATATTGGACAACAATGGACAGCTGCTAAGTATGTTGGATGGCTGCGCGGTCTGTTAGAATGCTGCTATTGTCATAATGACATATAATGCATATAATATTATATAAGGTAGCATTATTTTGCAAATCAAGGGGCAGACGTAATGATGAGATGATAAGCCTGGGTGTCCACACCATGTTACACATGTATCATTTGGTTGTACATATATAGTTAAAATTCGTCTGTCTCATGGAAGACTGATCTAATTCAAATTAGACCAGTTTTGAATTCATATCTCATTTTGACTACTTCTTCCTTATGTTCAATTCTGAACTGTCAAATTCCTGGTAGAAATAGGTTAAAGTTGTGAAAATTGCTGTAAATAACTCATTGTCTGAGTTATTTTTGTTCAATTGTCAAAGCATTGTGGAAACAAGCAATTGAGTGTAACTTAGATAACTTAGTTTGAATTGGCTTGGTGCTGCGTGGATATTTTCACTATAATGATTGCTAGTACCAAACCATTCAAGGAAGACTGTATTAAATTGATTTTGGACAGATAACTCTGTCTGAAGTACAATTTTCTATTAGAAAACCCGAAAACAGACCATACCCTATCTGTTTAGACACAGTCTTCCATAAATATAATGCATGGAAATTATGAAAGAGTGGTTTGTGCTGTAATATCAGAGTATCAAAATAAAGAGGAGGGCTATATTGAAAAATATAGTTTATTTCTCTCTGATACCCTGCAAAATTCGCATCACTATACTCTGCTTGAACTGGTGATTTGATTGATTCCAAAAATGCTTTGTTTTTTCTGTTAAATATCGAGGATTTGGTGTTTGAGAGAAGTGAATATAAAATAAGCTCTCCTGAAAATTGAAAATTTCGGTTTGGCACAGTCTTCCATGAGATAGACGGTTTATGCTTCATTTTTGTTCTGTGACCATCCATTATTTACTTGACAGCCAAGGAAATTTGCAATTCCAAAAAAAAAAGAAGAAGATGTTTACTATTCTTTATATAAGCTGTTTGCCTACGTCATATATTTTTTCTATGTAGTGCATTTCATGCAATTGAATGGACAACTTCTGATGTGCAGCTCTTTCATAGATTCCCACACTGTGATGTTTACTACAACAGAATATATCATAGAGGCAAGTTTTTATTTATTTTTTTTATTTTAGGCATGGCTGATTACGAATGGAAATGCTAAATAATAACCCCAGAAGTAATTGGCTTCGAAATTCTCTGCTGAAATAGAGTATAATAAATACTTGTTTATTATGAGAGGTATTGCGTTTTAGCAGTATGAAAGATTGGATCATACATAGCTGGGAAAAATGTTTTTGGACACTCACTGCAATGAGCAAGATTTTAATGTACACATAATATATAATTAATGCTATTTTATAACTGTGTATGGGCTGTTTTGCAAGTGCACTTTGTCAATTAGACTTCTCTGGATTGATTCACTTGCTTAATTGCAAAATTAATTATCATATTCTTAGTATTTTTTTTTTATATACATGTAAACAAATGCAATACTGTTAAGACTTAAGATAGTATATATCTGTAAATGAAAAATATTGACTATCTATCTATCTATCTATCTATATATCTATATCTACCTATCTAGCTAACTATCTATCTATATCTACCTATCTAGCTAGCTATATATTTATTTATCTATCTATCTATCTATCTATCTATCTATCTACCTATATATCTATCTATCTACCTATCTATCTATCTATCTATATATCTATCTACCTATCTATCTATCTATCTATCTATCTATCTACCTATATATCTATCTATCTACCTATCTATCTATCTATCTATATATCTATCTACCTATCTATCTATCTATCTATCTATATATATATATTTACCTATCTATCTATCTATCTATATATCTATCTATCTATATATCTATCTATCTATCTATCTATATATCTATATATATATACCTATCTATCTTTCTACCTACCTATCTATCTACCTATCTACCTCTCTATCTATCTATCTACCTCTTTATCTATCTATCTATCTATCTATCTATCTATCTACCTATCTATCTATCTACCTGTATATCTATCTATCTATCTTTCTACCTATTATATATCTATCAAGCTTTCATTTCTTTCTTTCTTTTTTCGAGACATCTTGACGTCTGCCTGTTATAACTAACACTTTGTGTTGTGCCAACATATTCTGGCAATGTTGGGCCAACCTTGGACTAAGCACTAAGCAATGGTCAACATAAGCACAATGTCATTGATTCAACAAGGTTTTCTGAACAAAACATGCAATACCGTACCGTTTTTGAAAAAAAACAAACACTGTTTTTTATTTAGGTGTTTTTTTTTAACAAACAAAAAACCTAATATCATGAAATAAGTCCACAGTCCGCACTAACTATTCTGGTGTCCTAAAATCATGATATAATGCATTTTAACAATGTCCAAAGTGTCTCTCATTGTGGCTTGCTCGAGCGACACTTTGACCACTCAGGCCGTAATCGTTGAGCTTAGCCAGCTTGCATGACCAGCTGTCAGAGGCAGACGTAATGATGAGATGATAAACCGTTGAGTCCACATTGCTGCCATCTATGATCTGATGATATGAGCTGGTAATAGTCAGTCCTGAGCCAATGGATAGACTTGTAGGTGCTGTCCTCAGGTGGAAAAAAAACACATGTATGGGGCATATGTCAGAGACCAGCTTACACAATGACGCTGTGCTGCTTAGTAATGCCTTCTATGATTGTGCAATAAAGTCCTGTTTTCACAGAGACATTTGCCAGTGAGAAAATGGATATATGCCTAAAAGCTGTGAATTTTGATATATGAACTATCAAATTCTAGATAATTATTCTTAAGTTTCACTTACTTATGCATAGCACTGTTGTATGGTATCTGGGGTAAATATCTCTATAACTCTATATATATTCAATAAATGCATATTATTATATTTATTCAATGTTTCAGATAACAACATGGCAATCATCCACTTTTCACTGGTTCTGACCATCATAGCAACAGTGTGTCAGACCATTGCAGTGTTCCTGCCCAGCTGGTTGCGGTTTATCTCAAGCTTTGCAGGAGAAGTTCAAATTGGCGTGATGAATTTTTGCATTGAGTGGAAATGCCAAAGACTTGATGACCTTGACTTTACTGCCTTAGACATTTTGCCAGAGGAGATCAAAAGATTATTCGGACAGCTTATCATACGTGAGTAAAATTTTAAATAGTTTTACTCCATCACGTGACACTTTTTCTATTGTACCTACTCAGGCACTAAGAAAACGTAATGGGCGAAGAAAAGTGGTTGCAACGCCTTCGCGCTGTTCAGCAGGCGAGTATTTTGATGAATTGCCACATCTGATTGGCGGCCTTTAAATAAATTATTTTTTGTTTCGATGCCTCGACCACTTTCATAGTTGTTTACAAGTCATTATACAAAAAAAAGAACATTTTTGAACATAGTGTGGGAGTGTTCGAAGCACGGATGCGATTTCAGGTTAGGTTTTCTTAGTGTCAGGAGGGATCCCAGATCGTATAACATTGGCGCGACATCGGCAATATTGAAACGATGTTGTACCGATGGCGGCTGACATAGAAACGACGCTGGCCCGATTTGGAATGCTATCTGGGATAACCAACGTAAACGTTAGTTAACCAACCTGCTGAGGGCAAACTGTACTTTATTTGCTTAATTACAGCAGTTAAACAAATCAAACAATCAAACAATTAGAAATATGTCTAGTAAAGTATAAGTTAATTATATCCTGAGTTAAACTTTTTAACTAACATTTTTGTTAAATGTTAGTTAACTCCCTTCTGTTCAGGATATAAATATTACTTATAATCTGAGTAGGAGGGAGTTAACTAAAAATATTGTTAGTTGGAGGGACATAAGCAACATCAATGTTAGTTAACTCCCGATTATGAGGGATATCACTAACTTATACTCCATTAAACATATTTACTGATTAATTTTATTGTTTGATTTGTGTACTATTATTATGCAAGACCACAGTATTCCTTAAGCCCCCTTCACACATAGCCAGACCACACGCCCGAGTGTCCCGGAGAAAAATTTATTTCACTCCGGTTCACAAGAGATGAAAATGTCAACAAAAGAAATGTTTGGCGGCGTGTACACGATGGCAATACGGTGTCAACAAGGCGCAACACGGTCCTTACACGGATGAATACGGTCGCTACACGGATATGTACGGTTGAAACACGGCGGTGTCCGGTGCAACATGGAGAGGTCCCCGGTTGGTCCTTGTACTCTCCGGCGTACATGGCGGTGAAATTTTCATGCTTGGTTGATGCCGGACTTAGCCGGAGATAACACGCAGTATGCCGGAGTCAATACGGAAATACCTGGAGATCAGGGGAGTCTACTGGGAGTCTACACGTATCAACACGGATTAAATTACTCCAGGACCTCTGGCATGAAAAATTGAACATGTTTAATTTTTCCCCCGGAGGCCCACGGTGTTCCCGGATCGCCCCTGACAATGCCGGACAATGCCGGAAATAAACACGAAATAAACACGACGTCTGATCCGGCTTTGTGTGAAGGGGGCTTTAATAAACTCAAAGGTTAAAATTCTGTCAATGCGCGGTTTTTGTATATGGTCCAACCTTCATTTTAATTGTGCAAAAAATGAATAACTGGGTTTAGGAAGTTGAAACGTATAATAAGCACTTTGGCTATCATTACAGCTGACACAAATCTTTTGCATAGATTGGTAAGCCTTAAAATTTGCAAATAGTTTCATTAATTTGGCTATGGTTGTGATATGGCCACATGTGGATATCTCATTTCTTGACTTGCATTAATCTGATTTATGAGTTATTGTTCGGAACAGAAAAGGTTAAAATGATAGTTTAGGATGTCAATGGAGCCAAGATGCTGCATGGCATTTGTCAATTTACAGAATAATACCTTTTGGGAAGAATACCTGCACTAAAAATCACAAACAGGTCTTCACAAAGAAGTTTTATTCTGTTAAATCTTAATTACAATTTTACTCATTACTTTTTCTTGTAATGGGCTATTGAGCAGCACTAAGTGCTGGATACCGTGTGTTATAATTCAATAAACATGAATATTTATTATATATTATCAAACTCCATTTGTGTTGGCTATACCCCACTCAGCACGAAATCTAGCATCGAACCTGAGCCTGTGAATGACTTTCCTCCTGGGCACAGCTGAATGAGTAATGGGTGGTCCCCTTTAAGCGACCATGCAGTTATTGTTCATATTTTAATTGTATTTTTCTTTTAATATGCCTGATTGTATATGTGTTGTTGGTAAATAAATCTGAGCCTGAGTCCACCCAGATAACACAGTACATCGGCTAGATATTGGCACAATATCGACTCTACATCGGCTAATGACGTCTTACCTTGAAACGATGTCCACCCAGATAGCAAATCGGGACAACATCGTTTCTGCCACAGTGGGCCGACATCATGCGGATGTCTAGGCAATTAAGCACGTTTTCTGGGTACGGTTTTCCAGATGTAGTCACATTAGGAGAGGGGCCTAGCTCAGTGGTAGCGCTCTGGGCTTCCAACCACTGGGTCCCGGGTTCGATTCCTGGTTGAGCCTAAGTTGGATGGCTGTTTCATCCTTCATCTCATTGCCATATGGTCCCTGCCTGTCCTAATTAGCCCATCAGGTGCAGAGATACAGGACACAAAGCCCTAATCTACCACCACCAGATGTAGTCACAACTGTAAAATAAAAAATTCGGACCATTTTGACTATTAACAGTTATATATCTTTCTATTACATGCAAACTATGATAAATTAAAATATGAACAAAACAAACAGCCAAATCCACATAACATGCCCAAATCATGCCAATTTATTGGGCATACAGAAACATTTTTTCAATTTATGTATTTTAAATTACCCGTTTGTTAAGTCTAATGCATAGAAATGAAAAACAAATGTACAGTACATCATTTTGAAACTAGTCAATCTATTGTACACCTAGCTGCAGTTTCTGTGTGACGCAAGGGGGCCCTGGTAATGGTGGCAAGTGGAAGGATTGCATTCTCTCCTAACTCAAAGTCACATGACTAAGAGGAACCTCAATTACCCCTACGCACTGAGAGAAACTGTTATTCAGCCAAAAAGTGAAATCTTTCAGAAACTTAGTTGGAACACGCTTGAAGGACACCAGTATATAAAACTGAATAGTTTAAGCATAATAAAAGCTGTTGGAAAAACAGGCATGCATGAATTGCTGTATTAGAGTGCCTAGCATATTAGTGGTTACACAGAGAGTTGGGGCGAGCACTGAAAATCACCATGCCAAAGTCCTCATCTAAACAACTTTCCAAAAGCCATTGAATATGCCTGAGATCATCCTTTTTGTTCATTGTTTATTGAATAAATCTACTCTTCCCAAAGGCTTAATGACATGCCACTTTAGGGAAGAGTAAACAGTTACAAATGTAATGTAATAATAGGAAATTAGCGTAAATGTAGATGATTATGACAAGCAATTTTGATTTGTAGGCCTATTGAATTTGCATGAGTAACAATTTGGTGTATTGCATTCTTCAATATAAGCCTCAACTGTCTTCTTTTCACATATAATTTAAAACCATGGACACTTTGTGTGTTAATTTTTTTTCTTTAAAAATACTTGGCATGTTGTTTAATGTTTTAGACAGTTATAGGATATACTGTGTCTGGCAAATTCATGTCTCACAGCGGGTAGCTTTATAATGTTGATATGTCTGGTTACATATATTTGGGTTTTATTTTCTAGATTTTATTTCATTTCATTTGTGAAGTACATGTAATGAGGTAACAATGAGTTTTCAAATTTTAAGCAAAATTTATAGTCCTGCAGTGCACATAGATCTTTAATTTTTAACATATATTTAATTTTCGAAAAAGCCCAGTGGTATGGGCTATGTAGATTACTGTAAACATTCAGAGTTGGTTGGAAGTATTCAGTGGCCTTTCACAACTTAAAACTGCAAACAATAACAGCCAAATGAAAGAAATAGCTGTGTTAATGCTGTAACTATCCGAACCTTTCCAATCCTATCTCCTAATACCCTCTGAATAGCCACTTATCCTGCCTGACCTTTCGTTCCAGCACTGTATTTGATATTCCATTAGGAATGGCTCTGATTTTTTTGTTTTTTTTCAGCACCACTACTTCTGATGTTCGCCGAATGCACAGCATTAGCGGTCCTGTGTTGTTCTGTCATTCTGGCCAGTGTATCCTTGTGTGTAAAGAAAAAAGCAAGACTCATTAAGGTTCACTTGGGAATGAATGTAGCAAGTGGTGAGTATCGTTAATTCGACTTAATTGAGATTTTAATTATTGATATAAACGGCACGGGCAGTAGGAGTTAAATTTTTACTAATTGTCTCATTTAAATGACAATATGTATGTGAACACACATGCCTCTGCAATGGATTGTTAGGGACAGCCTTTTTGGTGTGGATTGATATTGTAAATAATCTGCTGTGATGTTAATTTGAATGCTTGAATTCCGTTGGATCGTTAGCGTATTTTGGGTAGGTGGGTGAGTGGATGAGGGCTTTACGTCCTGTATTTCTGCACCTGATGGGCTAATTAGGACAGGCAGGGACCATGGCAATGAGATGATGGATGAAACGGTCATCCAACTAAGGCTCAACTGGGAATCGAGCCTGGGACCCAGTGGTTGGCTTGGAGTATTTAGCCAAAACAATTTTATCAATATTGCCCCAAGGGTAATTTGATTTGTTGTGCATGGGCAGCGATAAAATTCTCCATTCTAAATCTTGGGCAATTACTGTAAGAAATACTTAGGCGAAAATATCAACAATAAGTAGAATACTGGGTAATTTAAAACAGTAGGTTTCAAACTCTGTTGTTTCGCTTCTTGACACTGAATGTATTAAAATTATTATGTATATGCATAACTGTATTGAATGTATTAGTGTAAAATTTGTGAATCATGTGTCAAGAAAAAAAAAAAACTTTAACTTAACTTAATCCTAGCCCATGGGTATTTCAAGAGCTGTAGTTACAACTAATTACACTTACTGCCAGTCTAGCTGACCTGGCAGGTTATATTAGTTTATTTGTCAAAAAACAATCATGCTTACCATGCCTAGAACACTTACTTTTCTTTGTCAACAAGCCTTACGTAATACGGTTGCTTGGTAAGCAAATTTGTCTGCTTGGAAAATTACCTTTTAAGTTACCATTCAAGCCATAATCGAGTATGTTTGTACATAATAAACTTTGAATTTGGAAATTGGAAAATTGATGGTGGTGTGATGACGCTAATGACGTTCATGACATTCATCTGTGTCTGGTTTTCAAATTCTGTAATATTTGCCAGGCAACATAATGACCGCGATATTTGTCAGTGATATTCTATAAAATGGTGATATTAGTTTATTTGCTGTAAGCACCATTGGATGCAGCAGCTGTATTGTGATAACTGGCATTGCCTTGTAATCAGTGTCTATGCTGGGGTAAGCGAAAAGCAAATGATCCTCTCCAAGGGGTCACAGATTACACCTGTCATGCTACCTTGTTTTGTACACTGGTGATCAACTGGTGATCAACTGGTGACCATACTCCCATGCAGCTTGTCAGGGTGCTGGTGACCAACTGGTGACCAACTGGTGACCAATTGGCGACCAATTGGTGATCAACTGGTGATCAACTGGTGATCAACTGGTGATCAACTGGTGGCGACCAATAGGTGATCAACTGGTGATCAACTGGTGACCAACTGGTGACCAACTGGTGACCAATTGGCGACCAATTGGCGACCAACTGGTGACCGACTGGTGACCAACTGGTGACCAACTGGCGATCAACTGGCGACCAATTGGCGACCAATTGGTAATCAACTGGTGACCAACTGGTGACCATACTCCCATGCAGCTTGTCAGGGTGCTGGTGACCAACTGGTGACCAACTGGTGACTAACTGGTGACCAACTGGTGATCAACAGGTGATCAACTGGTGATCAACTGGTGACCAATAAATTACCTGTATTTTTATCTCTATCTTTAGGTATAAACATGCAACAAATTTTACCATGTTATCATAATATCAATGCCTGGTATTTATTAACTGTATCAAGATGTGATGTCCAAATAACATTCCAAGTCTGAACGATGTGGAAGACTGCCGGGCGGCCAATATAGAAAATGATATTGGCCCAATTTGGAATGCTATCTGGGTGCTACGTAAGCTGTCTATTAGACTGGCGTTGGCTACGTCTGATCGGCTGATGTTGGGCCGATTTGGCATATATCTGGGCATAAGCGTCATACAAGAAACACTGAGACAGTTTGCAAAATACCTGAAAAACAGATATTTTCTTAATTAGCCCCCCTGACAAAAATATGATAATTAAAAAAAAAAAGCCAACATTTTCCAATACAATTGTATAATTATGTTTACCTGTAGGCTATTCACAACTGTCATCCAAAATATGTAGATAATAATGTCCTGGCCTAAAAATTACCCGTTTTGATCCCAAAATTGGCAAAGCAATTATTGAAATGTTCACTGTGACGACTTTCCATAGTTGTCTTGCAATTTTACTGTTATTGTAGCTTTTACAGTAAAATACTGTATGTTTGGTACACAGCACGCTGCCGTAAATTTTTCTACCAAAAAAAGCTGTTGTATAAGTGAGAGTCTGCATGGGCACTCTCCACGAGCTACATCTCAGCTGAATGTCGATTGTCATACTCAATGTATACAGATAATTTCATAAAATTAAAATATGGTTGACTCTAGATAGCTGTAGCGACCTATTCCTGGCTGTAGCTATAACTGGCTAGAGCCAACTACTTCTGTCTACTTCTACCTTATGGCTGGCTTAAAAAAATATATAAACATTGGTAAATGTAAGAAATGTATTTAATATATTTTTTTAATTCATGCGCAATAGACATGCATCTTTTCAACAAAAATGACAAATATGCGTAGCTTTCAACTTTTGCACCCAGATGCTGCCGCAGGTACTTTTAGATCCAGTTTTGAGTAGCCAGCTATAGCCAGACAGTTCCATTTAGTGGCGGGTAGCATCGTATAGCAGAAGTTATCTAGTGTTTTCTAGTTTTATCTAGGTTCAACTTGACAGGTGGTTTTAAATTAAATTAACTGTCTGTTTATAAATATTTCTCATATATTTCAGGTTTTATCATCATGTGTGGTGTCTCCAGCACTGTAACTCTCGGAGGTGATTTCAGGATCATCAATACTTTGGGAGACTTTCTCAAAGTGTTCAATATCACATTCAAGGCCACTTATAGCTATTCATTCTACTTGGCTGTGACGGCAGCTGGCTTGAGTTTATTTTCTGGGATATTGTGCTGTTGTATAGATGAAACAAATGGAAGAAATACAAAGGTTTGTATGATCCATTTTGAAATTTTACCAAACAGGAGTTTCTAAACAATTAAACTGTCCCAAACAAAAATTATTCCAGCAAAAAATTGGTAAGGTTTCTAGTAATATGTGCATTATGTTTAATAACAATGTTTAATTTTTAAATGCTTCAGCAATTACTGATGGGGGGGGGGGGTTTGGTTATTTCTTGTTTAATTATTTTTATTTTATTGTTCAGAGAAAAATAAACTCAGTCTAGAGATCCCATGGTTTTAAATATTGTATTTCAAAAGCATTAAACAAATTTTGTTTGACATTTCATATCTAAACAAGTTTACTCATAATATACACATTTTCAAATAGCTGTTAAACATACACTATTTGTATTTTGATTTTCAGCATAGGAAAAGCTCACGTCGTAGTTCTTCTGGTAAAAGCTCTGAAAGACATTCAAAAAAGGAAAACAATGATAGCATATTGCCCAGGCATCACACAGGGCGCACTACAAGATAGCATAACTTTCAAAAATAAAAATTATTCAAATGGATGACAGGAGTGCAGGAGGGCTGGACCCTGTATGTTACTCAAACAAGACTTTACAAAGATAAAGCATAAACTTAGGAAGTTTAGTTTTGTGTATACTTATATCCTTGTAAATATGATGCAAATACTGGTGATGATTCTTGGCTTAGCCTACCTGATGGCCAATGAATCATTGGGCTGTACACCTTTATCTTTTTAACGATACGATACGTATCAGGATACAGTAAAACCGATACGATACGTATCATGATACGTATCGCTAAGCTGTATCAATAGGAGAATTAAAGAAAGCCTACACTAGGCTAAAATAAAAGACAATTAACAATGAAATACCATGAACAAATCTATATGCAATAATTCCAGTCTGTTGTTTAATGTCATTACAATTAAATCTGGCTGATAATTTTCTTCAAAAACACTGGAACATCTGGGTAGCAGGTGTTTGTATGCAAAAAAACGCCGATCTGCAGATTATCCTTGTACCGGTACAAACGGTATATCGAGAACCGGTGTACAGCCCTACCAATGATGGAAAAAGTGTTCAGGGAAGTCCCATACTTTTGGAGTGCGGTGTACTACTGTACATACACTGCCGTTAAAAAGTTTGGAATCACTCAGAAATCTTCATAATTGTGAAAGAACATATTGTTTTCGCCAACAAGAGTATAAAATGCACAGTAAATGGGTTTATATAATTATTATATTTTGTTTGGAAATATTTTCATACATATTTTGGACTGTGGCTCAATATGAGCATATATAAAGAAAAATGTGCAAACAGGGTGTTTTTATTGTGTATGTCTTGAGTTTCATATGATATTGTGAATATTGACTAAAAAAACTCTGAAATAGTCTGTGATATTGAATTCGCCAGTGACAATAAAAATCCAGGATATATTTAAACAAGATCAAAATATTTTTATGTTCATACTTGACGTTTTACAAATGTATTTTTTTTGTATGATATGTATTATGTTTATATGAATATGTTTTTATGTGATGCATTTTGCAGATATAAAATATTGCATTTCTTTTTTATTTGCGTGTTTATTATTTGTTTATTATATTTTTAATGGTTATAAATAAATCTGCAACCACACTTGTACAGATGACTAGATTAATTGTGGGGTACCTTTCGGGTAACAAAAGCGTGGCATTATGATAAACAATATTCAGTTTGATCTGTACACCTTTGTCACATAATTAAATATAGACTCTGAAAAGGAGTAAAAACGGCTTCTCAACTTTGATGAATAGAGACCAGATATTGCCTTTAATGTATAAGAAGCATACAAGGCTCTTGAACTTACATTAACACCTAGCTACATCCATAATGCAAAGTGTATATCTTTCATTTTTTCATTTATTTTGTTTGAACTTTGAAAAACGTGTATGCAAATATTGTCTGTGCTTGAAACCGACAGCTCGTTATTTGATTAAGTGGCACGTTCGATCACAAATAAACCAGATTACGTGCATGTCACAATAGTTAGGTCGACATTGGCCTGTCCTCAACTGTCCTGGTATTTTGCAACCGGTTGATAAATATTGTATACATGCATCAGTGCCAACACAGCATTGAAAATGAGTAAATAGGTTTTTATCGGCAATGACTAAGTCATTCAGTGATAACATTAAAAATTTCAAGAAGCAGAATATGCTTGGCTAGTTCTCAACCAACAATGGCCAAAGTTGGAAGGATGTTGATTCGATCTGGCATTACACACTACATGCTAATTTGGCCCAACATCGATGCAACGTCAACTGATGTCAGCGAGACATGGGCCTATGGCAGCCAATGTTGAAACAATGTTGAGACAATGTTGCCTGATATTAAACGCTATCTGGGATAAAATTGGGAAAGTAAAAAAGTTGTCAAAAAAATAAGTAGGCCTATTTTCTCTTTTTTTTTTAAAGAGTAACGCTAAGGAATTAATGGGAAAAAAACCAATGAATATCTTGATCGAACGATTCTCTGTGAGATTCTGTTTTCACACAACTCATAACTTCACCCATTTCCAACATGTACGCATGAAACATTCCACAAGCCACTTTCACAAAACATCCGAATCGAGCCATCCTGCGAATCAACAAACCACCTGCATTTGCACAAGTTTCATGCAAATTAAAGCCCCTTCCAAGTTCCTTATCATTTCAAAGGACCTGTGGCTTCCATTTCCACAACATCTGTCCCTTTGAAACCAAATCCTGTCCCCAGGGACTTGCTGGCAATTGGCAAATTATGTAGTGTGGTACAGAGAACTGTGAAACTGTGAAACTGTATAGAAATATTGGTGAAACAGTTTGTTGGTAGAAATTCGAACACAGTGCAAGCCCCATTACATAACATCTTGTCAATGTCAAAGTCTCAATGCTACTGATCTGAGCCTAGCCATGGAGCTTATAGGAACAGCTGCCAGAGGCAGAAGTAATGATGTGCTTGATCCCCGGCCCAGGCACTCTTCATGAGCTACATCCAAGCTGGAATCAATCACGGAGATGTTAAAATGGAAGTGTGTGCTATGTACTTTGTGTATATGCTAAGGAAAGTAAAATACCTCACTCATGGGGTAAATGTGTAAAATGGTAAGGACTCCAACCCTCATTGTCTCATCATTACATCTACCTCTGAATGCTGTTCATATAAGCCGACTACACCTTAGGCCCAGTAGCATTGAAACATTACATTATCAATTTCATAAAGTCAGTTATTTGCATGTAATTTTCCTTTCTCAACTTGTTTTTAGTAATCCTTTCTCTTTCTAAACCCAAACGATTTCATCCATGAATAAAACATATAGGTTTCATACACCATGGCAGAGAGAATATAATTTCTCAGAACTCCCTAGAATTCTAGTCATGTGATTCCTCTGTAATGTGGAGATTGTTATATACTTCACCAGTTCAAATTATGGTAGAAGTAATTTAAATTGTCAATGGGAAATAAAGCAGAGATGAAACTGGTAACAAATATCATGGGGAAAAACTAACTTTATGATTCAGGCTATAGAAGTAGACTGTTGTAATTATTACAGAATGCAGTAATTATGAGACAAAATGTAGTAATTATGAGACAGAGTTGTAGTAATTTTATTTTATAATAGGATGTTGTGAGTTAGGAGTCAAACTAATCCGGTTATTCAGATATATATCCCATGGAATCCAGAATTATAAAAACCTGTCAACGACAAATAAGGCTTCAATTGCATCAAAATCCTAATGTATCTTAATCCCTATTTTTACCGGAGATAAGAACACATGATAATGGCGCAGCATTGCCTCTGCATAGACCACATTGGATTGATGCATGTAGGGTGGGCCAACCTGGTAAACTACCCAGAACCCAGATAACATTCCAAATCGTATCGATGTTGGCGCGATGTTGGCGCGATGTTGGCGATTTCAAAACGATACTGGCCCGATTTGGAATGCTATCTGTCTTGATAACTTAACTTGACAAGAATACCACCAAATGTATTAACAGCAGCCAATTATGACTGGTCCCAGAATAGATCCCTGGTATACACCTTGCTGGCAGTTTGCACAATAGGGCTAAAACAGATGTTGAAACAAGCAAATATGAAAGAAGCAAAAATAATTAAAAAATATTCATCATACAACCTACTGCTTAAGTGACTTAAATCTAATCCCTACAGTCAACAAAACCCTCAAATACAATAACATTAACTCTACAAAGAAGCTATATTTCCATCCTTCACTATTTGTATAGGCGTTTTCCTGATGTCCCTGTCATGTCAAGATGTCATCACCATAGGATTAAGTAGACTGTATGGCTGGGGACACTTTTTTGCGTTGCATGTCTCCCAACAAAACCTTTTTCTGAGGAGCATTTTTGTTGCCATGGCAACGGAAATAATTGTTCATCTGTACAGGCATATTTGCGACACTGACATTTTCAGGCAAATGGCCCCCAACAATGCTGGGCTGATGTAACAATCATGCTTCTCTTATATGGATAAATGGGATTTCTTGAGGGACAATTGCGCACTTTCTATGCATGTTCTGTATATGTGGGTATTTCTATATTTTCCACCATCTCCTGTTTGTCTTTCTCTGATTGACTGGCTCCATATATTTCTTATTTCTTTCTCAGCGTGTTTGGCCCACTATTTCCTGGATTTTTTCGTTCACAATATTTTTACTAAATATTTGTTTTCTTCATAATGCTAATAGCTGTCTGTTTCTCTTTCAATCAAAGCAGATTGACAGGCTGACAAACTGACAGGCCGACAGATCGACAGGCCGACAGATCGACAGGCCAAAAGACTGACAGGCTGACAGACTGACAGGCTGACAGACTGACAGACTGACCGACCAACAGACAGACAGAAGAAGTTCGTTTGGACAGATTTGATATGAAATCAGTTCCCTTACACAAAATTCTAAAAAACGTAATTGAAAAATTGATGTTGTTTCATCGCACACAGACAAGATCATGAACTTGATATTAAATTGTATCCTTATGAGCAAAAAAACAAATTATTCTATCTTCACCTGTCTCTCTACTGTTTACTATTGCTTTGTGTTTCTGATCCTTTTGTACTGAAAAATGGTGCCACACCTTAATTGTTCTAATCTATTAAAGTGCATGCGTTCTATTTTAAAGATCTGTATTAGATGGTAAAATTTTAATTAACAAAAACGTGAGTCAAATATACACATTAAAATGTGGATATTATGTAATTTAATATTTTAATGCCAAAGCATGATGCCAAAGGCCACTATGTCGCTGAATGCAATGCATATACATAAAATATATAATTATATTTGATTTTCAAAAATTCATTTTTGTAACGATTACTATTTAAAGAATAATGCCAAATTACAGACACAATCACTCTGGTCATAATTGTAGGCAATATATTTTTCTATATCTGTGTGTGATTGCTGGTCACTGAGCTGGCTTAATAACCACAACATACTGTGAAGATTACGACGAAATCACACTAAAAAAAGTTGTGATAGTCACGCCGTCCTCAAAAATATCAACAAACCAGTGAATCGGCGGGGATGACGTCACAGGACATTCGTCATAATTTAACAAGTTCTGGCGTCACACAACCATAAATTAACCATCCTAACATGTTAAACACAAATATTGTAGCATTAACACATCCTCACATACCTGAAAATGTATCTAAAGTTGCGCATCGGTGGTGTTCCATCTTGTTGACATGCTCATGACGCAATGTCGTGGTAGCACGTGCGGAATTTTAGAGATCAAAAAATGTTAAAAATGACAGAAGTCATTGATTGAGATTATTTATATGTACCTTGCAATAATTTTAAAGTTATTAAGACTAGGACATACATTATATACCATTAATCATGGCAAATAATTAATATTTTGCAACGTTGGAGATTATATCTTCACAGAGGGAGCTGCAGTGGCGTGACAGGTGCGCCACCACGCAAGTATTTAATACTCCTAATAATACTTTTTAAAGCTGTTAAATATATTAATCAGTACTAATATAGCATCGTTATTTCATTTAGAGTTAAATATCGAACTGAATTGAAAATCAGTCCCAAATCTAGCCTCAAAAGTATAGTTCGAGTTTGTTATCTCTTGTTCCACTTTTGACACATTGACTTATGGACGATTTGTACGACGTCAACAAATCACGGATTTTTCTAGGCCTGAATTTGTAATATAATCAAACTTTTCTCGGCTTCTACTTGTCGGATCTTCATCAAATTTGGTTTGTAAGTTGCGCTTTTGTATCGCGGTTCTAATGATGTCCCATAATGTCATAAAAAACACATTTTACCAAATCTCGTAACCAACGTTAGGAAAACTTTGTTTGTATACAATTGCGCATGGGTGAGATTTAAATTCCAGAAAAGGCTCAGTCAAAATTATCATGGTGCTGCCACCTGTGCATACACTTGTGCATGATGTCATAAGTTCATAAATTGAATTTCTAATAAAATATTAACTTTTGTGCCCGACTGTGGGTACATTTGTTCCAAAGTTTGTATTTTGTTGGCTTTTTCCAAACTTTTGTAGAGCAGTGTAAGCATAAAAAGTACAAGCCAGATGACAAAAAAGCTCAATGTACATTATGCCCACCAAAAGTTTCCAGCACTGCAAATTGCACTTCTGCCATCTTACCACTCTTTTATTGCATGATATGAGATATTTACTTTGGGGAGATTGCGCATGGAAAACTTCCTTGGTCAAACAACAACATCCATTGCAAGCTATATATCTACAGTTATTGCAGGAAATTCTTCACTGGCCATAAAGAAAATTATCCCCAATGCAGGTGGATATACATTCAATGGCAGCACATTCTTGAGACACCATATTTGTGCTGTCTACAAGTAGACTGCTCAATTATGTTGCGAGCAATACCTCCGGTCTACCAAAACTCACATGAACTATTTTTACTTGCCGGCTGCACAAAAAAGTCCTATCTTAACGGCTCTAGATCGCTTTGGGGAGAGCGTTTAGTATTCTAATTTTGGCAGTTTTGTATTCCTTGTTTAATATTGAGCAACTTTGAATCACGTTGTGTGAGCACGATGGTGAGTTGCTCTGAAAGAGTTTCAAGGGACTCTCAGCACACAAGGATGCCGGACAGAGACAGATATTTGTGACTAATTTTTCTGAGACACTGTTGTAAAGACATTAAGCTATTTTGTGCATGCATACACCACTTGTCAAAAGTTCAGGGCCACTCCTAATTGATAAAACTTTGTTGGAAATTAAATCTTGTGCGATGTCTGTACCAGCATCTCCAGAAGTTAAATTGGTTGTGTCTTGTATTCAGTTTCTATGCTTGGGTAATTCAAAGACACCACCCATCCAATTAATGTGTAACCTGTGCTGCATTTCAAGCCTCATCGTTATGTTTGCCTTGGGGTAGTATAAGATATTACAAGGATCATCAGCAGCATGTTTATTATCATTTTTATTTATTTTAGGAAATGCGTCATATTGACGGAAGCCACAGTTCACTTTCGGAACTTGGTGTATGCATATCTTCTGTTGCCTTTGAGATGATACTCTGAAAGGACAAATGCATTACATGAGTAATCTTTGGCAGGGATTCTCTTCGAGTTGTATGATGCTGTATTATCTGTGCAAATACAACAGGGATAGCTTGCTACACCAGAGTTCACAAGATAAACATCAGGCAGAAACTTTGCAAAAGAACTCGCTATAGAAAGGGTCAGGTCTGGAAATAATACAGACATTAATAGTGCAGATGATACCGGTATCTGGCTTGTTGGTGTTTGCTGGCATTTTCACAAGCCAAAGAATGCTATATAAGATCCTCGTCATTCAAACAACCCCTGGTGTGGAATTTAGTGGCTAGATAGATATATAGATATATAGATATGGATAGATATAGATAGATATAGATAAATATAGTTAGATATTGATAGATATAGATAGATATAGATAGATATTGATATAGAGATAAAGATTGAGATGGAGATGGAGAACGACAGACCGACAGACAGACAGACAGATGGATAGATAGTGTGAGATTTCTCTCTAGAAATTGACAAGACTTGAATAAGGAACTGAACTGTTAAATCTTTGTTCCTGAGTTAGTACTTTTCAGGCTTTTTTCAAACTTTTGTAGAGCAGTGTAAGCATAAAAAGTACAAGCCAGATGACAAAAAAGCTCGACGTACATTATGTCCATCAAAAGTTTCCAGCACTGCAAATTGCTCTTCTGCCATCTTACCACTCTTTTATTGCATGATATGAGATATTTACTTTGGGGAGATTGCGCATGGAAAACTTCCTTGGTCAAACAACAACATCCATTGCAAGCTATATATCAACAGTTATTGCGGGAAATTCTTCTATGGCAATAAAAGAAAATTATCCCCAATGCAGGTGGATATACATTCAATGGCAGCACATTCTTGAGACACCATATTTGTGCTTTAGAGCAATAGCTCCCAGTCTACCAAAACTCACGAGGACTATATTTATGTTATTGCTACGCACATGCAATTTATTGCCGGCCGCACAAAATAGTCCTATGTTCACGGCTCTAGACTGTTTTGGGGAGAGCATATAATATCCTAATTTTGGCGGTTTTGTATCCCTTCTATAATATTTTGAATTGAGGACCATAGGTCAACAGTGCCAGAGTTAGTTGTGCGGATTATATGGACCCTCAGCACACAAGGGTACAGGACAGAGTAATATTTGAAACAAATTTTTTTAGACTCTGTTTTAAAGACATTAAGCTATTTTTTGCATGCATACACCACTTCTCAAAGGTTCAGGGCCACTACTAAATGATAAAACTTTGTTGGAAATTATATCTTGTGCGATGTCTGTACTGGCATCTCCATGAGTTGAATTGGTTGTGTCTCGTATTCGGTTTCTATGCTGGGGCAATTCAAAGACACCACCCATTCAATTAATGTGTAACCTGTGCTGCATTTCAAGCCTCATCATTATGTTTGCCTTAGGGTAGTATAAGGTATTACAATGATCATCAGCCGCATGTTTATTATCATTTTATTTTTATTTTAGGAAATGCGTCATATTGACGGAAGCCACAGTTCACTTTCGGAACTTGGTGTATGCATATCTTCTGTTGCCTTTGAGATGATACTCTGAAAGGACAAATGCATTACATGAGTAATCTTTGGCAGGGATTCTCTTCGAGTTGTATGATGCTGTATTATCTATGCAAATACAACAGGGATAGCTTGCTACACCAGAGTTCACAAGATAAACATCAGGCAGAAACTTTGCAAAAGAATTCGCTATAGAAAGGGTCAGGTCTGGCAATAATACAGGCATTAATAGTGCAGATGATACCGGTATCTGGCTTGTTGGTGTTTGCTGGCATTTTCACAAGCCAAAGAATGCTATATAAGATCCTCGTCATTCAAACAACCCCTGGTGTGGAATTTAGTGGCTAGATAGATATATAGATATATAGATATGGATAGATATAGATAGATATAGATAGATATAGATAAATATAGTTAGATATTGATAGATATAGATAGATATAGATAGATATTGATATAGAGATAAAGATTGAGATGGAGATGGAGAACGACAGACCGACAGACAGACAGACAGATGGATAGATAGTGTGAGATTTCTCTCTAGAAATTGACAAGACTTGAATAAGGAACTGAACTGTTGAATCTTTGTTCCTGAGTTAGTACTTTTCAGGCTTTTTTCAAACTTTTGTAGAGCAGTGTAAGCATAAAAAGTACAAGCCAGATGACAAAAAAGCTCGACGTACATTATGTCCATCAAAAGTTTCCAGCACTGCAAATTGCTCTTCTGCCATCTTACCACTCTTTTATTGCATGATATGAGATATTTACTTTGGGGAGATTGCGCATGGAAAACTTCCTTGGTCAAACAACAACATCCATTGCAAGCTATATATCAACAGTTATTGCGGGAAATTCTTCTATGGCAATAAAAGAAAATTATCCCCAATGCAGGTGGATATACATTCAATGGCAGCACATTCTTGAGACACCATATTTGTGCTTTAGAGCAATAGCTCCCAGTCTACCAAAACTCACGAGGACTATATTTATGTTATTGCTACGCACATGCAATTTATTGCCGGCCGCACAAAATAGTCCTATGTTCACGGCTCTAGACTGTTTTGGGGAGAGCATATAATATCCTAATTTTGGCGGTTTTGTATCCCTTCTATAATATTTTGAATTGAGGACCAAAGGTCAACAGTGCCAGAGTTAGTTGTGCGGATTATATGGACCCTCAGCACACAAGGGTACAGGACAGAGTAATATTTGAAACAAATTTTTTTAGACTCTGTTTTAAAGACATTAAGCTATTTTTTGCATGCATACACCACTTCTCAAAGGTTCAGGGCCACTACTAAATGATAAAACTTTGTTGGAAATTATATCTTGTGCGATGTCTGTACTGGCATCTCCATGAGTTGAATTGGTTGTGTCTCGTATTCGGTTTCTATGCTGGGGCAATTCAAAGACACCACCCATTCAATTAATGTGTAACCTGTGCTGCATTTCAAGCCTCATCATTATGTTTGCCTTAGGGTAGTATAAGGTATTACAATGATCATCAGCCGCATGTTTATTATCATTTTATTTTTATTTTAGGAAATGCGTCATATTGACGGAAGCCACAGTTCACTTTCGGAACTTGGTGTATGCATATCTTCTGTTGCCTTTGAGATGATACTCTGAAAGGACAAATGCATTACATGAGTAATCTTTGGCAGGGATTCTCTTCGAGTTGTATGATGCTGTATTATCTATGCAAATACAACAGGGATAGCTTGCTACACCAGAGTTCACAAGATAAACATCAGGCAGAAACTTTGCAAAAGAATTCGCTATAGAAAGGGTCAGGTCTGGCAATAATACAGGCATTAATAGTGCAGATGATACCGGTATCTGGCTTGTTGGTGTTTGCTGGCATTTTCACAAGGCTAAGAATGCTATATAAGATCCTCGTCATTCAAACAACCCCTGGTGTGGAGTGAGATAGACAGATAGATAGATAGATAGATAGATAGATAGACAGATAGATAGATAGACATATAGATAGATAGATGGATAGATGGATAGATGGATAGATAGATAGACAGATAGATGGATAGATTGAATAGAATAGAATAGAATCGATAGATAGATAGATAGATAGATAGATAGATAGATAGACAGATAGATAGATAGATGGATAGATGGATAGATAGCTAGATGGATAGATTGAATAGAATAGAATAGAATCGATAGATAGATAGATAGATAGACAGATAGACAGATAGATAGATAGACAGATAGATAGAGAGATAGATAGATAGATGGATAGATAGATAGGTAGATAGATAGAATAGAATCGATAGATAGATAGACAGATAGACGGATAGATGGATAGATGGATAGATGGATAGATAGATGGATAGATGGATAGACAGATAGATAGATAGACAGATAGACAGACAGATAGATAGATAGACAGATAGATAGATGGATAGATGGATAGATCAACAAATAGACAGATAAATATATTATACAATTATACAATGGCAACATGTGAGACGAGATTTGTACACCTGAAAATGTGAATGTCAAACGAGGTCTATAGCCGAGTTGTTCATAACATTTGAGGGTGTACATATCTCATGTCTTACAATGTAACTATTATAATGTAACCATTGTGTAATTGTTTTGTACACTGAACCCCATCCAAGTGTCAGGAATAAAAAAATTATTTCAAAATTACGATTCAAGGGAAAATTAGCGCGCCGTCTACGTTTTATATATTTCATCATGTGCAGATAGAAGATGACCGTAGCTTTCAGAAAATGTTAAAGTTATAACACTCTTATGAAAATTGAAGTAGTTATTAAAGGATTATTAGCGTGACGCTGGCGACACTGCTTCAGGCCACGCCCACTTTCTGGCTGCCTGCAAATCCCAGCGCAGCATGGCTGGCTAACTGTTGTATGTGAGGATTTGTACAACGGCGTACGTAATGCTAAATTTCAGATGAGTGGTACAAAGGTATATAGATTGATAGATAGTTTTCCTCACTTTCTGTCAATAAAGTGTATGGTTGTGGCATAGGAAATGCGCTATTATCGAGGTATTGTAGTATTTGTAAGACAGTCTAATGCAAACATAATCATATGTGATATCACAGATTACTTATTTTTTAAGGTGATTGTTATTGCGAGTGTGATAAGCCTGAATCAGCCTCCCAAGGGCAATAACTCACTAATACTATGAAAGTAGACAACTTATAAAACAAATTTGAACTGATGTAAAACCTGCCCATTTGATGCAAATTTGAGTGATCTTAATGACAGAATTAATAGTCATTTAAATACAATGGTCAAGTTTTTTCCAAATTTAGTGGCTGAATAATGAGGTGCTTTTAATGGTGAGATGGTCTTCATGAGGCAGTCTTAATAGTGATGTGGTTTTAACATGATGAAGTGGTTTTATAAATGAGGTGGTCTTAATCTTGAGGTGGGCTTAATCATGAGCTGGTCTTAATGATGAGTTGTCTTTATTGTAATATCTTATATTGCATTGTTCTTATATTTTGATATTGAAGTGGTTTTACTAATGAGGTGTGTCACTTGTGAAGTGGTCTAAATAGTGGGGTGGTCTGACTTGTGAGATGATCTTACAGGTCTTAATTGTGAAGTGGTCTTATATTGAGGTGTTCTTATGATAGTAATGCGGTTTTGATAATGAAGTGGTCTTAATAGTGAGGTGGGCTTAAATGTGAGGTGGTCTTATATTGAGGTACTCTTATAGTGATGTTGTTTAATAATAAAGCAGTCTTAAGAGTGTTAAATGTTGTCGTTTGTTTTCAATTAAATAACTATTACTAAGACTGTTTATTGTTTTCCCTAGTTGTCACAAATCCTTCAGTGTTTGACTTTAATTAGTTATCATTCCCTGGTGCTCACTCAAGCGGAAAACATAATATTGTCACCAGCAAATACTGCCTTCTGATTGGCTGGGGAGAGTCTCTAATGGTATTAGTCAATTTAAGGACTGGAAAGGAAGGTCAATCATTGCCTATGATTGACATAAAACAAAAAACAAAACAAAAATCTGCTCACCCATCCCATATAATGTCATCATCTCCAATATTAAAACATAGGGCAAATCTATCACATAGGTCAGCTGACCACAATAAACTTATATTTCACACCAGACCCAAATGTCACCGTAACTGACCGTTCTCCCAGTAATATCTGGTCATGATAGTTTTCGCAGTCATAACTAATCTTGACGGTTACTATGTCATTACCTCCTCCCATTTTTGCCCCCATGGCCCCAGATTTTCCGGATATTACAGAAGACTCGCTAATGTGTGTTCCATGTCAAAGCGCCTCTCGTTTCCTAGGTAACACTTCTGTATGTTTCCATAATAACGGTTTTGCCATTCCTGACTTTTCTGCATGTGTGTTTCTTGAGATGAAAGGGGCCAATATCAAATATTGCAAAAGGTTTATTACAGTGTCTAAGATTGATGCATTAACACATTTTAGTGCAAATAAGTTGATATTAATTAATTTGTATATATTGTTATCATCCGATTATGCCTGTAAATTTTATGTTTATGTGGTATGTAAAGTACACTCAAATTGCAACAGCCAATCTGATAAGGCCCATAAATACTGATATTGGATGGTGATATTGGTCAGGTGAAAGTGAAACTAGCAATTTGCCAATCACATTGAAAATGTACACTAATATTTATATATAAAACTAATAATAATAATCTTTTTACTGACAAATTCATATAGGCCTGTATAGATTTTCATTCGTTTAATAAAAATTTTTACATTAGTTCATTAAACTATTTGTTGGACTCTGTAATTTTTAGTTTTAGTTTTATTTTCTTCAAATATTTATAATAAATCACAAAGAAGAATCCAGAGACATGATAAATGTATAACAGGCCTGCAAATAAATATAGGCCTATTTTCTTTTTATATGCTTAGAATCTTTGCGGAAACCGCATAATACCTAATGATGTGCCAGAACAAATTGTCAGAATCAAAATGCAAAAACAGTAAATGGAAAATAAAAAGTCTTGAAAGCACTCAAGGAAAATATAGTTTAATTTCATTTTGAGGGGCCTTAATAATATTATTTGGCTTCAGTTACTTTGAGTATTTAAACCAGTTAATGGCTTGACAATTTGAAAAGTACGCGAATTACAAGTAAAGGCCATTACAATTTTGTGTCCATTATATCTTGTTATTATAATCTTATTTTCAGAACATAAATTAATCAGTTTTCATGGTTAGCGACCAGAGGCAAGTATAATGATGAGATGATAACATAAGCAGTATCTGCCATGTACATTCAATATTCATCTCTCGGCGGGGTAGTTTATTTGCCGCCGCATGCTCAGTGATAATTGAATAGTTAATTTTAGCCAATATTGTGAATGCTAAATCACTCAAATTTAGTTCATAATAGTGTATAAATAAACATTAACCCTGTTTTAAGACCATCTGACCATTTACTTCTGGGTGCAATGAGTACTTGGTATTAGACACCCACAGTGATGGCGCTTGTGTGAGCTCTTAAGCCCCTGCGGTTAACCCGGTGTTCAAGGCTGAATACTCCCCAGGGAGTTGAGAAAGACTCAAGATTGGCCTGCAAGGATGTAACAGACTGTAAACCCTGATCTACATAACATATACAATTGTAGTGTCATGATTTTACCTTGCAATTAAAAATAAAAGATGGAAACTCAGATGATGTGACTCTTGCACTATATGAAGGAAAGAAAAAGGTCAGAACTAACCTCTCTCTATCAATAAAAATCTATCTATCTATCTTTCATCATCATGTACATGGCCAAATGTGCCACGTGCGTTTTCCATATGTTTGGATAAACGCATGGAAAACGCGTGGATTTTGCCTCATTATTATTAGCTAAAAACCATGGGTTTTGCATGCGTTTATCCTTCTCATGGAAAACGCACGTGGCACATTTGGCCATGTACACATACATAATATACTTACAGCCACCCCAGGACCAATGCTGTCCTGAAACTCAGCCATGTAAAGTAGGTGAAGAAGGTGCCTCGATCCCCTTGACAAGCTGAATGACCTGGCCCAATATACATCACTTTATATCCTTGTAAATGGTCCATATTGCCATCAGCAAGACACAGATCAACACATTTCCTTGCAATGAGGCCAAAAGTTAAGCTGACAGATACCGAAGGTGTTTGAGTAAATTGCCTGACTAGCGGTCCAAATGAATTTATTGGGATATGGCCATCAGAGCAGGAGGGAGGTTAAGCTAGATAGAGACAGGGTAGGTATAAAATAATCAAAGGAGCAAAAGGCTAGATAAACGTACTGGTTATTAACAACTATGGCTATTCAGAACTAGCTATCTAAAGCTAGTAGGAATATAAATTTCCCCCTGTTTTATGAGGCAGCATAAAATGGACAGAAATGTTCAAACTTTCTAACCGATAAAAACACTTCAGGGAAAGAAAGAAATAACTTGAAGTTCACTATATTCTCCATTGCAATTTCTGCTGCTTCTTTGTGACCATAACAAATTACTACAATGATGACCATAACAAATTACTACAATGTTGACAAAATGGCAAACAACTATCATTGCAAAGATAGGAAAGTTGAAGTTAATTTGTTGAGTGTTTTTACGGCTACAAAATTGGTCTTTGACCTTTTGGTAACATTTATTATGTCGATTTTGTGTTTCTCCATGACTTATATATGTAAAAATAAGACCTAAATACAAGTGGACATTTATTTTGGATTATACTATAGTCTTACCTAGCCTAACTTAGAGGACTAAACACTAAGCTCGATTGATTCCTATATATTAGGAAAACAATAACCCAGATAGCATGCTAGATTGAGTTGATGTTTGATCGATGTTGGCTGACACCTGAATAAATGTCAAGCCAACATTAAGCAAACATCAAGCCAACATCAAGCCAACATCAAGCCATGGGCCTAAATTACTGATCTCGCAAGTTCAGCTGATGAAACGCGGCAGCCTGTATTATATATATCCTCAAGGTATCAATCGGCCATGCAGCCCCCCATCTTATGCCCACACTTCTTCGATGTTTTTCTGTGATAAATACAGCATGACAGACTGTTCAAGTACAGAATTGTCCCAAATATAGTTTACAACTGTTGTTCACATACTAAAAGTTGTTTTAGACTTTCCTGTGCTGCTACATGGCCAAATGTGCCACATGCGTTTTCCATGAGATGGATAAACGCATGGAACACGCATGGTTTTTAGCTAATTATTATGAGGCAAAAACCATGCATGGAAAACGCACGTGGCACATTTGGCCATGTAAAAGAGGGAATTCTTGACTAAACTTGCACATTTTGTTGAATTCGGCTCCCTTCGACACTGACGTCATCAGTAGAAGGGCTGAAGGAAATAGTTCTCTGATTGGCCAAAATGTAGAAATTTGTGACTTCATTGCCCGTTTGGGCCAGAGACCTCTTTTTGAGTCATGGATGATGTTTACCTTGGGGTTATTAAAATAGATCGAGTGCCGAAGTCGGCACACGGTAATTTGGGCTGTGATCAAGCTAACTTCAAGCCAGTCCCAGATAGCAATCAAAATCAGGACAACATTGGCATAACATCGGCGATGTTGATATGATGTTGTTCCGATGGCAGCCAATATTGAAATGATGCTGACTCATTTTGGAATACTATCTTGAGTGTGGCATGCCAGATGCCACGTCAGCTGGACAGCAGCAATAGCCAATGTTGAAACGACAACTGATCCGGCATGCTATCTGTCCATCAAAATATCATTATACATCGACTTAACCATGGTTGGAAAATGGCTAACAATGGTCAACGATGCCTAACGATGGCTAACGACAGCCAACGACGGCCGACAACAGACAACAATGGCCAACGACGAAATGATGCCATCTTTGATGTTATCTGGGTCAGACAACGTAGCATAGAATCATTGTATCATTTTGTTTTGTAGTTTATTTAACTGTAAAGATCTAGCACGGTTGACATGGTTGAAGACAAAAAGACACTATGAAAGTTTTCTTTAGTTAACAACATGTTAAACTGTGTTGCCGTATTATTCACACAAAGATTGTAAAAACAATGGCATACCCCAAGGAGTTGTCATGGAAACCAGCTCATTATAACCCATAGGGGTTGAATGTCATGTTTTTTTAAGACAGCTTCACAGAGAATGCTCTCCTTGCATCACAAGATTCTGTACTAGAAGTTAATGACAGGAACTTGGTGTTTTAAAAATGCTTCTGAAGAGGTTGCAATAAATTATCGCTGATTCTGGGCAGATTTTTAGTACCAACATTGGTCTCTGTACAAGGTTGCAATGCGATCTGCCCCGATAACATCACATCGGTGGATCAACATTGAGCTAACGTTCGACCTACCTGGCATACTCAATATCGGGTTGATGTTGGGTCAACATTGGCCGATGCAAGAACGACATCTAGCCAACACTACATTTAATTTGGGTTGGGATTGACATTCTAATCATTATGAATAAGACTAATAAACCAACTGTACAAACATATCAGACTCACTGTTTGACATTCTAATAAACAAGGTCGCACTGATAGCAAAGAGACATACTAAGTCACAGAGGTGCCGTGGCCTAGTGGTTAAGGCGCTTGCCTTCAAATCGAAAAGTTTGAGCCCCCAATATGGCATGGAGGAACTAAGCAGATCCTCTGTAACTCTTTGCTCCACCCCACCCAGGGTTAAATAAATGGGTACTTGGCTATAGGCAGCGATGGCAGTTGAAAGTGCTTAGCCCCTACAGGTAATTATGTGTAATGGGCTGAACACTCCCCAGGGAGTTGAGAAAGGCTCAAGCTTGAACAGGCATGCCAAGGGTGTAATTGCAAAGTCGGTTGAGACTGCTCGGATGGTGATAACTCAGCCCTATAAACTCCAATTTTGCTTTAAGTACTAAACTATACTTGTGAATCCACATGGTCGCTTAATTTATAGATGATTCACCTAAACCTTGGATTCATCACCAAGGACCATATCAATAGTCCTAGACTAGGTTGCCCTAATATTAGTGACAGGAAAACATTGCTACATTGCTACAAGACAGCCAATTCATTGCCCAACCTCCTCTACCTGTCTGTGAGTTAGTAGATGAAAAGAACTTGATGAATTACATGCAGTTTTTCAGGGTTAAAAAGGTAGCGGGTAGTCCAGTGACAAATCAAAGAGTGTCTTTTTCAGTCTGTGAAAAGCAACAGCTGTTCGACTCATTAATCAGTCTCGCTCTGCTTAAAGAAAAGAGTTTTCAACTCTGTGTTCAATAGGAATGACAGTGCTTCATTGTGTAATGATTTTTTATATCTGGCGTCTAGACTTATCACACAATATAACTGACTAATATTAGCTTTTTCAATGCCAGGTATTTATTACGAGCAGTCTCTCTGACCTCTGAGAGAGATTAGGTCAAATGCGAGACTGATAGGAGATTGGGATCTGTAACATACATAAATGTTTTAATAGTTTGCTTCAGTGAAAAAAAAAGAAAATATAATCTCTTTAAAAGATATATGTAATTTTTTTGTAAATAATGTCAGATGAAGCAAAGATGATGGCTGTTTGGACATCACTTGTATTTGGTCACATCAACAGCGTGATATTTTGTCCAAATTTGTACTATCGTGACGATTGCAAAATCATGATAATTCACACAAATGAGCTCTACAGTGATCATAGCTTCAGCCAATTTTGGATTAAGTCCTTAGTAATCACATTCAAAATGCATAAATGGATGTTTTAGACATAACTGAATCAGTAACCATCCTTTTTTAGTTGACCACATGGTCTATAAATATTACTTTTAGGCATAATGCCAAAAAAAAGTTCAGGCCATCAAGCCAGCAGTTCAACTCTAGTTCAAATATTTTATTTTGTTTTTCTAATATTATTAGTATGTTTACATGTCATTAATATCTACTGTCAACTTTCTTTATATGGAAGCTTTTTATATATATAAATTATGTTATTGTATTTGCATTCATTCCATTTCACTGGAAAATGAAACACAAAGAATTTTTTTGTTTATATATATACATTCATAACACTTCTTGTCAAACTGTTTTTTCTTGTATATTGTCTTAACACACAAAGAGTGATTATGTAGTTGGTTTATGCACATCTGGTTAGACATAATAGTATTAACACTTTAAAGCAAGTGCTATTAAGGCTCTTTAAATGGAATGTGCCAAGTACATCTGATTGAGCCATTTATAGCAAAGATTTTACCATATCTAATAAACTGGAGATGTTTTCTGATGCCAGGATAATAACCTCTGCTATGCTGTTGGTCAGTCAGCTTCAATCATTAACCAATCAGAGCTGCTTTTACTGGATGAAGTAGATCTTAGACGCACAGTGAAAACAAAACACTTATTGTCCCGAGAAAAGCTGCAGTACGTAAACAGTATTTTGTAACAAAAACAAAAAAGAAAATCTGAAAATGACTTTCTGCAAGGTAGCGATTTTAAATGGAATGTGCCAAGTACCTCTGATTGAGCCATTTATAGCAAAGATTTTACCATATCTAATAAAATAAAAAATTTTAAAAAAATCTGAAAATGACTTTCTGCAAGGTAGTGGAGGCTCTTAGCATGAAAATCGTTACAGAGTGGACAAAGCTATGACATTTGGTGCACCCCCTCAGTTTTTTGTGCTGTTTTTAATGAGCCTAAGCTCCAAAGAATATTTCTAAGATAAAGAGGTAAAATCCAAGATGGCGGCCGAAATCGCTCAAATGGCTACTTAGGACCAACTAACAAGGCAATGATAAGTCCTACTGATCAAAATATTGACAAAAATATCAGAAAATCAAAATCAAGTATCATATGACATGGTTATCACTGAGTTTGTTTATTTTCAAATTTTAGGGTTCAAAGTGGCCGCCATTTGGTATTTCATCAACAGTATACACAAATATCGACATGCACAGTATTCAGAAATGAATATTCCATTCAAGTTGTTAAATTATCCATATTTTCAATTATCAGTCATTAAATTGCATTCTTGAAGGATTTGGTGAAGCAATAAGGGGGTAAAATGCAAGATGGCTGCCAATATGGCTGATACAATTGTGCCAAGTCTAGTGGGTTTTATATTGACCAAAAAAAAAGATTAGTATGTTCAACGTCATCATTATTACAGAATTTATTGGCTATATAACAAATATTATGTTTAATCTCTATATCAGTTGATGACTATTTTGCTTTCCCATTCTATGAAGATTTGTTAAATTCAAATTAACTCTAAACTGCAGGCTATCAAGCTTTGAGCAACTGGTGTCTATCAAAATGATGAATTGCACCTTCCTTTAGTCTGACTATATGCTCGACTGTTGTGGTTGTGTTGAACAGGCAGCCCATTTGATTATTATTAGATATTTCTCTGATTTTACAAAATAGACTACATAAAAAAGATATTTATTTCGATTTGTATCCACTGGTTACCATAGCAACCAACTATACATACCTTCAGATACTGGATATGATTAGGCCTACATTCATTTAGTCTTTTCAGTTGACTACTGTAATTGACTCAAAATATGCCACAAAAAGGTTTGAAGATTGTAACCCTGAATACAATGAATACAAAAAAGACTTCATATTGGTTTTTCAGCTATAATTACCATGGAAACTAACCACAGCCTTTAATTCTGGATAGTGCACTGCATGTGTTAAAAAGGGGCCACAACCTGCACTTTGAAGCGCAGTTAACCTTTTGGTTATCAATCATGTTAATACAACTACCAAATCTGAAGATTTTTAAAGAGGTGGCAAAACCTTAGGTTCCTCCTTAAGTTTAGCTTGTTTCCATGGCAACTGACTTGTTATTTTGAAAAGAACAGGAGACAGCATAACATTTCTGTAATGTCATAAGCACGGATAAATCATAGATAAATATAATATAAATAACCTGACTGAATAATATATATATATAAATAACTGATGTGGGGTGTTTTTAATGTGAGTGATAGTTAATGAGGAACTATGCTAATTAGGCCATTACATTTTGCCATATTAGGCATATCAGACATTGATTGCTATGACTTATGAATTGAAGCATCTCTCTAATCATGCTAAAACAAATTCCAATGAGATTTTAAGAACAATGTATGGCTATTAGGAATTCTTGGTTGCCATGATGATTTTGTAACAGTGGGGTTACCTCTGTAAAATTTATGGTTGAATGCAGCTCAACCAGGATTGAGCCTTAAGCCCTGTTCCCACTTAAACAATCGTCTTCACGACCATCACGAAACAGAATCGGCTCTGTTCCGTTCGGCGCCTAATGGTGTCGCTGTGACGTCATCGGTGCCGATTCCACTAATGAAGGTGCCCAGGTCCACTAAGAATCACCAGGAAAGTGGAACAAATCTACACAGATAAGTTAAGGAAGTGCTAAGACTTACCATGATTCGCTACGAATCGCTAAGAACTGCAACAAATCATCCCAAAACATTAACAAATTGATTTAAATCGTAGACCAATCAGCATTTTTCATAGAAACAAAAAATGCCAACGAGCGTTACAATTCACATCACCTGACTAAGTGATATACACGTATATATATAAATAACCTGTTGTGGGGTGTTTTAATGTGAGTGATATTTAATGAGGAACTATGCTAATTAGGCCATAACATTTTGGAGGTATTAGGCATTGTGCATCATCACCTAAAAAATCATTATTCTTGCTTAATTTAAATGAATTCCAGGTCTGAATAAAGTTGTCTCACAACCAAACCAGAATTAGCTCACTTGTTGCCATGGAAACCGATTTTTAAAAGTATTCCCCATGTATATATTTTTGGAGCTTAGGAATTTTTCAAAGCTTATCTCCTGAGGTTCAATCTGGGAAAGTTCCACACCTTCGTCCAGCGTGTAAAGATTTTGCCATTTTTTGGCCTTATCAAGTGTGAGGATGTGGAATTTTTTCAAAGAAAACAGCACTAGAATCTGAAAGCCTTAATTCCAAACCTACACATTTTAATATACAAAAATTTGTAATTCGAATTGGCATAATTCAGTGAAATAAGTTATCGAAAGACCTGATATACAGTTAGTTTCATTAAATATGGTCGACTCTAGACAGGTGTAGTGTAACCTATTTCTGGTTGTAGCTATAACTGGCTAAAGCCAGCTGCTTCTGTCTACTCCTAGCTTATAGTCGGCTTAAACTACCACCACTGAAAAAATAGAAACCTTGGTAAATGTAAGAAATTTAACTAATATATCATAATATATCATAAATATGTATGTGTCATAGACAAGCATATATTTAAACAAAAAAAGACAAATATGTGTAACTATTAACTTATACACTAAATGATGCTGCATGTACTTTTAGATCCGGCTTTGAGTAGACAGCTTTATTAGTCAGACCATTCTGTTTAGTGGCAAGTAGCATCGTATCACTGAAGTTGTCTAGTTTTGGCTAGGTTTAGTTTGAATGGCCGCTGTTAATGAAACTGTATATTTTAGAAGTGTTGCTCGTATATGCTTTGTCAATTCATTTACATGTATACTTCTTCTAGATATGGTGAAAAGAGACTATAACTACATTGTAAGCTACTCGAAAACATGTTTTGTTCTTTTATCCCACGTGATCTGAAAGTCTATCTTCAAGCCTAATGTAATTCTAATGTCATAATAATCGAATGATTTAATAGCATAATGAAGACCATGCAACATTGTAATAACCCAAGCAAGAGAATAGTCTGGATTACTGGCTTAATTTTTAATGGTTATGTTCATCTATAAATCAATTACAATTGCTTGAATGGATTACAATGTAATTACCGTTTTACATCAGCTGCCTAATTTTGCTGAATTATGAGCAATTTCACAAAAAAAATATATACAGGAACTGGTATTGCTACGTTAACATTTAATTAACGTAAGTACAGTAGTAGTAATAAGTAAAATTTTATTTAAAGTCGTTTTAAATCATGGTGTCACATTCAATGTACAATACAAAATATATGACCAAGCCGAAGCTTCTGTACGACATATTAGGAACAATAATATACAGTTTGGAAAGTACAAGTATAGAATTAATCTATAAAACAAATCTATTCTACAATATAGTATATAATAATAATAATAGCACACATATAAAGCACTCCATCGTACAATTCAGCACCTTAGAGGAAATAAAGATTGTACAAATGATTCCTAAATATTTCAATGCACAAATTTTGACAAGATTAGTCTGTCACATCTACAGTTATAAAAAATTTATATTCGTATTATTTTGAGAATTCAGCCAGCAACTCACAGTGGATTTGAAGCTACTGAGTGATACTTTGCTTCTGATGTTACTTGGTATATGCATCCACAATTTATTTCCATAATACCGAAAACTCTTTTTGCCATATGTCATTGTTTGGAAATGGGGAATATGAACAGTGTCATTTGTCCTCAGATTGTAAAGATCTTCCCTATCTGAAAAAAGTTCTTGTAAGTAAGTGGGGGCCGTTATACTCTTTATTTTGTACATGTGTATAGCCACTGATTTATGCATCTTTGGGTGATTGTTAATTTATTAGCTTCACAACATAGTTCTTCGTACGGCATTATATTTTGATTTCCAATGAATCGTAGCGCTCTTTTGTTCATCTTTTCGAGTTTATCCATATTTAATTTGCCAGTGAACATCCAGACTAGAGGACAATAGTTAAAGTTGCTACCTATATAACTATTATATAAAGTGTTTTTACATTGTTTATCCAAATAGTGTTTTATTCTTTTTAAGGCATTGATTTACATACTTGTCTGATTACAGATATCATCTATGTGAATCTTGAAGTTTAGTTTGCTATCAATCTCTATGCCTAAAACATTTATGGATGAGGATGACTTAATACATTTATCATTTATTCTTAAGGTTTGGTTGTTAGTGTAGAAACATTAGTTGAAATTTCTCTGCATTGGCTTTCATGTAGTTTGCTTGGAACCATTCCATGGCAATTACACAATCATCTTCCAGGGTTTTCGTGACTTCACTTAAATTAGAGCTACTATAGGAAAGTGTATTGTCATCGGCATAGTTATAGGTCTTTGATCCTATATTAAAGTACAGGAAATCGTTTATAAAGATGTTGAATAACAAGGGGCAGAGTATAGACCCTTGTGGGATGCCCTTAATTTTTGTTACCCATTCTGAGAAAGTATCACCTATTTTGACACGTTGCAATCTTTCTATTAGTTAAGATTTGATCATTTCACATACATTCATGCTAAAGCCATATGCATGAAGTTTGGTAATTAATACGCCATTAGACATACAGTCAAATGCTTTTGATAGATCAATTGCTACTATCCCTATTTTTTGGTCATTATCTAATGGGTTTCACCAGTCCTCTGTAGTAGTATAAGACACCTTATGGAATCGTCTAATTAGGGGTCTAATTAGGGGTCTAATTGGGGTCTAATTAGGGGTCTAATTAGGGGGTCTAATTGGGGGGTCTAATTGGGGGGTCTAATTAGGGGGTCTAATTACCTATAATTGGTGTCTAATTAGATAGGCAATTAGATAGGTAATTAGATAGGTAATTATCTAATGTACCCCTGACCTATATAATTGCACTTCACGGTTCAACGGACTTATTTCCGTTAAATGTACCGGTATGCTAATCAAAATGCTAATCAAAATGTATGTCACCGTTACATTAACAGTAAACAGTATAATCTTTCTATCCGTGACAAGGTGGTAAGCGCGTGCAGTCAGGCACTACTGGCTGCTTGTTCCATTAACAGTTTAATCGTTATATCCGTTAGGATATTTAAATTTTATTATCGCTTTCATTCAGGCACTACTGGCTACTTGTTCAGGGTGCGTGTCATTCACATCGCCTGACACTTAGTCAAGGGTGAGTTGGTGTAACCCTTTTTTTCACCTTAATTACAAATGCCACGAAATAGGAACCTACAACTGTTCCTTTTCCCCAGAGAGCATTCCCTACTTAGACATCACGGAATATGGATGAATACTACACGGAATAATGTTACCTAACAAAAGACCTAGACAGGGTGGGGGCACCCCGCCTAAACCCTACAATATCAAGAAGATTAATGAAAAGAGGGTGATCAAGTACGGTGTCGAGGAATATACCTTCAAAGCAAAATTTAATGACGATATATCTCGTTCCAAGATATCCGAGTTCAAAGACGATTTACACGGCATGTTTGACGAGATACTCAACCAGGCATCTGAAAATTACCAAGATGGTGACAAGATGAGAATGTCAATTGAACACAGGAGTCTGGATAAACCTATCACTATTCATCTGCAACCCCGGGGAAATATTACAGCCGATGTTATAATGGCCAGGTAAATCTTTTTTGTAAAAAAAATATAAAAAAATTTATTCCTTTTATTCTTTCATTATCCCTATAGAACTAATAACCTATCCTTGTTATTATTTAGTCATAATTGTTATATATATATATTTATCACCACAGATTCGAGGCCGTTTTAAACTCTAAGCAGGACATTGATACCGACGAAACATTCCAGGTCAAAGTGGGCACTCTGCAAAAGGAAGACAGAGGTGGGGGTCCTACACCTATTATCAATACTGACAACCAGTCCCAGCTGTGCTCCGCTAAGACTAAAAGGTCCATAGTGTTCATTCCAGCAATCGAAAATGAAAATATATGCGCCGCAAGAGCCATAGTTACCTGCATGGCAAAACTTCAAGGGATGCCTAGAAATCAGTTCAAATGTTTCATAAACAAGGCTCGCTCCAGAAGCCTCGAAGACAATTCACAAAAATCCCAAGCCTTAAAATTACAAAGAGAAGTTGGCTTATCATTAGAAGAACCAGTCATGGTTAGAGATTTGTACCTATTCGAGGAATATCTAAACGTGCAGATAATAGTAATTTCAGTAGAGCTTCTTAACGAAGTTTGTTACACAGGATATAGCGACAGGGAGAAAAAAATATATTTGTACCTGAAGGATTCTCACTTTCACAGCATTGTGAACATACAAGGATTGTTACCTTACAAGTCACTATGTACCCACTGCTTTACATGGTATTGTAGACGCAGCAAGAATCATACCTGCACAGCCAGCTGCATAGTGTGTAAGCGAGATAAATGCGCATATGTCGGGTCTGGGGTCATTTGTCAAGACTGTAACGTCACTTGCAGAAATGCAGAATGTTACCAGGCTCACAAGACCCCCCTAACACACAAACGAGGTCCATTAGCCGGTCAGCATAAAGGGGCATCATCCTGTGACACATTTTACAGGTGCACTGACTGCCACGTGGTGCTCAATAGGACAAAAAGGGATATCAACAAGCACACTTGCGGTGAATACTTGTGTAACCAATGTAAAAGATATGTCACCGGTGAGCACTTATGCTATTACAGGATTAGACAACCCAAAATAACCTCCGGTCGTTTTCTGTACTATGACTTTGAGACCTCGCAAGACACCAAGATGGCGTGTCAGGAAGGTTACAGGAATGTCATTAGGAAAGACTGCCCGGATTGTTTCCCTGACCAACTATGCCCTCATTGCAGGAAATGTCGCAACTGTCACAGACCATACTGCGGTATGGAAAGATTCTGCCCTAATTTCCTAGTCTGTCAATCGGTGTGTGATGAATGCGAGAATGACGCATGGTCAGATGATGCTATATGCTCCAACTGCGGGGATAGATGCAAGGTCTGTTCAAAGAAAGACAAGCACGGTGATTATGCACAGCTTTGCAATAATGGGAAGTGTGGGCTCAGGGAGAAAGTCTTTAAAGGACCGGAAACCACTGAAGAATTTTGTCAATGGTTGTTCACCCCTATGCACAAGAACTTCACGTGCATAGCTCACAATGCCAAGGCCTTTGATGCCCACTTCATTCTTAATTACTGCGTGAACAACACCATCACACCCCAGGTGATATATTGTGGGTCCAAGATAATGAAGATGCACATCTCTGCAGGATTAGGGATCAACTTTATCGACAGCCTCAATTTCCTACCCATGGCTTTACGGAAGTTACCAGCCGCTCTAGCACTAGAATCTCAGATAAAAAAGGGAGATTTTCCTCATCTCTTCAACTGTCAAGAAAATTTCAATTTCGTAGGTCCATGGCCTGCTCAAGAATATTTCATGCCCGACTTCATGTCCCGACAAAACAGGGAGGAATTTCTGAAGTGGTACGAGTTGAAGAAAGATTCTGTCTTTGACTTTCAAAAAGAAATGTTGGAATACACCAGAGCTGACGTTAAGGTTCTCAGAGAAGCATGTACCAAATTCAGAACCCTAATAAAGACTGCCACTACCGTGCCCGGTGCAAAGTCACCCCCCATTGATGTCTTCAGCCATGTCACCCTGGCCAGTAGTGCAATGCAGATCATAAGACAGCTCACCATGAGCGAAGAGCACGATTTACGGCTCCAAGACGGTGACCAATTGAAGGGGAATCTAAAAGCAGGGGTGTGGTCACGCGCTGATAATGGCCAGATCATCGATGCTGAAGATATTGCCGAAAGTAAATTTGTAAAATCCCAACTACCCCAGCCCCCACCCCGTAGTTATGGGCGTTACATCAATCACAGCCTCAAGTCCATTATGTGGTTAGAGTGGGTGGGTAAGAAATTGGGTAGGCGATTACAGCACGCACGAAATGGTGGCGAGTATAAAATACCAAACACCAATTTCTACGCCGATGGGCATGACATCTCAACTGGAAAAATATTTGATTTCTACGGATGCCGATGGCATGGTCACGGTTGTATACCCTCCAGACACGTGCGAGACCCGCACACCAGGTTCAACATGGAGCAACTCCACAGCATGACAAAACTTAGAGAGAAAAAAATTCAGGATACCGGTCTTATCCACGAAACTATTTGGGAGTGCGAATGGGACAGAATGGTCAAGAGTGATGATGATCTGAAACTATTTGTGGAAAACTTTGATGTGCCACCGCCTCTCAGGATCAGGGATGCTCTGTACGGTGGTAGGACTGAACCCATACGTCTTTATTACGACTGCGACCCCGATGAAGAAATGAGATACCTAGACTTTTGCGTAAAAGACAATTTTTCTAATTAATTATTTATTTATTTTTGGCTAAAATAACTTATTTCACACTTTAATATATATTTTTTCGTATCGTTTTTCAGAGCTTATACCCCTATGTGAACTGGTTTGGCAGTTACCCAGCCACACATGCTATCATTCTCACCGATCCCGCAGTCATAGACCAATCATTGCTACCATACACAGGTGTTGCCAAGGTCAAGATCCTCCCCCCACCAGACCTATTCATACCCGTACTACCTTACAGGTGCAATGGCAAACTCATGTTCCCCCTATGTAGATTTTGTTGCGAGACTGAGAACCAAGAACAGTGTAATTGCGATTGCGCAGCCAGAGCTCTCACAGCTACCTGGGCCACTGATGAAATAAAAACCGCCATATCAAGAGGATACAAGATACTGAAAGTGTATGAGGTATACCATTACCCCGAGATGACGCAATACAATAAAGAAACTGATCAGGGTGGGCTCTTCAATCAGTATGTCACCATGTTTCTTAAAATCAAACAAGAGGTTAGTTTTTTTCTTTTAACTCTGTTTCTCTTTTCTTTTTTTTTCTTTTTTTTTTTTTTTTTTTTTTTTTTTTTTTGCAATTATCACCTAAAATACAACTTATATATAATAAAAAATATATTATTCAAGGCTTCTGGCTACCCACCCCATGTTACAACCCAGGAAGAAAAGGACAAGTACATTGACCACTACAGCACCAATCAAGGAATCACCCTGGACAAAGACAAAATATGCAAAAATCCTGGTCTCAGACTGGTGGCAAAGCTTTACCTCAATTCCTGCTGGGGTAAATTCTGCGAGAGACAGAACAAAACTCAGACTGTATTTGTCAAAACTAAACTGGAACTGGCCAGAATCCGGAACGACCCCGCCAAGGATGTCACAGACTTTCACACAATAAATGACGCTATAATCGCAATAGATATTAAGCTGAAAGACACCTTTGAAGAAGATAATGTATTTCAATCAGACATTATAGGTGTGCTGACCACCACCTACGGTAGACTGAAGCTTTACAAGGCCCTGGAGTGTGTGGGGCACTCCATAGCTTACATGGATACAGACTCTCTGATATACGCTCAAGATAAGCGTACCAACAAAAAGCTCACCACCGGTGACCTGTTAGGCGATCTCACCGACGAATTACCGCCCGGTACATTCATCAAAACCTTTGCATCATCAGGACCAAAGTCTTATTCCTACAAACTCAATAATGGCGAACAAGCCCTCAAACTCAAGGGGATAAGTCTTAATTACAAGAATTCTAGTGTACTAGACTTTGACGTTGTAAAGAAAATAATCCGCGAGGAGCTTGACCATGTTAGGACGCCATTATCCAGTCAGATTACTAGGACTAAGTACACCGGTATCATATACAAAAGACCATTCTCCAAGGTTTACAGAAAAGTTTTCACTAAAAGAGTGGTCCCACCGGGTACCTATGTATCTATGCCTTACGGTTACAAGGGAGTCGCACCAGCTCGCTAGAAAAAAAAAAAATATATATATAAATATATATATTCTTTAAATGTGACCTATTTTTGTACATGTCTGTAGTTTTCAATACTGTATAATGTCTCCATTTTGTATTAGAAGACTCTCTCCGTATTAAATAAACACTATATCAACACTTATCAACAGCTCATTCCTCTGCCAAAAATCTAATTTTCCTGGCCGATGTATGCCGAAGAGTCAAATGCTCACTCTTCATACTAAGTAGTGTAACTAGGCATAAGAGTAGAAAAGTTTCGAGATGTACTCTCTCATTATTATTACAATTACCCTACTACACGGGATTTGTATGGGTTACTATCTGTACACCTGTCAGGGGTGTATCTGCACCCGCTATGCTACTGGTAAAATAGAAGTAGATTGCACCTATACGGACCTCGCACTACCACCGTACTTCGCCTCACACGCTGATGTACAATTTATCGACATGACTGGCACGCCTTTTTGCAGAAAGAGAGCCATGAGATCTGGATACATATTGTGTAATTTTGGTAAGAGTTTCTATTAATATTTGCTTTTCCTTCTACCCATATGGGGAAAAAAACTTTTTTTTAAGACAATCTATTTTTTCTGTAGAGCCAGAAGAATATTCTGGAAATCACCAACAAAATGGTGAGACAGATGAGAGGGATAGTCACCGGGGACTAAACACTGGGTCAGATACTGCACCGGATACTACATCGGAGACTGCATCTGTGACCGTATCAGAGTTTGAATTTGTGACTGAGCCGTGGAGCACCAGCCAAACCGGCGAAACTGGGGACACTACGCTACAGGACAATACCGCCACTGGTTCAACAACAACTGAAGATTTTACAACATTGTCCAAGGCCGATGAAGTGGTCACTAAATATACAGTCGATTCTATTCACTCTACCCGGGCTAACCCTATTTATCAACACACCACTATTGATGACACCGTCATTTACACCGGTATTGACACTGTCACGGACACCAACACTGACACCAACACCGACACAGGTACAGTCACAGACAGAGTCACAGATACAGTCGCAGACAGAGTCACAGACACTGTCACAGACACAGACAGAGTCATAGACAGAGTCAGAGACACAGTCACAACCAGAGTCATAGACACTGTCACAGACACTGTCACAGACACTGTCACAGTCACGGACAGAGTCACAGACACAGACAGAGTCACAGACACAGACAGAGTCACGGACAGAGTCACAGACACGGACAGAGTTACAGACACTGTCACAGACACAGTCACCGGCACAGTCACAGGCACTCTCACAGACACTCTCACAGGCACTCTCACCACCACTAATGAAGTCACTACAGCCAGAAAAGACTCTACATCTACATCTACATCTACAGTGCAACCATACACTTATAACACCTCTAGTACAAGTGCCCATGATGTCACACCTGTGATCTCCGCATCATCGGTCATATCATCACCACTCCTCATTTTGATGCTTATTATAGCACCCTTCATTTTGGTGGTTACCGTACAATGCATCGTGATAGTGAGTATTTTAATATATATATATATATATAACTTACCGCCATCATTACTGAGATAAAACACATCGTATTATTTTATTTTATTTTGTTACAGATGTGTTGCATCTACAAGAGGTTCTGGAGGAGATCTTCACCAGAACCGCCCCTAACCAGCCATCACATCAGCTGTGACACAACCGGAAGTTGCCAGTTCCGCACAACCACCGTCTAATGAGAAATACATTTTTTAGCCATAATTTTAAATACATTTTTTAGCCATAATTTTAATTTTTAAATTTTATTTATTTATTTTTTTTGCTTTTAAAGTAAAATTTAGCAGTCGCCTGATTGCCCCTTTCTTTTAAGCTTATTTAAAATATAATCATACATAGTAGTTACTATTAGCAATGTCATTATTGTTGTAACCGCGCGTAGTATTATTATTGCAACGGTTTGTAGTATTAAATTGTCAATGTCATTATTGTTGTAACCGCTCGTAGTATTATTATTGCAATGGTTTGTAGTATTAAATTGTCATACTTTACGCTCTCTGTAAAAAAAAAATAAAAATAAAAAAATAAATAAATAAATAAAATAAACATTGTAATAAAGTATTTTAATAAAGATATATTTTCGTTCTAGTTTCAAAAAACAAAATTTACATCTGTGCTATTTTACTAGATTATATAACACTTTCCCCCCCCCCACCTGTGCAAAAACAAAAGAGAACAAAAGCAAGCACTCGATCTCCAATCAATTAACAATCTTACATAATCTTACATAACCCTACAGAAAAGAGTCACCAGACTCTGTTAAGAAATTCTCACGCTCCTTAAATCGTCTTAAATTAAAATTAGTCTACCCACAGAATTCGAGGAGTATGGACGCTTTTTTGTCGCCGGTATTTTTTTTGGTACTGTTTTCAAGTCTTTTTACGACAGTCGAAATGGGCATTTCTGTCTGCGGAGATCCGCCTTGTCTGTGCGTCACTTCCCCCGAGGGCCTCATGGCCGACTGCACAGAACCGTCTTCCAGGACCAGACCCCCCATCTTTACGTCTAGAGAGATGTCTTTACTCACCGGGGTAGACATGAGGGGTACCCTGTTCTGCTCTAGGGGTGACCATCACCGGCAACCGCCTGACCGGCAACCGCCTGTTCTCTGTCATGTGACGAAAACCCCGGGGCATCCGACGACCGTCTCAGCCGAAGTCCCCACCTCAGGTACCACCTCAGGTACCACCTCAGACCCGTCTGAAGAGCCCTCTGTAGAGCAGTACGAAGAGCCCTCCGGAGAACCCTCTGAAGAACCAACTGAAGGTCCTGCCGGAGCCTATACCGGGACGGTTAGAGAGCCCCACCACAGCGTGCTGGTGATTGCTCTAGGTTGCCTGCTTGTCGTTGTTGCCGTTGTATGCATCCTACTCTTGGGCGTCGTGTGCTTGTGGCTTCGGAAGGTATTTTTCATTATTTAACCCCTATTATTCTATTCTTTTACTAAATATATTATTCTCTAGTTCAGTATTTATCATCATATATATATATATATATATTTAGTTTTTATGTTTTGGTTTGTTTTGTTGTTCTATATAGCAACCTCAATAACCGTTATGTACTCTAAACCTATGACCATATTAATAAACTATATACAGACAGCTCCCTATTCTCCACCCCGCAATTGATAAAAACGATTATCAAATAGGTCACACTATTAAGAATTTAGCTTACTATAGAGAAAACCATCTCCTGTATCCACACAGTTATTAATTTAGTTTATTAGTTTATTAGTTATGATGTGCTTGTCATGTTTTGGACTTTAAGAGTGAAATGTTTTTATTAGCGGCTTGTATTTTTTTTTCTATTGCGTATGCGGATTTTAAACACTTATTATAAGTTAACTTGGTGGCTGGAACCTTGATTATTGAAATTTTATTGCTTTCTGTATTTACATTAATGTCTCTTTCATGTTATCTTGTAACCGAATGACATATGTATCGCTTATGATATTTTACATGTCAATAAAATCTATATATATATATATTTTGTATCAAGCTAACAATATATTTTTATCATTTTTCAGAAGTGCCGGAGATGTAATGATGATGGTGACCCCCCCGTAACACCACCGGCAGAACCACCGGTAACACCACCACCCGTAACACCACCACCCGTTGCACCACCCGTTGCACCACCCGTTGCACCACAAGCTGGACCACAAGCTGGACCACAAGCTGGACCACAAGCTGGACCACAAGCCGGACCACAAGCCGGACCACAAGCTGGACCACAAGCTGGACCACAAGCTGAAGCTGGACCACAAGCTGGACCACAAGCCGGACCACAAGCCGGACCACAAGCTGAAGCTGGACCACAAGATCAGCAGGCTTTCTTCTCAAGATCTGAAGAAATTTCAGGTAAAATAGAAAAATATTATGACTACAAAACATAACCGTGGTGGATCTATCCGATTCCTTATTTTCTTTACGATTTAACTAATATAGTTATCTAACTATTTTATTATTATTTTTATTTTTTTTGTTTTTTCACTCCTACCAGTTCGCAATAGTTCCACCAACACCCCCAGACGACCAACTACCAGAAACGTGGGGCTCTACACCCGCCCAAAAACTAGGACCGTCTATAGCAACACGGAGAGTGCCCCCCACCGCGACTGTGCAACTTCACCCTTGAGGGCCCCCTTTCGAGACAGCTCCACCTCTCCAATGTCTAGAGCTGAAGAATTTTCAGGTAAAATAGAAAATATTATGACCACAAAACATACCCGTGGTGGGTCTATCCGATTCCTTATTTTTATTCTTTTAATTTTTTTAATTTTTTTTCCTTATGATTTAACTAATATATATATATATTTTTTTTCTCTCACTCCTACCAGTTCTCTACAGTGCCACTAACACCCCAAAACGGCCAACTACCAGGAACGTAGGGCTCAACACCCGTCCAGAAACTAGGACCACCTTCAGTAACACCGAGAGTGCCCCCCTCCGCGACTTTGCGTGTTCACCGGTGAGGACCCCCCTTCTAGACAGCTCGACCTCTCCATTACGTTCACCGGTGAGGACCCCCCTTCGAGACAGCTCGACCTCCCCATTACGTTCACCGGTAAGGATCCCCCTTGGAAACAGCTCCACCTATCCAATACCGCCACAGATACCGCCAAAGCATCGATGCACCCCTATAGGTGGTAGGTTGTCCACCCCCCTGCGGGGAAACAGTTTGTTGAACAGGTCTATGGATATTAACCCTCCCATACCGCCACCACCATCGAGACCTAGATCCATGAGCACTAGTTTCACCCCCCTACAAGCGGGCCACCGATTGGCTAGGTGGATGGATAGTGGCACCCCCACACCGCCGTGGAAACCTAGATCCGGGGGCACCTGTTTCACCCCTACAACCACCACCTCCGGGTTAACCCCCCAATCCACCAACCCCACCACAAACACTACCCATGACCATTTCTTGAGGTCCAAAAGACAGTAATTTTTTTTTATTGTGATTTCGTATTATTTTGTATTATATTTGTTTTGTATTATGTCAGCTCGCTCCTAACCGTTTTAAAAGATGTATTGTTTTAGTATGTTTTTTATCAGTATCTTTCCTACTATTACGAGCGAACATAATGTCACTTATTCTTCTTTTTTTTTCTTTTTGATTTTACTTAAAATAGCATTATATTACGAGAGAAAAAAAAAAAAGAGAGAGAAGTATTTGATCATATTTTTTATTTATCATTAAAAAAAAAAAAGAATGCATTTAACCATGATCACTAGTTGTAGTTGTCATTTGTTTTATCGTATTTCAAATAATTGCTCACGGCTGGGATGAAAAAAAAGTTTTTCAAGACTCTTGTCCATTCGATTTAGGCAGTATCTACAAAATTATCCGCGCCGTCTAAAGAGTCTGCCGCAAAAATTTGCAACCATCTGTCTTTAACTAGTGGTTTCAAATGCGGAACCAAGGTCCTGTACAGCGCTATCCTGACATCGTGATGTTTCACAAAATTAGGCTCGTATCGTCTGATCTGGTCAGCGTTAAACTGTCCTTCATTGGCTTGTAGGTTGCGACTGAGTCTATCTACAGCCATCTCTAAGATGTCTAACCAGCATATTTCTTTATCGGGATTATAAATCTCGAACTCGGGGTGGTGGGTTTCTGCCTGGTGATGCTCTCTGATTATCTCCTTCAACAACTCCCCGTCTACAACGCAATGATCTTTCATGCTAAACGCGCATACTGTTATGAAGAAATAAAACTCGGTCTTGCTATGGTCGTGGAGACTGACAGCTGTATCGCTGTTTATCACGTTCATACACATCCTGACGTGATTGATGTGCTTGATTTCCTTTTCTCTGAATATTTCATAAGACTGCACCAACTCTACCGGTAGGAGCACCCCCCTATGTCTGCTCAAGATCTGCTCAGCACTTTCTCTGTCTAGCCGATTCGTCACGTAATCTATCATAGCGTCCAGATTAGGAAATCTGGCTGGTACAGCTAATTCTACCGATTCCATCTCTGCAGGGTGGGGGGTGGATTTTTTTTTCCGAGACAATACACGCGTACGCACTCACGACCCAGGTCTGTCTCCTAAGGCTTTTCCCCTCTGAATGGCGATTGTCTCAAAAAACGGCCGATAAAAGAACCTACAAGGAGGGGGGAGGGGTCACGTGACTAATTAGAGCTCAAAAGGTAAGGGGTAATTTGCATATCAACCCCTCCCTTTAAACCATGCCGGCTGATGCCCTGATGCCGGCTGATGCCCTGATGCCGGCTGATGCCGGCTCCTTTTTTTTTTTTTTTTTCTAACGCTAACGCTAATGCTAAAAGTTAATGCCAGCTCTCCTTAATACTAAATACTAGTGCTAATTTAACCACGCCAAGCTTGGCCTCTTGCCAAGCCTGACTCGCTAATTTAACCACGCCGTGCTAATCTATGAGCAGCGCAGCCGTATAGCCGTACAGACGTACAGCCGCACTCCAGCCCAGTTGTGACTCGGTGACCTCGTGACTTTATTAGATTAGCACTAGAGAGAGTTGGTCTCGCATTGACAGTTCATTGGCAGTGCATTGACAGCCCGTAGATTAGCGCTTAAGTTGGTCCCTTCCTCCGCACGAGCGCATAGGAGTCGGTCTTGGCCGCCATAAACACGTGACTTTCAGTCAGGATCTTGACCGTTTTCTGATTGGCCGATTGTTTTCTGGTGATTAATTGGCTAATTGTTTGGGGGCGTGTCCGAGTCAACCTACCGGAGAGCACGACGCGATGACCAATCATAGCCCCGCTTATCCTCTGCCAATCTCAAACCGTGAAAGAAATGCTAGCGACCAGTCTCACTACAGTGCTACAGTGCTACAGTGCTACAGCGCTACAGTGCTAATTAGCGCTGCGCGAAAAACTCCGGCCCCACCGGGGGAGCCACCGGGGGAGCCACCGGTCAGTGTTTGAGAATTTAGCTGTAGTTGCACCTGTCGCCCTCTCCAGGTCTGTTGAGAAGTTACGATTTTAACAAGAGCCACTATTTTCGAGGCTTTTAGTTAGTAAAAGACCCAGGGGTGTCGCCACTAGACCGTGCGGTTCTTTTTTACCACCGCTGTATTCTCTGTACTCTACCGCCATCTGGCGCTTTTTTTTTGGGGCACTCGGAGAGCATCCTCAGCGCTTGCGCAGGGTTGCGCAGGGTGTCCGGAGAGCCCTGGAAAAGGTCCTGGAAAAGTTTTGAAATTTCCAACCGCGCTACGGTTACTAACTATACGCCATAGGATACCTAACGTTACGGAGCATCGTTTAGTATACAACAAGCGGATGTACCATTCCTGGGGTCTATCACGGATTTACCATGACAAAAAAAGATGGGGAGAAATTTGAAAGTTTTTTCCAGAAGTTTCATAATCAAATATGGCCGCCACGTGGGGACTTACGAGGTAAATCTAGTAATCCTGACAGCTCGTTTTTTTTAGTTATTTTATATACTAATTACCACCGTTTTTAATTAATTTATTTATTTATTTTATACTTTGCCAATACTATGTCGATACTATGTCAATACTATGTCAATAGGTCCAAAAAAACAACAACACGAAAGCGTCAATTTTTATTTTTATGTTTTTGACAGATGGTACAGATGGTACAGATGGTACGGTATCATACGTTGTGTCATACGTCGTGTCATACGTCGTGTCATACGTCGTATCATACGGCGTATCGCAGAGTGCAGAGTCTATGACAGACGTTATGAAAACAAAACTCGATATAGTATTATTATTATTATTATTATTATTATTATTATTTTTGTCTCATTAATAATAATATATCGTGCGTATTTCATTTTCTTAATAATAGCGTCTCTAGCGGATCTCTAGCGGATCTCTAGCGTATCTCTAGCGTATCTCTAGCTCTTCCTCTCCTCTCCCACCACCTCTCCTCTCCCACCACCTCTCCTCCTCTCCTCTCCTCTCCTCCTCTCCTGCCTCCTCCCCTCCCCCCTCCTCCCCTCCTCCCCTCCTCCCCCCACCCCCCACCCCCTCTTTTAGGGCCTCTAGGGGGGGCAGGGCCTCTAGGGGGGGCAGGGCCTCTAGGGGGGGAGGGCCTCTAGGGGGGGGCAGGGCCTCTAGGGGGGGCAGGCAGGCATGCTAGCTATAGGTTAGCGTGCTAGCGCGCTAGCGTGCTAGCGCGCTTACCTATTGCTACCTATTGCTACCTACTGCTACCTATTGCTACCTATTGCTACCTATTGCTACCTATTGCTAAATATTGCTAAGGGCGTGCATTTGCGAAATAATACGAGTTTATAATATTTTTAAAATAAGATATATATATATATAAATAAAATTTTAAAATATTTTAAAATAATATTAAAAAAATATTAAAAAAGAAGAAGACATAAAATGCGGTTTAAAATATCGTTTTATTGCGAAAATAAAATGAGTTAATATATATATAAATATATACGTATATACAAATATACAAATATTTTTTGGAAAATATTATACGACATCCCGATGGCATCCCGTATAGTTATATATAAATATATACATTTTGTTATATATTTGATAAAATCTGAAATGACATCTGAAAAGACCAAGATATTGCTAGTTACGGTATAATATAAGGCTCGAGGCGCTGCTTTTTTTTTTTTTTTTTCTTTTTTCTCGTGATACCTAGTGCTACTTTTTTTTTTCTAGTGATACGTAGCGCTACATAATACCTAATGACACGTAATGATAAGTAATGATACATAGCCATACGTATAATTACTTCTGCTACTTCCACTACTTCTACTACTTCAAAAATATTTCAACAAAGTTCAAAATTTCTGGGCAAAGTTCCGCTCCGTATAATATATTATATTATACCTCTATTAAAGACTCATCTACCACAGTTATGATGTCCTCTTCCGGCTTAGGTAGGCGGGTTACAGCGGTTATTACAACCTCCTCTTCTTCTTCTTCTTCATCGTCTTCAATACCTTGACCCGGTACAGCGGGGGTAGCGGGCACTGGTCTTCCGGTGGGGGTGGCATCGGTGTTGAAAATCCTGTCAGCATTTTTAACCAAGCGAGTAATTTCGCTTTTTGATGGGTTCTTCCGTGCGTGACCCGTCCTGCTCATGGTCTTAGGACCGGGGTTGAGTGGGGGCGGGGGTCTAGTAGCCCTGACGCGTTTAGGGGGTGTTTTTTGGGTTAAGGGGGTGCTCAGTGGAGACTCGGGTGGGCTGATGGGGGAGTAATTCTCCTGCCCTTTCTTGGGGGTACTAGTGCGTATCTCGATAGGGCTATGGTCGAGATCTTCTTTAAAACCCCCTTCTAGGCGTACGCGTTTCTCCGGTGGGTTTTGATCACCGAATCTGCTTCCCCTGTTTTTCAGTTCTCCGTTGGTGGACACCACCACCTGATTAGCACCCAGGTTGATTGAGCTCTCATGGTAATTACTGGTGTGCGTGATGATGGATTCCGGTTGAGCGGCTTTCAACACTCTTACCTTACTCCTGCCTTGGTGCCCTTGGTGCCCTTGGTGCCCTTGGTGCCCTTGGTGCCCTTGGTGCCCTTGGTGCCCTTGGTGCTGAAGCTGGGTGGTGGTGGTGGTGGTGGTGGTGGTGGTGCCGGAAGATTCCGCTTCCAGACTCACTCCGAGGGTGGATTTCGAAGGGGGTCTAAGAATTGGCGATGCCTCGCAATCCACAGATGCCCCCAGCAAGAGAACGGTGTCATCACAACTGCCCCATGTAGCTTCTAATTCGTGAACGGTCTGCCGAGTGGAGTCGTTTATGGAGCTGGGGGCTTTCGACCTGATATTTTGAGAGGTCTTTTGGGAGGTCTTCTGGGAGGTCTTCTTGGAGTTCTTCTGGGAGGTCTTCTGGGAGGTCCTCTGGGAGGTCCTCTGGGAGGTCCTCTGGGAGGTCCTCTGGGGGGTCTTCTCTCCTAGGTTTTTGGAGGTCTGAGGGGGTTGTGATGCGTGATTTGTCTTCTGCGAGTTCTGATAGTTCTTTTTTGCCCCCTCATTACTCCGTCCCCCGGCGGTGGTCATCACCACGCTACCCTGGTTCAAAATGTCAGCCTGCGCTGACGTGGCCACGGCCTCCGCGATTACTTTTAAAGCGGGTTCCCCCCTGGCAATCCCACCCACTGTCACCACCTTCTCGCTCAGGATGGAGGCGAGACCCATGTGGGGTTCTTCCGTTGGGGCGGGGTCTGATGGTTCGGGACGTAGGGGTTTGTACGTGAATCTTTTCGAGAGACCTTGAGGAGGTAGTTTATGGATTACCTCCCCTGTAGGGGAGCAGTGGCTGCAGCTCTCCCCCTGATCCGGTTCGTCCCGGTTGTAGTGACCGTAGGCGCAGGGTAAACGATTTTCCATGTCCACGCGGTCCAATAAGGTTGGTAGACCTTTACACAGGTTGAGGAATTCCCCGTGGTATAAGGTAATACCATTGCCCAACACGGCTGCAGCGATGCCATGGGTCTGCAACTTTTCATTCGGGACTTGGTACTGTCTCAGCTCCACGCTCTTAAATTGAGCTTTAGCACTGGCGAAAAGCAGCTTCCCGAGGTGCACGTCCTTGAACTTGGGCGGTAGTATTGGGAAGTTTGTAAGGGATTCTAACTCTTCCTGGGTATAATTGTATACTTTACCGTGCATAGTTTGCACCATGGCGAGCTCCCTGCGTCTCAGCTGAAATAATTTAAAACGAAAACTTTAATACGAGTTTATAGTGTACTATAGCTTTTTTTTATTTTTTTTAAAAAGTATTCTAGCTTAATACTGGTTTAATAGCTTAATACTAGCTTAATACTGGCTTAATACTCGCTTAATACCCGCTTACTGGTTAAAAAGATTTATCTAGTGCTACAAAAAAAAAAAAAAAAAAAAAAAAAAAAAAAAAAGTACTAAAGATTTTTTAAAAAAAGGCTGCAATGGATAGAAAAATATACCGCCTTACTTATCAAACCGATATTTCTAACGCTAAAAGTTATTAATGCGTTTTAAAAGAGTTTATTAGTATACTAGAGACTTAAAACGAAAAGTATGTATTTCGTAAAATAAAAAAAAATTTAAAAAAAAAAAAAAAAAGGAGCTTACTTCACGCATCTGGTTCCTCCTCACAGTATACAACAGGTCATCCAGGGTAAACATCAGGTCCACAACCTGCTCTAGATCCAGTTGAACGTAGTCACGCGCTGTGACCAACCTGTCACCCTGCGCACCGAAGTCCTTTACATAAAGGGTCAGCTCTTCACCTCTACTCAGAAAGGCGTGCTTAGTGGGTGACAGCTCCAAGTGCCACAGCCCGGAATAGGGTAACCGCATCCCCTGGCTGGAGATTAAACCTTCTTGCACCGATTCGTCCACATTGAGTCCGACGCCGGGTACTCCCTTCACAATTCCCTGAGCGCATGCCATCTTAAGGATATGGTGATGTGAAAAAAGGTTGTTGTAAATTTGTCAGAAAGCTAAGGAGTACCCCTCCCGATGCCCCGAAAGGTCTTTTTATACCTAACGTTATGTCACGGTCTTGTGGCGCGCACGTGCCGGCCATCCAATCAGCGGTTACTTTTTTGACTCTGTTGGACATGGCTGGACATAGCGTCTTAGGACTAGTGATGCGTGATTGCGTGAGGTTTTTTCAAACGAAAACAAATTGATGACACTTTTATGTAACCGTTTGAAAAACAACAAAAAATAATAATTAATAATAACAAAAATCTAGCCGGTAAGGAAATAACAAAAACGGAGTAATACAAAACGATATTCTTTTTGTTTTTCAGCAAAATAAATTATGCTTTTATTTTGTTTGATTTTTATTCATAATCTATCAATAACCGGTGCGGTATACAAAAAATAAGGGCGTTTATATATATATATATATAGTTATACAAAGCGAATAGAAAATAACTAGTTACATTTCGTATTATAGACTGATCCACTCTTTTAACACTTTTGAGTAAGGTTTTTTACTCGTAACGGAGCTTTTTTTATGGCGGTTATCAGTGGTTAAAGGTCTTTTATTTTTAATTTTTTTTATTCTAACTGCTGCAGGATTGACAGAATCTGTAGTCTCGGGATTAAGGGCGATACCCGGTGGTAGAAAGGCATCGTGGTTGCTCATTATCTCCTCCAGGGTTCTACCACTACGGTCCCCGTCAGACTTCTGGGGTTTCTGGGGTTTCTGGGGTTTCTGAGGTTTTTTCTGGGGTTTCTGGGGAGAGTAAGGCTTCTCAGGTTTCTCCGGTGTGGTATCCTTGTAAAGTGATTTTTTTGGCGAATGGGGTGCTTCTGGAGTGGTTTTACCGGGTGACTGACCTCTTGGTTGATTAGGGCTATCGGCATCGCTCGGGTCTATTCCGGTGTGGTCTTCATTACGGTTGCCTGGGGATGGGGTAAGATTTTTGACGGGTTGTGTCATCCTGGCTACTAGCTTGTCATATCGTGATTTCGGGATTAGAATATTTTCTTCACTCATATTTGTCCAGGTTTAATAATTCTAGTTAGTTTACCGACTGTGGCTAGCACTAGAGCGATCACGGCTGGTGGGTTGCTTTTAATGGCTTTAACTCTCTCCGCGTGACTGGTCCCTTGTGAGGCTATGAACCTAATGAAGGATTTATACCTTCTCAACCGGATTTTATCAGTGTCTGAAACTTTAAGCACTTTGTTTACCACATTAGTTGCGATGTCAGCGATCAGCTTAGCCTGCACTTTTGTAGAGCCTCTTATAACGAAAGAGCGTTGTTCATTAGTCATTTGTTGGAAGGCTTGTAAAAACGGCATGTGTGTTTTTAAGATATCCATGATTAACAAAAATGTTTTTGTTTTTTTTCTCGTAGATGCACACTGTCCAATCACCAAAATACAACTGATGGCGGGTTAATTAATGCTGTTGGTTTTAATTATAATGGTTAGGGCTTAATTCTTTTTTTTTTAAAAAAAAAAAAAAGATAAATAACTAAATAACAACGATTATTTTTTTGGTAGATAAACGGTTAAATCTTCTCCGGGGAATACGTTAGATTTCAATCTTAATTTCTTGTCAGTATCAGGACATAGGTCTATGAGCAAGTAACCGTAATTTCTCTCCGTAGCCTTTTCATAACTATCCATAAAATAGTCTGTTAAGCGAGGCATGATCTGCATGCCTAGGGTTTTAACCTGAAGGTGACTCCTGTTGTTTCTAAAGAGGCAGATGTAATGACAGTTAAGAGAGATTTCTCGCAATATCTGACTGTGGAAAAGGTTTTGTGTGGTGATGAGACAGGAGATGTGGCAATGGTGAGACAGAACGCAGACTACGTCTACTATGGAACGACCTTCGGAGTCGTTTTTCAGAGATGACATCTTATCATCAAGCACGAGAATGGTTTCAACTTTTTGCTGTTCCCACAGGTCTGTCAATTCTTGAGTGCTGGGTATGTCAGTCCTGAAAACCACGGTGTCAGCCAGAGCGCTTTGTAAATCATCGTAACAGGGTTGCCATGCCGTGTAACAGTATATGACCCTCTGCGGGGTTGGGTGGAAAACCTTTTCTTTTTCTAATAGCAATCTATTGATAAATTGGCTTTTTCCAGACTGGCTACAACCGGTTAGTAGAATATTTTTAGGCAGTTTAAATCTATGAGTGCATACTCCTTCCATCATGAAGGATAGGCCGGTACTGATCACATATCGTATACACCCCTGTTTTTATCAATTTTGAAACCTGCGGGGAACTTGGCAAAAATTATCACAGTTTTGGTCTGATCCAGCTGTTTATCAAATTTCATGCTGATCCTCACGTTGCCGGTGCGTCGGAGTGGTACAACATCGGATGAGTTGGTGGTGTCTTCGTGTTCCACGACAAACCTGTACAAGGTGTAACCGTGAAAAAAGTCTCTGCGACTGATGGGGTTTTCACCAGGTCTACCGTCAACCCCGCAGAGCGTTTTGTAAGCGTCCATATAGAGGCTCTCCTCGGGGGTCTGGGAGTATTTAGTCATGATGGGGGAATTGTTCAGATCTTCTCCGTCACAAGTGACTTGTATAAAGTTTAGGTTGTTGTGTTCGAACAGGAAGGGGTCAGCCTGGAAGTCTCCGTGGCTAGCCTCGCCGGACACCATCCCGATCACTAGCTCGCTGGGGAGGCGGGACTCGAAAGGATTGTTTAACTCGGCACCGAACACCCCTTGGCTCAGTGTAAATTTTTTTATCTCAGTCTTGGTGTAAGGGAATAGGGCTGGTTCTGACACGAGGATTTCGGAGTGGGCGGCTATGATTTCTGGGGAGATTTCGGCATGCCAGATCTGTAGACTGGCCTTGGTAATTACGACTTTGTAATCGGGTATTGGTACTATATCAGGGGTCATCAGACAGAACTCGGGTGTGTTGGGGTATAGAGTTAGTTGGAGTGAGACTCCGTTGGGGATCAATCTATCGATTTCAAAAGCATCACAGGCCAATTTCCCACACATGTCAATCTCTCGAGACCTGGTGAAGAATTGACTACGCGTTGAGAACCCTTCATCATCACTGGTTGTCCAGCTTTTGCTGTTGTATGACTGGTACTTGCTAGGGTAATACATTTGCATTTGTAAAGAGACATTCTTTGACTCGTTAGGGGTGTGTAGCAATGTCTTGAAATAAGCCTGGTAGGCGTAAGAGTTGTCCGAGTCTGTCAATAGACGGTTCTGAAGCGATAGGTCGACCCTGCCAAACATGGAATTCATGAAGTTATTCACGACGCCTACAACACCCACTCTGGATCGACTGGTGGTGTCTCTTGCCGTTCTAGAGGTAGCACCCCCGGGGTTGGTTCCCTCGGAGTTTCCGCTGTCGGGGTTTCCACTGCCGGCCTCTTTACCAGTGTCCCCCGGGGCGGGGGGTAGGACCTGGACGGGTGGTTGGGCTAGGGCTAGTGATGGTTGATTCGGGTTTACCGTGGCGGCGTGAGCTATGTTTGAACCATCCCTCCTGACGATTTTGCACTTGATGTTGAGTAATGTCTTGCTCAGATCTATGTAGCTGGCACCATTACCATTGATCATGAACTGTATGACGCCTTGAGTAGTAAAGTCATTAACGGGGTAATATTCAATGGTGCGATACTTGCGTATCCCCACATTCTGGACTGCCTTGCTGAAGATAGCCAAGGATTGGGGATAACCGATTACTGAGTCAGTCAGCACCTGGGCCATTTTTTTTTTTTTTTTTTAGATTTAATTACCTTTATTCTTGGTGAATAAAAGTGTTAAGGTAAAATAGTGAGACGCTAATCGAAAAAATCCTTTGCGCGTTTTATAACCTTTTTAGCCGTGGAAGCAGTGGCGTTTTTACGTTTCCTGTTCTGTCCTTTCCGGCTTCCTGTCTTAGAATGACCACCGTTGGGAATTGCTGTGGGTTTAGTAAGCCCTGCTGTGGCGGTTTTACGATCGTGAGCCTCGATTTGGACCTGGTCAAGGGCACGTCTCCTATCAGCCTCTGTAGGTTCAACCACCTCCACTTTTGGTAACTGGCCACTGTCATTTTTTTCGACGTGATCGGCTAGGTCCACCAACACCAGAGAACCATGGGTAGTGGGAGTCTTAAAAGGTCCTTTAGAATCTACTGATCTGCCAGAATCTTGTAGTAGTATCAACTTCTGTGTACCTTTAGCCTGGTCTTTGAAATGTTTCAGGAATTTCTTATAGCTTAACCCGCCATCCAAGGTGAAATATTTCTTATCGAAAGCTGACATGACGGGTGACCTTCTTGTTTTTTTGTCTTTTCAAAAAGTGTGTATACTAGGTTCGGTCTTACTCAGGTGTAGTGTACAAGTCGAGGAACCGGGTCTGAATGATGGTGTGAGCCCTTGATCATCGGTTATGTACAGATCAATAATGTCCAAAGACTTGGTGTTGAGTGGGACGTAACGCGGGTTGTCTATAGTGAGGGGGCGACCGGTCTTGATCTGAGTATAGAATAATCTGTGAAGCACTGGTTTTAAAGATGCCTGAAACACAGTGGGGGTACATAAGGAGCTGTGTATAACGAAGAATTTGGGTTTGTAATCTTCGGCAAGTTTGGGTATGTCAATATCCATCAGGGCAATTGACCACTCTCCAAAATTTTTTAACTTTATAGGTTTGGGTAGCTTTACTCTGAAGTGGGTTGAGGAGTTACCGGGATAAATTTCCTGGCATGTATCGCTGGAGACGTACAAGAACATCTGGTGAGTCATTTCTTTCTGGGGTACTTGGCGAGGTCTGCACTGGGTATCAGAGTATTAAATTTAGGGGGGAAGCCGAGCCACTTAACCAAGCTCTTTTTACGACCCTTGATTTTTCTTGTGTAGATGACTCGTTCTATTTTCCAATTAACCTGGTTCTCGTCTTTAGCATTGACCCTTTTTAACTCTTGGTTATAGAAACTGCCTTCCACGTTTTCTCCCTTGAGATCCCTGATTTGGTATCTGGGGGGATGAGAAGCGGTTCTAGAGCGTATTTGGAATATCTCCTCACTCCACTTCTGCTCGTAGCCTCGTTTAAATCTACCTCTAGCTAGGCTTAACCTGACTAGCTGTCCGACCTCGAATGAGAACGGGATCTTCTGGTTTGCCCTCTTATTAAGTATGGGGATGTATACCCGCTCGTAAAGGGCCAGAGCGTTGTCAGGGGTGACCTGGGCTGGTGCAAAGCCTGTAGTGGAGTGTACTGTGGTGTTATACGATTTCACTAGGTCGTCTATAACGTCAGAAAACTTGGATGTTGTATTTTCGTACATATATCTGTACAGCTTATCTTGAAATGTGCGATTCCAGCGTTCTATGTAATTGGCTTTTACGGATCCATAAGCCCGTATGTGGTCTATTCCTTGGTCTTCCAGGAGGTCCTGGAAGGGTCTCCCCATGAACTCACCACCAGAATCGGTTCGTAGCTCCTTACACTTCCTTCCTTCTTTCAGTATACTCTGGAAGGACTTAGCGGTTTCACTGGCGGATTTAGACTTCAGTAGACGAACCCAGACATACCTACTAAACAGATCGATGAAGGCCACAAGATATTTGAAGCCTCCGTTCATTTTCGGGGTGTTGGGGAGTTGTAAGATGTCACCATCCCACATCTCATCCATATATTCAACGATTATAGCCTCTGTATCAAATTTTGACTCGGGCACTTGGTAAACCTGATGGGTTTCCTGATCGTTTAACCATTCTGACAAATTTGATCTGGTGACATCTGCCGGTCTGTTTGGGTCAGACTGTATATGCGTCCATATTTTTTCGAATGATGAAAAACTGGCTGGGGCTGGTGGGTGGTGATATATGGATGAGAAATACTTTTCGATTGCGGGTGGTACTGTAGACATTGTAAGTGTTAAGGTTTCGGTCTTCAAATTATGACTGGAGTAGTGCGTTGATCACCCCCCGGTTTTAAAACGGGCATGTCCGGGTGTGGGAGGACCGCCCCAAGACTTGTTCCTATTAAAAGGACCCAAAGATCGGATTCGTTCCCAGTACTGAGGTTGACTATGCTGGCTATGAGCACTGTGTAAATGACCACTATTTGTGCAAAAAATACTATCTCAGATTTAGGTAATTTTCTGCCAAACACTTCCCAAGATTCTGATCTTGTAGAAACGGAGTGTAAAATGCCTGTCTGAACACCCTGATCATTCATGGTTGAATGGCTGTGTTAAGAGGGTATGTACTATATGTATTGACTAAGAATAATGGAGGCTGAGTAGGAGGCTTTGTTAAAAAAAAAGAGGTAATATTTTATTAATTAGACATTATAAGTATGAAACATGTGATGAATATACATAACAATCATATGTGTGGCATATTATAAAAACATTTCATTTCAAGTATTTATTTACAAGTTTTAGTAAAAATATTGAAACTACTTTTCTTTTTTTTTATAAATAAACTTGGGCATCGGTAGCATTTTTTAAAAAAGTGTTCATGCCTGTATAGCCAGTGGTGGAAACTTGCACATCGGTAGCATTTTTTAAAAAAGTGTTCATGCCTGTATAGCCAGTGGTGGAAGCGTGTTAAAAGGTCATTTTTTTTCAATAAAATATAATAGGGGGGTGAAATAGGGGCGTGGACGGATAACCCCTCAGCTGATTCTGGTGGTATTCCATGATGTGGCAGGTTACGGTGACATTAAAAATATATATTATCCATCTTGGTATAACTGTTAGCAAGCTAGGCGTGTTACATAGTCATTTTTTGGTAAGGGTTGCATTCGGTGCAAAGCCAACAACCCAGCTGGTTTTGGTGGTCTTCCATCGTGTAGCAGGGGACCATGGTATCCAAGACCGGTACAACATGCTTTACACGCCAATAGTTATGAGCAAGGTTGAGGAATTCTTCTTGGGCGAGTGTGACGCTTTCGGAAATTGGTGGTGGAGATATGAGAGTGTCGGATAATGGGTTGTACATTATTATTGGAGTCTGAGGTGAAAGACCTTTCCTGATTGTTATGACGTTGTGACAGGTGTCCTTAACGGCGTGATAATCACCGCCGAGATGAACTGAGGTGTCTGACCCTGTTGTTAAAGCTTCCTTTAGCTTCTCCATTGATGAAAATAAGGAACAGAACCTTCTCAGTGATAAAGTAACACCGGCTTCTGTGGGTTTCAAACGTAAGGCGTTGTCAAGCTAAATAAAAGAAAAAAATGGGGAAAAGGAATAAAAACGGATATAAAATATTTAAGGATGTTTTATATATAGCTTATGTTTACGAGTGACTTAACAAAAAGGGGTTTTTGAGGTTTTATATACAATAACAAACCTTGTACTCTCTGATGTCGATTCCCAGAGTGTCATTATAAAGACCAACTGTGAGCACTTTCATGTTACCCAGTGGGAACTTCAATCTCAGTCCCAGTTGTATTTCCGCTATATTGGCACTCAGTAGGGGATAACTGTTCCTTATAAAGTCCCATATATGGTAAACAGCTTTAGTGCTGCTCCTGGTATCCAGACTTTCCAATATTTTATCAAATTTAGCATGTTGATCGGTTTGTAATTGGATCAGTTCGAATTCGGAACTATCAATCATTTCTTGGAATCTTAAGTTTTCTGCAAGTTGTGATACATCGATGTTGGCTGATATATATTGTTTGTGGTCTTTCAGGACTTCCATCTAGATAGGTGTTGCACTAGATGTTGCACTAGATGTTGAACTAGATGTTGCACTAGGTGTTGCACTAGGTGTTGCACCAGGTGTTGCACCATGTGTTGCACTAGGTGTTGCCCTTAGTGTGACTAAGAATGATATGACTAGCAGTTAAAAAAAAAAAAGGGATTATCTCCTCAAGGCTTATATGACTTATAGGGGGCTTGTTATTGGTATCCTTTTGAAAACAAAAGATGATAGGAACTATGATTATCACTGTCACGCAATACATCATTATTACGGCTTATGGTGTGTGACCTATGAATAGTAATGTTGTAAGGGGAAAAGGTAATGAACATAGTGCGTGGTGCGTACATTACTGTATGAAACATAAAAGTTAATGGCTCGTGCTGTGTGGGGTAGTCACGCGAGAACACCTGACACGATTCGATGACCCCACACCTGTGAGACTGACACGCGACAAGCTTGTGCGAGTAATCAGTGTCAGTGTCAAGGAGCCCCCAAACAAGCAGCCAGTAGTGCCTGACTGCACGCGCTTACCACCTTGTCACGATTCGAATAAAAATAAAATATCCTAACGGATAGAAAGATTATACTGTTTACTGTTAATGTAACGGTGACATACATTTTGATTAGCATTTTGATTAGCATACCGGTACATTTAACGGAAATAAGTCCGTTGAACCGTGAAGTGCAATTATATAGGTCAGGGGTACATTAGATAATTACCTATCTAATTACCTATCTAATTGCCTATCTAATTAGACACCAATTATAGGTAATTAGACCCCCTAATTAGACCCCCCCAATTAGACCCCCCAATTAGACCCCCTAATTAGACCCCTAATTAGACCCCAATTAGACCCCTAATTAGACCCCTAATTAGACGATTCCATAAGGTGTCTTATACTACTCTCTGTCATTCTTGACAATCATAACCCTTTCCAAATCCAGATAAGTATTTGTGTGGTGATTGTTGTACATATTCATATATCTGGTTATACATTATTTTTTCTATTACCTTTGATAGAGCTTTGAGCAAATTTACTGATCTAGAGTTATCTTTATTTAGTTTTCCTTCTTTTTGTACAGGGGTGCTATGTTAGCCTTTTTCATGTTATCCAGAAACTTTTGTTGTTCAATACATTTGTTAGCTATTAAAGTTACTGGTTTGATAAGATTCTCACTAGTCTGTTTAATGAATTTTATTGGGATTTCATCACAACCTCCTGCTTTGTTCGCACATAAGGATTTTATAGCTTTGCGGACTTCATGTTCCGTCATGTATCGGAAGTCAAACTTTTGTCTCTTATGATTTATATTTTCCCGAATTGTGTTTACACTGGAATGATTAGCATAGTCAGCTATTATTTGTTCAGTGTTTCTAGTGTTAGCCTCTATACCTCCAATTTCTGGTCCTATTTCCCTGAAGAATGTGTTAAAAATATTACAAACTTCCATACAATTTGTTATAATCTGATTACCTTCCCTGAGGGGTATGTTATCAGATTTAGTCCTGGTTTTTGAGAAGATTGGTTTTATTGTTTTCCATCAATCCTTGTTTTTTGTGCCCATTTTACATTTCTCTTCAAAATATTTTTTAACCTCTTTTCTTTTTATCAATGTTACAATGTTTCTATGTTTTCTGTATTGGGCAAGATTGGTTATATTTCTATGCTTGAAGAATTTATTCCTGTACTGATTGCGCTTCAGAATAGCCTTTTTGAGTTCTTTTGTCATACATTGAAAGTCAGTTACTTTAATAACTTTTTGCCTTTTAGGTGCATGTTTGTCTAAAATGGTTATCAATACAGCTTGTGACTTGTTGAAGGCGCTATTTACATCAACTTCTAGCATTGTAGTCAGTTCTAGGTTCATGGCTGCTAGTTCTGCATTCACTTTTCATAGTTTATACTTGATAGCTTCCGATACATAACTACTTTTCTGGGTAGTATAGGAAGATATTGTTTTAGTACACCACCTATGAGATTGTGGAAGTCACTAATACCAGTATCTATCAAAAAACCCTTCGTGTACTTCCTACGTTTTGTTACAAGAATTACGTCAATTAACGTTGGCTGATTAGATTTGAAACATGTTGGTTTATTGATTATGTTTGTTAAGTTATACACAGGGCATAGAACAGACAGTGCATTATTATGTAACATGTTGAAGTTTAGATCACCTATGATTATTACATGTTCGTATTGGTCATAAATACTTTCACATGTGTCTTCAAAGTATATTTTGAAGTCGTTAGCATTCATCTTTGAATTTTTGTACATGCATACTATCATTATTTTATGCCCATTGCAGTTCAACTCAACTGACAGACATTCAATATTTTCAGAGCAAATGCTTATTGGTCCTATTGTTGAGGGAATGTTTTTTGAGACATACACAAGGAGACCACCACTATGTGATCGCTTATCCTGTCCGTACATAGTGTAATTTTCAACTTCATACAATGAGTTTTTGATAGGAGGAATCTATTTTAGTTTCACTTAGTGCTAGTACTTCATATCCGCTGCTCACTAGCAGACTGGATATTTCATCTAACTTAGGTTGCAAACTATTAACATTTAGATGACTGACTATTACATTGTTTGGATGCGAGCTTCTAATTTCTTTCGCCTTTAGAATGGACACGGTTTCATTACAATCAATTCCATTCTCATTACATGCATTGTCAATGTATCATTCGTTACGCTGATGTTGTTCTCATTTGATATTAAGCTACCATCTAAATCTATAACATGGTTTTCTAAAGCGTTGTCATTCACAACTGTTTCTTCAAGGTCATTCCTAGATTTAACATTACCCATCACTATATCATTTCTAGATTCATTACATGCTGAACCATCATTTATCAGTTTCCACAATATCATCATTAAACTTGTCAACATTCAAGATACTATTATCAACATTCAGAACAGTGTTATCACAACTGAGCTTAGCATAGTCGTTTGTGAGCACTACAGAATTTGCTTCAACTGAGCAGTCACGGACGGCCAGTCTTGCATGGCCAACTTCCTAGTATACATCACTATTACGACGTTGTCTGTAGTGATCAGAGTGGCGGGGTTTTTTATTGTGTCTAGAATTGCCACAATTCCAACAGGTAACAGTTGCAGTCTGTCGGCATTGCTCTATGAGGTGGTCCGGTTCTCTGCACCGGTAGTGATAGGTACATCTAGGTTTGGGCCACAATAAGTATGGCCTGTGGAAGCATGATTGTATTGTATTGTATAATTTGTATTGTATTGTATTCTATTGTATTGCAATGCATTTTATTGTATAATTTGTATTGTATTGTACTGTATTGCAATGTATTTTATTGTATAATTTGTATTGTATTGTATTGTATTGTATTGTATTTATATTTTATAATATTGTATTATATTGTATTGTATAATATTGTATTATATTGTATTACATTGTTATGTTGTATTATGTTGTATCATATTGCATTATATTGTATAACATTGTGTTGTATTGTATTGCAATGTATTATATTGCAATGTATTGTATTGTATTGTATTGTATTGTCTCAATGCTACTGGTCTGAATAGTCTCAGTCAGCTTATATGACCAGCTGCTAGAAGCAGACGTACCGATGAGATGATAAGGCTTGGAAATCTGGAGAGTTGACCAGGTAAAAATATTCAGTAAACTTTGATTTGGAGTCTAAAAAAATACTGCATAGAAGCAAGACCGATTTTGTACAATTACATTCATGGCAGGTCTGCTTAAGTATGAGTCTTTCTCAACTTCTGAGCACTCTCCAAACGCCATCACTGCCTATATAGCAATTGCCCATTAGGCCCTACAGCTAGATGGGGTGGCGTAGTGATTTCAGAGGATATGCTCAATCCCTTTAATTTATGCCTGGCGGAAGAATCGAACCTAGGACCTTTGGTCCAAAGGTGAATACCTTTGTAAGACATGAATAAGCAAAATACATTATACACTTCTAAATAACAAAAGTAAATGAAAGAATGGAAAATTCGATAAAAGAACAGATTAACATCCATAGCTTTTCTACTTTAAAAAAAGGAGGCAAAAAATAAAATAATGCAATCATATTCAACTGACTAACATTCAGGAATGCTTTGTTTGTGGTAATTGCTCGTAAAAAAAAATTAAGTATATAATACAACATTTCTAAAAACATGTAAATTGGTATCTGACTGGAATCTCCACTGGGTGGCTCCCCAACAGTACATGACTGTCTTAGGGGAGTCTCCCAAAGGCACACATCATTTTTATATATTTCATTTTGCAAATTGTGCCTGAATATATACATCGTAGCAGTTCTTGTAGTTGGGAACTGGGCTTAATTTTTTTATTTCAAATATATTTTAAAAGGGTAGCCAGATCAGCCGAAGCTGTTTTACACCCGGGCCCTTTACATCAGTAAAAAATAATAAAATCGGTGGATATCGATAACAATTAAAACCATTAATAATAAATATACTAACAATAAAATACACAATAACCAAGTTATAGCACCAACAATATCATTCACTCATGGGCTGCATTCTTGATATATTTTTTTAGCTGTACTTTAAAGCTATTTAACATATAACATTCTTTTAAGTTACTTGGCAAATTATTCCAGGTTCTGGCTCCTCTATAGAAAAAAATTGGCAAGTATAAATTCATATCATGTTGTCTTGTTGTTTTATCTTAATTTCAATATCTAAAACTATATTATTTGTTAAATATTGAGGAGCCAGTCCATGAATACATTTAAATATAAGTAAGGTTTGGAAATAAATTACTTAACTGTTAGCAGTGACCTTTAGCAACAATTTGGTTGTAACATTTGCTTGCTTTAATGGTTACTCTGTAATTCGGTTATTTACACCTCCAATGATTTACAGCACAATGTGATTTGGTTGGCTAAATATACTACTAACCTTGTATAAATTGTAGCCTCTTTTGAATTAGTATTATGAGGGTGGGTTTTACTATATTCTTAAAATGCCACAAACGTACACTCACTAACTATATATGATTACAGGCAAAGTTCTTTAAATTACGCTGTGATGTCAAGGTCCTTTTGTATAAATGTATCTAATGCCCATAGTGATCTAGTGATCACGTATGGTAATGACATAGCAAGAATAGCATCTGAGGGTATCTAAGAGTTTGCACACAAGACCAGTAAGATGACAGGGAGTCGTTTGAATGACCCTTTGCGACACAGAAGGAGGTAGCTGCCATCTTGCCGCGGGTTTCCTTCTTAGAAGTCCAAATGACTAAACAGCATTCACATCGACATAAGTATATCGGAATAGCCTCAAGACGTAGACATACTAATGATGGTAATTATGTAAGGAGATGATGAATGAAAAGTCTATCAGTCAAAGGCTGCAAAAATATCAGCTATATAATCTCAGTAGGATTTATGTGTGCAATTCTTCTGCTTTGCACTAGAACTACTCCAAGGTATTGTCATTTACAGCAAACCTCCTTTACACGCTGATTGCTGCAATCCAGCTACAGCAATTATGGCTTTGTTCTCCGGAGAAAATTGTTGATATCAAAATGTCATATCTTAGTTTGCCAGAGCTCAAGGGTAGTTTGATGGACATCTACTTTGCAGTGATTTGTATTAAAGTCACTGATGGCTTTGTGGCTTGGTTGTATAAAAAAAACAGTGACTATGCAGTCTGATTCTCCATATTTTAAAACACAAATTATCAAAACACATACAAATTATTAAAACACATGCAAATTATTAAAACACATACAAATTATTAAAACTCACACAAATTATTAAAACACATACAAATTATTAAAACACATACAAATCATTAAAACACACACAAATTATTAAAAGACATACAAATTATTAAAACTCACACAAATTATTAAAACTCACACAAATTATTAAAACACATACAATTTATTAAAACACATACAAATTATTAAAACACACACAAATTATTAAAACACAGACAAATTATTAAAACACATACAAATTACTAAAATACATACAAACTATTAAAACACATACAAATCATTAAAACACACACAAATTATTAAAACACATACAAATTATTAAGCCTGCGCCATCATTTTATCTACTCCAAACACCCAAGATAAGATTTGAATATCTGTATCATAATGCATAATATTCAACTAATACTGGCACATGAAACACACCAAAACCCCTACTGCAAAGAGCTGATTATACCAACATTTTCCGCATGGGATACCAGCATTACTAAGCCTCAGAAATCTAATGGACAGCTGGGTTTTTCTCAATGTATGGCCATTGAACGGAATTTCGTTTCTTGGAGCTCAGCCTGGAAGTGGCTTGAATGCACAGACCAAATGTCTATATTCCAGGTGACCATGAAATTTGCCTCCTATAGATCACAAAAGTGTTTGGAACATTCTGTAAGATCTGAAAAGCAGAATCTGCCCAGAGAAATCTGTACTTTATCAGGCAAACTCTAGCTGTGCCTTTGAGGGGTCTCCTTGTTCCAGTGTGCATGCCCTGGGCTACCGACCACTGGGTCCTGGGCTCGAATCCAGCCCACGTTAGAAGGTTGCTTCATCATTCGCCTCGTTGCCTTGACACCTGCCTTCAATGAAACGCTCGGTGTTCACGCTGAGGCAAGTAAAAGCCCCACCCATGGGGTATAATTATAAATGGACTCCAAGCAGCCGTATCATCTCATTATTTCGTCTGCCTGCAACTGGTCATAAAAACTCATTGGCCTTCACCCCAGTAGCCTCGAGACATAAAAAAAACTTGCTAAAGTAACAAATAAATAAAACTCACTCCATTGCTAGTCTTTCTGTACCTGTCCGCAGTGTTAGTGACTGAAAAAGATTTGATAAATAGCCTACGGTTTTTCAACCTTAAAAGGCAGGAAGTAGTCCACCAAAGAAATCAAAGGGAGTCCATCTCCCAAGTGAAAGCCAACATCTGCCAAACCAGTGAATCAAATGCCTCGCTTGAAAGCTAACTTCAATTGCAATTCGTGTTTATTTGAGGTCAGAGAGAGAATTTAGCAGTCAATTGCAAAATAGTAGTGCTCATAGATTATCATTAACATATATGCATGTGATGAAAATAGTTTATTTTATGTGAATAGTCTTTGCTTTTTCTTCTTCACTAATACCTAAACTGAATAAATATCACAGAAAAACGGACAAAATTAAATTTTCTTGATAGTGATTTTCTGAAGTGATCTTGCTTAATGTATTCCAATGAAATTTAAATATCTTTGATGTGTATCTATGTGACACTCAGGGTATACATAATTATGCATGACTCAAAATAAATATTACATTTTCTTCCAGGGAATGCCAAAAATCAAGGAAATCTTCTAAAATGGTGTCACTAAATATGAACTGATGAATTATTAAGACTATCAGACAGGGATCCATAAGTTGTTATGTAATGTTACTGTTCTTTCAATCAAACTGACTGCACTGAGTCCAAGCAACCCCCACAACTGACCATGTGACGTATGCAAGTTCTGGCTCAAAGCAGGCAGTGAACTTGTGGGTAGGGAGGGGACAACTAAATTAAAATAGTCAGACTTGCTGCAGTACATGGCCAAATGTGCCACATGTGTTTTTCATGAGAAGGATAAATGCATGGAAAACGCATGGTTTTTGTCTAATCATAATGAGGTAAAAACCATGCTTTTATCCAAACGCACGTGGCACATTCGGCCTTTTGGTCCATGAATACTTTGTAAGACCCCTGGAATCAACATCTCATGTGTGAAATGAAGTCAATTTGATTGAATGCTCTATAACAACAGGTGTATGTACATGTGAATTTTTAAAACAAATTGTACATGACATTTTCACCAGTCTATTTACAGAATGATGTGGTATCCTATCACAACCCACTTTTCTGAAATTATTATTTTTTTACACATTTTGCATTAATATTTTTATGGAAACATTGTTACTGTTACATGGTACTAAAATGTCCCATATTCATGATAAAGTTTAACCATTGTTTGGATGTAATTTTACATTTTGCAGGATTCTCTTCCAAGTTCAAATATCCCTTACTACTTTGGTGAGCTGTGCATCTGCAATTAGGCTTCATTAAGTATTGTCTCATTCTGTTTCAATGCTACTGAGTTCATAAAAATCATAAATACTTTATCATGGCCATAATGTTATTTATCATGTGATTTGAACACAATCTCCACTCTTATTACATTGATAGCAAAGCAACTCTTCCAATGTCAGAGGCTTCAACAGAATGTTTCAATGATGATACATTTGAATTTTGCATGTTCAATGCCAAAATGTTTGCAGGATTTTGCAAGAGACACGCTGCCATGTCAATTACATCTTTCAAAGATGTAATTGGCAGGTGTTAATATTTAAATTATAATTGACATAATTGATTAAATCGAACGAGGTGATGTTAGTTAATAAAGCCATCATTCCATTTGCAAGTTGGGTTTTTTGCTTTTCATTGCATTGTATTGCCTCAATGCCACTGGTTGGAAGTCTATTCAGCTTATGAGGCAAATGTCATGATGATATGATAAACTTGTAGTCCCCACAATGCTACACATTTACTTTATGGGTGGGGTATTTTACTTGCCTCATAATAGACACCGAGTCCATGCCACCTCCATTTTGATGTGTCTTGCTATCGAAGAGTACTTGGGCTGGGAATTGAACCTGGGACCTTCCGCAGAACTAGCCAATGCGGAATTAACCACTAGGCCAGCCAGCTGCTACTAGACTGCTGCAATGATTTATCATTATTTTCATTCTTCCTAAGATAATCCATTATCTGACTTGTCAGGGCTTTCAACAGTTGACATTCCGACATATAGCCGGTTCTAGGTAGGAATTGATATACATAATGCATGAGCGAAATGTGCTTTCCGGGTATGATGTATAGCCGCAATATGTTCGTCCATCAGTCATACGTAACATACGTGAAATATCTCTTAGAGAATATCTTTTCTCTTTATATGCATATCTTTATGGATGTCCCGTCTGACTTCCGCCTCTTTTAGCGATCAATCTTTATCATCATTAGTATGTCTATGTCTTGAGGCTCTTCCGATATACTTATGTGAATGGCTTTTAGTCATTTGGACTTCTAAGGAGGGGACCCGCGGCAAGATGGCAGGTAGGTCCATCTGTGTCGCGAAGGGTCATTCAAACGACTCCCTGTCATCTTGCTGGTCTTCTGTGCAAACTCTTAGATACCCTCAGATGCTATTCTTGCTATTTATGTCTTTAAAGACGATCACAGGAAAACTTGACCTCAGATACATATTCTGAAACAGCATTATATAACATCACAAACTCAGACCCAGAATAAAATACTTATTCAGGATGTATCCAAACTAATAAAAAATACATTGCCATGTACAATGTAAAAGTATTCGCAGGCAAAGAACCACTACAATTTAACTATGGAGATACACAGTACATAAAGTGATTAAGAAAATATGTATTATAAAACAATATTAAATTCCAATATAATATACTCTAGGGGACAGAGAATACTCATCATAGATAGATAAGATAGATCCCTAATAGAATTCCAAATCTGCCGACATTGAAACGTTTTGGAATGCTATCTGGGATCATAATAGATATAATAGATAGATAGATAGATATATAGATAGATAGATATAGATAGATAGATAGATAGATAGATTTACCCCATGGGTGGGTACCTTTACTAGCTTCAGCATAGACACAGAGTACAAGGCACCTCCAATTTAACATCTCATGTGATCAACATCCAGCTGGGATGTAGCTCATGGAGAGTGCCCGGGCCAGAATTTGAACCTGGGCCCTTCAGCAAGATAGATGGAAGTTCTTATCTACCATTAACTTACTTTTGTTAACTTAAGTCACTTTTTCAAAGCAAACCGCGTACTTTTTCATGTATTTCTTGCCCATCAAACGCTGACGTTCATCTTCTGACTTTTTCTTGCTTTTAGTAAGTGCAGTAAACTGTATTATATAATGTACACGGAAGCCGTAAACACAATTATCTTCTTTTTTTTATTTTCTTCAATATAGTAATCACAAGTGCACTGAATAACCCATGGTGCTATTATCACCAGCTAATTGGCTCATAAAAGAGGAATGAATTCTGATTGGTTTCTAATCCCTTAAGTAACATCTAAATGGTTTACAGGGACGTCGGCTATGGCAGTTAGCTATCAATTCTGCCTTCCATTATCCTGGCTCAGTCATTAGGCTGTTTTATGGTGTCTACTTAGATGGTGACAACTGTATTGGCTTTATTGCTGCTAAACAAAAAAGAAAAATAATTACATGGTACACTTTTGATGGGCGAAATCATTACCCTTGCACCACAAGTTTTGCACCAAAAACTGCCAACTTCTGTCTCAGAAAGTGACAAATTTTGCCCCATGACAGTCTACACTCATACCCACAAATGCCAACTTTTTCCCCCAAGACAATGCCAAATTTTGCCCCACGAAAATGATAACGTTTGCCAAACAAAACTGCCAACTTTACCCCATCTCAAAACAGCTCACTGACTAACTCCTTTTTCTTTCTTTTCAATGAACTATATTCAGTCATTTACTGCTATTCATCGCTGGCAACAAACCCATCAATTATCCATCACTACACATAGATGGCACTGCCCTAGAAGTTGTTGACAATTTTGACTTCTTGGGAATCGTTTTTAATAAGTATATGAAATGGGACGGGACGGTCATGTTGACAAAATAGCCAATAGAATCTCCAAAACAATAGGCATACTGAAACATACACTTCCTCTAGCATACACTCAAAATTATATACAATTCTTTAATAAATTCACATCTGCACTGGTCTCATATGCTGGGGCTATCGAACAAATAAAAGCTGCAGAAGTAAGCCATCAGACTAATTACAAACTCTGTATATAATGCTCACACACAACCATTTTCAAAAAAAAATATCAATTACTATCAATAACAGATACATATACAATTAAACTATTAATGTTTCCTTATAAGTTTCAAAAAATCTCCTCCCAGATTATTTTATCTCCACAATTTGCTGGAAATGGGATCAGATATCAACTGCCAATTATTCTTGACAAAACTCCGAATAACGCACTTGAAAAACTACATACACATAGTAACATTGGCTATAAATTGTACATAAAAATTGGCTTTGGGACAAATACAAAACTGAATGTATAGTACAGGATTGCTATGCGCTATATTTCTCACTATGCTTTTTGATACTAGGGGCACCCATGCTGGCATCCTAATTGAGAGAAAATGGGTGTCCCTTGACCCTCTGTGTTTCTTTTTGGATTGGCTTCAGGCAATCGGTTTTGTTTGATTAGGCATGCTGGGTTACGTCCGGGCAGCCATTTTGAAATGAGGAACTATGGGTAAATTCAGGCGTTTTTTTTTCTTCTGGCTTGCGGTGCTGCCCCCTAAAAACAGTGCTGCTTTATTTTTAAATTTCATTACTTTTTGAAAGTACTGATAAATACCTAATTTTCTTCGCGAGTCCGCTAAACTGCACCCCCCCCCCCCCCCCCAAAAAAAATCAGTCACGTGATGACGGCGCCACCAGCATATTTTTTATGTAATATTAGGTCATAATGCTGGGGTTCCGCAATAGAAGGCAATTTATCTTATTCATATAAAGCTATATTATATTATATTATATTATATTATATTATATTCTACTCTACTCTACTCTACTCTACTCTACTCTACTCTGCTCTACTCTATTTATCAGTGATATGCTGGTCTGAAGCTTGGTCAGCTTATATGACCAGATGCCAGACGTAATGATGAGATATATATTTTACATCTAAATTTACAACGGTACGCTATTATCGTGTAATAATTACGTAGAATCGCTCTTCAATTTTCAATCAATTCTGAGAGCATGACGTCACAGTTGGTTGCATACATCTCATACTTCGTAACATAACATAACAATAGCTAAGTATTGATTACAACGCTTAATAATTCACTCTGTTCAAATATTGGTCCAAATTTTATAAAAAAAACACTTGTGGTTTGTCAATCACTCACGCGTGACTGGCGTTGACTGGGTGATTGACACATTATGTAATAACCTATAAAGTGATCGCACTTACGCAACGAGCTAATTGTTTTGATTGCTACTGATCAACATTGCGTAATCTTAGCTGTGTTAACTTGGAGGTCTGGATTTTAGCCAATTGTTCAAATTCTAAGACTCGTGTCATTTATATATATATATTTTTTTTTAATGCCTACTTATTTGCTATCTCTCTATCTACATCTCTCTACCTCTCCTGCTATCTCATTATCTCTCTATCTCTCTATCTCTCTATCTCTCTATCTATCTATCTATCTATCTATCTATCTCTCTCTCTCTCTCTCTCTCTCTCTCTCTCTCTCTCTCTCTCTCTCTCTCTCTCTCTATCTATCTATCTCTCTCTCTCTCTATCTATCTATCTATCTAACTATCTATCTATCTATCTAACTATCAATCTCTATCTCTCAATCTATCTATCTATAGATCTATCTATCTATATATGTATCTCTCTATCTCTCTATCTTTCTATCTATCTCTCTATCTATCTATTTATCTCTCTATCTATCTCTCTATCTATCTCTCTTCCTATCTATCTAACTATCTATCTATCTATCTATCTATCTAACTATCTATATATCTATATATCTAACTATCTATCTAACTATCTATCTATCTTGCTATCTATCTATCTATAAATAAAGCTTGGTATGGATTCAGAGTCTTATATCATCATTACGTCTCCCTGTAGCATCTGGTCATATACGCAGCTGATACTCTTTTTTTTCATAATGACTTATGACATTTGTATATGAAAATTACTAACTTGCCAGATAAAGGTAAAATTAACAGGGTAATAGTTAGTTAAAATTAGTTTTCATAGATTTTAAGGCTAGAAACATATTCCAAAATACTGCACATTGAGTGTGCCCACAATGACTGAATGAGTCACATGCTAAGTTGGATAATATTTCCCCAATAAAAGAAATCAAAAATATTGTGTGGAAAATCGTTAAATATCTCATAATATAATTTAGTCAACTTATTTTTGACTGTTATATTTACAGTGATCTGATTTTTTGTATAATTTTTTGGAACATATATTAAACAAAAATCAAATATTGCTGCAATTTTTGAGTTGAATGTTCTCAAAATATTCCGCTAGTAATGTTTAAGGCATATTCACACTCATCATCCTAAAGCAACGGCCTATTGTGGCTTGCTTCAGGAAGATAATTCACACTTAATTACTTACAATTTAAGGTGCGTGTTTGCTTCAATCAGTGTTTGCCGAGAAATCGATGTTTTTGTACTGTTCTCTGGATGTCATGTTTAATTCATAATTCACTTGTAACCTTAACGAATTTAGGTGGGTTTTAAAGCAGTTCACATTAAGAGGCTTCCGCCGTCAAATAAAAAGAAAAGAAAAAATTCCAGCATGGCTCCAGTAGATTTGGTTTCAAACCTTTTAACATTGCAAAACTGACAAAATAAATGCTCTTTAAAACTTTTAACTTTTTTAGGGAGCATGCCATTAGTAACAAACTTCACACGTGCATTTCTATGTTGTGCCAGAACTTTGTCAAACTTAAATTTTACCTGAAATTTTCCTCCTGAACCATCCTGACTGAAATAGTAATTTGTGTATTTGTCAGCTGCTTTGAGTTCTGCAAAAGGTCAAATAAGGGCAATTTCACCTTAAAAACAATGCCTAGTTAAAAAATTGTCATAATTTTTTATTAGAAATTCTTACGAGGTCCTACACTGGGGCAAGCAAAATACCCCACCCATGGACTTTATAACAGTACCTTGTAATAGACTTCATCATTATCCCATCATTACCCCCCATGCAGATATTAGCCCTAGCGGTTTCTTGTGGTAAAAGGGACTGTGACATATAGCTTCATACTTTAGCGCCTGTTTAGATATAATTTCAATTCAATTATGTCCTGTGGTAAAAAACCACTCTGTGATTTTTTTTCTCTAAACATACTTTAGTAACTATCTGTGTCAGTTTTTTTATTTTATCCCCAAATATCAACAATCAGTAATTAATGAATTATGATCAAAAGTGATTACCGTAACGGAGGGTATTATCGACAGGGCGGGTATTATCGACACTCACATTAGAATGTTAATAATTTTGTTTACAAACTAACTTAAGTGTCGATAATACCCGCCCTATTTTGTTAACAAACTAACTTAAGTGTCGATAATACCCGCCCTATTTTGTTAACAAACTAACTTAAGTGGCGATAATACCCGCCCTATTTTGTTAACAAACTAACTTAAGTGTCGATAATACCCACCCCCTATTTTGTTAACAAACTAACTTAAGTGTCGATAATACCCGCCCTATTTTGTTAACAAACTAACTTAAGTGTCGATAATACCTGCCCTATTTTGTTTACAAACTTAAGTGTCGATAATACGCGCCCTATTTTGTTAACAAACTAACTTAAGTGGCGATAATACCCGCCCTATTTTGTTAACAAACTAACTTAAGTGTCGATAATACCCGCCCTATTTTGTTAACAAACTTAAGTGTCGATAATACCCGCCCTATTTTGTTAACAAACTAACTTAAGTGGCGATAATACCCGCCCTATTTTGTTAACAAACTAACTTAAGTGTCGATAATACCCGCCCTATTTTGTTAACAAACTTAAGTGTCGATAATACCCGCCCTATTTTGTTAACAAACTAACTTAAATGTCGATAATACCCGCCCTATTTTGTTAACAAACTAACTTAAGTGTCGATAATACCCGCCCTATTTTGTTAACAAACTAACTAGAGTGTCGATAATACTCGCCCTGTCGATAATACCGTCCATTACGGTACATGGAATTTGTTGAAAACTTTAGTTCAGCTAACAGAGTTTTCATGTTATGCAGTTGGTTGTGCCTTCAAAAACTGTCTGATCAGCAATTATATTACTCTAAGCACTGATGGGCTGCTGTACTTAGCTCAAAGGGAGTCTGCGAGACAATTTCTTTAAAGAGCTTTTAACGCCTGCCGTAAATGCTGTTAGTGGTGAATTCGGTTCAGTTGGTGCTAAGCTGTTTCGGTGTAAGCAAAGAGCAAGGGCTGTAAAAGGATAAAATGTCCTTTGGTGGTAACACTGGACAATGGACATTAGGGATCAAAGGTTATTGTTTAATATTCTGTTGTGTTACATAAGATGAGATGAGATAAGATGAGACAAGATAAGATATAAGATGAGATAAGATAAGATGATATAAGATGAGACAAGATGAGATATGAGATGAGATAAGATACGATACAAGATAAGATATAAGATGAGATGAGATAAGATACAAGATAAGATATGATGAGATAAGATGAGATGAGATATAAGATGAGATAAGATAAGATATAAGATGAGATAAGATGAGATTATATAAGATGAGATAAGATGAGATGAGATATAAGATGAGATGAGATGACATGAGATATGAGATGACATTAGATGACATGACATGACATGACATGAGATATAAGATAATATTTCATTCAATGTCTGATGTCACATAAAGACAAGACATGACAAGACAAGACAAGACAAGACAAGACAAGACAAGACAAGACAAGATAAGATAAGATAAGATAAGATAAGATAAGATGAGATATAAGATAAGATTTCATTCGATAAGATAAGATGAGATGAGATATAAGATAAGATTTCATTCAACGTCTGATGTGATAAGCCTACAATAAAACAAGCGACAGAAGTTATAAAGCCAATGTTATTGTTTATGAATCATTTAATGATACCATAGACTCTGGTGCCACTTTCAGATAAATTAATCTTATTTTAGTTGGAATTAGTTTTTTTTAATTGAAAGTTTACAAATAATTTTGAGTGTGACTACAAAAAAGGCAATTCAACTTCAACAACTCATTTTTGACATGACATTTCAGTTCATTGGGGAAAAAGAGCTCTGTGACTATTGTATCAAAAAGAAGTAGAAATATCAATTTTCTTACAAAACACAAAGAATTGTTTGTTTGTCTGGACAGCTGTTGTTTTTCCCGTACAATATGGATTGTTTTTTCGTTTTCACTGGACTCTTAACTGTGATTTTACGGCTGAATTGCAAGTTTCTTGCCTAGTATGACCATCTCAGAAAGGATCTTGCAAAATATGAGGGTTGATTGATCAGATAATAGTGAGAGCAATGGGTGGGGTCTCTCAGGAGTTTTAGTTTACCCTTAAGTATAGGCAGGAACGTTGACCTATTCTGAGGTAAGTAAAAGACCCCACCCATGGGGTAAATTAGTAACATGCTGAGGGCTCCAAACAGCCTTATCATCTCATCATTACAGATCCGGTAGCATCCAGATGTAATATTATTTGTAATAGGATTAGTAAGGAGGAGGAGGAGGAGGAGGAGCAAGAGTAGGAGGAGGAGGAAGAGCAGGAGGAGGAGGAAGAGCAGGAGGAAGAGGAAGAGGAGGTGGAGGAGCAGGAGAAGGTGCAGGAGGAGGAGGAAGAGGAGGAGGAGGAGGAGGAGCAGGAGTAGGAGAAGGAGGAAGAGCAGGAGGAGGAGGAAGAGGAGGTGGAGGAGCAGGAGAAGGTGCAGGAGGAGGAGGAAGAGGAGGAGGAGGAGCAAGAACAGGAGGAGGAGGAAGAGCAGGAGGAAGAGCAGGAGAAAGAGCAGGAGATGGAGCAGGAGGAGGAGCAAGAACAGGAGGAGGAGGAAGAGCAGGAGGAAGAGCAGGAGGAGGAGCAAGAACAGGAGGAGGAGGAAGAGCAGGAGGAAGAGCAGGAGATGGAGCAGGAGGAGGAGCAAGAACAGGAGGAGGAGGAAGAGCAGGAGGAAGAGCAGGAGATGGAGCAGGAGCAGGAGGACGAGGAGGAAGAGGAGGAAGAGGAGGAAGAGGAGGAAGAGGAGGAAGAGGAGGAAGAAGAGGAAGAAGAGGAGGAGGAGCAGGAGGAGGAGGAAGAGCAGGAGAAGGAGGAGGAGGAAGAGGAGGAGCAGGAGGAGGAAGAGCAGGAGGAGGAGGAAGAGGAGGTGGAGGAGTAGGAGAAGGTGCAGGAGGAGGAGGAAGAGCAGGAGGAAGAGCAGGAGATGGAGCAGGAGGAGGAGGAAGAGCAGGAGCAGGAGGAAGAGCAGGAGGAGGAGGAAGAGCAGGAGGAGGAGGAAGAGCAGGAGGAGGAGCCAACTAGTTTGCATGAAGTTGATGAACTCCATCCACAACCTCCAAGGTGTCTTGTATGCCTCGCTGTCTACTATTGATGGCTTTTCACAAAAACAAGTGCAGCTTTTATTGAACTCTGCCTTAAACAGACCTTTGATGTTTTTTCCCTGCACATTTCCAGTTCAGTCAAAATAATTGATCATTAGAGTAAAGGCAGTCATGCAATTCATCCATAAGCTTTACCACATCAAAGAAACTTGCTCAATATACAGTTGTAAGCATCCGAACTAGCCCAGTTACATCCAAGGTATGTAGATTTCAATTTGCGTTCATTTTGAAGGTGGTTTGTTGGCTTTCTGTTTATTATACTTTTAAACAAGAGTGGAAACTTTTAACAAGAGTGGAAACTATATACAGTAGCGCTGCTACTCTTTAAACAAGAAAAGCTCTCTTTAAAAAAGAGACCTGTATCAGAATTGGTTAACGTAGTCTAGACATGCAAAAAAAAAAGAATTGATCTTTTGACAGACTAAAGGGTATTAGTTGCAGGTAACAGATACTGACAAGGTATCATGTCAATTAGTATAGATCATATAAATTTATATCTTTGTATTTATTGCCGAAAAGTGCTCTAAAATGTACTTTTCCATAGATCCTCGCTACTCTTGCGTAGCTATCCACAACTGTGTGCAAATCGACCACTTGCACCATCTATAGTATTAGTAATTATAAAAAAAGACCTTCGCTTGTTATTTATTACTATAAAAAAATATATATATATATTTCAAACTTTCCTGCTATTAAGTTGCATAGAATATTTTCGTGTCCTTTTTTTATTATACCTAAATACTTTAAGTATTCTGTAATTTTTGAGAAAAATGTGACATGTTTTGCAAATCTAATAGAATAATTCAGATCCAAATTTAAAAAAATATATAATCACATTTCATTTTTTCACATTAACATACATAATTGACAGGTTCAGTGAGTGTAGCATTTTTGAAATGCATATCTGGAGTTTAAAACAGAGAAATAATTTCATTTCAACATTGGCCTATTTGTAATTACTTGTAATTAATTACAGTGTGCAGTTTCAAATGCAATCAGCTATCAGAAACATAAAGAGCAATTGACAAATTCAATTTGTGTAATTACACTGTTTCACTTAAGAAAGAGTGAGAACAGTGATTTTATAGGTCAGAGTGTGGGTGTGTCACTCAACTGGCCAATCATAGCCAGATGCCTGGAATGCAGTGACCACTGCAAGCACAAATGGATTTTTGTTAACAGCCAAAGCACCATAGTTACCAGTCAAATCACACTAGTTTTCATAGGAATGAAATAATGTAAGTAGATATTAAGCTTTTGTTGAGTTGCTTGGCATTCCATCAATGGGCCTCCAAAAGATATTTGTTAAAAAAAACCTTCACAAGCTTTCACCCCTAAGACCAAAATGAACCATGCCAATTTCTGGGAAATCAGACTTACATGACTTTGCATTGATGTTGGAGGGGGAAACTGTTAAGATTTAATAAATACCTTGGTACAATAAAACCAGGCACTTTTGACATATGGTCCTCAATTCAAAGTTGCTCCATTTTATTTAAGGAAGACAAATGTGCCATAGGTAGGTTATTTAAGCCATTTTTAAAGATGTGAAGATCAGTGATCTGGCCACAGCTTAAATGTACACAAACATCAGTGATGTCACTGGCAATCTTCACAAGGCTCAGAAGATATTTTTTTAAACTGATCTTATTAAGTATCTATATCTGTATGAGTTCTGCTATATATAGGATATGTTATGGATTGAGATTCTGATACAAAAAAACACGTTTAAGAAACAAATGCTTCAAGCCACAACAGGCTGTACATAGCCGATGACATCTAGTAGTAGGCTAATAATTATTTTATAAGCACTGTTATTAGCTTGTGATATAGATAATACACTTTTTAAACCACCATTATCTGCTTGACATAATACCTTACTGTAGACAACTGCAGGTTACAACGTCGTACATGAAAAAATAGCTATTTCCTACTTTTGTGGGAACTAGCCTTTTAATATAAACGTTTGTCACACGAAATACACCTGCTCTAGGTTTAGACATACCTTTTTTCTATTGTGTCACACTCAGATATGGTTGATTTCTTCCAATTTTAATCGCACTATTTTTGAACTCATGTTTCCTTGATTATCCATGACAGCCATTGCTGCCGGGTGAGTGTACAATGCGGACCACGCGGACCATGCAGACCGTGCAAACCAGTCCTAAAACCAACAAGCGCCCATCATTTGGTAGTTAAAAACCTAAAACTTCAAATCGGATAGCTTCAACGGCTAAACCAGGCCAGTCCGAGCTGGAGATATCTAATTCACAAAGGCATTAACATTTGATTTCTGCTTTTAATGGGTAAACATTCCCAGGGCCTAAATATCATGATTAACATGCCTTATAAGTTAGAACATAAGATAGAAGTTGTGCTGCCATTGAAGAAATGAATAAAAAGATCTAGGATAAAAATGCTAATAAAATAGGTTATGGAGCAATTCCGTTTCCAGACAATTGTAAATGGACCGCTGACTGCTCATCGACAGACTTATTACCTGGGCACTTCCCAATTTGTAAGATCTATATTGCTTGTATTAACAGGGATGGAACAAGAGATCTAACTTGCAGCAAGTGACTGACCATCTGTAATAGACTTCTGATGGCGACATACGAAAACGGGAAAAACTAACGTTGGATCATAATTTCAAGAGAAAAATATAAAATAGATAGACTAGATAGATAGATGAAATGGATAGATAGATAGATAGATATATAGATAATTAGATGAATAGGTAGATAGATAGATAGATAGATAGACAGATAGATAGACAGAGATATAGATGGATAGATAGATAGATAGGCTGATAGACAGAGAAACAGAGAGACAGAGAAATGGATAGATGGATAGATAGATGGATAGATGGATAGATGAATAGATAGATAGATAGATACTTTTTATATTAGGCTTAGTATTGCTGTTGGTTTTATTGACATATTAGTCTTTGTTTGAGAAACTTAGGCCTATGACCTATGATATGTTTTAGAAGTTCTAACGTGTCGTTTTTTTAAGAAACTAATACATAACACCTTTCTTGCATCAGTTGGCTTTATATTAAAAGCCCAGTGCATGACTTTGACTGGTCTTTTGATACAACACCATTTCTGTAGCTATCTCATCACAACTTGACATTCGACCCGTCTGAGGAATAATGAGCTAGTTCCCATAAGAGCCACTAGGGTCTAGTCACGTGCAGATGCTCCTTAACTGGCATCAGGGTATCCATTTGCAATTGGAGATTGTTGGTGGCACAGTCTCTCCTTGAGGTACACATCTTCCTTACTAATATGGACACCAATGGTTCATTGTCCAAGATAAGACAAGACAAGACAATACAAGACAAGACAAGACATGATAAGATAAGATAAGACACGATTAATGTTATTACATTAGTAACAAGAAAAGCTGTCTTTAAAAAAAGACACCTGTACCAGACTTGTTTGAGATTATTGTAGATTGTGCTGAATAAAGATTTTTTTGGTTGCTTTTTTTTTTGTAAGTGGAAAAATTACTTTAAATGAATGACATGTAAACATATTTATTAAAAAAAAAAAAACTTTCCTTTGGTTGGAATAGTACCCAGGTCCTTCAACCAACCCCTACTTTTAATCATACCAAGACAAAACCATTTGGCCACTGCAGCAGGCTATTTATAGGATAACTTTCCTTGGAGTAAATAACAGTCAAATGTAGGCCATGTGGTCAATCCCTTGTAAGACCCATGTTGTGTAGCTTGTTTTATTGCAGTAAAATACCATGGTTATAGATTAATTTATGTCTAAAATGTTAATTTATGCATTTTGCATACATTTGGTAACCAATATTTGGCTAAAATCGGCTGAAACTGGTCATAGAGCAACACAGCTATAGAACTACCTTATATGGGCATGCACAGAAAGTGATGACGAAACTGTACCAATCCTCCAATAAAATAGTAAACCTGATCATAGAAGTACCTCTTGAGCAGTAGGATATCTTAAGTTAGAGGTGTTCTATAGATTTAGATCTGGTACAACAAAACATACATAATAATTTTTGCCAACATTAAATGAGAAAATGAAAATATAAAATGAGAAAAGTGACGACCAATAAAATAAATACATAAAAGTTAGATTAAAACCATTAAATGGAGCATTGCATATTACAAAGGGACAGAGTGCAAATGTAAATAGAATATAAGGGAATGAATAAATAGAAATAAGACAAAAACGGTTAAAACAAATGTAGTTACAAGTGAACAATGCCTGGTAATGTTTCATCTGAGAGAATAGATGAGAAAATGGAAACAAGATGTATTCTTCTGAGTGTATATAAACTTTTGGGGATGACTGTAATACTTAATATCATCTATATTTAAGGCGAGGTCAGTCAATTAATCCTGATTGATTAAGCAGGTCCTTAAGGCTTCTTAGAAATAGTTCAAGGACAGCTTGGAGCAATCTGTATTTAGATCTATATGTTTAATAGGATCAAGGCCTCTTTTTCTAATGTGATTTCAGTTCAGTAATCTTTTCTGAATCGCCTTACGTTTTCTTTGAAATTTTATTAACAGTCAGTGAGGTTAATTGTATGAAAGTATGTGAAGAAGTAAGAAAGTGCAATGATATAATACTTTTATTGTTTACTTAAAATATTTATATAGGTAGATGACTCTGACAAGCCTGTTTTATAGCATGACCCTGTTACAATGAAATTACAATTATAAAATGCTAATACAAAAATACAACCATAACTTATTTAAAAACCAATTTCCAGATAATACCTTAATAGCTTTATTTATGTCCCACTTAAGTAATATATGCCACTCAAATCACCGGATCTAACAAAGTTGTTGGCCACTGCAGAATTAAATAAAATTGCAATTGTGGGGTTTGAACCCAGCGCGGTTTCACAACATAGGGAAATCCTGCCAAAACTGTTTTAACTTGCGCTTTTGTACAGTTTTAGTAGTACAGCAATAAATGGCACACCATTAGAACCGCAATACAAAAGCGCAACTTACAAACCAAATTTGGTGAAGATCTGACTAGTAGAAGCCGAGAAAGGTTTGATTATAGTACAAATTCAGGCCTAGCAAAATCTGTGATTTTTTGACGTCGTACAAATCTATAGAATTGTTACAATATAATAAATCCACTATATTAGTGTACTTTAGACAGTTTAGAGCTAAAAATCGTATATTACAGGATATTTATTGTAAGCGTGGTGGCACACCTGTCACTTCACTGCTCTTTCATATAAGCGAAAAAATATTATTTGCCATGCTTCATGCTACATACAATCTTAAAAGAGTGTTAGTGGACTTTTAAAGTGTTGTTAAGTATAAATGTATGATCTACATTCATGCTTTCGGTATTTCCTAACTCTAAATTCTCGCACGTGCCACGACAACGTTGTCATGAGCAAGTAAACAAGATCGAACGCTATCGATTCGCAACTTTAAATGAGCAATAGTTGTGTTTCAAGGTATGTAAATTGTTTGGAGGTTAAAGTAAGAACACATTAAGATATTTACTGTGATTTTGTGATGACAATTTTTGTCTAATCACAAGGATTGGCCTGTGACGCCATAGGCGCAGATTCGTAACTTTTTTAGCACAACTTTGTCACAAACTTTTTGTTATCTTAGGGAAATTATGTCACCTTTTTGGTCAATTATGATACACATTGTAGAGAAATATATTGCCTGTAGTTATGACTTCAGTGATTGTGTCGGAAAATTGGCATTATTCTTCAAATAGTGATTGTTTGCAAATTTTAAAGTGGCTTTTTGAAAATGACTTATGGGTTGAAAAAGCCTATGGTTTGGAATCAGTCCCTACATCTACATGTAGGGACTGATGGATCGGTCTACTTTGAACCCATAAATAATCCGCCATACCCCTATCGTGACTGTGTTAGCCATTCGGCTGTGAACGTAGACTATATTGACCCAAATTGATTGAACAATGAAACTGTCTAATATCAAAATTAAGGATGCCTAAATGTTATATATAATCTGATAGCAGAACTATAGCAAACTTCTAGACATTATAACAGTGAGCATTTTGCATCCAAACAATGTTATCATAGAAACAGCTGACATATTATAATTATCACTGGGTGGCATTTGTATCATGCTATAATTATCGCTAGGCGGCGTTTACACCATGATACCCTTGTGCTAATAATAGCATATTGAATGACTGGCGCCAATGAAACCTGTGAACAACATCCTCACACATGGAAATAATAGGTAAATTTGAGGGTGGAGGTGGGTTACTTAGTGGCTAAACTGTCTTAGGTGTCAGCAAAAGAAGGGCCCAAGCAAGGGCAATGAAACAACCCTGCCTGGATGTACCGTGGTTCGAAACTCACCTGGTGCACTCACCAGAATGACCTGCTACAAACGCATCAACAGTGATTAAGTGCTCGCCTACTGACCTTGTGACCTGGCTCCACATCCAGTCTGTGTCATAACAAATATATATATGGGTTACTTAGTGGCTAAACTGTCTTAGGTGTCAGCAAAAGAAGGGCCCAAGCAAGGGCAATGAAACAACCCTGCCTGGATGTACCGTGGTTCGAAACTCACCTGGTGCACTCACCAGAATGACCTGCTACAAACGCATCAACAGTGATTAAGTGCTCGCCTACTGACCTTGTGACCTGGCTCCACATCCAGTCTGTGTCATAACAAATATATTTTTGAAATTATACTTCATACCATAGCACCTATGTTTACATTATGCATTAATTCCTTATTTTTCACTTTCATACAGATGTTGTGAAAATATCCGATTTTCGCATCTACTGGTAGATCCAACTTCACTGAAGATCCAAATTCAGTGAAGATCCAATCACCCAAACAGAGCTAAACAGAAGTAATGACATTTTACCTTATAATGTTGTTCGTAAACCACCTACACCTCTATTAATGGAATCCTATCATGTGCATTTTAGCATTTTCCGACTTTGAAAAACCCATTTTACACATAGTACGTCTCCAGATAGCCTAGGAACATAGTTTCCTGAACAAGTCTCTCAGTAGTATATTTTTTCATGATAATAATAATGGATAAATATTGTCAATGATAAGGATTAGAATTAAAACTCACATCATACAATAAGAGGGAATATTATTTCCACAGTTTTCATGACTCCGATTCACTGACTTTAATAGTGACTTAAGGACGAGTAAACTTAAGTACTTAAGATTCATTTAAGTAGCATAATAGATCACTATGATTGTTGTTTGCAGATTCTGATTGTTTTGATTAGAGGTCCATGAAGTTCGTCAACAAGGTCATCACTGAGTTTCTATTTTATATGGACAATTAGAAAATCACAGAATTGAACACACACTAAAACTAATACAAAATAAAAACCTTGCCTTAATTCCACCCCGCTCTATTAACAAAATTGTGGCTCAAGCTATTTCTTAACCAGTATGAATGCAGAGGCAAGTGAAACCCCCCACACATGAGGTAAATGTGTAACATGGTGTGGACTCCAAGCAGCCTTATCATCTCATCATTACGTCTGCCTCTGGCAGCTGGTCATACAAGCTGACTAAGCTTCAGAGTCAGTAGCATTGAGACATTGAACATGAACAATCTCATATTAAGAAAATATATTTCCAAAATTTCCATTATTATTCCCCCATAAATAAATTTATTTAAAAAGCCTCTCAGGCCAAAACAATATATGAAATTAAATGCGTGGCCTATTTTATGTAATAAATTCATTGTCATTGTCATTAAATAATGTGATGTAATCTATCCCGACTCTTTAGCACAGATTTGTGATTAGAGTATCTGGCAAGTGTCCACCTGAAAATGAAATTAAACCACATATATTTACTGTAAATGAAAATACAACAAAATAAAATATGAACTTAACTGTGATATATACTAATATACACACTACTGTAAAATCTGCAGTAAGTTTATTTACAGTAGTCCACTCGCAAATTTTACAGTATTATTGTAAGCCAAGGAAGAGTTAAGTTACTGAAAGTACAATAATTTTTTACAGTGTGCGTTTTTTACTTAAATCTTTTACAAAATGCTTTTGATAAAGAAAAAGGTTAATCCAACCATAATCCCGTCTTGGGTTGACAAGGTAATTTTTCCCAAGTTGATCGATTTTATCAAATTTAATCCATCTTTATTTCAAAGAAATTAATTAACTGCAGAATCACCCTTTAATTATACAGAGATTGGGGAATTAATTCCTTTGTGAGATTTTCCCTCGTTTGATTAAATTCCACGGAATTCTTCAAAACCTTAAGGTTTAACTTAAAAACCGTTCTCTTAAAAATTCAACATTATTATAAATGGGTCACATTACCATGGCTTGAAGTCTAATAAAGGCATTTTACTGGGAAAGTAAGTTGTAGTGCAAACATAGCTAATTGAAAGACTATCCTAATTCATGTATGATGAAACTTATAAGTAATCTACATATTATATACGTTTCACTTATAAAATTCAGATTTCGATATGTCAACTTTTATTTTACATTATTGATGTCAATCTTGTCTCTTTTTATTTAGTAAGCTTTGTATCAATTTTACCTTGATGAAGTTGTGATAACCACACAATAAAGCATTATTTTTATTCATTGAGAATCATAATGTGATTAAAAAAGTATTTTGGTAACAAGCCTGGTTATGTTTATGTATAAGATATGCATAGCCTAATTGTTCGTTCTATCGTGTATAATTGCAATAATTAATAATAATATACAGTCTATAAACATTATATTATAACTTCCAATTATTTGGTAAATACTTTATTAAGTAATATTCCGATAAAATACCTGTATTATTACCTTGCTGGATTAGGAGACTGCGCTGCAAGAATTCCAATCTTCCTTTTTCCCGCTCCAAATTCCATACATCAGCGCTAAATGACTTTCAGCAGACTCCGTGATACATTTTGTAACTGCAATGTCTTAATGGGATTTGACACACATCTTAATTAGGAGCTACAGAGCCTTTCTGCAGCCCATGGAATGCTCATGATGCCAAAATGTCACACGTCTGGCAGCCAGGATAGAAATTGTGATAACTTGATAAGGAAGTAAATTTGGGACATTTATTGTTAATTATACTGCTAATGAGATCCAATTGAGAGGGAAATTCTGATAAAATCACATTTAAATTAATATTATAAATGTGGAGTAATTCTAATGATTTCTTCCTTGAAATGTTAACCGGTCTTCGCTGACTTAATATAAGGTTGCAGAGCGCCTCCTTGTTACAAACCTAAACTCATTTACGTGTTGAGTCCAGACACCAGATGTCTCTGCAAGCAATGTAGTTCAGCTGAAAGACGCAGGCTAACTGTTACAGTTATGGCCTAGTGTTTATTATAACTTAATATACGGTTGCAGAGCGCCTCCTTGTTACAAACCTGAACTCATGTACTATAGACACCAGACACCAGATGTCTCTGCAATCAAAGTAGTTCAGCTGAAAGACGCAGGCTAACTGTTACAGTTATGGCCTAGTGTTTATTATAACTTAATATACGGTTGCAGAGCGCCTCCTTGTTACAAACCTGAACTCATGTACATGTTGAGACCAGACACCAGATGTCTCTGCAAGCAAAGTAGTTCAGATGAAAGACGCAGGCTAACTGTTACAGTTATGGCCTGGTGTTTATTATAACTTAATATAAGGTTGCAGAGCACCTCCTTGTTACAAACCTGAAGTCATGTACATGTTGAGACCAGACACCAGATGTCTCTGCAAGCAATGTAGTTCAGCTGAAAGACGCAGGCTAACTGTTACAGTTATAGCCTAGTGTTTATTATAACTTAATATAAGGAAATATATTTCTGGAAGAAAGGCTAATCTAGACCGGAGCGAGAAGGAAGTCAGGTTTGGGATAGATAGGGAACCCCCCAGCAGATCAACCACCAGGAATCGTGAGGATACATATGACGTACAGGACGAACAAAGATGGCTGCCAGACCCCGACTTCACCCAGAAACCGCACTACAATCGTGAACGTGATAGCTGGGAACAAACTCAGCTGAGCGGCCGCCAGCACTCAACCATGGATCGCGATCGGCCAACAGAAAGACACGCTACACGTGATCAGCCCGGCACGAATGGCACCCTACGGGACGTCATAGCCGGATATAGCCCGCAAAAAACCCGACCATGGAGTATGTCGTGGCCCCATGAACTCAATCAACCCCAGCCCCCAAATGTGAATATGAACTCGCTCAGTCGTGAGCACCACAGCTGGGCTTGGCCCGGTGACCACAGTCCACCAATGGATAACAATATTGTACCTGGGACCGAGCATGTGGCTGGTCGTACTAGGGAGGCTGCCTTAGGGGGTGAGTTTATTGATCTTGTTGATCTTTTAAGCAGTGCTATCGCCGATTGCGATGAATTTAAGAGTTTTGTAAATACTGATGGCATAGTTAACTTTAAGTACCAGAGAAGCAAGAAATCTATTGCAAGCTCATTTAAATGGCTAGAAGCTTGGGGCACTTATGAATTAATCTTGTGTAGTGAACTAGGATTTAATGTTTTTCAGGAGATGGTTAACTACAGATCTTTTATATTAACCATGTTTCATAAGTTTAAACTTCCATTTGTATTCACATATGATACTCGCCATCGCCAAGCGCTCGGGATGCGTAGATCCTTTCTTTTTTCAAGATTAAATCAAGAACTATATGTGATCACGTTTGATTCCGCTGCATTGCGAAATGTGAACAAATGCTCTAAATGCGCATCGATGGACCATTCAGTAACAGATTGTCCCTTTCGTGGCCCTGGGCAGGTCAATGACCTGTCCAGAAACAAAAAGTTCAGCACAGGTCAAGGTCAGCCACAGTTGCCCAATGAGACCTGCTTTAAGTTCCAAGACAATAAATGTCAATCTGGGGCAAATTGCAGGAGAAAGCATGTGTGTATTGGATGTGGAGGACAAGATGGGCACAAGTCATGTGCCAAATGTGCAAAACCCAAGTCCTAATTCAGTGATATTTCTGAACAGAAATTATTGGCAGACAATGCTTCCACTTGTTTATGATAAATGTCTAGCCGACTCTGTTTATTTACAATTATGTGAGGGGGTGCACATCGGACGCAGTGCAGCAACAGACATAATCATTTCGCCTAATTGGCCTTCAGCCATTCATTTTAGCTCGGCAGTATCGGAGGTCGTTGACTATGACCATGCAATGGGGAGACTTCACGGTCCCTTTGTGGAACCCCCATACAATCATTATGTAGTATCACCATTGGGAGCATTCCTGAAGAGGAATAGTACAAAAATAAGGCTGATCCATGACCTGTCTTTTCCCCCGGTCAATTCTGTCAATGCCATTATTGACCCTCATGATTTTTCTCTGCAGTACTCCACTGTAGATAATGCTGTAGAATGCTGTATAAAATTTGAGTCTCCATTCTTAGCTAAGCTAGATCTTAAAGATGCTTATAAACATGTAGGCGTACATCCGGACGACTGGCATCTCTTGGGTCTGGAGTGGTCTGAGTCTGGACAGCAAGCTGCCTTTTATTTTTCCAAGGTTTTGAATTTTGGTTTGCGTTCCGCCCCAGCGTTGTTTGACATATTTGCAGGTGCTTTGAAAGCCTTCATGCTGTATGAAGGAGTAAGTGAGGACACAGTCCGCTACGTTGATGACTTTCTGGTGGTGGCGCCCACTTTATCTGAATGTCAGAGTAATCTGGACCTCATGCTGAAGGTGTGCCAGTCAGCTGGCTTCACAGTCCAGCCTGACAAAGTCACGCAACCTGCTACTGTGGTCGAGTTCTTGGGCATTATTGTGGATGCTGAGAATTTTGAGCTGCGCATTTCCGAGGAGCGTGCTTGTGAGATCAAGTCAATCCTCGCCAGCTGGCGCTCTAAACGTATTGGGACTAAAAGGGAGCTCCAGAGCTTGGTAGGCAAACTAGCCTTTGCCGCCAGGGTCGTACGTACAGGTCGGGCCTTTTTGGGTCGCTTGATAGGGCTATCCAAAAGGCCAAAGCAACTGCACCATAAAGTCCGGTTGTCTGCAGAGGCTATCGCCGATATAGCATGGTGGGAGCAGTGCATAGGCACACACAACGGACTCTACATGTTCAAACCAGATTGGTCCATAGGCATTGTACACCACATATATACCGACGCGAGTAACTATGGGTTTGGTGCTGTATTCGGCAGTCAGTGGTTTGCCACTGTGTATTCAGGTGAGAGTAAAGATCTAGGTCATAACTCCATAAATTGGAGAGAAATGCATGCGGCTGTTAAGGCTCTTATCACATGGGCCCAGGACTTAGCAGGTCTCAAAGTGATTTTCCATATTGACAACTCCTCAGTATGTTACATTCTAAACAAGTTGTATACTCCAGTTAATCCAATCATGGAGCTAGTTAGACAATGGTGCCTAACGGTAGAAAAATATGGCATATCTGTGGCTGTTGTGTACATATCCACTCTGGACAATGTCAATGCTGACCTCTTGAGTAGAGGCCGAATAGACGAGTTCACAGCCCGTATGGGGCATTGTGTACCGGCACGTGTCTGGCCCTCGGGTATTCCATATTTTAGTCATATTGTCTAAAATCTCTTTTCAGATCTAGATCGACATGTCCTGGGATTAGTTGGCTCGGGTCTCGCATTTAACTCACGTCGAGCCTACTCAGCAGCAGTCACCAGGTACCTGAGATTCACCTCCACATATGATCTTGACCCATGCCAGCTCACAGAGCTGGCTGCTCTTAGGTTCATTGCATATCTAACTTCCTCACATCTTGCTCTCTCTACGATTAGAGTATACCTATCAGGAGTTAGAGCTTGGCTTATCTCTATGGGAGAAGCCCCTCCAGATATATACACTGTCCGAGTAAAGTGGGCCCTGAAGTCGGTGGAACGGGCTTCTCCAGAGCCGATTCAGGCCACTCCAGTGTCATACTTGATGCTTGCGCGTCTGCAAGCTAATATTATATGTAATTATGACACACTCATGCTTTTTTCCGCCATGAGTCTGGCATATTTTGCCTGCCTTAGAGCAGCAGAATATTGTTTTAATCCAGCGGTTTCAACTCCTATTACTCCCTCATCGCTGTCATTTCACAAATCCGATATTTCATTTATGATTCTCCGGGTCCCATCCTCTAAAACATCACTTAAAGGTTTTGCAGTAACAGTCGGCTGTTCTGGGGCCGACGTCTGCGCCTTTTGCAGCATGCGGAAGTACTTGTCCGCTAGGACAGCTCCTCTGCAGGACCCATTGTTCATATTCGAGGATGGTACCCCCTTAACACATAAGGCTCTGTCCAAATGGATGAGGATTTTGTTCCTTCAAGCAGGCATGCCGGTGGACCGGATCTCTCCACACTCACTCCGTTCTGGAGTGGCCACAGATGCTGCTGCACTACAACTTCCAGAGTCAGTTATCAAACACATGGGCAGATGGAAGTCGGAGGCATACAAGGTGTATGTAAGACCTACTGCCTTACAGCAAGCGACCCTCAGTGAACGCTTAGCTTCGGGTCACGTATCCTCTAGCACACCCTGCACGCGCACGCGAATCCTTTAAATATAATCACACAAACCGGCTCTTGGGAATGTCAAGCATGTTTTTGGACGTCCACTAGAGCCTGTTTTATGTGTATTTGTCGAAACTCATCTTTGAGTCATCGAGTGTAAGTGTTTGCATTACAGCCAATAAATGGCACATTTTCCAAACCTATGCCTGACTCATTGTTACTCATTCTTTATTAGTATTAAATGTAATTTAATTATTAAATTTAGTTAATTAATAATAATGCTACTTCCGCTTCCGCGCACAGCTGACTTCGCCTGGGCCAATAGGAGCCCTTCTCTTAATCTCCTTATCACTCACTATAAATTCAACCCCTCAACTCCCTTCATCATTCGCTTCATTAATTTCAGAAATATAAGGTTGCAGAGCGCCTCCTTGTCACAAACCTGAACTCATTTACGTGTTGAGTCCAGACACCAGATGTCTCTGCAAGCAATGTAGTTCAGCTGAAAGACGCAGGCTAACTGTTACAGTTATGGCCTAGTGTTTATTATAACTTAATATACGGTTGCAGAGCGCCTCCTTGTTACAAACCTGAACTCATGTACTATAGACACCAGACACCAGATGTCTCTGCAATCAAAGTAGTTCAGCTGAAAGACGCAGGCTAACTGTTACAGTTATGGCCTAGTGTTTATTATAACTTAATATACGGTTGCAGAGCGCCTCCTTGTTACAAACCTGAACTCATGTACATGTTGAGACCAGACACCAGATGTCTCTGCAAGCAAAGTAGTTCAGATGAAAGACGCAGGCTAACTGTTACAGTTATGGCCTGGTGTTTATTATAACTTAATATAAGGTTGCAGAGCACCTCCTTGTTACAAACCTGAAGTCATGTACATGTTGAGACCAGACACCAGATGTCTCTGCAAGCAATGTAGTTCAGCTGAAAGACGCAAGCTAACTGTTACAGTTATGGCCTAGTGTTTATTATAACTTAATATAGGGTTGCAGAGCGCCTCCTTGTTACAAACCTGAACTCATGTACATGTTGAGACCAGACACCAGATGTCTCTGCAAGCAAAGTAGTTCAGCTGAAAGACGCAGGCTAACTGTTACAGTTATGGCCTGGTGTTTATTATAACTTAATATAAGGTTGCAGAGCACCTCCTTGTTACAAACCTGAAGTCATGTACATGTTGAGACCAGACACCAGATGTCTCTGCAAGCAATGTAGTTCAGCTGAAAGACGCAGGCTAACTGTTACAGTTATAGCCTAGTGTTTATTATAACTTAATATAAGGTTGCAGAGCGCCTCCTTGTTACAAACCTGAACTCATTTACATGTTGAGACCAGACACCAGATGTCTCTGCAAGCAATGAAGTTCAGCTGAAAGACGCAGGCTAACTGTTACAGTTATGGCCTAGTGTTTATTATAACTTAATATACGGTTGCAGAGCGCCTCCTTGTTACAAACCTGAACTCATGTACATGTTGAGACCAGACACCAGATGTCTCTGCAAGCAAAGTAGTTCAGCTGAAAGACGCCGGCTAACTGTTACAGTTATGGCCTAGTGTTTATCATAACTTAATATAAGGTTGCAGAGCGCCTCCTTGTTACAAACCTGAAGTCATGTACATGTTGAGACCAGACACCAGATGTCTCTGCAAGCAATGTAGTTCAGCTGAAAGACGCAGGCTAACTGTTACAGTTTTAGCCTAGTGTTTATTATAACTTAATATAAGGTTGCAGAGCGCCTCCTTGTTACAAACCTGAACTCATTTACATGTTGAGACCAGACACCAGATGTCTCTGCAAGCAATGTAGTTCAGCTGAAAGACGCAGGCTAACTGTTACAGTTATGGCCTAGTGTTTATTATAACTTAATATACGGTTGCAGAGCGCCTCCTTGTTACAAACCTGAACTCATGTACATGTTGAGACCAGACACCAGATGTCTCTGCAAGCAAAGTAGTTCAGTTGAAAGACGCAGGCTAACTGTTACAGTTATGGCCTAGTGTTTATTATAACTTAATATAAGGTTGCAGAGCGCCTCCTTGTTACAAACCTGAAGTCATGTACATGTTGAGACCAGACACCAGATGTCTCTGCAAGCAATGTAGTTCAGCTGAAAGACGCAGGCTAACTGTTACAGTTATGGCCTAGTGTTTATTATAACTTAATATACGGTTGCAGAGCGCCTCCTTGTTACAAACCTGAACTCATGTACATGTTGAGACCAGACACCAGATGTCTCTGCAAGCAAAGTAGTTCAGTTGAAAGACGCAGGCTAACTGTTACAGTTATGGCCTAGTGTTTATTATAACTTAATATAAGGTTGCAGAGCGCCTCCTTGTTACAAACCTGAAGTCATGTACATGTTGAGACCAGACACCAGATGTCTCTGCAAGCAATGTAGTTCAGCTGAAAGATGCAGGCTAACTGTTACAGTTATGGCCTAGTGTTTATTATAACTTAATATAAGGTTGCAGAGCGCCTCCTTGTTACAAACCTGAACTCATTTACATGTTGAGACCAGACACCAGATGTCTCTGCAAGCAATGTAGTTCAGCTGAAAGACGCAGGCTAACTGTTACAGTTATGGCCTAGTGTTTATTATAACTTAATATACGGTTGCAGAGCGCCTCCTTGTTACAAACCTGAACTCATGTACATGTTGAGACCAGACACCAGATGTCTCTGCAAGCAAAGTAATTCAGCTGAAAGACGCAGGCTAACTGTTACAGTTATGGCCTAGTGTTTATTATAACTTAATATAAGGTTGCAGAGCGCCTCCTTGTTACAAACCTGAAGTCATGTACATGTTGAGACCAGACACCAGATGTCTCTGCAAGCAATGTAGTTCAGCTGAAAGACGCAGGCTAACTGTTACAGTTATGGCCTAGTGTTTATTATAACTTAATATACGGTTGCAGAGCGCCTCCTTGTTACAAACCTGAACTCATGTACATGTTGAGACCAGACACCAGATGTCTCTGCAAGCAATGTAGTTCAGCTGAAAGACGCAGGCCAACTATTACAGTTTGTGGCCTAGTGTTTAAGGTGTTCAAAACACCAAAAGGAGATTTCGAGTTTGAACTCACACCTTTATTTATTTATAAAACATTTATACAGGTTAACAAGTTCAGATAATAAAATATGTTTTTCTTCATGGCCCTGTTCGCAGAGTAAGTTGTGTGTGCCATATTATCTTAGTTACAAGCAGGTCCATATTAGTAGTTGTGCAGGAAATAAATGATGATATTAAAAGTAAAGCAAACAATAAAAATAGAGGACAAAGTAGTAATAAATGTAGGTTTTATTAACTTCGAACAAGCTTTCCAGTAATTTTGACCAGTACTGTATTGTTGTACCATCAAATCAGAGGTAGGTACAGTTGGTTTCATAAAATATGGTCGACTCTAGACAGCTATAGCAACCTATTTCTGGCTTTAATTGTAATTGGCTAAAGCCAGCTGCTTCTGTCTACTCAGGGCGGAGGCCTAGCTCAGAGGTAGCGCTCTGGGCTTCCAACCGCTGGGTCCCGGGTTCGATTCCCGGTCGAGCCTAAGTTGGATGGCTGTTTCATCCTTCATCTCATTGCCATGGTGTCTGCCTGTCCTAATTAGCCCAACTGGTGCAGAAATACAGGACGTAAAGCCCTACTCACACACACACACCGCTTCTGTCTACTCCTACCTTACTTATAGTCGGTTTAAACTACCACCACTGAAAAAATATAAACCTTGATAAATGTAAGAAATGTATCTAATATACCCACAATATGTATGTTTAATAGACATGCATCTTTTAAAAAAAAAGACAAATATGCGTAACTCGCAAATTATGCACCAAATGGTGCTGCATGTACTTTTAGATTCGGCTTTGAGTAGCTAGCTATAGCCAGACAGATCTGTTTATTGACAAGTAGCATCGTATAGCAAAAGTTGTCTAGTTTTGTCTAGGTTCAATTTGACAGACAGTTTTTATGAAACTATCTGCATACAATATATTGGTTTGTTTGATAAGCACACAGTACCAACTAAAGAAAGGCACTTTGTTTTTGTTCAATATTCCAAAAAAACTAACTAAAGTAGCAGAATTTAGAGAACATCAGTAAAACAGCCTGGAGACAAATCAAAGAAGCTGTCTGTCTCATCTGTGAGAAAGAACAGCTGTCAGGCGCATGGATCAATCCCGGTAGTTGAAAGCAAATTGAAATTACCATTTTGTGTACAGAAGATGTCATTCAGACGTCATTTACAGACCGATTTCTCCCTGTAGGATCCCTGCCTTTTGTATTGCCGAAGTGGGGCTTCTGTGTGAAGCCAAAAGGGTCATTCTGGTGGACAAGATGATTAGAGTGGTTGGGCCATTCAGTGTATACAGTTGAACCTTAAAAACATAACTTACTGAAAGATTTTGTGGTTTCGTTATTGAGGTGGGGCAAATCACTCATGGACTAGACAAATTGTCTAAATAGTTAAGTGAGAGTTATGTACTACTCTAATGATTTTCATAAGGAGTTTTATGTAGCAATTATGGTAGACTTAAAATCAATGGTCACATGGAACAAAATGGAATAATAAAAAAATGGTGTCAGGAAATAAAACCCCGACTCACTACATCAAATTACCTGTAATACCAGCTTAATCTTACTTTCCATTGATAATTAATTTTTTGTCATCACTGTGGTCATTTATACAGACAATTAGCAGAAATGACGAATACACATAGCCAAATGTGCCACGCGCATTTTCCATGAGAAGGATAAACGCATGGAAAATGCATGGTTTGCCTGAATATAATCAGGCGAAAACCATGTGTTTTCCATGCATTGGAAAACGTACGTGGCACATTTGGTTATGTATCAAACACTTAGGCCTATTTCGTTCGTACTTTGTGCAGACAAGTGTTATTATCTAATTAAAAAATTCTTGGGTTCTTATTGCTACCATTTCTGTCCATTTTGTCCAAAAGCCTTGTGGACATTTTTGACATTTTTAATCAATACAAGATACAATGGGACTAATTCCATATAATAATACCCAACCAACCATTGGCTGCCGCGGTGTAATATATATTCCATTTGCAACGTGCTGAAGGCTAAAAATAATTACTGCCCATTAACAAATGGTGTCTGTAAGGATGATGGGTTGTTCTACACCCCAAGGGTGGTATTAATAAAAGGCGAATGGGCTGTCAACATGCTACATGCCGCCGAAGTCCTGCATCATCCCAGCAACTGATTTGTCTTTCTAACAGTAACATGAAATTTCAAAGAGTTCCAAGTTTTGACATGCACGATTTTCATTCTGTGGTTTAGAATTATTTTAAGAGGGGGAGTTTGACTCAACATGTTGTATGGGACCATCCCAGATAGCATTCGAAATGGGCCCAGCATCGTTTCCATATAGGCCACTGTCGGTACAACATCGTATTAACACGATATGGAATGCTATCTGGGATATGCCCCTTGGTTGATGGCAAAAATTGGAAATAGTCAAAACTGACCTAATACGATGCCTTCTAAGAATTTTGGCTAGCTTACAGAGGCAGATATTATGATGAGATGATAAGTTTATATTATCCATAGTTATGTATTAAGAGTACAATTGCACAAATGCTACAATGCTACAAACGTATGGAGGGAGACTTGCATTATATAAACACATTTATTATTCATACCATGTACCTTTAGAAATTAATCACATGTTTAATCAATACATAATTTATGCAATTTACAAAATGCAAAAGTTTATATTGTGCAGATATATGTCCAGACTGTTGTTCAAAATGTCTCTAGTAACTTGAATGAAACAAATATTTTTTTTTTTAATTAAGAGTTCATCAAATGTGGTATGTTTACCATCAAGATACATCTTTGATTTGTAAGAAGTGAGGTTAACCTACCACCAATCCACACATTTTAATGAAAGCTGCACACTGTGACTGATAGCTCAATTACTCACACAGCATTAGAGAAATTTCTCGGTATATAGAAGTGTGGTAGAGCTTGGTTTCACAATAGTCAAACATGTACTGCTCTTGATACCTTTTTTTCTTTTTCTGTTGTGAATACATTCATCCAGACATCTCTATATCTTTGATACTTGTAGATTTTCTGACAACTCGTTCAGTTCAATTTCAGAAACGAGATGAGCATCTTCTTCTGATGTCTGCCTGACACTCGAAGTCAGAGAGGGTCCATTATGGCGAACAAGGATATCTCTTGACATCGAATTGGATTTTGTATCAGGTTTTGCAGCAATGCAACGATAATGCATTTCTTGTCTATTCTGTTGTCTGTTCCATCGAAGAAGAATTATAGCAATAATCAGGAACCAAACAACGACCACCAGTGCGATCACCAGAACTTCAGTGCCTTGGGTTTGGAGTGAGTTTATTTTAGGGTGTGAACCTGTAAGACAAAGGGAAAATTCATGACATTACGGTACACATATTATATGCTAAACGTCTTTGTTTTGTTTCTCTAAAATGCAGGAATAAGTTAATGAGTAATATTGTATTTAAAAATGTGCTTAAGCCCCCTTCACACATTGCCGGATCACACGCCAAAGTGTCCCGGAGTATTTCTTTCACTCCGGGGTGGTCCGGGAACAAGAGCTGAAAATGTCAACAAAAAAAGAAATGTTTGGCAGTGTGTACACGATGGCAATACGGTGTCAACAAGGAGCAACACGGTCCTTACACGGATGAATACGGTCACTACACGGATCAACACGGATAAACACGGATTAAAATTCTCCGGGACCCCTGGCATGAAAAATTGAACATGTTAAATTTTTTCCCCGGAGGCCCACGGTGGTCGTGGATCACCCCGGACAATGCCCGAAATAAACACGAGGTCTACACGGTATTACTCGGAGTATGCCGGAGTGATACTCCGGGATGCTCCAGCGTCTGATCCGGCTATGTGTGAAGGGGGCTTTAGTCTTTGGCTAGGGTTACCACAGACTAGTCTGTGGTCACTAGTCTTTTTGTCACTAGACTGTGGTGACTAGTCTGTGGTGACTAGCCTGTGGTGACTAGTCTGTGGTGACTAGTCTGTGGTGACTAGTCTGTGGTGACTAGTCTGTGGTGACTAGTCTGTGGTGACTAGTCTGTGGTGACTAGTCTGTGGTGACTGGTCTTTTGATGACTAGTCTAGTCTTTTGGTGACTGGTCTTTTGATGACTAGTCTTTTTGTGACTAGTCTGTTGTGACTAGTCTGTGGTGACTACTCTGTGGTGACTGGTCTTTTGATGACTAGTCTTTTTGTGACTAGTCTGTGGTGACAAGTCTGTGGTGACTAGTCTGTGATGACTAGTCTGTGGTGACATCTTTTGGTGACTAGTCTGTGGTGTTACTAGTCTGTGGTGTTACTACTCTTGACACGAGTAGGCCCAGGACTCTCAAAGGCTCTAAATTGCAGGAGGGTTGTTCCCAGAAGGCCTAACTCAAGTGTGTACTTAATCTAAATTATTTATAATTATCATTTCTATGTTTAAAATATGACGCCTTTAAGTTCTGTATGTGGGGAAAAAATATTGCATCTTTTTACTATGACTTCAAGTCTAAATTTTGTCTTGTTGCTAACCTAAATGTCATCAATATCATCATTTTTGTGGATGGGTAATATCATGAATATGAATACAGCTCGAATGTTGAATAGAGTTATCAAGGAAATTTTGTCAAATAAAGGTTCTGTCAGAAAGGAAAAATGCAATCAAAATTTTGAATTGCTGAATAACACTGAATAAATTAAAATTATGAAGTGCTTTCATTGTCATAGCAGAAATTCATCTCCATCAGTGCTATTCACCAGTAGTTTAAATTATTGGCACATCACAGTCCTATCAGGAGTGAATAAACTGACGGGCTAACATCTAATCATAGGACAGTTCTCTATTCCACATGTCCCCGAGGAGGCAGCTTTAAGTTTTAATTCACTCAGTCTGAAGGACCAAACCAGTCTTTTGAAGTTGCCTATTCCAGAATTTAATAAAATTCGACATTCTCCACATGCCAAGCCTAGTTGTACCAGATTTGTGACCGGACTTTTAATTGGCATGCATTGTAGTTTATATCAGAAAACGTTTGGTTCCTGTTGGTATAAGTTCGATTTATAGAAACAAACGCTATTGAAATTGCCATCACAACTTAGTTTTCTCAGTTTTCTTACCTTCGCCTCCAATGTCAACCAAACCTCCCTGCCAAACATCCATACTGGTAGTTATGGTAAGAGCTCCATGCGGAACTCCTCAAGTGGTTATAAGTTATATGGACAGACTGAGTGTTGATTGAGATCGAACCTACAAAGAAGAACTTACAATCAAAATGTGCTTTTAACGAAAAAGTAGGTGATACAACACTACAGCAATTTTCATAGATTTTGAAACAGAACCAATGGAAGTCCTGGATTCATATGACGTCCTCTCTGTAGCTTAGTTTCCAAGTCTATGAAAACTGCTGTAATCGACTTATGGCAAAACACAAATGACCAATATCATGTATTACTATAAGGCATTTGATGCTCCTCGCACAGATAATAATGACATATCTTATGTTCCTTAAACACTATTAACTTCCTCAGGGTCGTTCCAATTAAGGTCCACCCAGAAATGCCTGTTCTCTCAGGAAATTGTTAATGCCCACACGCATCACAATGATGCTGTTACAGTTGGTAGAATTGATAACTTTTCTGGTTTTCTTCTGCTAACAACTACATTCATTTGATGAGTCACACTCAGGGGCCCCGTTTCATTTCAAAATGTGGGGGGGACATATTGACCTTTATTCTGGACACCAACAGTCAAATCGTTATGTTGGTACAAAAAAAGTTGGGGGGGGGGGGGACTTGTCCCCCTGTCCCCCCCCCCCCTAAATGGGGCCCATGGTCACACTCCTACATGTTCTATTATAGCTGTTCTATCTCATGATGACTCATAATTAAAAGGTAGTTATAATTCATCTTGGGGACGTTGAAAGGTCAATCGCTTCACTGGAGATTTCTATCACTAGAGGGCAGGTGGTGTCACAGTAGCTAATCCATGTCACAAGTGACAAGGTTCAGCGAATGCAGGATCCTCACATGATTATCCATTGCCATGAATGCCAGTATGAGTCATCAAGATAGCTTAAACTTCAACACAAAGTGTAGGTCCTGTGTCACCAATGGCTCATCAAGTACAATTTTCACTTTACAAATGAACAAATGTTTTATGTTTCAAGTCTACCAACTATAATTAAGTATGTCTCATTTCCAACATGGGTATCCAGATAAAATACATTGTCGTTTCATTGATGGCTGGACATTTCAGGATTTTTCGAGATGTCCATTATTCTAGTAGGTTAATGCAGTTTTTTTTAAATAGGGTTAATTAGTATATAAGGGTCGAAATCAGCTCAGACAGATGCGGAAAATGTTCCCGCCACTGCAAAAATTCACAAAATTATGGGGTTACATGAGCAAATTTAAAAAAGAACCCCTGGAACCCGATTAAACACTTTATTTCACACATTTTGCTACCAAAACATATCCACTAGCATAGATCTATAGGTCTTGGGTTTTTTAAAAGTAGAAATTTCTAATTTTACTCATTTTACCCCAAATTGGCTTGAGGCCTTCTTTAAAAAAACCATCTTTAAAAAAAAAAGTATTCTTCAGTGACTGTGCTAAAAGATAAACTAAGCGTTATAATATATAAGACACATATTTAATATTTTCAGGAGGTCAATTATGACAACCTCCCATGGGTCTCCTGGGCCTCCAAACAGCATTAACCAACTAGAGCAGCCCCTAACTTAAAGCTAGTTTATTCCTACAACCAAAGTGTGTTTGTGGTGTATTGCTTTTGGTCATTCAAATTAGCCTACCAATATATAACCATCCAAAAAGCAGAGCAAAAGCAAGCAAACAGAACACCAACCAAGCCAGAATTACAGCGATAAATACTATGAATTGTTATTTGCACTAAATAAGAAAATTAAAGAATGCAAAGCCGAATCTTGCTGACTGATACACTAAAAGTTTATACAATACATATGTATGAGCTTCAAACTATTCAGAACTAATGAAGCTTTACAGTTATGTTTAACACATAGTAATTATAAAAAACCTAAATCGTTATCACAAACCTTAATGCCAACAGTATATATAGTAAAATCCATTTACCTTAGATTTTATCCTTTAGCATAAAACACAAACCCATCCTTGCATGTTGCAGCGCTTGGGCACTCAACATCCCTGCATGGCAGCCACAGCCCAAATGAATGGCCCCAGCCGAGTGCGGATGCTTGTATGAGATCCTTTTAGAGTCTGTCGCAGCCTTCAAGGAGCAATCGCTGCGGTGTACAGGAATTCTCAGAATTGTTCCTTTTCAGTGAGTCTTTAGAGGCACATTCTCCAATTGTTATCGCTGAATCCATGATCTTAGAAGTTGTTGTGGTAAATAAAATAAAAACAGTGTATAGTATTGTATTTATATCAGTCCATATCCTGCACAATGTACCATTGAAACTCAAGACTCCTCAAGCACTGTGACAGGTACTCGATCATCAAATTACTTGGCAAATAAACATATTTCAGTTCTGTTTGCAAATTGAATTATATCATTTAGAGAACATGATCGTATTATGATTTCAGAGCATTCTTTTTCATAATGTTCTAAAAACACCGATATTTGAAATATTAAACTTAATTTTAGGAAATTTTTGTTTTGATGTTTCTGTAATATGGACAATACATGGAAAGGAATATATAGTGTCAATGCCATAAGATGAAAAATCAAAGTAATATATACTATCTGAGAGCACTGAAAGGATATGGTGCATTTGTTTGCATATCAGATACACTATTTCCATATTCTACTTCTCAATCTGGCATATGCATAAATTTACAATCTAACATTACAATAAAGAATCTTTTTGTTTTGGAATGACATGCTTTGCATACTAACCTTTTCACAGTCTGTACTCCGAAAGAGACAAAAATAGCAGAAGATAATAATTGAAGATAAAAAGAATGTCACAGGTGGACACATTCATCATGTTTATCTGTCATTATATATAATCTTTTTTAATATATCTTTTTTTTTTATATATATGACATATCCTAATATGTGTGACGCACATACTGTTTGACAATGTACTGATAATTGTATTCTTGCAACTGGTTTTTTGCTGTAAACAGTGAAAAGTTGTTATTTAAGCATTTTTTGGATTCTATACATATTTTCCTGAAAAAAATTCTTCTGTTGAAAGCAGCATCAGAAAACTACTTGGCATTAAGTGTAGCCGTTCAATGGTCGACTTTTGATTTGATATCAATCAAAGATGTACTTGACAGCAGCCTTAATACATCTGTCCATTATAGATTTCTGTATATCTTTGATACTTGCAGATTTTCTGGAAACTCATCCAGTTTAATTTCAGAGACAAGATGAGCATCTTCTTCTGATGTCTGTCTGACACTCGAAGTCGGAGAGGCTCCATTATGACAAACGAGGATATCTCTTGGCATCGAATTGGATTTTGTATCAGGTTTGTATTCTATTTTGTTCTCTGTTCCACCTAAGGAGAAATATAGCAATAATCAGGAACCAAACAACGACCACCAGTGTGAAACAAGAACTTCAGTGCCCTGGGTTTGGAGTGAGCTAAGTTTAGGGTGTGAACATGAAATGCCAACAGTGTGACAATATGATTTGCTCAGTCAGAGATGTTAAGGGAGACCCGGCACTTTAGCTTTTTGCATACCTAACGATTGCGGGGAACAATTACCGGTGACGTCACAATCGATGTTTACTTCCTTTTGGTGATTTTGCTCTGTGTTATGACGTAATCGGCTTGTTTATATGCTGCTCCCTCGCATCCATAAAGGGCCAGAGAAGTGACTCAGCTCATTTATATTAGCTCTCGTCGTTTGAGTTGCACCTCTACACTAAAGCTAACATTGGTTTAAGTCTTAAGTTGGCATGTCAGAACAGTATAACATTTGGAAATGGCTCACTTTAGCACTTTGTAGCCTGTAGACAGAGGGCGGGGGCCTTGCTCAGAGGTAGCACTCTGGGCTTCCAACTGCTGGGTCCCTGGTTCGATTCCCGGTCGAGCCTAAGTTGGATGGCTGTTTCATCCTTCGTCTCATTGCCATGGTCTCTGCCTGTCCTAATTAGCCCAACTGGTGCAGAAATACAGGACGTAAAGCCCTAATCACACACACACACACACACACAGCGTGTAGACCCTTCTTAAAGCCAAATATGTAACAGTTATATCCCAAGTGGGAGGGAGTTAACTGATATTTTTGTTAGTTAAGCAACAAAGTGGTCACTTAACTCCCAACTATGGGGGATATATCTGACTTATACTCCAATAAAATTAATATTCACTAATTTGTTTGATTGGTTGATTTGTATAGCTATTCTTATCATGCAAGGTAATGGCTACAATATAGAGAAACAGCCTAACTACAGAGGTTATAACACGAAAATTACATGGTATGGATCTATGGAGAATTGCGGTATTAAAGCTGGCTTGTTAGACATTCTACATTCATGCTATTTACACCTTTTATAATTCATTGAAAGCTCTTATCGAAATTCTCCAACACTTCACAAAGCTTTCTCAGAGGCAATTCCCTGCCAGGCAGACAACCAAAGGGAGAATTTCTCTATTCTGAAATGTCCGGGAAGCATCTTGAAGCTTTACTCTGCTAAAAGAACCAAGACAGCCTCTTCAAGTTGTCTGTGCTTGGGTTTAAGTAAAGGTTTTACCTTCCCTATGTCCTATTTATGTGTTAAGTCTGAGTTATCTATTGACATGATTTTATGTTCTAAGAGGATATATAACCAAGTAAAATTATGTTCCTCAGACCAATCACCACTTTTCTTGTATATTGGCAGCTATAATTGGAAGTTTACTACGATTTTTGTTACTGAAATTAATGTTAACTATTACATATTATATTATATTAAATGTGTTAAAAATTTAAGATATATGTGCACTGCAGGACTATAAATTTTGCTTTAAATTTGAAAACTCATTGTTACCTCATTACATGTACTTCACAAATGAAATGAAATAAAATCTAGAAAATAAAACCCACATATATGTAACCAGACTTATCCACAATATAAAGCTACCCGCTGTGAGACATAAATTTGCCAGACACAGTATATCCTATAACTGTCCTAAAACATTAAACAATATGTTATGCTTGTCATAATCTTCTACATTTACGCAAATTCCTTTTATTACATTACATTTGTAACTGTTTACTCTTCCCTAAAGCGGCATGTCATTACACCTGGGAAGTGTAGCTTTATTCAATAAATCAATAAATCATAACATTATGGTTTCTGGACATCTTTTTTTTTATCAATAAAGTTGATCGATCTTCCACAGCAATTCTATTGCAATGGAAATATGATTTTCCAATGAGAAGTTAAAGAGTTGTTCAAATTCTAGCTTTTATTTTCTTTCCAACAATACAAAGTACTGCTGATAAAGAACGATATTACCTAAAATACAGTTATAAAATCGGCCTGTCAAATTGAACCTAGACAATGCTAGACAACTTCTGCTATGCTGCCTGCCACTAAACAGAACTTCCTGGCTATAGCTGGTTACTCAAAGGCTTAGCTGGATCTAAAAGTACATGCAGCACCATTTGTTGCATAAGTTGTGAGTTACACATATTTGTCTTTTTTTGTTGTTGTCGAAAAGATGCATGTCTATTGCACATACATACTATTACATAGTTAGATAAATTTCTTACATTTACCGAGGTTTATATTTTTTTCAGTGGTGGTCGGTGTAAACCGACTATAAGCTAGGAGATCGGGTGACAGAAGTAGACAGAAGCGGTTTGCCTTAGCCAGTTGCAGCTACAGCCAGGAATAGGTTGCTACAGCTGTCTAGAGTCGACCATATCTTATAAAACTAACAGTAAAAAAACATGGAGCCCTGTAATTAAGATACCAGCCAAGAGAAAGCCTTAGAATGTATATGTTATCAATGAAATGGAGCTGATTGTTGGAATAACAGTCAAGCTCAGTTTAGCTCAGTTTTGCTCAGGTTAGCTAAGTTAAGCTCAGTTAAGCACAGATAAGCTCAGATAAGCTCGGTTAAGCCCAGTTTACCTCAGTAAGCTCTGTTTAGCTCTGTCTAGCTTTTTAAATAGGCTGAGGAATACTATGTATGCTACATATGCTGAAGCACGGGTATAAAGTATAATCAATTCTCTGCCTCCCTTGACATGTTTTTCATCACAAATTTAACTTTTTACATGCACTACCAATGTCAACCAGACCTCCCTGCCAGACATCCATTTGGTCATCAAGTGAGACATTTCCCTTTCACAGTCATTTAGAGAATGTGTCCTGTGGGAAAAAAACCCAAAAACTAAAATGCTAAATAAGAATTTCGTTTTTCATACATTAACAATCTGGAATTTGTACTTGACAGCATGACTTCAAAATAGCAACTTCATGGGCACTGACTTTTATTCCCCTTTAATCAATCAGGTCGGAATATCTTATCCCAATATTATTTAGAGCAATATAACAGTGGATTGTTTGCAACCATTCATGAATAAAAGCATTTGCCGAATCCTGTTATTTGATGAAATGCTCATTGAATTACATTTGCAAGGATTAGCATTCCTGATTTGGATTAAAATCATGAAATTAGGACATGTTTGCCTAACGCAGTACTACACACTTTCAGTATTTGTGTCAGGCTGTTGGTTCCTTAAGCATTATTTACTTCTTCAGGGTCGTTCCAATTAAGGTCCATCTAGACATGCCTGTTCTCCGGAAAAGTGCTAATGCTCACAAGAGACATGACAGTGCCTTTAGTTTTAATTAAGCACACCATGGTTCCCTTAACCGAAGAGCCTCTTTGCAGGCAAGATGTAGGCAAAACATAGCCCATACCCAGTAGAGAAAGTATGCTAGATGGGGTCAATATTTTTCCAACATCAGCCAACAGTGGCCGTCATTGGGCTAATGTTGAGCTCACAAGGCATATTATCTGGGTATAGCATGTTATTGTGGCATGACCAACCAGGATAGCATGATGGTGGGTATGCATTGGCCCGACCTCTGCCAATGTCAACAGCCAATGTTGAACCAATGTAGACCCGACTTGGCATTGTATCTGGGAATGAGATATGCCATATGACAATTTGATTCCCTCTATGCATGTGAGTCTTAATTGGATTTTTCAAGGTGCATTAGCCATAAGCTTGAAATTTGTTTTTTCTTTTTCATTTTTAGGTCTTCTTTTTTTTTTTTTTTTTTTTTTTTTTACTTTTTTGAGTCCTTAGCATGATGGCATTCTGCAAAATTAAGATATTTTTCTGTGTGATTTGAAGAACGAAAGAGACCAGAGCAGGCACTTTCCAAGTGAATCATTTAAACTAATTGAGCCAAATTGTTTACCCATACACAGTTGTACACCATCTAGAATCTGGGGCAAAAAGTTTGAGTGGTAATTGTCATCCTCCCATGGCAAGCCCTGCCAAATCAGTTTCATTGACCTACTATTTTATACGAAGTCTTCTCTGATAATTGCTTTTCCGCTCTCAAAGCTGCACATTATAACCTGATTAGGAGATAACAAAACAGTTAATTAATTATTCGTGAAATATCATTGAGTGGTAGTTGATCATGATTCCTCATGGTATGACTTGGGATGATGGGGTAATTGTGAGCAAGCAGACATGAATGCCCAAGCCAGGGCACCATAGCAGTGCATACACAAAGAGACCAATTCACATGCCAGTGACTTGCATTAATTTAGAGATCTAATTGATGTAGCAATATTCAAGTTCGATAGAAAGAAATCCAAAGCCCAGATAATTATGTAAAGAAGAAATAATTGCATGGGAATGATGCAGAAGCATATATTATGACAAATAAATGCAGTTTGGGAGAGTAGGTTCTTGAAAAATGAAGACTGCCATACAGAGACTTAAGAATATGGTCTACAGTTGATTACTTAGTTACGTAGGTTCACATGAAGTGCTTACATTTGCTAGCTGTTCACATTAAAATGCTCATAATGACTCATGATCCTATGCAATGATGGCTCATGATCCTATGCAATGATGACTCATGATCCTATGCAATGATGACTCATGATCCTATGCAATGATGACTCATGATCCTATGCAATGATGACTCATGATCCTATGCAATGATGACTCATGATCCTATGCAATGATGGCTCATGATCCTATGCAATGATGACTCATGATCCTATGCAATGATGACTCATGATCCTATGCAATGATGACTCATGATCCTGCACAATGATGACTCATGATCCTGCACAATGATGACTCATGATCCTATGCAATGATGACTCATGATCCTGCACAATGATGACTCATGATCCTGCACAATGATGACTCATGATCCTATGCAATGATGACTCATGATCCTATGCAATGATGACTCATGATCCTATGCAATGATGACTCATGATCCTATGCAATGATGGCTCATGATCCTATGCAATGATGACTCATGATCCTATGCAATGATGGCTCATGATCCTATGCAATGATGACTCATGATCCTATGCAATGATGACTCATGATCCTATGCAATGATGGCTCATGATCCTATGCAATGATGGCTCATGATCCTATGCAATGATGGCTCATGATCCTATGCAATGATGCCTCATGATCCTATGCAATGATGACTCAGCTTAGGTCCCTGAATTGCCAGCTATTCAACTTTGTTACTCTTTTACAGGCACCAGGTTGCAGAAGGAGTTATTGTTGTGGACACAGGGATATGGAGCACTGAATGACTCATCAAATGCAAGTGTAAAACAGAAGCGCAAACGATGAGTCATGATAGGCAATTTTCGTGTGAATACTAAGCAAAAGTAAGCACTTTACGTGAACAAACTGTTACAGTGTTTAAGAGTGAAGACTTTTGCTTTTTTTGGTAACTGAAAAGTGGGCATGATTAGTTATGTATCTATACATGTGTCTTATGTTAACTTGGTGACTCACAACTGTAATCACATCAAGATGATGACTCATCATGGGCCAGAAACAGCTGTCAAAATTATATATGAGGCCTGTCTGACTTTTTATACCAGGAGGCAGGTTGATCTGGCCACTGATGATACGGATCAGTGAATCTAGGACCTTCATTCAGCTGATTAAGTACTCAGCTGATCAAGTGCATTATATGGTTATGACGCATCTTCAGACCTGCTGCCTATCATGAGTCATCATACAGCATACAGATTAGCAATGAAAAAGATAGGGATATTCATCACTGACTCATCATGCACACATTTTATCCTCTAAAGCCAGACTATTCTTCACTCTTACACATATCACTGTAACATTGGTTTATATAAGCTACGCTAACTAGTTTTGGATCCAGTGACCCTGCTTCTCTAACATACAGTGAAGAATTTTTTTGTTCATAATCGTTATACTAAATTTACTTTCATTTGCCTATGTTATAGACAATCATGTGGCTAGTTTTCATAGACTCTACAACAGATGTGTGAGGCGAACTTTTTCATTACCCTGGGCAACTCACACTCGCTATCTGCCGTCTCTGTCAGGATTGAAGCTCTCAAGTGAGAGAATTGGCAGGATGTTCCTTAAACTATGGAATAGTATGCTGCAAAGCCCAAATGACAGGGTGAGGTACATAGCTGAACACAGTAATGCCGAAACTGTGATTGGGAGCAACTTGTTGTTTCTCGAAAGACAGAAACAACAGGAACAAACTCTTTTTGCCGAGGATGAGTGCTCTATACAAGCCATAATGGACTTGAAAGACAATTTAACAGGTGACTTTTTTGATTTTAATAAAAAAAATGGAACTTCTTAATTTTCTTTGTACAAATAATTTCCGCATTTATGTTTAATTAATTTTTGATTGCCTTTGATTCTTGGAATTGCTATATGCCACAATGTGTGCATGAAATAAATATCTATATATATATAAATATTAGCCAGCAAATGCTTGTACTATCACAATAATTACAAAACGACAGTTTTGTTCAGTCGCACTCCCCGGTGTGACACAGAATGCATTTAATAAATTCCGATAGAACTTAGAAGCAGAGGAGAAATAACAACTGATTCATTCATTTAACAAACATACCTCTTTTTGAAACCTCCCTACAGCTCCTCTTTAAGCAAGCATAAACTACATCTATTTTAAACAAGACATACACCTCCATCTACCTACCTTAGATCCCAGCTATAGCATAACATCCATTTCCTTTGAATAACATTCTCAGAATGAAAGCAAGACCATCTTTCTAGCTATTGATCAAAGGCCTCAGCACCCAACTTCCCTGCAATGTAGTGGAGCCTATACCAAGCTCTCTATACAAATAAAATGTTGAACATGACATCACTTGACAAGCTGCTGGAGCAGACATGATGAGATGGCAGGAGACCACTGTGTTAAATGTTTAAGTTATTTTTTTGAACTTTTTTTTTTAATTGAGCATACACAACATCAACTCCTTTGATGGCTTTTTTCTCATCTGATGATTTCTGACAAGTTACCTAAGACCACAGTTAGTTGTTTGAAATTATATGCTCTATTTTTATTAACATCTTGGTGTGTCTATCCTCCCTGCCAAAAAAACTCCCCCTTGCTTTTCAGGGCGGGAGCCTAGCTCAGAGGTAGCGCTCTGGGCTTCCAACCGCTGGGTCCCGGGTTCGATTCCTGGTCGAGTCTAAGTTGAATGGATGTTTCATCCTTCATCTCATTGCCATGGTCCCTGCCTGTCCTCATTAGCCCAAATGGTGCATAAATACAGGACGTAAAGCCCTAATCACCCACCAACCCCCGTGCTTTCATGTTAAGCTACCGGAAGCCAACAGCCTTGTTAGCATAAATATAATGTAAAGGTCTAAGTTAAATTTTAATTCCTGCTGCTACTTTGTTTACAAACAACTGTCTTTGGAAAGCTACTCCACAATCACATTTTAACCTACTTTTTACCATAATATATTCATTTTCAATTAATGACAATACCATATCTTTCAGTCATCATTCAAGGGTTTTTTTTAACTTTAAGTTGCAATATTGATGTAAAATTTCATCAAGGGGAGCCCGCAACAGCGACTTCTAATTACTCGTAAAGAGACCCTCCTGAAAAATTCCAAAAATTCTGAATTCTGATTCCGAGTTTCCCATTTTAATTTGCCTATTGATCAACTGAGCTGTGCTGTCGCAGCTAAGCAGTTTCTAGCTAAGCCTATCCAAAGGGGTTTTTTTCCTGATTTTTGTTTCCTTCTTAGTTTTTTTTTACTTTCATCTTTTTACAATAAATTTCAAATACTTAAAATCCAACAAATATGAAAAATTAATTAACCACTTACCAGTATCTTTTCTTTCCCTGTCTTTTCTTTTTCCTATTCCTTTTTTCTTTAATTCTTTCTTCTTTTATTCTTGCAATGAAAACTCATCACAATCAACCAGAAATTGGAAAATATTGGTTTGGCTAAGAAGGCTATTTTGTAACTATGAATAATGTTCAATATTAACATGTGAATATTCGCTTCAGTTATCAGCATGTGTTCAAACCTTTCTCTTCGTAAAAAAAATACAACTGCATTATTTTTCAAGATTTTGACATGATATATTAAGCTCATGTTTATCAATGATAGGTCTATTAAATTAGATACCACATTTCCTGTCATTATATTATAACACTCATTTGTAATCAAATTTCTAATTTGTGAATCTTTCAAGCTTCCTGTTTGTGAAGAAATAGCATGCAATTATTCTGATTGCCATTAAAATATTGGAGCTTTTGATGGGTGCTGACTGAAAGTAATCAGAAGTTATTATTTGCTGTTCAAACAAACTGAATTTGATTTATGATAAAACGAGACATAGTTTTTCGAAACCTAATTCTAATTTACTCCATATTGTAAGGCCCAACTGAACAACACTCATTGGTGTATACTTGCACATTATAAATCAATATAATATTTTTGTCATATTATTAAGCTTGTTATTTATTGGCCTCAGAATTAAACATATCTCCTCTGGTCAGCAGTTCTAATCCATGAAATATATTATCCACATGCTTTAAAGACCTGCATGGCAGCTTTATCCCAAATGAATGGCCCCAGCTGAGTGCGGATGCTTGTATGAGATCCTTTTAGAGTCTGTCGCAGCCTTCAAGGAGCAATCGCTGTGGCGTACAGTTATTCTTAGAATTGTCCCTTTTCAGTGAGTCTTTTTTATAGGCACATTCTACAAATACTGATGCTGAATCTGTGATCTTACAGTTATTTTCATAAAATATGGTCGACTCTAGACAGCCGTAGCAACCTATCCCTGGCTCTAGACAAAACTGGCTAAAGCCAGCTGCTTCTGTCTACTTCTATCTAATATTCAGCTTACACCTACCACCACTGAAAAAAATATATATTGGTAAATGTAAGATATTTATCTAATATATCATAAAGATGCACTTAAAGCAACAGTTGCCTAGTTTTGTTTAGGTTCGAAACAGTGATGTATGATATTGCATTTATATCAGTCCACAGCTTGACTGGTCTACCAGGTTTGACAACTGTTTTGTTCCCAGTCATGGAATTACTTGGCAGATAAACATATTTCAATTCTATTTGCAGACAAAATTTACATCGTTTAGATCGAGATGATAACAACCGTATTATTTTAGAGTATTTCTTTTGTTTGCATTGTTCTTTAAACACCAATATTAAACAAGTATGATTGTTTTATACACAAGGCATAAGAAAACGTTTATCTGAGTTTTTGTTTAACGTGAGAAACACATCCCAGGAAAGAAAAGGAAATTTAGTGTCAATGCCATTGACAGAAAAATCAAAGTATCTGGGAGCATTAAAAAGATGTAGTGTATTACTTTGCATATCTAATACATAATTTCCATATTCCATTCCTCAATCTGGCATATGCATGAAATTACAATTCAACATTACCATAAAGAATGCTTTTTAGATTGAAATGCTTTGTATTCTAGCCTTTTTTATACTCTGTGTTCCAACAGAAACAAAAATAGCAGATAATATTCGAAGACAAAAAGGACTGCCACCGTGTTCTATATGTACAAAAGACTTTATATGAGTGACATTCTGGGGACAATACATGTGCAATCTATGTGGAAATACCACAGAGGGCATTGACTTCACTACATCAGCAGCAGCAACATTTTTGCAACTTGTTTTTGGCTGTTTATGCAGTGTAAAAAAAATATCTATATTATTTAAGCATCTTGTATTTAGCAAAAGTTGTACATATTGTAATTGTCAGCTTGTCTAAATTCTGAACAAGTTCATTTAAAGCGGCATCAGAGAAATTTCTTGGTATTTAGCAATTGTTCGGTGTGAGCATCTTCTTCTGATGTTTGCCCGACACTCGAAGTTGGAGACGATCTATTATGACTAACAAGGATATCTCTTGGAATCAAATTGGACTTAGTATCAGGTTTTGCAGAAATAGACTAGACTAAAGCCACTGTCACACGAGCCGGTTTTGCCGTAGTGAACCCGTAGTATTACGTAATAGTTGCGGAAATCGCTACCCGGCTCCAACCCGGCGGCCCCAATACGGCCACCCATGGATACCCGGGGATACCCGGCAAGCACCCGTGGGACCCTTGGCCAAGCCGCGAAACCCGGCCCCGGTAGCCGGTTGTGCCATGCTTGCATGGCACAACCGTAGAAATCTCACGGGTGTAAAAAATAAATAAAATACCCGTGGAAGCTGGCGGGTGACCCGTAGAAGCCGGCGGGTGACACGTGGAAGCCGGCGGGTGGCCTGTGGAAGCCGGCGAATTATCCGGCCCTAATTTCACCCCGGCGGCTTGTTGAGGGGTTCTACGGGTAACCCGGCGGCTTTCACGGGTAACCCGGCGGCTTTCACGGGTAACCCGGCGGCTTTCACGGGTAACCCGGCGGCTTTCACGGGTAACCCGGCGGCTTTTTGCTACCAGCGTCAGCGTAGGCAGGGAGGGGGGTTGTATATACTTTTTAAAAGGCTGCTGCTCCCCTAATATTAGTCCGATTTTCCTCAAATAAAGACTGAATGGCAGTATAGCTCATACTGATTCCATACGTATTTTCGGATTAAAAAAAGCCTTTTAAAGTATAGTCCTGGAAGCTGTGAGTTACTCCTACTACTCACCGGCTTACTCTTACAACCCGCCGAGTAACCCGTAGAACCCGCCGAGTAACCCGTAGAACCCGCCGAGTCACCCTTAGAACCCGCCGAGTCACCGTAGAACCCGCCGAGTCACCCGTAGAACCCGCCGAGGCACCCTTGGAACCCGCCGAGGCACCCGTGTGAGCCGGCGGGTAACCCGTGGAAGCCAGCGGGTAACCCGGCGGGTAACCCGTAGCGTCCGGTGGGTGCTGCCCCGCCCCTTTTTGCTCCCAGAACCTGTCGCCAAACCGGCGGAAAGAGCTGTTACATAACTATTACGTAATACTACGGGTTCACTATGGCAAAACCGGCCCGTGTGACAGTGGCTTAAGAATAGAACAGAATAGAATGGAACAGAATGGAATAGTATAGAATAGAATAGAATGGAATAGGATAGAATAGAATATGATAGAATGGAATATAATAAAATGGAATGGAATAGAATAGAATAGAACAGAATGTTTTATTTTATATTCTATTCTATTCTATTCCAAAAATGTTAGTTAACTCCCGGCTATGAGGCATATATTTACTAATTTGTTTGATTGTTTGTTTTTACTGCCTTTCTTACGCAAAGCAAGTTTAGTTTGCTCTCAGGAGGGACTTAACTAACATTTTTGTTGCCCACTCAGCCTCTAGCCTACTGAACAAGTGTTATTCTCATGTAACTGACTGTTCATACAGCCAATTTCTCTTGATGCATACCTTTCCTGGTCTTTCCAGCAGCTTTTTCTGGAGAGATTTGGTTGTCATGTGGTAGAGTGCCACTCCAGCACACAATGCAAACGATGCTGAGTGTTTTCAAAGCACTCAACGATCACAGCGTGTGCAAGTGGTATAGTTGTGTTGAAAAACATCATGCAGATATCAGGAGATAAATTCAATTATCAACATTGATCAAGTAAACATGTGTCGTTGGCTTTTTTTCAGATTTTTTCACAAAAAGGTGTATTTTGTAATTCATTTTAAATGTTATTCTTTTCCAATTTCATACTAACATGACTATGCCATGCAGCATTTTATGCTCGACTTAATTTTCTAAACACTAAAAGGTTTGGAAAAAGTCTGGCTGATCAATTTATTTTCTGACTTAGTGCTATTAGACTGTCGCATACTGTTTTTATCTAAATTTTCTACAATTATCGTAACATATAATGAGTTAAATAAGTTTTATTTCAACACCATTTATCACACGGACACAGCGGCATAATAAAGCGAATAATAAAAAATAATGCAAACTGCCACCTGTCTCCGCTGAGAATTTATTTCCAAATATGCAAATATGTGATAATAAGTAAGCTATTGTTTTATTTAACACAATATCTGATACAATTATACAATATTATGGTAGCATATTCATAGATTATAACAAGCGTATAACAATGCAATATGATTTGCCAAGTATTTCCATCTTTTGCATCAACCACATCTATAATAAATTCATTTATTTTTGTTTTTTTCTTCCCCTGGGCTCTGCATACTATTATTTTAAGTCCATACATGGATAGCCAGATTGATTTGTGTCTGGTTTTTTTAATTTTGTTTTATTATTTGTCTAAATTGTAAAATTTTATTTTATTATTAGTATTTTTTCTAGTCACAACCGGGACCAACTTGCTGTAAAATACATAGTTATAACATTTAATATGGACTGTTAGCTTAACACTTTTAGTATCATTATCTTATTACTGTAAAAGTACTGTATTATTGTATGTTATTTGTATGTTTGAAAAATGTATCAATTATAATAATATCCTGTCAATAAAATTATATATATATATATAATTTATCATAATATGGTATGTTACGACCGAAAAAAAAACCATGTAATAAATACATTATATTCTCCAATGAAATGTGCTTGACTGTTTGTCTAATCGGAACTCTTATTTTATACCATTTGACTGTCCAATATTTTGTTATATTGGACAGGGAAAAGTTTTATGGACTAAGAAAAGTACTATTGGAAAACAAATGATCAGTATGATATCACAAAACTATCCATTGTGATGTCATCACAATTTTTTTGAGGATTACATCCTAACATTTATAGTAAAAACGTTCTTTCTCTGACATCTGTGACGTTCCATTGGAGAACAAATGGTCGATGGAAGGTCATCCAATATAGAGCAATATTGGATTCAGAAAGGTATATTGGACTCATCTAATACAGCTTTGCTTCATCCAATAAAACTCAATTTTGGACTTGTCACTATCAACGATTGTTAAAATAATGTTTTCTCTTGCAGGGCAAATTGAGCCAATGCTGGGTCGATAACTGCTGTCACTGGGCTGACGTTGGGCCAACATTAAGCAGACGGTTTTGATGTCAATCAGCATTGAGCCAATTTGGATAATAGTATGTGCAGCGTATTATGTAAAGTATGTGGAGAGTATTATGTAAGTATTATTTAGTACTAACTAAATTGTATGTGCAAAGAAGATTTAAATACAGTTGTTATATAATTAGCTTAGCTTGCTTGTGTATATAAATCTGACATACATTTTCCAAGTTGAAAAATCTATTAGTGCAAAGTAACAGATATGGTAAGAACTCAAGAATGTAGATTAGTTCTTGAGCATGATAGCAAGAACTACAGGAAGCAAGATCACTACAAATAAAAGCAACATAAGTGGCAGCAGAGTACACAAACGTGACACAAGAACAGATCTTGAGGATGATTTGAAGGTCAAACCATTCTTATTAATAGGCAAGATTCTCTCCCACACTGTCAGAATTGCATCTCTGGCCCCAGCCCACTTTCCAGGACCCTCCAGTCGATATTGATATGGTAGAAGAGGGCCGAAGAAACATGCCCAAGCCAGCATCGGGTCAGTCAGTAACATTTTGCCTGAAACGGATCATGTTCATTACTGAGATTTACTGAAGTATTTTTTCATGAAACAGGTCATCTTCATAACAGAGTTTCAGTTAAAAGCATGTTGCATGAAACAGACCATGTTCATTTAGCCTAGATCTCACCTAGCCGGAAACGTCGACTGAAAGAGCCGGAACGGCCAAAGATAGCGTTCCATAGATTTACGTAGGATTATGTGAGGTTTACGTGGGTTTACTTCGCCTTCCCTCGCTTTCGATGGAATATTTAAACATGCACGAAAATTCTGTGAAACCGAGCAGGTAATATGATTACGCAATGAATACTTGGTTAATACTTGGATCATACGCCGCAGTCGGCCGATTGTCTATCGTCTTCCGTCATCTTCCATCGATTTCCGTCAGTTTCCGTTGTCTTCCATCGATTTCCGTCAGTTTCCTTCGGCTTCCGTCATCTCTAACTTCAGCTTCTGTCATCTTCCTTCGACTTCTTTCAGTTATGCTTGCTTTACGGCGTCTTGAATTATGCGGCTATGTGAGATCCCCCTTATGTGGCTTCTGTGGCAGATGTTACGACGGATTATACATTGAGTTCCATGGACTTCCGTGGATCATACCTAGACTTCTGTGGATCACATGTCGTATACGTCGTACTTCCGTACTTGTTCCGTGTCTCTTGTGACATAGGCTACATAAGATTCACCAGATAAACGTCGCATATGCCAATGCATACGTAGCCATACGTCAACGCCTAGCCATGCCCCTTTTTCACACATTTTTTCATCAAGAATCCTTGGCCAATACGTCAACATAGGGTCTACTTATCAACCACGGATTTTCTGTCACTTTACGGCTATGTGAGATCTAAGGTTAAAGTTACTGAGATTTCCAGGCAAAAACAGTTGCCTGAAACCAATTAATACATTGAACAATTCTTGTTGATATTTTGATGAAATATGACAGACCCAGTGCAGCTACAGTAATCTTATTGTAGCTTCAAGGGCCACATACATGGATAGTAAGTAACTACTACCAGCTGCCCCAGGCTACACCTTGCTAATAGTCCGCTCACAACTAACCATCTACTGGCACCGAACTGAGTATGTCTTTTTGGGTCTATAGTAACTGGCACCAGTCCATTTTTGTGTTTAAGCAATCCTTGCTTTTGTTACTATTTTCCAATGCCTTTGGTTGTACAAGCCCTAGGTAACATTTTCAACATCAAATATAACACATTAACTTAAGTGTTATGTAGATGCTGCTGTCCAGTGAATAAGGTGTTGGACTCGTATACGCAAGATTGTGAGTTCAAACCCAGCCCTGGCATGGAGGTACTGGACTGATCCTCCACAGACCACTGCTCCAATACACTCAGGTGTGAATGTGGAGGTTGGCTATAGGCTGACATGGCATTGGATTGCTCATTGTAGAACAACAGCTCAACATTGAGTTTGGGAAAGTTCAATCTACGGTAAGCGTTTGTGAGCTAAAACAGACTATAAATCCCCCCTTTGCCTTTAACTTATAGCAGTTGAGCACATGGCACGACTGTCAGTGAGCCCTTGTGTATACCTGAAAAAATCATGTGATCCTAAATAATAGCCTTTCATCATAGTCTGCATATTTCAATTCAATGAATCTAATTGTTGTGACAAAGTAACAATTTTGTCTCAACATAACAAATTCCTCATGTAAATACATAGCATACAGAAAATATTACCCAAGTTTGGTCTGCATCCAATTTCTTCTGCTAGAAGGTCACAATAAGGCTGGACATCTGACCTCAATGCATTTTTCTTTGTATCTCTAAAGCGCATATTGGACATTTTCTTCCTCAGTTTCAGACTCTCCCACATGTCCTCTCTGCTTGGCAAGTTGATCTTTTTCTATAAGTACAGAGGGAAAACATCATTATTTTGTATTAATTTTGAAATATTAATGATGAATATTATGAGCAAATGTCGACCTTTAACTGTTTTAAAGTTCTAAACTTCCAAAGGGGCCTGAGAGCTCACACCAGTGCCACCATTCTTATTGCAAAATATCCAAAACACTGGGTTGGAACTTGGCAGACTGAACATCAGCTGCTTGATTCATTTATGCAACGTGACTTGTCAAAGGATGACTGACAGATTATGGGGCATAGGTGCTGATTGAGTATAAATAGGTCTTCATTCTCACTGTGTGCAGTCGCTTCAAATCCCAGCGACCTAATTATGGACATAATTTGCTGAAAATAATTTTATTAAATTATGTAGCCAATAGGCTGTGTATTCAGTTATATAAGTTCAGGGAAATTAATTAATTTAGTTTTTATATGAGTAAACAAGTAAAACATGTACATAATTTGGTCGCTAGGCTTTGAGGTGATAACAGTGTTCTGCTCTTCTTAAATTATGATCACAAATTTTCTACTATATTACCAGTTTCTTTTCATGTGTTCTGCACATAAATTAATTTAGTGACTTCTAGGTTGGATGAATTAGTCAATGTCAGACAGAGAACATAGTATTTTCAGAACCTCATTATTTTCAAGATTATTATTATGTAATAATGGAGATGAAATCCTGCTGATTGGGTTACCATTTTGAAACATGTTCTTTGAATAACAACAAGCTTACCGAGAACACTCTAACCAGGTACCTAGCCTGGGTCTCCACTACCGTAGGTACTCCACCATTCACCTGTATACATCCAATCATTGCCAAGGTGTGGTGCTCCAGGTCAGGAGGAATGCAGTAGTTGTAAAGATCCACCTTAAATGAACATGAATTTGGTTTTTAAGATTGCAACAAAGGCAGTTATGTAGAAATATTTATGAAGCAAAAATTTTCTCTTTTTTAATGAGAATTATCTGTTATAGCCATCTCTATAGATGGCAAAAAAAAACTGTATACAACTAAGAGGTTGTCCAAATGCATGAGGGTGGGCTTTTCGTCCTGTATTTCTGCACCTGATGGGCTAAGTAGGACAGGCAGGGACCATGGCAATGAGATGATGGATGAAACAGTCATCCAACTTAGGCTTGACCGGGAATTGACCCAGTGGTTGGAAGCGCAATGCACATCAAACTTCATGAAAGGTACATCAAGAATTAAGTAGGACTGGCAGTCCCACAGTAGTGTAGGGTGGGTGGATGGTGTTTATACACTCGGCTAAAATATACATACTACAGTATGGTGGCTAAGTGGGGCTAGCTATATTTTATGTTGGAAATAAAAATGCACAGGAGGCAAGAGTCACAATACATAGGTGTAGCTGTCCAACTATGGGGCAGTTTTTCAGAAAATTTTACAGCCAACTCATTGACTTGGAAACTAACCTCATAGATTGGGAAGCTAAACTTCATATGACGTCATGTGAATCCAGGACTCCCATCAGTCAAGGGAGTTACTCAGCAATGTAAGTCCTGGATTCACATGTTAAGATTTTGTTTTCAAGTCAGTGAATTTGGCTGTAAAGCAACTTTTAACATTAAACTATTCAATGTTGAACTCAATAAGTTAGATGGTTTTAACTGTAAATAGCTACCTTATTTTCATTCACGCTGAGCACCTCTTCTTCCAGAAATGGGAATTTTACTTCATAACCTGTTGCCATGACAACAACATCAATGTCTTCCACTTTGGATCCATCTACGAAGACAACTCCATTCTGAGTGAACTCTTTGATGTCATCATGGAGGATAACTTGACCGTACAAAATTGCTGCAGGAAGGAAGTCATTTGCTGTAGGTTCCGCTTCATGGGCGCTGAATCAGAGACATTGTGGCCAACACATTTTGTAAACTAAACTCCAGAGGACAACATGTGAATTCAAGACTCCCATTGGAATCCTCTGAAGTTCAGTTTGCAAATCTATGAAGTCTTCAGTAAATTTGTAGCATTCATTAGCTTTAAGTAATTGTTACCTTAGCTGGCCATATAAACACAGTTATGTCAAACTAACAGAACTAGTTTTACAGTTTTCAATACGAGTATGCTCACTTTTGTTCGTATTTTCTATTCAAAATGACTTTTTTTACATTTGTCATTTCCTGATCAGATTTTGTCATCCGCATTATATTTGGTAACACATCATTTGTTGTAGCATTAACATCTTCAAAGCTAAAAAACTGTATGATCTGATATGAAGGTTGTCAGCGCTCATGATTAGGTCAAATTGTCATTTTAATAGTCTTCGCGCAGTCATGTATATTTACATACTTGCATGGCAATTCGCGCTAGAGACGTTGCCGTATAATACAGTACCTACCGATTGACTGGCTTTATCCCATATTGAGAATTTTTGAAATTTCTCTCAGAGTAATTCTCCACAATACTGTCAACCCAACTTGTTGGCAGGTAGTCAAAAAGGAATGACAGCTTCCTGTTCATGAGTTCAAAGTCATATGGGCTTCCACTTGGAGTCACTCGGCTGAACAGCCATACACCACTTCTTGTGCTCAAATACAACTGCAGCAAATAATGTTTTAAGACAAATTAGCTTTTCTTAACATTAAAAATGTTCTTATATAAAGTGTAAGACATTACCCACATAACACAAGCAGCTGGGTGACCTAGTAGTTAAGGCATTGGCCAGTTAACTCCCAGCACATGAGCTACAGTCACCATTAGTTGTATTCCCTCCAATGAAATGTCACAGCTTACTATACAAAGGTCTGATTCCTACTAAAAAAAATGTCTTCATTCAAGCAAATAAATCATACAAGACAACAAATAAAACAGCTCAGACCATAAATGAAGAGATTCAATAAATTTTCCTGTCTGATATACTTCTTCAATCCATATCAAACTTTTTTCTGTCCGAAATAAGACAATTTTGGACAGTTAAAGGGTACGAACAAAGCAAGCAAATTGGACAATCACATTTCATGTGAGAATACAGTCAAACCAAAAATTATTAATATCAAAAACTTACTTTTTTTTAAAGTTTATTTTAAATGCCGTTAATCATCACATTGAAAACAAGTGCCAGCTGTTAAGGTACAACATTGGAACAGTTGCTGTGTTTGTAATTTGCGTGCAAATCTTGTGGAGACAAAAAAAAATTAAATTCAAGAACTGAACATTATTCAGACCCTCACTTAATCAGCTTTGCTTGCTATATGCTAGCACAGGCATTTGCCATCATGACAGCCCTTAGCAAGTTAGTATACTGTAAGACCAAGACTACTGACTTTGTCAAGAACAGCTTTTACTCCCCCTGCGTAACTGCCTTCAATGATGGGGCTAGCTTCAGTCAATAATATCATATTACGCATCAAAAATGGCTATATTATACACAAAAATAATTTTCCTTCTTATTCTAAGTGATAACTTCCATTATTTATGGGTATTTACCACTTATATACAAGGAATAACTTGCCTGTACGCTGGGAAATGTTCAATTCTCATCTCTAATGCCAGATTTGCATATTTCACCATCAACACACATGATGGCGCTTCCTGATGGGCCAATATCTCCCAAGCACAGTCTGCTGTCAGCTTTAAGCCAATTAAGTGACCTAACTGAGTAATCTTTGTTTAAGAATTGAGTGTAATCATAATCAATGCAAACAAAACAAATTGATATGCAATCTGTTAGACATTCAATGCCATAAGCCAGCCTATATGCAATTAAGCTAATTTGTTTGTATTCAAGTCTAACTGGTAAACTAGCAAAATAATTGCCATCAAGCTCAGGGCATTTCCTAATGTATTCAGCTACATTCTGATTGGCAGTTGCAAATGACAGAGCTGCCTCTTGAGATGAGAAGCCAATTAAGGCAGTCAGTAGCCTTGGTATTAGTTAAAGTATAAGTGTGTCATCACTGAGCAATGTCATATATGTTGGCAAACGCCTGTGATGCTAGCAACTGACTGATAATTTGTGCTACATAGAACTGTATTAGACAAAAGACAACCATTAATAAAGATATTGTTATGATGATTGTCATCTATCTAAAGCATTATAATTAAGTATCTCAAATTGGAGCCCAGATTATTAAATTTTTGGTGAGGTGTGGAATGGTTAATGAAAGAATGTGCCAGGAATAACTATATTTTTAGAAGATTTTACCCACACGACTTGGTCAAGTAGATTGGTGTGACAAACAATATGACGGGATGTGACCTCTAATAAGGAAGATCAGGATAGGGGCCAATGGTCACATGACAGCTTTCAAGGAATGATATCAAACTTTGAGCCCATACAATAGCAGTTAAAGCTTCTGGTTTAGACATAATAGCCTTACTTTTTGACCAACAAGTAAAATTACAGTTGACTCAAATGACTTGTTACAAGACATGTACTCAAAAATACAACCAAATATGGAAAAAATAAGCCAGCAGATATGTCCAGTTTCATCAAGTGTCAGCACACCTTCTGCACTATTGATAAGCACAAGTTTTGGCTCTGTGCGGGGAGGGTCTGGAGAGGAATTTAAACCAATATGCCATTGTCAAACAAACAGCTGTAGAGGTATTGACGCTAGTCATTAAAAATGTCACTGCCTACTGTTGAATTTGGATAGACCTCCCATTTATGTATGATCCAATACAATGGAGCTTAAACATCTGAGGCAGCCATGGAATAGCTCCACTTAGTTAAATGTTAAAGGTGCACTGTCTGTCAAATTTGCACATGAAAGTAATGATATAAATCAGTACTGCCTTATTGTTTCATGATTTGTTTTACCATAACATGCCTATTACAATTTAGTTTTATAAATATTAGTTTTTCATGCCATCAAAAACTCGTAAACAAACCCAGTGATGTTGTCACAATACTAAACCATGGTGATGATGTCATTTCCATTGGGTTCCAATGTTATGGTCTGGATTTTCTCTCAATGTATAATTTATTTTTTAGTAATTAATGTCTGATAAAATCATTAGATCACACAAATTTAGTGTGCCTTGATTAATAAAGGTTAATTATGAACTATTTGATTGAGTCTTACAAAATTGTAAATTTGACAGACAGTGCAGCTTTAAATGCCAAGATCATACAGGTGAGCCTGACATTCCATTATTTATGACAAAAAGGAGTAAAACTAGATGATTGCATGCCCAATATACTGCAAATGTTCTAGAATCCCTAGAAAGTACAGTAATGCATTTAATACTGCTCTTTAATTGATGAAATTCAAGTATCTGAATATTTGTTTGCTTCTTAAAATGCAGTTGTCATTATTATCCAATTTAAAAACAATTTTCTTGCATATAAGTAATATGCTAATGCCAGAATATGATAGCCAAAGCGAGATCTATATGAAAAAATTGCAATGGTGAATACATTTTTGTGTATAGCAAAATTATTATTTCACAGATTGTTTATATTATAGAAAAGTTGGGGTTTGACCAATATTTAATTTATATTCATTAAATTGTGCTATTCAGAATGCTCCATGCATATCAAACTCCAAATGGAGGCTGAATGGTATTTATGGACACTAGTGACATCATTGACAAGTACACTACTAAGGAATGTTGGTTGGCGCACTTTAACATGGCTGCTATTTTGGGTTTTGAAAAAGCAGTACTTCAATGAGGATCCACAGCACATAAATTGTTAAAACCATTTTCTGAAGCAAGGGAGGCAATCTTATTGTCACAGTGATACTCATGATATAAAATCATAGATTTGGTAGTGTGGGACCCAGATTATCGCATTAAGAGAAGGTTGGTCTGACTTTTAGAAAACCGGGACAAGTTCATGTCAGCAGAGGCAATTGCACAGTGAGGACTGAGACAGCAGGAAAGTGTTGGATTAGCGAAATATGCAAACAGATGACAGGCCTCGACATAGGCACTAGTCCGATGGACCGCAGCCGTTTTTTGGCCTACGAACCAGTACGGACCAGTTAGATCATAATTTCACTGGTCAGATGGGCCAATAGCCTGCAGGCTGATTGAGTGGCGTACCTGCCATGCCCCCTCGCGGGGATTTGCGTCGTACTTGCTCAAGCGGACGATCGCGATTATGCCTATCTACCGTATAGTTATAATCAATGTCTTTCAGTACACACACTTCCAGCTGTAAAGCATATTTCTACGAGAGCAATACGGCTTCACCGGGAAAACTGGCAATGTGAGAATACCCCCCCCCCCCCCCTTAACAGTTTTTGAAATATTGAGTTTTTCACATTTTTTAATTCTGAAAAATAGGTTCCCATTCTCATTTCACCATGAAATATTGGTTTAAGTATATGACATGCCATAGTAAACTACCCCAAACATGTACCCGAAACCCCAAATCCACTGTCAAATTTGACCTTGAAGGTAATTTTCAAGGTCATTTTGACCTTCGAAATGTGAAAAACAAGCTTTTTTCAAATGAACTAAAAAAATTCCTTAGAATTTATCTTTAGAGCTGGAAGAATTTGTACTGGAAGACATTGACCATTACTTTAGGGATGTGTAATTGGTTTTGACAGAACTTTAGTCTTCGATTTTTAAAAAATTCATAAAACGGACAACCTATTTCTGAGTAACAAAATAGTGAAAATGGTCATTTCAAAGAGAACTATTCACTTTAGACATATGCAAAGCATTGTTGACCCCCACAATTCACATGTGAGCTCAGAATCTACCATCACTTTTTACCTTTGACCTATATGTCATGGTCAAATGAAGCCTAGTTGCTGGTCCACCAGCAATATAAATCCAGTTATTGCATTTCTATTTTAATGTTTGCAATACAAAAGCTATGAATGCACAAAACATATTCTACCAGGTATAAAATAATAATAAAAACAAAATTTAGTAAAATATGATGTATTGTATGTACCTAAGTAATGGTGTTGTATATATGTCAAGGTGCTCATACCTTTCTGAAAGTTATTTGAGGTATAGCCTGACACATGGGTTTCATTTAGTTTTGTCAATAAAATTCATTCATAGTATAATGTGACTAAATATTTAGTCGCTATATAATTGTTATTATTATAAACGTTCTTAAATAATTTTAATGGTACTTGTGGGTTATGTGCACATTCACTGAGTGTTGAATTTAATTAAGTATACTACACCTAAAACATTTTCCAGTATGTGTGCAAGAAAACATGAAAATGCATTTCTCCCAGTTTATTTATAACCAAGATTTATTTTCTTAGTTTCCTTGAACCGCAATTTTTTAACTCAAGCCAAAGTACATGTTTTAAATACTAGTGTCAGTCTAGAATGCTAGGCATTTCCTAAATGTCCTGCAAAAATTGAGTTAAAGATTTTAATTTTTATGCAAATTTTAACCCTCTGCAGATTCGCAGTGCATTGAAATAAGCATGTAGCGCTTATATATGGCCTATACCATACATAGCGCAGGTGCGGACTTTTGTGGTACCACAAAATTGCTGTTTGCCTCCACCTGGTTACCTGCATTCTCCGCCCTCTATCTCACTTAGTATTTGGTCTATTTTCGATCAGAAAACACATATTGAATCAACATGAACTATACTAAACGATGGACTACTGCTTTGATACGTAAGATGGTTTTGAGAAGTTTTGAATGAAGCGATGCTCTTCATGACACTCGCCATGATGCTGGAGAATCTGCTGCTCTGCCTTCTACTATTTGTATTACGCTTAATATTTGGTTTTTTTCCAATCTTAATACATCAAATGAAACCTTACAATCTATACTAGATTACACACTATAATGCCATCATTAAACTCATGATGAACACAAAAAACTTGTTTTCCCTACCTGTGATGCTTCACGACTAAGCTCCACAGCGACGTCACCTCCTGTGTTACCAAAACCAACCACAAGGATGCGTTTCCCTTCAAATCCTCTGGAATGACGGACCGCGTGAGAATGGATGATTTTACCTTTGAAATTTTCTAGCCCGGGAAATTTTGGTATGCTGGGATATCCATGTATACCATTGCACACCAATACATAATCAAACTGCTTAGTTTTGAATTCGCTGCCCAGTGGTTCTTTGGTAGAAACAGCCCACCTTCCGTTATTTTCAAAGTCGTCAGCTTTTTTTACGCTAACAACTTCCGTTTTAAAGTGAATGTACCGCTTAAGGTCATAGGCATCTGCATAACTACCTAGAAGTCTGTGGTAAGCATCATGTCTTAGATAATTTGGTGCAGAAGCAGGAGCAATGAAATCGCCGAAACTCATCAACTCTTTGCTGAGGTTGGTGTAGGTTGATTTCATTATGTTTCCCAGGCCATATTTGACTTCTTCACTGTATTTCCACAGACCTCCAACATCATCTCCCCTTTCATAGCAGACAGGATCGAACCCTTCCTCCACACAAGCCTTTATAGCAGATAAACCACTCATCCCAGCTCCAATTATTGCAACTCGTTTTGACGCCATGTTGGTGATGTCCCACGTATTGTGTTCCTGATTCAGAAGTGTGCTACAGATTAAGTGTGTCACTTAGTTGCAAATGGAACACTGTATCACATAGTTATCAGACCATGCAGCTACGTAAACACAATATTTTATCTGACCAACTTAAGTTGTAACCATGGGTTTTTATGTCAGTGCAACCACTATAAATTTACATCATTACAGCGGAAAAGTTTGCAAAACATGAATACGCTTTACATTTCAAAAATTTTATTAGAAAAGAAAAAGTAAATTTTGCAATGGTTCCAGCCACCAGATGAAAATTATTTACACAGATGATTATATCAGCAATTTTATGTACTATATGTACTAACACATTATATTGCAAAATATACATATAATTCATATTTTACTGATTATCAATTCCCATGCAATGTAATGACACATCGTAGATTTTTAGGAATGTTCAGTGCTGTGCAACATAATGAGCACATTTCATTTGTCAAAGTGTTGACTTGTAGACCTATGAAATTCATGGCACAATTGTTTGCATCATATATTAACATACATATGTTTTACAGTTTTCCATATGTCTTTCTCAATCAACAATAAGCATGATTTAAATTTGATCTATGATCAGAAGATTGTTTCCTTACAATCATGAAAATTATAACATGATACGTCAGCCCAATGTCAGCCCGATGTGGCTGACGTCAAAACGGTGTCAGATGCTATCTGGAAAACAGTTAGTTAATATGCATGTATTGAGTGTGTTTCTACTTAAAAACTGAAACATTCAGTACAAGTGGGACTAATTGAATATACTAACACATAAATTTGAACATTGAATTTATGTTAGACCATATCATTCTTGCATTCAAAATACACTGAAACTAAAACTGACAATATAACAATCACGGATGTATCATATTATGGTACAATGCACACTAAACAGTAGCTACAAAAGATTGAAAATGGAAATGAGTGAAAATTTGAAGAATGACATCACTTTCCAAACGCCCACAGAAGGCACCGTGTGAACTTATGAGAGGAAGATTTATGATGATATTGACAATTGTCTACTGAGTGTCAAATCAATACAATCAATCCCATGAACTCTGCTTTTAAAGACTCTAGGAAACCTGTTTTTAAAGAGAGGCCAGCAAGCATTTTCATCTCATGTCCTGATCTTTTTTTTAATACAATCTATGGCTATTTTCATAAGTTCTAAGTTCTGATATTTTAGTCTTCTTTATTTTTTTACTGTTTTTAGTTATTTTGTAACACAACCTTTTTAAAAAAGAACATTTGCTCAAGATGTTTTTACTTTATATAAAAATGTTTTAATAAATACATAAACTCTGTAATAACATGATTCGAACAAGGCTTCATAAACTCAACCAAGATTTACTTTGATTTAACAAAAATGGCACGTTCTAATTCGAATATAGGGCAGGACAGGGCAAGGCAGGACAGTGACACTTAACTTCATTGAGACAATATGAATGAATCAGAATGATCACAGTAGAATCACATGTTTTGTTTAAGACATATAATTACAAAAATAAATCATTCATTGAGAGAAAATAAAGACCAAAACAATGGATTTGGCATCATCATCCATTGGTCTGCATTGTGACGTCATCACTTGGTTTGTTTAGATAGTGAGTTTTCGATGGCATGAAACACTATATTATACTATTCATTGTAACCTAATAGTACACTGTTGCGCACAAACTGGCCTGTAATGGCAAAAAATATCATGCAACAAGAAGGAGGACTGGTTTGTAAAATTATTTGAATGTAATAAATCTGGAGACAAACCAGCTTTAACTATTTTAAATGTGCTAGCAATATGGTGTTGTTTTAATTCTGACATACTTGGCAAACAAAAACAAATAACTGAAGCCTTCACCCCTGGAAAAAATAGGACAACCACGCAGGCAAAAGTAGGACAGTGACGTAGAGGAATTCTCAGAACTGTTCCTTGTCAGTGATTCTTTAGAGGCACGCTATAAATTACAAAATGTTATTGTTGATTCTCTGATCTTATAAATGTTATAATATTGCATTTTTATCAGTCTAAATTTAATTTACAACATTTAGAAACCATAATAATCTTGTGACTTCAGTGTGAAAAAGATAAGCAATGTTCTTTAAATAAGTATGAAATCTTACGATATGCTTGTTTTTACATGGGCATATATACATCCCAAAAAAGTAATATGTAGTTTCAATGCCATTGGATGAAAAATTACAGCATTAAAAGGACACGGTACATTTGTTTGCATATCAGATACATATTCTACTCCTCAAAGTGACCTATACATGAAATGACAAATTCAACGTTACCGTAAAGAATGTGTTTTAGTTTAACATACTTTGCATACTAGCCTTTCTGTGGTGTGCCTTCCAAATGAGACCAAAATAGTAGAGATTATAATTGAAGATTGTCACAGGTGAAATTGATATTCATCTGTCATTACACCGTTCCTTATATACAAAAGAAATTTTTTTGCTTCAGATGTACATATCCTTATATGCGTATCATTCATACTGCTGTAGTGATAATGGTATTCTTTCAACTGTTGTTTTTCGGCTGTATGCTGTGCCAAAATATGCTAACATTTTTTATGTTGTTGTTATACATTTTCATCCAGTTTACGAACAAGATTTAATAGATAATTGTTTCACTGTAGTTTCCTAACATAACTAGACATAATCCAATTGTAATCAGTGCATCTGCAACCCTGACAAAAGCTTGTATTTGTCACAATCAGTAGATATAAGGCATGTCACCTGTTGCATTATGGATATGATTACATGCTGATTAGATTATCATGCTTGCTTTGAGTCAGGTAAGGTCATGTAAGATGCTCGTAAACACATTGACCTGTCAATCGCTGTTTCACCATGTCGTTTTTGTAGCTTTTCCAAATAGTTATATTATAAACTGTGGATTTTAGGAACAGTAATTAGGGATATGATAATAATAAGGATATTTGACTTGATATCCAAACGCATAGATTTACTGAGGAAGGTACAAAATTTAGATTGTATAGTGTAATGTATGCGCAATTACATTAGAGACATTCTCACACACTTTGAAACTAAACACCAGATGGCGTCATATGAGTCGTCTCCCATTGGCCCTGCATTCACATGATGTCCTCCGGAGTTTAGCTACTTAGTCCATGAGGTAGTTTCCAAGTCTATGAAATTGACTGTAACTTCTATCCCATGGAAGTAATTACTTACAATATACATGGTTACTCTATTCAATATCGACGATAATATCACCACGTTTATTTGTCATGTGTCAATATAAAAACTTGTCCATCTTATAATGGTCAAACATTGCGCTTTTTTTTATTGGTATTTTCTACTCAGTTTATCATTAGTAGGGGAGAACTGGGCCATTTATCATAATGAAATTCTTCCTTATTCAAATAATTATTATAAAACATATTCACATTGTTACTGTTTAAATTATACTATAAGCATTCCTCTAACAATGTTAAGTACCTTTTTGAATGAATTCTCAATCATTTCTCTTACAAAGATAAAATTATATTTCAGGAAAGTGGCCGAGTTCTCCCTCTGGTAAGGAGAACTGGGCCATGGGGATAGGAGAATTGAGCCACTCCTGTTGGTTAATAGTGTTTTTGTTAAGAATTTACAACAAATGTGATGACATTACAGTGGATTGCAATGAAGTATGATCAGTCACTTGACAAAGTGTTCTAGTGATGTCACAATTTACTATGCTTGAGTGGTGCTAGTCAAGCCCATAAAAAGAAATGGACTTAATTTCTTTGGCTTGAATTACAGCCAGTCAGTTGATAGTGTTATGACTAGTGAACACTTGGGTGGGCATGATCACCTGTGTTGCAACAAAATTCAAAACATTGCAAATAAATTAAGGTTATCTGTTTTAAAAATTCAATCATTTGCACATTGAATCGCGGGGATTTGCGTCGTACTTGCTCAAGCGGACGATCGCGATTATGCCTATCTACCGTATAGTTATAATCAATGTCTTTCAGTACACACACTTCCAGCTGTAAAGCATATTTCTACGAGAGCAATACGGCTTCACCGGGAAAACTGGCAATGTGAGAATACCCCCCCCCCCCCTTAACAGTTTTTGAAATATTGAGTTTTTCACATTTTTTAATTCTGAAAAATAGGTTCCCATTCTCATTTCACCATGAAATATTGGTTTAAGTATATGACATGCCATAGTAAACTACCCCAAACATGTACCCGAAACCCCAAATCCACTGTCAAATTTGACCTTGAAGGTAATTTTCAAGGTCATTTTGACCTTCGAAATGTGAAAAACAAGCTTTTTTCAAATGAACTAAAAAAATTCCTTAGAATTTATCTTTAGAGCTGGAAGAATTTGTACTGGAAGACATTGACCATTACTTTAGGGATGTGTAATTGGTTTTGACAGAACTTTAGTCTTCGATTTTTAAAAAATTCATAAAACGGACAACCTATTTCTGAGTAACAAAATAGTGAAAATGGTCATTTCAAAGAGAACTATTCACTTTAGACATATGCAAAGCATTGTTGACCCCCACAATTCACATGTGAGCTCAGAATCTACCATCACTTTTTACCTTTGACCTATATGTCATGGTCAAATGAAGCCTAGTTGCTGGTCCACCAGCAATATAAATCCAGTTATTGCATTTCTATTTTAATGTTTGCAATACAAAAGCTATGAATGCACAAAACATATTCTACCAGGTATAAAATAATAATAAAAACAAAATTTAGTAAAATATGATGTATTGTATGTACCTAAGTAATGGTGTTGTATATATGTCAAGGTGCTCATACCTTTCTGAAAGTTATTTGAGGTATAGCCTGACACATGGGTTTCATTTAGTTTTGTCAATAAAATTCATTCATAGTATAATGTGACTAAATATTTAGTCGCTATATAATTGTTATTATTATAAACGTTCTTAAATAATTTTAATGGTACTTGTGGGTTATGTGCACATTCACTGAGTGTTGAATTTAATTAAGTATACTACACCTAAAACATTTTCCAGTATGTGTGCAAGAAAACATGAAAATGCATTTCTCCCAGTTTATTTATAACCAAGATTTATTTTCTTAGTTTCCTTGAACCGCAATTTTTTAACTCAAGCCAAAGTACATGTTTTAAATACTAGTGTCAGTCTAGAATGCTAGGCATTTCCTAAATGTCCTGCAAAAATTGAGTTAAAGATTTTAATTTTTATGCAAATTTTAACCCTCTGCAGATTCGCAGTGCATTGAAATAAGCATGTAGCGCTTATATATGGCCTATACCATACATAGCGCAGGTGCGGACTTTTGTGGTACCACAAAATTGCTGTTTGCCTCCACCTGGTTACCTGCATTCTCCGCCCTCTATCTCACTTAGTATTTGGTCTATTTTCGATCAGAAAACACATATTGAATCAACATGAACTATACTAAACGATGGACTACTGCTTTGATACGTAAGATGGTTTTGAGAAGTTTTGAATGAAGCGATGCTCTTCATGACACTCGCCATGATGCTGGAGAATCTGCTGCTCTGCCTTCTACTATTTGTATTACGCTTAATATTTGGTTTTTTTCCAATCTTAATACATCAAATGAAACCTTACAATCTATACTAGATTACACACTATAATGCCATCATTAAACTCATGATGAACACAAAAAACTTGTTTTCCCTACCTGTGATGCTTCACGACTAAGCTCCACAGCGACGTCACCTCCTGTGTTACCAAAACCAACCACAAGGATGCGTTTCCCTTCAAATCCTCTGGAATGACGGACCGCGTGAGAATGGATGATTTTACCTTTGAAATTTTCTAGCCCGGGAAATTTTGGTATGCTGGGATATCCATGTATACCATTGCACACCAATACATAATCAAACTGCTTAGTTTTGAATTCGCTGCCCAGTGGTTCTTTGGTAGAAACAGCCCACCTTCCGTTATTTTCAAAGTCGTCAGCTTTTTTTACGCTAACAACTTCCGTTTTAAAGTGAATGTACCGCTTAAGGTCATAGGCATCCGCATAACTACCTAGAAGTCTGTGGTAAGCATCATGTCTTAGATAATTTGGTGCAGAAGCAGGAGCAATGAAATCGCCGAAACTCATCAACTCTTTGCTGAGGTTGGTGTAGGTTGATTTCATTATGTTTCCCAGGCCATATTTGACTTCTTCACTGTATTTCCACAGACCTCCAACATCATCTCCCCTTTCATAGCAGACAGGATCGAACCCTTCCTCCACACAAGCCTTTATAGCAGATAAACCACTCATCCCAGCTCCAATTATTGCAACTCGTTTTGACGCCATGTTGGTGATGTCCCACGTATTGTGTTCCTGATTCAGAAGTGTGCTACAGATTAAGTGTGTCACTTAGTTGCAAATGGAACACTGTATCACATAGTTATCAGACCATGCAGCTACGTAAACACAATATTTTATCTGACCAACTTAAGTTGTAACCATGGGTTTTTATGTCAGTGCAACCACTATAAATTTACATCATTACAGCGGAAAAGTTTGCAAAACATGAATACGCTTTACATTTCAAAAATTTTATTAGAAAAGAAAAAGTAAATTTTGCAATGGTTCCAGCCACCAGATGAAAATTATTTACACAGATGATTATATCAGCAATTTTATGTACTATATGTACTAACACATTATATTGCAAAATATACATATAATTCATATTTTACTGATTATCAATTCCCATGCAATGTAATGACGCATCGTAGATTTTTAGGAATGTTCAGTGCTGTGCAACATAATGAGCACATTTCATTTGTCAAAGTGTTGACTTGTAGACCTATGAAATTCATGGCACAATTGTTTGCATCATATATTAACATACATATGTTTTACAGTTTTCCATATGTCTTTCTCAATCAACAATAAGCATGATTTAAATTTGATCTATGATCAGAAGATTGTTTCCTTACAATCATGAAAATTATAACATGATACGTCAGCCCAATGTCAGCCCGATGTGGCTGACGTCAAAACGGTGTCAGATGCTATCTGGAAAACAGTTAGTTAATATGCATGTATTGAGTGTGTTTCTACTTAAAAACTGAAACATTCAGTACAAGTGGGACTAATTGAATATACTAACACATAAATTTGAACATTGAATTTATGTTAGACCATATCATTCTTGCATTCAAAATACACTGAAACTAAAACTGACAATATAACAATCACGGATGTATCATATTATGGTACAATGCACACTAAACAGTAGCTACAAAAGATTGAAAATGGAAATGAGTGAAAATTTGAAGAATGACATCACTTTCCAAACGCCCACAGAAGGCACCGTGTGAACTTATGAGAGGAAGATTTATGATGATATTGACAATTGTCTACTGAGTGTCAAATCAATACAATCAATCCCATGAACTCTGCTTTTAAAGACTCTAGGAAACCTGTTTTTAAAGAGAGGCCAGCAAGCATTTTCATCTCATGTCCTGATCTTTTTTTTAATACAATCTATGGCTATTTTCATAAGTTCTAAGTTCTGATATTTTAGTCTTCTTTATTTTTTTACTGTTTTTAGTTATTTTGTAACACAACCTTTTTAAAAAAGAACATTTGCTCAAGATGTTTTTACTTTATATAAAAATGTTTTAATAAATACATAAACTCTGTAATAACATGATTCGAACAAGGCTTCATAAACTCAACCAAGATTTACTTTGATTTAACAAAAATGGCACGTTCTAATTCGAATATAGGGCAGGACAGGGCAAGGCAGGACAGTGACACTTAACTTCATTGAGACAATATGAATGAATCAGAATGATCACAGTAGAATCACATGTTTTGTTTAAGACATATAATTACAAAAATAAATCATTCATTGAGAGAAAATAAAGACCAAAACAATGGATTTGGCATCATCATCCATTGGTCTGCATTGTGACGTCATCACTTGGTTTGTTTAGATAGTGAGTTTTCGATGGCATGAAACACTATATTATACTATTCATTGTAACCTAATAGTACACTGTTGCGCACAAACTGGCCTGTAATGGCAAAAAATATCATGCAACAAGAAGGAGGACTGGTTTGTAAAATTATTTGAATGTAATAAATCTGGAGACAAACCAGCTTTAACTATTTTAAATGTGCTAGCAATATGGTGTTGTTTTAATTCTGACATACTTGGCAAACAAAAACAAATAACTGAAGCCTTCACCCCTGGAAAAAATAGGACAACCACGCAGGCAAAAGTAGGACAGTGACGTAGAGGAATTCTCAGAACTGTTCCTTGTCAGTGATTCTTTAGAGGCACGCTATAAATTACAAAATGTTATTGTTGATTCTCTGATCTTATAAATGTTATAATATTGCATTTTTATCAGTCTAAATTTAATTTACAACATTTAGAAACCATAATAATCTTGTGACTTCAGTGTGAAAAAGATAAGCAATGTTCTTTAAATAAGTATGAAATCTTACGATATGCTTGTTTTTACATGGGCATATATACATCCCAAAAAAGTAATATGTAGTTTCAATGCCATTGGATGAAAAATTACAGCATTAAAAGGACACGGTACATTTGTTTGCATATCAGATACATATTCTACTCCTCAAAGTGACCTATACATGAAATGACAAATTCAACGTTACCGTAAAGAATGTGTTTTAGTTTAACATACTTTGCATACTAGCCTTTCTGTGGTGTGCCTTCCAAATGAGACCAAAATAGTAGAGATTATAATTGAAGATTGTCACAGGTGAAATTGATATTCATCTGTCATTACACCGTTCCTTATATACAAAAGAAATTTTTTTGCTTCAGATGTACATATCCTTATATGCGTATCATTCATACTGCTGTAGTGATAATGGTATTCTTTCAACTGTTGTTTTTCGGCTGTATGCTGTGCCAAAATATGCTAACATTTTTTATGTTGTTGTTATACATTTTCATCCAGTTTACGAACAAGATTTAATAGATAATTGTTTCACTGTAGTTTCCTAACATAACTAGACATAATCCAATTGTAATCAGTGCATCTGCAACCCTGACAAAAGCTTGTATTTGTCACAATCAGTAGATATAAGGCATGTCACCTGTTGCATTATGGATATGATTACATGCTGATTAGATTATCATGCTTGCTTTGAGTCAGGTAAGGTCATGTAAGATGCTCGTAAACACATTGACCTGTCAATCGCTGTTTCACCATGTCGTTTTTGTAGCTTTTCCAAATAGTTATATTATAAACTGTGGATTTTAGGAACAGTAATTAGGGATATGATAATAATAAGGATATTTGACTTGATATCCAAATGCATAGATTTACTGAGGAAGGTACAAAATTTAGATTGTATAGTGTAATGTATGCGCAATTACATTAGAGACATTCTCACACACTTTGAAACTAAACACCAGATTGCGTCATATGAGTCGTCTCCCATTGGCCCTGCATTCACATGATGTCCTCCGGAGTTTAGCTACTTAGTCCATGAGGTAGTTTCCAAGTCTATGAAATTGACTGTAACTTCTATCCCATGGAAGTAATTACTTACAATATACATGGTTACTCTATTCAATATCGACGATAAAATCACCACGTTTATTTGTCATGTGTCAATATAAAAACTTGTCCATCTTATAATGGTCAAACATTGCGCTTTTTTTTATTGGTATTTTCTACTCAGTTTATCATTAGTAGGGGAGAACTGGGCCATTTATCATAATGAAATTCTTCCTTATTCAAATAATTATTATAAAGCATATTCACATTGTTACTGTTTAAATTATACTATAAGCATTCCTCTAACAATGTTAAGTACCTTTTTGAATGAATTCTCAATCATTTCTCTTACAAAGATAAAATTATATTTCAGGAAAGTGGCCGAGTTCTCCCTCTGGTAAGGAGAACTGGGCCATGGGGATAGGAGAATTGAGCCACTCCTGTTGGTTAATAGTGTTTTTGTTAAGAATTTACAACAAATGTGATGACATTACAGTGGATTGCAATGAAGTATGATCAGTCACTTGACAAAGTGTTCTAGTGATGTCACAATTTACTATGCTTGAGTGGTGCTAGTCAAGCCCATAAAAAGAAATGGACTTAATTTCTTTGGCTTGAATTACAGCCAGTCAGTTGATAGTGTTATGACTAGTGAACACTTGGGTGGGCATGATCACCTGTGTTGCAACAAAATTCAAAACATTGCAAATAAATTAAGGTTATCTGTTTTAAAAATTCAATCATTTGCACATTGAATCTAGCCTCCGGTAATCAATACCAATCATAGATAGATAGATAGATAGATGGATAGATGGATAGATGGATAGATGGATATAGATAGATAGAGAGATAGAGAGATAGAGATAGGTAGATAGATAGACAGATAGATAGATAGATAGATAGATAGTTAGATAGTTAGATAGATAAATTCCTGAATCCACCACAATAGATTAAGATAGCTTAACCAGTTTTTGTCAATAAACAATTGTATACATGATAGTGGAAATTTTGCTGACACCAAAAACAAAACTTTCACTTAATCAGAAAAATGAATATTTGTAATAAATATTACACTTCACATTAATCCCCTATTTATGGCTGTCATTGCTTAGTATGGGACGCTAAGGAATGTGAAGGAAGCAACACAATTTTAAGCAATTTATCCAGTTTTTCCATTATTATGAAGAAAAAAAAGATCGATGAAACAAAGGTCAAAATGAAGCTTCAAATTGAAAATACTATAATCTAGATACATGTATATCATTGGCAAAATGTTACTGATGTAAGGATCATAGAATCATTAATATGACTGTTTGAAAGTTTTGTATGTATGTAGGTGCAGTAATGTCCTGCTGTGGAAACAGAAATTATTTTGGATTTTCATTTTTCTCAAAATAGTTTAAAACATAGCTGAGATATGGCATAGTAAATTGTGACATCACTAGAACACTTTGTCAAGTGACTGATCATACTTTATTGTAATCCACTGTAATGTAATCACATTTGTTGTAAATTCTTAATAAAAACATTTTTAACTAATAGGAGTGGCCCAATTCTCCTGTCCCCATGGCCCAGTTCTACTTACCAGAGGGAGAACTCAGCCACTTTCCTGAAATAAAATTTTATCTTTGTAAGAGAAATGATTGAGAATTCATTCAAAAAGGTACTTAACATTGTTAAAGGAATGCTTATAGTATAATTTAAACAGTAACAATGTGAATATGCTTTATAATTTGAATAGGGAAAAATTTCAATATGATAAATGGCCCAGTTCTCCTTACTCTCCCCTACTAATGATAAACTGAGTAGAAAATACCAATTAAAAAAAGCGCAATGTTTGACCATTATAAGAGGGACAAGTTTTTATATTGACACATGACAAATAAACGTGGTGATATTATCGTCGATATTGAATAAAGTAACCATGAATCCTGCTTCCATGTGTGTATGAATTTGTATATTTGTATATTTGTAAATATCTACTATTGTATGTCACTTCATATTGTATGTCAACATTTCCATCTCATATTGTATATCACTTCATATTGTTTACCAGGTTGATAACTGTCAATAGAACATCATGTATATATATATTTATATATCTTATGCTTAGTGTTTAGTATTGTTATTGAACCTGAATTGTTGTGCTAAAACTATTTGTTGGTGCTTTTTTAAACAGTATTATTACTATTATTTGTTTAGTTCCGGGTGCTTTAGAATTTCTTAGACAGACTATGTAGTGTTGATTAGTATTAGTCATAATATAGCTCTACTTATTTAATTATTTTAACTGTTGATCCATGTATTTCTATTATCTTTTTATTTTTTGCCATTTATTATCTTGTCATGCTGACACATGTATCAATTTGATATTTAGCTGTCAATAAAAATCTATATATTTAGTGTTAGAGTTCAGCTCCGGAAACTAAAGTGTTGTGCCTGTCATTTGGGATGTATATGCTACATGTAAAACAAGCATATCCAAAGATTTCATACTTATTTGAAGAGTATTGCAAGATTATTTTTCACTATTTGAAGTCACAAGATTATTATGGTCTCTTAATTTTGTAAATTAAATTTGGAATCAGTACTGAACTATATTTATCTGGGCAGTAATTCATGACTGGGAACAAAACATTTGTCAGAGTGCAAACTGGCAGACCAGGTAAGGAATAATCTTAAGTCTCAACGGTGCGTTGTGCTGACTTTAGACTGATAAAAATGCAATATTATAATTTATAACATTTCTAAGATCAGAGATTCAGCAATAACATTTTGTAGTTTATAGTGTGCCTCTAAAGACTCACTGATAAAGAACAGTTCTGAGAATTCGTCTACATCGCTGTCCTATTTTTGCCTTCGTGGCTGTCCTGTTTTTGTTCCAGGGGTGAAGGCCTCAGTTATTAAAAAGAAAAAACTTAATCAGTTGCAGTTCTGAGAATTCCTCTGTGTCACTGCCCTATTAAGTAAATATTTTGTTCATCTAACTGTGTCATAATAAAAACAACACACTATCGGTTGCTTGCACACCTAAATAATTAAAGCTGCTTTGTCTCCAGATTTAGTACATTCAAATAATTTTACAAACCAATGCTCACTTCTTTTTTCATGATATTTGTTATTACAAGCCTGTTTATGCTACAATGTACTATTAAGTTACAATAAATAATAAAAAAATGTTCATGCCATCAAAAACTCCCTATGTGAACAAACCAAGTGATGACGTCACAATGGACGATGATGCCATTCCATTGCATTCCCAATGTTTTGGTCATGGTTTCTCTCAATGCAAGATTTATATTTTGTAATTAATGCCTGATAGAATCATTAGCTTATGCAATTTTGGAGTACCTTGATCGAAGAAGGTGATTTTCAACAATTGTGATGAATTTTCAGAAAATTTTAACTTTGACAGACATTGCAGCTTTAACCAACTGCCTTAAACAAAATGAAACATGTGATTCTACTGTGATGTCTTAATGAAGTTAAGTGTCATTGTCCTGTCCCATCTTGCCCTGCCCTCCTATATGTCCGAATCAGAAAATACCATTTTTGTTAAGTAAATCTTGGTTGAGTTTATGAAGCCTTGTTTGAATCATGGAGTTATAACAACAGAGTTCATGCATTTAGCACTTTTTAAAATGGCCGTCTTACAAAATAACTAAAAACAGTGAAAATGAAAGAAGACAAAAATATAAGAACTAAACATTTCAATGCATAAAACCTGCCATTGATTGTATCAAAACAAATGATCAGAACATGAGATAGAAAGCTTTCTGGCCTCTGTTTTTAAAACAGAGTTTCTAGAGTCTTAAAAAGCAGAGGTTATGTAGTTAACTGCTTTGATTTGAAACTCAGGAGACAATTGTCAATATCATTATAAGTCTTCTTCTCATAAGTGTTGGTGTTTGGAAAGTGATGTCAGTCTTCGAATTTTCACTCATTTCAGCACAAATAGCATTTCCAATCTTTTGTAGCAGTTCAACAGTGGAGCTGCTGTTATCTACATGGGGTAACAAAAATGAAAGGGAGTATAATATTCATGCATAAATTAAGGGGGATAGAGTTATGATAATATCTATATTTATGTGTTTACCTTGGCAAACCAGTGTGTGCAATGTGCCATAATATGATACCTCCATGATTTTGATATATATACAAGAATGATATATGCTAACATAAATTTAATGTTAAAACTTAGGTATTAGTATATTAAATTGGAACAATTCCCACTTGTACTCAATGTATTTGTTCTTAAGTAAAAGCACACTGAATACATGCATATTAACTATCAGTTTCCCAGATAGCATCTGACATCGTTTGGACGTCGGCCCTATGTGGGCAACATTGGGCCAACATTGGGCCAACATTGGGCCAACATTGGGCCAACATTGGGCCAACATTGGGCCAATATTGGGCCAACATTGGGCCAACATTGGGCCGATGTACCATGATATCAGGGTTATAATTTTCATGATGGTATGCAAACGATTGTTGACTGAGATAGATACGACTTCAGAAAATTCTCTTAACTATTCTTTGAAGAAGTTGCATTTGAAAATATGATGTAAGTAAACCGTCTCATGAATAACATAAAAACTGAGATTTTATTGCAGTACTAATATGCATGAACACACAAAAAGGTCTACTAGTCTACACTTTGACAATGAAAAGTGTTCCCTATGTTGACAAGCACTGAACATTGCTAAAAATCTACTATTTGTAATTACATTGCATGGAAATTTCTGAGCATTAAGATATGAATTATGCGCTATATAATTATTAATACATAAATAACAAATAATTACGTAGAAGTTCTGTATGTGCCATTTCTTGTATTTCATTTGTTTCGCAAAATGAGGTGTTGTAAAATACCTTATGGTTTCTCCAGTGTTGTTGCTCATAGGCTTCAGAAGTTGCTGTCCTTCAACTCCTTGTATGATATCTCGATGTTTGATTTATGATGTATGTCCTGCTTTGTATATTAAACATCTTTACTGAGAACTTTGTACAATGCAATCTATATATGTTTGTTAACCTTGTAGACAGGACTTTAAGATGTAAATTTATAGTGTTTGCTCTGACATAGAAACCCAAGGTTTAGAATAGATCAAAAACCTTAAGTGGGTCAGATAAAAAATCTTTGGTATGTAGCTGCATGGTCTGAAACAATGCGTTACAGTCTGCCACTTGCAACAAAGTGACACATTTAGTCTGTAGCACACTTCTACATCAGGAACACAAAACGTGGGGCATCAAGAAGATGGCGTCAAAACGAGTTGCAATAATTGGAGCTGGGATGAGTGGTTTATCTGCTATAAAGGCTTGTGTGGAGGAAGGTTTTGATCCTGTCTGCTATGAAATCGGAGATGATGTTGGAGGGCTGTGGAAATACAGTGAAGAAGTCAAATATGGCCTGGGACACGTCATTACTCCTGCTTCTGCACCAAATTATCTAAGACATGATGCTTACCAGAGACATCTAGGTAGTTATGTGGATGCCTATGACCTTAAGCGATACATTCACTTTGAAACAGAAGTTGTTAAAGTAAAAAAAGCAACTTGTTGGCAAGAAAATTGTCTTTAAGGTAGATAATAATGAAAGCTGTATTTTCATGCAGGTCTATTCAGCAAATATTTTCAGACTCTACTACAGTGGGTTGCAAAATATTCATCCCCCCTCCCCCTGGAGTTTGCATGTAAATAAATCCACTATAATAATGCACATGACATAAATGACACACACAGGCATCACATTTTGAGGGAAGTGATAATTTATCATATTTTGCAAATTTCAAAGCTACTTTGTAACTGTTATATATCTATATTCTCATAACAATTGTTGATCTGGCATTCTTTTCATCTGAAGGTTCTTTTTTAGTCATCATGTTTAGTTACCGAGAAAATTTCAATATCATTGGCACTTTTTGAATTAAAGTGGCCCTACCACATGATGCAATTTCATGAAAAATGTGATGTTTTCCACTACTTTTGGGCTTCTGTTTGGAAACTTTCAATTTTGGTTGTTTATGGTCTAATCATTATAGTATACGCTACTATATCATTTGCTTGACAAGTCATAGATACAGCACAATCTTGTACTTTTCGGAATCGTTAGAAGTAGCTCTATCAAGCTACGGGGGATGCCATTTTTTCCCATGGCAAAATAGCTTGAAAACTATTACCATAGCAACAAACCCAGGTTTTCAGGAAAAGTTATATTTCTTTATATTTCTTTACCACTGGCACTGACAGACTCTATCCAAGTTACCTAATCAAATATATTAACTACATGCTTTATGTTGGTTATGTGACATGACTAAAATAATCCCACGTATACACCAAATACAGAAATATGAAAGCTTACAGCTATATTGGCCTTGTGAAATTGCATAACAGGCTGCAGAATCTCGCAAAAGTGAGAACATCGTCATTTTCTTTAGTTTTGTTTATAATGAATCCAGTCTGGTTGCCATGGATACCAGTTCAAATTATATATGTGGAGCAAGTATTGGTCATGTTGGGATCTTAATATAAATGTCACTTGCAGAAATTAGCACACAGTATCAGACAGCATTAGATTATATTCACTCCTGTAGGGCACAAAACGGTGGCTCATGGGTCATTGACCTTAGTTGTCATCATGACCTTGACCTTTGACTTTGATGGTCACATGATTGAAATATTCCCTGATATAAAAAAAGAAATATATTACAAAATTTAAGACCATGCTGGCCCTGTAAAAACTACTTATCAGCCACCAAAATCTCTCCAATTTCAGAACATTGTCATTCATCTTGATTTTGTTTGTGACGGTTCTAGCTTGGTTGCCATGGTTACCAATTCAAAATATATTTGTAAAACAAGCTAGGACTACATTACATTTCTGATGAACCAATGTCAATTTGAAAACTGCCAATCAATGTAGCATTTGGTAGGATTTAATGTCTTCTTTTACTGCAAAAATTTACCCGATTTTTGTTTTTAGCTTCACTTTTATCATGACCTTGACCTTTGACTTTGAAGGTCACCTGTCTAAAATATTCTGCAAGTAGGTTATATTAAAAATTACAAATCACAGAAAGCTGCAAGAACAGTGGAATCACATATCTGGCTTTTTGGGATTTCCCATTTGTCTATGTTGTGAAGGACATCAATTCGTTTAGGATCATTTGAACCTGGTTACCATGGATATCAATACAACCTAAATATCCAGAACAAATTTAGACTATGTCAAGTTACTGATGAATAACTATTTGCATGGAAACAGGTATTAAGTGATACACATAATGAATCTAAAAAATGTTTTTATGTTAAAAAAGGCCAAATTTGTACATTTAACCCCAATTCTCACTATTACAATGACCTTTAAACTTAAAGGTCACATAACCAACATAAAACATGTAGTTAAAAGATTTGATTATGTAACTTGGATAGAGTCTGTCAGTGCTAGTGGTAAAGAACCTTAAGAAAACTAAAATTTCCTGAAAACCTGGGTTCGTTGCTATGGCAACATATTTCAAGCTATGTTGCCATGGGAAAAAATGGCATCCCCCGTAGCTTGATAGAGCTACTTCTGAGGATTCCGAAAACTATAAGATTGTGCAGTGCCTATGATTTGTCAAGCAAGCCACTTTTTGTGACATAGTAGCGTGTACTATTAGACACTCTAAATTTAAAGTACAAGAATCAAAGATTGGCTTTTGAAGAATCAATTGTAATTTTGAAGCATTTTTTGCTTTACTTAAATCCCTCATATTTTCAACCAACTGGCTAATATTCCAATATATTCTATTTAAAAGCTTTCCTGGGTCAATTTCAGAAAATTCAGATGTTTGATGAAAATCCAATGCAACAATGAAAATATTCACTATTTCATGCCCCTACTCTATAATGTCATGGATATGAGTTCATATGTAGAGGTTATACAACATTACAAAGAAGTTGCAAAATGACTTAAAAATTTACAAATATGGTGATTTATCAGCTCCAAAAATATTTTATCATGGGAGACTCCTTTTTTTCTGTATAAATCATAATTAGGGGGCACTGTAACTGTTCACCCCATACTTCCCTCGTGGTGGACGTGTGACGTCATCTCGTGGGATCCCGGATGTACCACAGTTTATGGTGAAGTGAAAACATGTAACACTTGGTGTAGAAGTGCTATGCAAACGTTTTTGGAGGCTCTCATGATATAGATAAGGAAGCATTATTTTTTGCTGTGACAGACATGTACACAGACCCTGTCCCCCCCCCCCCCCCCCCCCAGAGCCTATACTAAATGCCTTACCCACCAGACCACCAAGCATGCTATGTGTTATGTTGGTAATGTAACTTACACTATATAAATGAACATTTTAAATGTAAGGAAAAGCTAATTCACCTTAAAAAATTATTTGCTGTAGTTGTACGTGAGCTCAAGAAGTGGTGCATGGATATACAGCCGACTGACTCCAAGTGGAAGCCCATATGACTTTGAACTCATAAACAGGAAGCTGTCATTCCTTTTTGACTACCTGCCAACAAGTTGGGTTACCAGAATTCTGGAGCATTGCTCTGAGAGAACTTTCAAAAATTCTCAATATGGGATAAAGCCAGTCAACCGGTAGTTATCGTATTATCTGGCAACGTCTACAGCGTGAATTCCAGTGGAAGTGTTTGTCGGTTTCACATGGAAATATACATGACTGCATGAAGACCATTAGAATAAAAATTTGCGCTGACAATCTTCATATCAAATCCTACAGTTTGTTACCTGTGAAGAAGTTAATGCTACAACAACTGTTGTGTTACCAAATATAATGTGAATGACAAAATCTGATCAGGAAATGACATATGTAAAAATGTAATTTTGAATAGAACATTTAAACAAAAGTGAGCATACTTGTATTGAAATGAACATTATATAATGCTAGTTATTGCTACAAAATTACAGAAGACTCCATAGACTAGGAAACTGAACTTCTGAGGATATCATATGAATCCAATCCACTCCCCTTGAGGGACTGTAAGCCAATTAGAGTTAGTGATTCACTTGACATCCTCTGGATTTTAAGTCTTTAAAATCTGCTGTAAGACAATGACTACTGAAAAATGTTTGGTAATTATGATTCTGGCTGTTGTACGCACATATTCTAGATACTGTAACCCTTAAATTCACTGTTAATTGTGACATGATTAAAATTGTACCGTTGATAATATCTTGCTATTTTGTCGATAAATATCTACTTTATTTGCAATTTACAGCAGGACTTGCACACTAAGAAACTAAATTCCAGAGGACATCATATGAATCTGGTCTCTTATTGGCTGTCATATAAGGGGCCCCAATCAATTAAATTTCTCCTCATGTGATTGGTTGAATAAAGTTGTTCTGTGTTCTGAAGTTCTTCTGAGGTAGTCCCTCAGCCAATGGGAGTCTTGAATTCACATGTCATCCTCTGGAGTTTAGTTCCCAAATCTGTGAAATCTGCCGTAATATATGTATCAAAAAATGGTATGCAGATACAGTAATACATCAGGCACAATTTTTTTGCTTCAGCGCCCATAAAATGGAAGGTACAATAAATGACTACCTGGTTAGAGTGTTCTTGGTAAGCTTGTTGTTACTCAAATAAAAGAACATTTCAAAATGGTAACCAAATCAGTGGGATCTTTTTTCACCTCCATTATTACATAATAATAATCGTCTTGAAAATAATAAGGTTCTGAAAATACTATGTTTTCTGTCTGACATTTACTGATTCATCCAACCTTGAAGTCACTAAATTAGTTTATGTGAGGAACACATGAAACGAAACTGGTAACATAGTAGAAAACTTGTGTGATTATAATTTCAGAAGAGCAGAACACTTAAAAGCCCAGCGACCAGATTATGTACATGTTTTGCTTGTTTACTCATCCAAACTAAATTAATCAATTTCTCTGAACTTATATAATGAATACACAGTCTACATAGTTCAAAAAAAATGTTCAGTAAATAATGACCATAATTAGGTCGCTGGGCTTTGAAGCAACCGCACACAGTGAGAATGAAGACCTTTTTATACAAGTTAACTCATTCACCACCTCCAAAAAAGTCATGCAGGAGTTGGTTATATGCTTCTTCAACCACTGCCTTACCCCAACCAAACAGACTAGGTTATTTCGCAGCATTGAGGTGTAGGTCAATTACTGCACCCACTGATTTCAACGTAGCTGTGAACAAAATATATAGTAGATTTTGAAATATCACTGAGTGTGATGTTTTATTGCATTTCTCAGCACAGGAACCTATCAAAATATATTCTTGCAGTTGGTAAAAAATCATTTAGGATGCTGAATTCCTTGCTCCTGCACTATGCCTCTTGCTCCCCTGACATCTGTCAGGACTTCGCTCTGTGACAAGTCACACTGCATAAATGAATCAAGCCAGCTGATGTTCAGTCTGCCAAGTTCCAACCCAGTGTTTTGGATGTTTTGCAATAGGCAACCAGAATAGTGGCACTGGTGTGAGCTCTCAGGTCCCTTTGGTTAACCCTTTCCCTGGAAAGTATAGAAAAACCTTACACATGCCCGACAAGGGTAAAAATGTTCAAGGTCGACATGTGCTCGCTCTATTTACCAATAATATTTCAAAATTGATACAAATAATTATGTTTTCCCTCTGTACTTATAGAAAAAGATCAACTTGCCAAGCAGAGAGGACATGTGGGAGAGTCTGAAACTGAGGAAGAAAATGTCCAGTATGCACTATAGAGATACAAAGAGAAATGCATTGAGGTCAAATGTCCAGCCTTATTGTGACCTTCTAGCAGAAGAAATTGGATGCAGACCAAACTTGGGTAATATTTTCTGTATGCTATGTATTTACATGAGGAATGTTTTATGCTAAGTTGACTTTTTATTTTCATAGAGAAAAAAAAACAATTAATCAGTGTGAGACAAAATTGTCACTTTGTCACAACAATTAGATTCATTGAATTGAAATATGCAGACTATGATAAGAGGCTAATATTTAGGATCACATGATTTTTCAGGGTTTACAAAAGGGCTAACTGACAGTCTTGCCATGTGCTCAACTGCTATAAGTTAAAGGCAAAGGGGGTATTTATAGTCTGTTTTAGCTCACAAACGCTCCACAAAGATTGAACTTTTCCAAACTCTCTATTGAGCTGTTGTTCTACAATGAGCAATCCAATGCCATGTCAGCCTATAGCCAACCTCCACATTTACACCTGAGTGTATTGGAGCAGTGGTCTGTGGAGGATCTGTCCAGTTCCTCCTTGTCATATTTCATCAAAATATCAATATATGCATTAATCAGTTTCAGGCAAACATTTTTGACTGAAAATTTCTGTAATGGACAAGATCTTTTTCTGGCAACATGCTTTGGACTAAAATACTCAGTTATTTAGATGACCTGCTTCATACAAAATATTCTTGAAAATGTCAGTAATGAACATGGTCTGTTTCATGCAACATGCTTTTGACTGGAAATCTGTTATGAAGATGACCTGTTTCGTGCAGACTACTTCTATAAATCTCAGTAATGAACATGATCCGTTTCAGGCAAAATGCTACTGACCCCATGCTGGCTTGGGCATGTTTCTTCGGCCCTCTTCTACCATATCAATATCGACTGGAGGGTCCTGGAAAGTGGGCTGGGGCCAGAGATGCAATTCTGAAAGTGTGGGAGAGAACCTTGCCTATTAATAAGAATGGTTTGACCTTCAAATCATCCTCAAGATCTGTTCTTGTGTCACGTTTGTGTACTCTGCTGCCACTTATGTTGCTTTTATTTGTAGTGATCTTGCTCCCTGTAGTTCTTGCTATCATGCTCAAGAACTAATCTACAATTTTGTGTTCTCAACATATCTATTACTTTGCAATACTGATAGATTTTACAACTTGCAAAATTTATGTTAGATGTATATACACAAGCAAGTACTAAGCTAAATATATAACAACTGTATTTAAATCTGCTTTGCAAATACATTTTAGTAAGTACTATATAATACAGTTGACCCTTGTTATTCTGAACACCTGTCTTCCCAAACCATTCTTTTGGATTAACGCAGGAATATAGCTTTCTGAATTTAATATAACTCTATATTGGAAGCCTTTTCATCCACCAATTTGTCTGCAATGGAACATCACACATGTCAGAGAAAACCTTTTCTGCTATATATGCTATGATGTTATCCTCAATACAATTGTGATGACATCACAATGGGAAGTTTTTTTTATATCATACTGATCATTTGCTGTGCAATATAACTTTTTTGCAGTCTATGAAACTTTTTTCTATCCAATAAAACAAAATACTAGACAGTCACATGGCATAAATTAAAGAGTTCTGATTTGACAAGCAGTCAAGAACAGATCATTGGAGAATATTCATTACATGGTTTTTTTCTGTCATAGCATACCATATTATGAAAGATAATAAATGTTTGTTATAATCGTATGCATATGCTACCATAAAATTGTATGAGATATTGCGTCAAATAAAACCATGGCTTACTTATTATCACATTATTTACGTATTTGGAAATAAATTCTCAGCGGAGACAGGTGTCAATTTTACATAATTTTTTTATTATTAGTTTTATCATGCCCCAGTGACCGTGTAATAAATGGTGTTGAAATAAACTTATTTTACTGATAATATGTTATGATAATTGTAGAAAATTTAGATAATGAAACAATCTGTACTAAGTCTGACAGTACAAAGTTTAAAAAAAACTGTTCAGCCAAAGTTGCCATACATTTGTATTTAGAAAAGTCGAGCATACAATGTGGCTTGTCATAGTCATGTAAGTCTGAATTTGGAAATAATTAAATTAAAATAAATTAGACAAAATACACTTTTTGTGTGAAATATCAGATCAAATACCCCCAGCCTTGAAGTATGCTGGAGTGGCACTCTACAATATGATAACCAAATATCTTCAGAGAGAGCTTCTAGAATGACCAAGAGTGCAGCAGATTGAATGTATTAAGGTCTATACAATAGTTCAGTTGTAATTCATTCAAGTTAATTAATTCCAAGTATGAGAGGTACAGATGATGGTATCCTTGCAGCTCTGAGGCAAGCATAAGACTGCCAGCTCAGAGACCAGTCTTGAGCATTCCTTGTTCGATCCAACCAATCACAGGGCCTACCAGTGATTGCATAACCAAATTGGGGGATGCAGTCCTGACCAGCAGCTTCCTCTTCTATTTATATATAATACTATGTATAAAAATACCTTGTTCAACAACTTCTTAAGAAAATACATAACATCAGTTTTACTTTTAGCTGAAGAGTAAATGGCCCAGTTCTCCTGCCTGCTAGTTCTCCTTACTTTTCCATATTTCAAAATTGGAGAATAAAAAAACTCCTTTCATGGATCAACGATGACTCAAAACCGAAACATCTTTAATCTGGCATAATTCAAACAATTTGGATACTTTCAGATGTAGCAGCCTAGCTCAACCTTTATCTTATCAAGTAAATCCAAAGTAAAGCATGCTGTTGTTCTGTTAGGATTACACTTCACATTAATCCCCATGTAATTAGTAATAAAAAATTACCACTTATGGCTTGGCCTGTTTTAGGTTTAGCCTACATTGATGCATGCTTATAGACATTCATTCCTTCAGGAGGTTGGATATGATACAAACTATGAGACATTTCAAAAAAGAAAGTACGATAATAAGCATCTTTTTAATCTGCAAAAGTTCTACATATTATTCTATAACTTAGTTTTCTTCGATTCTGTTCAAAGCAGCTTCACAAAAAACTGCTTGGCATTTAGTAGTTGTTCAATGGCGGACTTTGATTTCACATCAAGCAAACTTGTAGTACTGGTCTTGATGGCATCCTTAATACATTCCATCTACTGTAGATGTGTCTATATCTTTGATACTAGTAGATTTTCTGGAAACTCGTTCAGTTCAATTTCAGACACGAGATGAGCGTCTTCTTCTGATGTATGCCTGACACTCGAAGTCGAAGAGGGTCCATTATGACGAACAAGGATATCTCTTGGCATCGAATTGTATTTTGTGTCAGGTTTTGCAGCAATGCAACGATAATGCAATTGTTGTCTATTCTGTTGTCTGTTCCATCGAAGAAGAAATATAGCAATAACCAGGAACCAAACAACGACCACCAGTGCGATCACCAGAACTTCAGTGCCTTGGGTTTGGAGAGAGCTAATTTTATGATGTGTACCTGTAAGATCAAGGGCAAATTAACCACAACGTGATTGGTACATTGTCAGACCAAAACTTCTTCAGACATTTTTAGATCCTGATACCATTTCTAATTTCATTCGAAGTAATTTAGTCAAATAAAGCACCTATATTTTAGATATCTTTCAAATACGCATTCATTAGCTATATTTGCTGGCAGGTCGGCTTTATTTGACCAAATATTTTGTATGTTTTGATAAGGTTGAAATTTGTGAACATTAAGAGGTCCCAATACTTTTTGGCATGACTGTATGTCTTCAGACAGCTTCATATCTACATCAAAAGCCAACATTAATGGTTTAAGCAAAAATAACTATATATTTTCAAGGTATACAGTGCACTGTATTGAAAATGTCTTTAGCTGTATTGTAGCTATAGTAGGCTATTCCTAAAGACAAATCTCTCCTGACACATCAAAACCTAATTCCAAATATCATGGTAAGGGTATATATACGGAGGATTTCATATCTCTGAATTGCAGAGGATAGATTTGGACACATGGATAACTGACTAATGAGCCATTTTCAAAAGGTAGCACTGCATAGGATGGAACAATATAAATAACATTGAACTCAAATGTGATAATCTCCATAGAGAAACAGATTTACTACAAGGACCTCAAAATACCAATCCATATTGCTGAATAATATTGCACAGGTACAGATCCCTTGGAGAATTATGACATTGTAATTGGCTTGTTAGTAATTCAATTGCTATTCACAGCTTTTATAATTTATTGAAAGATCTCTTTATTGAAATTCAACAGCACTTCACAACTTTTCTAAGGGAGAATGACCTGCCAGGCGGACACCTAAATGGAGAAGTTCTCTTTTCTGAAATGTCCGGGAGGCATCTTGAAGCTTTACTCTGCTAAAAGAACCAAGACAGCCTCTTCAAATTGTCTGTGCTTGGGTTTAAGTAAAGGTTTTACTTTCCCCATGTGTGCTAAATTTAAGTTTGGTTGGTTTTGGCAAATATATTATCAGATAAGGCTAGCAGTTACCGGACAAAAGATATAATTGGATTTGTAGATAATGACAGGTCACCAATGGTATGTATCTTCAATTTTAATGTTTTAAAAAATAATAATAGACAAAATATGTTTAGATTGGGCTGTTGGATGCTGTGATCTAACAGACTTGTATGTGCAACGTTCCTGGATAAAAACTCAGCCACAGCATGGAGGAACTGAGCAGATCTTCCTTGAACTGCTTCACTCTACCCCAGCTGTGAGTGGTTAGGACTTGGCTATTGGCAGTGATGGCGGTTGTATGGTGCTTAGCCCCTGAAGGTTATTCTGTCCAATGAGCTGTTTATACTCCCAAGGGAGTTGAGAAAGGCTAATGCTTGAACAGGCCTTTCAAAGTGCAATTGTAAAGTCAGTTGAACTAATGGGTAATAGCAGACTATGAACCTTAGATATACATTCATAATTCATGCAACAGTACACAGTGTTGCCTATGAGCAGGAACTGTATACTTTAAAAACATGCCTGTAATTAAGATGTCAGTCATGACTCAGGAGAAGGCCATAGACTTGCCATGTCTTAAATCATATAATATAAAAATGACAGTATTTTTATTATGAAGTTATAGGATTCAGCGACAGGCATAGCAGGGTGTTTCAATAGTGCTCTAGCTCAAACTCAGTCTAACTCAATGTAGATAGTTTTCTCACCTTCACTACCAATGTCCACTAAACCTCCCTGCCAAACATCCATTGTGGTTACTATGTGAGACACATCCCTTGAACAGACATTTAGAGAATGTTTGCTGTGGTGAATAAATCTGAAAAGCAAACAAAATTTAAAAAAGATAAGATAAGATAAGATAGATAAGATAAGTGATAAACTTGTTGCATATGTCTAGACACAGCATAATTGTCCAGCACGGAATTGTCTCAAAATAACGAATTCATTTGTTCATTCAATTCCATACCTTCAATTATACTAACAAGTAATCTTTAACCTGTGCCAGACTTGTTTGATAATAGTCGATAGTAAATATGAATGACAAGTAAACATATTTAAACAAAAATAAAAATTAATTCCCTGGACTGGATTCAAACTGCTGTACTTTCAGCCCTTACTAAGCAGCCCAATGCCTCAGACGACTCATCCATGTATGCTATATATATAAGCTATGTGGTGCCTGAGAAAAAAAATGACATTGTTTAGCTTGTTCTACTGCAGTAAAATTCCATGGTTAGCTGAACTATGGTCATAGAGCAACAGATTTAGCACTGCTTTATTCAGTGTTGCACAACAAGTGATGACAAAGCTTCATCAGGCATGTGTTCAGAATTGTAAAAGTGATCTTAGTAGTACTCTCAAGTGTCAGTATAATGTGTTCTATCCATAGATTAAGATCTGGTAGAAAAATCACCTTACACTGAAACCTTTCAGCGTTTGCTCCAGGTCATCTGTTCCCTAAGCCTTGTTTACTTCCTCATGGTTGTTCCAATTAAGGTCCATCTAGAGATGCATGTTCTCTCAGGAAAGTGCTAATGGAGATGAGACATAATGACGGTGCCTGCAGTTTTAATTAAGCATACCATGGTTGCCTTGACCAAACAGCTTCTCTGCAGGGAAAATGTAAGAAAAACACAGGCAGCCCATACAATGTGTGTCATCACCTCACCGCCAAGTGACCTAATTAGGTACATGTTTTGCTTGTTTACTCAATTAATCACTTTCCCTTATAATCTATAGGCTGGCTTGTCGTATTAAAGGTCTAACAATGTAATTAATGAATAGTTAACTTGTTATGTGCTGAGTTTACACAATTCTTGTTCTGACAAGGAGGCAATTCAGAAAAATTGACTAAACTCAAAATATATGAATCCATTTCTCTTTTCTTTATAAGAAAATATTTCTGAAGTCTATGCTCAGTCTACAAGCATCACTGTTGAATTAATTATTGTCCATAATTAAGGTTGCTGGGCTTATAGGTGACGACACACAGTGCATACCCAGTATGGATGGTATTCAAGGTTTGGGTCAATATTGTTCCATCCATGGCGGTCATTGAGGCGTGTTACCAGGGTATAACATGACATGTTGGGCTGACTTGGTTGGATCGACATCAATCCAATTTAGGCAACACTGGGCGAAAACTGAGGAAATGTAGACCATACTGGGAGAATATAGAACCAACGTAGGTGATACAGGTGAACATACAACCAACATAGACAATACGGTGTGAACATTGAGCCATAATGGGTGAATATTGGGCCATGCTTGGTGAACATTAAGCTATGCCAGGGAAACATTGAGCCATTCTGGGTAAAAACTGAGCCATTCTGGGTGAACACTGGGCTATGCCAGGTGAACACTGAGCCTAGCTGGATGAACATGCTGGTATATCCCAAGAAAGGTAATTTCTGTGAGATTGTGAGGAATGACAAAAATGTAAGCCACTGAATCGTCCACTTTTCACAGCAATTCATCAAAACTGATTGAGCAATTTTCTTCACCCATAGAATACAATGATACAGTAGCAAAAATGAGAGGCAAAAATCAGGAGAGGAAATTGTAGGCAAAAACTCACTAAATCCTAAGCTAGGCAAAAATGCATATGATGGACTGAGTGTCTTTGCTTATAATGAAGCAACAACTTTGCTGAGTTGCATTTGCTGTGGATATAAGTGAGGTAAATCCTTTCATGATTATCCTACCAGGCATCAGGGAGCCAAGAAAATATTCTATAACCAGTTGTAAATGGGTGCAAGTTTGGCTATAAGCAAATATAGGAACTGTGGAGTACTTGCCAAAAAGCGATGACGATGGCTGCTCAGCAGTATACTCCCCTTACAGTTTATACTCATGCTTGACCGGGCATGCTAATAAAGGGCGTACATTTTATACAAAATCAACTGAACTCGTTCATAAAGATAACTGACTCCAAATCCATTTACATGAAGTATATTCAACACACCCAAATAGAAGCAGAGGAAACATAATGATTGATTCTTTAACAAACATATGTTTTGTTCATAAAGGTTGTGTAGGAAAAATAGAACTGCTATATCCAATAAAATATACATGTATATCCTTCTACCTACCTTAGATCCCGGCTATAGAATAACATCCATTTCTTTTGAATAACATTCTCAGAATGAAAGTAAGACCATCTTTCTAGCTATCGATACAGGCCCCAGCCAAATGCGGATGCTTGTATGAGATCCTTAGGGTCTGTCACAGCCTTTAAGGAGCAATCGCTGTGGTGTACAGGAATTCTCAGAATTGTTCCTTTTCAGTGAGTCTTTAGAGGCAAATTTTACAGATTTTAGCCAAATATCTGATCTCAAAATATGTTGGGAGTTTTATATAAATCGTTGGTGTCTGCTTTGAAATTGATTATTGACAACTGTCCCTTTTCTTCCTGAAGACCCATTTTTGAAATAGTATCTGTGTATTTGCTGGAAATGATGATTGCATCCACACAGGCACATTACAAACTACAAAATGTTGTTGCTGAATCTCTGATCTTAGAAGTGAGTTTAATGATGAAATGTTGTAAAACTGCATTTTTTTATCAGTCTACAGTCTGCACAATGCACCATTGAGACTTCAGATTACCCCTTACTTGCTCTGCCAGGTGGCACTCTGACAATTGTTTTGTTCCCAGTCACACATTTCTTAGTAGATAAATATAGTGCAGTACTGATTCCAAATTTAACTTACAACATTTAGAGACCTTAATAATCTTGTGACTTCAAAGGGAGAAAAAGAATTGTGCAATATTCTTCAAATAAGTATGAAATCTTTGGATATGCTTGTTTTACATGGGAAATACATCCCAAGAAATTGATATGTAGTGTCAATGCCATTGGATGAAAAATCATAGTATGTGAGAGCATTAAAAGGACACCTGGTGCAATTGTTTGCATATCAGATAAATCACTTCTATATTCCACTCCTCAATCTGGCATATGCATGAAATGACAATTCAACATAAGCATAAAGAATGTTTTTTAGACTAACATACTTTGCATACTAGCCTTTCTGTGTTGTGCCTTCCGAATGAGAAAAAAATGGTAGAGATTATAATCAAAGACAAAAAGGAGTGTCACAGGTGAACTTGGTATTCATCATATTTACCTGTCATTACACTGTCCTTTACATACGAAAGAATATATTTTTGCTTCATATATATGTTACATTCATACTTCTGTGTTGCCAATGGTATTCTTGCAACTGTTTTTTTTTTTTTTTTGCTGTATACTGTGCACTAATATTTTCAGACTTTTTAAGTATACGGGAAAAGTCAAGTATGGCAGACCCAAATGTATGACCATATTTACTGAACCTCATTGCCAGGCCTTTGACATAAAATGCTACAAACACACAATGGTGGTGACAGATTTCAAGGCAGGAACACAGGTTATCATATTGATTTTCTTTTTTTTTTTCTAGGGGGCTACCCCCCCCCCCCGAACCCCTGCTATGCTACATAAATATTATTCCTATGGTGCGCCAGAACAAAATTTGGGAAACAAATTAGCGATTATTTTTATGTTTCATGGATACCAAATATGAGCATAATTTGGGTCAGCTATGCTGCACTGAGTATATATTAAGATCTTAATTTCGCTGTAGTGAACTGTGTATTTCCTAACATAACTAAACATAACCCATTGTAATCATATCAATGCATCTGCAACCCTGAGAGAAGCTTCTATTTGTCACAGCGATATAGGGCATGTCAGCTGTTGCATTATGGATATGATTTCATGCTGATAAGATTATCATGCATGCTTTGAGTCAGGTAAGGTCATGTATTTAATAAAAGATGCTCTTAAATACATTGGCTGTTGCACCATGTCGTTTTTGTGTTTTTCCAAATAGTTATATACTAAACTGTGGATTTTGAACAGTAATCAAGGATATGATAAAAATATATATTTGGTTTGATACTCAAATGCATAAATGTACTGAGGAAGGTACAAAATTTAGATTGTATAATGTAATGTATGCATAAATTACATAAGAGCCAATCTCACAGACTTGAAAACTAAACACCAGATGACGTCACATGTGTCGCCTCCCATTGGTTAAGAGACTGCCTTAATCAATGGGAGTCCTGGATTCACATGATGTCCTCTGGAGTTTAGCTTCTTAGACCATGAGATTTTCTTCTTTCTAAGTCTATGAAATTGACTGTTATTCCCAGGGAAGCATTTATATACAATAGACATGGTTACTCTATTCATCATTGATGATGATATCACCACGTTTATTTGTCACATGTCAACATGAAAACTTTTACCCATGTGTCAAACATTGCCATAATTTATTCTTTGTTTCCATGGGCATTATCTACTCAGTCTATCATTAGTATTTCAAACCTGGAGAAGATAAAAGAAAATTAATTTGCAAGATCAATGATGACTCAAATCCCAAACATCTTTAATCTTACATAATTTAAACAATTTAGATATTTTCAGATGTAGCAGCCTAGCTAACCTTTATCTTATCAAGTAAATCCCTGATCCAAAGTAAAGCATGTTGATGTTCCATTAAGGGATTGTACTTCACATTAATCCCCATGTAATCAGTAATCAAAAATTACCACCTAATGGCTTGGCCTGTTTTAGGTAAAGCCTATATTGAAATACATGCTTATAGACATTCATTCCTTCAGGAGGTCGGATATAATACAAACTATGAGATAATGCAAAAAAGAAAGTACAATACAAAGCATCTTTTGATTCTGCAAAAGTTCTACATATAATTCTGTAACTTACTTTTCTTCAATTCTGTCCAAAGCAGCTTCACAAAAAACTGCTTGGCATTTAGTAGTTGTTCAATGGCGGACTTCGGATTTCACATCAAGCAAACTTGTTGTACTGGTCTTGATGGCATCCTTAATACATTCAATCTACTGTAGATGTGTCTATATCTTTGATACTTGTAGATTTTCTGGAAACTCGTTCAGTTCAATTTCAGACACAAGATGAGCGTCTTCTTCTGATGTCTGCCTGACACTCGAAGTCGGAGAGGGTCCATTATGGTGAACAAGGATATCTCTAGGCATCGAATTGTATTTTGTATTTGGTTTTGCAGCAATACAACGATAATGCATTTGTTGTCTTTTCTGTTGTCTGTTCCATCGAAGAAGAAATATAGCAATAATCAGGAACCAAACAACGACCACCAGTGCGATCACCAGAACTTCAGTGCCTTGGGTTTGGAGAGAGCTAATTTTATGGTGTGTACCTGTAAGATCAAGGGTGGAATAACCACAACTTGATTAGTACACTGTCAGACCAAAACTTCTTGCGACATTTTCTCTTTTTTGATGCCATTTCTAACTTCATTCGAAGTAACTTAGTCAAATAGAGCACCTATATTTTAGATATCATTCAAATATGCACCATTAGCTATATATGCAGGCAGGTTGGCTTTATTTGACCAAATGTTTTGTATCTTATGATAAGGCTGACATTTGTGATCATTGATAGGTCCCAATACTTTTTGGCATGACTGTATGTCTTCAGACAGTTGCATATATATATCAGAAGCCAACATTAATGGTTCAAGCAAAAATAGGACTGGAGATAAATTATTTTATTATTAAGGTATATATTGCACCATACTGAAAACGTCTTTGGCTGTTTGTAGCTATAGTAGGCGCTTACTGAAGACAAATCTCTCCTGACTTAGCAAAACCTACTTCCCAATATCATGGATTGGTTGGCCTGAATTCTAAACACAGACTGTGGACTTTGAGGAATAGGGGTATAAGTAAGAGTATACATACGTAGGATTTCATATCTCTGAATTGTAGAGAATAGATTTGGACACATGGATAACTGACTAATGAGCCATTTTCAAAAGGTAGCACTGCATAGGATGGAACAATATAAATAACATTGAACTCAAATGTGATAATCTCCATAGAGAAACAGATTTACTACACGGACCTCAAAATAACAATCCATATTGCTGAATAATATTGCACAGGTACAGATCCCTTGGAGAATTATGACATTGTAATTGGCTTGTTAGTAATTCAATTGCTATTCACAGCTTTTATAATTTATTGAAAGATCTCTTTATGGAAATTCAACAGCACTTCACAACTCTTCTAAGGGAGAATGACCTGCCAGGCGGACACCTAAATGGAGAAGTTCTCTTTTCTGAAATGTCCGGGAGGCATCTTGAAGCTTTACTCTGCTAAAAGAACCAAGACAGCCTCTTCAAATTGTCTGTGCTTGGGTTTAAGTAAAGGTTTTACTTTCCCCATGTGTGCTAAATTTAAGTTTGGTTGGTTTTGGCAAATATATTATCAGATAAGGCTAGCAGTTACCGGACAAAAGATATAATTGGATTTGTAGATAATGACAGGTCACCAATGGTATGTATCTTCAATTGTAATGTTTTAAAAAATAATAATAGACAAAATATGTTTAGATTGGGCTTTTGGATGCTGTGATCTAACAGACTCGTATGTGCAACGTTCCTGGATAAAAACTCAGCCACAGCATGGAGGAACTGAGCAGATCTTCCTTGAACTGCTTCACTCTACCCAGCTGTGAGTGGTTAGGACTTGGCTATTGGCAGTGATGGCGGTTGTATGGTGCTTAGCCCCTGAAGGTTATTCTGTCCAATGAGCTGTTTATACTCCCAAGGGAGTTGAGAAAGGCTAATGCTTGAACAGGCCTTTCAAAGTGTAATTGTAAAGTCAGTTGAACTAATGGGTAATAGCAGACTATGAACCTTACATATACATTCATAATTCATGCAACAGTACACAGTGTTGCCTATGAGCAGGAACTGTATACTTTAAAAACATGCCTGTAATTAAAATTTCAGTCATGACTCAGGAGAAGGCCATAGACTTGCCATGTCTTAAATCATATAATATAAAAATGACAGTATTTTTATTATGAAGTTATAGGATTCAGCGACAGGCATAGCAGGGTGTTTCAATAGTGCTCTAGCTCAAACTCAGTCTAACTCAATGTAGATTGTTTTCTCACCTTCACTACCAATGTCCACTAAACCTCCCTGCCAAACATCCATTGTGGTTATTACGTGAGACACATCCCTTGAACAGACATTTAGAGAATGTTTGCTGTGGTGAATAAATCTGAAAAGCAAACAAAATTTAAAAAAAGATAAGATAAGATAAGATAGATAAGATAAGTGATAAACTTGTTGCATATGTCTAGACACAGCATAATTGTCCAGCACAGAATTGTCTCAAAATAACGAATTCATTTGTTCATTCAATTCCATACCTTTAATTATACTAACAAGTAATCTTTAACCTGTGCCAGACTTGTTTGTTAATAGTCGATAGTAAATATGAATGACAAGTAAACATATTTAAACAAAAATAAAAATTAATTCCCTGGACTGGATTCAAACTGCTGTACTTCCAGCGCCTTACTAAGCAGCCCAATGCCTCAGACGCCTCATCCACGTAAGCTATATATATAAGCTATGTGGTCAAGTGCCTGAGAAAAAAAATGACATTGTTTAGCTTGTTCTACTGCAGTAAAATTCCATGGTTAGCTGAACTATGGTCATAGAGCAACATATTTAGGACTGCTTTATTCAGTGTTGCACAACAAGTGATGACAAAGCTTCATCAGGCATGTGTTCAGAATTGTAAAAGTGATCTTAGTAGTACTCTTAAGTGTCAGTATAATGTGTTCTATCCATAGATTAAGATCTGGTAGAAAAATCACCTTACACTGAAACCTTTCAGCGTTTGCTCCAGGTCATCTGTTCCCTAAGCCTTGTTTACTTCCTCATGGTTGTTCCAATTAAGGTCCATCTAGAGATGCATGTTCTCTCAGGTAAGTGCTAAGGGAGATGAGACATAATGACAGTGCCTGCAGTTTTAATTAAGCATACCATGGTTGCCTTGACCAAACAGCTTCTCTGCAGGGAAAATGTAAGAAAAACACAGGCAGCCCATACAATGTGTGTCATCACCTCACCGCCAAGTGACCTAATTATGTACATATTTTGCTTGTTTACTCAATTAATCACTTTCCCTTATAATCTATAGGCTGGCTTGTCGTATTAAAGGTCTAACAATGTAATTAATGAATAGTTAACTTGTTATGTGCTGAGTTTACACAATTCTTGTTCTGACAAGGAGGCAATTCAGAAAAATTGACTAAACTCAAAATATATGAATCCTTTTCTCTTTTCTTTATAAGAAAATATTTCTTAAGTCTATGCTCAGTCTACAAGCATCACTGTTGAATTAATTATTGTCCATAATTAAGGTTGCTGGGCTTATAGGTGATGACACACAGTGCATACCCAGTATGGATGGTATTCAAGATTTGGGTCAATATTGTTCCATCCATGGCGGTCGTTGAGGCATGTTATCTGGGTATAACATGACATGTTGGCCTGACTTGGTTGGATCGACATCAATCCAATTTAGGCAACACTGGGCGAACACTGAGGCAATGTAGACGCTACTGGGAGAATATAGAACCAACGTAGGTGATACAGGCGAACATACAACCAACATAGACAATAAGGTGTGAACATTGAGCCATAATGGGTGAATATTGGGCCATGCTTGGTGAACATTCAGCTATGCCAGGTGAACATTCAGCCATACTGGGTGAACATTGGGCCATACTGCATGAACATTGGGCTATGCCAGGTGAACATTGAGCCATGCTGGGTGAACATTGAGCCATGCTGGGTGAACATTGAGCCATACTGGGTGAACATTGGGCTATGCCAGGTGAACATTGAGCCATGCTGGGTAAACATTGGGTCATACTATGTGAATATTGAGTAATACTGGATGAATTTGAGCTAATCTTATTTTGTTGCTGTTTTATTGCAGGTCCACAGCGTGCTGGTATATCCCAAGAAAGGTAATTTCTGTGAGATTGTGAGGAATGACAAAAATGTATACCACCGAATAGGGCACTTTCCATATGAATCATCTAAACTGATTGAGCAATTTTCTTCACCCGTAGAATACAATGATACAGTAGCAAAAATGAGAGGCAAAAATCAGAAGAGGAAATTGTAGGCAAAAACTCACTAAATCCTAAGCTAGGCAAAAATGCATATAATGAACTGAGTGTCTTTACTTATAATGAAGCAACAACTTTGCTGATTTGCGTTTGCTGTGGATATAAGTGAGGGTAAATCCTTTGATGATTATCCTCCCAGGCATCAGGGAGCCAAGAAAATATTCTATAACCAGTTGTAAATTTGTGCAAGTTTGGCTATAGGCAAATATAAGGACTGTGAAGTACTTGCCGAAAAGCGCCGATGATGGCTGCTCAGCAGTATACTCCCCTTGCAGTTTATACTCATGCTTGACCAGGCATGCCAATGAAGGGCGTACATTTTATACAAAATCAACTGAACTCGTTCATAAGGATAACTGACTCCAAATTCATTTACATGGAGCACATTCAAAACATTCCAATAGAAACAGAGGAAACATAATGATTGATTCTTTAACAAACATATGTTTCGATCATAAAGGTTGTGGAGGAAACATAGAACTGCTATATCCAATAAAATATACATGTATATCCTTCTACCTACCTCAGATCCCAGCTATAGAATAACATCCATTTCCTTTGAATAACATTCTCAGAATGAAAGCAAGACCATCTTTCTAGCTATTGATACAGAGCCTCAGCAACCAACTTCCCTGCATGGCAGCCACAGCCCAAATGAATGGCCCCAGCCTAGTGCGAATGCTTGTATGAGATCCTTAGGGTCTGTCGCAGTCTTCAAGGAGCAATCGCTGTGGAGTACAGGAATTCTCAGAATTGTTCCTTTTCAGTGAGTCTTTATAGGCAAATTTTACAGATTTTAGCCAAATATCTGATCTGAAAATATGTTGGGAGTTGTATATAAAGCATTTGTGTCTGCTTTGAAATTAATCATTGACAACGGTCCCTTTTCTTCCTGAAAACCCATTTTTAAAAGAGTATCTGTGTATTTGCTGGAAATGATGATTGTATCCACACAGGCTTATACAAAACTACAAAATGTTGTTGCTGAATCTCTGATCTTAGAAGTGAGTTTAATGTTGAAATGTTGTGAAACTGCATTTTTTTATCAGTCTACAATCTGCAAAATGTACCATTGAGACTTCAGATTACCTCTTACTTGCTCTGCCAAGTGGCACTCTGACAATTGTTTTGTTCCCAGTCACACATTACTTAGTAGATAAATATAGTGCAGTACTGATTCCAAATTTAACTTACAACATTTAGAGACCATAATAATCTTGTGACTTCAAAGGGAGAAAAAGAATTGTGCAATATTCTTCAAATAAGTATGAAATCTTTGGATATGCTTGTTTTACATGGGAGTATATCCCAAGAAATTGAAATGTAGTGTCAATGCCATTGGATGAAAAATCATAGTATGTGAGAGCATTAAAAGGACACCTGGTGCAATTGTTTGCATATCAGATACATCACTTCTATATTCCACTCCTCAATCTGGCATATGCCTGAAATGACAATTCAACATTAGCATAAAGAATGTTTTTTAGACTAACATACTTTGCATTCTAGCCTTTCTGTGTTGTGCCTTCCGAATAAGAAAAAAATGGTAGATATTAATAATTAAAGACAAAAAGGAGTGTCACAGGTGAACTTGGTATTCATCATATTCACCTTTCATTAGTAACACTGTATTTTTGCTTCATATATATGTGACATTCATACTTCTGTGTTGCCAATGGTATTCTTGCAACTGTTGTTTTTCTTTTGCTGTATACTGTGCAAAAAATACACTAATATTTTCAGGCTGTATAAGTATACGGAAAAAGTGAAGTATGGCGGACCCAAATTTATGACCATATTTACTGAACCTCATTGCCAGGTCTCTGACGTTAAATGCTTGAATTTAACGAGTGTCATCACAAACACACAACGGCGGTGATAGATTTCAAGGCAAGAACGCAGGTTATCATTGTTTTTCTTTTTTTTTCTAGGGGGTTTCCACCCCGAACCCCTGCTATGCTACATAAATATTATTCCTATGGTGTGCCAGAACAAAATTTGGAAAACAAATTAGTGATTATTTTTATGTTTCATGGATACCTGCACTAAGTATACATTAAGATCTTAATTTCGCTGTAGTGAACTGTGTATTTCCAAACATAACTAAACATAACCCATTGTAATCATATCAATGCATCTACAACCCTGAGAGAAGCTTGTATTTGTCACAATCAGTGATATAGGGCATGTCAGCTGTTGCATTATGGATAAGATTTCATGCTGATAAGATTATCACCGAGGTGTGAGTCAGGTAAGGTCTTGTATTTCATAAAAGATGCTCTAAAATACATTGGCCTGTCAATCGCTGTTGCACCATGTCATTTTTGTAGCTTTTCCAAATGGTTATATGCTAAACTGGATTTTTAGAACAGTAATCAAGGATATGATAAAAATATATATATTTGGTTTGATATTCGAATGCATAAATGTACTGAGGAAGGTACAAAAATGAGATTGTATAGTGTGTAATGTATGCATAAATTACATAAGAGCCAATCTCTCAGACTTGAAAACTAAACACCAGGTGACGTCATGTGTGTCGCCTCCCATCGGTTAAAAGACTGCCTCAATCAATGGGAGTCCTGGATTCACATGACGTCCTCTGGAGTTTAGCTTCTTGGACCATGAGATTGTTTTCTTTCTAAGTCTATGAAATTTATTGTTATGTCTATCCCAGGGAAGCATTTATATACAATAGACATGGTTACTCTATTCATAATTGATGATGATATCACCACGTTTATTTGTCATATGTCAACATGAAAACTTTTACCTATGTCAAACATTGCCATAATTTATTCTTTTTTTTCCATGGGCATTTTCTACTCAGTCTATCATGAGCATTTCAAACCTAGAGAAAAAAAAAAAAATTCCTTTGCAAGATCAATGATGACTTAAAACTCAAACATCTTTAATCTTACATAATACAAATTATGGCTTTAACAAATTTGGCTATTCTCAGATGAAGCAGCCTAGCTCAACCTTTGGCATATCAAGTGAATCCCTGATCCAAAGTAAAGCATGTTGATGTTCCATTAAGGGATTACACTTCACATTAATCTCCATGTAATCAATAATCAAAAATTACCACCTAATGGCTTGGCCTGTTTTAGGTTCAGCCTATATTGAAATACATGCTTATAGACATTCATTCCTTCAGGAGGTTGGATATGATACAAACTATGAGATATTGCAAAAAAAGAAAGTACAATACAAAGCATCTTTTGATTCTGCAAAGGTTCTACGTATTATTCTGCAACTTAGTGTTCCTCGATTCTTTCCAAAGCAGCTTCACCAAAAACTACTTGGCATTTATTAGTTGTTCAATGGCGGACTTTTGATTTCACATCAAGCAAACTTGTTGTACTGGTCTTGATGGCATCCTTAATACATTCAATCTACTGTAGATGTGTCTATATCTTTGATACTTGTAGATTTTCTGGAAACTCGTTCAGTTCAATTTCAGAAACAAGATGAGCATCTTCTTCTGATGTCTGCCTGACACTCGAAGTCAGAGAGGGTCCATTATGACGAACAAGGATATCTCTAGGCATTGAATTGTATTTTGTATCAGGTTTTGCAGCAATGCAACGATAATGCATTTGTTGTCTATTCTGTTGTCTGTTCCATCGAAGAAGAAATGTAGCAATAATCAGGAACCAAACAACGACCACCAGTGCGATCACCAGAACTTCAGTGCCTTGGGTTTTGAGAGAGCTAATTTTATGGTGTGTACCTGTAAGATCAAGGGTGAAATAACCACAACGTGATTAGTACACTGTCAGACCAAAACTTCCTCAGACATTTTCAGATTTTGATGCCATTTCTAAATTCATTCGAAGTAATTTAGTCAAATAGAGCACCTATATTTTAGATATCTTTCAAATACGTATTCCGTTAGCTATATTTGCAGGCAGGTTGGCTTTATTTGACCAAATATTTTTTATGTTATGATAAGATTGAAATTTGTGATCATTGATAGGTCCCACTACTTTTTGGCATGACTGTATGTCTTCAGACAGTTGCATATTTACATCAGAAGTATATTATTAAGGTATATATTGCACCATACTGAAAATGTCTTCGGTTGTTTGTAGCTATAGTAGGCTCTTACTGAAGACAAATCTCTCCTGACTTTTCAAAACCTAATTCCAAATATCATGGATTGGTTGGCCTGAATTCTAAACACAGACTGTGGACTTTGAGGAATAGGGGTATAAGTAAGGGTATATATATATTTAGGATTTAATATCTCTGAATATATATATATATATTTAGGATTAAATATCTCTGATTGTAGAGGATATATTTGGACACATGGATAACTGACTAATGAGCCATTTTCAAAAGGTAGCACTGCATAGGATGGAACAATATATATAACATTGAGCTCAAATGTCATAATCTCCATTGAGAAACATATTTACTACAAGGACCTCAAAATACCAATCCATATTGCTGAATAATATTGCACAGGTACAGTTCCCTTGGAGAATTATGACATTGTAATTGGCTTTTTAGCAATTCAATCTACATGCTATTCTCAGCTTTTATAATTTATTGAAAGATCTCCTTTTTGAAATTCAACAGCACTTCACAACGCTTCTAAGGGAGAATAACCTGCCAGGTGGACAACCAAATGGAGAAGTTCTCTATTCTGATATGTCCGGGAGGCATCTTGAAGCTTTACTCTGCTAAAAGAACCAAGACAGCCTCTTCAAGTTGTCTGTGCTTGGGTTAAAGTAAAGGTTTTACTTTCCCTATGTGCTATGTATATATATGTATATATGTGCTAAATTTAGGTTAGGTTGGTTTTGGCATATAAATTATCAGATAGGACTAGCAGTTACCGGACACAAGATATAATTGGATTTGCAAAATAATGACAGGTCACCAATAATGTATCTTCAATTGTAATGTTTCAAAAAATTATAATATACAATAATAGACAAAATATGTTTAGATTGGGCTTTTGGATGCTGTGATCTAACAGATTGGACTCGTATTTGCAACGTTCCTGGATTAAAACTCAGCCACAGCTTGGAGGAACTGAGCAGATCTTCCTTGAACCACTGCTTCACTCTACCCCAGCTGTGAGTGGTTAGGACTTGGCTATTGGCAGTGATGGTGATTGTATGGTGCTTAGCCCCTGAAGGTTATTCTGTCCAATGAGCTCTTTATACTCCCAAGGGAGTTGAGAAGACTAATGCTTGAACAGGCCTTTCAAGGTGTAATTGTAAAGTCAGTTGAACTAATGGGTAATAGCAGACTATGAACCTTACATATACATTCATAATTCATGCAACAGTACACAGTTTTACCTATGAGCAGGAACTGTATACTTTAAAAACATGCCTGTAATTAAAATGTCAGTCATGACTCAGGAGAAGGCAATAGACTTGCCATGTCCTTAATCATATTACATAAAAATGACAGTCCTTTTATTATGAAGTTATAGGATTCAGCGATAGGTATAGCAGTGTGTTTCAATAGTGCTCTAGCTCAAACTCTTGTATAATCTAACTCAATGTTGATAGTTTTCTCACCTTCACTACCAATGTCCATCAAACCATCTTTAAGAAAGATAAAATAAGATAAGATAGATAAGATACGATAGATAAGATAAGATAAGTGATAAACTTGTTGCACATGTCTAGACACAGCATAATTGTCCAGCACGGAATTGTCTCAAAATAACGAATTCATTTGTTCATTCATTTCCATACCTTCAATTATACTAACAAGTAATCTTTAACCTGTGCCAGACTTGTTTGATAATAGTCGATAGTAAATATGAATGACAAGTAAACATATTTAAACCAAAATAAAATTAATTCCCTAGACTGGATTCAAACTGCTGTACTTCCAGCCCTTACTAAGCAGCCCGATGTCTCAAACGACTCAGCCACGGCTTCACACTACATGACCTGTCACATCTATATATAGGCTCTGTGGTCAATTGCCTGAGAAAAAAACACATTGTTTAGCTGGTTCTACTGCAGTAAAATTCCATGGTCAGCTGTTTTAGCCATAGAGCAACAGATTTAGGACTGCTTTATTCTGTGTTACATGAAAAGTGATGACAAAGCTTCATCAGGCATGTGTTCAGAATTGTAAAAGTGATCTTAGTAGTACTCTCAAGTGTCAGTATAATGTGTTCTATCCATAGATTAAGATCTGGTAGAAAAATCACCTTACACTGAAACCTTTCAGCGTTTACTCCAGGTCATGTGTTCCCTAAGCATTGTTTACTTCCTCATGGTCGTTCCAATTATGGTCCATCTAGAGATGCATGTTCTCTCAGGAAAGTGCTAATGGAGATGAGACATAATGACGGTGCCTGCAGTTTTAATTAAGCATACCATGGTTGCCTTGACCAAACAGCTTCTCTGCAGGGAAAATGTAAGAAAAACACAGGCAGCCCATACACTGTGTGTCATCACCTCACAGCCAAGTGACCTAATTATGTACATGTTTTGCTTGTTTACTCAATTAATCACTTTCCCTTATAATCTATAGGCTGGCTTATCGTATTAAAGGTCTAACAATGTAATTAATGAATAGTTAACTTGTTATGTGCTGAGTTTACACAATTCTTGTTCTGACAAGGAGGCAATTCAGAAAAATTGACTAAACTCAAAATATATGAATCCATTTCTCTTTTCTTTATAAGAAAATATTTCTTAAGTCTATGCTCAGTCTACAAGCATCACTGTTGAATTAATTATTGTCCATAATTAAGGTTGCTGGGCTTATAGGTGACGACACACAGTGCATACCCAGTATGGATGGTATTCAAGGTTTGGGTCAATATTGTTCCATCCATGGCGGTCATTGAGGCGTGTTACCTGGGTATAACATGACATGTTGGGCTGACTTGGTTGGATTGACATCAATCCAATTTAGGCAACACTGGGCGAAAACTGAGGCAATGTAGACCATACTGGGAGAATATAGAACCAACGTAGGTGATACAGGTGAACATACAACCAACATAGACAATACGGTGTGAACATTGAGCCATAATGGGTGAATATTGGGCCATGCTTGGTGAACATTAAGCTATGCCAGGGAAACATTGAGCCATTCTGGGTAAAAACTGAGCCATTCTGGGTGAACACTGGGCTATGCCAGGTGAACACTGAGCCTAGCTGGATGAACATGCTGGTATATCCCAAGAAAGGCAATTTCTGTGAGATTGTAAGGAATGACAAAAATGTAAGCCACTGAATCGTCCACTTTTCACAGCAATTCATCAAAACTGATTGAGCAATTTTCTTCACCCATAGAATACAATGATACAGTAGCAAAAATGAGAGGCAAAAATCAGGAGAGGAAATTGTAGGCAAAAACTCACTAAATCCTAAGCTAGGCAAAAATGCATATGATGGACTGAGTGTCTTTACTTATAACGAAGCAACAACTTTGCTGAGTTGAATTTGCTGTGGATATAAGTGAGGTAAATCCTTTCATGATTATCCTACCAGGCATCAGGGAGCCAAGAAAATATTCTATAACCAGTTGTAAATTTGTGCAAGTTTGGCTATAAGCAAATATAGGGACTGTGGAGTACTTGCCGAAAAGCGATGACGATGGCTGCTCAGCAGTATACTCCCCTTACAGTTTATACTCATGCTTGACCGGGCATGCTAATAAAGGGCGTACATTTTATACAAAATCAACTGAACTCGTTCATAAGGATAACCTACTCCAAATTCATTTACATGGAGCACATTCAAAACATTCCAATAGAAACAGAGGAAACATAATGATTGATTCTTTAACAAACATATGTTTTGATCATAAAGGTTGTGGAGGAAACATAGAACTGCTATATCCAATAAAATATACATGTATATCCTTCTACCTACCTTAGATCCCAGCTATAGAATAACATCCATTTCCTTTGAATAACATTCTCAGAATGAAAGCAAGACCATCTTTCTAGCTATTGATACAGAGCCTCAGCAACCAACTTCCCTGCATGGCAGCCACAGCCCAAATGAATTGCCCCAGCCTAGTGCGGATGCTTGTATGAGATCCTTAGGGTATGTCGCAGTCTTCAAGGAGCAATCGCTGTGGAGTACAGGAATTCTCAGAATTGTTCCTTTTCAGTGAGTCTTTAGAGGCAAATTGACTAAACTCAAAATATATGAATCCATTTCTCTTTTCTTTATAAGAAAATATTTCTTAAGTCTATGCTCAGTCTACAAGCATCACTGTTGAATTAATTATTGTCCATAATTAAGGTTGCTGGGCTTATAGGTGATGACACACAGTGCATACCCAGTATGGATGGTATTCAAGGTTTGGGTCAATATTGTTCCATCCATGGCGGTCGTTGAGGCATGTTATCTGGGTATAACATGACATGTTGGCCTGACTTGGTTGGATCGACATCAATCCAATTTAGGCAACACTGGGCGAAAACTGAGGCAATTTAGACGATACTGGGAGAATATAGAACCAACGTAGGTGATACAGGCGAACATACAACCAACATAGACAATAAGGTGTGAACATTGAGCCATAATGGGTGAATATTGGGCCATGCTTGGTGAACATTCAGCTATGCCAGGTGAACATTCAGCCATACTGGGTGAACATTGGGCCATACTGCATGAACATTGGGCTATGCCAGGTGAACATTGAGACATGCTGGGTGAACATTCAGCCATGCTGGGTGAACATTCAGCCATACTGGGTGAACATTGGGCTATGCCAGGTGAACATTGAGCCATGCTGGGTAAACATTGGGTCATACTATGTGAATATTGAGTAATACTGGATGAATTTGAGCTAATCTTATTTTGTTGCTGTTTTATTGCAGGTCCACAGCGTGCTGGTATATCCCAAGAAAGGTAATTTCTGTGAGATTGTGAGGAATGACAAAAATGTATGCCACCGAATCGGGCACTTTCCATATGAATCATCTAAACTGATTGAGCAATTTTCTTCACCCGTAGAATACAATGATACAGTAGCAAAAATGAGAGGCAAAAATCAGGAGAGGAAATTGTAGGCAAACACTCACTAAATCCTAAGCTAGGCAAAAATGCATATAATGAACTGAGTGTCTTTACTTATAATGAAGCAACAACTTTGCTGAGTTGCGTTTGCTGTGGATATAAGTGAGGGTAAATCTTTTGATGATTATCCTCCCAGGCATCAGGGAGCCAAGCAAATATTATTAATCATTGACAACGGTCCCTTTTCTTCCTGAAAACCCATTTTTAAAAGAGTATCTGTGTATTTGCTGGAAATGATGATTGTATCCACACAGGCTTATACAAAACTACAAAATGTTGTTGCTGAATCTCTGATCTTAGAAGTGAGTTTAATGTTGAAATGTTGTGAAACTGCATTTTTTTATCAGTCTACAATCTGCAAAATGTACCATTGAGACTTCAGATTACCTCTTACTTGCTCTGCCAAGTGGCACTCTGACAATTGTTTTGTTCCCAGTCACACATTACTTAGTAGATAAATGTAGTGCAGTACTGATTCCAAATTTAACTTATAACATTTAGAGACCATAATAATCTTGTGACTTCAAAGGGAGAAAAAGAATTGTGCAATATTCTTCAAATAAGTATGAAATCTTTGGATATGCTTGTTTTACATGGGAAATACATCCCAAGAAATTGATATGTAGTGTCAATGCCATTGGATGAAAAATCATAGTATGTGAGAGCATTAAAAGGACACCTGGTGCAATTGTTTGCATATCAGATACATCACTTCTATATTCCACTCCTCAATCTGGCATGTGCCTGAAATGACAATTCAACATTAGCATAAAGAATGTTTTTTAGACTAACATACTTTGCATTCTAGCCTTTCTGTGTTGTGCCTTCCGAATAAGAAAAAAATGGTAGAGATTATAATTAAAGACAAAAAGGAGTGTCACAGGTGAACTTGGTATTCATCATATTCACCTTTCATTAGTAACACTGTATTTTTGCTTCATATATATGTGACATTCATACTTCTGTGTTGCCAATGGTATTCTTGCAACTGTTGTTTTTCTTTTGCTGTATACTGTGCAAAAATACACTAATATATTCAGGCTGTATAAGTATACGGAAAAAGTGAAGTATGGCAGACCCAAATTTATGACCATATTTACTGAACCTCATTGCCAGGTTTCTGACGTTAAATGCTTGAATTTAACGAGTGTCGTCACAAACACACAACGGCGGTGATAGATTTCAAGGCAAGAACGCAGGTTATCATTGTTTTTCTTTTTTTTTCTAGGGGGTTTCCACCCCGAACCCCTGCTATGCTACATAAATATTATTCCTATGGTGTGCCAGAACAAAATTTGGAAAACAAATTAGTGATTATTTTTATGTTTCATGGATACCTGCACTAAGTATACATTAAGATCTTAATTTCGCTGTAGTGAACTGTGTATTTCCAAACATAACTAAACATAACCCATTGTAATCATATCAATGCATCTACAACCCTGAGAGAAGCTTGTATTTGTCACAATCAGTGATATAGGGCATGTCAGCTGTTGCATTATGGATAAGATTTCATGCTGATAAGATTATCATGCATGGTGTGAGTCAGGTAAGGTCTTGTATTTCATAAAAGATGCTCTAAAATACATTGGCCTGTCAATCGCTGTTGCACCATGTCATTTTTGTAGCTTTTCCAAATGGTTATATGCTAAACTGGATTTTTAGAACAGTAATCAAGGATATGATAAAAATATATATATTTGGTTTGATATTCGAATGCATAAATGTACTGAGGAAGGTACAAAAATGAGATTGTATAGTGTGTAATGTATGCATAAATTACATAAGAGCCAATCTCTCAGACTTGAAAACTAAACACCAGGTGACGTCATGTGTGTCGCCTCCCATCGGTTAAAAGACTGCCTCAATCAATGGGAGTCCTGGATTCACATGACGTCCTCTGGAGTTTAGCTTCTTGGACCATGAGATTGTTTTCTTTCTAAGTCTATGAAATTTATTGTTATGTCTATCCCAGGGAAGCATTTATATACAATAGACATGGTTACTCTATTCATAATTGATGATGATATCACCACGTTTATTTGTCATATGTCAACATGAAAACTTTTACCTATGTCAAACATTGCCATAATTTATTCTTTTTTTTCCATGGGCATTATCTACTAAGTCTATCATGAGCATTTCAAACCTAGAGAAAAAAAAAAAAATTCCTTTGCAAGATCAATGATGACTTAAAACTCAAACATCTTTAATCTTACATAATACAAATTATGGCTTTAACAAATTTGGCTATTCTCAGATGAAGCAGCCTAGCTCAACCTTTGGCATATCAAGTGAATCCCTGATCCAAAGTAAAGCATGTTGATGTTCCATTAAGGGATTACACTTCACATTAATCTCCATGTAATCAATAATCAAAAATTACCACCTAATGGCTTGGCCTGTTTTAGGTTCAGCCTATATTGAAATACATGCTTATAGACATTCATTCCTTCAGGAGGTTGGATATGATACAAACTATGAGATATTGCAAAAAAAGAAAGTACAATACAAAGCATCTTTTGATTCTGCAAAGGTTCTACGTATTATTCTGCAACTTAGTGTTCCTCGATTCTTTCCAAAGCAGCTTCACCAAAAACTACTTGGCATTTATTAGTTGTTCAATGGCGGACTTTTGATTTCACATCAAGCAAACTTGTTGTACTGGTCTTGATGGCATCCTTAATACATTCAATCTACTGTAGATGTGTCTATATCTTTGATACTTGTAGATTTTCTGGAAACTCGTTCAGTTCAATTTCAGAAACAAGATGAGCATCTTCTTCTGATGTCTGCCTGACACTCGAAGTCAGAGAGGGTCCATTATGACGAACAAGGATATCTCTAGGCATTGAATTGTATTTTGTATCAGGTTTTGCAGCAATGCAACGATAATGCATTTGTTGTCTATTCTGTTGTCTGTTCCATCGAAGAAGAAATGTAGCAATAATCAGGAACCAAACAACGACCACCAGTGCGATCACCAGAACTTCTGTGCCTTGGGTTTGGAGAGAGCTAATTTTATGGTGTGTACCTGTAAGATCAAGGGTGAAATAACCACAACGTGATTAGTACACTGTCAGACCAAAACTTCTTCAGACATTTTCAGATTTTGATGCCATTTCTAACTTCATTCGAAGTAATTTAGTCAAATAGAGCACCTATATTTTAGATATCTTTCAAATACGCATTCCATTAGCTATATTTGCAGGCAGGTTGGCTATATTTGACCAAATATTTTGTATGTTATGATAAGGTTGAAATTTGTGATCATTGATAGGTCCCACTACTTTTTGGCATGACTGTATGTCTTCAGACAGTTGCATATTTACATCAGAAGCCAACATTAATGGTTCAAGCAAAAATAGGACTGGAGATAAATTATTATATTATTAAGGTATATATTGCACCATACTGAAAATGTCTTTGGTTGTTTGTAGCTATAGTAGGCTCTTACTGAAGACAAATCTCTCCTGACTTATCAAAACCTAATTCCAAATATCATGGATTGGTTGGCCTGAATTCTAAACACAGACTGTGGACTTTGAGGAATAGGGGTATAAGTAAGGGTATATATATATTTAGGATTTAATATCTCTGAATATATATATATATATTTAGGATTAAATATCTCTGATTGTAGAGGATATATTTGGACACATGGATAACTGACTAATGAGCCATTTTCAAAAGGTAGCACTGCATAGGATGGAACAATATATATAACATTGAGCTCAAATGTCATAATCTCCATTGAGAAACATATTTACTACAAGGACCTCAAAATACCAATCCATATTGCTGAATAATATTGCACAGGTACAGTTCCCTTGGAGAATTATGACATTGTAATTGGCTTTTTAGCAATTCAATCTACATGCTATTCTCAGCTTTTATAATTTATTGAAAGATCTCCTTTTTGAAATTCAACAGCACTTCACAACGCTTCTAAGGGAGAATAACCTGCCAGGTGGACAACCAAGTGGAGAAGTTCTCTATTCTGATATGTCCGGGAGGCATCTTGAAGCTTTACTCTGCTAAAAGAACCAAGACAGCCTCTTCAAGTTGTCTGTGCTTGGGTTAAAGTAAAGGTTTTACTTTCCCTATGTGCTATGTATATATATATATATATGTGCTAAATTTAGGTTAGGTTGGTTTTGGCATATAAATTATCAGATGGGACTAGCAGTTACCGGACACAAGATATAATTGGATTTGCAACATAATGACAGGTCACCAATAATGTATCTTCAATTGTAATGTTTCAAAAAATTATAATATACAATAATAGACAAAATATGTTTAGATTGGGCTTTTGGATGCTGTGATCTAACAGATTGGACTCGTATTTGCAACGTTCCTGGATTAAAACTCAGCCACAGCTTGGAGGAACTGAGCAGATCTTCCTTGAACCACTGCTTCACTCTACCCCAGCTGTGAGTGGTTAGGACTTGGCTATTGGCAGTGATGGCGATTGTATGGTGCTTAGCCCCTGAAGGTAATTCTGTCCAGTGAGCTGTTTATACTCCCAAGGAAGTTAAGAAAGGCTAATGCTTGAAATAGCAGACTATGAACCTTACATATACATTCACAATTCATGCAACAATACACAGTGCTGCCTATGAGCAGGAACTGTATACTTTAAAAACATGCCTGTAATTAAAATGTCAGTCATGACTCAGGAGAAGGCCATAGACTTACCATGTTTTAAATCATATTACATAAAAATGACAGTCTTTTTATTATGAAGTTATAGGAATCAGCGATAGGTATAGCAGGGTGTTTCAATAGTGCTCTATCTCAAACTCAATCTAACTCAATGTTGATAGTTTTCTCACCTTCACTACTAATGTCCACCAAACCTCCCTGCCAAACATCCATCGTGGTTATTACGTGAGACACATCCCTTTAACAGACATTTAGAGAATGTTTCCTGTGGTGAACAAATCTGAAAATCAAACACTAAATTTAAAAAAGATAAGATAAGATAAGATAAGATAAGATAAGATAAGATAAGATAAGATAGATAAGATAGGTGATAAACTTGTTGCACGTGTCTAGACACAGCTTAATTGTCCAGCACGGAATTGTCTCAAAATAACAACATCATTTGTTCATTCATTTCCATACCTTCAATTATACTAACAAGTAATCTTTAAAAAGAGACCTGTACCAGACTTGTTTGATAATAGTCGATAGTATATATGAATGAAAAGTAAACATATTTAAACAAACAAGCATAAATATTAATTGCCTGGACTGGATTCAAACTGCTGTATTTCCAGCTCTTGCTAAGCAGCCCGATGTCTCAAACGACTCAGCCACGGCTTCACACTACATGACCTGTCACATCTATATAAAGGCTATGTGGTCAATTGCCTGAGAAAAAAACGACATTGTTTAGCTGGTTCTACTGCAGTAAAATTCCATGGTTAGCTGAAACTATGGTCATAGAGCGACCGATTTAGGACTGCTTTATTTGGTCATGCACAAAAAGTGATAACAAAGCTTCACCAGGCATGTGTTCAGAATTGTAAAAGGAGTACTGTTAAGTGTCAGTATAATGTGTTCTATCAATAGATTAAGATCTGGTAGAAAAATCACCTTACACTGAAACCTTTCAGCGTTTGCTCTAGGTCATCTGTTACCTAAGCATTGTTTACTTCCTCCTCCTCGTTCCAATTAAGGTCCATCTAGAGATGCATGTTCTCTCAGGAAAGTGCTAATGGAGATGAGACATAATGGCAGTGCCTTCAGTTTTAATTAAGCATACCAAGGTTGCCTTGACCAAACAGCTTCTCTGCAGGGAGAATGTAATAAGACACAGGCAGCCATACACTGTGTGACGTCACCTCACAGCCAAGCGACCTAATTGTGTACATGTTTTGCTTGTTTACTCATCTAAAGTAAATTAATCACTGAATAATTAATTGTTATGTTCTCAGTTCACACAATTCTTGTTCTGACAAGGAGGCAATTCAGAAAATTGACCAAACTCAAAATATATGAATCCATTTTTTTTCTTGTCTTTTTAAGAAAAGATTTCTTAAGTCTATGCTTAGCCTACCAGCTTCACAGTTAAACCAAATATTTTAAAAATGTCAATAATTCAGTTGCTGGGCTTATAGGTGATGACACACAGTGCATACCCAGTATGGACAGTATGCCAGGTTGGGGTCAACATTTCATCTGTGGCTGTCGTTGAGACATGTTATTTGGGTATAAATGACAAGTTGGCGTGACTTTGGTTGGATTGACATCAAACCAATTTAGGCAACACTGGACGAACACTGAGGCAATGTAGATGATATTTGGTGAACACAGAATCAACGTCAGTGATACAGGTGAACATAGAACCAAGACAGGCAATACTGGGTGAATATTAAGCCATGATGTGTGAACATTGAGCTATGCCATGTGAACATTGAGCCATACTGCGTGAATATTGATCCATACTGTGTGAACACTGCGTAATACCAGGTGAATTTTGAGCCAATGTTGTTGTTGTTTTTCAGGTCCACAGCATGCTGACATATCCCAAGAAAGGAAATTTCCCATGAGAAAATGGAAAAAGTATGCCACCGAATCGGGCACTTTCCATATGAATCATCAAAACTGATTGAGCCAATTTCTTCACCCATAGAATACAATGATACAGTAGCAAAAATGCAAATAATGGATTGAGTATAGACTTTACAACAGGTATTTTTTACTTATAATGAAACAACAATTTTGCTGAATTGCGTTCTCTGTGGTTGCTGTGGTTATAAGTGAGGTAGATAATTTGGGGATTATCCTACCAGGCATAGGGGAGCCAAGAAAATCTTCTGTAACCAGTTGTAAATTGTGCAAGTTTAGCTTTGGCAAATATGGGGACCGCAGAGTACTTTACAGCATTCCAAATTGGCCCAACATCGTTTCCATATAGGCCACTGTTGTTACAACATCATATTAACATCCCCGACATCGCACCAACATTGAAACAATTTGGAATGCTATATGGGTTAGCCCAAGAGCGCCGACGATGGCTGCTCAGCAGTATACAAACAGGCGTGCCAATAAAGGGTGTAAATTTTACATAAAATCAACTGAGCTTGTTCATAAGGATAACTTGCTCAGAATTAAATGCATTGACATGGAGTACATTCAAAACATTCCAATAGAAGCAGAGGAAACATAATGATTGATTCTTTAACAAACATACCTTTTGTTCATAAAGGTTGTAGAGGACATTTGATATAGAACTGCTATATCCATTAAAATATACATATTGATCCTTCTACCCACCTTAGATCCTGGCTATAAAATAACATCCATTTCCTGTGAATAACATTCTCAGAATGAAAGCAAGACCATCTTTCTAGCTATTGATACAGAGCCTCAGCAACCAACTTCCCTGCATGGCCACAGCCCAAATGAATGGCCTCAGCTGAGTGCGGATGCTTGTATGAGATCCTTAGGGTCTGTCACGGCCTTCAAGTAGCAATCACTGTGGTGTACAGGAATTCTCAGAATTGTTCCTTTTCAGTGAGTCTTTATAGGCAAATTCTACAGATTTAAGCGGAATCGCTCATCTGAAAATACGTTCGAGTTTTATATAAAGCGTTCATGTCTTCTTTGAAATTATTCATTGACAATGGTCTCTTTTCTTCCTGAAGACCCATTTTTGAAAGATTATCTGTGCATTTGCTGGAAATTACTTTGGCTGGAAATTCCCGGAACTAAAATCACAATTGCTGAGCTGTTACAGGGCCATAAACTTCCAACAGAAGTCCATCTCACAAGAGGGCAATATTCTTAGCTGCTGGTGGCCATCAGTCTTGGTGTTATGGCCCTAATAAAAGTGACATTCTTTGCTAATTTACTGCAACTCTTTCCCTCATGTCAGTCTCTTTATGCGCATTTTCTCACTCTCTTTAATTTTAACCCAGTCAATACATCGTTTGATGAAGGTTGGTCCAATATTAAACTGGCACGCTATCTTGGATCATGGATGGTGCATAAGAAATACTAATGTTATCTAATAAGATTACTGTTTTAATTTCTGTCTCCTGAAGTTTCATTTTGATATGGTTCCAGCCCTTGAAAGTCATGACCCAATGGCCAATATAGGGCTCTGTGCAATGTGATGTCTGTCAAGCCAACTTACAGTATAACCTTACACAAACATGATTGACCTAACTGGTCAACATGTTGTTCACTCACTGGATGTTTTTTAGATTCTTATTTCGAAAATCTTTTACTTGGAAGAAGCAGCAAAGTGTTCATTGTTTTCACCAAATATCTCATCCCAGTTCTTCATAGCATTCGTTAATTCAATGTTGATTTATGTATTACATTCATATTTTTGAAAAAGCCAGCTTTATTTGTTCTTAAAAAATAGATTTTACTCTTTGCAGATGTGGGATAATGTAGAATAAATTCAATTCCTTTTCGTGTTGCTAACATTGCCATTTATTGGGTTAACGAATTCATATTTTTCGTTTTGTTTTGGCTTTGAAGTGTTTACCATTCATCTTCCCAAGCTTCTGTTGTAATTGTTAATTTTTGCATACAGGGAGGGAGGGAGGCTAACATTGAGAGGGGTGGGCTTCCCTACGTCAAAATGAGACTGACTGGATGACGTCAATGAGGGGATCCCCAGGCAAAGGGAGCAGAGGCTAGTGCAATTGGATGTCATTCGTGATCACCAAGGTTGTGTCACCTGTGATTGCTTAGCTTACAAACCGCATATTAGATTGAACGGAGCAACTTAGAGGTTTCAGAGGCCTTTTTGAGTGTAGTGAAAACCTTGATGTTTCAGAGAATTGCTATCCACTGTTTGAACAAGTTGGCCAGTGCCATTAAATTCCACAAAGGGTAAAATAATATCAGTCAAACTTTTGTTTCAAATATCACCACAATTTTCATCTGGTAGCTATTTAATTGCCATCTATAGTAGGATTCAAAATAAATAAATGTCCAACTGTTTTTGCGAAATATATTGCTATATATAAATGGCAGTACGAAATGGACAAAGATATTGGCCACAACTCAGATAGCATTCCAAATCGTATCGACGTCAGCGCGATGCAAACCCAAAGTTTTGCGTTGATTAAAAACACCTCTTTACAATTAACTCGTAGTTTGCTTTATTATTCATTGTCATTTTGCTGCTTCTCTGCAACAATAACAATGGCTGACAAGATGCAAAAAAAAGTATCATTGGAAAGATAGGGGACTTGAAGTTAATTGTACAGAGAGGGGGTTTATGGCTTAGAAAGTTGGGGTTTGACTTCTTAGTAAATTTTTTGTCCACATTGGTCAGCTCTGCTGAAGGTCACGGTTCGAATCCCGGCTCGGAAACTTTATGAGCTACATCCTAGCTGGATGACGTTAAATTGGTGGTCCCTTCTGTCTATGCTGAGGCAAGTGAAATTATCCATTCTTGAGGTAATTGTGTCACATGGGTGGACTCCTCCTCTCTCTCACCTCATAAATTTACCCTTGTAGCGAAGACTTGCCTTAGAGGGCTGCACTTTCCATACCTACTTACCTACCTACATGTCAATTTTTTACTGCTCCAAGCTCTTCATGGTAAAACATGACCGAAAAGCAATTAGATAAATTAATGCTTTCCCTTGCTGTGTTTACATTAAGATGCATATACCTCATTTTAGGTACATGTAATTCGTACTAAAACTAAATATCTCAACACTAGTGTTAGTTCAAGGAGAGTGACACCTTTTGTGCCTCCTTAAGCCAAGGGCACTAAGTTTAATTTGTCTTTTGTGGTTGTAAGCAAGGCAATTCCAGGTGGCACACCTCATAGTGACATCCCAGGGGGATTCCCTTAATGACGTCATTAATTCAGCCTCATTCTGACCTTGGTGAATCCTGCTCTTCCTTCATTAGGCAGTGTTCTGTTTCACAAACAGTAGACACATCCTGCACTTTTTATGTTGTAAAAGGTCATTGGTGAGAAATGTAATGCGAAACCTAACCAAAAAATAAATAAAAACAATTTTACCCATGAAGAACAACATCACCAATAAAATAGAGATGGTCAATAGTGGTCAAGGCAATAGCCAGCAAACGGCAATGTTATAGGTCCGAGCTCTCGCCATGGCATGGAGGAACTGCGTGACCAAATCCTATGTATCTCTTTGCTCCACTCCACACAGGTGTAAATGGGGAGCTGGCTATGAACAGTTATGGTGATTGTAGAGTGCTGAACCCCTCGTAGATAATTCTGTGTAGTTGGCTGTATATTCCAAAAGAGTAGAGAAAGGCTCATACTCGAACAAGTCAACTGGCGGGTTCAGTATAGTAATTCAACTTTTGTGCCCAGATAGCATTCCAAATCGTATCAATGTCGGCGCGATGTCGGTAATGTTGAAACGATGCTGGACGGACGGTGGCCGATATAGATATATATATATATATATAATTTTTATTGACGGAAGATGTCAGAAAAGACATATATGTACACAAGTACAAAAGATAAAAATCATGAAAGCAATCAGAAAAAAAAAAAAAAAAAAGGAATGCAACAAAGACTCTAGTATTTACATAGATATAGAAACGACGCTGGCCTGATTTGGATTGCTATCTGGGTGAGAAGTCGGTATTTTTGCAATGATTGAGTGAACACCACCTGCCTTTACCTTTATCTACGCATGACAGTTTGGTTTGTATATATACAGAACTACTAATGAATAATGTTCACTGTAGCTAGGGGGTGGGGGGGGCTAGCTCAGCGGTAGCGCTCTGGGCTTCCAACCGCCGGGTCCCGGGTTCCATTCCCGGTCGAGCCTAAGTTGGATGGCTGTTTCATCCATTATCTCATTGCCCATGGTCCCCGCCTGTCCTAATTAGCCCATCAGGTGCAGAAATACAGGACGTAAAGCTCTAATCCACCCGCCCACCTCACTATAGTATCCAGAATAACCTGAAGCTATAGCAAGCAGCTGAATTAAGCCAAACAGATTTAGCCATCTGTAGAGAACCTTTCCTATTGTGATGTATGTAGCTTTTTGTACATTCAGTCATAATAGACAACCAATTGTATGTACATTTGTCCTGTACATACAATCCACTTTTCTTGACACAATAACTGTCAGCATAAATAAATCAACATGAGTTGGTGACAAAGGATTTACAGCAAGTGCTAAAAGCCTGCGGCAAGACTTGCATATGGTACATTGTCAGTAGACTGCTTAATAACGTGCAAGCGACTGCGAGCAGTCTACCGAAAGTGAAAAGCAATTAAATGGTAATCTACTTTTATATCGCTACGCACATTCAAATGCATTGCCGGCCGCACAAAATAGTCCCATGTTGACTGCTCTAGATCGCTTCACAAATAGCTTATAATCTTCTAGTTTCGGCGGATTTGCATTTCTTGTATAATATTGAGGAAGTTTGAATCGAGGATTATAGGTCAAAACTGCCTGGTTCAGTTGTGTGAGGGCATTGGTGAGTTGCTCTAAATTAGTTTCCAGGGACCCTCGGGACTCGAGGGTCCTGGGTAGAGACAGGTTCATTGTAGTTATTACCCTAACAATTGGCTCGTGCATTCGCGAGAGTATTTGCCGTAGCTCCCATCAAAAACTGTAGACATTAGTCTACACAGACAAATTATCTACTTTCCTTAAATTTGTGATGCGACCAATACCTCCATGGTCTAACATAGAGTTTTGTGGGATGAGGATTGCTGAAAATATATAATTTTTCCAAATCCCACAAAACTCTTTGTTGGATGACTCACCATTAACCATTGTTTATATTCTCCACTCACTGTACAACATACACTGCAGCTATCCAACATACACTGCAGCCACCGATAAAAAAAAAAACCCGTCCATCCAACATATACTCCAGTCGTCCAACATACATCCCAGCCATCCATCATACACCCCAGCCATCAAACTGTCACCCATGCTGGTTGGCCATGAAGCATTCTGATTGGCTCACAGCAGCTGAATGGACCAACGGTCGGAAGCAGACATAATGATGAGATGATAAGTCATGGAGTCACCTAATAATCATTTCAGTTGAAATCCTTAGCATGAGCACTAATATCACTTGTTAATTATAGTGGTTTCAACTTTTCAAGAACTAAATATATTATTATTAGTTAGCTATAGCTAGATGGTTCGATCTGGTAGCAGGTAGCAGGGTGTTAGAGTAGTGGTCTAGCTTAGTCTAGCTTGTAAATGCCTGATTATTTATTTTGAGTATTTTTCTGTAGAGTGTTATCGTTGAAAGTAAAGCTAACTCTTCCACTAAGAGTACATGCTGAAAATGCTATGAGAACCATCCCTAATAGCATTCCAAATCGGCCCAGCGTCGTTTCCCCGATAGCATTCCAAATTGTTTCAATGTAGGCACGATGTCGGCGATGTCAAAACGATGTTGTGACGATGGCAGCCGATATAGAAATGACGCTGGCCCGATTTGGAATGCTATCTGGGTTCGATATAGGCCACTGTTGGTACAATATCGTATCAACATTGCCGTCGTCGTGCCAACATTGAAATGATTTGGAATGCTCACTCGGATGTCATTTAGAAGATAAACCAGAATACAAGCAACTCTAAAAAGGCACTCATTAATATTTGTGAGTCACATCCCTGAGAGGTATGAAGGTGTTGTTTTATTGAGCATCAGTTTTCCAAGGTGGTCATGTTTTGTGCTTCAAGCCATGGAATAAATTCATGGAAGCTAGGGTATCAAGGTGGGCTTGTAAATTACAATAAATATGAAAATAATATGCAATAAATAGGCATGAAAATTCCATAACATGATATCATTTAATGTGTGCCAGTAACTGGCTTGTAAATTAATATAATAACACTGCTCTTTACCTATCCCTACAGGACTAGCTAGGCATATACAAACATAAATGTTTTTTTTTAGACAGGTGAACCACAGGCGTTTGCCATCGTGACAGCACTTAGCAAGTTAGTATACTATAAGACCAAGGCTACTGACTTTGTCAAGAACAGCTTTTAGTCCCCCTGCATAACTGCCTCCAATAACGTCATATTACACATCAAAAATGACTATATTATACACAAAAATCATATTCCTTCTTATTCTAAGTGATAACTTCCATTATTTATGGTATTTACCACTTATATACAAGGAATTCCTTGCCTGTATGCTCGGAAATGTTCAATTCTCATCTCTAATAGCAGCTAATTTGCATATTTCACCATCTACACACATGATGGTGCTCCCTTATTGGCCAATATCTCCCAAACACAGTATGCTGTCAGCTTTAAGCCAATTAAATGACCTAACTGAGTAATCTTTGTTTAAGAATTGAGTGTAATCAATGCAAACAAAATTAATTGATATGCAATTTCACACTGTCAGACATTCAATGCCATAAGCCAGCCTATATGCTATTAAGCTAATTTGTTTGTATTTAAGATAATTGCCATCAAGCTTAGGGCATTTTCTAATGTATTCAGCTACATTCTGATTGGCTGTTGCAAATGACATAGCTTCCTCTTGAGATGGGAAGCCAATTAAGGCCGTCAGGAGCCTTGGTATGTTGGCAAACACTTGTGGGTGTACGTCTATTTAAATAAAGGGGTATAAAATATACAATGTAAACTCTGTTTTCTTTGAATTTTTTTTTGGGGGGTGGAGGGGGTGTATATTTGGCTAGGTTTGATTGCAGTCAAGGACTGTATTTATTGTATCAAAACCATGTCAACAATAGTCAGTTAGTGACGTCACAAAGCTAACCAGTGAAACTGAGGGTCATATGTGTAAATTTATGCCGGAACTAGAATAGAATCTATAGTAAATTTTATTTTATTCTTGCTCATTCTTTCAGCCCTAAAATCAATAGACTATCAACTGTAGCTGGCTGGAACTAAACGACAGCTCAGTCTACAAATGTTTCAATTTTGAAGTGAGATTTCTAAGATGTAAATCTTGTTACAGCAAGTTGTAGGGAAATGAATTCAGCTAAGCTGTTGCTCTTATTTACTCCATCTCCAGCATTCTGCAGTTAGCTGCAGGCAGTGGAGGGTTTTCAACTCAGATTATTCAATTTAGAAACTCTAATTTGATTAAGAAATGTGTTACCTCGGTAATGAGCCCGTTCTAGCTCTTGCTATTAAAAAGCATAATTATCTACTCCATAATTATGGGATTGGAAGTCCTCATGGTAATTCCTTGCTGTAATTCCAATTTGTTACTTTAATGGAACAGCAGTAACTGAAGTGTCCTATCTTTCACTTCAACATATTAAACGTTAGCAACAAAGAGTTAAGTAAACAACATGGAACTTAGCATAGTAGCCCAGAATAGTGTGTACCTAATAGAGTCTTTTCACTGAGCAGCCCTGAATTCAGCAAGACATAAGTCTTTCTTCTCCTCTTATTACTCATTTTGCTTTTCAGACATAGTAGATGATAGCTAGCTGATTGCATAAACATGATTTTCTCAGAGAAATAACACAAATCAAATGAACGCTAAGATGTCGAATAAAGATTAAAATGCACTAAAAATACTGCTGCTAGGATGCACTTTGCTTCAACGAATCACAGCCAAGGGCGAGAACTTTTTCAGCCAATAGAATTGCGGTATTCTGTCATAGCCACCTGGTGGAAATATAGAGAACCTTCTGTGAAAATTCACTATTGTGACATTTGACAATAGAATTTTCAATTGTTTGCATGTTATTTTTGTCGCTGATTGTTAAAAACCCATACTGTGGCCACATAAGTCCCAACAGCTCATCTTTTCATAAACCATGACAATGTAAATACCAATTTATTTATTTTAATTTTTATTTATTTATTGAAAATATTTACACAGGGTGTATACAATCAGTTAAACTGTTTTTCATGTGGACCCTGTTAAGAACATCAATATAAATATAAAATAAAAAGATAAAAATAAAAAGATAAAAATAAAAAGATAAAACATAAGCAAAATAATATAAAAGCATAAGATTTACATTAAAATATATACTTTAAGTGCTTTTTTGAAAGAATTAAGATCATAAATGTCCTTCATTTTGTCAGGTAAAGATAGCCCTATGGGACTGGCTTGCATTGCGAGGCAGTCTGTTCGGGCTAGGTAAAGAGTTTCAATGTCTTACGTTAAATGCTACTGACCTGAAACTAAACTCTAAAGTTTGCTCCGAACTTTCACAAATTAAGAGTGCAAATCTCCCGTAATTATAAATTATCCGTCTTCATTAGACGCTGCAAAATAGGATTATTTACGATCCCACTACGAACCCCTACGACGTATCTACGAACTCCTACGAAGTGCATACGAACTCCTACGATCTTGTACGACCTACTTACGAAGCCTACGACGTCCTACGAAATCCGAAAAGTTCGAGAAAGGGTCGTTGACATGACTGGAAGGACAGAAGAGAATTGGGGACTCTCTCCGAGAAAAATCAATGATTTTTTTTATGATCAAAAATGCTCGCCTATCATTAACTCCGACAAACTATGACATACTCTGGCGATTAGCTACAAACTTTTACGATCTCTGACGAATTTTTTGACTAACTAGTTGTTCTTAGGAGTTCGGCATGAAGTTCGCAGACGTAATAATAAGATCATAAGGTTTGGAGTCCACACCATGCTGCACATTTACCCCATGGGTGGGGTCTTTTACTTGCCTCAGCATAGGCATAGAGTACAAGGCACCTCCAATTTGATTCATCGACATCCAGTTTAGAGTTAGCTCATGAAGAGTTTCTGGACCAGATTTCAAACCCGGGACCTTCAGAACAGCTGGCCAATGTGGAATTGGCTGATGCCTTAACCATTATTTTGAAAAGTTATTGGTTGATTGATTGATAAAATATATTTATTCAAGGTAAAAATTCAGATAAAAATGCTGTTTTACAATTGGCCCTGATAACAATAAAATCAAATATGATATAAAAATCACATTTAAAAAGAACGTGAATCAAAAATTGGTAAAAACATAATGCTTCAAGTGCAGCTTAAACGTGAAAAGTGAAATGATTTCTTTAAAATTATTTGGCATATTCTTCCATAAACAACTACCTCGATACATAAAATAATTCTTAAAAACAACTTATCTAGAGAATGGAATACATACATTATCAAAATCATTAAAACGTGTGTATCTCTCAGAGACCTCACTTTACATAATAATTTGGTTACTTAAATAGTCAGGGGCCAGCCCATGAATACATTTGAACGTTAAAAATATGATTAAAATACACAACACGTTGTTATACATTCATAATATTTAAAAAAATTTAAATCGCTAAACTTCTGTGATAAATATAATCAAAATTATTGGCTAAAATCCGAGCAGCAAAATTCTGAGGTCTCTGCACTTATGTATTCTATCAAAGGTTGTCTTTCTCTAACCAGAATTACAGCAGTGTCGTGTTTTATCTCCTAGTAAATTTCCTAGTAAAACAAAACATTGAAAATTAGACAGTTAATTCAAACTAAACATAGCAGTGTTCCACTAATCTTTTGGCCTTTCTTGCTATACCCATCTAATGCCCAGTTGAGCTAAAATCGTGTTGAAGTCAGCTGGCCAAATAATTTATACTCCTCTGATCCATTTTAAGGATGCTGAAATCTATATTATTTGTTTAATATATGCTCCAAAAATTAAAAATTAATCACATACAGTAAGCCTAATTTTAATGTCTTCAGAGTAACATGCCTGACCATACACATTGGGTATTCATATTCTTCATCTTGGAATATTTAAGGGTAACCATTTCATTGGTAATATTAATAATGATTTTATGCTACATCCTGGCAGCTGGGTGGCCTAGCAGTTAAGGCATTATTCAGCTCTGTTGCAGGTCCCGGGTTCAATACCCAGGCATTCTTCGTGATAGCTCTATGTTAAATTGGAGGTGCCTTGTAAATGGGTGTCTATGCTGGACAAGTATAAGACCCCAAACACATTAGGTAAATGTACAGCATGATGTAGACTATTTTCTTGTGATCATTACGTCTGCCTCGGGCTCTGGTCTTACGAGATGACTGTGCTTCAAATCATTAGTGTTTAGACAATACAAATACTTCTTCATCATTTTAAAATTTGGGACCAAATGTTAAATTTTTTTAGAGTATACTTGTTCTGTAAACATTGCACAGAAAAACTTCACAAAATCACATTAGGGTCTGTTCTTGCCTTCATTTGAAAAACAAGCTTTCTTGAAACTGATCTGGGAATATACTAGGAGATAAAACAACCAATGTAATTCTATTTAGAGAAACATTACACTGTTCCAATTGGGTATGCATGCAAGTTGCTTTGAAGAAGAATTTGTCGCTTATATGCATGTTTAGAAATATTTTTTTTAGCAGATAACACTTAAGTATCTGTCTATCTATCTATCTATCTATCTATTAATCTAGCTATCTATCTAGCTATCTCTCTATCTAGCTATCTATCTATTTATCTACCTATCTATCTATCTATCTATCTATCTATTTATCTACCTATCTATCTAGCTACCTATCTCTCTATCTCTCTATCTAGCTATCTATCTATCTATCTACCTATCTATCTATCTATCTATCTATCTATCTATCTATCTATCTAGCTATCTAGCTATCCATCTATCTATCTAGCTATCTCTCTATCTAGCTATCTATCTATTTATCTACCTATCCATCTATCTATCTATCTATCTATCTATCTATTTATCTACCTATCTATCTAGCTACCTATCTCTCTATCTCTCTATCTAGCTATCTATCTATCTATCTACCTATCTACCTATCTATCTATCTATCTAGCTATCTAGCTATCCATCTATCTATCTAGCTATCTATCTATCTAGCTATCTATCTATCTATCTTTCTATCTATCCTCAAATTCTTCAACTTATCATTTATTTATATTGTAATTCATTTGATGTAAATAATTATTTTGATTTGTCTCATGTACGAAAAAATAAGACAGTATCTTTCATTCATTCGCTATTTCTTGCTGCACCTCATTTAATTGAAATTATTAGAACGCGCTGTGGAATTTCGAAATACAGCACTCAGAAATCACGTTTAATCCTTAAAGAATATCCTTAACTAAGCTGTCAATCAACTTTAACTCCGCCCACAATTAGGGACAAAATGATTGACAGATGTTTTTAATAGAGTTAAGTGCATTACGCAATTATTAAGTGTGTCCTTTAAATCGTTGATTGTCAACAATTAAATACCTGTCACGAAAATCATAACATCACTATAAGTGAAAATGGTTTCTTTGTATTTTAATTTGTGAAAATAAAGTTCTGCACGCGCCAGTTTCTTTTGTTCTTTCTTTTAATGTCTTTTTTTTCTTTTTTTTTCTTTCTTCTTTCTTTCTTTCTTATATGCCTCCCCCTTCTGATGGAAAGATGAGATGTTTACCAAAGTCATTGAATAATTCCCATTGGATTAATATTCGACCAAATTAAGAATTTAGCTGCTAAATTAATAACATAGTTTACAAAATTAATATGACATTTTTGATTCCATAATTTATGAGACAAAATAATTATTTCCTGAATATGCCAATACCACATCAGCATCATTATTTCATAGAGACTGGCCTGTGGGCATCTAATATAACCCTCTTATCCCAATGGCATTTGCCCTGATGACTAATAACTGGCATAATATTTAGATGGCAAATGAGTCTGTATTAGCACTGATTAGATGTGGGTGGATGCCTGGAGGTCGTGCAGTGTTCAAGGTAGGACAATGTCGGTCTGGTTTGGTTGTATTGTATTGTATTGTATTGTATTGTAGTGTAGTGTAGTGTAGTGTAGTGTAGTGTAGTGTAGTGTAGTGTAGTGTAGTGTATTGTCCTGTATTGTACTGTATTGTATTTATTGAATTGTACTGTATTATATTGTAGTGTAGTGTGTTGTCCTGTATTGTACTAAATTGTATTACATTGTATTGCATTGTATTGCACTGTACTGTATTGTATTGTTAATTTGGACTGTATTGTCTTTAATGACCTGTATTGTGTTGTGCTGTATTATATTGTACTGTATTGTATTGCACTGTACTTTATTGTTTATATTGTAGTGTATTGTATTGTACTGTTTATATTATACTGTACTGTACTGTATTGTATTGTACTGTTTATATTGTACTGTATTGTATTGTATTATATTGTTTATATTGTTTATATTGTACTGTATTGTATTGTACTGTATTGTGTTGTACTGTTTTGTATTGTAAAATATAACCTATTGTATTGTGTTGTTTTGTTGTGTTATGTTGTCTTGTCTTGTGCTGTCTTGTATTGTATCAAAGTTCGCTCTTTTGCTTATTGCAAGTTATGCCTCATATTACCTGCTGCATAACTGCAATTACAAACCAATATTCATATTGCTGTGAGAAGCAAGTTGAAAGACTATTAATACCTCTTACAATAATATCCTTATATATTTAAGAGCCAGGATTCGAACCCAAGATCTTCAGAGGAGCTGACAGCTGTCCTAACCAGTAGCCCTGACGATATATGTGGTTTAAAAGTTGTAAATGCAGACTCATAGCAAGTACACTGAAAATCTTTTGAAGAAGATCTTAAGACATTTTGACTTTTTTTAATAGGACGTGACTAATGACATACCTGACATCGACTAAAAGGCTTTCTTAACTTGTTAGATAAGCTGACTAATTGCCATGGTAAGTCAAAACATTGCACTGGGAGAGAGGTCAATACTAAACAAAATCCATATCTACTATGTATAGTTAGTGGGGGTAAATAAATAAGACAACATCTAAAGAGTTGGTCAATTAAGTGAAAAGAAAAAAAACACCCTTTGACCAACTTACTCAAAGATATTCTCAGTGCACTTGTCCTTCACATGAGCCAAATGAACTTTAAAGTGGGGAAAGTAGACTGTAAAGTGAGAGAATTGGATTGTAAAGTGAGACTGCTGAAGCGAATTCAAGGTCTTCACTATCTGGTACGTTCAAGTTTCTTACCTTCAGTTGCAAGGACTTTGGAATAGTTTGAGAAAAAAAAACAGAACTCAAAGATACAGAAAAATGTAGGCCTACTGGGTTAAGAGTCACAATTACACCCTTGGCAGGCCAAACCAGAGTCTTTCTCAACTATCATTAAATATTTCAAGTCCAGGGACCTTGGAAACCATGTTGTTTTGATGTTACTGATGGATTTTTTTACAACTTTGCCCATGAAAATCACCCCTCTTCCCCCCCCCCCCAACCAAACTTTTCAAGGCATTTAATTCAAGGTACAAATGAGCGCTTGTCACACACCCTGAATGTGTAGGAGAAATAAGGAGAAAAGAGCAAATTTGTACCTGCATTACCCCTTGACCTGGCGCATAGATAGATAGATAGATAGATGGATAGATGGATAGATAGATAGATAGATAGATAGATAGATAGATAGATAGATTGATGGATTGATTGATGGATTGATGGATTGATTGACTGATTGCTTGATTGATTGATTGATGGGTTGAATGATTGATTGAGAGAAAGGAGTTCACCCATGTTACACATTTACCCCCTGGGTGGGATCTTTTACTTGCAATAGGTCCCAGTTTTATCTTGCGTTGCAGAAAAATAAGATAAAGCACAATGAGATGAACTCATCATCCAATGTAGGAAAATGATGTCACCAATTATGATTCATAAGTTATCAAATTACTTCAGGGTCAATGAACTCCAGTGGAGCTCTATTGTTCCACACAGGGTCATTAAATTGATAAATGGAGAAAAACACAAAAAGGTCGTGGGGCGTCCAAACTACTCTTAAAATATTCTTTTTTGTGTTTTATATCACGTGATTCTCGTCAAATAGTATATTTTCTTCTCTTAATGATTTGTTTCCCCCATTTTACTTATGCTTTCCAAACTTTTCTTTCTAAAATGATTTTCTTTTGCCATTGTACGTTTTCTCTTCTCTTTTTCCCAACTGCTCACATTGTCCTTATTTTCCTTTGTACTTTGCATGTATATGATATAAACTGTAGGTAAATGACATTTTATGACAAAATGAATAAAACTGTAAGGCATGCAACAAATGATTTCCGTGGGGTGGAGTTTAAAACCCTGCTCCATGGCACTTTTTTAACATTTTTTTTCACATTTAGAATTTCTTTAACTTATAACACAAGCAAAACATATAATAACTGGTTAAACATATACGTTCTATAATTATTTGCAAGAGCTCATAATCATTAAATCTGTTGCATTTCAGTAAAGGAGTATTTTAACGATGTTACAATATATTCCTAAATGACCTTCATTCTCCAATTATGACAAATTCATTGTGGGCCAAAATTAAAGCCTATTCTTGATATAGTCCACCACAACAATTTTTCTTGAAGGAGTTACCAGAATTTTTAATTTAAGTGTAAATGCAATAAAGGTTAATCTACCATAGAATGGTGTTTTTTACAGGATACATGGACTGTGTATAATTATGTAGGCCCTGAGACTGGTGTTAAGTTTTGCAACAGTAAATTGCAGTACATGATATGGTATTTTGTCTATTGGTTATAACTACATTAAAAAGAAACTTATTTCTGACGTAGAAAGAAATTATGGTGCTAAAATTATTTAAAAATAAGAAATAAAAAAGTCGTTTTCTTTTGCATATTATTAAGCTAGTGCTCTGTTCCATTTGTTAATTGTAGTGTAATATTATTTTAGTTCATTTAACAACTAAACTACTTCACAGAAGCAACAGACTTCATTATGCCACATCCAATGATTCCTTAAGTCAGGGTTACATCGATAGCCAGTGAATGTAAATCCTTTTCAAAAGTCCTGTTGGATTAGCATGGGGTCTGAAACCAATTTTTCAAACATTTACAATATCATTACTGTAAATAATTTGTTATTATCATTTCAAAATACACAGTGGCTATGCTTACATCGTCAATATATTTCAGAGCATTTTTTCAAATTAAAATTAAATTACCTTGTAAGGCTTCTACATTATACGCCACAGCATGTTACAGCTTACCTTTAACAAAACATATAATGGCTGATTTACGGTTTCTAAGCTCTGTGGGGCAGGGATTCTGTTAATTCATTGGCGAAGGGGCAGGGAGCATCGCCCAAGATACCGGTGGCTGCTGATAGATTCCTTGTGGGGCGACTTCTATTCATGATGACATGTTCTGTCTGTCCTTTCCTAGAGGGCACTCGCTGATTTAGAGATATAGTAGGTAGTACCCACTGGGTGGCCTAACGGATAAGGCATCTACCAGTTCCACACTGTAATTCTGCTGAAGGTCACTATTCATCAGCTACATCCAAACTGGATGTCAATCGCACCAGACATTATGAATTGGAGGTGCTTTTTCCTCAGTGATGCTGAGGCAAACAAAAGACCCACCATGCGGTAAATGTTTAACATGATGTGGATTCCAAGCCTTTTCACAATTATGTCTGCCTCTGACAGCTGACCATATCAGTTGACTAAGCTTTAGGTCCATGCAGTAGCGGTCAAACCTGCCTCATCTTTTGTAAACGGTCACTTTCAACTCCCTAGAACTGAATTTTTATTGCATATTCCCAGGTAATGTTAGATCAGGTCGACATCAGCACAATGTCGGAAATGTTAATACAATGTTGTTCCAATAGCGGCCAACATAGAAACGATCTTGGCTCGATTTGGAACGCTGTCTTGGTACAGATTTGAACCAGTGACACGAAGAGGATCTGATCAAATTTCTATTTAACGGCCATCCTTTTACATTTCAACATAGGTTGGACTGTATATCTTTTATGGTCAAGTGCAATCTAACCTTTTAGTTGTCATCTACACAACAGCCAAATTTTTTTTTAATTTCACAGAACTGAACTCTGTACCTGTGTGGTTTAGCGGTTAGGAAATTTAATCTGATCCTCTCGATGTCCCTGGTTCAGATCTTCATTATGATCTTCATCTCGGCTGAACTTTACAGTAGTGGTGCCTTGTACACTGTGTCTATGCTGTGAAAAGTAAAAGACCCATCCATCGAGTAAGCTTAGTCCAATAAAATTGCATATTGGTCTCTGCACCATCCGTCATAATACATATTTGGTCGTGGTAAATGTGTTAATGTATACACAAATTTATATCAAACATACTTTACAAGGTTTATGTCAAAATATCCAGTAAATTGTCATGGCAATTATTTATCTTGCTTGACCATTGGCATTCAGATGCAACACGACTACTATATGCCAACTACTTTGCAAATTGCACATCACCACACAGCAAATGTTGGTCTAAATAATTCAATCACAATTTCTGTTGTAGCTGACAGGCCTACAGTAAATGCTGAAAGCCTGCAACAAGATGCGTTTCTGGTGGCCCCAGCTGTTGTCTGAGCAGTTGGGCGATTTTATTAATCAGAACAAAGACACATGTTTATTGTCTACTTTGTCCATATTAGAGGACTAAGAGTTCTGCAGTTATTTTTCATCTTCTATATCCTGTCAATTGCTTGGCAACACTGCTTATACTTGGAATGCCAGTACCACGAAAAAGTTATGTTATATTCCACCTAGATAGTTATTGTTTTGAGCGGGCTATAACAAACAAAAACGTTAGTTAACTCCCTCCTGAGTGGAAACTGAACTTATATCTTATATCCCTCAGCCTTCGGCATCGAGATATAACCAAAAAAAATGTTTAGTTAACTCCCTCCTGAGTGGAAACTGAATTTGTTTTGCCTAATAAAGGCAATAAAACAAAACAAACAATCAAAAAAATTATTAAATATGTTTATTGGAGTATAAGTTAGTTATATCCCTCATAGTCGGGAGTTCACTAACATTTTTGTTGCTTATATCCCTCTGCCTTCGGCGTTGGGATATAACCGACAAAAATGTTACTCCCTCCTAGTCGGGATATAACTATTACTTATGTTGTTATGTTATGTTATGTTGTGCTTTGTTTCAATGCTACTGGCTCTGAAGCTAAATCAGCTTATATGACCAGCTACCAGAGGCAGACGTAACAATGAGACCATAAGGCTTTGAGTCCATGGCACACCATGCGGTACATGTTGGTAGTCTAACAGAGGGCACCTGATGGGGGTAGGGTATAAGCCTGGAAAGGTCAAAAGTGGGTAGCTCTAGCCAGTTACGTTTACAGACAGGAATAGGTAGCTTCAGCTGCCCGGAGTCAACCGTTTTTAATGAAAATAAGTGAAAACATTTTGCAAATACAGGTCTTCAATAACTGCATGATTGAAATTTTCTGTTGTAGAAGTTGCGGAACATTGAGGTTAATAGTACCACCCTTGATGAAAATTGTATACCTTAATGGCAAATTGGTCTTACATAATCATGAGGTTGACTTGATAAGGAAAGTGTCTTAAAGCTAGATTCAACTGTGCATCAGTGGTGGGAGGGTGGAGTGGGGCTTCATGTCCTATATTTCTGCACCTGATGGGTTAATTAGGCCAGGGAGGGACCATGGCAATGAGATGATGGATGAACAGCCATCCCAACTTAGGTTTGAACAGGAATTGAAGCTGGGACCCATTAGTTGGAAACCCAACACTGATAACATGCCACGTCGGCCCGATATTCGACGTCCCCCAAATCGGGCCGATCTCTAGCACGCTATCTGGGAGCACTGAGCTTACCGCCCACCCCGTGAGTGAAACATCAGTAATATGGACGTCATTTGCAGGCCCTAGGTACCTAGGTTTAAGTATTCTGATCACACAATCGTGTAACAAAGGAAGGTTTATTCCATGCGATCTTAAGGATTCCGGTCTGTGACACACCTAAACCGCCTCTTTAAGCCGAGGGCGCTACACTCAATCTGTCTCTGTGGTTTGCAAGCAAAGCAATTACAGGTGACACAACCTTAGTGATCACGAATGACATCCTGTGAGTGGGTGGGTGCCTGGGGAATCCCTTAATGACATCATCAATTCAGCCTCGTTCTGGCCTCCATTAGCTGCCCTGCTGCTAAGCAACAAAAGTGGTACTGTGTTTACATGCCGGAAAAGCATGCCATTTTTTTCTCTACTGCAATGGCAATTTGTCAGCAATGTAAAGTGCATACTTAGGCTCAAAAGAGGCTTTGTTTAATATGAGGCACAACATGAATTTGGTATCATTAAGAGGACATTTTCTAGTTTTACCAAACATGGTTTTTAAGTTCCACCAAGTGCACAGTTTTGCAATATGGGGGTAAAAGGTATAGAATAAATGATAAGTATCTTACTCGTGTAACCACAGACTATTATAACATTTAAGATAGCACACTTAGTTCAGAAAAATCAATCATATTCCCATTGGTGTACTTACTTTTAATAGCAAATGTACATGGTCAAATGTGCCATGTGCATTTTCCATGAGAAGGATAAACACATGGAAAACGACACATTTGGCCATGTAGAGTGCTTCATAATATCTGCCAAGCATGAAAATCCCCCCCCCCCCCCCAAATGAATATATTTGATCAGGGATTTTCCCAACTCCATCGCTATGAACTGATAATCCATCAGATTAGCTCTGCCTCATTCCAATTAAGACAAAATCCCCCAGTATTAGAGCAATCCATATAGCTATAGGCAGTCCAAATGTCACACAACACTAGCCTTATGCATCCAATCTACCAGGACAAATCAAGCTATTTAAATGCATCTATCTCATTATATCAAGCAATAAAGTCTTATTTGTCAATTGTCTATGTCTCAATGCTGCTGGTCCGAAGCTTAGTCAGCTTATATGGCCAGCTGTCAGAGGCACAGGTAATGATGAGGTGATAAGCTACTTGGAGTGGTGCCATGTACTGGGTTAACTACACATTTACTGGAAACTCATCAGATAACTGCTCTAATTTCCAAACGTCTTTCGTGAATAATATTCCATATTATCTGGTGATATGCAGCTTTTGTTTTTACGACATCTACAATATGACCATGAAATGAATTTATTTACCCAAAAATAAATTACAATGATGTTTTGGATTACATAAAAAAAGAGAAACATAGAGGGTCACAGGACACCCATTTTGTCTCAATTTGGACGCTAGCATGGGTGCCCCTTGTATGTCAAAAAGCATAGTGTGAAATATAGCGCGTTACACAGCATCATTACATATTTCCACACACCAACAAAATCACCGAATCCTAAGAGGCCAGCTCAGATCTAATCGAATAGATTTTTTAATTTTACCGTTCATTACAAATAGCAGAAATTACAATTGGTAAATATTGAGAGTGGCATTTTAAATGTAGAATTTCTGTGTGACATATATTTCAAATACTTCCTATTTATGTCTTATTTATTTATTTACCATAATACTTATTATCATAAATTCACATGTTTGATATGTTCAAGTTAATCCAATGGGGGATCAAAATATACATAATTGAGGATAGAGAAATGAGAGAAATATGCCAGAACGATGACAAATTCTGCAATGCATGATATTTGTGGTAGTCATAATTTGTATGCATTTTTTAATGAAAATTACAAAACAAATGCTCTCTTATGATTCTAAGTTTGGTTGATAATCCTAACTCAAAAGTGTGAATGCCAATTCATTCCATCTTTCAATTTAAAAAATGAAAGCATTTTTATTTGACAGACCATATGCAGGTGTTCTCGAAAGTGCGACCTCCCAAGAATATCACTATTTCAAATTGATTATGGTAGATTATGGTATTATAAAAATGAGAGCTTCATCCCAGACTTCGAGACATCGAAAAGGGAATTTCCAGAAATGTCAGAGCTAAGATGCTGATAACACAACACCAAGCTATAGATAAAAACGTTCTGGTCTTAATGTTGAAATTGGTGGTGTTATTTGTGAGGTAGATTGCAATCATATCATGCATTTTGGCTTGAAAAACAAAAGAACAGTACTTGTAGTATGAACCAAGATAAATATCCACTTGTTTGTTTTTGTCTTATTTTCTCATAAATGTCGTGTAGAAGCACAAAATAAATATACCAACATGTCAAAGCCCAACTTTCGAACCCCAAAAAACCCCTCTCTGTGCAAATTTACTTTTACAGACAAAGCTAGATAACATCTGTTATACATTGCTAGGCCAATTGTGCCACATGCATTTCCCATGCGTTTGGATAAACACATGGAAAACGCATGGTTTTTGCCTCATTATAATTAGCTAAAAACCATGCATTTTCCACGCATTTATCCTTCTCATGGAAAACGCACGTGGCACATTTGGCCATGTACCTGCCACTAAATGGAACTGTTTGGCTATAGCTAGCTACTCAAAGCAAGATCTAAAAGTGTGTGCAGAACTATTTGGTGCATAAGTTTTATGCATATTTGTTATTTTTCGTTGACAAGATGCATGTCTATTATACATATATACTTATGATATATTAGATAAATTTCTTACATTTACCAAGTTTTATATATTTTTAGTGGTGTTCGGTGTAAGCTGACTCCTGGCCTCTCATACACTGACTGTTTCAACTTATTATTATATCGTATGAAGGCAAATAAATATGTCTTGAGTCTTAGGCGTAGACAGAAGTGGCTAGCTTTAGCCAGTTATAGCTACCGCCAGGAATAGATTGCTACAGTTGTCTAGAGTCAACCATATTTTATGAAACTAACTGTATTTGTCAGATTATTTCACACAATGTACAAAGAAATAGGTTCTTCTTTTGTGTGGGGCCCTTCTTAATGAATAAATGACTAAAAGGCTTTTTTGCTTCAGCTCATGACAAGATAGATGCTCAGTTAAAGACATGATGGAAAAGATGATGGATGAGATGGAGACAAGACAGTTACTTTCCGGCTGCTGCAGCAACCACAGAAAAAGATGCATTAGGAATGTTTCATCTTTCGAGTCAATAATAATGTATTATCAGACAAAAAAACGGACCCAGACGTTACATACAACTGAGCAGAAAACTGGTCACAAAAATTAATTTACTAAATCTGTTAAAATCCACTTTCGAATCTCTTCTTTTAAATAATTAATCACCAATAATAATCTCTACAACCATTTTGACAAAACAAATGTTTAAGCAACCATGTATGCACCATTTAGCATATTTATTTGCCTAAGTTTGATAAGTGGTAGTAGTAGTAATAGTAGTAGTAATAGTAGTATTAGTAGTAGTAGTAGTAGTAGTTGTTGTATTAGTGGTAGTTACTGTTAGTAGTAGTAGTAGTAGTAGCAGTAGTAGTAGTAGCAGTACAATTTTATGTCGTTTTTTATCAGAGTCTGAAGTATGAAGATAACGTTTGCTAATTGTCTTATGATGGACTTTCTGGGATCAATGACCTTAATGACGCCTTCAGGATGTTTTCGCAGACGGGCAAACCAAAATAGGGCAATTCCTATAAGCCAGCAATTCCTGCACACCACAGCGATTGCTCCTTGAAGGCCGCGACAGAACCTCAGGATCTCATACAAGCATCCGCACTCGGTGGGGGCAATTCGTTTGGGCTGTGGCTGCCATGCAGGGATGTTGTGTGCGGCTGTAAAGTGCGGATGCCAAGATAGAGCAGTTTCCGCATGCTGTGGATAAAGTAAGTTTATCCTGTAATATATTAATTGTGTATTGGTTATTGATGCTCAAGTTTATCCTGTCACAAACTGCTTGTTTATTGGCTATTGATGTTTTAGTTTATCGGTTACATACACTGCTTGTGTGTGTTGTCCATTGATGGTTAATGTAGATATGATATTAGTGAGTAAACCTGGCTTCAGTTAAATGACCATTTAGAAGTCAAATTTGCCATGTATAAATTCAACAAAACTTTGCACAATTAAGTAGAAACTTTCGCCATATTCAAATTATATCGAATGTCCCTTTTGAATTCTACTTTGATGTACTGCCACTTATATTGAAGACTTCAAACTCTTTCTATTATAATCATTTTATCTAAACAAAACCTTCTTATTGGGTTCTTAACATCATTCTAAACTTTAAAATTCAATTATTTGTTGCCTTTAGGATTTGTTGCCTTGTAGATTACTAAAATAACTGTGTACACGACGAAATCAAATGCCAATTTATCAATCCATATCAAATTATGCAAATTTATTAATTCAACATATTACACTACACAAACGACAAAACTTCCAATTAATCAATTCAATAACTCTACAAATACAAAAAACGTTTCTTGCCTTGTCTTATCATTCAATTAATTAGTTCCTGAGCTTGAATATATATGCAATTCTGTGTTAATGAATTTATGCTATCGAGCAACACAGATTGTGGCTAAATTAGTTGTATACGACATTGATTGTCTGCAAGGATATGGTCTAAGACATGTAATTCAAGCCCACCTACACTACAACTCAATGAAGTCAAACACCGTGTTGGTACATGGCCAAATGTGCCATGTGCGTTTTCCATTTTTGCCTCATTATAATTAGCTAAAAACCATGCATTTTCCATGCGTTTATCCTTCTCATGGAAAACGCACTTGGCACATTTGGCCACGTAGCTTTAAACACATTGTTACCTGTCTCTTAACCAACCAAATTGTCTGGGGGAATAAATAATGCCGTAAGAAGGGACATTGAAACTAGACTAAGTAAGATAAATGTGAAAATATGCCCTTTTAGCTGCAGCCCAAGCTTGTTTCGTTACTTTTTAAGCCTTACTTGAAGTTTTTACTTTTCATTCATTTTAATAAAAATAATATTGTCACACATTTTACAATAAACATAACATTTTGTACTAAACTTGCGAAATGGAGCTAAGGTTTGCAAAGAACAATCAAACTGTTGTCACGAAAATAAAGAAAATATTTATTTGAACTGTATTAGAACTGATCATAATGCTGAAGTGGTCCTAATTATTCAGTTGAAATGGTAACACATTGTACTTTATCTTATCTTGTCTTGTCTTATCTTATCTTATCTTGTCTTATCATGTCTTATCTTATCTTATCTTATCTTGTCTTGTCTTGTCTTGTCTTGTCTTGTCTCATCTTGTCTCATCTTGTCTCATCTTGTTGTGTCTTGTGTCAATTGTCTTGTCGTGTCTTGTTAATTGTCTCGTCATGTCTTGTCAATTGAAATAGTTTACTGCAAACAAAAGGCAGCGAATTATCTCTCATCCCCGCTGTTTCTCATCATGTAAATGCACCGACGCTTTCTGACACCATGATTTCACACTGGAATCTTCGTGAGTGAGCAATGAGATTCCAGCTTTGCAACGTGATCTTAATTTGCTGAGCCCAAGGCGAGATCATCACGCAACTAAGATTGCTCATACATATGCAAAGTGCAAATATGCATCATGTGAGGATATGAATGCATAATGTTAAGGTGTAAATACAACATGTTTAAAGTAGAAATTCATCCTGTTACATGAGGTGCAAATACATCGTGTGAAGATAAAATTGTAGATGTAAAGATGTACTTGCATCATATAATAAATAAATAACTGTGTCAATATATGAAAATCTTACTGAAGAATATATGTTTGGGTTCTTGACTATAAATGACACAAATTTGTACTCGGAAACTAACATTTTAATTACGCTGTTTTATTGAATATCATAACTACACAAAAAGCATTGCCATGACAATATCACTTTGCGGAAAAGTGATATTGTCATCCCGGATGTTCTGATGATTCAAATGATGAATCCCGGATGTTCTGATGATTCAAATGATGAATCAAAGTCAGCTCTAACATGAAATTTTTACGGGAGCCTATTTTCCTACATGTAACTGTAAAAATAAATCAATATTGGCAAATATTTTTTACAGATCGCTTCGTTTTACCACATCGGAATTCTGAGCATGTAACTGGATTAATTACAATAACATGGACGTCTGGCAAGGAGGCTTGGTTGACATTGGTAGCGAAGGTAAGATGATAGCCAATGCAAGATTATTGTTTATTGCATTGCCGAAGAATTTAAGTTAGAAATTAACAAATTCATTGCATAGGTCGGTCAAAGAAGCTTACTTGTTTTTGACATCGTGGCTAATTCTTCACACTATCACGGATAAGGCCTACGAGTGACCACGGATGTAAAAAATGGGCTCTGTTAATCATATATAAATTCTTTCGACGAACGTTCAAAGGACATCTGCTGACCGCTCAGGGAGCGTCCGTCGACCACTTGCCGAAACGTCTGTAAACCGCTCGCCGAATGTCCGTAGATCACTCGCCAAACATCCGTCGCCAAGCATCCGTGAGGCATCCGTGATGCACGCGTAGATCGCTCGTGCAAGTACTTCAAGAGGGAATGAGGAGAGGGCTATGGACGGGTACAGAAGACGTCGGGCGAGCCACATAGAACGTATGTGGAATGCTTGCCGACTGACTCCCAAGCAATTCCCGTAAATAATGTAAACAATACACTCGTAGAACGTCCGCCAAACTTTTGCCCTCTCCACGGATGGTCACGGAATTTTGAGCGCTAACAGGAGCATTCTACGGATTAGCACAAGTATCCGTACATCAGCCGGTGAGTGAATTACGTGTGGCCAAGGTTCCGCACTCACTCGCCATGCCCATCTGTGACAGTGTGAACGCCCCTTTAGTCATTTTTAATGGGTCTGGAATGTCTATATAATCTCCCCATAGCATCTGTGTTATAATTAGCTAAAAACCATGCGTTTTCCATGCGTTTATTCTTCTCATGGAAAACTCATGTGGCACATGTGGCCATGTAAGTATAATGTGATCGATATTTATTGGATTTGTGGTAAATAAAATAAATAAACCGAAGTACCTGCATACTAAAAGTTAAATGTCGGAACATATTGTATACTACACCAATAAATAAATATAGTCAATGGATAATCAGCAGTAACTTAATCAACATTTCTTCTTTTGTTTCTACAGAATCAACCCTAAAAGTGAATTATTTTCCAACCAAAGGCACAGACATCCCTCTGGTAGCTCTAGTGGTGGTCGTTTGGTTTCTGGTCATCGCCATTTTTCTTCTTCGCTGGAACCAACAACAGAACCGACATCGAATGCATTATCGCTGCATCGCGTCTCAGCCTCGGATACAGCAGAATGATGTTGTGGTGAACTACGGTGAATCTTCTTTGACTTCAACAATCAAATCAAATTATGAAAAAGATACTCACCTTGTGTCTGAAATTGAGTTAGATGAACTTCCAGATTCTGAAGAACCATCGAAGTTATGATTTTTTTTAGGTCAAGGTGCAAGGATGTTTTTGAAATATTGAAAAATGAACTGGTATTCTTGATTGTCCTGAATATTTAAAATAGCTTGGGTCACAAAAGCATTAAGTGAAGATTAAATTGTATGCTGCACACTCCATAAACTTAATATATACATTGTATAATGCTTTTGTTACTTAATTAATGGTATGGTACACACTCAATAAACTTTTATTGTATGCTACACACGCAATCAATTTCATGATATAAATTTCAATGTTGTGTAAAATAAAAAATAATAAACTTATATATTGAATGTGTATACATTTGTATTGGAGAGCCCTTATTTTCAAAAAATAGAAGAAGCACCTGCTGTAAACAACCACTTCCAGCTGTTCTGATCTAAATATATTTATTGTATATTTTACCCTATATTAAACAGCCACCTATCTATTAAACAGCCACTTATCTTGAATGTTGAACTCGATCAATTTAACTTAAGTGACAGCTTGACTCGGGTTTGAATATGGACATAAGTACATGTATATATAATTACATGTAAATTCAGAGAGCTGGCATCACTATAGTGCATAAATGAAAGTGAAATGAAAATGTTCATATTAAATTTAGACAATTCCATAGTAAAGTTTTATAGAATTTATACTAGGTAAACTATACACTCAAAGTAAAAAACAACACAAAAAAACTTTTATACATTAGGTCACATTGTAGGAAGTCTAACTCACTGGGTAATTAATGTTACAACACCCTTGAAACTAATTCAGGGAGGAGACTTTGTAAAATTCATGACATGTTTCCCATGCCAACCATTACTTGTCCTCTTTTCAAGGCACTTGTGTGTCAAGGGTGATCTAAAAATTATCTTGACAAATTATCATCAGTGAGAATGTTGAGATGAATTTATCGAAAAACTAACATGTCACTTTATTGGCAATAAATATATGAGATGAATATGAATGCACAGATATATTGGTTTGATGAACAAATAATTTTTTTTTTTGCAATTGAGATGGTCAATCGCATGAGTGTCTACACAGCCAAAGTAGCGTGCCAGAGGAAACACTCATCTCTCCCCGGGAAAAAATGTAGGGGAGACGGGGGGACCTTCGACACACCTGCCATATCTTGATAACAAACAAAATTCAGAAATATGAGGCTGGTCTCAAATTGAAGTAGGGGAAAATCTTCATTTTCTCTGTGGAAGCCATTAAGATCAAGTGAAGGTTCAGTGGTGGTAGATCATTTTGTGTTTTTTGAAGTCTGAAGTAAAAGGTCCATTCATTACCAACTATTCTTTGTTAAATCTAATATTATCAAATTATGGTGAAACCCAAAAATAGGAAACCTCAGAGGCATAGTTAGAGTGACCCTTACTATTACAGTCACGTCTCAAAAAGTATTTGAATTTCGTAAAAATTTAACCAGGCTTTGAATCAGTTTTTCTTGGCTGTATACATCCTGAAAGTGCCTTTTTCATCTAGTAAGATAACAAGTGACAACGATTAGATCTATAAAGTTTTTAAAAAAAATGTATTGGATAAAGACATGCACATCACACTATTTGTGCATCTGATTCTCAGATAACGTATTGCCTGGCTGTGGTCGATGTTGGACTACCGTTGGCCAATGTCAAGCAAGGTTGGGCCGACGATTGACAATGTGGCATGTCATGATCTGGGTTGCACTGATTGGATATTTCAGGACTTTACTAGCTGCATTCCAGGTCAATTTTGCCCAGTTTTCCACTACTTCTTCCATTACCAGCTTGCGCGATGCCATTATGTCTCAAGCATTTGCCATAAACCCGTGTTCAGCCAATATGTATAGGACCGAAAGATGATGAGGCTGGGGACCAGCCGATAGATGTGGAGTCCATATTACATACTTGCCGCAGGTGCTCCACCTGTAGATAAATGATGATATTAGCAGTGCTCTCTTGTGAAAAGGGCAGACAGAGCATGTCATCATGAATAGAGGTCGCCCCACAAGGAATCTATCAGCAGCCGCTGGTATCTTGGGCGATGCTCCCTGCCCCTCCGCCAATGAATTAACAGAGTTCCAGCCCAACAGTGCTAAGAGACTGTAATTCAGCCATTATCAGTAGTGTACAGCTTACCTGTAATATGGTGTTCTTTACTGCATATTATATTTAATTTAGCTGCAAAAGGTGCTGGTATTATTAAACAGAATATGCACTAAGCCTCGTTACAAGAACATAGGTCATGATAAGAAAGCAAACAACTAACCATTTAAATTTGGAACAAGACGCAAGCTGATATCAAATAGAGGGCTTTCCCTAGTCAACATGAAGCTTCACAAATGATGTCATTAGTGGAAACCCCCTGGATGAAAGGTGTTTACCCTATGCTACCAAGTAGAGTTAGTAGATCTATGCCATTTTTGATCATTGAGGTTGTGTCAGTCTGTCACCTGCAACTGCATTTGCTGGCAACCACGTATATCAAAGCTGGATTGTCACTCAATATGACAGTGGACAAAATCGATTGCATTCACTTCATTGTCTTCTTAATACTGATTGCCTACCATCCAGAGCCTTGCTGGGTTCACTATCTCTCTGGTAAATAAATAAACTTCACCTAGTATTTAAATTTTCATGCCATCAGCAATCCCATATGTAAACAAACCAAGTGATGACGTCACAAATACTCAACAATGGTTGATGATGCCATTTCAATTGTATCTTCAATGTTTTGGTCTTGATTTCTAATATATCAGATTATTCATTAGCTTACAAATATTTAGTGTGCCTTGATCAAATGTGGTGATTTTCAATCATTTGAAAATAGTAATTTTGACAGGCAGTGGAGCTACATATTGAGTCACAATTATTGTGTTTCTTGCAATAAACTAATGACATATGTTTTAAATTACATATTTAGAAACACAATTGAAGATCGTTATCTCATGTACCGTGGAGAGGATTTTATGGCAAAACACATGTTGAATTCCCAGTATCAAATTTAATCATCCTGCAGGGTTAGACCAAAATATTGCTGTCATTTACAAGCACGCCTCGAAAGAAAATGCAGGGATTCCAGGATAATCACAAATTAAATTGATGGTAGTCTTGATTTAGTTATCTTTTTAAAAAGAAGAAAGTCGCCAGCTTCTTACTGTATCTATAGTCTATTGGACAGCCTTATATGCCCCATAAGGTTTTTTAATTGATCTTTATTCTATGAGTCCTAGGGATGAATTTTAGCTAGGTTGCTAATCAAGCGTAATTAGCATAATTAGCTTTTAATAGGTAAAATATAGTTTAGGGGTCATAGTTTCCTTGCAAATTGACATTATAACATAGATTTGGTGTCCAAACCTGTTTTCAGTACCTAGAAATTCATAGCGCACTATTCCAGGTTCATTGGAGCAATCTATGTGTCATAACTATGATAATTAACCATCAATAGCTTATATTAATGAGGTGAATAGTTTTGTCTATGTGTTTGGTACCAAGGAATTCGCAAAACACTATTCCAGACTCTTTGGAGTACTTACTCTGTGAGTCATGATAATCCTAATGAACCAATTAATTGTTTTTTTTTTAATGAGGCTTATACACTTTAGAACTCATAATTTATTGTGTATATTGACATAGAAATATGGATTTTGCGTCTACATTGTATACTGATGGTTTTGGCATCTCTAAATTCAGGAAATTTGGCAGCTTATATTAATTGTGGCGAATACAGTTTAGAGCTCATTATTTCCTTGTAAATTGATATAGAAATAACCATCAGTTGTGGGAAGTACAGGTGTATTTTTGTCAAAGCAAGCAACTAACCCTACTGTGCCTCTTTTCCTCCCACCTGGGACCTCTCTAACCACATGAGCTCTATCAGCCAATCACAGCCTTCCATCTCCAGTCTTCCCGCCATATTGTAAACTTCTACTCAAAACTTAACCCTCCCTTCCCACCCTCTTTCTTCATTCCAATATTTTTCTGCACTCTTTTGAGAAACCCATATTTTTAGTTTGTTACTTGTCTGAACAACTGTTTTTGTTCTGTCAACAAAACTTATGTTTTCGTATATCGTGTACTCTCCTAGTCTAATTTGTATCTGTGTGTAAATCTTATTTCCGAATTATAACGCCTTTTCATCTAAATAAAACTTCAAAATCCCATTTCTGTCTCTGTCTTGCTTGCTTGGCAAAGCACCTCTAAATTCATGAAATTTGGCGGCTTATATTAATGCGACGAATACAGTTTACAGCTCATAATTTCCTTGTAAATTGATATAGAAATAAAGTTTTGGTGCCTTAACTGACGTTTTTGGCACCTATAAATTTAATTTGGAGTATTCTGTGCTTCATGATTATCCTAATCAACCATGGAATGGTACCCACCTCCATCCAGAAGACTAGTACAGTAATTGCCCAAAGACATATGAGTCCATAATGACTCCATATGGTACAGAAAAGTGGAGGTTGCATTATTTTCTATTCTTACCATGCATGTAGCCACTGAACTTGGCCATACCCGTTTAAGAAATTTGGAAGTCATTTCATTTCGAATTAAATGTTTAACATGTGAGGGTTGTGGAAAAGTTAAACTTTCTGTGAAACTGCGATACATTTTCTTCTGTATTTATGACCGACACGACAACGGAAATACATGTAAACATTTTTGGCACATCACCTGCAATAAATTCTCAAATGTTTGTTTATAGGAGTACTGAATAAATTTCTTGAATAAATGGCCACTTCCAATTAAAGTGACATTAAAACAAGACTTATTTGTCACATATTTGACAAATTTTATTCTAATTTTATTAATCATCCTAAACGGCCCAATTTTCAATGAGAAATGACATAATATTTTCAAAGTGTCATAATTAAGTGTTTTAGAAGACTCTCGGGTTCTTAAATGAGCATATTCGCTTAAAAATAAGAAATACGATTAAAGAAATTGGAAAAGCAGCTGATCTTGGACTAATTTGCCTGAAGCTAGTTCTTCCTGCAGGGAACTACTCAAGTGTGGCTGCAAGAAAAGATGTCAAAGGGCCTGTAAATGTCGCAAAGCAGCACTAAAATTCACAGCATTATGTGCCTGTGCTTGAACATGTGAATCCTAAGTTATAAACAATGGAGTGTATTTGATTTTAGTTGTATTTTGGAAGACTTTATTGGAATCAAGTCTGTTTCACCAGTTTTAGTATAAGTTTATTATAAATTTGTTACATCTATGGATGTTCTGCTCACTGATTGTTAGACTGATAGATTAAGAACTTTTGATAGCATTTTAAGAGATCCTCAATGCCCAATATATACTCTATTGACATGCTTAATTCATCATAATATTAAATTGAATCATCTTTGCTTGTACGTTTGACTAGTTTGCTGTGCAAATCGTCGGATACTTGTAGCATAGTATATCAAATGATATATATGTTAGTCTAATGATGTTTTATATATGATAGTGTTAAGATCTATGGAAAACTCAGTGTAATGTGGTACCCTAACTGTGTGTGCCACATGTGCAGTCAGTTCAAGTGGATGTATTACTTTGATAGCAGTAACAGTAGTCATTGTGTTAATAATTTGAAGAAAAAAAGGCTTTTATTAAAAGATTTTATTGGATTATGATACCATGATCCATTAACATCAATTTAAAATGTGTTTTGTCTTCTTTTATAGCTGATTTGAAGGTTAACATCTAATGAAAATTAGAAATTCAATATATTAAACTGTTTAAACTATGTTCGATGGCCGCCATTTTCCAATATGGCCATCATTCCCAAGACACCCCCATTATTGAATGGCTCCATATCCAAAAATGTTCAATATATATATGTCAACAATTGTGCCAAGTTTCATGCTTGTATGACAATATGCAGAACCCTTCACCTATCTCTCTCACTACAAGTTCATTGGCCATGATTATTAATAGATAATCTTTTTGTACCAGATCTCAATCTACAATACCTCATACTAACATATGTTACCACTTGAGAGTACTTCTAAAATCAGTTTTAAAATTTTGAGGACATGCCTGGTGAAGTGTGGTGTAAGGTTCCCCAAGAAAGACAAAGCGTTAATATTCCAGTTTTTGAAGTTTATTTGCCCTGCCCCGCCGCACAGCCTGCCTATCCTCTGCTTCTTCAGCTACTGACGCGGTCTGGGTGTATTCCCGCCAAGACCCCGTGGTCACGTGGTCCGGGTCACCCAGTGCGCGTCAAAGTCGGTCACTGACCTAGTAAGGTCAGTGACCTGGGGTCATCACATTACCCCCTTCTTACTGGGAATATGCCCCCATATTCAAACTAATACACTTAGTAGGCTGTGCGACGACGATCAGGACCACATGAAATCAACGAGATTCATTAACATCACAATTTCTGTTACATACAATCAATCAATCAATAACCATCGCCCTGCGGCGTGACACTAGGAAGCTGTCACGTCCGCCCCGGGGCCTGGCCCTTTCCCCAGCCATCATCCACGTGGTTGACTTCCTGGCACCGCTGCAAACATAACATTCAACACACAACAATATACATAGAGTCCATCATTTTTATCCGAGTCCATCTTTGCCTTGGACAGTGGCCAGTATCTATTTCTGGATTCTGCAAGGTCTTTTTATCAGCTGCTCGTAATTTCCGAGTGAGGACATTCTTATAATTAGCCGTGACACAATTTTCCAATTATCACAGTTTCTAACTTCGGCCATTATAAAAGTCACTGTCCCACTCGCCTCCATCACTACCTCCTGACTCTCCGCAGGGCGTTAGGTCCGCCCCTGCACGATGTGTTGATGTCCAGCGTTCAAGTTGTGCCTAGGTGTCATTTCGTGTTGATGTCCAGCGTTCAAGTCCAGTCCGTATCCAGGCTTCGTTGAGTGGGGGGCGTGGTCCAGGTCGTCGTCGTTTGTTCATCCCTCTACAAGACCTTGCGTTCAAGGCCTTGCAGATGAGGATCCAGCAGCCCTGGCTTCCTCCATCCACCGGTTCCGGTCCGCCGTCAGCCGTTTCACCTCCTGGTACAGAAGATCCGACTGCCGGGCCTTGGCTTCGCGTTGCTCCGTTTCGGCGCGAAGCCTGGCCCTCAGCTCCTCGTTCTCTCGAGCTGCTGCAGCCGTCTGGGACCTGGCCCTATGGACCTCCAGAACGATGTCCTGGTACTGGGCCCTGGTCACCATGTCCTCGGCTGCTGCTGCTGTTGGCGTCTTGGTGGCTGCTGCTGTTGGCGTCCTGGTGGCTGCTGCTGCCGGTGTCCTGGTGGCTGCTGCCGGGTGAGGCCGCTTTGGCGTTGTCTGGCGGCTTCGGGGCGTCACGCTCGAAGCTGCTTCGACGCGGCGCAGCTGCACCACCCTGGTGCTTGGAGATGCTGTCTCCTGTGACGTAGGCACCCTGCTGACCAGGGTCCTCGTCTCTGGCGTCGCCGGCAGGGATCCGTCGGAGTTCGGTCCCTGGATTGTTGTCAGCTTTGTGGCCGCTGTCAGCTCCTCCGCCCGTGCACGGGTGTACCCATGGGACCGCTCCAGGTGGCGCCTGAAGTTAGTTCTCCGGTCTGAGGGCAACGCTGCGGGGCACACGGGGCACTGGTAGCCTACGTAGGCTGCGGCGTGGGCCACGCTCACGTGGCGAGTGAGAGACTTCCGGTCTCTCACGCGCTTTCAGCACGTGGCGCACATATAGTTCAAGCCCTCTACACCCTGTGGCGCAGCCGGCAAGACGACTCTCGGTGTGGTCTCTGGGGTCGTGGTCTCTGGGGCCGAGACGTCACTCTCCGTCCCCCCATCGTCCGTCGTCCCCTCGCTTTCCATTTCCTCCAGCCTCCCTTTGTGCGGCCGTTCCTCGGTCCTGGCTGGAGTGGTCGTTACGTCCTCCATGGCAGACTCCGTAAGCGGAGCTGCCTGGTGTTCTTTTGTAGGCGACTTGGTAGCCCTGGTGGGAGAGACCTCGCCCTCTACGCTGGGCCTGGCCACCCGCTCCTTGGCGTACCAAGATCGCCTTTTGAGGTTGTCCATCACCTCCTCCTGGGTGGTCGCTACACCCAGGTCTCCGATAATCCATCCACTCAGAATGGGCATATCCTCTCTCCGTGGACGGAGACGAAGATACCTCCTCATCCTGGCCGTTTCCGGCAGTTCTGCTGCCCCGTAACGTTCCACTGCTGGATCCTCCAGCTCGTACTCCCTCCTGGACATGTAAGCCCACATGTCCAGGTGCAGACCCAATCTCTGCGGGCTCCAATAATCCGGGGCCAGGGAGATTGGGAGCTCCGCTGTAGGTGACAAGCCGCAAACGGCAGCCACCTCAGCGTCGCTGGCAGAGACCTCCAACTCGGCTCCAATCTCGAGGCCCGCTGCCTCCATTGCAGCCAGCACCATATCAGTCTGGGCTGATGTCAGCTGGGGTCCCTCGTCCTCCACTACGCTGTCCAGGGGCACTGCTGGCATAGCAGTAGCCTCCTTAATATTCGTATCTGCAGAAGACATCCTTATATTGTACGAAGTTGCTCTGGTTATATTCTCAAAATTCTGGTTGGCTTGTTGTCTCCTCTCTGCTGGTTTCAGAAGGTGTGAGACAGGGCGCCCCACGCTCTCCAGCTTTTTGCCGCACTTTCTGAGTCATGTGACAGGTCATGTGACAGGTCAGGTGACCAGAATCACAGGTCATGTGACCCTAATCACTTTGTTGACCAGTTGACCCTTCCTCCCCCCTCATAAAATCTCTTAATTGAGGACTGCACCAAAAATGACAAAATTAATACAAAGGGGTGCCTGTTCGTGTTTCGAACTTGGTGACCTTTTCCCCCAGTGGAAATTTTCCATGAATGCAGGTCACTGGAATCAGTGAATGCAGGTCACTAGAATCAGTGACACAGTTTCACAAGACACAGAAAGTGAGAATTTTGTAGTTGCTAAATATATAATTCAGCAACTCCTATCAGCCAAATAAAACAAACCATCAGGAACGTTTCACGTTCCATGATGACAAATAGCCAATTCCTTATCATTAAATGACAATACCACGAGAAAATAACCATTTGTCCTTGTAACCATAATCCAGCAAACTATATCCCTTTGCTGACCTTTCCAGATTACCCAACTTGCTATATAAAGTTTATCATGGTACTTTAAACATTTCCATAACCACTACAGCCCTTAATTCTTGCTAATTAAGTCATTTGCTGATATTTCCAGTGTTATGAGGCATTTTAACCATTCTTATTACCTAATTTCGTGTTTTGCCCCTGCTTTTAACCAGCAGTGCCCAAATTCTACCTTTGCAGTATTCCTCCCTCTTTTATTCAAAAAGGGCTGCACCTGTAGTGACCATTTGGGTGGCACGTCTAAAAACCCACTCCGCAGGACACGACCACGTGTTCTGCCCACGAGAATCAGGTACACGAAATGTCCAGTCACTAGAAAGTGACTGCAGCGACGCGCCGCTTTAGTATGTCGACATTTACCACTTGTTTGAGAGAATCTTTAATAAAAATAAATAAAAATCATTTGCATGGGGAAGACTAAGTAAAATCAAACTATATATTGTCTAAATGAAGCTACAACTGGTATTTATTGTATAAACATGTGATCACTAGACTCTCAAAAACAAAGTGCCAGAAGTCAAGCAATAAGTGCTATTTCCCTCTGATATGCAGCAACCAAAATCTTAAATTCACTGGTAGCCTACATTGTGGCCTAACCTATCAGGTGGCTTCCTCAGCCTACCTGGTAGAAATGGAGCCGCTTCCAGATCCAATTCCCGAGAAGGAGCTGAGGGCAGCTCCAAATCCGGAAAAGGAACTGAGGACAGCTCCAAGTCCAGAAAAGGAGCTGTATCCAGATTCGAACGCGAATCTGCCACTCTTCTCGTATCCAGGGGATCGCGTGTTTGCAAGCCGCGCCCCCGTGTTCTCCTGTCCTCGCAGCTCCGCCCCGCTCTGGCCGCCCAGACCAAGGCTGCGCTGCGTCACCACTCAATTCTCCGGGCAAGGGCGGATCCCGCCCCTCGTCTAGGGGGGTCGCACTCGCTCCGTCCTCATACAATGATGGGTCCAAATACGGATCGTCTGATGGGATGTCAGGGATCCGAATCATGTCATCTGGAGTCACCTCAGCTAAGTACTTCTTGAGCTGATTAATGTGGACTATGCGTCTCTTTCCAGAGGCTGGGGCCTCTATCTCGTAGTTGACTTCTCCCATCTTCCTCGTCACTTTGTAAGGTCCCAGAAACTTCAGAGCCAGCTTCTGTCCACTTAGTAAAGTAGTCGGCAACGACTACTATATACTTGTTATTGGACTTTGTGACAGGCAATGGTCCCATTATGTCAATGGCCATCCTTTCCATCGGCATTCCTACTGGCACCTGATGCAGGGGAGCCTTTTTCAGGCCGCCCTGTTTCCGCTTCTGACACACATCGCACCAGCCTATCCAACGTATCACATCCTCCTTGTAGCCAGGCCAATAGAACCTCCGTCTCAACTTGGATATGAGGCTGTTGATCCCCATATGGCCACCAAGACGAGACGTATGAAGCTGGTTGAAGATGCTGCGTCTGATGCTTGCTGGGGCCACCATTTGCGTCACCAATTCACCAGTAGGCAGCTTATGGCTTCGATACACGATGCCTCGCTGCAATTTCAAACAATAAAACTGGGCCCATATATTTCGCACCTGGGCCGAGTGCGTGACAATAGCGTGATACGGCGGTCGCTGTCCAGCATCTAACCACTTCTTGGCGGTAGCTAGGGCCATATCCTGGCCCTGAGCACACCGTATTTCCTCCAAGGTGAAAGACTCTATCCAATTTGGATCCAGAGATCTCTCACTGTCGTCTCCAGCCGTCTCTCCAGCTGTTTCTCCAGCTGTCTCCGCCACATACACTCGCACCTGGGGTCCTTCAGCTTCTCCTGAGCCGATTCCAGCCGCTGCCCGAGGCTGTCCACACGTAAGCGTGCGGAAGCCTCGTACCTGGTTCCACTGCGTGATGGAAGCCACAAGGTCAACATTCTGGCCATGACCTTGGTCAGGACATTCCTGGCGCTTACAGGCCCTCACGGGGATACGTGAGCAGCCATCTGCGTTCGCATGCTTCTTGCCTTCTCTGTATTCGATTACAAAATTGTATTCAGTCAGAGAAGCTATCCATCTCGCCAACATCCCTTCCGCATCCTTAAAGTTCTGCAACCACACCAAAGCACGATGATCAGTGCGCAAACGCACTGAATCCTGCCCATACAAGTAGGGCCGAAATATTTTCGCCATTCTGACCACAGCTAACAATTCCTTGTACGTAGTGCAATAATGCTTTTGCGATGAAGACAAACACTGCGAGGCGTAGGCAACCACGCGCTCCTCTCCCTCAATCATTTGCGACAATACACCTCCTATCGCAAGATCAGAGGCATCCGTGTCTAAGATGACAGGGCACCCTTCACGTGGGAGCACCAATATTGGTGCAGTCGTGAGGGCCCTGATTAACCTTTTAAAAGCGTTTCTGCATGTCTCATCCCATTTAAAGACGGCCTGGTGCGCTGTTAAAGCATGTAGTGGTGCTGCTAGTCCAGCAAAGTCACGCACGTACTTTCTATAGTACGATGCGAAACCTACAAAGCAGCGCACCTCCTGTACTGTGGTTGGTTCTGGCCACTCTCGCACCGCCTTTATCTTTTTAGGATCTGGTTTCACACCCTCTCTACAAATCACATGCCCTAGAAAGGAGACCTCACTCTTAAATAACTCGCATTTGCTAGCTTTTAATCTTAACCCAGCCTGGCTAATGCGTTTGAGTACAACTATCAGGTTACCTAGACACTTCTGGAATGTGGGCCCCTGTACCACTATATCATCCATGTAACATAGACAAGTGGACAGGTCCAATCCTCCTAACACTAGCTCCATCAAACGTTCCAGTGTAGCTGGTCCATTTGTAACACCAAAGGGCATCACTGTAAAGTGGAAATGTCCTCTGGGAGCAGTGAATGCAGTTTTCTCCTTGTCTCTGTCATCCATGGCTATTTGCCAATAGCCAGATGACAGGTCCAGGGTACAAAACCATTTTGCCCCTGATAAAGTGTCTAGACAGTCATCAATGCGTGGCAAAGGATAAGCATCCTTTTTAGTGCACGAATTCAATTTCCTATAATCCACACAAAACCTGAAAGTTCCATCTTTCTTTCTAACCAACACAGGGGGACTAGACCAGGGGCTGCTACTGGGCTCGATCACTCCGAGTCTCAGCATCTTATCCACTTCCTCTGACAGCGCCCTGTTTTGAGCCCACCCTAATCTCCGGGTCGGCACCTTGAAAGGCCGATTGTCACCCGTATCGATCTTGTGCGTGGCTTGACTCGTACGTCCCAGCCCGTATTTACCTCCCTCAAAACAATGTTCATACTCCATCAAGACCTTTCGGAGCTCTGACCTTTGATCTGCGGTCAGATCGTCAGTTTCGTCCAAAAGAGGCTGCAAATGAACGGGCAGTCGTGTTTCAGTGTTCTTCCGCTTGAGTTCAAAATTGACCTCAGCAGCATTCACCGTTTTCGGTGAATCCACTTTTTCGACTTCGCTCAATTGACCTACCACTTGACCTTTTGCAATATGAACACTCTCAGTCGTGGGATTGGCTATCCACACGTGAGCCCCAGAGCATTGAGATGCCAATAATCCTCTAGGTATCATTATGTGTAAATCCTGGCAAACCGTGGGCAATGACTCGAATACGAGGTCGCCCCCGTTAGATACGCCCCAGGACACCAAATTGACTGAGACCTGCGACACGTGGCGAGCTGGTATATGGACGTCTTCGTGTAAGATTGCTCGGCCTGTTTTTCCAGGGCGACCTTCTCTACACGCGATATCAACGCCTCCCAGTCTCAGCATTCCTACTGAACACATTAGCAATGCACCGTGTCTCTTCAAGAAGTCCATCCCCAGTAGGCCAGGGAGACCTCCGATATCCGCTACCAAAAATTCACAAGGATAAAGCACCCTCTCTAGACAGAGAGTGAGCTCCACCTTACCATAAATATTGATTGGTCCACCGTTTGCAGCCGAGATCTTGCCTTCCACAGGTCTTAAAGTCTCTCGTTTCGCGCCAGGTATCTCATCGTACTCCTGCTTACTCAGCAGAGACACCTGCGCACCGGTATCGATCAGGAGATCCACGTGACGTGTCCCTACACTAATCGTAATATACCATGATGCGCTCGAATTCTGCATGGCCACTTGTCTTGGCCAATGCTGTCCCACTTTCACCCCTTCCCAACATTCCGGAGGCTGAGGGGCCGCTTTTTCAGCAGGCTGAGGGGCTGCTTTTTCAGCAGGTGAAGGATCCGTGGATACTTCCTCCACCCTTACTCGTTTTCCGAGTGTTTCCTCTCCTTCTTATCCTTGCCCCCCTTTTTGCCCTGATCGCTCCGCCCCTGGGACCGTTTATCACCGTGCTTACTCGATCGGTGTTCCCTGTCCTTGCTAGGCGCTCGTTTTTTGGAGCGATCATCATCGACATTTCGCTTGGGACAATCCCTGCGGAGATGCCCGGTCTTCTTGCACCGGTAGCACCTCCGTGTTTCAGGTGAATAATCGTGTTCCTGCTGGCGAGCATTACTATAAACCTTCCCCTTATCTTTGGACATAACCTCGCCTAATATCGAATAGACCAAATCTTTCAAATCCTGCCTCGTGATGGCTCCCTCTTTTTCAGAGGACGGGCCGCCACGTATAGACGCTGAAGCAGTAGCAGCCACGGAAGCCTCGGGCTGTAGTATTGGCAAAGCGATAGCGCCAGCCGGCCCGACGTCAGGCTTACTCGTTTTCGTGGCCTCGTACGCTGCCTCGTACTGCACTGCTAGATCAATGGCTTCCTGCAGGGTGGGTGGCTTTAAAGCCGCCAACCAAAATCTCATACTAGTGGACCCAGCCGTCTCCATGAAACGCTCTTTTGCAAAGCGTTCCTGCTCGGCTGGGGCGGAAGCGGGGTTCGCTTTTCTGGAGAGGTCTAACAAAAACAACCCATACGTCTCGAGGTCCATTTCTGGGCCTCGTTTTGCATTAAACCATTTATTTCTGTACGCATCGAGGCACGATTCGAGCAGAACAGAGCCGTCAACTGGCTCACCATCTCTCTCCAATCGTCCTGATAAGTTAGGGGCCGCATTTTCAACTTAGCTTGACCAGTGACGCTGGTCCAAAGGTGAAAACATTTCTCCTCGTCCGTCCACTTATTGAAAGTGGCGACTCGAGTAAATTCGTCTAAGTGGTCTATGAAGGCCGTGCCCTGGCCGTCATATTTTGGAGGAATAGCTTCTTTTCTCCGCCTGTACCCCGAAGAACCCAGACTCCGTTGCGGAGTACTGGTGGCCGCCATGACAGCCCGGGCCGAGCCACGTGGTTCCGCACGCTCGACCACGGAGGGCCGCCCTTCAGGCGAGGAAACAGGCGTCGACGCGGATGAATCATTCGACTCATATCCAGCTGGCGAGGGCTCCCTTCGGCGCCCTCGATCGCTGGTAGTCCGCGTATTTTCCTGACTCGTGAATGCGAGTCCAGGACTTGGAGTCCTATCCGCCGTGGCCTCTCGTCTATGAGGGCGTCCCGGCGTTCGCACTACTTTACTCCTAGTCGAAGCACGTAGAGCTGACTCATCCGCCGTTTGCGAGGGGCCCGGCACCGGAGTCGATGCGGGCTCACTCGTGTCGGCTGATGCCAAGCCAGGCCTCTTACGCAACTTTGCAGGCATTATACGTGGGGCTAAAACACACTAAATAAGGTATAGTATTGTAGCGTGAATTCTACTTAACTGTAGATATGTGTAGCTTGAAGTTTTGAAGTCGCAACGTCGCTGCTGCTGACGCTCAATGTAGATGCTGACGGTTCCTGTGTTCCGCTGCAACTGACTAAACCACGCGGTCGCTGGCACCTTTATCCAGCGTGGCCGTCGCGAAGTCATGTTTTTTTTCAAAAAGTTCTTTATGTCCTTGTCCATGCGTCGTCCATGTCTTCTATCCAATTGGGGAACCCTACAACCGATTCTTCAAGTCCCACATCGGGCGCCAATTTGTAAGGTTCCCCAAGAAAGACAAAGCGTTAATATTCCAGTTTTTGAAGTTTATTTGCCCTGCCCCGCCGCACAGCCTGCCTATCCTCTGCTTCTTCAGCTACTGACGCGGTCTGGGTGTATTCCCGCCAAGACCCCGTGGTCACGTGGTCCGGGTCACCCAGTGCGCGTCAAAGTCGGTCACTGACCTAGTAAGGTCAGTGACCTGGGGTCATCACAGTGGTCATCACTTTTTGTGCATGCCCATATTAGGATTGACCTTATAAGGAATACAAGCTCTGTTTGGAAGAGTGTGCTGTATGACCATAGTTTCAGCTGATTTTGGGAATGTGCATAAATTCCTGTTTAAGACATAATTGAACTGGTAACAATGGAATTTTACTGTAAAACAACATACTTCTTCTAGTTGATGCAGCACATGACCTACATTCACTCAGAACATTCCAGAAACATAGGGCTTTTTATAGCCTGCAACAGTGGCTGAGTGGTCGAAGCATTGGTCTGCTATGAATTTATATCATCTTAAGAGAAGAGTATAATTTCTCATCCTTCAAACTTGTTTTCTACATTATCTATAATTGAATATTATAATATGCTATTACGCAAGTCTGGTACAGGTTTCTTTTTTAATGAGAACTTTGCTTGTTATTACTTTTGACATTATATATCACAGATGAAATTATAATGTGTGACAAAATAATGGATTATTAAATACAATACAATTGGCGCAAGTGAAAACTCTTAAAAAAAAGAGTCTCTTCCAAAATACATAATAAAAAACAAAGCAAAACGAGTTTCCTAATCTTCCTGGTGGTATGAATAAGCCTATCAGTCACTGACAGAATCTAAAATTATAGATTGATGCTCCCCTTTTCAAATCTTATTAAATTAATCAACATATATATTATCTTCATCGAGTCAGGAAAGACTAAGAAGAAAGGGTATCAAGATTCTTTTTGATGAATCCAACTTTATTGGACCAAAGTGGTCGGAGCAGCCACAGTCTGGGGCTAATGGGGGGCAGGGTCAGGCTCTATGGACACACGCATGCTTATTTAGTTGAATATTTTGATTACCCTCGATTCAACAGAAGCTTGAAAATGGATTATCTTTAAAATTTTGGAGAAATTTTTGTTATATTTCTCATAAATCAGACATTTCTATGGGAATGTCTTACTGTTTAGTTAGTTGTTACGTCATTTGTCATGCATTATATATATGTTTCTATTAGAAATTGGTAAAAAGTTATGAAAAACCTGTGAATCGACGGACAAAATGGATGCCACATGACCGAGGGTAATCCGGATTACCCTGGTGGGGTCGCCCCCAGTGAGCGTGTCGTGCGAAGAATGATGCCTTGCTTTAGGAAGATGCTGGACTAATAGCTATGGGATCATATCCAAAAAACTAAAATAAGATACTCTGTGTATAACTGTATACTGCAGCAAATATACAAGGTCTTTGACTTCACTCAGATTAACAGTTGTTGTAGACTGAAAAGACATGGACCAGTACATGGCCAACTGTGCCATGTGCATTTTCCATGTGTTTGGATAAACGCATGGAAAACGCATGGTTTTTTCCTCATTATAATTAGCTAAAAACCATGCGTTTTCCCTTCTCATGGAAAACACACGTGGCACATTTGGCCATGTATGCTCTCTGGATATTTGCAATAACCCTGAGGAATAAACATTGCCAAAAGGAAGAAGCATCCTGAAGCAAATACTGTGGAGTTTGATTAATGTGGGAAACAAACCCAGCTTCGGGGTTTAATTAAGTTTCTTCAAACTTAATTAGCTCCAGCAGGGTATTGATTCAAACTTTGCATGGTATCTGCTTTAACCAGGAGAAACCATACAAATTAGATGAATATAGTGGAGCGGAGTGGGTGTCCACACTGGTCAATGTATCAATAATAATCCCATAGTTAGGTCTTGTACTAGCTACATAACAGCATATCTTATGTTTACTAGTTGATAAATTGGTGTTGCTTTGAACAAGGGGTAGGTAACATATTACGTGGAATCAAACTCCTGTCATCTCATCATTATGTCGGCCTTTTACAGTGCTCTGGTCGTATCAACTGATAAGCTTTTACTTCCCACGGGAGTGAGGTTGACTGTTTAACGACGATTGATTGGTTGATTGATTGGCGTTGGTTGATTGATTGATTGATTGATTGAACAGGCAAAACGCATTCATCGATTCATTGCATTTATTCGGCAGTACTTAATTTCATAATATAAACATTCACCATCATTTGACATCTTGACACTGACATTAACAAAACACTGCAAAAACAGTATACAAAATACTGAATACATTTATTGTTATTTAAGGCAAGAGTGAATCCACAGGGTTTGTCTAGTTTTAGTTAATACCTGTCACAATTGACGTCAGTCATGATGTAGCAATTAAATTAAATAATGCATATAGGTTTAATTACTCCCTATTAATGCATATTAAGCTCACTTCGTGTTACCATATTAAAAATACAAAACAAAAAATAAATAAACCAACAGTACTGGGCAACATGTAAGAGCACTTTTTCTTTTCTTTTCTTTTTTTGAAAAACAAGATGCAGCACTAAAAAATAGGTCAAACCACCTCCAAAAACGATTTTTTTCTTGTAACAATAAAAAAATAATTTGAACAAAACTGTCTAGCTGGGGCTTCAATATAAAACCAGCAGTTTTGTACATATTGTACTAAATATAGGTTTTGTTGACATTTAACTGTTTTCACCAGTACTGTTTTTACAGACTTAAATACAAATAGTACTGAGGATTGGTGTATATCAATTACAAGCACTAGTCGTTAAGAGTTTTTCTCATGCTTAAGTTGCAGGAAATAAAATTTCTTTTTTGGCACACTTTTATACACTGGGATTTGCTTTACATTCTTAAATCGTCCTATTCCGGACTCATCCGTGATGGGAGCTCTTATATCAATGGCTTCTAAATCTTGTGTGATCTGAAAAGAGAATCATCGATCAGTATTATTTATACAACAGTGTCTACAATGCAGCGATTTCTCCTTTGGAAAATATCACACATGTACACCTTCTTAAACAAGTCACGATAATAGGCCTATATATACAAGGACAGGAATATGACACTTCGAGAATTTTTTTTTTTATAAAATGTTTTTGGTGTCAATTAGCTTCCCCTTCTGTTAGCCCAAGGTGAAATTATGATATTTGTGCAAATAAATGCATAGAAATGGTCATGATATTCTAGTCTGGCACCCGCAATAAATGTGCCACGATGTAAAGTGCAGCCCCTGGCAGCCACTTATTATATGTCAATTAGAATTATATGACAGGTGCATTGATTGATTGTGCACTCCTCGTTACACTTGCCCTAGGCAAAGGATGTACATGTATGTCAGTTAGAATTATATGACAGGTGCATTGATTGTACACTCCTCGTTACACTTGCCCTAGGCAAGATGTACATACATGTCGAGTAGGATTGCATTGATTGTATTACACTCCTCGTTACACTTGCCCCAGGCAAAGGATGTACATACATGTCAAGTAGGATTATATGTTAGGTGCATTGATTGTATTACACTCTTCATTACACTTGCCTTAAGCAAGGTTGTACAGGCATGTCAGATTGTGTTATACTCTTCATTACACTTGCCTTAAGCAAATACCTGTCAGATTGAATGGACGTATTAGGTACAAGTTATTATATGTATACATCATTACACTTGCCCTCTGCTCATGTGTGACTCTATGCAGTAGTAGTGTGTGCTCATCACTACATTTTTTGCTAGTCACTGCTCTACTCACATGTGTCAGTAGTTGCTTGTTAATTATACTTAGTCTTAGCTAGTTTAGCCTGCTGCAAGGAATGTTGATTATATTATTAATATTGATTATATTATTAGTATTGATTACATAATTAATTGATTGATTAAGTCATTAATTGATTGATTGTTTATGTCCAATTGTCAATTGATAGATTGTATTATTCCTTTTTTTTTCATATTGATTTATTGTCAGTATTGTGTGAGTGCATTGCCCTGTTAGGATGCCTCACTGTTGAGTCCTAAATTGTGGGAGGAGCTAACTAACTTTCCCTCCAAAACTTTCCCTCCAAAACTGCTGACCAAGCCAAAGTTGACACTCAGCACAATAGCCCATTGTGACTTGAGCTATAAATAGCCTCAGCACAATGCAGATCAATTCACTGGCTGATGGAATTCACTATACGGAATTCACTGTCCACTGGAATTCACTGTCTACTGGAATTCACTGGCTGACGGAATTCACTATACGGAATTCACTGTCCACTGGAATTCACTGTCTACTAGAATTCACTGGCTGATGGAATTCACTATACGGAATTCACTGTCCACTGGAATTCACTGTCTACTAGAATTCACTGGCTGATGGAATTCACTATACGGAATTCACTGTCCACTGGAATTCACTGTCTACTAGAATTCACTGGCTGATGGAATTCACTATACGGAATTCACTGTCCACTGGAATTCACTGTCTACTAGAATTCACTGGCTGATGGAATTCACTATACGGAATTCACTGTTCTCTGGAATTCACTGTCTACTGGAATTCACTATACGGAATTCACTGACCACTGGAATTCACTGGCTACTGGAATTCACTGTCTACTGGAATTCACTGTCCACTAGAATTCACTGGCTGATAGAATTCACTATATGGAATTCACTGTCTACTGGAATTCACTATCTCCTGAAATTGACTGTCGGCTGGAATTTACTGTCCCCTGGAGCAGCAGAAGCACGCCCGCCTGGAAGTGATAAACGCACTCTTAACCTGGTACGAGGTGGAGAATGTTGGTTCTGCCTGTCGACCAAGCTCGCCAGGTGTACTGATGGATTGTGAGTGGTCAGGCGATATACTCGGGAGTGTGCTGGATGCAGCCCTCTTTTACCTTCTACTGCAGTGGAAGTTAGGAATGCCGAATTCGCCTTTCCGCAGGGCAATCTCCTGGTACTCATGGATGTGAGGCCCGGCAGAATTACCGCACCCCACCTTGTTTGCCAGGGATGGAATGGATTGCCTACTGGATTTCACAATCCACTCCTGGAATTCGATCTACTGGATTTTACAATCCACTCCTGGAATTCGCTTCTACTGGAATTCGCTCTACTGGATTTTACCATCCACTGCCAGAATTCGATGTCCACTGGAGCGAATTGTCTCCTGGAACTGACTAGCCTTGGGCACTACCGCCTAGGCAGCCTCGAGACATCAAGGCAATTAACTCTAGCATACCATGCACCCCAGCATGCATCTTCAATGTGCTGGTACCTTGAACTTTACCTCAAGGGGAGACATGGTCAGGACGACATGTAGTCATGAGAACCCCACAATATTAGAACTGTTCTTAGCTTAGATAAAATGAGAAATACCCTTTGTTTCCTCAGGCTTATCACCATTTGTTTTATCCTTGCAGCATTATTGTAGCCATGTTTTTGCAAAATATACTCACTATATTATAGGTATCAATGTTACCGACTTGTAATGGCTCTTGACAGAGGGTGACTCATCTATGATGGCACCACCAAGCATTGCATGTCAGAATTGTTTAGATTGCCAGGCTGATAACTTCTTGATCATTCCCAAGCACGCTCCTTGCTGATTAACATCAATGAGCTAGAATAAGGGGGGGAGTGATGTAAAGTGCAGCCCCTGGCAGCCACTTATTATATGTCAATTAGAATTATATGACAGGTGCATTGATTGATTGTGCACTCCTCGTTACACTTGCCCTAGGCAAAGGATGTACATGTATGTCAGTTAGAATTATATGACAGGTGCATTGATTGTACACTCCTCGTGACACTTGCCCTAGGCAAAGGATGTACATACATGTCGAGTAGGATTGCATTGATTGTATTACACTCCTCGTTACACTTGCCCCAGGCAAAGGATGTACATACATGTCAAGTAGGATTATATGTTAGGTGCATTGATTGTATTATACTCTTCATTACACTTGCCTTAAGCAAGGTTGTACAGGCATGTCAGATTGTGTTATACTCTTCATTACACTTGCCTTAAGCAAATACCTGTCAGATTGAATGGACGTATTAGGTACAAGTTATTATATGTATACATCATTACACTTGCCCTCTGCTCATGTGTGACTCTATGCAGTAGTAGTGTGTGCTCATCACTACATTTTTTGCTAGTCACTGCTCTACTCACATGTGTCAGTAGTTGCTTGTTAATTATACTTAGTCTTAGCTAGTTTAGCCTGCTGCAAGGAATGTTGATTATATTATTAATATTGATTATATTATTAGTATTGATTACATAATTAATTGATTGTTTAAGTCATTAATTGATTGATTGTTTATGTCCAATTGTCAATTGATAGATTGTATTATTCCTTTTGTTTTCATATTGATTTATTGTCAGTATTGTGTGAGTGCATTGCCCTGTTAGGATGCCTCACTGTTGAGTCCTAAATTGTGGGAGGAGCTAACTAACTTTCCCTCCAAAACTTTCCCTCCAAAACTGCTGACCGAGCCAAAGTTGACACTCAGCACAATAGCCCATTGTGACTTGAGCTATAAATAGCCTCAGCACAATGCAGAGCACTGCAGGGGGTCCACTTTTGCTCCATTGTCTTAGCTGCCCTAATCCCTGGCAGAATTGGGAGAAAGATGCTGGTAGCAACCCTGTTTGGGGGAAGTATCACCCATGGAATGTGGAGTTTACTGTGTTGTGATTGGTTGATAATTCCCTGTCAGCTCTGCTGGGGGGAAAACTTCACAAAATGTGGTTTAATACATATAGTCTGTACACAATAAAAATATCAGTTTCATCTTGCTAGCTGAGGAAGCAAAACTACTCTTGTGTTATTACTGGAAGAACTTGACTTGCTTCAAGCTGAGATGAGACTCAGTTGAAAGTCTACATTGGACAGTCACCTTGACTTTTGGACTGCAATGCCATTAAACTGGAGTCTTTAATGGATGGACTTTTACAACATGTATGCGTTTTCCATTAGAAGAATAAACACGTTTTCCATGCGTTTATCCAAATGCATGGATAAAACGCACGTGGCACAATTGGCCACGTAGAAAGAATTTATCTTTTACAATCATTATGTGACCTATATTTAATTGTCTGAGTCTGGTAAGTTGCAACACCTGTATTACATTTTTTTTTTTTTTATGAGCGAGGCTCTTGCCACTGAAGGTGACAATTTGGCAATGTGGAGTGGTAAGCGATAGTCATAGTTTCAAGATTATTTGCCAGATCTGTTGCCTTATCCTATAACTTAGACACTCCTTCGGTTGGCTTTTCCTATAACATAGACACTTGTTCTATGTACCGTTAGGGTTTTTACATTCAGACAAACAAGTTTTCTCTAAGTTTGAGGTTAGACGTGTATTCGTTACGAAATAATGAACAAAAAAAAATTAGAGTTCTAGATGGATTTTGTATACAAAGGCAGGGGTGCAGACATTTAAATTTTATGGACTTCAAGGCACATAACCTGCATATTACCTGCACATAACCTGAACTGAGAAATTCTCTTCTTGAGAGACATCAACATTGTTTTCTTATCATAAAACACATAATTTATACTACATGTGAGTGAAAACAGACTGAAAATTTAACCATTATGTTTTACGAAGATATGCCATTTTGAAATCATTGGACATCATTTTTCAGTTTGGGGTCCTTTTAATTGATTTTACCCATATATGCTTATCACTTATGGGCCTTAATTCTTGATATATTACTACAATTTATTCTATGTCATGTGTGAATTTGTGCAGAGATGGTCTAATACTTTGTTGCGTCTGTTTCAATTCATATTTGCATGTATTAGCATTGGTTGGAATGGTCTGAATGGTCTGCAATTTACGACGCCTACATTTGAATTACCAAGAAAGAGATAGAGGTTGCCACAACTATTTTATGAGTCATAGGAACTTTGGGCAAGCTCGCCCAAAGGCTGGCTGATTTGCCCAAAGGCTAGCAGATTCGCCCAAAGGCTTGCGCATTTGCCTTAAGGCATAATATCCAGCCAAATATGCAATCCTGGCAGATATTGGATATTGGCAGCTACAGCTCATTTCCCTATTGGCACAAAATGAAACAGCAGCATTCCATAACACTGGCCTATTCCATAATTTAATTAAAACACTTTGGAATATATGGACAGATTGAAAGAGAAGCACAGTTACTTTTGAAATGTTGATTCCCATGACTGGATGGTTTTGTTCTTTTAAGTAAATCTTACCCAAGGTATAATGGAAGCCAGATCTTCCTCATGTGCATACTTGACGATATTCTTGACCAGGCAGCGGATGAAATGGGAACCAGAATCTGACTTGCGATATGATTTAGAACCTGTAAAAATAATGTGATACACTGTATTTGATATGGTACAACTCTACAAAAAATACTTTCAACATATCATGCATGGTTTATACTCATATGTCAGGAAAATAATGTTGCTGCAATATTTTTCTAGTTATTGATTATTAATTATTTTGACGGTTTACTTTGGAAATATCATTCATAGTATTTCTGCATGCCCTTCTTGGTTCCCCACTTTTATGTTATGACGAAATGTTCGGAAATATATTTTTTTGACATCTTGGGTCTCAAAATTAAATTTCTTAGGAATAGTTGCAGATAGTCATTTTGATTGGAAAGAACATATAAACTACATTTCTCCTAAGATTTACTGAATAACTGCTGTTTTGAGTAAATTGAAACACTATATTCCTCAATCAATAATTGAAACCATTTACAAGTCTTTCATTATGCCTCATTTTAATTATGGTATTTTGATCTGGGGTTCACATAGGCTCTCCAGGTAAGAGTGCAAAATAGGGCTGTGTGATTGATAGTTAATGCATCTTATAATGCACATACAAGCCCAATATTTAAGAAATTAAACATTCTCTCAAAGCTTCATGTATGTGTGCACTGCACGACCTCAAATTCTGCTATAAACTTGAGAACAGAAATTTGCCATTATATTTTAATTCCATTTTGTAAAATTCTCAGATAACCATTGCTTTCAAACAAGAAACAATACTGACTTTCAAATTCCAAATTTAACATACCTTTGCAAGAAATAATATAAGATATTGTGCACCAATAGTATACAACAATTGTCCATTGATAGACAAAAATAAAATCTACACCCACAGCATGGGCGGTTTTGCCAGGTATGTTAAAATTATTCGATTGAAAAATATAACACTGAATGTCAAACTAGGGACTGCTATATTTGCAGAAGATATATCTGAATTATATAAATGCTTGCATTGGTTTCCTTCATCATCTCCTAACCCAGGTGGCTCCCCAGTAGCGACACATTTTTGTCTTTGGGGAGTCTTCTCATTCATATAATCTTTTCATATATGTATCATCTGATCTTATTTCATCTCACCAAACATTGTTTTCAATGATTTATATGCATGAAATAAAAGTGATTTATATGAATGAAATAAAAGTCCATGCTTTCACCTTGTGATAACGTGTTCGCAATCAGTTTCCGAATATTGTGAAACAAAACTAAATGTTAAGATCTGTGTATACATTTTTAAAAATCAAAGGATTTGTGTCAAAAATGACACAATTATTCTATTCATAAAAGTAAAATTACTGGCTAGATGTTCTGTCTGAAAAAAAAAAACCTGGCGATTTAACCCAACAAACCTTTGCCAGAAACTAGTCCAAACAAGGAGCGAACTCCTGCCCAATTTAGAGTAAAATGCACCCTCTATAAGAGTAAAGTTTTTCTCCAATAGGTAATCTACTCTGTTGGAAACTAAAGTTAGTCCCTATAGAGATTACTCTTAATAGGGTTAGAACTTTACTCCATTGCCGGAGTAATATTTGACAAAAAGCACTACATACTGCACTTGTAAGGTTAACATACATTCATTTTTCTGGCAGTGTGTAGTTTGGAAAGATTGCGGCAAATTGAGATACTCTTATTAGGGGTAGGACTTTACTCCATTGACAGGGTAATTTTTTATATAAGTGCTATATACTGCTCTTGTAAGGTTAACATACTCCATATTTCTGGCAATGTGTAGCGTAGAATGTTTGCAGCAAATAGGATTGTTGAGAGCAGATAAAAGTATTACCATCATATGTTGAATGGATTTCAAATATGTCTGACTTCTCGTGAACTGTAACAGAGAAATCATCATCCTCAAAACTGTCTGCTTCATTTCCAGGGACAAACTCTACACCTTCTGTGATCCCACCTGTCTCAACAAATTAAAAGGATGGAAAAAATCAAATTTTCATGAAATAAGTACAGGCATAAACTAAACATTCAACAAATAAATCAACTTGTATAGTGTCTGTTTCACACGAAATTTCTGCTCACTGGTGCATTGGTATCAGGAAAACCCCTTTTGTTCATAGCATATTCTGGATCATCTTCCTGAAGCAAGCCTACCTTTCCACGCCGTCGCCCTCTAGCGGTAAATAGACGTGTAACTAAGTAGGTCAGCCAATGTAGGCGACGCAACAGTGCTTCAAAACACTCAACCGTCACTGCAGGCCACATTGCTGCACAAAACATAGATACATTTCGTAAACACATGCACTGATTTCGCTCTCAACAGATCATCACGACCAAACAAACTGGATATGCACCAACCACACTAATCCATTTCTAGCAAGGCACCATAGCAGTGCAGAGGAGTGGGGCTTGGTTCAGAAAGATGATTCTATGTTTTTTTTTTTTTTAAATCCTCTTGAAATCATTATTGGTAGAGATATCAACATATTCCCCCAGTTTATTCCATAGTCAATGTGCAATAAAATATCCCACACAAAATATACCAAACATTTCCATTGGGACCAATAAAGGAGAAGGCATGAGCACTAAACTTGCTCTGTAGTAAAAAGAGCAGGACATCAATTTTATGTTCATTTGTTTATTTTTATTTTTTTATCTAGTATAATTTTTTATATTAAAATGCAATACCATAAAAAAAAGTCTTATAATATATTCATCGGGCAAGGAAAAATTTTAGTAATTTGTTTTTTCATAAAAAAATTGAATATCACACCAATCAAACAAACATTACATAGAATTTATGTCTTAAAACACATTTTACACAAAAGGAAGAATTTACACCTATGGAAGTTCCACATCTTTGAATTTAAAATTTGCGCTTTTCACAGAAACTTTATTTGGTCCGTCTGAACATCAGACCTTCAGGCTTAGTCAGTTGGGTGTCAGTCGCAAGAGACGTTAAACGGCAAGGACCTTGAATTTGGTGCTGAAGCAAGGGTGACGATTTATGAAGTTGTAAGGTGCGAACAAAGCAGGAGGTTGCAATGAAATCCCAATAAAATTCATTTAACAGACTAGTGAGAATCTTATCAAACCAGTAACTTTAATAGCTAACAAATGTATTGAACAACAAAAGTTTCCGGATAACATGAAAAAGGCTAACATAGCACCCTTATACAAAAAGAAGGACAAACTAAATAAAGATAACTATAGATCAGTAAATTTGCTCATAGCTCTATCAAAGGTAATAGAAAAAATGTATGTATAACCAGATATATGTACACATACAACCATCACTACACAAATAATTATCTGGATTTAGAAAGGGTTATGGTTGTCAAGAGAAATTAGTAAGAATGACTGAGGACTGGAGAAACGCGTTAGATAATGACCAAAAAATAGGGATAGTAGCAATTGATCTATCAAAAGCATTTGACTGTGTGTCTCATGGCCTATTAATTACCAAACTTCATGCATATGGCTTTAGCATGAATGCACGTGAAATGATCAAATGAATGGGTAACAAACATTAAGGGCATCCCACAAGGGTCTATACTCAGCCCCTTGTTATTCAACATCTTTATAAACGATTTCCTGTACTTGAATATAGGATCAAAGACCTATAACTATGCCGATGACAATAAGCTTTCTTATATTAGCTCTAATTTAAGTGAAGTCACGAAAACCCTGGAAGATGATTGTGTAATTGCTGTTTCTAAGCAAACACAACTAACAACCAAACCTTAAGAATAAATGATAAATTTATTAAGTCAATGCCTTAAAAATAATAAAACACTATTTGGATAAACAATGTAAAAACACTTTATATAAGTTATATAGGTATCAACTTTAACTATTGTCCTCTAGTCTGGATGTTCACTGGCAAATTAAACATGGATAAACTCGAAAAGATGAACAAAAGAGCACTAAGATTCGTTGAAAATCAAAATATAATGCCGTACAAAGAACTATGTCGAGAAGCTAATAAATTAACAATCACCCAAAGATGCATAAAATCAGTTGCCATACAAATGTACCAAATACAGAGTAAAACGGCCCCCCACTTACTTACAGGAACTTTTTTCAGATAGGGAAGATCTTTACAATCTGAGGACAAACTACACTTTTCATATCCCCCATTTCCAAACAATGACATATGGCAAAAAAATTTTTCGGTATTATGGAAGTAAATTGTGGATGCATATACCAAGTAACATCAGAAGCAAAGTATCACTCAGTAGCTTCAAATCCGCTGTGACTAGCTGGCTGAACTCTCAAAATAATACAAATATAAATTTTTTATAAATGTAGATGTGACAGACTAATCTTGTCAAAATTTGTGCATTGAAATATTTAAGAATTATTTGTGGAATCTTTATTTCCTCTAAGGTGCTGATTTGTACGATGGAGTGCTTTATATGTGTGCTATTTTTATTGTTATATACTATATTGTAGAATAGATATGTTTTATAGATTAATTATATACTTATACTTTCCAAACTGTATATTATTGTTCCTAATATGTTGTATTGTACATTGAATGTGACACCTTGATTTAAAACGACTTTAAATTAAATTTTACTACTTACTAAAATTTTACCACATAATTGTGGTTGTGGGGGGTGGTCAATTTCAATGACCTGGCTAATTTCAATGAACCTGAGTGTATCTACAATGATGCAGTGAGTTGTATGACGTCATCATGGAACAAAGTTGTTCAATTATGTCATCATACATCTCGATGTTAAGGTTTTCTGGAATTTTTCTTCAATGACTAATCACAATGATGATATGAATTACTGTTGTAGGAGCAAGTACCAATTTTTTTAATCTTAATTACTCTATCACTAGTTAGGTTTTTTAGTATACTCTCTACTTGTGGACTGCGAATTTTATCTATGTTTATTTTATCTTTGTTTTATGTTATTATTATGCAAGCGCTTTGGTCAAGCTTAATGGTGCGCTCATCGTTAATTTTAGTTATTAATTTGAATCAATTTTGCCCATCTTTACTTGTTTGTTTGTTGGATTTCTTTATAAGGGATAGTTATATTTCTATTTATAGTCTTGAAAGATGCACACCAGCCCGTCACTGCTTATCTGTGCAGATTAGCATCATCCAATCTTTGGGGTGAGTTTCACCACTTGTCAGTGCGCTTGGAGCAGCAGCAGCATTAGCATCACTTGTGGCTTGTTTTACCACCCTCACCCCTCCCTCACCATATTTATCAGATTTTGTAATCAAATGCATATTTGCCAACTTCGGTTTTTTTTTGTCTATGTTTATTTGATCTTTGTTTTATGTGTAAACAGCAGTGCGATGAGCCGAGGAATTAATCCAAATTGGACAGTCGATGGACTGTATAATCCTATAATCTTTGTTTTCAGTGTGTGATATAATGATATCACTAAGAAAACGTTACCTGAAATCACATCCACACAATGTTCAAAAATTAATTTTTGTAAAATTGACTTGTAAACAATGAAAATGGTTGAGACACGGAATCAAAAACTATTAATCTAACGATTCATCAAAAGACTGGCCTGCTTAACAGCGCGAAGGCGTTGCAACCACTTTTTTTTCCGACTGCTCAGTTTTCTTTGTGGATACAGTGCCATATAACAATAAGAAAACTTGCATTCCGTGGTTGCAATGTCTTTGCACTGTTCAGCAGGCGCATCTTTTGATGAATCACCACGTCTGATTGACTGATTCCGTAATTAGACCACTTTCATAGTTTTTTAAGTAATAATGCATGGTAACGATTTCAGTAAAAGTTTTCTTAAAGTGCACAATCAGCGTAACCAACAGTACTTACCTCCTCTGCAGCATTGAAAAATGAAGATCTTTGGCTTTGAAATTAATGAGGAGCAATTTTTTCCATCAAATTGGTCAATGATTTGTTGTTGTATGTGTACTCGCTTGCCATCAGTTCCAGTTATAAAATCTTGTTTTCCATGACTACATGCTACAAATATTAAACCATCAGTTTCACATGACTCCAATCTTTTCCTCTCTTCAGATATCTTCCTCTCAATATCCTGAAAGTCACAAAATGACAAAAAAATCCTGAATTTGTTAAGTAAGATACTTATATCTGTAAATTTCTATTTTAGAATATTTGTTTTACTAAAAGTCGCACATATGGCATGTATTGTCTTCATTTCGGTCACTGAAACCGCTATGGTTAACATAAAATGTTTACCAAAATCTTGTAGAAGAGCCACTGCATGCCATGTGAACCTTTTAAAATAAGATGAGGATATATCAGCAGCTCCAAAAACGTGTAGTCACAAAAGATTATTTAACTCCTGGCACACCAAAGTTAACCAATATTCAACGATATTATTTTGCTCGGCAGTGAAAGCAGATCATTCAATGCACCCCTTGATGTAGTGGTGATCAAAGTAGTTTTTTATCTTTCTAAATTTACGGATTTTATGGTAAATTATAACTGATCTACACTGTCTAATTTCTTGTAGATCAGTTCATTTTAACCGTAAGAATACAAAGCTATGAGTTCCTGTACTTAACACGATGATGAAACGTCATATCGGACAAATTTAACTTCTGGTCAGTCAATCTGTCATAAAAGACATTTATCCAAGAAAATCCATAACAGTGTAAGAAATATTTGCGTAGTGATTGACCTACTTCCACTGCCTATCTTGCAATGCTTTGATATCTACTAGACCCTCGTCTACAACGAGGCCTGAGGGTTTAACCTAGACTGGGGTCTACTAGTCTGACAAACATCCGAGGAAAATCCTGAGTCAGATAAAACTGCACTGGAAATTTCTTGCAATCTCCACATGGGGGAGCCTGCTCTATAATTGCATATTAATGTGACATTACACAACACCAAACTCATGTTTTATGTATTAGACTGTCCAAAGAAACAAAGATGTATATTTTTTAACAAAAATACAAATGTGTGGTGCTGTAAAACTCCTCTAAAATGCCGTATTCTCTCTTCATTTCTGGTTATATTTATCATTAACTAAGTTATCTAAATCATAAAATTAAGTTTAAAGACCCTTTACATCATATTTCTGGGACATCCAGTGTAAAAAATGCTATGGACAACCTCTGTCTCAAGTTTATCTGCATGCTTGCAAATGACGGCCATATTTAGTCTTTGGGTCTACAAAGGAACTAACTTTGGCCCATGAGATATTTTTTACTGAATAGAGATTTTGAAAATGAGCCAATCATAGAACGATCATAAAATGTGAATTTTTAGGGATCAGGAAATTAACATTAAAGTAACACTGAATTACATGACACGTTTGGTTTTGATTGCAAGAACTTTAAAGGCTACGCTGTAGTTCAGCGTTACCTCTAACAGCCAAATTTGCCTTTTGTTGGAATAATGGAGGGTTTCAGACTGAAGAGAATATAACTTACTCTTGATTCACAGTCATCCCAATCTTCACAGTCATAGCCCAGTGCATCAAAGAGCCTCATGAGGTTCCTTTTGTCCACTGCTGATCCCTCTCGATTTTTACCACCTTCAAATTTTTCGTTGATCATAATTATTGCCCTACACCTGGACATTTGGTAATACTTCTATAACAAAAAAATATATTATTATGAACATGGTTTTATTTATCATATGATTGCCCCGCAGCTGGACATCTGGTTATTATATACTTGTGGGGTGTAAGTTGATTTTGCTCTCATGCATTTGAGAGTAGATAAAAACATACTTCCGAAACCACGTCCAGAACGGCATCATTCAAATTGCATGGAGGGGGCTAAGTTAGTGTGGATTACTAAACTATTACAGCTTGACAACTCATGGTTTTGGTTGTTTGTGAAAGAGCAACCTTTAAAGTATATTTTAAGCCCTAAATTACCAATTTAGACTGCATATCATTTGAGTAATGGACCTGAGGCGTGGATTCGAATGGAACACAACCCATCTATTTATGTCCAAGTTGAACAAATTTTGGCCTGTGAGTGATAGGTATCTCTCGAAAATGCTATTTTTGATACTTCTGATGACTGTTACATGTGTACTCCATTGAAAAAATATCCGACCATCAGATTTCGTCTCGCCCATTCACTCGCCTAATTCAAATTAGGCAGCGAGAGGCCCAAAAGTACGGCAACAACGCGATTTGTAACTTACATGCCCTATTAGTAAGGCAAGTGGCATTGTTATCATGAAACATTACAACAGTTTACTGACACGCAACACCTTAATAACTAACAGTTTTCTTCAAAGGCCCAGAATTGTAAATATATAATTTTTTATACTATATTTTCGTCAGGTTATGAACTTGCTACAACATTAACCAATATCAATATTGTTATACAAACCTTTGGGTTTTTCAGTAATTCTGGGTTGATAGGTTTCAAGTCAATGGGTATATCAGGTTCTTCAGGAATATCAGGGATGGAAGAGAGCCTTTCTGACGCTGAAATATTAAAAATAAATAAATACGTAACATTAGTCTCTCAAGTACACTGGGAATTATCAAATTGGCTTGGACTACATGGTAGCCAATGCAAATACACGCTTTACCATAGCATTCCATGGGATATAATATCAGACAGACAGACAGACAGACAAGACAGACAAATGATTTTTATATAAGCCAGTAGCATTTACAATTGGTATTAAAAAACATAAATATATATAAATGTTGGTGGCTAGGGAGACCCTCACTAAGTCAGTTATCACTGACGCTATCGTGAGGGCCCCCCTTTACAGATTTATAATCGCATAATTTCTGGTTTGCTTCAAATTAACAAAATGAATAACTTATTTAACTCAATGTTTGGATAAAAAAAGCTGTTGTTCGTGGTAGTTTTGGTAATAATGATAATTTTGGGAAAAAAGTGTAAAAGTTAGAGAGAGAGAGAGAGAGAGAGAGAAAAAAGAAAAGGAAAAGAAAGCATACAACATGTGATATCAGTAGCAGCATGAAGGGTATGTCAGTCAATGCTCCTGTTCATTCTTTATTAACTAACAAAATAGTTATATATCTAGCATCAAATATTATGTTGCATAATTTTATCTAGCATGTCACTTTGTATTCTATGAGAACTGGTACGAACTTATTGCTTGCCTCCCTGCTAGGATTATTACTCCCCCTCCCCTAAAATCTGTCAGACCCTCATTCTGTGGACCACTTACCGTCTCTCTCATCCACAGTTGGTGCTTCACCAGGGGTTTTAGTTTCTAACTTCATCTGTGAAAACTTCTCATGCATAGGAAAACCTGGACCACCTTCAGCCCCACCACCTTCAACCCCAGTGGCTTGCTTGTTGGGAACTGTCGCTTGAACTGAGCCTGTCAGAGCTTGTGCTAGATCGTCTTGGTTGGTTTCACGAAGGGCAAAGATGAAGCTTTCAAAAGCTTTTGGGCCTCTGCTACGTATTATTTTCAGAAATGCTGCATTCATGTCTTGTCTTTTGCTGTAATACTGCAGAAACAAGTGAGCAGATAGATAGCTGGTCAGACATATATTAAATAGAATAAAACACCAATAATTCCAGGCCTTTTCATAATCCAATATGTGAAAAAATAGTTTTAGGTCTAAATATCCCTTTTATTTGCATCATTACACTTCATTCTTGGTTGCAATTAAAAACGATTGATACAGTTGGGAGTATAATACACATGAAAAGGTTATCTCCAGGTCTCATTAAAGCTATTTTTTTTCAGAATCCGCTCCCATGGTTGTGTGCATGCAAAAAGCTGTTGGGCCCCTCAGCAAAAGATTGTTTAGCGGCATTATAGCGAAATGTAAAAACAAAACGTAGAAAAACATAGTACAAATGTTCCAAAACAAAAGTGTGTAGGAAAAATTTAATTTTCTTTTGTAAATTTAAGGTAGGGGGGGGGGCTGATTACATTGATCCAAAAGGTGTATATACCCCCCCCCCCCTCCCCCCCCCCCCCTTCGATCTGGTTGTACTCCGAATCACCGTTAAAGATAACAATATAACAACTCTTTTGTACCTCTATATCTTCAATTCTCTCATCGTTTAATGTTCCTCGTTGTTTTAATGTGGCCAAGAACATTTTATCAATCATCAAATCTTTGGTGAGTAAAGGTAGGTTGACATCCAGTGTGTGCCTGTCGGCTTTACTCATCGAAAATGTGTTCTCCATTATATTTTAAGTTCTCTGATCTGAAAGTGACAAAATAATCAGAAAGTGATTAGAAAAAGATAACCAAATTTAAGTTAATGACTGCATAATTACATTCTCTGCAATGATATCAGAACTGCATTTGTTTATATTCTTTCATAGGCTACAGCTGTCTGCCCTGTAACATATAAATCTAAAATGTTATACAATTATGGCAAAGTGATGAGTGTAATAAAAGTTTATATTATATGGCTAGCCCAAATTCTTGTTTCTCATTGGCTTGCAGCCATGCAATATTTTCTTATATTGATGTTAAAAAAGAAACTTAAATTTGGTTGTGAGTTGTCATTATAACTATCTATGTAAATAGGAAAGTAATGATTAAAATATTAAGGAAAATAATGCATGGAAGAAATCATTGAATAAAATAGTCCCTTTCTGTTTATATCTTGATTATTGTTTGCTGTGTGTACTTGTAATTTTTCAATAATTCTTCAAATAAAAAAAAATTATAATAATAAGTGCTACATTTGTAAAAACATTTATTTCTTAAAATCATGAAAAAAAAGAAGAAAAAAAAAATACTGCTTTAGGTTTACACTAGATCAAGGTTGCAAAGGCCTATTCACTCTATTGTACAAAACCAGGTTCTCTTTTCTCATGTAATATGAAAGGCCACATAACAATTACTGCACAGTGTCTCGTGCAATATGTGTTTTAATGGAACCGAGACAACTGATATTGCACTCGGCTTATCATATCAGACTCAGACGCTATTTATTTTCCACAGAAATTTTTAGCCTTACATGACAATTTAACAAGTATACAAACAAATACAACGAGAAAAAATATCTATATATATTATATATATATATGTATTTATATAAGTATTCCTTAAGACATGTACTGTCGCTAGATCAGTGAAGTTGGCTACCCGAACCCAGCTACCTGACAGCTACCTGGCAGCTACCTGAATATGTAAAGTTGGCTACCCGAACTTTACATCTTCGGGTAGCTGCCAGGTAGCTGGGTTCGGGTAGCTAACTTTACATCTTCGGGTAGCTGCCGGGTAGCTGTCAGGTAGCTAGGTTCGGGTAGCCAACTTCACTGATCTACTGTCGCTGATAGGAAGCCACCCCAAGTAGAAAAGGGAACCAACACACTTCATATAATGGGAGTAAATCAAGGAAGACACTTGAAAAAGGTGATAATCCATTGTTTGTGTTGAGGGCAGAGGCACAAGGAACCATTCATGTATTTGATGGCTATAAAGTAATGTCTAGTAAAAAAAGGACGAAACAAAAAATCAAGAAAACCAAAATGGCTACCAGGAATCCAGAAGAAGCAGATTTCAATTCAAATACATGTGGACAGAATGTGTCCTATTCAGCTGCTACTGGTGATGTACAGTATTAGCACCAATTAACAAGGAATATTACTGTCACAATACTAAAAAGTATATTCATGACATAGCTAAACACACTTCAAATTCACTTCAAATTTAGGTATGAGGAGTATTACCAATACTTTCATACATATATATTTACACGATTACTTGAAACAGATTTGACTTACCTCCAGTTGTGATAAGTGTAAAATACAGAGTGATAATTGTCGGTATATTGACCTATATAAACGACAATATTATATCTACATGCTTCAGTATAAAGTAGGACTCCTCGGTGTCTGCTCGCCGAAAATTGAACGTAAATAGAACGTTTCACTGGCGGATTTGTAGGCCTATGGGGGTTAAATTCCCCAACACAACGAACTGATTAATATATTATGAGCGGAAAGCGAATGAATTCGGCCGCGAAATTCGTAATTTATTAATTGGGGTTCGGTCGATAACACACACTGCTATTTTTTTATGAAAGCAATAACACCTTTGTATTTGTGAGTGGCAATTAATTAAGATGACAATATTAATGACACTTAATGCCAATGGGAGTCGGCAAGCCATATTTTTATTATTTTTAAAATATAATAAGATGATATCATATATATATTACGTAACCTATATGGCCAATGAATGAATCTGAAATGATTCATAAAAGTATTTATTCGTTTTTTATTTGTTTGCTCTTAAATTTAGCAAAACCCCTCCAAGGTCAGTTCTGGTTACGCCCAGGGCTGGGCTCCGAAATGTTAAACAACCCCCTCTGCAGAACTCAATGAAATAATAGCGATATATATAATATTATGTATTTATTAAGCAACTGGATCCGCCTTTGCACACAAGTAACCTACATTGTGTTGCCTTGTTTTTTGGCTGACCCAGTTAACAGTAGCGTTTCTATTACAGTGAAAGAGTTTTATAGTCGATTGTTCCATATGAAAGTACTCTCAAGATAAATATCGAATAAAACCATTACATGACATGAGGTTATAAACAACTTTATTGTCAGGTGAAAAATAATATATGCAAAACATTTTGTATCTAAGATTAAAAAAAAATCTTCATAGATACCAATTAGGAATTCATTGTTTAAATACATTTTATCATTACAATGCAGATAATTGCAGAATTATTTTCCAGATTTTCCCTTTCAGTTTCCTTCACTCAGGTAACTGAAATATGTTCCAAATGATTTAATTTTCTTTCAAATTATTTATTATTAGAAACCTGATTATTCAAATGATAATTTCCAATTGACTATCCATGTAGTTTGCTAAATAGCTGCAACATGAAAATAAAATCTTTCTCTTTCTCATATTTCAGTATTTACAACCTTATGCTAATACTTAACATACTGTTACATGTTGCTTTACAACATGACATTCATTTTTCCATGTTTATTGATCATATTCATATTCTTTTCTCTCTGTGAAGTATTTTTGGTTTCTCAACTTCTCCTCCATCTTGAACTTGTTCTTTGGCAATTTCTGAAAGAAGAAAATTTTGGTAAATTCATATCATAATAATTCTATGTGGAAACAATACAATCGTGTTAAAAAATTATATCGCTATCCCAAACACTGTTCGCGCACTGTCTTATTTAAACCTTACATCAAATTTATGAAATGAAAATCTGTTGGGATTTTTGCTTACATAATTATCATAAACTCTAAATGATGTCATGTGGATCAAGGACAGATAACACACCCTATATATACATGGCCAAATGTGCCACGTGCGTTTTCCATGCGTTTGGATAAACACATGGAAAACACATGGTTTTTGCCTCATTATAATTAGCTAAAAACCATGTGTTTTCCATGCATTTATCCTTCTTATGGAAAATGCACATGGCACATTTGGCCATGTATATATCGGCCATAACGACTAGTGATATATCAAATTTGATCAATGTATATCTGCAGTAGTGTCAGACTTCTGCTCCGGAAATGAAATGTTATGCCCGTCCGCCCTAATGTTTTTTTGACCGCTACCAGACAGACATATTTTTTCTTGAGTAACTAATTTAATTCTTAATTCGAACAAATACTCGTTCGCTGAGGTAAAAAGTTGAGGAGGCACCCAACTATCCAACAAGACAGCGAGATGATTTCAGACCCCCAGCAATGGGCCAACGATGCCCAACATTGAGTTAAAAGTACCAACATTGAGCCAACAGTGCTAGTGATGGGCCAACATCACACTGTAAGTGCTAACAGTGGGCCAACATTGAAGCTGTAAGTGGCAAAACTGGGATAACATAGAGCCAATATGTCATGTTATCTGGAAATCATATTATATGTACTGAAAAAAGGTCTGTCAAACTGTTCCTGCAAGTGATCTAATTATGTAATTATGTGTGCAAGTCTCTTTAGATATTTCGAATGGTTCTAGTGTATAAATAGTCCTAAAATTAAGATTTACCAGTGCAGACTGGTTGGGTGCCAGTCCATTTAAGATCTGGTTCCAGGCAAATGCGCAGTCTAGATCCCTGCATCTGGTAACCTTGGCGACAGTAGAACCTTACAGTGGCACCCTCATGGTAACGATTGCCCTTGCGATAGCCGTTTTCAGGCACTCCGGGATCACCACATGATTTCCCTGGAATTTTATGAAATAAAAATTTTTACTCAATTTTTATAGATATGTATACATGCCTGAAGTCTATCACCTTCACCTAAAGTCGTTGTTACTTACATCCAGGTATGCATTTTGGCAGAGGCTCCCAGCGCCCTTTTTCACACTTGATGATGCTGTGTCCATGGATACTGTAGTCAGGGTGACAGAGTATTCGAACGTTTAAGGGGTTGATGGGATATATGACACCAAAACTAGGTGGGTCTGGCACATAGCACTTTTCTTCCGTTTTGCCTAAAACAAAATGGACATTAGTTTGGACTTTTTGGACACTTGCTATAGATTATGCTTAACATGGTATTTCTTTGACCTACAAGACAGCAAGATGATCTCAGATCTGCAGCAATGTACCAAGAGCCTTTAGTGCCTGTGAAGATGAAAAATTCAAGTGACCCATCTTTGAACTCATCCTAGGTCTTCTCAAAAGGTATAGTCCCTATAGTACCATGAGCCTAGCATCAATAGATCTGAAGACATTGTGTCTATAAGGGTGGCTGGCAGAGAGATGGATAAACAATAGATTGGGGGTGCAGGCCTGAGCTTAACAGGTGAACGATTGTTTCGTTCTCCTGGAGGTTACCTCAAACTGAAATGCCGCGAACGCAATTTCGTTCGCCTTGCCCTATATTTTACCAAAAATAAATTTCAGGTAACCGACCATGGGTTACCAAGGCACATTTTCAGGAGAACGATGAGTGGTTTACCATCTTTTTGCTTCCGCTCAGGCCCGGGGTGGGGGGACACGGACAGATCTCACAATACTCCAGGCCATAATAGAAATACCGTATAATCACCATCTATACATAGCGAGTGTCCGAACACTGAATATAATACATGACTAAGAATGTGATTTGTTAAGAATTTAACACTTACTGCTACAAGCATATCCATTGCCATAGAAACCTTGCCTGCATACACATTTGTATGATCCAAAGGTATTTATGCAATTAGCCTCCTGGTGGCAATTTCTTAAATCATCATAGTCTGTTTCCTCATCATCCTCGGAGAGAGCGCTGTTTGTGAGGTCACTGTCATCATCCGGTAAAGAGCATTCATCAATATCTGAAAGTAGGATTCATGACTATCAAATGCAGGTTCTTCATTTTGTATGTCAATGGGGTGCAATTCTATGTGCAAGTTTTTAGCAAGAGTGAACTTTTTTTTTTCTTTTTTAACAAAGAGTCCAATTTCTATGCATGCAAGTTTTTAGCAAAAGTTAGCCCCATGGGACTGGCTTGCGTTGTGCCTCGCCGGCCCTGCCTTGCGAGTCTGTCTGTTTCGGGCAAGCTAGACATGCAGTGATCACAAAAGACCTATATGTCAATGTAAAATATGTGGAAGTTCTACCAAGAGCAACTGCAATTTCTGTGTGTGTAAGTTTTTATCAAGAGTGCAATTTTCTATGCAGTATAGCGGACCCAAATGTATGCCCATATTTAGCTCCCATTAAAAATCAAATTTTATCAAATATTTCACAAGTTTCAAGTTCTAGCACAATTAAAATAACATTTGGTGTAAAAATAAAGGCTGTCTTTCCCGTGAATCTTGATGAAACCGCCGTCATAACTACATTTGTTTGTGACGTCATACATAGATTTCAAGCATTTTTACGTCATAGGCCTGGCAAAGAGACTCGTTAAATATAATCATAAATCTGGGTCCGCTTTACTGTAATATTTCCCAGTTTTCAAATGACAGTGTAATTTTATGTATGGAAGTTTTCAAAAAAAGAAGAATTTCTCTGTGTGTCAGTGGTGTGCAAGAGACGATTGATAAGGGTGCAATTTTTTTAAAGATTAAAACTGATATGTGTGCAAGTTCTTAGCAAGTGTGCTATTGATATATGAATTCTTATCAGAGAGCAATTGATAGTTATAGGACCTATTATACAAATATTGACTGGTGCGAGGGCACAAGTAGTCTACATTTTATTTGACCCGAGGGAAATACCTATCACTTAACCAGATAGGTAGGTCCTATTGAACTTTTTTTCTAGCCACAGTCCATTCAAGCAATCTGTCTTTTAACACTGATGATGTCACAATCACTAAACAATGGTGATGACGTCACAACTGGCAACTATAATGAGGAGCCAGTTACTATTCTCACTGAATAGTGCCTCCGGGTCACTAGTGCAATGTGACCCTGTATCAGAACACCACAGCTCATGAGACATAATGTTCAGAGGTATAATAATATAAGTTTGTAGTAAGTAAGCAGTGGTGGCGCTACGTCAAAAATGGGCTATACGTACTCACTCGTGGCTCTGTTAATCACGTATAAATTCAAACGCTCGCCGAACGTCCGTCAAACGCTCGTCGAACGTCCATCATCAGGCATCCATAAGGCACTCGTAGATCGCTCGTAGATCGACCGTAGATCGACCGACTGACGTCCACTGAGCGTAGGACACACGCCGACTGACCCCCGAGCAAGTAACATAACTAATATAAACAATCTCGTAGAACATCCGCCTAAGTTTTAAACATGTTTAAAACAGTTTGCCTCTCCACGTATCTCTTGAGTGGTCAAGCACGACCAGGAGTGATCTACGAATTAGCACGAGTATACGTAAAACGCTGCAGCTAGTAAATCGCGTATGGCAACGGATGAACATGAGTGAAAAAATATTTTCATACATGGTCACATGTAGCTCTTATACGTGATAGTGTGAACGCCCCTTTAGCTTTTAGCAAGAGTGCAACGTCTGTGTGAGTAGTTTTAGGAGAGTGCAATTTCCATTTAATTTTTAATTTTTTTATTTTTTGGTATAGGTTAGAACTATGTGTGGAAGTTTTGAGAGAGTAGCATCATACTATAAAATAAGTCTGACCTTCACATTTGGATGGTTTTCCCATGAATCTTTTCTCAGTCTCGTTGCAAACGAGATCTTCTCCTCCAACCAATCGGAAGCCAGGATGACAGTGGGGTCTGATCACGTGACCTACTTCCGTGACAATCTCGTAGTAACCATGGTGCAGTGATGGGTGGTCATCAAAACAAACTGCATGAATAGAAAAAGTTAATTACAATTGCTAATTAAAAAAATAAAATAAAAAAGAGGTCGATATAACAAATCTTTGTAAATAGCCCTAGATGCATGTTCAATGATGATTAATGGTTTACTAAAAAAATATGTAAAATTGGCGTAATAAAATGTTAATACACATCATATAATTAATTAATTAATTTGTGTAGTGACTGTTTCAGAAATGATTTCTGCTCACCGGCGCTTGTATTACAAAAGCCATACACATTGTACAGGGTCATTATTGACAGTAGATCTAAGCATAACTTGGACTCATAATTTTTTTCATTGATATTTTAATATTTTTCATTGATATTTAATTGTAAAGGAATGGTCCTAAAATCCTTTTTTTTTTTCATACTCACTCAGTTTGTCACTTTCAACTGCTGCTGATTCAGGATCAGGAATTGATTGAGTAGTATTTGTTGCTATGGAAGCATCATCCGTTGGCTTGACAACCGCTGCCTGACACCAGTTTGTTGCCAATAGCAACAATAGTGACGTCATCAGTCTTCCGGTAGACATATTTTTTGCGGAGTTGTTGTCAGTTCATTTTTCCCTTAAGTCTAAAAAAAAGGACGATAAAGAAAGTTTCTTGAAAATCTTGCTTGTCCAGCTGAATCTATTCTACACTGAATAAAAAATGTTTGCAAACGCTAATATTAATAAAATTTACACGCTTATTTGTACACATCATTTTCAAGCAGTGAATCAGCAATTTCAACTTATGCTTCTTAAAATTTTTTTATTGAATGAACTAGTCATCGCCGATAAAAACCTAAAATTTTACTCATTTTCAAATAATATGAAATGATAGTTGGCACTGATTCAACCTGTTGCAATTACTACGGAAAATGTGTTTACTCACACAAAAACATTATTTTTGTAAATTTCCATTGCACCGATAAAATGTTCATCTAATGCATTATAATACAAATTTCGTTAAATAGGTGCAATTTTCTCAAGTACATTCTTCAGAGTATAGTGAAAATAAAATGCGCACACTAGAAAATCACAGCAGACTAATTGGCAAAGGTTCCATTGAAAATTACTTTATTTAATAGCTGCGCATCCTATTGTTTGCCTTCCTGGAACATGTGGGAAATATTTTCCTGCCACTCACAAAGTAATTGGAAAAATGTTTTAGGGGCTAAGAATAGTGAGGGAATACCACAGATCTCTTAGAGGTACAGGGGCAAACACACCACTTTTAGGGAAGGGGGTGTTAATTGTTTACTTGCTAACTACTGCACGGGGTACACTATTTTCGTGTTATTCATGATCTTCATTCTTCTATCTTTCTATCTATCCGTCTATCTATCTATCTGTCTGTCTGTCTGTCTGTCTGCCTACCTACCTACCTACCTACCTATCGATCTATCTAATTATCTATCTATCTATTTATCTATCTATATATCTATCTATCTATCTATCTATCTATCTTGATGTCTATCTGTCTTTCTTTCTTTCCTTCTTTCTTACTTTCTTTCTTTCTTTCTTTCTATTGAACTTCCAAGTGTGAGCTAATAATTTGAAGGTTTGGCCAGAGTTAGTTTATAAGCAACCCTTGCCTGAGTCAGTGTTGGATCTGCCCCTGAAAATACCTGTGGGGAGAAAACAATTGTGTTTATGGCAAGAAAAACATTGTTATGTCCTAAGTGAGGGAATTCTTTGCGTTCAAAGCAATAGTAGGCTATATATGCCTGGATTGTCCTCATAGAACTTCAGAGAAGTAAAATTATGACTGACTGACTGACTGACTGACAATAATGCATAACCACACTGCATGGGTGATATAAACTAGCTTTTGGCAACACGTATTGTTTGTCACACCAGATTTGTATCATATAAATTAGCGACTTGAAATCCAGATCGGTGTAGAAATTTAACCTGTTAAGATAAATAACAGCTCATATAATTGCGTCAAAAAAAAACAATTTAGATACAGGCATTATCAAGCAAATTGTTGTTTTCATGTCATCTTGTATTTTCATTGCTGTATGGAACTGCCTATCAGTATTTAATAACAACTTGTATTTTCATTGCTGTATGGAACTACTTAATAACAAGAATGCTCAATATATGCACCACTGAGTTATAAAATCTAATTATGAAGTCACAAATCTAGAAATTAACACCATCAACTTCAACAACAGATTAAACACTGGATGTATTGTCCATGAGCAATGTTCAATGTATGTTACAGTCCAAAAACAAAAGAACCAATCAGAACAACTTGTTTCTTAAACACCTGCGTTTCTGTTGTATATTTCATCATTGGTCCTGCCATACAGTACAGTGGTGCTATCATCCTTATTGTATAAAATTTAATAATTTACAAACAAAAAGTTAAAACTATGCTGAGGCAACCAAGAGCTGCATTCTATCTAATTGGCAATTCAATTGACCTTGCAAGTGCACTGGCACAATACTCAACATATTGAAAATTATTATTGCCAAAACCTTAATTGCCCACTCAGTAAGTGTGTACCAATGTACAATCAAATGGCATCAAAATAACGTGTGGGCCACTCACCTTGGAAAAATCCTTTGAGAAGTCTTATAATTTATGAATCCCTGGAGCTGGAGTTGTGAGGTGCTTTGGTCTGTTGAAAATGCCAAAGGAGCTCAGCTCACTAATATTTCACCCTGTAAACAGTGGCTATAATAACACTACTGGCTATGCCAGTATCTAAATTGGCTGACACTTAGAACACAAACTGCAGGGCAAAAGGCTCTACCTGAGGGTGCACAATGAGTGCGGCCTTCATGGGGGATGGGGTGAGAGGGAGGGGGTGGGTTTCAAGGTATTTGGGATGGGCAAGGAGCTGCTGTTTTACCTCTTCTATCTGTAGTAAGGTGTTTAACACCTTGCAGAGTGGCTACAAGAGGGAGATAGTTTCTCAATGGTTTATGTGATTGTACCACATGCTGAGAGCATAAACAAGATATGGGTGTCATATCCAAGAGGTATCAAAACAAACAAACATACTGCACAAACAAACAAATGAGACACTACGAAATTTTATTCAAAAATATATTTTACTAAAAAAAATTTAACATTGTCTAAGTCTACAGAACTTCATTTTTATAAATAATCTTCATTAAAATATATATCATCTTCAAAGCGACAGTAATTAAACTAGCTACCAGCTGGAGAAACTAGTACACTTACTGTGTAATGATTTACTGGTTTCACAAAATGTAAAAATTACAGTCAAAAGGCTAGGATTTACAGCATAATGGGACATTACAGTAGGTAACTTGTTGCTGTAAATATTACTCATATCCATGCTGCCAGTAAGTTTAAGTAAAATGTACATTAGCTTTTTAACAGTGTGTGTAAATATGATCATTGCCAGAAAATGTGTGTCGTAGATTTATTCCATAAATCAATGTCATGCATATTAAGTTAGTGAACACTAAAAATTATAATTATACAAAGATCACATAATTACAACTATACAAATATCACACAGTATTGGAAGGAATTTAAAATAAAATTATAGACAAAGCTATACGTGTTCATGCAATGGTTCGGAGCTTTGAGTCATTCTCTGTTACTCTATGTACTTTGTACTTTCATGTTCCAAGTTTTTTTATTTGCCATGATGAAAAACACAGCCAAGATACATAACATACCAAACATTTATTACTTCAAAAGACTAGCAAAAATATACAATGACTGTGTTTGTGTAACATGTCTGCCACAGGTCTGCCATATACTTTTCTTTATGGTTATTTAGTGCAGTACTTAAGTGCATATGGGCCTAACAACAGATAATCGAGTAAATAATCATTTAATCAAGAAAATAGAGTTATCAAACTGCTTTACTATATATTATTGAAGGTACCACCATTACAGCTAATGCTCAGGTGGTTTCCTGATGGGCTTATATTTACAATAGATTACAATTCATAGTTAACATCATGTAGGACGTCCTGTAGTTAAATTAGTTTCCAAGTCCAATGAAATTGTTATTATTTGCTTATTAAATCTTTCAAGCTTTTCTTGGGGCACTGTTATTTCAATATTTCCTGTTGTTTAGCCTTACTCAAATTTAAATTCCAGCCCAGTGCCTTCTAGTTTCTCTTTGCACATGTGTTCTAGTATCTCACTCTGCTCCTTGGTGAAGTAGTTTTTCCAATCCCCCACCTGACCTTTCCGCTGGAATGAGACCTTCTCTTGGTTCAGGAAAGACACATTTTTCAGATTAGTTGCCGGGTTTTTTTGCATGTTTTTGAAAGTTGTGTGATCCAAAATAGCATTCTTCTGGGCTTCGGTGAGCGTTGTGCCAAGAAATTTTACCAGGCGATCTACAGCAAGTGCAGTGTCAGATTTTATATCCTCGTATTTCAAGAAAAGGACATTTTTGTCATCTTTAAACTCCTCGTACCAGTCATGAACATGATTTAGCCATCCGTCGTAGGTGGTCTCGCCCAATTCAAAGTTGTCGAAGCATTGTTGCCAAGTAATCTTGTTCTCGGAATGAACCATGTTAAGGAAGTGAAAGTAGGAAACCAAATTATCTTTCGGGTTCCGCATGACTACTATTACTTTTGCTCCAGACTTTCGAACTTGCCGCCTCCAAAATTTGACTGGCAAATGCGACTTGAACAACCCTGGCTCCCTCTGTTGTAAAACAGCATCAATTCCTGCAGTTAAGCCAGGAGGTGCTGATTCGATCAACGGAATGCGGGACCAAACGCTTCTCTGATTGGCTGTGTCTAGATCGACGTCATTTTGAAGCAACCAGATTATTTCTTGCAGCCAAGTGGTGCCTAAAACAAAAACAGTAATTTATATATATTTTTACAAATTTAAACAATAAATACATTTGTAACTTGGTATTTTAAGCAAAGAAGTACTAGTTGTTACTAGGGTGAAAAGGAGGTTTGAATCAGAACCTCTCATTGGGCCAAAATGTAGGATATATATATTTTTTTTCAAATATAGTTTAAAAGGGTAACCAGATCAGCTGAAGCTGTTTTACATCCGGGCCCTTTACATCAGTAAAAAAACAATAAAATAATAAGATCCATAGATATTAATAACAATTAAAAACCATTAACAATAAATACACTAACATTAAAATACACAAACAATAAAATACACAAACCATAAAATATACATGGCCAAATGTGCCACGTGCGTTTTCCATGAGAAGGATAAACGCATGGCAAACGCATGGTATTTAGCTAATTATAATAAGGAAAAAACCATGCGTTTTCCATGCGTTTATCCAAACGCATGGAAAACGCACGTAGCACAATTGGCCATGTACAATCACTAAGTTATAGCACCAACACTGTTTCGTTCACTCATGGGCTGCATTCTTGATATACTTTTTCAGCAGTATTTTAAAGCTATTTAAATTTGTGGCATTCTATTAAATTACTTGGTAGATTATTCCAGGTTCTGGCCCCTCTATAGAAAACCACTTTCTTATGAAATTCACTTTCAGGAATTGGCAAGTATAAATTCATATCATGCTTTCTTGTTCTTTTATCTTTAATTACAATATCTAAAACTATATTATTTAAATACTGAGGAGCCAGTCCATGAATACATTTAAATATAAGAAGATATGGGCAAAACCTATCAAGAATCCCGTCCATATGGCTAGTAATCTGATTAAAAATATTTACATCAAAGAATGGATCCGCATGATGTCATCTGGAGTTTAGTTTTCAAGGGTTTGAATTAGACCCCGGAGTCACTTTAGTCAGGTGCCTGTGACTAACTCAGAAAAAAATGACTGACTTTGACTAACTTACTGACTTTAGCTGACATAAATTGACTTGACTTCTGCTGATGAAAAGTGACTAACTTTGGCTAACTATGGCTAAATTTCCTGGAAGTCATATGTCCTATGAAACAAGATTGTCAAGAAGCAAATAAAGGAGACCATCCTTCAAGCCCAAATTATACAACCTGAAGTTGCGAAGTGCAATTAAGAAAAGATCACTATTTAGAATTGCTCTTTTATGCTATCCAGACAATACCTAATTGGAGTCACTTTAGGCTTTTAGAAATAGTGGCGGCTTTCCTGACAACTGACTAACTACAACTAAAGACAATACTGACTAGCAGCGGCTAGAATCGGTGGCGGCTCGGGGGTCTAGTTTGAACTTTGAATAGACATTGTCATAGGTTTTAACTAACAAGAACACTGATTCACTGAAGTATGTTGTTAGAGCATACACAGAAGATATTTCGGATGCATTAGATTTTCAGGAATAATGAATGAATTTTATTGACACGTAGAGCTAGGTCGCTAAAGACCTATATGATGTTATGTCAATATAATGCATATCAATATAATCCATAGTAAGTACGATTTTTATTTTTTAATACAATTTAAAAAAAATATGTTCTTCAATGGCACATACCTGATTTAGGAAATCCAATAATGATGGTGTCTGTTTCTTTCAATTCCAAAGCTGATATTCTGTCCAGAGTTTGAGCTGTGAATATATATCCCATTCTTACTCCTTGGTAAAAATGCTGGCCTGGTACTGGTGTGAATGTCTTTGCTTCCATTCTGCCCTTTCTTTGTCTTTTACTTTTTGAAATCCAGATGGCGCTGCTTTCAAGATGGCGCTGGTCTGCTGGCTGTTTTTGTTGTTATCTTTATCTTCGTGCAATTAAGAGTGAAGATGAGTGTTAGATGTTTATATTTATACATATGAATGCGCATTGAATTTACAGTGATGTACATTGATAGTGGTACAATGATTGGTACTTTTAAATAGGCCCTTATACTGATGCACCATGTGTTAACTAATGGCCCATTTATTCTTCTTGTCACCATGTGTACCATACCCTGAAAAAAAAGGTTTCTATAGACCCATATGCATGGCATTTTTTTTGTTTCATGGACAGTGTGTTTTCAAGCTGGATTGTCACTCTGACTCACTTAGTATGACAGTGGCCAAAATCTATTGCATTCACTTCTATCCAGCCTTGCTGGGTTCACTATCTCTCTATATAAATAAATAAACTTCACCTATTAATATTTAATTTTTCTTGCCAACAAAAATCCAATATGTAAACAAACAAAGTGATGATGTCACAATACTGAACAATGGGTGATGATGCCATTTCCCTTGTATTTCCAATGTTTTGGACTATTTGCAGCTTTATATGCTTTCTCATTCATCTATCTTCTTCTAAACCTGTATATATTTTCTAGGAAGTTCAGAGTAATCATTTTAGATATTTATTTCATTTTATATAAATTATTAATATTTTGTTGTTGTTGTTTCTGAAAATAATCCAACTGGAATTAATTACCAGCACGGCCAACTCAATAAAATGCATGAAAAAAGCATGATTTACTCCATTCTTTTCATCATTCAAAATGCTAATAGCAATTGACATAACGGTCACGGCTGATTGCTATTACATATGTTTATTACATAAATCACCTTATTTGATCAAAGCATACTAAATATTAATTACAAAAATAAATAAATGATCCATTGAAAGAAATCAAGTACAATTGGCCGTTTTGGTAGGTGGCCGTTTTATCCTTTGGCTGTCATGGTATGGTGGCCGTTTTTGCGATTGGCCGTCCTGGTATGTTGGCCGTTTTATATTTGGCCGTTTTGACCAGACCCCTTTTCAATCATTTGATTAAGTTTAAAAATAGTAATTTTGCCAAACAGCGGAGCTTTAATATATACTGTTGATTACTGTTAACAGTAATTATATTAAAAGCCTATCGTCCACTTCATATTTATAATACATAAACGTTTGGGTCCCCCTTTTCCTCTAAACAAAAAAGAAGCAAAAAGTAAAAAGCTATCAACTGATTGAGCCGGCCTTCGACATATTTTCAATTAGTATTATTATTAGAGTCACTGTGTATTAAAGCGGTTAATAATTTTCATATCGAATACATGCAGTATCATACCTGCCCTTTAAGAGAATTGAATGCCCTAGTACTGCATGACGTACAGCCATGGCCATGAAGTTTGCTTGTTTGCCCCACCGCCCTTGTGGACATGATAACTTCAGATCTACTCACAGAACATCGTGGATGAGTTGTTCAAAGATGGGTCACTCTGACCCCTTTCAAAGTCAGTGGTCAAAATCATTTTCCATCATGTCTCCATACTCTTACCAACCACTGTGAAAGTGCAAAAAATAGAGTGGAAACATTGGCCATGGTTATATATATCATCCACCTTTAATTACAAGGTTTCAAAAGCTCTTTCAAAGTATGTATACAGTGTATACAGCATACAGATCGTGTCATTTTATAAAAATTGAATTGCGGCAGATATCTGTGCATTATGAATAGATAAATAGATAGATAGATAATTAGATAGATCGATGGATACATACATAGATATATAGACAGACAGATAGATAAACAGACAGACATACTTCAGAGAGTCAATAACAATGCTGCATATCATAATAGGAAAGATTGGTATCAAGAAGGAATGACATGCAATCTCGTTATTCCTGGTTAGATCATTGATTTAGGTTTAAATATATGCTGCCACAGCAGCATGCCCTGAGCAATATGCCCTCAGCAGATAAATACATGCAGTATGTTTATTATATAATTTTACCAAGAACATGAGCATACTCCAGCTTTGATAGCTGTGTCTTGGTTAAAATAATATCATTAATATAAAATAAAATAAAACAGGGCCATCAGGCATCTATGTCTGCATTGCAATGTTACTAAAAACCAAAGTGCAATATATTTCAGCGTCCAACTTTTATTCCAGCAGTATTCAACTGACCATCAATAAAATTTCCAGAGAATCAATATAACATCCAACAATGCTTATAAATATAGGGGACATGTTCAAAAACAACAGAATAGTATAATAATAACAGCAATTAGAAGACATGTTAAATAACTCTTTAAAAATAAATTTCACTATCAACAATGTAAGATGACAGATCATCAGCGATCACAGAGGTACATATATATCAGCAGAGGTTTTTGCATCAGTATTAAGCAGGGACGGCTGAGAGACGCGGATCACAATTTCAATACATTGCCGTTCAAAAAGTTTTTAATCATCTGAAATTTTATTTGAAAAGAGACTCACACTTTTAGTCACCAAGGGATCTTTTTAATTGGAGAGAAAGTTTGAACAGAACAGCTACGAATCCTACGATTCCAAACTTTTGAACAGCATTCTTGTACACATTGAAGTACAATAAGAGTACGTAATAGCGTTGAATGTGCATGGAGATTAGTTTCCAACATGGAACAGTTTCAACAGACTGTAATGAATAATTATCTGGCAGGATAAAACCATTTAAAAACTATTCAATAAAGGGTTCAATTGCTCCCCTTTAACCAATCTCTTCGGTTTACAAACATTCAGAGTCACAAACCATCTTCGCACATGACATCGAAACAAAGAGAGCCCTACCTCAATCAAAAGCACCTTTTGTACATTACATAATGTGCTTATTCAGTTTACCCGCCCCTTAAGTTGTGTCTCGTGTCTTTCAGATTCCAAAGCGGTCGTTCTTGCAAAAAAAGGAGACTATAATATTTTAAATACTAGAACAAACACCCGTCACATGGTCTAATTTGGACACTAGCTGAGCCATGGACCTTCTCTAGAATATCAAATGCTATAGCTTTTTGATTAAGCAATGGAATGTTGTACAATTGAATATATTAAATAAAAATAAAATAATGAAATATAAATATTAAGCAGTTAAACTTTCATATTTTTACTTTAGTTTGGGACATGAATATGAAAAACAGTCCTGTCCTCGATCCCACATTCTTGTAAAGTTTTGCTCAGCTTTGCGTATATTTTCACAGGAACATTGCAAGCCAATTGACACCCTTTGAGGTCCAGTTTCGCCGTGTATTCAGCAAACTCCATAATATTTTGTAAAGTATTTGTCAGCTTGAATGCTCTCTGTACTCTTCGGCCATCAGGCAATTTCACTGCCAGCGTAAGGCGTTTATCTTTTTCTGATGGCTCGGGAGGTAACTTGATGTTCTTTTTTAAGGGATTGAATGAAATTATGGCACCTGAATTGTCTTCCGCTAAATTGCTATCACCAGATTTGTTGTTTGTATTCACTTCTTCTGTTTTACTTTTGGTGTTTCCTTTTTTATGCTCCTTTTTCCCATGATGTGCATCCTTATTCGAGCTCCTTCTAGCCTTGGTTTGTGACCTACTTTCACTTTCATGACCTTTGACCTTATGATCTCTAGAGCCACTTTCTTTTGCATCCTTGATTGTCATTCTCTTTGTTTTGTCAGCAAGGTCGTTTTTATTGTCATTTTCGGATGAATCGTAAAGGTCTAGCTTAGTTCCAATGGACGGTAGTGGAGTGTAACGACTCAACGATGATGCCGTGGATGGGCGGGATCCTCCTGAGCTGCCAGAAAAAACCTCTCCTTCTCTCTGATTAATATCTATAAATTGGGAAAAACTTTACGTCAGATGCACATGTATATTAAAATATACAACATTTTAACTTGGTAGTGTCCACTGTCCAGCAGCACTGTCGCTGACACAGTAGTTATTATAACTGACACCAGCCTCGAGATATCACCAACCAATCAGATCTTTTGTTAGAGATCACCAGCGAATCAAATCATCTCTTTGAGATCACAGGTATGCTCTATTGACATAACACTGTGCTGCATCAGCCATAGACTCATTATTTATTGGGGTTAAGTGCAGTATAGCGGACCAAAATTATTAACCATATTTGGCGTCCATGAAACATGAAAGTAATCTGCATTTTTGACCAAATTTCGTTCTGGCACACAATAAGAATACATTTGTGTAGAGTAGCGGGTGTTTGGAGGTAGCAGCCCCCAAGAAAAAGGAAAATAAACTATGATAAACTTGCGTTCTTGTCTCAGCGCCGCAGTTTGTTCGTGACGTTACTTATTGAATTCAAGCATTTTAAGTCATAGGCCTGCATGGCAAAGAGGTTCGCTAAATATGGTCAATAATTTGGGTCCGCTATACTGCACTTTTTCCATTTATTGTTAAGCCTATTTAATTGCATGTTTAGTTTAATAAATTTAGCCAAGAAACGGAAGCAACTATTACCATGATCCTGGGAGTAGGTTCGTTGATTCTGTCTGAAATTAGACTTGGGTCTTCTTGATGATGGTGGTCGAGGTGTGATCACTTGAGCTGGATCACTCTCTGAGTAACGTGGAGAGGAGCTAGAAAATGTCAAATACATAACTAAGTCAAACACTGAGCCCATAAATAAAATAATTTGCTAAAAATAAGGTAAGGTTTATGGACACAGAAAGTAGAAGTAAATAATTCATGACAGAAATAAACTTTTTAATTTGCATTACCATCACATTTTGCTGTTATATTCAACATCTTACATCAAATAGGATCTTTAATTATTGAGATTAAATAGATAACTTCCCATAACTTGCAAATTACAATGATGAAAAAGACTAGCTGACATGCTAAAAAAATGCCATGGTATCTGATACCAGTTAAACGAAAATAAGTCACTATTATTACAGTTTGAATTTTAATCAAATTCTCAGTTCGAATTTTAATGAATTTTGAAAGTGGCCGAAACACTTTGGGTGATTGTATCAGCATTTTGGGCGTTTTTACCTGCCACTATAATTAGATGGCACACTGCTTCTTCTTCCTCTTCTAGTTCCGGGTCTTTCATTTGTCGACTCAGGTTCATGAACTACAAATCCCGTTGTAGAATTGCGGTGAGCATGTCTTGTCCGTGGGAGCTCAAACACCTCCTGCCCAGCCATTATGATGTCAACAGCATTTTATCATACTGGGAACTGCACAAATTATAAAACAATACAGTACAATTCAATCAGTAAAGCTCAGTTAAAACATACATATGTATAAAGCTAGACCAGCTTAAATGAAACATATTATTTTAAGATACAGCAAATTCAATTATGGTGATTTTTAAAAAATATAACAATTGAGCAAGAAAGAGAGAATAATTCATTACTTAATGTAGACTATTGAGTAAATATTATGCTGATGTCAATGATGACTTATTCACTATATTTGACGGGCCACATTTAAGACATTATCAATACATTGTATATAACAATAAAAGCTGGCTGACTGCATTAGACACGTCATAAGATTATTTGCAACATAGCCACTATAGTCAATGTGTAAGCAATTTGCACACATAGACAAAAATATTGATTTGTTTACATTGGTTACCAACAGTTGACTGGTGATTTGTAATATTTATACTGAAATATCTCACCTAAAAGTCGTTCCAATCTTTACTATCAGTTTCTTATCGAATTATCAAATCATTCACAAATGATGTCGTCTTCAAAATGCATCCTAAAAGTCAAGGTTTATCTCCCTAGATTCTTGTTTCTCACAACTTCTCGACTTTAATTTGTATATAACATTTCTGGTAGAGGGCGCGTTGAATTGCAGCGCCACCTCACGACAATTTCAGAAGCAAATTAACAAAAATTTTGGAAAGTTCAGCAGCTGAGTTATGTGAATAATACTGAATATACATCACAATGTTGAGAAATTTATTTGATGGGAAGGATTCTTCTTCTTGTATTCTAATAAAAGGTACCATTTTAAGAATTTCGCACGTGAGCGACTCAAAATAACTGAACTATATTAAAGTTGCCAAATATCGCTCAATAAACATGCTTTTCGCTCACTGTGCATCACATTTAATTTACATGTTGATTTATGTGTATTGTAATGATGTCAGTGATTTAATCAACTAATGGTGTATGTAATTTGAATAGTAAAAAAGGATTCTGGCATTTATCATAAGACTTGATATTGATAAGTGAATGTTTGTAATTTTTATTTTTCTCTTTGTTAGACACTGTGGAAAAGAATGGAAGAGGGTTGTTGAAATCTTTCATCTGCAGTCTTGCAAGACGGTAAGAAACCAGAAAACATATTCTAATTAAATAATATGTTGACATGTTGACAAGTATCAGCTGACAGCTAGGTATGCCTTGCTATCAAGATTAATCTTCAAATAATGCTATACAAATAAACAAATGAAAATGAATACAATCACCTTGTTAGCCTTTTCTACATTGTCATGTTGTAATTGTTGTTATCAGTGGACTGTATTCAAATGACCTGCAAGTCCATTTTCATTGCGTTTAATAAACACAATGAAGTAGACAATCTTCAGCTTTGTTTACTGGTATTGACAGAGGGCTATAGACAGATAGATAGATATGGAAAGTGCAGCCCTCTAAGGCAAGTTCTTGCCGCTATCAATTTTTTGATTGATGAAGTGAGAGATTTAATTTAACGTCTTAATTTACATCTCATCCGAACGACATTATATGTTGCTGCATGTCCATGTATGATTAGATGTCAATTTTTTTTAATGTCATTTTTATTGCAGGGTTGATTCGGTCCATATAGTTTTCACTGAACTTAAGCCAGACAGCTTTCTCAAGGGACTTCCACTTGAAGTTTGTCAAAAGTATGTGAATTTTCTGAATTTTATTATTGCTTGTATGTATCAACTCAAGTGGACATATCTATTGATTCATTATGTTTCTATGTACTTTTCTACTATGCATACATGATAGCATATTCCGTTTAATGGATCACTTATATAAAAGACTAGTCAAGAAACAATTTGATGAAGTTATACAAAGAAAGATATTTTAATTATAAAAAAGTAACATTATCATAATAGTTAAAGTGATAAAAACAAAAAAGCCAGAAAAATTACTTAAGTTTCAATTTATTATCATTTGGTATTTATTGCAGCAATGGTTTTCCCCAGTTGGTAATATAAACATATTCTATCCTCTCTCATTTCAGAATTATCTCTCTTGATTTAACGAATGATCCTCAAGGATGGTTATCAGAAAATACTAAAAATTTACAAACGGACATTTGCCAAGAAATTTTCTCTGGCTCACATACTCACTCAACGAAGTCAGCTGTAGTAATAGACACATTAAGTACCCTTATTCTCCACAGATCTATCACAACCACATGTCGTCTATTGCATAATTTGTGTTCTTACGAAGATGGTAAGCAATTTTGTTAATTATTCATGATGAAAAATGCGAATTTAGCCTTCAATCTTGAATAAAATGAATTTCTTTATTGTGTTATTGGGCTTTCCAACAATTGTCAAGGCATTGTTTCGATTTGAGAAAAGTAGGGTTTGAAATAAGAGAGGAGTGGGTGTTCAAGTTGCCAATCGGTAACCATAAATCATTGTTCCGAGAACAAGAGCTTTTTTCTCAAGCATCTCGGCTGTAGAATATTGCAAAAACTTACCACACCAGATTGTATGGTAATGTCTCAAAAGGTTACCATTATGTAGCCTAATTAAGTTAAATAGAACCCGAAAGTACCATGCTTTGCATATATAAATGAGTCTATGACTTATACTATAAGGAAAGGTACATTTTGGAATTCTCATTACAATAGCTTTATATTTTTCCAGGTCCTGAAATCAGTCAAGTTGTAGCTTTAGTACACAGCGACCTCCATGATGATTCAACGCTGATTTTACTCGAACACTGCGTCTCAAGTATCCTCCATCTGAGTCTCCCCCAAAGACCTTTGTTCAGCAGTTTATGCAGCATAGAGCATAAGAAGTCGTCAGGAAAAGTGGTCAAAGTTGTAAGTATATATAACCGACTTATTTTTCGATGCACCATAGTACATATGAGATTAGAGCTAGGGGACTATCACAATATTGTCCTTTTTTGGGATATCCTTTTTTCAATAATGGCAACTTTTGTTGCTGTTTTTAAGTGATTGAAACTTAAAAAATTAGTCATTTTATACTAGAGGCTATGAAAGCCCTGCCAAGTCTATATTTTTTCCTGTGAGATGAAGAATATTATAACAATAATTAACATGTGTGATGGATAACTAGATGATAATTGAAGATGTCACCATATTTATCAGTTTTTTATTTATATAATTTGTCTTTTCTTAACAGAAAGAGCACTTCAACCTGGAAAAAGACTTCTCACTAAGCACAGTGGAAGAATTTGTACCCCTTGTGTCTACAAAAGGAGGTGTAGGAGAAGGGCAATCGGTAATTAGTTTCATAAATTAGCATATATTTATTCTAGCTTATTATCTGCTAATGTATCTTAACTATTTGGAATTCAATTCAATTTATTTACTTTCTACAGTGTAATCACAAAAATTTGTACAAAAATTATCATTACAAAATAACAAGTAGCTTGTGAAGGAGAATTAGATTGGCAAGCTATTGACAAAACATCACTTTTAAGAGCTAAGCCGTTCGCCGTTAGAACTAGCGCCACGGCTTACTAGTAATTGTCGGAATCACTATTTTAGCTACAAAGTGAAAATTGTGGGATATAAATAAGACCCAAGTGGATATGTGGTATATTTTGATATTTCCTCACTTGTCGACAGATTGGCTTCAGAATTCACTCGTGGCTAACGCCACTCGTGAATCCTGGCCAATCTGTCCACTCTTGGGGAATATCAAAATATACCACATAACCATTTGGTTTTATTATAATACTGGTCTGCCACCCCCACCCCACACTTTTAAAAGGAACAGCACTAAGAAAGTCTGCAGTTTATTTCAGCCAGTAGATTTTCCTGCAGAATTAACTTGCAATGCTCAGCACATGACTTAAAACAGAATAGCAATGTAGAATGTGACATGCAATCAAAATTACCAATTAAAGAGCTGACCTTTTGTTTTTTTGCAAAAATCGAACGCCACAATTTTTCTCTAATGCATCTTTATTTGAATACTGAATTTTCTGTACTAAAACTTAAGTTATATTTATTGTGGAGATCCTTTAACTTTTCAACTTCATATGGCTGCAGGATATTAAATAAGAAAAGTCTGATCTATTTGATATTTCATAGGAAAAAGCATAAATCTCCCTTCTCTGTGAAGGTCCAGAGCTGTGTGGAGAAGTAAAAACCTTGCATAGGCGGATCGAAAAAAAATTGTTTGGTTCCAATTTCCTTATCGACCTTATGTGAAACCCCCTACCCTAAACTTTTTATGGACTTCACAAGCGTTTGAAAGGTTTTAAAGTACATTCCTATAAATTACAATTATAAAAACGATTTTTTAATCATTTAATTATTATTTTTTTGCCGACCAGAAAATCTATATTTTGAAAGCCAAACATTTTTTTCATTCTTCTCTAGGAAGTTATGTTTCTATTTATGTAACGCTCACAAACATTTATGAAACTTTTCCAGGTGGATCCTGCAGCTAATTTGACCTTCAATCTGACCTTGACCGAGACAGAAAAGGAAGCAAGGAGTAAGGTAGCACTGCCATACATGTTAAACAAACAAAAGTAAGTCTGCCATGTAAATTTGTGTTTGATTTCACATGTTTTATTCATTTAATTCTTTAATTCTAAAACAAAAATTATCTGTTCTTGTTCTTACATGTTTTTATAAATTTAAACTGACCTGTAATCAAGTACTTATCCAAACTCGAGATATTTTAAATTTGCTAATTTTATGACTTTCAGAAAAGACGCTGTTCTAGAGAAATCAGTCGGCTCCGGAAAAATATTTTACCAACCAGATGAGGTGGATGATTTTGATGAAGAAGATCCTGATGATGATTTGGACATTTGATTTTGTGTGTTAAAAAAAAGTTCTACTACTAAGAAGAAATTTTGTGCTGATAATGCTCCAGCAGGAATGGACATTGCACAGATAAATTTGCTTGCCTTAAGCTTTTCGTGGTGATTAATTTGTATAAATATATGTTAATTATGTGAACAAGCTCTTGTTTTTTTATTTTTAAGACTTTTTCTTTTTATATATATATATTCTTTCATTGACAATGGAATATCAGTGCAGATATATGTGTCATATACTGGGTGAGAATAGTTTATAGTCTAAACTGGAGAATATTAATACTTTATGAGAGTATTTTATTTGAATATATAGTGAAACCATTCAATTCAGAACCTAATATTAAGGCCACTTTAATTAATTGATATTATAGTCAATGATTAACTTTTTAGGCTTTAGAAATATCACTTTGATAAAGAGCACCTCATCTGTACACTGATTGTGCACTGTTAGTACTGTTATTCTCACCCAGGTGTCAGCACCAGTCTGATGATTTGCCCCAGTTCAAGCCTGCTTTTCTATCCAGCCAATGTCAAGGCCTATCTGAAGTATATGTGCAGCTTAAAACATCAAAACAAGATAGTACCAGTGTGTCATGGGCTGTTTTGAAAATTTTAGCAGGTAAGCTCAATATGTGATATTTGTGAAGACTTATCAATGTAGTTATATGTAAGTACAGGAAATTATAAACTTGTAAGAGTCATTAAAAAGGTGTAGTTTATCAGGTGGACTTTTGTACTATAGGACTGAAGTCGTTGCCCTCTGGCTCTCCTCTGTTATTGTGGAATTAACAGTGCATTGCAAAACACTGCATGTTGTCATATCACAGACCAGACTAGGGCTGTACACCTTTATCATTAAAACGATACGATACGTATCACGATACAGTAAAACCGATACAATACATATCATGATACATATCGTTATATTTTGTCAATTAGTAATTTAGTACATATATATAAAAGTTTATTGTAAACCTAAAATTATCAAAAGATACTAAATCAAATTATGAACAAATCATTGAATAACTGCAAACTATTGTGTATTTAGAGTCGCTGATATTTTTCTTCACAACCACTGGAACATCTGGGTAGCAGGTGTCTTATGCTGATCTGCATACCATTCAAGTGTATCGTTATTATTACATAACGGTTATCAATACCCGTATCGTTAACCTTGTACCGTTACAAAGGGTATATCGAGAACCGGTGTACAGCCCTACCAGTGACCTAATTATGTACATGTTTTGCTCATTTACTCATCTAAAGTAAATTCATCAATTTCTCTTATAGTCTATAGGCTGGCTGATGGTATTAAAGGTCTAACAATGAAATTACAGAATAGTTGTTCATGTGCTGAGTGTAATTCTTGTTCTGACAAGCAGGCAATTCTGAAGAATTGCCTAAACTCAAAAAATATGAATCCATTTCTCATGTATTTTTAAGAGAAGATTTCTTAAGTCTATACTCAGCTTATTGGCTGCATAGTTCAACCAATCATTTTGTTTAACTAGGTAAACTAGCAAAGAATGTCCATAATTAGGTCGCTGGGCTGTTAGGTGACTGCACACAGTGATAACTTGAAAAAGACATTTCATACTTGTTCGGTTACTGATGTAAACATTAATATTTTTCAGGAAGCTTTGACCTTTAAAGTTTACGATTGCTCTCAAAAGTATTAAGTATAAACTCTGGTGAAAATATCACAATGTTTTAGTAAATTTCCTTCCTGAAACACAACAATAAAGACCACCTTTGGGTATCACTGATGTGGTTTTCTTCAAAGTGGTCTTAATTCTGGGACATTATAAAGTCACAGTTTCGGAACTCGGCAAAGTGGTCTTATAAAGGAGGTGGTCTAAATATTGGGTGGTCTTAAATCAGAGGGTTTACTGTATGATAGCATATGAGACAGATCTGTGTCAAATGATTTTAATGGGGGAGAAAAAGTAACAATGAGCCGATTGAAAAGACAGTAAGATGGTGTCACTACACATTGTTAAATGGATGACATCACAGAACAGATGACGTCATCAAACAATAGTTATCTGCTACGGTGGCAGTGACCTCTTGTGGTGCTTTTTCTCCCCATTGGAAGATGTATATTGTTATAATGACTGCTTTTTTTTTATGTAAGGGAAATTTCTGGGAGGGCAAGTAAAAATATTTACCTATTGTCCAGTTACATTATGAATGAGGGACATACGCACTGGTTAGGTAAGGCTTTTTATCTGTTAACTGTTGGTACTTGACATATAAATTTATCTTGGTGAACACATGTCTTTGTTTTTCAGGTACGCAGATATCCGAATGAGGAATTAATACTTTGGTTTGCCGTCTATTTTTCACTGTCCTGTTTAATATTGATTCTGAAACTTAACATATTTGCAGGCTCATGGACGTGTCACAATTTTAGCGATGGTGTGATGGTTGGTAACGACGTAGACCGTACACTAAGGCACATTTTGAGGACTTCTTGTGATTAAACTCATGCCGTGGAGATAACGCATTGAATACTTCTAGAGTAAAGATTGAAAATGGCCACTGAAGAAGACAACAATGGCCGAAATTGCCGGAATGGACAGACTGGACATGGCCGAAGACAAGGACACGGACAGACACCTCGTCGAAATGGTCATCATGTTGAGGCAGTAACACTCAGACGTTCGGGTACACGCTATCCTACTCAGGTAAACAAGATAGAATTTGTTTAGGGACTTTATTATATAAAGGTTATTTATGGTATTTTTAAAGCTAATTGTGCAGTAAGGAATTAGACTAAAGGCAAAAGTTTGATCATGATCTCAAGGTCCAACTACAATGTTGCTAAATCTCATAGCTTAGTTGCAGGACTCATGAAAAAAACTCAGAATTTAAGAATTCATGTCTCATTAAAGTTTCTACAAAATGTCATGAAATTCTTGCATGGCCTTATTGTCCCCTTCCCCCTGGTTCTGCCAGTGAATACATCTATTGGTACCATGATGTGCAATAGACAATATATATATACTCTAATTTGACATTTATATTCTTGTTTTAAAAACATATGCTTTTTCTTTGCAGATTTGAAATATTGTTAACTTGATCTTCATGGAAAGTCAATAACAACTTTTTTGTTTGTTTCTGTTTCAAGAGTGAGCTTAGAAGAGCTCAGGAGAAGACCATATATGGCATTAGCGGGCATCAAATGTTCCTTCGCTTTCTGTGTTCCTTCATCTTGGTCGTGTTAGTCGGATTGGCTTTATTAGTATTTGGCATATCGTTCATCTCGCAAGCCAAGAAATACCAGGAAGAGAACCAGTCATCAATTCCGCTGGTCTTCTGTGTTCTCGCTATTGGTAAGAAAATGATAGTGTATCATCGTTCTATCGTGCTTATTAGATGGTCGTCATGGCATGTAGAACATCACCAATGATATGGAAAGTTTTGTTAACCGTAACATATTAAAAAATCAGAGCCAGATATGCTAATTATTTCTTTTTAACTAGATTAAGGGCTGTTCCATTTAAAAAAAAGAGAGGAAGGTTTTTGAAAAAAGCGGGGGATGGGTGGTGGGGGTTGACCAGTATTTTCTTAATATCTTAATGTACAAAAAAGAGGGGGTGGGGGGGGGGGGGGGTATCTGTCAAAAAACCAAAGCCGGGTCAGGGGTTGGGGGGAGGGGGGGTTTTCTGAAATTATTCATGTCTTTTATTTTAAATGGAACAGCCCCAACTAATATTGATGATTTATAGGTGTAGTTTAATTTCTTCAAATCTTTTCTAGATGATGAATGCCTTAACATTAAATGACAGTGTTTTCACCAAAGAGAGGTGACACGCAAAATCTAGCTGGATGATTTACTATAATTCGTCATTCCATAATCATATTGTGATCCTGTACAAACACCCAGCGATGCTTTTCATAGTTGTAATTCGTGTAATGATTTTCTTCGGTTTCAGTTCTTGGTATACTGATGCACCTAGGAGCCATAGTTTTGGCACATTACATGTTGAGAAATAAATTGTGGCGTCAGTTGGGATCGAGAAGTTCTCCGAGGCGCAGGACTAGTTCTTCGTCAAATCAAGGTATGTCAGGAGTACAGTAAAACCATGCTGTAAATTATAAGACCAGGTCAGAATGGGGAGATGAGGTCACTGGTGATATTTTTTGGGGGAGATAATTTACAGTATCTTGCATGTTGTGGCTTTTAGGTGTTACTAAAATAAGATTACTGTTAATTTATGTCATGATTAAATGGTCGATTTGTTGTTTGATCAGTAGAATACCTGCAAAAAATATTATCTGATGATGTAATTGATGTATTATTTCTTCAAGTATGGCCCGACTACTTGTTCAGGGCCTTTTTCTTGCTGAGAGTGTATTTCATTTTCTTAATAATTGTTTCATTTTTTACTTCCAGCTTTACGCCGTGGAGATAGCTGTTCATCTTTAGGTCCGCCCGATCCAGCAGACGCTCCGCCCCTTTATAGCGTATCCCAGCAACATGCACTGGCTCCGCCCACTTTGCATTTTATTGCTACAAATCCGTTGCTTGTCACACGGAATGGAAGTCCTGTATCACCTGATGTATTGTTTGTGCTGCCCTCTTATGAGGACATTGTGAACCAAAAGGTGCCCTCTAGTGGAGATTATTTGCCACCCGCTTATTGCGAAGAGACTAATGATCCAATAGAACATTCTCAAGAAACAGATCGGTAGAATTAAATTTTTTAATTGATTAACAGTTGAAATAAGTAGACTCCATACAATATAGAGAAGCACCATTGCATGTACAGCTTTTAAGTACGTATTTTGACCAAAATTGTTTGCTGTTCGTGAAGGGGGTCTGAAGTTTTCCTGTTCAGCCCCCTCTTTTGTAAATGGAACAGCCCCTAAATTTATAAAGAATTTGTTGTTATGGAAGGCACCATAACTTCTTCGATAGGGGGGTCAACAATCTGTGCAGTCGCTATGTTGAGAGATATTGGTCAATTCCTTGCGAGTTCCATTTGAAAAAAAAATTTACTTTGTATGTTTGTGTTGTCGGGGAAAAGAGTTATACCTCATTTTACTGTTGTATTATACAAATTTTTATTTTTTTTTACTGATGTACAGTACAGCGTAGGAAGCCTCTAGGGAGTGATTACAAATTTGTGATGAAATATATACTCTTTAATTATTTTAGAATCTACTAACAGTGTTATTTATTGTGAGTTGCGTTGGAAAAAGTAATTGAGTGTATGTTTGTGTTCTAGTTGAGAAAAGAACTGATACCTCACTTTAAAAAGTTTTTTAAATGTTTTGTTTTTACTGACCTTTAATGTACATCACAGTGCAGGACGCCTAAAGGAAGTTATTAAGAATTACTTTTGATGAAATGCATTTATTATTGATTATAGAGTCTAGTGACAGTGTTACCATATTTCATAATTCCCAACTCGTTTGTTGCTGGACGTATTAACTATTATTAATTAATTTTTCACGAGTGTTGACGCCTGCAGTTTGAAAGCCGTAAGTGAGCCGTATTTTATAAAGCAAATTGTGGTACTGTATATAATATATTAATAATCCATTTGTATCATTTACAATTTAATGTTCAGTATTAAAATGTCTATGAGATTGTATGGTATTTTGTACAGAATTCTATTTTTTTATGACTTAATGTAACCTGCAGAAATAAATACTTATGTAACGATGAAATGTTTATGTCATGTGAAATGATATTGATTTTGTAAAAAACAAAGAAAACAAAGTTCTTTTTTCATGTGATTAAAATGTGAAAAAATATTATTCGATATACAATGCCGTAAAAAAAGTTTGGAAACGCATTTGGATTTTGCAAGTTAAGGTGTTAGCTATGTTTCTGCACAGGACATAAATGGTGCATGTAATCAGCAGAAGTATTTAGATGTGATAAATTAAAGTGGGTAGTAAAGTTTAAAGCTGCTTTGCAGTTGTTATGTAATGTTACATAACCTGTGCACATACGAACCCGACTACATGCCATTTTGCAGTAGTGATATGAAATAGTGAATATTTTCATCATTTTCAGACTTTCACCTGGCTAACAGTCCATCAGAAAATCATGAAATATCAACCAGCCAGCTTAAACTTAGTGAGACTTTTAGTGGAGTGGTAAATTGGTGAAACACATCACTATTTCAATCTTATTTTCAGAAGTCAGATTGTAGAGCATGTAAATAAAAAAAGTATTGTTAAATGATTAGTCAATGAGTAAACAGAAATGAAAGTTTTCAAAGGGATAGCCAAATACTACTATCTAATCATAAGAAGTGTAAAAGTATAGCATTTTCTGAATTCAGTTCTGGAATTCAGGACATGAGGTAAAGCTGTGTTAATCCGAAAAGTGCCCATAAGATCAAATGAAATTTATTTAATATAATTAATTTATGACTGGAAGAGTATGTCTGAATAAAAAAGAACCCTGGGTCCAACAATAGCTATGAGACTAAAAAACAACTTATAAACATATAATAAAATTGCCTAATTAAGGTTATTTATCATGAATATGATTGTATAATTTTATATAATAATTTGATTATCTGTATCTTTTATTGATTTCATAAATTATTCCTCTAAAGAATTTTGTGATGATTGCATATGCATGCATGTCTTTTATGACCTGGGCAGATAAACAGCTGATATTTTCATTGCAAAATCATGTGTTTCCAAACTTTTGTACGGCAGTGTATAAATGTTGTTTCTGAATAGTGTGGATATCTACCTACCTTGGTGATGTACTTTGAAATTAGCAGAATTGTTTCTGTTAAACTTGATATGACACAGAAATGTTTTCAAGCTATAAAGTTGCATCATACGCAATGATTTATAACTATATTCTACTTAAATTCAAGTTGAGTAAATATTTGACTTATTTGCAGTAGACTGAGGTAATTAAGAGTCAGTGGATTGTAATTATATGAGACATTCTGAAAAATTTGCGTAAATCAAAGTTACAAAACTAGCTTTTTGTGATATTTGCTGAATTGTAGTCAACAAAAGGGAAATTTCTCATATTTTTCCAATTATTTTGGTATATTTTTTTCATGAATATCTTACATAGAGTATGACAAAGATATGGAATTGTAAAACATACATATATACATATATATATAAGTTGAGAGAAGGTAGAATAGACCTATACATTTGTATTAATCACAAACAAAATTGTGTAGAATATATCAAACTCTCATATATAAAAAGTTTTAGATAGAGAAAATTTTTTTAATATTGTCTCAGACCAACTACAGCAGGTCTTCAAAAATTATCACGCAGTATGTATATATACAAGGGCTTTGTATTATTTCTGCTCTTAACCAATAGTAAGGGCTGTTCCATTTAAAAAAGATGGGGGGGGGTCGACCAGAATTATTTTGAAAAAGCAGGGGATGGAGGGGGGGGGGGGGGAAGGGGGGTTCTCCAAAAGAGAAAGCGTGATTGACTAGTATGTATTTTCTTAATATCTTAATGTAGAAGAAACAGGAGTGGGGGGGGGGGGGGGTCTGTAAAAAAACAGATATGGAGTGCAGGAGGGGGGGGGGGTTGACTAGTATGTATTTTCTTAATATCTAATGTAGAAGAAACAGGGGTGGGGGTCTGTAAAAAAAAAAACATATGGGATGCAGAAGGGGGGGGGGGGGGTCTGAAAATTTGTCTACCCCCTCTTTTTAAATTGGAACAGCCCTAATAAGGTCATCCAATGTAGGTCAACATAATGCAAGGCCTAGTTATGCTGATGTGACAATTACAACAATTTGTAAAAAAAAAGTTTTTGTCTTTCTCAAAATGACGTGAAATGTGATACAAAAGGCTCAGTGTAACAGTAAATGTTTGCCAAGTATTGAAATTATACAAATGAGACGAAGTGTGTACACATTATGGTATTGATAGTATACTTTCATTTAATTGACATAATAGAAGAATTTTTATCAATTATGTTTTTTTTTTCTTGGGCTAGTCATAAGAATATGTAATTTGCACTTATAAATGTGTTATTTGTCAACCTGCAGAAAAAATTGTAGTCAATCATATGTGATGTGTATAAATAACTATAAGAATTAATTTACCTTAATTTAGTGTACCTATTTTCACAGGATCTATTTAGTAAAATTTGAAAAAACTCAATCAACGTTTTCCAATAATTTAATATTGGGCTATATGGGCATTATAATGGACCTGGACCCACACCGGGACCAATATGATGTTACATGGTCAGTATTTGGCTAATAAATGTCTGGGATGAAGAAATTTAATGAGACAATACTTCAAATAATTCGGAATTTGTGTCTTGACAGATACACAGTTTAAATTTAAATCAATCATAGGTGTGCATGCTGTACTCTGCCCAAAAGTATTTTGGCGCGAAAGTACGATCGCCAATGCTGCATTTCCTTTGACCCGCCTCCTGCAGACGGAAACGCACGAAGGCCGGACGGAAACGCCCGAAGCTGTCTCCTTGCAGACTCCTATGCTAAGGTAGCCATATTGAAAAGTATGCGAATTATCCGTTGCCATCTGATGGTATCTAAGCGGTGTGGTAAATTTTCGAGGTGCTGAGGTGAAAGAGTGATGTCTGCGCTACGGATGAGTAATGTAATTTTGGTATTTTGTAGGAGACAAGCTTGGTAACAAGCTTCGGAACGGGTCCTCCCGAAGGACTTCAACCCTTCTTTCGATTGCAATGAACGTACCCAGAAAGCCACCATCGGCATCTCCTCCTGTGTCAGCGCAGCAACAGCAACGCGGACCACACCAGTACCCTTACCAAGGTGAGTGACTTTAAATTCGAGGCGAAATGACAACATTTCTAGTCATGAAACCTCTGGAGAATGGCCACCGGTGCCGGCATGGCTGTCACGGTGTGGGTTGGGTCGGCATGATTTCTCGATGCACTCGGACATATGGCTGGCTGAAATTCCCGTCTTGCCTTCCAAATGGAAAGATTAGGACGTGGAAAACCTGTGTGCAAAGGGGGATTAATGAAAGGCTTTGCAAACTGTTAAATGAGAGCGGAAAACATTGGTTGGGCCTCTCTAGTTGATCACGCTTTGCGATGACTCAATCAAGTTCTGAGCATGTGACCAAACATGGCCGATCCTTTGAACGCAATCCACTATGATATGGCGTCGCCAAGTTTTGGGTGAAATTTAGGCCTCTTTATCTTCTAAACACATTACTGTAATGTTTTACAAGTGTCATAAGAGACATGGAGTATTACGATTATTATGAAGGTGAGTATTGTCTCCAAATAACTCCACTTTTCTCCCCAGCTAACTGGCAACGTGGTTCAAACTTCAGTGTATAGCAAATTTCCAGCATGGTCGTTATCCAAGTAGCATGTATACATACGCAATACACGTTGTCATGGAATTTTGTCCTGATTGAACTCTTGAAAAGTTTGTAATAATCAAAATAATGTCGCTCAAAGTGTCTAGTCATGTTATAGCATGTATACAGAGTCTGAATCCATGCTAATTTACTGTATTTTACTTCTATATTGGTGTGTTATGATTTAATGACATAAAATGGCCATTGCATAATGTTATCGTTTTAAACAATGCAATTGATAAGCAAAGAACACGGACTGTGAAGTTCTGAATGATTCAAAGACAGTAATAAGCATGTCAGCTTGGTATAATCGGTGTATTGTATTCCCCTTGGTGTTCAATACTGACCTGATTTCGATATTGCCAACATAACTTCAACATAAGTGTTTTCTCAAACGTTTTGAGTGAGAACGGGATCTAAAGTTGAAAGTAGTAGCTAAAAAAGATGTCTAAGAATTGTAACACTTATCATGCTTATGCGAGTTGTTCCGCATTTAACCAGTCTTGTATAGCCTACAGCAGTTCTTGAAATGCAGGAGCAGTATTATCATTGACTTCAGAACATTGTTAATACTTTTGAGACAATAAACCAGAAAGTCTTTAAAGAGAGCTCAACTTGGAATAATGATGACTTTGCAAGCTAACGTTCATGTTCCTCAGCGATCCATATTGTCCATGAAATTTCTAACAAAAAATTTGTGCAGCACCAGCGCTGTTAAATTTCTTTTGAACAAGTTTGTGACGGCTTCCATGCTTAGTATTTCATATTGAATCATTTTAAATGTCGTCTAGAGACTTTAGTACAAGACATAATGTTTCTCAGTCTGTAGAACCTTTTGTTGTGTGTAATTTTAGGTTGTCAGGTCATGGTCAGTGTTCTTTGCTTGATCAATTTCAGTCAGTGTCTGGAAAAGTAACTGCAGCGCCAGGGGTGGACGATGTGCAAGAACATGGAAGCAATAGGCTTTGATGATTGCATTGATCAGCAGGCAATTAAATTAAAAAATAATGTGCACTCTTCAACTCTGTTTGAACAATGGTTGGAATGTTACAAAGCCATTGTATCGATAAAAAATAATGCCACATTGTCGAAATATGCTTGACGTTTGCATTTAATCCACCTCTGTGCAGCCCACCAATGTTTCTTTCTCTGTGATACTGTGTAGGGTTGTCATTGATGTCAACTTTTCATTCGATATCGATATCAGTATTCAACTTCAAGTTAGAAATGGAACCACTAGCCACAGGAATATAACCCCAAATCATTGAGAAACCATTTACCTTTAATGTGATAACTTCTAAGCCAATTTGTCAATCAGTTTGCAATTTGGGGTGGGGGCTGTTTAGTCAAGTGCTCATCATGACGCATATGTAAAATTGTATAGATAAACAATTGAAACATGAATTGATTTTTCCATATTGACATCGATATTTTCTCGATTCATAGATATACAGCATATCGATGACAACCCTAATACTGTGATTGTGTTATTTCAAGTCTCTTCACTACACATTATATGATCAAGATTCTAGTTTGAAAATGGATGTTCTCAGTTAGTCAATGCGTTACATGTTTTCTTCCATACATGGTTATCTGAAGTTAACTTTAAAAGTTGGCAACGTCTTTCATCAATTAAGAAACGTTAAAAATGATGTCTTTCAACGACTTCGTTGTCTGTCCGCGTTTTTCTAGGTCTTGTTAGGACTCAAGTGTTCCAGCTAGGCCATTTGAGCACGGTGCGGCACCATGCCCGGCGCCATGCCCGGTGCCCGTTTCGCCATGCCCGTTTTTGTGAACGCCATGCCTGAAATTAAACAAAGATGGTTTTTTGTTTTTCAATTAGCTTGGCGCCCTAGATGCGCCTGTTTAGGTGCCTAATATCCTTGTGCTCCATGCCCATTTCAAGTCCTAGCTGGAACACTGCAAGTGCAAGAAGTTGCTATTTCGTGGCTTGACACTTTTTTACTAACTTGACGAAAAGTTAGACTTAATAATTTTCAAGCATAGAAATGAAATAGTGTATTTTATGTAATTTTTATCCAGGTATCGCTTGCCTGATACATGATTGTACTTGACCTAACAATTGGACAGGTGTTAATGTCCAGGCGTGAACTGGCCTTGTGTATCTATTGGTTTCATTGTAATATTGAGATAGTTAAAATTGCAAACTTCGTTAATGTTTGTCCAAGCTTTGGTTTGTAATTACTATTTGGGTAAGTATGGAGGTGCCATTTCAGCAGAAAATCGATAGATCAACAGGCAGAATGATATTGACTGGACATGGCAATCAGTAGTTTTTTGTCTGCAGGACGTATAATTAATTCATTTATAAATCAGAGTTGTTTTTATATATAAGTCAGAACTTGAAAGAAGTTATCATTGTTGGCTTTTACTAGTACAATATGTTCTCAATGATGAAATTATTCACTCGCCGATATGATATTGTATGATTTTTAGTAATTCTGAGAGAACATGGAACATGTTATCGATGATGTGATTCAATCGACAACTCTTTCAGTATTATTTGAGCACAATTTATTTTTACACGGCGGCTGTGACACTGTCATTTGAGATCTGTTTTAAATATGTTATAGGAGGTTATAATTTTTGCCATTGTCTGCTATTTGCAAGTTGGGAGAAATCTCAAATCTGCTTTCAAGCTTTGCACTAAAGTGATTAGTCTCAATACATATGGTTACGAAATATGAATGGTTAATATCGATGTGAATATTGTATCTTGACACATGTATTTGATCATATTTCATTGTGTTATTGCATAAAATATCATGTGTTTGAATATTGCATGAATTGTCTCGGGCATTTTCATATTGAAACTTTGTGATTCAGTCTACCTATAGAAATACAGTTCATTTTAGGTTTTCTTATAACCTTGTGTGATAAACTAGTATAGTGTATTTTGAACTACTATGTTCGGTGAACTGTATATATATATATAGTACTAGTATGCATTAAGGACACCTCTCTAATATGGCCCACCCAATAAAAAGCAGTGTTGTTAAATAACTCTTATTCCCCAATTGCAGTCATATTGCTTAAAATAGCGGGGGATACGGGCCGGGTGATCTGTATTTCATACCACACAGTCACAGACGTTTGTGAATGCCCACAAAAGGAAGCCCAAGATGTTGCTCTGTCCAAATAAGGACACAGCGCGTACAACCGAAAAAGTGCCGACGTGATTAGTCAATGAAATAGATATTTATACCAACCTTATATTATCACAGAAAATAATTTTTTGTAGATAAAAATTTAAATTTTTAAAACCCCTATGCAAATTGACAAGAGTCAAGAGTTGAAGAGTTGTACACCCTTTTCACATGGCAGCCATGTTGGCATTTTTGCCTTATTGACCGCTCTTTGCACTCAGATATAGCATTGTGACGTCATCAGCAGACAATGGCCATGGTCAGGTCACAAAGTGTATGAACAAGGGAGAAGTAATGATGTCTTTAATATATGACATAATAAAAATGAGGTCAATGAAGCAAGCATGCCAACATGGCTGCCGTGAAAAAATGTACTACAATTCGAGGACCTTCATGACTTACCAATATCAAATCCTGCCATTTATAATGCAGCCCCCCTCCCATTCTATCTTATATAATCTATTCATTTGCATCGTCATTCAATGCAGGCCGCCCAGACCCCTATTAATACCTTTAAATTACTATATTTACTGTGTGACCTGTTTTTCCTATATTTTTGTAGTTTTCCCATGTATTTCATATCTTGGGAGATTCCCCTATATTTTTTTTTTGATCTGTGTCAGTGGTAATTTAAAATTTCATTCTCTTGTCGCACCTGTCCTAACTTCATTATAATAAATAACATGCATTATATAAAACCAGATGACACCATGGAGTCACTACATGATGACACTAACGTACATTTATATGGTCACATGTTCTGTACGTCCTGTTCTCCAGGTAGTCTGCCTAGTTCAAAATTCATGGTGCAGCGACTTGGATTTGCCAAATTGGAGTACAATAAAGGAAATATTACATAAATTTGGAAAACAGAAGGGCTTTTCTTATTAACTGCCCACTAGCACAGTTATGGTACTACCCTAGCAGAACTATCGTACCAATAACTGGCCCCATTTGTGAAGTCATCTTGGTGGTAGGGATATGCAATGTTGTAATTTTTATGGCATCTTCTCAAAGTGGCTTTTATCTCGGAGCGAAATTGAGCTACAGAAATCTTAATGATGTAATCACTTTCCCATGAGTTACTGTCAGGAGAGCATTCACAAATGTGGGTGACCTTGAAAATTTTGAAATTCAAATGCAAATTTTAACAATTCTGTAATTTGTGAGTGTTGCGAGGATGCTCATTAAGTATTTTTTTATATTAATCTTGGGTTTAGTTATACCATAGAGTAACCATATATGATTTCTCTGTGGTTATACTAGCTAAAGTTTTTGCATCGACAAGGTCAAGAGGTGAAGATCACACCACGTCCAGCTTGCATCATTGCCTTGCCAAAACAGTTCTTCTATGTCTTGACGTGCCTGCATCTGCGGGAGGGCGCCTGTGGTCACATGTTGTCTTCAAATGTGATTATGGAGACATTTGAACTCTGGTCCTGTTCAAGATGTATACTGAGACGGTTATTCCTAATTTTTAAAAATTGATTCAAATGAGCAAAATTCTTACTTATAAAGTTCATGCCACCAGAGCTTCTGCGGTCATATGCTCCTATAAATGTATTGATACCCTATAAATACCCTATAATTCTGTTAATTTTCCCCTATAAATACCCCTATATTTTTATCGTAGAGCTCTGGGCAGCATGTCATTGTCACTTCCTAGGTATCCCAATTTCTGTGGCTGAGTGGACTGGTTTATCCCGAGGGTCGTATCCTAATTTTAATTTTCCATAAATTCATGGCTTGTTTTTGCAGAAGTTTTCCAGAGGCAAAAGTTTTGACCTCATCCTTTAGCGTGTTAATTCTGCCGATGTTTATTAGATTTCACCAATTTTTTGTTTAGTTTTCAATTATCGCTGTATCACATGTTAATGCAATGTCGATCTACAAAAAAAAAAAAAAAACCTTTTTATACATTTATGTCTTCAGGAAAACCAGATTTTTTTAAGGAAAGATCGGAAAAGTAATTCTGAAATAACTGAAGGGTGTTACCCTATGAGCTATCACCCTAGCTTTTAACATTGAGATATTAAATGACAGAGAAAATAAGTTTTTCATTAGATATCTGCTTAATATGCAAAAAATGAACAACCAAAATACAGTAGGTCGTATTAATTAAGCTCGATACATGGCTGGGGTGGTCCAGTGTTACCTTGAATCTTAGGATGGAGCATGTTTTGAGGTTTTTAATTGGCAGCAATTTGGCGTTGTCTTCATTTTTGGCAATTTGCGAATTGCTTGATGGCACAATTACATGACATGTAACGATTGATTCGTTATGATGCTGCAATTTAAGAGCATTATGGGTAACATTAAGAAAATAAGGTGGTTTTTTTGTTTTTTGTTTTAGGGGGGGGGGATATTCTTTGATGTGCTTGTTATAATGCGGCACAGTTAATTATCATTATAGTGACTGCTATTCGATTTAATATTATTTTTTTTGACAGAGAAACCCTTCCTTCAGGGTTGTATCTGTCCTTCCATTCACTTCTCTGTCATGAGAGGTGAGAGAGTGGGTTGTTTTGAAAATGTTGTAATCCAGCCCCCGTTTGGGGAGCAAGTGGGAGGGTCCCAGAATGGTCTTAAACTTAGCCACCAAGCATCTAGATGGCCGGTTATACAGAGGATTTTTGGAAATAACAGCCCTTAATTGAGAAAACTGGCAAAAATAGGGCTATATTAGCTGTATTTTGGCGTTTTTACCGCTCCACGCATCATAAACAACCCAGCGCAGTGCCCCTGTCGGCAAAAATATGAACTAGGCCTACTGAACATAAACTCAAGAGGTTATAGAGGTTGGTTCATCTCAGCTGTTTTAGTGTCTAGGAAGGGAGTGGAGGGTCTCAGAATGGTCAAGAACTGGGCTATTTCGGGTAAATAATACAGGGAGCAAATCTGTTGTCTACTGAAGTTATGATATCAGTAATTTAGGCCTGTGGTCTGAGCGACAAAAATGGCGGGAAACATAGTCAATTGGATCCAATTGGATCCCACATTGTCAGACCTGTCTAGAAATGCAATTACTGGTTCTTTCAATTAAAATTACTAACCAGATGAATTACAATTGGGGCAATTGAACTCTCATAAATGTTTTAATTGCACTTGAGAACATGCCACTGTAAGCGTGCCAAGAGTGCATTTGTAATTTAATCATTTTTCATGCAATTTTACTATGATTTTAATGACAAGACTGGACTCATCTGATAATTGCTCTCAGCTGCGAAAGTGTATAAAGCTGAGAATGTTGCACTTATTCATACATTTCGTTGAGTGATCAACTCTCAATTAATCATTGTTATATTGAAAACATATAATATTATGTCAACCTTGTTTGTTTCTCTGTCATGAGAGCCATCAGGTCTAGTTGTTTGCAATGCTGCACATGAATTCGTGGCTTTCAGGCCATCATGCTCAGATATATTGGTAGCCTTTTAATCATAGATATTTTATTCGATGTTATTTTACAATTTTGTTATTGTATAAATCAAAGAAAACCTGGGAAGATGCAGTGCTCCCAATCTCCAAAAGAGATAAGGTTTTCAAAGGAATTTTTTTAAGATGTTGTTAAGGTATTTTAATTATACTTGTTAGTAAAAGTATTAGTCTTGATTAGCTTCTCGATAAAAATAATAATAATCTTTTTATAAAGTGATTGGAACCTAGTGATGCATGCGTATTCTTCATGTAAGCATGTCTTGCTTAAGTTATGCATTGATTGTTCATTCTTATGTAATTGGTAATTTGAGAACAAATGGGACTGTCGCCCAATCTTGATGTATTATGAAAAGTCAATAATATTGACAAGTCTCATTGTCTCCATTTGATATTATATTATGGGCTGTCCAAATGGAATAGAATGTTATCTTGACAAAAATATTTTTGACAACCACATGATCTGTTACTCAACACTGATTGTAATGAATAGCAACTGCTGTATGAATAATGAACAATGTGAAATCGGTCAATACAACTGACTGTGTCATAGTTAATGTTTAATGTATGATTAGATTGACTTTGGTCAATAAACATTGCAGTGTACCATGTGGTTTAAAGTCCATCACAACTTATGATTTCCAGGAACTGTCAAATATCAAATATTGTGGGTTGAAATACAGAGCTCAATTTGTTTACTAGCTGCTGAGGCCACAATTAGTTGATCTTGAGCTTCTTGGGTTTCCTAAAGGCAACTATTATTTTATTATTTTTATGAAGTGTCTGTCAGTCAAAATTGAAGCATGAATTAACTTTCATGAATATTAACTAACTCTGTGATCTATCTTCGTATTTTCTGTTGGCACATTTCATATTATTTTAGCAGATTCAAGAAGCTAAAACTTACATAATTGTGACCTTAACTACCATTTGATATTTCGAAAATCATGGTTCCCTTGGAATTCGTATTATTAATTATGATAGTCATGGTTATTATTGTGGCTATGAAGCCGACCCAAATGATCTATTATTTTTAGAATATCACTTAAATCTTATATAATAATTGTGGAAGAAAATGGCATCTAAAAATATTGAGAAACACATTCAACTTGCTCCTATCACAGAACATTGATAGCAGCAAATTGTCTCGTGTTATTAATCAATACGTTAGTGGTTTATTTGTCTGATTCAACAGCAACAGTCGTGTTTACTGCAAATGTTTTGTTTATGGGATCAGGTTTTTTTTTAGTTGAGTCCGACGTGTTTGTAAATCGGGTCAATCAAAAAAGACATCGATTTAGAATTCAGATATTCTAGTTGTGGCTAGAGCTAGAGCTGCTGTTTATTGATCATTGCTGCAAGGGGCTGCAGCCAGTTGGCGCGTGCTGCAGTTGATCATTGTGCTATGGGGCTGCTATGCAGTTGTCGCAAAGAACTATGGGAAGTATTATGGTTGACCCCAGTCTGCAGCTTGGTGGCAGTCTAGCATTCATCCCTCAGAGGAGATTTCAGTGCATTTCCCACGTTCTGTTTATAATACACGGATTTTGCTGAACACGAATACAGCCGAGGCTTTAATGGATTGAGTGGATACCTTTTCTACAATGCATAGTAGACGATTGGTGCGAACAAATTGAATATGCTCATTAGGGTCCCAAGTGGGCCCAGACGAGGTTAGTGGATCCGTTTGATCATTGGCTTGACCACTCTTTGTCTGAGATGACCAGTGCGTTGGCCTGTACATCTTGACCATCAAAATATTGCACTTATTGCACTATACATTAGCATTTTATTAGCTATGCGAATAGATAGACAACCATGCTTACAGTATCAAGCTACTATATATTACGTTTACAAGACTATGCCATGCCTTTGTGTTGTGTGACCAGTGAACACCATAGTCTTTTGGCTATAAGATATAGAACCATATATTAGTATAGTGTGGTTCATGAAAATTAACTCTACATAATTGAAATGCAAAAATATTGACAGTAATAATATACAGTCGATTTGTTGTGTATTATTATGAAGATGAATCACGAGAGTGTCCATGTCTTGCAGAAAAACGTGTTCAATGTATGTGTAGCTGTGTAGTTTCACTTCTAGCAGAGCTCTCCAGGATCTAGCCAGTCTTTGTCTTATAATACACGTGTGAATCCGCAGTCTGTGGCGCAAACAAAGGCAATATCTACATCGACATAATGTTATCCCCTACAGTAGCAATAGCAAAAGAATTGCTTATAAATACACCAGCTGCCACTATAACCTGTGTGGTCAGTGAAGCGTGACTACTTCTGTTTGAAATGGGTTCTAGATCAGAGACTGCCTGCAGTCAAAATGTCTACTATTGATTATAAACCTGAACAAGCACTTCTAGACAGAATCTGCCAGTAATTTCCCATGCATTCTTTTCATCTTGGAAGTGGGAGGCTTATTGCGGCTTCTTAATTAGACTGGAATTTACAAGAGATTGAAGGAAATGTGAAATTGATATGTTCCTGTTTTTTGTACTCGCTTCAAATGGAGAAGATATAGTATTCTCAGTATATCATACTTTCCGTCACTATTCAGTGAATTCGTGTGTGTTCAGTTGTAACCTTTGAACTAAATAGTTTTAAAATTTTCGCCTGGAGACATGTCAAGTCTTTAATAATAAGTCTGTTTACATTGGGAATAGATGAAAAGATATTTGCAAAAAGTTGATCGCAGATATTTCCCATCGTCTGTCAGGAAATTTAAGTGCTATGATTTACATTGAAATGCATTGATCGAGTAGACGAGTACCTCATCTTTGAGACCACTTCACAATTAAGACCTTCACAATGTTAATTTATGTCAAAAGTAAGGGTTTTCGGAGAGTATGGTGCAAAACTGATCAAGATTGTATTCATTTTTAGGATATATTGGGGTTTACGAGCTTCTATAAGTACACACTCAGACTCAGACTTCATTTATTTGCTTCAAAGGCTAGAAGCCACTGTCAAGGCCATCAGTTACATTTTACACTAATTAAATTAATCTATATATAGAAAAAAGGTAAATATACAAAGAAGTAGTGCTGCAGGCCATTACAGTAAGTAGGTGTAAATGAGAGTAAATAGTAAATAAATGGAAGGCCAATTAAATAATGCTTGATTAGCTAACCAGTATGCATTGACTTATGCTGTGTCCCATCAGTATCATCCTTACAGTGAAATGTGACTGAGAAACGCAGTAATTGCAAGCGCTAATGATGTATCATCAGAAGATCATCATACAACTTACTATCTTAGAACAAGTGTTCTGCTAATTAACTGTTCAAAGTGGTATGTATTATTTCCTCGCATTAGAACGTGCTGTAATGCCCTTTAGCATGAGTCCATGCCTTGCAAGATACACTAGTAATTTGATTAACCATATGGTCAGTGTGGAGTCTAGGGCAAACTGACCATCTGGTGACCAACATATGAGTCACATGTGTCCATCTCGTGTCCAGGGGAGCTTAGCTTTGCTTAATGGTATGAATCGTGTTGGGGTTAATCCATGAATTAGAGGAAGCTGGTGGAGATGGTATATGCCAGGGATGAAACCGTATCAAAGCTATGTCCAGAAATGTTCACCAAATTTAAAGGCGATTCGATGCAATCTTGAGTTTTTCTATGTGACTCGTAATCGCGCTGTAATTCATGTACCCGGAGGAAATATTACTAATAAGATTATTCCAATTATAGACACAAAGTCTTAGCCAATTGTATGTATTTTGTTTTCATTACAATTTTATTAACGTTAAGTCAATTGTGACCAAAAATAAGACTATTTAAGTAACTTGTCGAATGCAAATTGCGTTGAGCATTGTTGCCCTGAACCCGTCTATTAGATCTTTTGTTAGTGATAACTAGTGTGCAGAAAATGCCTGTGCTAAATGTGCTTATATCCTTGTTATTTATTTTCTTGGCAGATTTATGGCCTTTTATTTCTTGGGACTTTCCCACCTGGAAATCCTGGAACTGATGTTTATGTCTCTTTGTATTGATGGCATGGGTGTTTTTACATCAAACTAGTCTTAATATAGGGTGGGATTACCTTAATAATTGTACTTCATGGTACAGTAAAACATGATTTATAATATCAGTTATTGATTGATGCCACATTCGTAGCTTACCAGGCGGATGTTGAACATTTTTTCAGCTTCTTTTGGAAGGTAGTGACGTCATCATCATTCCAATTTGGAATTTTCCAATATTCTCATAGATACTAGATTCGTAATAGCTTTTTTTAAATCAATTTGGACGTCAAATTTCATATTAGCTTTGTTGAATTAGTTTAGTCTGAAGAGAAGCTGAGTCGCAGATATAACTTGGTGAGATGAGGTGAGATGAAGTGAAATTGTTGTCACTTCGAAGAAATGTCATGATTCTGTCACCTATTTAACATCTTGCCATAATATTACAAAAAATTGACAATCATAATGATGGGTGATTTCAATTATGCTGTCACCATGCCATTACCAAACATTAATCATATTTTTAATAGTGAAATAGACACGAGAAAAAAAAATATATAAAAAATGTCATGAAGTCAACAAGTATACTGTTAGTGAGCACAGTAGTGTTTGTGTAACCAATATGGTTCATATCATTTCATAGCATGGTTGCACATCAGAGATTTTATGTGTTTTTTTGCTGTCCCGAAATGCAAACAAAATAAAACCACAATTTTTTCAGTAGTTTAGTAGACGAGAATAGAAAGTGTGAATGGACAGGTATTGGTGTTTTCCTTTGAAATCCAAGATAGGAAAATATTAATCATTCTGGTAGCTCCATGATTAAATACGCAGTGATATATACCTTGGTATGCCAAGAATGTTGATCTTGTACCATGTACCTGTGGAGGGTATGTAATGTTAATAGTGTATGCACTGAAGTTGAATTGCACCTGTTCGGTTGTCTAGTGCACTAAATGACCCCCTAGTGTTGTGACTGGAATGATAGACAGGTGCCTTGCATGGAGCATTACAGTACACGCAAGCATCTAGATGCTGTAATCAATAATATTGGAATGGTAAAGACTCCAGTCCGACTCACATCTGTTATTGACCTCATCGATTGGCTGGCTCTATTTACTAGATATCTAGGGTTGCTCGAACGTTGAGTCACCGTTTGTCAAGTGTGGTGCGGGGTTGATGCATCCATTGATGCATCCATTGATGCATCCATGGTTGATGGATGCAAGAGAGGTAGTTGTTAAATGGAGTGAAGGTGGCCATTACGACTGAAGGTGCTTGTAGATGGGGTGAAGCTAGGTACATATCTGTATTCTGGGCTCAATGACACCATTGTTAATAAATTATTAAGGCTAGATTTATTTATACAGAGAGATGGATAGATATGGGAAGTGCAGCCCTCCCAGATTGATGAGGAGACATAGACGAGTCCAACCATATACCCCTTCCTTAGGTGGGATCTTTTACTTGCCTCAGCATAGACACAAGTACAAGGGACCGCCAATTTAACGTCTCATCCCAACGACATCCAGCTGGGATGAGTTATATTACACATGTATCAGTATCAGGACTTTTTGCAACAGAAAAAAAGAAGAAGAAATAAATAGTTCATTTTGGTGGAGCATTTGTTGCATCATCAATTCATTTTGATGATCATAATTTTATTTTCACAATTTTTTTATAGCTTAACTTATTCAGTTGGTGTGATATTTATATTCGTATATAATTGCTTTTAATTAATTTCTACAAATATAATGTCACAGTACCTTGTGACGCCTGCCATGTAACATGAGACAGCATTTGGACACGATATGATGACAGGGAGAGCTCTGCAATGTCATTATGTGGCTACTACTAGCCCTGTGGAGAGCCCTGCGGATGGCCTGAAGAGGTAGCATTGGGGGAGGCGAGGGGGGGGGGGGGTGGGGGGCGAGTGAGCACGTGCTGGTCCAGAAATCCGGGAAGAGAGTTTACCCCATTTCCTGGCTTGTAAATTCTGACCTTGTTTAAAGATAAATTACAAAGACAACCCCATCCCAAGTGGTGTCTGCATCTGGGGCAAGTGGGGTATGTGCTGTCTGGACAAAGAGATCCAGTGTTGTTGGGAATCTGAGAAATGTAGTATTTTGTGTAGTGTATTTAATGTAATGTTAATTGCATTCTTTTGTATTGTATAAAATTGCATTGGTATTGTTAAAGGATAGTACAGAATTAATAACTACAAATAATACAGTCAATTGACAAACTGGTGTTACAGTAATTTAACAGTAATGGTGGATTTATTCAATTATTGTGGATTTATATATTATGAGAAAAGCTCACAAATATTTGACTAGTTAAACAAAGTCTGATAAATATTCTCCGAGTTGTTAGTTCAAAGACATCCATAGCGACGCTAAATTATCCAAACAGAAAGCACACCACAAAAAGCACATGCATTGTTAATATGCATTCTGGAAAGGAAGCTTAGTTGTCATGACAAGCCCTACGTTACCATAGTAACCGAATAACCACGCCCTAAATACATAGCCTTATATGGGTAAGCTCGTGATGAATGACAGTATTTTATGTATAATTTTTTTAATGTATAATTATGGAAGGGCATATATGTGTTATATACAACGTTATAAAATATATCGTAATAAAGTTATTTAACCCAAAAATGAAGAGCTATGAGGGTTTTTAATATACCGTTGTTCAGATATGGGGAAATGTCTCAAATTGAGATTTATTGAGATATCAAATGATAACATTGCATAATAATTTTTCATATCTCTTAAATTCGACTTAATGACTTATGAACTTATGGCATATGCTTGTGGGGTAGTATTGCACTATGTATTATGTCATATCCCATTATCTCGCTACATTTGAAGTGCATCCCGTAGTTATGTAACAGGTATCAAAGAATTTTACCCCTTTTTGGGAAGATACGATAAAGTAACGATTACGTAATAGGATGCCAATTACATAATAAGCCATATGATATATGAACTGTCAAGATGGCTTTGCGATTGTCGTGGCATGCGCGTGGTTATTATATACATAAAAGGAAATATTAAATTATTAATTCATAACTTCATTCATAAAGTGGTTCCAGTCCACTCCATGTCACTATATAGTCGACAACAGGGAAGCGAGCAGGACCTCTTCACAACATTTTTACGGGTCACCGAGTTCGTTTGGGTTGTGACGTCACAGTTGTGTTATTACTCCAGACGTTCTATAAGAAGGAATTCCATGACATACCAAAACATTCGGCTGCTTGAATTGTACATTTATTGTTGTATGAGTAAGGATTAAACCTACACCGTTTAAAGGTATGTTGAGTTAAATCGTTATGTCTGATGTGCCTGTTCCGAGGGATTAATAGTTTAAACAATATAGAGTATACACCAAAAACTTGTGATCTTTACTTTTAATGTCAGGCTATATTTGTCGTTTCCTTATCATTTGAGGGTCAAAATGCACCAGTGAGCAATTTAATGCTGGTAAGTAGGGTATGACAATTAGTTGGTTATGAATATTGTGAATGTCATTTTGTAGTCCGGTAGTTACAGGAAGGTATCATTGGGTGTGTTATAAGGTAATGACGAATTTGTTCTTTTAGCTTATTTGTGAGATCGTGATATAATTAGCGTGTATATTGTGTTACAAGTACAGTTGCAGAGACAGCATGACTGTCATTGACTATATTAAATTGTATACCAAAACTTTCTTGGTATGATTATTGGTTAGCCCGAGACTTTGATAATAATTCAATGGCTTATTTCAGAAACATTAATTTGCAGTTAGAGATACATGTAATGTTCTGTTAAAGAAGAGCCTTGTGTTTTTGACATGCTTGTATGCATTTCACAACATTTTGCTAGGTCTGTGCTAACTGCTGAGGCTTGTATCTGACTCCACCCATTAGGTAAATGTCTGCTTGGTGTTAACAGTGGACTCTAACTCTGTCATCTCATCGTTTCATCTGCGTGTAGCAGCTATATGTAATAGTAGCAACGCATGCCTTAGATTCATACCTTGGATGAACCCAGTACTAATACGATATGATAGTAATGGTAATAATAATATTGGCAATTCTCACGTCAATCCACATGTATTAGTCAGTCCTGCCGCTATCACATTGCTATCAAGTTGATATCGCTTTGTACAATAGCAGTCAGGACTGTGCAAATGTTGAGATGATCCAGGCAAGAGCGGGTTGTTAGCTTAAAGCCCTTGCTCACTCCGATTGAGTACATGTCCTTGTGTGAACCCAGCCTCAAGGACGTTCAGCTCTGTATGATAATTGCCTGAAAATACGGCCAAGGTCACGCAGCTCAATAACGTAAACTGCCCGAAAAAAAAATAGTCGAGGTTATTTACTGTTGTAATAGTAATCATTGATGTGTCTGTAGATGGCTTGAGGGGTTTGCCTGTGCTCGGGACTACAAGCAGCCTTATCATCTCATCATTACATCTGACTCTTGCAGCTTGTCATGTAAGCTGACTAAGCATCGTGGCAGCAGCACTGATGCAATGCAATTAATATAATGCATAATATGGATAACAACCAAATCTCACCCAAAAATTTATGTTAGTAATTAACTTTGTTATGCTTTTTTTGATGGCTCTGCAGATTCTTGTTTGTTATTTTCCTTCAATTTCAAAGGGCACATGGACTTGACATGAAAGGAAAACGTGTGGGGTGAAGTTCAGGTCATGACTTGAGAATGCTAACCTAGATTTTGTGCCATGCTAGAGGGTGGGAATGGATGGGCTGAACCACATGGTCATTATTTTTTAATTGCTAAGATAGATAGATAGTTAGATAGTTATATTGATAGATTGATTGATGGATTCGTATTGTAATTAGCCATTATACAAGATTAAAATGGCCTGTATAGCGAATATTTTTCGGCTTAAAGTGAGAGGTCGTTCAAGGTTTTTTTATTAATGGCGTTCAGCATATCATACTAACTTGTTATTAAATCTACTTATTGTGGATCTAGTGCCCGTGTCATTTAATGTGAATGTCGTAGAAATTATACATACATACGCGTACTGCGAAAACACTATTACTCATCGTATCATATTAGTCAGTTCACACAATAGGAGCAATTCTGTCATACACGTGTGTCATGAAGCGCATTCTAGCAGCATTCTATATAGAATAACATTCGAGTGACACAATCGCAAGTATTCGAGAGAAGAGTTAGTCATAGATTGTAGTGTCTGGGTTGGGCTTAGCATGTATTAAATGTGATTTGCCAAAACTTGTCAACTACCAGGGACCTCCAGTGAGGTTTTGACTTGAAGTGGTTTACAATTTTAGATAGGCTTTTCCTGTGGGAGTGACACTCCATAGTCATTGACAATTCCCTGCATTTATGTTTGTTCATGATGTTTGGATCCTAAGAAATGTAGAGCATGGTGGTTCAATTTATAGAGAGTCCTGTTTTTAGGGAATTTAGATGCAATATTATTTGTAGTTAGTGTGAATACAGACAAGGTGAGCTGTCCAATCTGTGTAGTATTGAATTTATCAAGTAGCAATGGTACAGAAACAATCAGTTATTTTTCTCAATTCGCTGTTTTTCAGAAGTTTTGCAGATAATAAATTAATTTAAAATGTGAATTTTTGTGTAGCGAACTTATTAAATCCTCTGTCTCGATGGAAAATACATATATAACAATTTCCCAATGAACTCAGTGCGTTTGTCATACTGTCTAGTCATGACTCCAATAGTATGAAGAGGTCAGCAAGTGCTGTAAGATTTGATAGGAATGTGAATTCTTGATCATAGTATTTAACATAAGCTTGGGAGAGTGTTCGCATAAATGTGATATCAATGTCTCGGGTTATCATTGGTCCTACATGTAGTTAGTTGTTACAACTTACAGTTGCTCTCAAAAGACTGGTTTCCAAACAAAGCTTGAGACTACATATGTCGTTGTTCCTTGGAAGAAATGTATAATTCTTCCTTCCAAGGTTGTTCAGAGAATCTACTTTAATACTGATATTTCAGAGGTGGGAAAGTGCAAGCGAAACATTTTTGAAGAGTCCCCCAAGTTTTTAGTTGAAGTATAGTTGTTTCATGATAATGTGACCATTTATCTGAGAAGACTTCACTTGGCACTTGGCATGCTCTTCACTTGCATGGATTCCAGTATCCTTCAACTTAATTGGCAAAGAACCTAAAATTAGTATTTGTGAACTATATATAGTATGTGCTGTAATGCATTAAAAATACTTAATCATTTCATGCTATATTACTCCACTAATATTACTCCACTAATATTACTCCACTGCATGGCCAATGTGCCACGTGTGTTTTCCATGAGAAGGATAAAATGGAAAACGCATGGTTTTTGGCTGATTATAATTCAGGCAAAAACCATGTGTTTTCCATGCGTTTATCCAAGCACATGGAAAACGCACGTGGCACAATTGGCGGCACAATTGGCCATGATTATAATAGCCATGTTTTAAAAGCAGTCCTCATGAGATACATTCAATCCTCATGTATACATAACTAATGATATCTTAAATCATATTAATGCATTGTTTCTATGGCAACTGACACAGTTAAATCACAAATGTGCTGGATAAGCAAGACTGAAGTGAACTCCGTTGACAGTGACACACTGACACAGTTAGAAAATACCGAGTAAAATACTTTTGTTAGGTGACATTTAGTTTTTGCCATGTTTACTTCATTGATAAACAAGTTTTTGTGTGTTTTTAATGTATACTTCGTTCGTAAGCAAAACTTTTTTGGCTGAGAGGCACAGAATTTGACTTGTTTATCTTTCATAATCCAACTAGTCGTGAGAAAATTAATACGTTAAGGCCATGCATGACATGGCACTACATGGGAAATTATTGGCAGATTCTGTCTAGAAATGCTTGTTCATGTTCCCCAATCAGGCGTTATACAGTGCATCAAAGGCTTGTGCAGTATATATGAGTGAAATTAAAGGTGCACTGTCTGTCAAATTTGCACATAAAAGTAATGATATAAATCAATACTGCCTTCTTGTTTCATGATATATTTTACCATTACATGACCATTTTTAGTCAACAATTTAGTTTTAATTTACAATAAATGATATATTAGTTTTTCATGCCATTAAAAACTCAATATGTGAACACACCCAGTGATGGCGTCACAATACTAAACAATGGTGATGATGTCATTTCCATTGTGTTTCTAAAGGATTTTCTCTCAATGTATAATTTATTTTTTTAGTAATTAATGTCTGATAAAATCATTAGATCACACAAATTTAGTGTGCCTTGATTAATAAAGGTTATTCATGAAGTATTTGATTGAGTCTTACAAAATCGCAAATTTGACAGACAGTGCAGCTTTAACCATGGAGCTCTCGACTCAATGCATTCCCTAAAATAGCAATTACATTGTACAACCAAAAAGTAGTTTCCTCCGTATATTTATACCCGAACACCAAGAAAATACCCTTGCAGGAAATGTGTTCTGCCTTGTGAACATACCTGGGTTGAGTTGTCGGTTTCGAGTTTCACCGGGGAAGCATTTGAGAAGACAATAGAAGAAAAGCTGGCTGAGTATTTGTTGTGGCTTGGGAAGGGTGGATACTCTGGTGTTAGTGCAAGTTGTGGGTGCATTAAGGTCATGATTAGGGTCTAACAGGTAATTTAGAATTTTCCCCTGGTGGTTGACTGATTGTATTGAGGTTAGTGGTTGACCATAATTATACTAATTATATGTCATGTATGTTGTACAAGCTCTTTACGTGTATTTTAAATGAGCTACGAATGTTTAACCTGGTTTATCCAAGATCTAACGGACAGAAAGGTAATTAGAGGCACCAACTGGCTGACTAAATGAATGAATGAATGAATGAACATGAATGAATGAATGGAAATTATAACCCGATAATGCTTTAGCTTTCAAACATTGGAAAATGGTTTTACTTTCATTAAAAACCATTTTGTAAGATAGAAGTGTTGTTGCTTAAACGATAATAGCTGAATATAGCTAGGCATGTTATATAGATTGCTAGTCGATTGGTAATTATAAATGCAGAATACTTTCATATCTCGATTTTATTGTTTACATATCTATGCCTACCTTGTGCATGAATAAATGATACATATATATATATATATATATCATTGTCATTCATAGCAAAGGACTGCACTGACACTGGAATGACACTGGAATGACTCAAATGGTGTCTGTCATATAGGTCATGAACTACACTTGTGTATTCCTAACATACCAGACGTCATGACTGATAAGTCTGAAGTAGATTATATGAATGGCATTGCTACTTATCGATTTGGTTCATCTATTGTGTGTATTAATATCATACCATTGTCAGTACAGTACTTGGGTATGTGTAACCTCTAATTTAGAGATTATACCTTATTTGTAAGGAATTTGAAGTCGATAATAAAATGACTCGAATGACTTACTATAGGAGAGGTCAATAATATTAAGAGCACCCAATGGGAACCTCTTTAGATTGAATATCAAACAGAGGTCAAGGTCAAGGTCACTTCCAAAATAAAGATACCTTGATATTAAGACCACTGGTTGTTCTAAATGGTAGTCATTATTTTTTTAAATGTAGTTTCAGATTCATTTATTGGCCATTATAATAACAATATCATTCTTCCGATTTACATATGTATAGATTTTTTTTAACTTGTCCAATAAAATGGCAGCTGACTCCCATTGGGAATATATGCTTTTTATCGATTATATAGTTTTGAATTAAAAAAATAATCGTAAAGACGAAATATATTCAGATCTGAACAAATAAAATTAATCGATGTTTCATTACTTAGGATCGATTTCACTTCATGATGGTTACTCGTAACCAGAATAATGTTACGTATTATACAATATTTAAAAGTTAAGAAAATGTATTTACACGAAAGAGCATGTCAAAACTTGACAATAGACAATTTGCAGACATTCGTCTGAATCAGCTTGGCATGAGACATTAAATCTGTCCTTGGGATTTTTGTTTCCGTGCTCAAGGTTGCCCGCATCTAGCACATGGTCCACAGATATAAAGAACCGCTAGTTTATGAATTAATATCTTTATATAGTATGCAGGTCATTTGTGTTAATTCCTATTGTTCATATAATTTATTTGTACTACGGGTCCTTAGTGTAGTCTACTGTGGAGTCATATAATGCTAGGTCAACGCTCATCATTAAAATCAGCAAAAATGAACGAAAACTGACATTAGTGACAGATGTCATTGTTTAGCTAAGTCTAGAACAGCTTTATAATCAATATTTAATTTGCCTTACATACTACGGCGTAATGAACTTTCACGGTTGAGTGGTCTTCCATTGATGCCTGCGTGGACCCAGCGTGCAGTGCACGTGCGTAGTTCAGAAGTTGCTCGCTGGTGTCGCCACTCGGACCACGTGGGGCTTGTAATGTACACGTGGTGATGTGAGAACATTGTGATGCTGCAGCAAGTGGGATGCATACACAATTGATGCTAAAGCTATCTTTAGGTCTGTTATAGAGGTGAAAAGTTGCTTCAATATGGATTTGTGTATATAAATGGAATGGATAACCCTGTCATAAAGGTATGTCATGTTCTGGTAGTGGAGTTGAGGTAAAGTCTGGTGCTAAATTTTAGAACATACACGATGCAGGTGCAATTGTGTAGGCTAGACATTTTGCTAATGGAAGTATCACTATTTAAATATACTACAGTGATATATAAGTTTCCATTTAGCCAAGAACAAAATTAGTACCAGGGTGCCAGCATGGCATAATGCTATTTTAGAAAATTGTTAACTTTTCACTGAGTTCTGATTCTGATAAATGTGCATGAAATATCCCGATGATTGTAATACCACTAAAGCACTAAATATGTATATAAGTGATATGCATTCAGTGGTAAATAATTGCGGATGCTATTCTAATGATATAATACGTAATTACATTGTCACTGATAGGGGTATGCTACTAAACTTTGCTTTTGTGTATTGCCCATGTGGTCAGTCCTGCTGGTCACTCATATTGGTCAGTTTTATGGTATTAAGTACTAGCCCATGACATTCTTGATATTATTAGACACTCTTGGTAAGCAGCCATTAATAGTACAGCCATTAACAGTACACTGAAGACGCAATAATATATTATACATTGACCATATCTAATTACATATGTGTGGTTTAATGCTATTGTGATATGGGGTCATTATACTATAGATTAGATGCATGGCCTGCAGGGGGTTTCCCAGCCAGTGCTAGTGGTCACCACTTCGAATGTCATGTGACAAATAAGATATTTATTATAATATATATAGTCCAATGCTGTATGTAGTCTAACCATGCATGATAAGCGCCTTTTTACTTATGTGAACTCATGATAAGATATCTGAAATAATGACATTTCCATGAAAACGAGAGGTTAAACCATAATACTGCATGTATATGATGCATATTGACAGTCAAATGATATCATTAGTAAATGTACTAAAGATATAAATGTGGCATGTCTACCTTTTGACCCTGCATTAAGTTAAGGCATTAATACATTTCATTAAGGCCTTTAATGCATACAGTGTATACATGTTACATTGTAGAGGCTCGACATAGATTACCATTGTATATATAAATAAACATGGAGGCACAATGACCCCGTGATATTTAATATTAAATCGTAATATGATTCACATTAGATGGGTTTGTTTAGAAATATTAAACATGTATGATTAGTAATTTAGATGAAACAAAAATGTTATATCTGATGAGTATCATTGGTTGCAAGACGGGGATTGCTATTTATTTAATTCTTGGTACCTCCCCTCCCCAATTGTTTTAGGTTTTTGATATTTTTTATTAATATTTTTGAACATAGTTGTTGTTGACCCGAGTCACCCGACGTCTAAATAATGCAAATGGTCTCTATTTTAACCTGGATTTGAAGAAGCAATATTGGTCACAGGCTAATAACTAGCCACAGTAAATAATATCAAGGATATATATATTAATAGATATATAGATATATGTTACGGGAATAAAGGAGCGTGTGCCAAGACAAATTTCTGGGAAGACGAAACAGCTTTACTATTTGTTGAATGCACGTGTGACCGATACCTTTTGCGAAATAGGAAGTTAAGAAATAAGGGAAGTTTAATCATATCATTACTTTATGAAAGGCTGACACTTTCAGGATGACGATTTACTGAAATATTATTGATGATAATTTAACATTCCAAATAGAAGACATAGAGTGAAACACATTTAGAAGTTTTCAGGGTTTTTGGAAGGACTTTTATGTACCTCCCAATGACTTAGGTGAAAGTTTTTCCGAGATCTCCCAATAACTGTTGCATTTAACAGCCCATTCAAAACATGAGGCTGAAATAAAATACAGGAGTGAAAATAAGCTGTTTAAAGACAATTTATATTGAGGACAACCCATGGACATTTTCTTCTAATGTCCTGAATTCTTGAGTTTCCTATTTGTTTACATGGAGTGTTGGACTTAAAAGTTATGCAAATGATTTCTGAGTACATTTTTGGACAGTGACTCCGTAGTTATGTTATGTTATAGGAATTTGTTGCTCTATTGAAATTTTAATTTGCAAATATATGAAATATTAAATCTAAAGTGTTATGGTATGCAATCTAGTGTATTATATCAATGTTTCTTTGAAACATACATTCGAAGCATGCTGTGCAGTACAACTAGATCAATTCTTGAATTTAGATTTGTTAAGTGTCGCCATCGAAGCGGACACCAGCAAAATGCTTAGTAGGTCATTGACCTTTCATAGTTGTCATGGCAACGTTCCTTAACTTCAGGGTTAATGACCTTTGTTGAGCGTGAATGACATCCAAGTTTTCAGAGAACTTGTGTATTCTGTTCGTATTACCAAAAATTTGATAATAATGTTGATAATAGAATATCAATCAGAGACTACTTTTTACAATTTAATTTATTAGGGTTTAGATCGGTCAATACTACATTATGTTTATAAATGTATTTATATTTATGGAGTATATATTTATAGAGTATAATATTTATCGGATAATCCTTATAATTATAACGCAAACACAGGTAAAAGTTTAGAAGTTTAGTATATTTTTCTTTGAAATATGTCTTTTCAAGTTATGCATAATATTGTAAAGCAGCTTGTGTTAGCTTAACTTTCAATCTTGTATTTATTGGTATTACTACAAACTCCTACAATATTCATCACAGGGCTCTTATCCAGATAATCTAGGATATTTAACAGCCAAGGCATATGATGTATGATATATTGTATGGACACAATCTATGTAAGATCAGGGTTTCTGAGATTTCTGTTTGAGAAGATGTCTTATGCGTGATAAAGTGAGATTGGCCTTTGTTATGGAGGGTCAATGACCTTAACTGGAGTGCAGTGTCATTGGCCTCGCTTGGTTATCAACAGATGGCTCTGCTTGTCATGATTGAATGAAATTTGATAAATGATGTTTTAGAAGTGAGTAGTCTTGTAAATAACAAAATTATTTGAGGAATTGACACTTAACGTAATGAATAGCAGTTTCGGTGTCATTGTAGGTGTAAGCTAATGCCAGTTTAATGTAAAGCGGAAATTACCTTAAATTCTGACTCCAATTATAGTATTTACTGGAATGTAAAGTGCTAAAAATACAGGAAATTTGTTAAAAGAACGTCAGAGCATCACTATAATTAGTGAAATTAAATGAGCTGATAATAAGTGTTATAAATATTAAATTAGTTGTTTCATTATAGTTAACAGCTTACGCAATGTAAGCAGGGTTTCTGTTGACATTGAATGTGATAAATTCATGTTATTCTGTAATGTGAATCTTGTACTTGGTAAAAGTAATTATGTAAATCGTGTAACAAGATTTTGTGTAATCAGTGGTTGGGGACCCTGTCCCTGGTAATTCAGCGATTTTCTGGGAAAATGGCATGAGATGATAATATATTAAATTTATATATATTTATTATATTCAATATGGATAGCCCCATACTGATCACATCATCATGAACAAATATTATGAGGTGGGCTGATCCACTGACCTTTGACCAGCTCAGCTTGTGGAATGAGGAAGTAGGGGGCAGCAGTGTCGCGTTGTCAAGGTGACAGCACAGGTCGCCATGGTAACAACAGCCTGAGGCAACAGGAAGTTGTGGCCGTAGCATCATGACCTTGACAATGAGGAATCTGCAGTTCAACTGAATTCAGTACATCTTGATTCCTAGTATAATTTTTAGGTCATAGTATTAATATTCATGGTATGTTAATATAAAGTAATGCGTATAAATAACCCAGTAATGGCAGTAGGCGAAACCAACTTTTTAGTCATTCGAACCTGGGGAAGTAAAAATACCCGAATTTCCCTGAATGAAATAAGTATAGCTCAGTTTTTTTGTTTTTTTTAAATTTTAAATAGGAAGGCTGGAAATTTCATTAGTAAAAAATAGATATTTTTCGTGAAATTAACTTATTTACATTATACGCATAGAATCGAAAGGAAATTCCTAGTATTTTTGGAAATGGTACTGGTTTGTTTGCTGGTTGTTATTCATATCAATCCTGTCATAAGTCGTATTAGGTCATAAATTTATTTTTGACTTGTTCATTTACATGATTTGGAAGTTGTACTGAATGATTTATTGCTTTTAAAGTTACTGATACTTCAATAATCGAATAACAGTATGTGTACATACTTCATACATGTATACCTTCCTCTGAGATATGTACAGCGAGCGGGATGGGCATCCAACCAAAGATTTGGGCAAACAATTCTCAAATGATTTCTCTTATGGTCCATGTGCTTAGTATGAACAACCAACCACGTGGGGCTGTGGAAAATCCCCCTAAGAGCTGGCAACAAATAGTAGACTAGCTTTTTAACGGTCGCTGGCCAAGCATCAGTAGAGAGGTATTCTGTTATCTGGTCACAATGAATGGATTTTACGAGATTACGGTTGTTAAGATGGTCTACCATGCTTCGAAATGATATGGCTGGTAATCCAGAGGAATTGAAGGGGGTCCTGATGTTAACGAGAAGACATGGATTGGTTTGTACGTACCATCAAAGCTAAAGTGAAGTAGATAGTTGTGTATAGATTAAGACCTATTTATAAAAGGCATAAAACACTTTGTTGCGGGTATACCGAATAGATTGGGTGCCTGAATCTTAAATGGTAATCCGTAAAATTGTATGTTCAAGTATATACAGAAATCGTGTGAACATCAATTCGATACGTTATAATTGTATTCATGAAACAGACGCGTGTGTAAATAGGCCTAAATAAAGGCCTATTTATAAAAGGTATACAATTTTAAGTCTTCCATGTAGATTGGTTCCTGAATCTTGGTTATCCATAATGTATTGATTTCATGTTCAAGGAATCTTTTTGGACATGAATTGAATACAAGATTACATCGTAAATACTGTAATTGTACTCATGGAGTGGATAGTTGTGTAGATAAAGGTCTATTTTGAAGTTTTAACATACTTTTTGTTGTGAGAAGATGACTATAATGTGTATACTTATCGTCAATGTCAGGTAGTTAAGTTGTAGTTTTAGTTGGTGATATTCAACACCTGACAGAACACACACTTACTGATTTCAATAAGTGGCATTACAGGGATTGAATGTTACAAATTTATTTTTATTTTTAGTGTATTTTGTTGTCATATATTCATTATGCCGTGGAAATGTCAGTGGTTGATAATTTCCAATGTCATTATCTGTAAGAAAATGAGTTTAGTTATACGATTTTTCAAGCCATATCTCATTTCAGCACTTTGTAAGTTTACCAGACAATTTTAAATAATATGAGGTATTGTCAAATATGTTATACACTGTTGAAGTGAGCTCTAGTTCTGATGAGCAGTAGATCTTTTGTTTCTTTTTTCGACTCAGTGTTTCTTTTCAGTCGTTAACTTAACCAATTTAACTGGCCAAATTATCAAGACCACAATGGTTAAATGACGCAAACTTTTAATCATAGCTTTAAATTGTAACTTACTCGTCGGTGACTTCAATGACTGAATTTGGTAGTTAGAGCCAATGTAATGGCTGGAAGCATGGCAATTTCTGCGAGTAATTGTTAGAAAATTTGCCGAATTTAATATAAGGTAAACCGTGCCGTAGTCAAACGTACATATTATTGCAAGTCAAATGTTTCAACTCCTGAGCCATAGTTTGTGAACATACTTAAAATTGTTTATTATATTGATAAAGGGTTACATGAATATTTGTCTAATGTCAAATCTGATGGTTCCATTTAAAAATCCACTACATACATGGCCAATTGTGCCACGTGCGTTTTCCATGAGAAGGATAAACGCATGGAAATGCATGGTTTTTTTCCTTATTATAATTAGCTAAAAACCATGCGTTTATCCATCTCATGGGAAACGCACGTGGCACATTTGGCCGTTTAGGTGTCACTGTATCAAGAATGTTTCAATCACTGCAATTATTTCTGTAAATCACAGCCATTGATTATTCATGTTGTATAAAAATTAATTAATTTCGTCTTTTTCAGGGGACAGCCGGTTTGCTCGTCAGCCCACCCCGACGTCGGTCCAGTACAGTGAGTATAACATTGGTTCGTAGAGCTCTTTTTATTTCCTTTTATTTGGTTAAAGCTGCATGACTTCGTAGTAACACTAACCCTAGTATTTTGTAGAATAATTTGCATCTATCTGTATCTATTAGCTTAGAAAACACTGCATGAGCTAGCTGTAGTATTGTAGAGAAGCACTAAATATAGTATTAATTGAAAAGGGGGAAATTATTTATTTGTGATGTTTCTCCTTTTAATATTTCCTCATCTTAAAATAATGGACAGAATTAAACTTCGGTCTCGTGATGTCACACATTGTGGTCCGCGCGTGTGGCGTTGAAATTCTTCATTTGAAAATTACTAAAAAATAAAAATACTATAAAAGAAAGTGTCTGGAAACCACTTATAAGAGTATCAATTCTTGGAAACGCTTAAAAAGTCCAGGGATTGGTTTGTGTAGCTAAGTATCAAGTTGAATATTCTATTTACCAAATTCTTGTGTGGCTCTGCTGCGGTCATCTTCCTGTTTTCTGTGAATTGTATCAGTAATATGTATTTTCATGCACTGTTAAACTGATCACACAGTTCGTTACTGCCACGATACCACTGACGATCCTCAGATTTTGAAATAGTTTCAGGCTTGACTTTCAGTTATTTTTTAACTTTACCCTGTCTGAGAATCATACATATCATTGTTGTGAGATAACGGGAAAAATATGACAAATTAAAATGGAACAGTAGAATTGTATGATTTAGAGTTCTCGGTAGAATATCTGAATTTCCTGATATTATATTTAATGATTATGTGGTCAATTAAACTATAAATATGTAAAACCTTAAATAGCCCTATCCAAGAAACTTGTGAAAGTGAATGTAAGCTATAGGATAAATATTTAATTATAACTAATATATTATAGAACTAATTGATATATTTAAATGATCATTGATCAGTAGATTTTAACTAATATCTCTTAAATATTAAATATGATAATTCAATAAATTATCAGTTAAAACTAGTGAAGTACATGGACTAACAAGAAAACATCATTCATGAAAATAAGTTCCTATTATGCTTTAGTGTTTAATATTGGCACGTGTGTGATTATAGAGGTCACTTGAAGCACCTGTTTATTATGAAGACATAAAAGATGGAAGCATGTTGTCTTAGTATTGACAATGAGAACATGTGGTGAATTCTGTTGTGGCATATCCTCACGCCATTTTGTGATCATGTGATATCAACACCTGTGCTCATATTCAAGGCGATTTGGATCATGTGACCTGGGGTCAAATAGCAAGGTCACTGAGAGTTTGTCTGCTAATTAATGCTCATCTCAAACAAAAAGAGCAGTAGTTGCATGTACTGGAAAGAATGGATTAACAAAAAATATATTTGCATTTTAAATTGCTCTTTCATTTTTACTTTGCATTGGAATTGAAAAAATGTATGAAAAGAACTAAAGTGAGTTAATATGCAAATGAATTAATTGCATAAGTTTTGTTAGGTTCATTGTCATAACTACAGAAAAAGTAAGAAAGTGATCAAGCTGTTTATAATCTATAATCGTATAATCTGCATATTAAGTAAGAAATTAAAAGAAGATTAAGTTTAATAATAATATCTATATAAATATATAGGGCTGATTACATGTTTAAAATTAAAGTATAATCTGTGTAATACATTTGTAAGAAAAACGGGTGCAATTGGAAATGGGTTACCTTAAACAAATTAGAGGATTTGATTGTTATTAAAGGTAGCAGTTGTTGGGAATTACTACAATATGCTTTACTTTTATACTCCAGTAAATTTAAGGGCTTGAATAATGAGTACTGGCTTGACGGAGTACCTAATTTTGTCCTCATCCAGTGCATTCAGCCTGACCTCAATTTAACCCCAATGGACGCCAACCTAATCGGGTCAGGGGGTGCAGACAGCAGATGGGGGGAAATAAACACTAGACTAGACCATAGAGGGCGCTTGAGGGATCTAGGGTGACTTAAGGCTCAGAGGTTGTTTGGTTAACCCGACAATGCCGGCATACATTCATTGATGTGCATGCACAATGCTACGACTGACATAGTGACACAGAATGACCTACTTTTGAGGTGCGCGATCTTTGACCCACATACACAAACCACGTGGCATGATAGGGTGAGCAGTAAGTAGCATGGGGGCGTCAGGGTGGGGGGCGTAGTCCTATGGAATGAGACCTAACACTAGTGCATGCCTTAGTTTCACTCACATTCAAACCACATGTCAGCATGTGTACTGCATCATTTTACTCGATCTATATTTTGGTTGTGAGACTTTTTTGAGATCACTGCTTGTAGCCAGTCACTATTGTAGGTTGGTTGTTTTTTGGTTATCTCATGCATGTGTACCATGAAAACTTTTGTAGATTTGTAGATTTTTGAAGATGACACATATTTACATATCATTGTTGTCAAACATGGATTTTAATTGTGCAATCCAGAATCGGGTGCACACAATACCAAAATAGATTCTTTAATATGACCAAAATGTCTAAATATATCAATGATAATAAAGATTTAAACTGATATATTACTGGAAATAATGTTACACTAAATTATTGCAGCATACTCTTGAACATTGTCACGTGTGTTAAGTAGATAGAGAATGAAAGTTATTAACAATTAAGAGCTAAATAATGCTGGTTGTCTCATAACTTTACCATATTAATACACATTTAATTGGAATAACATGCTGCTGCGTGAAACATTTGATATCAATTATTTCCCCGGTTGAAATAAATGAATTTTTTAATGTAAAATTTTGATATTTCAGGACAATCAGTCCCAACTCACACGGTCCAGACAGCAGAAGACCTGCAACTGAGAACTGTCTATCACAACCAGCAACTAGTAAGTCTACCGTTTACTTTGTTATTGCCTGGAAATCTGTGTGCTTGATGTCACCGGTATTACTGTCATAACACGAAGAATCCATGTCTCCCACGCCATGTCGCTATGAGTAAATTATGTCGATAATTTAATTGATAATTCATGTCGGTGATGATACTAAGTTATCCCTGTCATATTAAACACATGGGTGACAAATAATTTTCTGAGACTTGGCTTTAGTAGAACAAGTTCTGATTTATTTAATTTATAGTCTTTAGACAGATCTTGACTCGTAAATTTTGTATATTTTAATATATTCATATTCTTAAAATCTAGGGCATCCTAAGACGACGTAGTAGTAGTTGTAGTAGTCGTAGTAGTGGTAGTAGTAGTACGACTTTGAAATGTTGAATATGACACATAAATAAGGAAAGTTGTTGATTTGTAAAGTATTTATTTCATACAGAACAATCTACAACACATGACATACCTCTACAAATGGGCTGTAAGTTGAAGAGAATTTAAATTTACACTATGTAGATAGGAAAATTGAAAGTTGAACTGAGCTGCTATTTTCGTCATTATTGTGAGATTATAGCGATGTATTTGAAATTAATGTGATATTTGGCATGTGGTAGGATGCAATTTGTCAGTAGTTCTAATTATGGCAATTATAAAGTGATATTTTTAATTTATTGTAACATTTGTGATACTGAGTTAATGATGAAAAGATGGAAAAGTGTTTCGGCGGAGACACCTGAATTCACAGCTTGTGGAATACCTTATCCATCTTGCTGCCTTCCTTCTGAATATCAGTAAAATGCTACACTAACTAACTTATTATGATGATATGCTGTATTATTGTAACTTTTTTCAGAAATGTGATTTATTGTATTAATAGGTTGTGGGCGATACTTTCTTCGAATCAGTCCTAATATGGTCCATTAGTAACATTAACTACGGGATCTGTTTTGTTCTTAATGATTAAATGTTGCTCGCTACCTACTGTTTAGTGTGTAGCCAGCTGGTTACCGGGTTTCTGGGCTAAATCCTGGAAGAATTGGTTGTCATGGATAGCCGTAAAGAGTCGTAGAATTTTGTGGTGTACTGAAGTCTAGGAAAGTCCTGAAATTTTGACACGATTGAAAAAAAAAGTCCTGAAATTTCATAGATAACTAAATTTGGTTTCATGATTTCTGTGCAAACCCTGTGTGTTTAAGTTGTCAATGATGATATTAGTTATCCCTGTCAGAATTGATTTGTTGACAAAAAAGACCTGAGACAACTTGATCGTGTATTTATATAAGCATCACTGTTAATGAAGAGGTTAGAAAGCATCCCTAGTTAACATAATTGACAAAGTCGGTTGAACTGAGATTTGCTGTTTTTGTTGTGTAGATTCAACTGAACTCCCATTGAGACATTGTGATAGTAAATGTCCTAATGCATCGTGTTAATAATTTTGAACTTATGTTAATTTCTCAGTCCGTGATGATTTCAAGTTATCCCTGTCAGATGACATGCTGTTGAATAAATGAATTCCTCGTTTCTGAGACTGATAATAACATAACTCACGTTTCTTTCTGGTAGATATTGACCTATGTCCAGCAATCATGCTGTTGTTGATTCATTCAGTTCTGGGTCTCCATCAGGCAGCAATTAGTTGGCAAACTTGTGTAGATTTGAGCAAACATTTCTTAGAATTAACCAGGTTACTGTATCTGTAAATAATATTATTTGTGACTTTCTAGATTATAAGTTAGGTATTATTGTGTCAGTGATATTTCATTTATTGAAAAGGTGAGATTTCCTGGTAGTCAGCTTGGTTATTGTGTGCTACAAATTTTAGTGTACAACCAGCTTATTGCAGGGTTTCCATGGGAAGTACCAAGGGGTGGGGGCCAAGCTAAGTGGTAGCGTGCTGAGCTTCCAACCACTGGGTCCCGGGTTCGATTCCCGGTCGAGTCTTAAGTTGGGTGGCTGTTTCATCCTTCGTCTCATTGCCATGGTCCCTGCCTGTCCTAATTATGGCCCACCGGGTGCATAAATAGAGGACGTAAAGCCCTAATCCACCCCACCACATCCATGGGAAGTCCTAGAAATATTTGTCATGGAAAAAAAAATCCTTTTTAAAAAAGAAATTTCGAATTAAAGTCATGAAATGTCTTGGCATTTTTACATGATTTTATCATTTAGGAAATAATATTCGTAGAATTACAGCCAAATCATGAAGTTCTGTTTCACAATTTCTGTGGGAACCCAGTAGATTGACAAATTACTGATTAACTGTCCTGTATTTAGGTTGTCCATGATGATTTTTAGTTATCCCTGTCAGAATTGATTTGTTGACTTACAAGATCTGAGACAACTTCATAATTAATGTACCATAAGCGTACATTATACTGAAGAGAATAGTTTTGTTAATTAAGGTTTGGAAGTATCTCGAGTTAACTGTATGTACGAAACTCGAAAGATGATAACTGACGAGGCCAGGATGGAGCGAGTTTTACTAGAATTGCTGCAGATTCAAATCCTTAATATGATCTTCAACCGATAGTGTCAGTGAGGAATAGACGAATAGTCATATAAACAACAGACGCTCTAATAATAGAAATGTCACAGGTTGTCGAGTCTTGTTATATTATGAACATGGACGAAGTTGTTGAGTAACTAGGATTTCATATTAAGGATATGTTTATAATCTATAGAGAATTCATAGTGTCTTAACATATTGTAAACATTTAACATAGATCTTGGAAATTTCAAGTGGCACATATATGATGATATGATGGAAAAGTGTCTCGGCGGAGACACCTGAATTCACAGCTTGTGGAATACCTATCCATCTTGCTGCCTTCCTTCTGAACAAAACTTGAAATTGATGTAAATTTTACTAACTTCTAGCCGGCCAGTACTTAGTGTGTCAGTTATATTTGTAACACTGTTCTGGATGGTTGAAAAGTGCAAGATATTCTGTTCGAAGTATTACTACTAATTAATATCTGATGATTCAACATCTTAAAGTAATGGCAGAACTTCTTACATAGCTCGATGGTTTGTTAATTAGAACATAATGGATAACTATCGCCCAGTTGGTAGAAATGCATCATAGATTTCAATATTCAAGTTAAAGTAATGATGACAAGATGGAAAAGTGTCTCGGCGGAGACACCTGAATTCACAGCTTGTGGAATACCTATCCATCTTGCTGCCTTCCTTCTGAACAGAACTTGAAATTGATGTAAGATTATGAGCTTAGGGCCTGCCAATGTATAACTTCTTAAATGATGGAGATGGGTACAGTGTCTCTGATATTTCTGAAGTTGCAACCAATTTAAGGTCAGCTATTACTGCAATGGCCTCTGCAAAAGGGAAGAATCATTGTACTAAAAGCTAGGCATTGGAGTCTCTTGAAGAGTCTTCACAATATTGTGATTGTAAATACTGAAGTGCATCATGTAGATCATTTTGAACTTCTGTTATTTCTCAAAGTCTGTGATGATTTCAAGTTATCCCTGTCAGATGACGTGCTGTTGAATAAATGAATTCCTCGTTTCTGAGACTGATAATAACATAACACACGTTTCTTTCTGGTAGATATTGACCTATGTCCAGCAATCATGCTGTTGGTAATTCATTCAGTTCTGGGTCTCCATCAGGCAACAATTAATTGTCAGACATGTGTAGATTTGAGCAAACATTTCTTAGAATTAACCAGGTTACTGTATCTGTAAATAATATTATTTGCGACTTTCTAGATAACAAGTTCGGTATTATTGTGTCAGTGATATTTCATTTATTGAAAAGGTGAGATTTCCTGGTAGTCAGCTTGGTTATTGTGTGCTACAAATTTTAGTGTACAACCAGCTTATTGCAGGGTTTCCATGGGAAGTCCCAAGGGGTGGGGGCCAAGCTAAGTGGTAGCGTGCTGAGCTTCCAACCACTGGGTCCCGGGTTCGATTCCCGGTCGAGTCTTAAGTTGGGTGGCTGTTTCATCCTTCATCTCATTGCCATGGTCCCTGCCTGTCCTAATTATGGCCCACCGGGTGCATAAATACAGGACGTAAAGCCCTGATCCACCCCACCACATCCATGGGAAGTCCTAGAAATATTTGTCATGGAAAAAAAAAATCATTTTTAAAAAAGAAATTTCGAATTAAAGTCATGAAATGTCTTGAAATAATATTCGTAGAATTACAGCCAAATCATGAAGTTCAGTTTCACAATTTCTGTGGGACCCAGTAGATTGACAAATTACTGATTAACTGTCCTGTATTTAGGTTGTCCATGATGATTTTTAGTTATCCCTGTCAGAATTGATTTGTTGACTTACAAGATCTGAGACAACTTGATAATTAATGTACTATAAGCGTACATGTTACTGAAGAGAATAGTTTTGTTGATTAAGCTTTGGAAGTATCTCGAGTTAACTGTATGTACGAAACTCGAAAGTAGATAACTGACGAGGCCAGGATGGAGCGAGTTTTACTAGAATTGCTGCAGATTCAAATCCTTAATATGATCTTCAACCGATAGTGTCAGTGAGGAATAGACGAATAGTCATATAAACAACAGCCGCTCTAATAATAGAAATGTCACAGGTTGTCGAGTCTTGTTATATTATGAACATGGACGAAGTTATTGAGTAACTAGGATTTCATATTAAGGATATGTTTATAATCTATAGAGAATTCATAGTGTCTTAACATATTGTAAACATTTAACATAGATCTTGGAAATTTCAAGTAGCACATATATGATGATAGGATGGAAAAGTGTCTCGGCGGAGACACCTGAATTCACAGCTTGTGGAATACCTATCCATCTTGCTGCCTTCCTTCTGAACAAAACTTGAAATTGATGTAAATTTTACTAACTTCTAGCCGGCCAGTACTTAGTGTGTCAGTTATATTTGTAACACTGTTCTGGATGGTTGAAAAGTGCAAGATATTCTGTTCGAAGTATTACTACTAATTAATATCTGATGATTCAACATCTTAAAGTAATTGCAGAACTTCTTACATGGCTCGATGGTTTGTTAATTAGAACATAATGGATAACTATCACCCAGTTGGTAGAAATGCATCATAGATTTCAATATTCAAGTTAAAGTAATGATGACAAGATGGAAAAGTGTCTCGGCGGAGACACCTGAATTCACAGCTTGTGGAATACCTATCCATCTTGCTGCCTTCCTTCTGAACAGAACTTGAAATTGATGTGAGATTATGAGCTTAGGGCCTGCCAATGTTTAACTTTTTAAATGATGGAGATGAGTACAGTGTCTCTGATATTTCTGAAGTTGCAACCAATTTAAGGTCAGCTATTGCTGCAATGGCCTCTGCTAAAGTGGAAGAATCATTGTCCTAAAAGCTAGGCATTGGAGTCTCTTGAAGAGTCTTAACAATATTGTGATTGTAAATACTGAAGTGCATCATGTAGATCATTTTGAACTTCTGTTATTTCTCAAAGTCTGTGATGATTTCAAGTTATCCCTGTCAGATGACGTGCTGTTGAATAAATGAATTCCTCGTTTCTGAGACTTTGATAATAACATTGCATACGTTTCTTTCTGGTAGATATTGACCTCATATGTCCAGCAATCATGCTGTTGATTCATTTCCATGGGAAGTACCAAGGGTGGGGGCCAAGCTAAATGGTAGCGTGCTGAGCTTCCAACCACTGGGTCCCGGGTTCGATTCCCGGTCGAGTCTTCAGTTGGATGGCTGTTTCATCCTTCATCCCATTGCCATGGTCCCTGCCTGTCCTAATTAGCCCACCGGGTGCATAAATACAGGACGTAAAGCCCTAATCTACCCCACCACATCAATGGGAAGTCCCTAGAAATATTTGTCATGGAAAATTCACTTTTAAAAAAGTCAAGAGGAATTTGGAATTAAAGTCATGAAATGTCTTGGCATTTTTACGTGATTTTATCATTTAGGAAATAATATTCGTGGAATTACAGAGATGGCCAAATCATGAAGTTCAGTTTCACAATTTCTGTGGGAACCCAGTAGATTGACAAATTACTGATTAACTGTCCTGTATTTAGGTTGTTCATGATGATTTTTAGTTATCCCTGTCAGAATTGATTTGTTGACTTACAAGATCTGAGACAACTTGATAATTAATGTACTATAAGCGTACATGTTACTGAAGAGAATAGTTTTGTTAAATAGGCTTTGGAAGTATCTAGTTGACTGTATGTACGAAACTCGAAAGATGATAACTGACGAGGCCAGGATGGAGCGAGTTTTACTAGAATTGCTGCAGATTCAAATCCTTAATATGATCTTCAACCGATAGTGCCAGTGAGGAATAGACGAATAGCCATAATATAAACAACAGCCGCTCTAATAATAGAAATGTCACAGATTGTCGAGTCTTGTTATATTATGAACATGGACGAAGTTGTTGAGTAACTAGGATTTCATATTAAGGATATGTTTATAATCTATAGAGAATTCATGGTGTCTTAACACATTGTAAACATTTAACAAAGATCTTGAATTTTCAAGTGGCACATACATGATGATAGGATGGAAAAGTGTCTCGGCGGAGACACCTGAATTCACAGCTTGTGGAATACCTATCCATCTTGCTGCCTTCCTTCTGAACAAAACTTGAAATTGATGTAAATTTTACTAACTTCTAGCCGGTCAGTACTTAGTGTGTCAGTGTGTCAGTTATATTTGTAACACTGTTCTGGATGGTTGAAAGTGCAAGATATTCTGTTCAAAGTATGACTAATTAATATCTGATGATTCAACATCTTAAAGTAATGGCAGAACTTCTTACATGGCTCGATGGTTTGTTAATTAGAACATAATGGATAACTATCACCCAGTTGGTAGAAATGCATCATAGATTTCAATATTCAAGTTAAAGTAATGATGACAAGATGGAAAAGTGTCTCGGCGGAGACACCTGAATTCACAGCTTGTGGAATACCTATCCATCTTGCTGCCTTCCTTCTGAACAGAACTTGAAATTGATGTAAGATTATGAGCTTAGGGCCTGCCAATGTATAACTTCTTAAATTATGGAGATGGGTACAGTGTCTCTGATATTTCTTAAGTTGCAACCAATTTAAGGTCAGCTATTGCTGCAATGGCCTCTGCAAAAGTGGAAGAATCATTGTACTAAAAGCTAGACATTGGAGTCTCTTGAAGAGTCTTCACAATATTGTGATTGTAAATACTGAAGTGCATCATGTAGATCATTTTGAACTTCTGTTATTTCTCAAAGTCTGTGATGATTTCAAGTTATCCCTGTCAGATGACGTGCTGTTGAATAAATGAATTCCTCGTTTCTGAGACTTTGATAATAACATTGCATACGTTTCTTTCTGGTAGATATTGACCTCATATGTCCAGCAGTCATGCTGTTGATTCATTCAGTTCTGGGTCTCCATCAGGCAGCAATTAGTTGGCAAACTTGTGTAGATTTGAGCAAACATTTGTGGAATTAGCCAGGTTACTCTATCTTGTGTACTCAGTGTCTATGCTGGGGCAAGTAATATACCCCACTGTTTGGCTAGATGTGTAACATCTTGTCATCTTATCGTTGTCTGCCTCTGGCAACTGGTCATAACGCCTGACTAAGTTTCAGTAGCATTGAGACAATACAGACATTTAGCACAATTAGCATAACAAACTTAACAGAATGATTCTGTTTTCAGTACTAACCTGTCTTTATCTTTTTGTCATTACAGCTTTCGCAGCAGCCTGGCTACCAAACAGGACCACACGCGGGCCCAGGGGTCCATGATATGAGCAAGAGCTTGCCGCCCACCCATGTGGCCCCCCAGTCATCCGTTCAGAACCAGGCGTCCAGCGCTCAACAAGGAGTACAAATGATGTATCAGAACCCCCAGTCCCAGCAGCCCCGTGCTGCCAATCCGGTATGTGTATTACCCTTACAAATCATCCATAACCTATTCAGTACATGATAGTTGGCTTAAGTGAAAGTATGTTCTGTTATACAATAGAGTAGTGACTTGTGATTGGTCATAATTGTTGATGGCGAATCAGAGTGGGCATCTTGTTTTTAACACAGGGAGCTGTAATTAACACAGCAGGACAGTCCAACCATAGTGTCTGCATCATTGGTAAATGTGACGTCATCGACAGTGTTCAGCATTTTCAATGACCTTGTTGTATAATTGCGTCCTTAAACAATGGTTGGACTGTCTTGCCGGTGGCTCCCTCTGTGAGCAATGAGATGCCCATTGACCGCCAATATCATGTATCATAATTGTTATTGCAGCAATACAATTTATCCAAGTCAGGATTATTCACTACTGTAGGACAATAAATGCTAATACAGGGCTTCCCATGACACAATAATAATAGCATCTTAACAATTTATGATTCGTAATTTTAATGATTCATAATGATCACCCATTATTATATCGTCTTATCTATCAGTGAAATGGTTGTATGCCCAATGTTAAAATCATACTCCAATGTAAAATCGTACTCCGATCTCATATTTTTTACCGTATGTTCTAGTCAGTAATTTCCCTTTATCTTTTTCCCTTGTGCTGAAGAAGAGACAGGTATTTTTGGTGTCTAATTGTAAAGTTTTTCAGTGTGTGCACTATTTATTACTATATTAGCAAACATGGGTAACTTGCGATTGCCGTTATGTGATGATACGATGGAACAGTGTCTCGGCGGAGACACCTGAATTCACAGCTTGTGGAATACCTATCCATCTTGCTGCCTTCCTTCTGATAATTGGCATTTTACAACATCTTGGCATGAAGATTTATTTTGTGTGTGTGTTGATGATTATTTTATTTTTTATTGTCTGTTTTAGGGATACATACAACCTCAACAACAGGTCAGACCAAATATACGTCAGGCCCAACCGCGACCTCAGCTACAGATGCAGTCGGGGCAACCTGCAGTTTACGGAGCACAGGTGAGTTGAAGTCTAATGATTACGCGTCAGATGTAAAGAATATCTTATAGCCATTGTAATTTGTCCAATGATCATATCTCTAGTGTCAGTTGGAAACTGAGATGATGTTTTTGCATGTTAGACTCAAGATTAACCATGATTATACCTTCATATTTGCTGATCAGAATCACCAACTGACATTTCAGACATAGTAAAGTTTATAGTCTTGCTTTTGTTAAGTGAAATGGGCAGTAATTGCTTTAGCATTGTTTAGCAATTTCAAGGGAGGATGGCGCAGTAAGAAGCTTCATTATTGTGAACTCCTCTTGGAGATTTACACAAAGAACGCTTAAAATGACCATTCCAAATCACCTTCGCTCCAATTCAGTAATATTTATCCAGTGACGTCACTGAACTTCCAAATGGGATGCATTTAACTGTAACACAGACTAGATATAATTGTGGGACCAAAAAATATTTCGGGTCATTAATTTGTAAAAGCTTTTTAAAATCTATGGCCACTGCTGGCATCTGGTGTAATGTTACATACTTAAATTTAAGACACGGCTGAAGTGTACTGAGATGGGAACAATTGAGTGAAATATCAGCAATTTTGTTTCTGAAACCTCTATTTCTAGAGTATGGATGATGAAAGTTTATGAACTCTGAAGTGATGTTTTTGCATGTTAGACTCAAGATTAACCATGATTATAACTTCATCTTTGCTGATCAGAGTTCTACAATCATCATTTAGACTTCCAAATTTGTTCAGTTTTATGGATTGCGATATAGGGAATAGGTTATGTCACCGGGTTAGTATGGGTCATGGTCATCCTAGGGAAGTCTCGTTTTATAAGTTTTTTTTTGCAATGTTAATCCACCGTATATAATTACTATACTAGTGTAGCCAATTTTGGTTGTTTGTTAATTTTCTTGGTTCTTCAGCTAACTGAAAACTAGTCTGAACCATAAGTTTATTCACCAATTTTGTTTTTTTATTATTTCCGTGACGTGATCTTTAATCTCATAAAGATGACGTGATATATGATGATTATTTCAACTTTGGAGACCTTCAGACATTCTGTGGTGAATAGTTTAATCTGAATCATGTTTAATAGATAAAAAAAAAGCTGGTATTTCAAAGTTTAAATAAATATCCGTAGCAATGAATCTCTTTTCAATGTTGCTATATATCATTCTCATCAGAGATATTAGATTATATTGGTAGTGCATTTTTTGTCCTCTGGTGGAAGGTTTTGCTGTAAGTCTTCACATGTTAAAATAAATGTAGATAGGAGGCTACTTTAACATTGCTCATTCTTTCATGTAGATCTCTCATACATCTAAATCAATTTTTCTTTTCTTTATACATGGCATGGTGGTGATTCATGATCCTAACTTACCATAAGGTTTTCAAATCTTTTATCTCAAAGATGACATGATATATGATGATTTTTTCAACTTTGGAGACCTTCAGAATCATTGTGGTGAATAGTTTAATCTGAATCATGTTATAAACTAACAAATGTAATAGCTAGAAAACTGGTATTTCAAAGTGATATTTGTCAAAAGTACAAATAAGTCAACAGCAATGATAAATTACTGTAACACAGACTAGATATAGTTGTGGGACTAAAAAATATTTTAATATAGTTGTGGGACTTAAAAATATTTCCGTCCATTAATTTGTAAAAGCTTTTGAAAATCTATTGCCACTGCTGCCATCTGGTGTAATGTAACATACTTAAATTTAAGACACGGCTGAAGTGTACTGAGATGGGAACACTTGTGTGAAATATTGGCAATTTTGTTTCTGAAAACCTCTATTTCTAGAGTATGGATGATGAAAGTTTATGAACTCTGAAGTGATGTTTTTGCATGTTAGACTCAAGATTAACCATGATTATAACTTTATCTTTGCTGATCAGAGTTGTACAATCATCATTTAGACTTCCAAATTTGTTCAGTTTTATGGATTGCGATATAGGGAATAGGTTATGTCACCGGGTTAGTATGGGTCATGGGCATCCTAGGGAAGTCTCGTTTTATAAGTTTTTTTTGCAATGTTTATCCACCGTATATAATTACTATACTAGTGTAGCCAATTTTGGTTGTTTGTTAATTTTCTTGGTTCTTCAGCTAACTGAAAACTAGTCTGAACCATAAGTTTATTCACCAATTTTGTTTTTTTATTATTTCCGTGACATGATCTTTAATCTCATAAAGATGACGTGATATATGATGATTATTTAACTTTGGAGACCTTCAGACATTCTGTGGTGAATAGTTTAATCTGAATCATGTCTTGAACTAACAATTTTAATAGCTAAAAAAACGGGTATTTCAAAGTTTAAATAAATATCCGTAGCAATGAATCTCTTTTCAATGTTGCTATATATCATTCTCATCAGAGATACTAGATTATATTGGTAGTGCATTTCTTGTCCCCTGGTGGACGGTTTTGCTGTAAGTGTTCACAAGTTAAAATAAATGTAGATAGTGGTGAATAGTTTAATCTGAATCATGTCTTGAACCAACAAATGTAATAGCTAGAAAACTAGTATTTCAAAGTGATATTTGTCAAAAGTACAAATAACAGTCAGCAGCAATGAAAAATTGCTGTAACACAGACTAGATATAGTTGTGGGACTTAAAAGTATTTCCGGCCATTAATTTGTAAAAGCTTTTGAAAATTATGGCCACTGCTGCCATCTGGTGTAATGTAACATACTTAAATTTAAGACACGGCTGAAGTGTACTGAGATGGGAACAATTGAGTGAAATATCGGCAATTTTGTTTATGAAACCTCTATTTCTAGAGTATGGATGATGAAAGTTTATGAACTCTGAAGTGATGTTTTTGCATGTTAGACTCAAGATTAACCATGATTATAACTTTATCTTTGCTGATCAGAGTTGTACAATCATCATTTAGACTTCCAAATTTGTTCAGTTTTATGGATTGCGATATAGGGAATAGGTTATGTCAACGGGTTAGTATGGGTCATGGGAATCCTAGGGAAGTCCTTGAAATTCAAATTGACTGGTTTCCAGTCCTGCAAAGTCCTCCTGGAAAGTATTTTGGTCCTGGGATATGGTGAATTGGGTCCTGGAAAAGTCATGGAAATGTGTAGGTCTTATTGTGAATCAACCCAGAATTATTAGTCTGGATTAAAATGTAGGGTGGATTAAAATATCTATAGGATGGATTATATTAATCCATAATTTGGGTGTTGTATGATCCATGATGTTAGGATATAGGGATGATCCTAGAGAAATGTGCTTTTCATCTTCTTGTACTTACATTCAATGTAATAACAATGCATGCAATTATGTTTTAATCTGTTTGCATTTATATTTCAGGTGCCATTGATGATCCCACAAAACCAGCATTTTCAACAAATACAGATCGTTCAGCCAGCAAACATTCAGGTGACGGTAAGCTTGGGTAATAGATGTGCACTGGGCTTGGCTTTGCTTTGCTTTTCTGTATAAAACAAAAAAATGCTGTTGAAGGCTTGTGTTTTCTGAGTATCGATGCCTTCTGATGCTTGTAAGTATAGATGATGATAGTTTATGAACTCTGAAGTGATGTTTTTGCATGTTAGACTCAAGATTAACCATGATTATAACTTTGTCTTTGCTGATCAGAGTTCTACAATCATCATTTAGACTTCTCAATTCGTTGCTTGTTGTAAAGATTTGGAAAATAGATGATATCTCATCTTTTTTTTTTTTTTCTTTTTTCTATTTTGTGGCTGAATCTTGCATTGCTCAATTAGCTCTGCATGGGTGTTTAGTGTGCATTTAAGATATCTTTTTACTCATTTCCACTATATATTCTCATTTGATTATACTTAACCTTTCTTGCAAGCAGTGTTAAAGTTGAATTATAGTTTTTAAAAATTTTGAATGAATTCCTAAGGTTATTTTTCATGATTAAGACCGTAATTTTAATAATAGGTTAATTGGTTCATCCAAGTTGTAGGTCCTCCTTTTAACTAAATCAATTTTGTTTACAAGAAGCATAATGTTCAATAAATATTTTGATGAATTAGCAATCTTTATCCTCCCTTTATATCTGCTAGTGTTGGGAAGATATGACGTATACACTAAAATATAAATAGGGAATTTGATATATTTGGAGAAGTTTATCATATTACTGAGCCTGTTACAGAAAATAAATGCGTTTTTGCTGCTGTGTTTGTATCAATGGGATTTTTCCATGAAATAAACTACATTCGATTCCTACTGAAATCAGCGACTCGTTCAGTGGTTGGGCCAAATTTCGATACACAACTTGTCTTCCCAACTTTACAGCAGTGCGACCATAATATAAATTATAGTTTGATTTGCTAACAGTCATCTTACATTCTTAATATCTTGGTCTATTCTTTCCAAGCTAAAAAGTCTTAATGTTATACATTATACTCATTTATTACATTTTTCTATTGCAGTATACACGGCCAGGAATGCCCAGTTACACAATGACACAACAGCCGTACACTGTACAACAACAGCCCCCTGGACATTATTTTACCCAACAGCAACAAAGTCAAACTGGCTGTAAGTATTAAACTCTCCTGCGAATCGGTATTTTGTTTCAATGAGTTATTACAGCAGATTTCATATTGATAGAAACTAAACTCCGGATGACGTCTTGTGAATCCAAGACTCGTATTGGCGGAGTGACTACCCTAGCCAATAGAGTCCTGAGATAACAAGTTTCCAAATCTATGAAATTTGCTTTAAAACTTAAAAGGCAGACTTACTTCAAGACTGGATCTTGTTGGTGTCCAGGTTGTTTTGTTAGCGGAAAGTTGTTACGAATGCTTACCAGTCGTGATTACACCTATTGAATGTGATTGTGCTGATCAGCTGCTGGAAATTATGCCTTTATAAAGTTAGATAGGGCACTTATAATCTGGTGGAAATATAGTTTCTGTCAGATTTAAATAGGAATTGGCTGTATCCAGGAAATTATGTACCAGGAGGATTCTATTGACTCCAGTTAATTTAAATTAGTCAATTTGAGGTTATAGAGGATACCTCATTAATCGCAGAGGCATAGAGTTATGCTTTTCACACTTTAGTACCAATTGCATGATGAAAAGATGGAAAAGTGTCTCGGCGGAGACACCTGAATTCACAGCTTGTGGAATACCTATCCATCTTGCTGCCTTCCTTCTGACAATTGGTGTATCTAGCATATATTATTATTTATAGGTTTTCTAATTCTCCTAGCTATCTGTCAATTGTTTTTATGATTTTAATTAATAATTGTACCCCACTTCAACCAGATGATAGCACGAACCCTGGTGCTATAATATAGCTACATATTTTGTTGCCGGAGTTGCATTTCAGCAGGCTTTTTGCAGGATAAAACATTTTATTGATTGTCTGTCGATTGACAACACCATTGTTTGATTAGGTCAAATATGGTCTCATAGTTTACAAGTTAAACACCAGAGGACAGCAGTGTATATAGGTCAGGCCATAGTATGGCTTGCATAGTTATAAACCACTCCTGTTCATTGATCTTGTTAGCTCAGATACAGTAGCAGCTGGCAGCTTTTGAATGAGCTTGTTCAACTTCATGCAGGTCACAATTTAATTAGGAAATTAGCTCGGATACAGTGCACTTGAATTTCGGATATTATCAGGTTTGCCTGTCTTAGTATCGGGAACTTTGATAACGAGTGGATTGTAGTCTTCGGGAAAGTATTTGCTTCCGCCATATGGTACAACTGTAGCGAAGTTCGCTTTTGATCGTGTGGCACATACATCAAGAGCAATATGGATTTGAGCAATGGAGGTAAAACTAGTAGTTTTAAAAGGAGATTCTCTCATTAATTCGGTGTTGGTTTTATGAAGTGACTAGTAGTAGTTTGGAAACTTCCTGTCAAGATTAAAAGTATGTTTTAAAAAGTCGTGGAAATTTTGATGTGTAGTTCAGTGCTGTGTTGGCAAGTTCATATCTGAAATTTCACAGGCGTAGAGATGGGTACATGTTCATTTGTGAAATGCAATGACATGCGGAAATATGGAACGTGTTAAAATGTTACCGTTACTTGGCCATAACGTGTCAAATCTTTTATCTCATAAAGATGATATGATATATGATGATTATTACAACTTTGGAGACCTTCAGACATTCTGTGGTGAATAGTTTAATCTGAATCATGTCTTGAGTATCCAATTTTAATAGCTAGAAATCGCCAGCTGTTTTTGGAATTTTTGGGATTTGTTCAGTTCGTACAATATGGGGTTATAATTGGTAATCTAAAGATATAGAATGTTAAATTCAATTCTCGTTTTATAATTTTTTTTACAATGGTTATACATCGTATATAATTACTATACTAGTGTAGCCAATTTTGGTTGTTCGTTAATTTTATTGGTTCTTCAGCTAACTGAAAACTAGTCTGAACCATAAGGCATTTTCATTTGTTTTTTGGTTTTTTTCCATGACGTGATCTTTTATGTCATAAAAATGACATGATATATGATGATTTTTTTCAACTTTGGAGACCTTCAGACATTCTGTGGTGAATAGTTTAATCTGAATCATGTCTTAAGCAAACAATTTTAATAGCTAGAAAACTGGTATTTCAAAGTTTAAGTACCTCTCCGTAGCAATGAGTTTCCATAAAATGTATATTTATATCATTTTAAACAGGTACTAGATTATATTGGTAGTGCAATTCGGGGTGTTATATGGTGGTAGGTTTTGGTGTAAGTCTTCATATGTTAAAATAAATGTAGATAGGATGCGACTTTAACGTTGCTCATTCGTTCTCATACATCTAAATCAATTTTTTTTTTTTTATAAGTGGCTTGGCGGTGATTCATGACCTTAACTTATAAGCTTTTCAAATCTTTTTATCTCATAAAAATGACATGATATATGATGATTATTTCAACTTTGGAGACCTTCAGACATTCTGTGGTGAATAGTTTAATCTGAATCATGTCTTGAGCAAACAATTTTAATAGCTAGAAAACTGGTATTTCAAAGTGATATTTGTCAAAAGTACAAATAACGGTCAGCAGCAATGACAAATTGCTGTAAAATTTTTCTCAGTGCTCTCACCAAAGTTACTAGATTCTTGGTAGTAATACTTAATCATTTAAAATGAAAAATGTTTTTGTTATTATTTCATTCTTATGCTAAGATGTGTATTTCTCATGTCACCTGGGTGGGAAGTTTTGCTGTGAATATTTGCAGGTTAAAATAAATGCACAACTTTTTAACTTAGCTTATTCATTTAATTTTATGTAGATCTCTCGTCCTGGTGATTTAAGATGATCCGAGTCCCAGTGAAGTGCGGGAATATGGAGCGTGTTACAATGTTACTGTTACTTAGCCATAATGTTTTCAAATCTTTAATCTCATAAGAATGACATGATATATGATGATTATTTCAACTTTGGAGACCTTCAGACATTCTGTGGTGAATAGTTTAATCTGAATCATGTCTTGGGCAAACAATTTTGATAGCTAGAAAACTGGTATTTCAAAGTTTCAATAAATGTCCGTAGCAATGAATTTCTTTCTCACTTCCCTGTAGTCCAGGGAGTTCCCATGTAAATAGGAGGCGACTTTAACGTTGCTCATTCATTTCATTTATGTAGATCTCTCGTACATCTAAATCAATTTTTCTTTTCTTTATACATGGCATGGTGGTGATTCATTATCCTAACTTACCATAAGGTTTTCAAATCTTTTATCTCAAGGATTACATGATATATGATGATATTTTCAACTTTGGAGACCTTCAGAATCATTCTGTGTTGAATAGTTTATTCTGAATCATGTCTTATACTAACAATTTTAATAGCTAGAAAACTGGTAAATAACAAATTTTAAAATCAACACCTCTTTGATGCCTGTCCCGGTGTATTTCATTGTGTTTTTTTAACGACGCCGAAGTAAGTTGATTCAGTAATGTGTTTTGATTATTTCCATGACATGATTATGATGATTTGTTTACTTAGGACACCTTCAGACAAAATCCTGGTGATTTAAGATGATCTGAGTCATGTCAAATTCAAATGTATTGCCAGCCGCACAGATTAGTGCTAAGTTCGCCGTTCTGGATTTCTTCGCGAAGAGCGTAAAACATCCTCATTTCAGCGGTTTTCTATGCCTAGTATAATATTGAGCAAGTTGTTTGAATTAAGAACCATATGTCTAAAGTGACTGGGTCAGTTGTGCAGGCACGATGGTGCTTTACTCGCAATCAGATTCTGTAGACGCTAGCTCTGTTCTCCAGGCCATTTCAAGTCATTATAGATGGCGCTGGCGATCGACTTGTAGACAGACATGAAATTACATATAATTTACTTGGAATTAACAGGAATTAATTATTTCTTGTGAATTATTTATTGACATGATCATGATGATTTATTTTTACTTAGGACACCTTCAGACAAAATCCTGGTGATTTAAGATTAATCTGAGTCATGTCAAATTCAAATGTATTGCCAGCCGCACAGATTAGTGCTAAGTTCGCCGCTCTGGATTTCTTCGCGAAGAGCGTAAAAAATCCTAATTTTGGCGGTTTTCTTTTTTTTCTTTCTATTGTATGATATTGAGTAAGTTTGAATCAAGGGCTGTATTTCAGAAGTGGCTAGGTCAGTTGTGCAGGCACGACGGCGTTTACCTCAAATTCCGATTCTGTAGACGCCAGCTGTTGGACGGGCAATTTCAAGTCACTATTTCAGCGGTTTTCTATGCCTGGTATAATATTGAGCAAGGTTGAATTAAGAACCATATGTCAAAAGTGACTGGGTCAGTTGTGCTGGCACGATGGTGCTTTACTCGCAATCAGATTCTGTAGACGCTAGCTCTGTTCTCCAGGCCATTTCAAGTCATTATAGATGGCGCTGGCGATCGACTTGTAGACAGACATGAAATTACATATCATTTACTTGGAATTAACAGGAATTAATTATTTCTTGTGAATTATTTATTGACATGATTATGATGATTTATTTTTACTTAGGACACCTTCAGACAAAATCCTGGTGATTTAAGACGATCTGAGTCATGTCGATAAAGTAGTACTCTACTATAAATGTCTTAATTCTGTCTGTTCAAAGAACATAATGCTGTGCTGCAACTGCATTTGGTACAGACAAATATCAGGAGTTTTTTTAGTTAGGCTTCTTGGTTCATTATAGCAGTTCATTATTGCAGCAATATATTAAGTAGAATAGAAAATTTCTATATTCCTTTACCATGAAATTACATGCAAATTACTTGGAATTACCAGGAATTGATATTTAGGTCTTGTGACTTATTAATAATATAGTATTATCCACTTATTATTCACCTTGAATTAATAGCTCCACAATTGTAGTGTGTTTTCCTGATCTAAAGCTTTAGTTGGTCAATTTGTAAGTTGTTGAATTATTTCCATGACATGAATATGATGATTTGTTTACTTAGGACACCTTCAGACAAAATCCTGGTGATTTAAGACGATCTGAGTCATGTCGATAACCATAACCGTTAAATATTTTAGGGTAAAGAAGAAGGTAGTGATAGATCTTAAGTCCATCAGTTCGTAGAACCACAAGTAACCTGCACAAGTAACCTGCACAAGTAACCTGCACGTATTTCATGTGGTTGCCCTGCAACTACATTTGTGCAGACCAAAATCAGGAATTTGCGGAGTTTTGGTTAGGCGTCATGGTTCATTATAGTGGTTTGATATTGCGGCAATATATTCTAGGGTGAACACTCCAAATGAAATTAGGTAGAACAAAAAGTTTTTATGTATTATTTTACCATGAAATTACATGCTTGATAATTTCAGTGACTTATTAGAAATATAGTATGATCCAGTTATTATTCACCTTGAATTAATAGCTCCAAAGTAGTTTTTTTCCTGATCTGAACAATTAGTTGGTTCTTATGAATTATTTTATTGACATGATTATGATGATTTAATTTTACTTAGGACACCTTCAGACAAAATCCTGGTGATTTAAGATGATCTGAGTCATGTCAGTAACCAAAGCCTTCAAATGTTGTTGGGGAAAAAAGCGGTTATATATAAATATAGATTTTAATTCTGTCAGTTCATAAAACGAAAGGAATTCAGGGTCTCCAGCAGTCAGGGAAAGATGAAACTCATCCAGGTCAAAGAAAAGTTGTGAAATTGGAATAACAAATATCTTGCTCCTTTAAAAAACTTTTTATAATCATATCATCAGCAACTTTTTTTTGGTGGCTTTCATGAACTATCATGCTGACCTTTTCCTACCACCAATGTGACCAGTGGCAACAGATCACTTTAGTAGTGAAATAGTATGATTTTCATTATATAGTACTGATATTATTGTAAGCAAAGTTTTACTATAACTGATATTCTTTGTGTTATTTCAGTGTATTACCCACCACAGCAACCAATGTACACACAGACACAGCAAAGGCCGGTGTTGGCCCAGCCGCAGCAGTACCAACAGAGAAGAACGAAGAAGATGCTGACCATCACTGACCCTAACACTGGCAAGAACATCATGGAAGATATCTTGCCCAACTCCAGTCATTCTACTACACCTCCTAATTCCGGATCATCCTCATCGCGGGCCACACCTGTCGGGGTAAGTTCGCCTGTTGGGGTAAGTTTCGTTCCGAAAAATAGTTCCGTGTTCGAACGAGTGCTGGAAATCCCAGCAAAGTGTGGAAATTGAATAAAGAAACTGATTTCCGGGCCTGGAAAGTCCTTTAGTCTGTAAAAGAGCTCTTGAAAAGTCGAGGAAAATTGAAAAAACCTTATTTGTATCGAATTCCACACTTTGTCGATATTTTAAGCACTCGTTGGAACTGTCAATTAGATGCATTTCTTGAGTATATTTTATGATGGTCATTGTGACGCATTAAAATGATGAATGATCTAACTTAGGACACCTTCAGACAAGTTGCTGGTGATATGATTAGATCTGATTCATGTTTTGCAAGAATTTTATGTTAGAATACTAATTTAGTGGTAGAGACTGATATGCTGTAATGTTTGGATTTGTTTTTGTGTTTTTCAGAACACTCCACCGCCAGCCAACAATGACATTGCCGCTCAGTTTGCAGCGCAGGTAGCTGCTACGTTACGGACAGCAGGTCCCCCTCCTACCATGACCCAGGAACAAATACCTCAAGGTCTAATGCCACAGGGACAAATGGGTCAAGGTCAAATGCCCCCTGGCCAAATCATGGGTCAACCGCCCTTGAAGCAAGTGGATGTGGTGTCCCCCTCCCCTCCCGGCCCTGGTATCATGGTCCCCATGCCTCACATAGTTCAACAACAGATCATTCAACAACAGCTTCAGGTACAAGCACACTTGCAACAACAACATCAACAACAAACACAACAACTCGTAAACCAGTCACAGCAACAGCCTCAGCCACAGCCACATTCTGTCAGTCAGCAACAACAACAACAGCAGCAACAACCGCTGCCTGCTCATGTTAACGCCACTGTACGTCCGGCCCCGGCCTCCATAGCTGTCGCCTCTATAGATTCCACCACTTCTGCCCCCGTCGTACCCCCTCAAGCGACCCCGGCACCACCTAGCGAGACCCGGCAGAGTCCACTCTCATCAGCGCCCTCTGGTGCTGCCGATGCTGCTAAGTCTCAGGACTCTAAAGTTGAGACCGTAACGACTGTCTCTGCATCAACCGTGCACTCTAAATCTAGCTCCGAACTCTCATCAAATAAAGACTCAGTAGATAGAGATGAACCTTCTAGTTCTGCTTCCGCAGCCGAGTCATCTAGCCCTGCTTCCGCAGCCGAGTCATCTAGCCCTGCTGCTGCTGCGGTGGCAGCTACTGCGGTGGCAGCTACTGCCGAAGTGTGGGAACCAACGCCACCTAGTGATAACGACAAGCTTTCAGTAGAGCCCGAAAAGGAAGTGTGCGAAGAGAAGATGTTAGAAGTACAGAGTGCCAAGCAGCCCTCGATAGAGGTGACCCCGGCCACACCCAAAGAGGTTTCGGTCAAGCCAGAAGATGCCATTCCTGAACCCAAGGAACAGAGAGAAGACAGTGAGTACATCTCTGTATCTATTATCTTTATTAGTGCATTAATAATCTGCTTGGATTATAGCTTTATGCACAGACGTCAGTTGCCGAATTTGATCATTGAACTAAGCAGAATAAAATAAAATAAGTAAAAAGATGGTAAAGCATAATATTTGGCTCCATGGAAACACTCGAGTGCCCAGAAGGTTCTCATTAATTATTCAAAAATGTAACTTAAGAATGGTCATAGACTTCAGGGTCATAGACTTCTGAGGAGACACTTACACATACTGTGTATTTCATTGACTAAATTTGCTGGCTAATGGTTGTGCTTAAAGAACCTAAGAAGTTAGTTTGGAGGTCACTTTCCCTGCAGTAAAATCTGTGTTGCTATTGAACCTGTCAATGAAGATGCCATCATGAGAATTTCGTAGCTTACAAGTTTACACATAAAATGTGTCATTTACCTGCCTTTAAGTCTGTCTTGTTCGGTAACTTACAAGCATAAAATAGGGCATTTTGTATGTAATTGTCACTTGCCTGGGACACGGTTCGTGTTGTCTTGACAATTAGTAAAAATATCAACGTCGGGCCCTGGAAGCTGACAATCAAGTCCTGGAAATTAATAAATTCAACCTGTAGTACGAATGCCTCGATTTGACCATGATTTGAAGACTGATTATTCTATGTGGGGGAAAAGTTCTAGAATTAAGATTTAGGTCTACTTGAGTTAAACAGTAGACCTTGCCGAAGTCAAATGGGCTACCTGATTTAATTTGAGTCCAGCAAAGTTTCGACTTAATGCGCTGCACAGATTTATTAATGAGCTTATATAAATTTTGACGCTCCAATAACTTGGGTTTATGTGAAAATTCAACTTATACATCGACTTGTGAGGTTTACGGTATGTACAATACGGTATGTGTAAGGTTTGAACAAACTAGGTAAGTGCCATTTTACACATTAAAAACATTTACCTGATTTGAGAAGTGATATTGATCAGTTGCTGACAGGACCCTGTCATTTTGCTCTGAGTTCTGCATGACTGCTTCTGTAGCCAGTCTGAAATGACACTGGCTGAATTGGCTTTCAATTAAATATGCAAGTCATATGACGCCAGTAATATTACCATATTTGCTATTGCACCATATTGGGAAATATGTATTGAGTAAAGCAGAAATATTGACTTATCAAATATCTGTCTTCAACTACGATATCAGTCTTAGTTTATAAGGATGTCAGGTAATTATTATTCATAAAAGAATGAGGACTTAAATCCTTCCATAACATGTATAATGTTTAATTACTGAAGTACAAGTGCGCACTTGTAGAACATGTCTTAGTTGCTTGCATATATATCCGCGAGAGGGCAGCACAAGCCAGTGCTCCTGTACATTCTAGCACGTATGCACTGGCTGGTGTTTTGAGAGGGGGGAGGGATGTAAGGTCACATGACCCCTCTGTGAGTGTGTATTTCTTGCTCATGTAAGACCATTGGGTTAAGTAGAGCAGGGAGTCAGGACCACACTTGTACACAGTGGTGTTAGTAGAGAGTCATTTTAATTTAATTAACGCTTATTAGGATTTAATACACTTCGCCATGACAAGGAGAAAAGGTCAGTGAAATGCTTATATCATATTAGCTTCATATACGTTATATACTTTTAGTACATGTAGGTTACAGGACTTCACATACTTGGATCACCAGTTAAGTGTATACAATATCATTTATCATTTTGTAACATTTTAATTTTGACTTTAAAAGAGCTCTTATAAACAACTATACATATAGAGCTCCGACTATTTATAGACTCTCCCTATAGGCTGTATTTTGAGCATATAATCTATACTTGTGTCTGTATAGTTAACATGCTGGTATTTATTACATGTTGGTTATACCTGGGACTACCTGACAATGTCAAGGTAGCTAGCTGGATTATAAACTTAATAATGATTAGCATAAAGCTGTGATATACTTCAGTCTCCAAGCCTGGTATAAATGCCAATTGCTTTGCATGTGTAACAAGTTAAACATGTGTAACATGTATAACAAGAAAGGCAAATCAGATCAAGACAGAGCTGATCCTCATGGTTGTCTTCAGTTATTCTGATCACAATGATCTCCTTATGGGATAAATTGTAATTGATACTAATTATAGGGTATTTTGTAGGTGGTCTTGCTTAAGTTGGATTGCAGAAAGTGCATTAATATTGCTATTAGCTCAAAGAGAAATAGAAAGTTAGTATATAATATGATAGTGGTCCCTTTGGGTCTTGTCAATAAGAAGTTCATAAGTGCCAAATTTTCACGTATGACTGCTCCAGGGGACATGGCTAATAAGACTATTTTATTCTAGAAATAAAAATGCAAATATCGTATGATCAGTGCACCACAGTCAAATGGATGCCAAGATATAAACAGCTGTAATGCATTACTGGTATATATGCAATTTATTGATGCTCTTTTCACAAATATGATTGAACATTATTAAGTAATTATTTGAATAAGATAAAATTAACTGAATGGACTCTGTCCATGTAAAATTTATACAATAATTCTAGCATAACAGTTTGTTCTGAGAGGAATTTTCGTACTCCCAGCTGTTTTGCAGGACATACAAATTAGACATAGTCTGCTCCCATTAAATTTGAATTATATGAGAGGCTATTTAGAGAAATCTAGTTCACAGACAGTACTTGAATTGTTTGCACTCGCTGTGGGTCAAGGGTGTATGAGGATTTGAGAATGTATTGCGGATGCTTTTTAGATGAATTTTTTTTTTAAATATTGATTGCCTGCCCACGCCAATGACTTCTTATATATAGTGACGCAAATGTCCTATAGTGATGCATGAACATGTCGGGGAAATATTAAGTACTTAAACCTTGGGTCTTAATAATATCTGGCTGTGTTTGGATGACAGATGTGGTGGAATCAGCGATATATATTGACCAGTGACCACCCACATTTTGATGGTATTTGGCAACTATTTGTATTGCAAATTATTGGTGTTGTAGGAGGATATGCTAATTTACTTGTGTTTAGAGTTAAATACGATAGATAACCGTACAAATTAAGAGAATATTTTATTTGAAAAATAATGAGAAGCCATTTTAAGCATCCAAGATATACATGAACGCATTGTATGATAAAGTAATGGATTAGGCAACAATCAGCTAAATGACAAAACTGCTTAAAATATGGAAAGATTCAATTTCCTGTTTTATAATGAATTGTTTTATGAACAATTTTCTGCCAATCTATAACATTTATTACCTGAGTAAAGCATTTGTGTGAGAAAACTAGTTCACAAATAGTACTTAGATACATAAAAATTGTATCGTGAGAAAATGGTATGTATATCAATTGATCTGCGTAGTACATTACATTGATAGCCCATTGATTGATGGAAATTGTATTGACCGAATAGTGGAATGGAATGCCACTTAAATGATTAGTCATCTGTGAAGTAATCTGAAGTATTTGATAGGTCTGCAACACCAGTCCCATCTTGTCCCATACAGTCTAAATCACTTCAATTACATTATAAGAGAATATACAGGGGGATGTCTATGGCAGCGCCAATGTTTATATACCGATTTTATTCTATTTTTTTGTTGCATAAATAAAAAATCTCTGTCAACAGTAAAGGATGATTCCAAACTTTTGAATAGCCGTTTAAATAAATGCTTGGATAGAAATCTTATTAAACTATAGCATCATTATGACAACACATTTATAGAAATATATATTGATATTTAAAAAAAAAGAAAACCAAAATGCAACAAAACTCGTGATACTACTCTTTGATTTATTAGATCAATAGGTTAAGGTTACTTGTCAATAAATCAGCCAATAGATCAGCCAATAGATCACTGCACTGTTCTTGACAGCTGATCAGCAATAGGGTAAAACTGTACTTACCAAAGTCGAAGTTCAAGGTCTAGGTGTCCCTTTCATAGGAGTACACAGGTTTGATCACGAAAGGTTAATATGTGTAGAATCTACAATCATGGGTCAATGTTAATAGTTGCTATATTATGGGATTGTAGTGATTCGCATTCATATGCTAGATTCGTACAGTTAAGTAATGCTCAGTTGGCGGAATTTAGAACAAGTTTCTTCAGAATTCGGCATATTGGGAAGTGATTTATATGTTGCTCGCTATTTTATAAATGTCTATTTTCTTAGAGTTGTGATGCATTTTGTTTATCTTGTGGTAATAATACTTCACCAGATGAAGCATTTATTAGTTAAGTATCACAATAGAGTTAATGTTACCTTAAATACTGGGAATTCCCGGAGTAGAAAATAAATGGGAAATAATCTTGAACTTATTACTGGAGAAACGGTTAATAAACAATGATGACTAAGTCAGACTTAAAAATTTCGGTTTTCTGATGGGTAAGCTGACTCCACAGAATCGCTATACAGTTTGATTTGTATTCTGGAACGCGTTGGGGTTTTTCCTTGTAAATTTTTCCTTTGGGTGGGAGTGGAAAACATTGTCTTAATTTATGCAGCTCAAGAGGAGGAGCAAGGGGTGGGGGGGGGGGGGGGGCGCTGAAGATGGCTCTATAGCTGAATCAGCTCCCCTAGCCAAGATGTTACCTAGCCTTGCACACAGGTTGTTTGGTTGTTGGCTAGTTATAAATAGAAGGCAAGCCCCAGACACATTTCCAGGGAAATGCTTTGGGTATACTAGTAGCAGGATGGTACAGAGGCTTGACTACAGACTGCAGTGAAGTGGTCGTCTGGAGAGACACCTGGTGTATTTGGAGTCAACTAGTCATTGCTTCAAAATAAATAATGGGCTCGGCTGAGTTACATTGCCAGATCATAAGGCAATACAATATCAATAGTCTTTTCACTGAGCACCCCTGAGTTCAGCAAGACATAAGTCCTTCCTCTCCTGTTACTACTCCTTTTGCTTTTCAGACATAGATAATCACTGACTTATTAAATAAATATAACTTTCTCAGAAAAATAACAAAAGTCAACTGAATGATAAGGTGTCAAATATACATTAAAAATAAAAAAAATACTGCTGCTAGGATGCGCTTTCCTTCAGCTAATCACAGCCAAGGGTGGGAACTTTATGCAGTATGCTGTCATGGCCACTTGGTGGAAATATAGAGAACCTCCCGTGAAAATCCACTATTGTTGATTTCGTCTTTTTCATTGCTTCAATGATGCTCATCTCCGGCTTATAGAATGGAATAGAAGAGGATAATTGGCAAAGTATCCTGATTTTCAGATAATCAGATGCCTGAATAATTCTGAGATAGTCTATGGTTCAGTCTTCAACAAACCTGATAAAACTGGAGTCATAAATATCATGATTTATGACTTATTAAATAAATATAACTTTCTCATATCATAAAATATAACTTTCTATATCATAAATACCTTTTGCTTCTGAAAAAAGTGCCTATCATCACACTAGAAGTCTTACATTGTGCTAATAATACATAGTTTATTCAACGCTATTAAGTAGCATTTAAGAAGTCTGGCTAAGAATGTACTAGAAAAAAAAGAAAAAGGAAAAAAAATGCAACTTGCTTTTGAAATTTAGCGAAGCGTGAAGTTTTATAAATACACAGCAGTGTATTTGTATTATACAAAGTTTTTGCTTTGCCTTTAAAAGGCAAGGAAGTGGTTAAATAAAAGTGCTTTGTATTTAAGTGACACAGGAAATGCATAGTACAATAATAATTATTCAGTTTTATATGTCTCTTGAGAGTATTGCATAAATGATATGAGAAGTGTTTACCGTTGAAAACTGGACTGTGACTCATTAAATGTGTCAAGATCAGTTCTGCTTGTCAGATAATTTCAGATAAAATCTGATAAGACAAGTCAAGTTTAAATAGGTTATATGACCTCTCAGTGTGCACTAATTATGAAAGTAATGCAGTTTAAGTGCTGTTTGAATGTGGGTCAATGTCATGGCACCAGATGGCATGCAATTTAATTGATGTGTGTCAGTGGAATATGACATAACACTTCATGCTAATTTAATCTAATTGCCATTGGCGGTATCATCAGTCAGCAGACTTCTTAATAGCAGCATTTGATGGAATGCAATATTATGGGGGATGGTTGATGGGCTGAGCTGGTATGCAGGTGTTTTCGAGGCTCTATTGTTGCCCATTGTTCTCTATTGTCTTCCATTGTCCGTGTGTCCTGACACTGACTGCCCTGACACGTTATTGTGGGGGTCACCTGTTTGAATGTCACGCACGTGGGGCCACTGAAAGGTGCTTTGTGTTTATTACTAAAAATACCCCATCTGGGCCCCTCGGTGTTCTGCATACACCAGTAGGTCAGAGTTGTGCAAATGTGCAGCTTCACTTCTGCACAGAAGGGTGAACTTATAACAACTAAAAACTCGTAGAAACTACACGCAAACTGTGTTACACAACATACAACTGTTGTAGCGTACACAAGGATTAGTTTGATACAGTTTATTAAACGAATAACTGTCTGGATTAGCAGGGATATTTGTCAAGAACTTTGGAACACCGAAGTCACATGTTCTTGAGCACCCATGCGCTTCCTATAGAACCCACGCTCACTACACGAGGAGCAACGTCACAGCGTAGATTCTACACGCGCTAAGACGTCGGTAAAAGAACGTTTATGTGACGTCTGGGAATTTCCCCACATCGTGACGTCATTGTAGCGGGATACTTCAATACACAAACACTGGATATTGACAATTAGTCGAAACCCTATCTGGATATACGCACTACACACAAGATACCAACCTACAAAACAAGTGTATAACAACTTCCATATCATTGCATATAGCAACTTGGGATCAAGGCTGTTTCAACATAAATAGGAATATTCACATGACTCATACATTATCTACGGAATATACATGCAACAAAAGCTGTACATGCCTTATGAATTGAGGTTTCATGGTATGCTAAATTGCTCTGTCTAGACAGACAAGTGCAACATTTATGTTTGAATGACCGTCAGTACACCATACATGTATATAACAGGGATTTAGACTATCAGTATTGTGACATAACCTCTATTCTCGTTCCATAACATTCGATTCGAGGCCTGCAGTATAACTCGTATTGTAGACTTCACTACTATTGGAAATATTGCATTATCAGCTGCCTAGGATTTTGGCAAATATAGCAGCAGACTGTACATTTAACCCTTTGCAATACTCTGATCAAGGATCCAGGATTTTTATACAAGGATAGACAAGTTGTGTAATACATGAAATGACCCTTTAATAGATTGCATTGATAGAGTATAAATGCTAGTACAATTGTATGCGTGATAAGATAATTAGAATTTTATGATATTTGGTGATATTGCAAATCGTACAGATATCGCTAGCATTATTTTGTGTGTAAACAACTCATGCACTCAGTACTGGGATTATAGCATTGAAAATACTCCCGTTGGTTATGCCAAGAGTATTTATAGCAGACCTGCTAGGTTAGCATCTTGCTGTGCAATCTGAGTAGGCTTGTGAGAGCGAAGACTTGTGCTGCTACTGCTGCTGCTACTGCTGCTGCTCCCCTACTGCTGATGTCTAGCAAGCATTTTAGATCTCCCAACTGGTTAAACTGCTCACTATATGTGTGAGTAATGTGGATGTATGTATTGGGTTACAGTACTTCAAACTGACTTCAGAGGATAAAGACGCGCACAACGAGTTTTCAATCATATTTCAACTACATTGTGATCTTCGGAAAAGATTTCAAACTACGCATCAGTGAAACAATTGGATTTTCAAACACATCAGTGATTTTAGAAGACCATTGATTGGATATAATTGGTTCTTTCCTTCCATTTTCATCTCACCATACGCAGTTTTTATTGGCTGACTCAGCGTTTGAAAATATATTGAATTGTGCCATATTGAAATTGTAATCGACATTGTGAAATTGATTCGAAAGCAAGCGACTGGAAGTTGTTAATTGGATGCTGTCAGTCATTTTACACCGAATCTTGGAATCACTTTGAGTGTATGACTGTTACATGATAATTACTTGGAATCCTCTCTTGCCAGCAACAGGGTTCTTGGAGATAAATTTAGATGCTCACTGCTTCATAAAATATCAGAAGGCTGTTTGATATTTGCTTAGCATCCTAAGAATTCAGTACATCCTGGACTTCTGACGGCTCTAGGAGGCCGTAGTTTTGTACATCAAACGTACTGAGGCATTGAAAAGATTCTTGATCGTGTGAATATCTGATTGCTGCTTCAATCCTTGCAAGTCTGAGAGTTACATACTGGAGTATTGGAAGATTGTATGTTATAATTGAGTGCTGGATAAGTCACAACTGTCAGTGGTATTGCTATCAACATTTAGTATGAACAAATTGCCTTCACAGACATCCAGCTGACACATTTGTTGCATAGAATTTATAAATATTATCACTGCTGCAATGAAATAGCATTAGCTTAAACTACCCTAGCGTTGCTGTGATATAGATTGCAAGATGTACGCGGACAAACGAGGAGACAAGACGCAAGGAGGAGGAGGCGGCCACCAGGAGAATCGTGGTGACCAGGAAGATGGTGGTTGGATGGAGCAAACTCCAAGGAAAAACAGACGATCTAAAAACAGGAATAGATGGTCGATGGGAGAAGATATGTTGCAACAAGGTGCCCCAGGACATGGTGGGGGTCACAACCAAGGTGGAGGTCACAACCAAGGTGGAGGTCACAACCAAGGTGGAGGTCACAACCAAGGTGGAGGTCACTACCAAGGTGGGGGTCACTACCAAGGTGGAGGTCACTACCAAGGTGGGGGTCACTACCAAGGTGGAGGGCATAACCGAGGTGGAGGTCACAACCGAGGTGGAGGTCACTACCAAGATGATGGGATGTCAGATGCAGCGAACAGATTCAGAGACAAGAAGCCTCCCAGACCTGATTTGAGAAGATACGAAAGTCCAGCAGCAAGGAGATACAGTTTAGACCCAACTCAGAACGGTTGCAGTCAAGACCATCAACGGAGGTTCGAATCTCCTGGAGGGAGACGAAATAGTGTCGGACCGAGACAAGATGGTTATGGAAGTAGAAATCATAGTCCAGTTAGAGAATGGGTGAATAGAAGTCATGCTGGAAGTAGAAATCAAAGCCCTGCTTCGATACGAGGCGGGTCACGAAACACCAGCCCTGCATCAAGAGCAGGGTCAAGAACCAACAGTCCTAAGGGAAGAAGATACCATGGAAGGAATTCAAATCCAGTCAAAGGTTCAAGACAGCATCAGAGGAGAAATAGTGGTCAAAGTCAAGGTGGGGGAGGATCGGGACATCATAGTCCAGTCCACTATAGAAGACACAGTGAATCACGTCCGCAAAGTCCACAAGGTCCACATGGAACGAGACAGAGTGGATCGAGACCCCAGAGTCCGCAAGGTCCGCAAGGAAGGAGGCAAAGTGGATCTAGACCACAAAGTCCGCAAGGACATCAAAGACGATACAGTGGGTCGCGACCACAAAGTCCGCAAGGAAGACGCAGAAGTGGGTCCAGGCCACAAAGTCCAAGTGGTCAGCCTAATGCATGGCGTCAAGGAGGACCATGGGGTAGAGCTAGAAGTCCAGTGTCCCCTCGTCATTCTAATCCAACTAGCCCAATGTCTCCTGTAAGTGGACCCAACCTTCGTATGCCTACAAGTCCTACGTCCAATGATGCTAAGAATACTATGCAGCCTCGTAGTCCTGTGGGACCTCCTAGCCAAAGTGGGTCCAGGAATCATAGTCCTGTGGGAAAAGGTCGTGGGTCTAGACGTGAGAGTCCTGTCGTACTGCCTGCTATTATTCTCCCGCAAGAACGACCCAAAGGCAGAGGTAGAGGAAGCAGAAATTCAAGTCCTCAGACAGTGGGAGTATTACGTGGGGACAGTCCAGTTTCCGTCGGAACAGGGAGTAGAAGTGGTAGTCCAATTGTCCCATTATCAAGAGGCAGAGGGTCATCCGGTAGCAGACAGCAGTCGCCTGTTAATCCTATATCTAGGGGCAGAGGTAGCAGACCTGGCAGTCGCAATCAAAGTCCAGCCCCAGGAGCAGACGGATTCCCTGAGGAGAGTTTGAAAGTGACAAACCATCCAGCTAAGCCATCGTCTCTTGGCACTCCAGGACCACTCAATGTCTTCAGAGGACCACCGAGCCCAGGCATGAGACGTAACAGCACAGAATCAGCCCTACATACGAAGTACGCAACGTTACCGGGGCGTAGACCCCAGCAGCTTGACAACATCCCACCCAGGAGGAATAGTTGTCAGTTTGAAAACTCACCCGCACACCCACCTCAATTCAACAGAGTCTCTAACTCCGTATCAATAACTTTATCCACCACTCCGTCTAACGGATGGGACCGACCTCCTGTCACAACTGTGTACCACCGATCTCTGCAAGCTCAAAACTATGCACACAACCGAAACCAGGATAATGCATCATCTCAAAACAATACATGTAATGCACAAAATGGAGATATCAATGCTAATTCTGTACGCAAAAGTAACGACTTGAACAGCAATGCTGTGGAGACTAACAACGAAACTATTGAAAGTCTGAATCGCAATATCCAGAAGTTAGTCGAAAATGTGCACTGTGATAGTCCGCAAAATCTAAGCCAAGGATCTAGCCACATGTCTGTCGATTCCTCCGACCAGTCTAATGTTAGCGTAGCGGACAATGCAAGAGTTGATTCTAACAAAGCCTCGGATGCCACAGACAGTGCTGGATCTACCAGTGTAGGCGACTGGGCCACTATGATGGATACGAATCTCAATGCTCAACAGTATTACAACGAAATAATCTCTTTCGATTCATCGTCTGATGATGAAGGTATGTATAAACGAATTCAATAGGTTCACAGAGAATTAATTCAATTGTCATATATACTGTCTAATGTATGGTGGCATATGTATACTGGTTAACAGACTTTACATGTTGCAACCACTGGAGGTTACTTGGGCAAATCATCAAAATTTAAAAAAGATTTCCATTCTTTGATTTCCATTCACAATGCCACTTCATACCTGAGGGTATGCTGCTTTAGGAATTAATTTTAAAGCAAGGACTTATGTAGATGGATGCACATGAAAAAACAAGCCAGAAAAGTTAATGTCATTGTATTAATGACAAAACATGTAGGGACGAAAATAGGACTTGTTTGCTGACAATAAAAGGTCCATTGCATATTGTAGCTATATTGCAATGTCAGAACTGATAGCTATATAACTACCTAAATGACTGACTAGGTTTTAATCTAAATCTACACTAGAATTGCTTCTTTTCTAATTAGCTTAAAGTTTCGATTGCAAATCATTTCAGTACAGCTGTATGTCCGAATTGACCAATACAGCCCTTGAGTTTCATATATCATACATGCATCACAATAGAGAATTCATGTGGGTGGAACTTGCCCTTCAATGATATATATTGCCTGCATTCCTGTGCTGTGAATCTGGGTCATTGAACTTGTTTGTCGATGTGAGCCATGAGTAAGGTACACATCGGTTCAAAAATGGTGTCATAGATTATATTTTGGGGTGTGTAGAAAAGCTAGACATGCACTACTGTGTTATTTGCTGTTTAAATAGGAGCATTTCTCCAAAATTTGCTTTTTGGGGGGAATTCCAATTAATTTACATGTATTTAATGGTATAGTCCATTGTACAATTTAGCAACACTGCTGCTCTATGCAGTGATTTTTCCAATGTTAGCTTCCTACATAGGGAAGTTATATATTTATTGTTATACTCTGATAAGTTGTCAATTTGTTATGAAGATACATATAACATATAGCCAACTGTCATTATGTCGCCGTTTTCTGTGAGGCTTCCTGCTGCTCTTGATTAACAGAACACAATTCTGATATGGATCAAATGAACCAGCAAAAAAGATTTGCAATCTGGACCAATGTCAATCTAAGGTGGATAGTAAAATGCAATGACACAGACGATAATATACATTATGTTGCTAGGTTGAGGACCGGGTTGTTCCTTCTGGAAGAAAGTATTTTCATCCGTAGAAGTAGAAGTGGAAGGTTTCTTCCAATTCTTCCGGAAGAATGTTAACGAAATTGGAAGGAACGACTTCCTTGTGGCATAGACACTCGAAATATCTAAACATTGACAACATTATTTTATATTCATCATATATTAAGAGTATTTAAGACCAAAAATTTCCAGAACTTGATGTTATAGTAGGCTTACCACTAGGGTTCAACTGTTTATGCAGCTCTACCACATGCAGCAATAACAACAACTTGCAAGATAACGTGACTGTATAATATGTAGATATGTTGCTGTTCTGATAAGTTAGGCAGTCCCTTTATATATGTATCTGTGTTTTTTTGTATCTTGAGCTGACCCACGTGGTTGGCACATGGCTGTAGGCCAAATGATACACTCGTCTATCTGTTTGGCAAGCTTGGGTTTTTCTTCATGATTTTCTCTGTGCATAATTTGTTTAGTGTACATTAGTCATGAATATAGGTTGCTTTCAGAGGATTTGTGGGAGATAAGCAATTGTTAGATCAGCTAAATTTGAGACTTAAATGTAGAGTTTGTTTTTACTGATCTGTGGCTCCAAGGGTTTTGGCGTGACCTTCTGGTGCCTCTAAGGTGAACGACCTGAACAAGATGTTTTATAGCATCAGTATATCTGATCATGCTTATCCTTAGGGAATGGTATCTTAGAGAAGTTTGCTGTATCTGATGCTAGTAATTTAGTGTCATAAAAATAATTTATGTTCCAAAAGTGGAAGTTCCATGTGGCATAGGCATACATCTGTTTAGAACGATATTACACAAACACAAATGGTACGGATGTAGCAATAGAAAAATGTAATAGTGATGATGTTAGCAGTTAATGCAATTGAAATATTCCAATATGTATTGAGTGTTCCATAATGAGATTTGAGACTTGTTAAGTGTTCTAAATATGCCTCTACATTGTAGCTCTAACTAGTATCATATTGTAGCCAAGTTATTGAATGACATTTAGCACCAGCACACACAAGTAGTCTGATTGATTCAGCTCTGAATATCACAACACTAATCTTGGTTTGCCCTTCCAAGGTCAAGTGACATGATTTTCAGGTCAAATGAATTGAACTCCGTGCACTTGATAACCAGCCTTTAACTGAAAAGCCGTTGAGATTACTCGACAGCCTTGGTGAGAGCATTGCTGTAGATCGTTAACATCGTACAGGTGTAAATCACACAGGTGTTAATCACTGCGTTTTACCTGAACAGGTGTACAATTTCGATTCAATATTATCAGTTCATGGATACTTGTATTAAAACAAATCTAAATATTACAAATCCACGTTGCATAGATTGTACATTGAAGGCTTCTCATTGCTACTTCATCTGAAGCTTAGTCAGTTTATATGACCAGCTGCCAGAGGCAGATTTAATGATGAGAAGTATGAGAGTCCACACGTTACACATTTACCCCATAGACGCCGAGTACAAGGCACCTCCAATTTCACATCTGATCCGATTAAGATCCAGCTTGGATGTAACTCATGTCGAGTGCCAGAAATTGTTAAGTATGTATTACAAATCAACACTGCGTATGTATATTGTATTAAAGGCTTGCTTTCTGTACATCTGATGTATAAACAAGTCTCGCAACACTCTTTTTAAGTAAATAAGCGAGCTTCTCTTTGCTTAGCTATTCTTAACGTTAAACCATGCAGGGGCTCCAGGATGTATTTCCGTGGACATCCCATGGTATTTCATGGTGCATCAAGTCATAGTTATTGTGTATAAGTTGATATACTGCCCTAAATTTGAATGCTTGATCCATGATGCTGTTTTTATCCAACTGTGGTCTATGTTGACCTTCAGATATGGGGGGAAAAGTACCTAATATATGATAAATAAATATTAGGAATTTTTTGAAGCATTATGTTTAGGTTTCCTATATCCTCATCGGAGTGTAGGTAATTTACTGGGGATGTGACCTACATTGGCTCAGAGCAGCAGGAAATACCTATGGGGTTGCTATGGATCAAAACTAGTGTCATCTGTATGTTTACTGGTTGCCAAAATAGCTTGTTTCTATGGCAACCATCCATATCTATGGCTGCAGTCCATCCAAATTACTGTTGAGCACTACATCAGTGATGTACAGAAGAGTCAACTATAAATCTGCCACTGTCAAAAATATCATTATGTCGGATTGAAAGTGACACTATGGAGATGAATACTGATTCAGTGTTAATGGAATCTGGCCACATAATGCTAAAAAAAAGCTCAAACTGGTTACTTCGTGAAACTGCCGGGTCCTTAATTACTTAATATCAAGTGTTTGAACGATTTGTAGACCGATGACAGTTAATTCAATGTGCCCTTGAAATTGCAACAGATATTACTGCAGGTTGACCTTGAATGACCTAGAAGTTTCATAAACATGAAATTTCAGATTTATTTAAAAGAATTGAAAAAATCCATGTTTGCTTGATATGGCATTCAATTGACCTTTTTGAATTGTGATAGACTTTCATCATAATACGCTTCTGCCATGTGTGATTTTGTGCATTGTGAGCAAACGTTCATGAATATTATTTTATATTTCAGGTAAAGATGGAAAACGGAAAAACAGACGGCAACAGCTTAAAGAGCTGGATAAAAACAAGAAGGAAGGTTCAGACATGGATGCCTTCTTGTCTGATGAGGTCGCTGTAAGTATATTTTTGATTTCTAGCCTAACTATGATTTATATAAACTCTACCATGGAGTAAGCTGCATAACAGCAAGTTAAAGCTGATTGTTCCTTCAGCATTGACACCTAAGAAACCATTAATAAAGCGCGTTGATTGGTAGGAGTTGAAATGGATGTTTAAGCCAAGGTTCTTTTAGGTGTGCTGTTTAGGTGGGAAATAGGATATTTTAGGGGCTTTAAAAAGTATTTTTGTGACCACTTATATTAACAGGCAGCTTCATTATTGAATGTATGAATGTATGATTATTGGCTCATACATGTACTTAAAATGAGTTATCATTATCTGTAGTTGGTGCTGCATACCATAATTTTTATCATCTTTACGTCTTACACATATTCTAAATTTCATGTAATTGTATCAATCTCGTCTACATTTCCTGAAAGCCTTTCAATAAAGCAAACAAACAAACCAGGAATTTGTACTCATTTTTGCTTCTTTTGTAGCAGTCCGAAGCTGTCGTAGAAAAACCGACGACGGTAAATCACACGGAAGAAGAAGAAGAAAGCAAGCCAGTGACTACGGCCCCATCAACAGACTCTAAACCCGCAACACCACCGTCTGTAGATCCACAACCCCCAGCAACAATCGATGTGCCTGATAACAAGGAGTCGGAAGTGGCTGAAATTTCGCCCGAGAAGGAGGTAAGGGAGATTTTAATGACAAAATACACTGTAGCTGTGCTGAGACTTAATGACCTGTGTATAAATCTGTCACCCTGACGCTATTTTATTAATGGAACAAAATGCTGATTATTTTAACCATGACAGTTAATAAATTTACTTGTGTAGCAAGACCACTGTTAAGGATAACAAAGTAGTTAAGAGTTTGAATGTTTAACTGTTTCACCTTCCAATATAATGTCGAGTTTGCTGAAGTTGTTGGGACTAATGTTTGGTTTACTTTTTCACAGGTTGAAAAGGAGGCTGAAGTAACAAAGGAGGTTGCCGAGGAACAGTTGTCAACAGACAACAAAGTAGCTGCAGAGAATGAGAAGAATAAGGAGAAGTTGAGTAAAGAGGAGGTCTCTGCTAGCGAAGAGAAGGAAGTAACTCCTGAAAATGACAAAGAAGCAGAAGCAGAAGAAGAGGAGGAGGAGGAGGATGATGATGAAGCGCCTGTGATAAAGAAGGACCCGAAGTCTATGCTCAGATATAGCTATCCTGAAGGTTTGTCAATAGTTGATTTTCTGTAAAGCTTCTTGATATTTCCACAAGGTGGCTACTGGCAGAATGCTGCAATCTTAGTGGTTGCTAAACTGAAGAAGGCAAACTTGTCCTTTGTCACAGTTCGAGGTGTTCTGTGAAAATAACCTTATTAAAGGCGATCTACTTCGAAGGGCAGACTTGTGGAAAGTGTGAGAAGTCTGGGGTGTTAATGATTTTTGTCTAAAAGAGCTGATGATATGATGACAAGATGGAAAAGTGTCTCGGCGGAGACACCTGAATTCACAGTTTGTGGAATACCTATCCATCTTGCTGCCTTCCTTCTGAATATCAGTCTTAATTTAAGTATTACTTTGTTTACTGTTTCTCATTCTTATGCTAATATATTATGACATTTATTTTCTGTTAATTTCAGACCAATGGAGTCCCATCAATATAGAAGGCAAGAAACACTATGACCGAGAATTTCTGCTGCAGTTGCAGTTTTCTACAGAATCTTTGGAAAAGCCTGATGGCCTGCCCAAGTTGCCGGATGTTATTCTAGACAAGGTAATTTGGAATTGCTTAATCCTGTCATATTTGACATTTCTGAAATTTATGGAAAACTAATAATAACGCTTGAGACTGGCTGACTATCTCATACTTTTCCTTTTGGTATTGATATTTTGATAAATATCTGTTTAATCATTTGATCATAGAAGTACAATCAATGAGATAACTACATCTAACATTTCACTGTTTTGTGCATTTCCAACCACTTGGTAACATGAAACTGCTAAGTCCCGGAAGTATGTGTTGATTAGGGCATATAAATTTAGCTGATATCGAATATTTTGTTTTTCAGCCTTTGAGCAGACACCAGGAATCTCGGCATAGTATGAGCTCAATGAGGGGCAACCCGTCTTCATCAGTTGATTTCACTCCAGGGTTCTTCAAACCTATGCAGAGTGGAGGAGGTCCTGGTGCCAAAGTGAGTTTTGAAGATTTTTAATCCTGTTGATATTGGAAATGCTTGATACCATGAAAATAACATTTTTAGGAAGAACCTGATGATGCTATGCAGTATTGACTAGGTAAAAAAAATACTCGCCAGTATTTCATGAAAAAAATTAAACGTTGAATAGCATGTCTTTCAGTCGGGCTCTATGACCCGGAGGAGTCAGCAGAAGGACAACAAAGGTGGTCCACCACGAAAGGTCATTTCCGTCTCTCTGCAACAAGATATCAAACTCCACCATTCGGATAACGCATGGAAGCCCAATGCAGCTAAAGGACCTGTTGCTGTTGCCCAGGCTGGTCCTGCATTGTCTAAAACTGAGGAAATTCTTAAGAAAATTCGCAGTATTCTCAACAAATTGACGCCACAGAAGTTCCAGACGTTAGTTCAACAAATTTTATCTTTAGACATTAATACAGAAGAGAGGTTGAAAGGAACTATTGATCTAGTCTTTGAAAAGGTGTGTATATATATTATCCTTCTATTCAATCCATTTCTTAGATTTGTATTTATATTTCTGGTATTCATGAATAATTTTTCTTTTGTAGGCCATTGATGAGCCTGGGTTTAGTGTAGCCTATGCACAGTTATGTAAGCAACTAAGTAATGTAAGTATGTGTTTAATATATTTTTGTAAATATACATAGTGATTTGACTGTCATTGTAATAGTATAGTATAGTAATTACTGCGTGCAAGTGCCATGGGACCTCTGTATGCAGGTCATATGTAGTAAATTTTCACATGGTAATTATATAGTCATTGTCATACTATTAGATTAGTGGTGTACAAGGTCACCATATATGGTGTTGTTCCTCACAAAGCAGCAAGTTCCCTGATATAAATACAGTGATGCAACTTCATATTTGATGATATCCAGTGCACTATTTTGTTCACTGCTACGTCAAATTCAACGATGCAGTAATTGACCTACTAGCTGAGTGAAATCGTTTAGTCTGGGAGTACTCCGTACTTCCTGTAATTTATGTGTTTATAGTGAGGTGATCTTGGAATAGTTTTGAAGTTAGAACATCTTGTTTCATGTGTCGGTATGTGGTTATGAATGAAATGATCTGATTCACTTTTGATGTTAATTTCACAGGTTAAAGTACCCACAGATGGTGACGGAAAGGATGCGTCATTTAGGAACTTGTTACTTAACCGATGTCAAGTTGAGTTTGAGGCCTACAACAAGGAAGAAGATGTTGTGAAAGAAAAGGAAGCCGCGCTAGAGAAAATAGCTGACAGTGCGGAGAAGAAGAAATTAAAAGATGAACTGGACCAGGAGTTGTCAAAGGCTAAACGACGGTCTTTAGGAAATATTAGGTGGGTAGAGAATCTGTTTTGGGAAAAGGAAAGTGAATCAAATCATGATTGTTACAAGAACATTTTGATATTATTTATTAACATTATAATTTATCTTGTGCCTGAACTGCGACTTTTGTCTAATGGATGAATGTTTTATATTTATTGCAGGTTTATTGGTGAATTATATAAACTACAAATGTTAACTGAAACAATTATGCACCAGTGTATCTTGAAATTATTAAAGAGCGCAGACGAAGACAGTTATGAGTGTCTGTGTAGATTGCTGGCCACGATCGGCAAAGACATCGACCATGATAAAGCCAAGGTATGCGTATAAAAGTTATATATATGTGTAAACCTTAAGAATGTGCACCACAATTTATGAAATATTTAAGGCTATGTGCTTCAACAAGTCTTACCCAGATTGTCGTACTTTGTACTTATTGGGTTTTGTTGGGTCTTTTTTCAGATTCGTATGGATCAATATTTCCAACAAATTGAGAAGATTATCAAACAGAAAAGAACGTCATCTAGAGTGCGATTTATGTTGCAAGATACCTTTGATCTGAGAAAGGTATGTGCCATGAATAGTTCAATTTCTATTAAATATTAAGGCGACACTTGTGCTATTTTAACGTCTGGGATCAGAAATGTACCAACAGAAGAATGCAATAACATGTCCCAATGTTAATTAATAGGAAACTTTATTTTATTGCTGACAGTAGATTTCGTGAGTTTCACATTTGTCACAATTTTCATTTCAGTGTCGATGGGTGCCTAGAAGGGCAGATAACGCCCCAAAGACAATAGACCAGATTCACAAAGAGGTTCAGTTAGAAGACCAACAAAGAGCTCAGATGCTGGCCAACATGCCCCCTGCCCCAAGAGGTGGTGGAGGCAACCGAAGAGGTAAATTAAATTGTCATTCCCAATGTTTAAGAAACCTGTAAATGGTAAATCTATAACATGTATCAAGTCAATGATGATTAAAGTTATCCCTGTCAGACAACCAGACTGGTGAATAATGAATTCCTCGTTTCTGATGGCTTGATTCAATATAGTTACTTTTATAAAGATTTCTACATAAATTTAAAGTCCTACATGAGCGTGTGTTAGAACAGTTGTTTTGAGAATATTTTCTTGTTGATCGAGTAGTTATAGTTCACATTAGGGATATTAGTAAGCGATTTGAAAATGTTCAGAAATCTATATAGTCTTTCTTTCTTGGAATTTCAAGTCAATGATGATTAAAGTTATCCCTGTCAGACAACCAGACTGGTGAATAATGAATTCCTCGTTTCTGATGGCTTGATTCAATATAGTTACTTTTATAAAGATTTAGTTGTTTTGAGAATATTTTCTTGTTGATTGAGTAGATATAGTTCGCATTAGTGATATTGGTAGGCGATTTGAAAATGTTCTGAAATTTATATTGTGGTTAGGTGAAAATAGTCTTTCATTCATGAAATTTCAAGTCAATGATGATTTAAGTTATCCCTGTCAGACTACCAGACTGGTGAATAATGAATTCCTCGTTTCTGATGGCTTGATGAACACATTTAGTAATAATAACAGAAATTGTGTGTAATTTAGAATAACATCCTGGTTTGGGGGTATTTTCGCTGTGTAAGTTCATAATTTTGTTGACCATATATAAAGGGAGATTGATTCAAGACATGAAATAATGTTCAGCTTGATTGTTTTCATTCTTTCAGGTGGCAATAGATCGAATACACCTAACCAACAGGGTGAAGACGGCTGGCAGATAACGAAGTCAACGTATCGAAGCAATATCATCGATCCTCAGAAGATGCGTTTGTCGAAACACTTAGACGAGAATAACATCCAGCTTGGCCCGGGTGGCCGTCCTGGATTCAACAGCTGGGGACGTGGATCTTCAGGTGGTGGAAAGACTTCATCTCAAGAGGGCGAACGACCCTCTACGCCTGGTAACAGGTTCTCCGCTCTCACTCAGAGCAACGTCTCTGATTCTAGCAGGACGACCGGTCGTGGACAGACTCCTTCAAGAGATTCGAAAAGCAGAACGACCACTCCACGACCAACGAAAACAGTCACACGGGCTTCTCAAGAACAGGATAGGGAATCTGCTTTATCGGCGGTCAGGTTAGTCACCAGTTTAGTGTTTGGTTTCTTAGCAACCACTTTAAAGTTTTGGTTCTATTTCCACAACATTTTGATACTTAGTTCCATATTAGTTGTAAGAAATTTGGTGTTAAGTTCATCTGCTATTTTATTAATGCATTAACCGCTGCATTAGTTAGGCTTCTTAATTAACCGAATGCTAGTTACACAAACACCATGCTTGTAGTTTAGACATTAGCGCAATATCTGTACTTCCACTATTCTACATGTCAAGTCAATGATGATGTAAAGTTATCCCTGTCAGATAACATTCTGTTGAAGAAATGAATTCCTCGTTTCTGAGACTTGTACCTAATCCTAGATTTGGATTATCGACATGCACATGTTTTCTATTAGAGCTGCACGTGTTTTCTATTAGAGCTGCACGTGTTTTCTATTAGAGCTGCACATGTTTTCTATTAGAGCTGTGCACTCATTTCATGCTTTATAGTCAAAATTCAGTAGACCTATACCAGCTTATGGCTAATGCAAGCATGACATAGATTTCATTAAGTAGTAAAGTGTTCAGAGAAAGTGAGTATATGACTGCTGCTGACTGGCAGTACGTCTATTTAATGTAAATTTATTAATGCCTAGTGAAATGGAGCTATTTTAGCATCATAAATTGAAATAAAATTTTGGTGATAATTGACCTCACTTTCACTGCACGCTTTACGAGTTTTACTAGCCTGCTTTTATTTTATTTTTTTTTGCGTTGAGCTTCTGCATGATTTTATCGATCTGGTTCCAATCTGTGTGTGACACAGACTTTCTGCTAACAGGTCACTGGTCAGTGGAGCTGGACAAAGGACACCCACCGGGTCAAGGAACCAGAGTCGGGACTCTAGTCGGAGCCGAGAGGTGGACAGAGATGCTGAGGCAATGCCTCCTCCTTCAGGACCACCCTCTGCCGGACCAGCGGTCAAGGGACTGAGTGACGACGATATGACCAAGAAGACCACTGCTGTGATGGACGAATATCTGCACATTAATGACCTCAAGGTAATGGAGTAATTACTGGATGGAATTTGTCTGATATTTCAATGAATCGAAGTCTATTTCATTGGCAAAAGTCATGACATTTCATGCATTTTAAATTCTTAATTGTACATTTGATTGCATTTGGTTGAAATGGTGTAATATTTGAACAGTTGACATGTAAAATTATGCTTTATTAGTGCCATGTTTTGTAATTGCTTTGATGGAATTGCATGACATCAGATGCCAAGATAGTGCTATGACTTGTGGTTACTTAATTGCAATTAGTAAATGTCTTATATCTTTACTCGCAGGAGGCCATTCTATGTATCAAAGAGCTGGAATCTCCCAAGAACATGCACTTGTTTGTCTACAGTGCTATTAACCACGTATTGGAGAGGTCTCCTCAGGCTAGGAAACAGACCGGTATCCTACTCCACGACATCGTCAAACAAGACATCATCAATGTCCAAACTTATGTACAGGGGTAAGTGGCGTTTTGTATGGTATCGTCTTTGGTATTACTGAAGTCTCTAAATAAGAATTGGTAGCATTAAAAGTGCTTGAAGTCGGAGAATTTCGATTGTCAAATTTGAACCAAAAATGACACTGATACGTCCTGTAGGCTCAGTCTGTCAAAATTCTTTCTTAAATGAGATGGATCAGAAATATCTGAGCAAATTTAAAGATAATGTTTATATTTTAAAGAGATCACATGATACTTTGCCTCATTTTAAACACTGAACAAGACTTTTGATGTCCTTTTATAATGTATATATTTATCTTGAGGTATTTAACTTTCTTCAATTGCTTAAAATGCCAATGAGGCCGTCTAGTATTATTTTTTGATAGGTTAAAGTGCTCTTACTGAGTTTCATTCAGAAGTTTCCATTTGGTATCAAGTGTTAGCATTGTTCCATAATGTATTTAATGTGCTATATTTTGTCGTTTCAGTTTACTAGAGGTGCTAGAGTTTGCCGAGGACATGGAGGTGGATATCCCAAAGATTTGGATGTACATGGGAGAGTTAATTGGGCCTGTGGTCCAGGACGGAAGTGTACCTCTTAATTTCTTGAAAGAGGCTGTCGAACCTCTGAGACGATGCAATAAAGCGGGAGTTCTTGTTGCTGAAGTTCTACATGCGGCTGCTCATAATATAGTGAGTTCTTTGTTAGTAATTGTAAATGCTATATAAAGGAGAAATGTGCATGGATTGCGAGACATACAATTTGTGTAGAAGTGTATTCAACCATGTGGTAGGACTGACAGTCTGAGCCAGAAAAAGTACCGTTATGGGAATTATGTTAGTAATTAAAAATAATCTCCGTTCACAACAGAATGATGTTTTGCATTGTGTAACAAGTTAGCTGGAATTCAGTCGAAAACTGGAATTCAATTAAATCTTGAGACTTCCGTCTTCGCATATGTTTCAGACTTTCAATTAATAATCTTTAACTAACGCCGCTTGTTTTTCTTTCCCAGGGTAATATTAAGGTCGGTGACCTTTGGAGGAAATCTCTGCTGCAATGGAGTGACTTCATGACTCCCACAGAAATTAACGACTTCGTAGCGAAACATGTAAGTATTTAACAACAAAGCAAAATGTCATGTATCATCAAATTATAATTAAGTCTATGATGACCTAGTTATCCCTGGCTGAGGACTCCTTAACGTCGTTTGCTGAACGAAATTTACTTAAATAATAATCAATAACTGTCTTGTGATTTTGCAGAAATTAGAATTCACAGTTGGCACTGAAGAGCCACGTAGTCCAGATGCCAAAGCTTTGTCGATAGATGAAATTACAACTAGACTAGAAGAACTACTAATCCGACGAAGAGAAGACAATGAGCATGTGTTTGACTGGATTGAAGGAAATGTGGGAGAGCCAAAGAGTAAAGAGGCTCCTTTCATCCGTGCCTTGATGACCGTTGTATGCCGAAGTGCCGTAGTTGGTGAGTTGACAAGGAAATAATTAATTTGCTAAAATATTTGTCACGACTGAGTGTTGAATTATATGCACCAAACTGTCTATTTTTATGTCAATTGTTTCCAAGCTTCAAATTTCTACTTATCAGTTATTGTGTGCACTGAAGTTAGTAGAAGCATACTATTGAACTTTACTGAAGCAACTGTTAGTACCTACTCTAGGTAGTCTTTATAAATTCGACCTTTAAATGTTTATTTGCAAACTTCATTGATGTGATGTTCATTTCAGGTGAAGACACTGGAGATATCAAAATGCGAGCGGAAGCTATCACCAGTCGATCTATTTTGCTGCAGAAATACTTGGACCACAATGGAGAACTTGAGTTACAGGCTCTTTATGCCTTACAGGCCCTTGTGCATAAACTTGATCATCCTGCAGGTATGTATAAGACAAAGAAAGCATGATTAAGCCGATGCATTAGTGACAGTATCTTGAGCTTTAAGTGATATTTTATAAAGAAGTAGATCACTTGTCCCAGTGCCATATGCAAGTCCATTTATATTGTATGACTAGAAATAGTCAGTTGATGAATAACTATTGATACCAAAAAAGAAAAACTACTGTCTGGCATAATAAGTGCTATTATGAAAGTAAACTAAAAAGGATCAATAGCATAGAGCTGAGGATTGCTAATTATCATAAATTTCCTTTGTACATCTTTCGTTTTTACTGAACTATTTGTAATTACCACAATTACACAATTGTTACAAAACTAATGTTAGATGTTTCCATGTTAATTGCAGGACTTTTACGAAGCTTCTTTGACATCTTGTACGACGAGGACATCATATCGGAGGATGCGTTCAACCAGTGGGATTCCAGCAACGACCAAGCAGAGTCCGCTGGAAAGGGAGTTGCCAAACAGTCGGTCCTTCAGTTTTTCATCTGGTTACGAGAGGCCGAGGATGAGTCTCAAGACGATTCTTAGACCTGGAGAAATTAGGATTTTTATACAATAAGATGATTTCATATTATCGCTGATGAATCACTGATGGATCACTGATTATAAGAATCGATGACTTATGATACGAAGCTTGCAAAATACATACAGGATGACTGTAGTGCAGCGTTACCCGAAGCTGGCTTAGTTCGACTTTATTTGGACTGGATAAATCAACTCGAATTTAGCAAGCTTCATTTCAGCTTGACACAAGATGTGCAAGAAGAAGTCTTCGTAACCATTCATTTCATCATTGATAGTCCTGGATGCATATAAAGTGGTTTTTGTGCTTTTAGCACTTAGACCCACAAGACTATTGTATTGTATATACTTTATACATGAGCCAACTCCCTATACAATAGGTTTATTGTTGACTCTTGAGGAGCGTTGGATATTATGGTCTCCATAAAGTATAGAGAGTTGTGCTCTTATGGACTTGTCACCTATGAAAGTATAGGTACATTGGACTATCCCAAACACAATTGTGATATTGTTTGTCTCTTTGTTATAATTGATGAATATGTACATTGGGGGGAACTGCCGGGAAGAGTTGAATAATCATAGGTCTTATAGTACATTCAAATGGTGATGATGAAAATAACTTCTGGCGTTGTAGTTCATGTAATCCATTTGTGCCACGCCTAGTACTGATGCTACTGATGCTATCTTACGAAAAATAATACCATTATGTTGTGTTGTGTGCGTCTTTGGTAAATTTGCCAGTGGGAAAAAAGTGACGCCTATGTGTGACTGCTGTGTTACATTTCTTGTGCGTCAAACACACCTCAAAACACACTTAAAAGGACTAAACTAACAGTGGAAGACATTGCATAAACCGTAATTTGATACCTTGACATCTCCATTGGACTAGGCTAGGATTAAACAACCTTTACTAGGAGATACAAATATAACACATTGCATAAGATTGCATTGTCGCAGTATTAGAGTAACAGAAATGTGTAAGAAGGAAAACTAGATAATTTTACAAGTTCTGTAATGGTTTCAATGATAATCCTCTCGGCTGAGCTGGATTCAAATCCTTCACTAAATCAGTCTAATGCACTTCTGAAACGAGTGTTGGTTGTGTGCACATAACATGAAAACAAAGATTGTGTCTCTCAAATTGTCTTGACAACTCTAACCTATATGATAGGTTTTTTGTATGTGATGATCTATGATGGGACGTTAGATGTTAAAGGCTCGACATTTTCGAGATTAGGACAAGAGTCTTCTGGTTTCTGATTAGCTACAATACTGATTAATAGCACTGTGTGTCTGCCCAAGCCGAAATAGCTCGCATTGCATTGACGTGCATTGTGGTACTCGCTACTCCAGAAAAAAGTTATTTGGTACATGTAAGCATTGGTAGTTGTTGCAAAGCCTAGTTAGTTATTTAAAAACGTTGTGTTACTGTTCGATGACACTCGCAGAACTTGAGAGCGTTATTTCCAAACTAGGTTTCACCTCCTGTACACTATTGACTGTTTAAAGGCACTTGAATAAGTTGAGATATTGCCCCCCGTCTGAGTTGGGTGCTTTGCAGTTTTAATGTTATTTATCTTGAAGTTTGTGTTTATTTGATGACTAGGATACATTTAAATTATGTGATAATGTCCTAAAGTGGTTTGTAGTATGGGTTCTATTTATTATACACTTAGGAATATTGCCAATTATGAACTACAAAGGTCGGTTCTCTGACCGATATACTTTATTTTTGTTGACTAAACACATGCAGTTGAGTTGAACGGGAGTTAGGAAAGCTGTTTGTAATGTCTTGTTTTCATGTGCTGGTCAGTTTCTGATCACCTGAATGGATAGCTATTTATAACACTGTCTTATTGTACAACACAGCTATCATATTGCTGTTAGAAAAATCTTATTCAAAACCACATGACAATGTAGGAGATGGAATATATATATATTCTGGCATTGACGAGAGAAATGCGTGCATGTGAACTGTATGTCCAGAATGTTAGTAGTTTAATGTCAATCCGTTGGTAGTTACGTTTAATTTAATTATTGATAATTATGATGATGCGCCATGAAAAAAATGTATGATATGCCTAAATACTGTCAATTGTTAAAACTTAAAAAAGACAAAAAAAAAATTGCGCACGTATACGGACCTGTGATTTTGTTAGGTCCATGCTTGCTAATTGTATTATACAACTTAAGTCTTCGACTGAAGATATAAGTTATGATAAACATGTATACTATGCCATAGTTCATGATGTGCATGTCTTGGGACATATTTTGAAGAGGAGAGAGACTAACAATATGATGCTTTGCCATGGACTCCTGGCAATAAACATGCAGATTGAATATGTTTCAAATCTGTGTGACTATTCAAAGACGTGTAGTGACTGATCAGCTGCCTGAATTTCTGAGGCTGACCAATAAAAGATTATGCGGGGTAGCAGGCTTGCTCTCTCCGCATAATGGCAGTTTGAACTGTAATTACATTGCTGTAAATAAAGAAGTTTAAAAAACACAAAACAATATGATTGTGTGCCGTTTTCATTTGATAAATCTTTACTGCAACTGTGCACTCAAAAGTGAATCATGGGTGATTTCATTCAAGTGATTGGACTGAAGATAATTGATGCTACGGAATTGCTACATGGTCAATTTCTAAACCTGGTCAGCTCTTATGAAGGTCCTGGGTTGATACGCCTAGACTGGCTGGACACTCCGCACTGAGAAAACTTTACCTGAAATTGCATTTGTTGCTTTGACCACAAAGTTAAAATAGTTTTTTTTATAATGACTTGTCAACAACAATGAAAGTGGTTGAAGCAAGGGAAAAAAACAGTTAATTTAATGACCGTTTAGCCAATCAAACCTCAAAAGACGCGCCTGCTGAAAAGCGTGAAGGCGTTGGCTTGGGAAAACGGCTTCTAAACGTTTCGGGTTTAGCAGTGTTGACATATGGCAAGTACCCTGAACCTGACACTTCCAACTGATTATTGAATGAAGAAATTAAGTTTTCTGCTCTTTGCATCATGATGGGAGGCCCAGCTGCAGAGATAAGTGAGTTGGTTTGTAAGGGAATCTTCCCTTTAGTAAACTGCCCCTTTTGGAATCCAATGTAAATTTGCAAAATTGTCATACTTGGGCTACTTTATTTGGCGAGTGAAAAAATAAAAATAATCCGAAATGGCGTTTGAGAATTTTTATTTTCAAGGTCATAATGGTAAATTTTATTTTTATTTTATTTTTTTTATCTTATCAGAATTGCAGTCTAGGATTAATGGCATAAGCACCCAAGATGAAGTCATAAAAACCCCTCTATTGAGGCCATTAGAGGCAGAAAACAAATATGGACAGTGTGTTGAGGGAGGGACTCTCACGTATTTGGTTACTGTCTCACGTCTCTGGACTTTCTTTAATTCAACTCACGCAATGAGGACAATACATTTTTAACATTTTAATGCGAACTGCTTATTATTTGGAGCCAAAACGCATTCACCACTGAAGAACTTTCGCATCTGTATATTGCCTGTAATTCAGTTTTTCCAAAGTAGGTACTTCGCATGGCTATCTACTTGAAAGCATCATATGCATCCATTATTACAATCTCGAGACCTGCACTAATAATTATTTAAACAAAAATTGTTAGTTCGGCAAATAAACAAATGGTGGCGCGCAAGTGGACAAATGGTGCTGCCATCTGGCGTTAAAACACAAATAGAACCATACGAGTGAATGACTCCGTTCAGCACAATATTAGTGTGTTTGTCTCCGTGAGCTGCTGAACATTTGAATGAATTGAAGGTAAAAATTTATTGATGCCCTATAAACCGACTGCAATGGTTGCATTAACTGCCAGTCAGTGCATGCATATGCCACTTCAATACTTCAATTAAGATGCAATGCAAAAATATAATTAGTGGCCTTAGCAATAGCATTTGTATTTTTTGTTGTTTGTTTTCGTTGTTAGTATTAAAACATGTTTGTGATGCATCAGTACACGTTCTAATGGACTCCACTGTTTATCATTTTTGTTCGTGGTTTTCTCCTTTTTAAATTTTAGTGATATGAATCATTACATTATGGTTCCTAATGGTAACACAGAAGGAACACATAATTTGACAATAAAGATGACTGGTGGTCTCAGAACTTAATTCAAAGTTATTTTCAGATAACTTCTTCCTGGCCAGCACCAACATTATCAAACTCAGTTATGGACAGCGAACTACTGAGGGAAGGACGACTGCTCGACATCATAGATGAGCAATGGCGCGAAGATCGCCTTCCTCATGAAGATGTAGCTGTCCCTCAACAAGAGTTACCCGAACCTGAACCGGATAACGGGCAGGGAGAAGAGACGATACGCGAGCAAGAACAGAAGTGGCTGGACTTAGCATTGGACTCTATGCATGAACAGCAACAAGCTGTCAATACGTCATGAAAGAAATGATTATATCCAAATTCCAAACACTTTGAGAATTTCATGAAGACTTGAATGTGTACCTACCTACCAACCTACAAATTTCCGACCCACGGATACTTCTACCTTGTTTTCAAATTGGAGAATGATGGAATTTTTACGACTGAGTATTAAAAAATTATTTATGTATTCAAACTAGTCTGATAAAAAAAAGGTATATGTTCAGATACATGACAACACACTGAAATTTTGTGAGAATAAACAATTGTATTGTGTAATTATGTAAAGTCATAAAGTTTTTGTCAATATCATAACATGCCCGAGTTTTCCTAACAGTAACTTTGTAAATATTGTCCAGAATAATGAGTAATATTAATAATCATATTACAACATGCATGGAGTTCTCCGAATAGTAATTTTATAAATATTGTCAAAAATGAAATACATGTATCCTGTTTATTGGAAGTAAATGCAAAATTTTAAATACACAGTAAAAGTATAATGTCATCTTTTATTATTCCTGTAATAATTACAGAAGTTTTGAGTCGACTCAAATATTGTTTTGCACTACACAAGCTCTGACGATGCCCCAGGAATGTTTACGACATATTTTATATATATATCGTTCAAGATCATAGGGCTGACCTTTGACAATATATGAGGATTCTGCTTTTCTTAATAGATTGTCGTCAAAATCATGAAGGTGTGAACTAGGCTTAATAGTAGGTTCGCACTGGGCCAACCAACCAGCTGGCGAATATTGGGCCAACATATTGTCAACAGTATACCATCAGGCCGCCAACTACATAATGGGTCAGCCATGGGCCACATTGGGCCAGCTTTGACTGCACTGACATAAATGCACCACCTGGCCTTTGGTCTGACGTAACATTTGGCCAAAAGTGCATGAGCCAACTGCGGATAATAATGTATTTTGCTCAGTAATAATGCCTTTGTATGGTAACGAGTCAAAAATTACACATTTTTAAACCAAAAGCTGTATTGACTAATGCAACCGACAGCTCCTCTGTAGTCCCAGCTGGGTTCAAGTATTGGCCTTGTGTGATCATAAGGATCCAAGCTGTTAAATTGGTAGAGTTCCAAGCTTGTCATCTCACCATTACATCTGCCCTTGACAGCCGATCATACAAATGTTGACTACGCTTCTGGCCGTAACAGATTGAGGTGAAAGAATTATATTGTGCAATAATTAACAGGGGTGTGTGTATGTATACATGCATATTTACATTCACAGCTGCTAAAAACATCACTCACATACCCGCTAATAATTAAAAAAGATAAACACAATTTCACAAACATGTTCGCTTTATTATATATTTCTCATACAAAAAGCAATTCCATGTGATATTTTTGATATCATAAACATAACAAAACCAAATAAATGTATTATATGATATCATAAATGATATGATGATGAAATGAAATGACAACTACGTATAATGTGCCAAGATCTAAAGATAATATGGAAGACCGGTGTTATAAATCGCACTAAATTAATCTAAACCTATACAATTGTCATTAAAATTAAGCATCAAGGCAATGTGTCAGTATAATATATTGTTGCTATGTCGAATATATTGTTATTCAAGACATCATTTAATGTGAGCAGATTGTTAGGGAGGCAGATAAAAAAAACACTAATGTTAAGACCCTTTGGTTAGAATTGCATATTAGAGCAATTCTAAATTCTTCGATCGGAAAACTTAGATTAATTACCAAAACAAGAACTAGCATAAAATAGCCGTCATGGAATAACTTTCATTTTGTACACAATGACTACACCGTGATATACTTGATCATGAAAATTTTCTATTTATGAACATATCAATGTCATACTATCCAATGCCAGCTAGTAATGGGTTTCTTAAATGAAAATATGTCGTAAGGGCTGTTCCATTTTTAAAAAAGTGGGGAGGGAGGGGCCAGAAAAATTTGAAAAAGCGTTCTTCACAAGAGAAAAAAAAGGGAGAGGGGTGGTTGACCAGTATTTTCTTAATGCCTTAACGTAGGGGGAAGGGGGAGTCTGTCAAAAAACAGGTATTGAAGTGAGGAGGGGGTCTGAAAATTGTGGCTACTATTGGCCAACATATTGTTAAATGGAACTGCCCTTACACAATCTCTTACGTTTGAATTTACTGCAACATTTGTCTAGTTTCATATCATACATAAAAAGATAAACGAATTAAAGTTTATAAGTACATAAGAATAAATATATGATCCATTTTTGCCTCAAAAATTTTAACAAAAAGTTAGGTAAATTAAAGTTGAGTAAAATTATGAGTAAAAATATAAATACATAAATGGTTAAATGCCTATTAAACTTCCTCTGAGATTATCAAATCCTCAAGTTTTTATTTTCACCTGTTGAATTAAAGTTCACCTTTTTGCTGCAAAACACAATTGGAATCGACTATAACGGGACATAAAATCGTGATCATACAAAATTATTCCGATAAAAGGTATATATACCCCTATTGGAATAATTGTCATGTATATTATTTTACAATACATTCATTTTCGAATAAAAAAAATATATAATTATACAGTAAACCTGGCATAAGTAGAATTCAAACAGACCATCCGATTTCATTCAAGTCAGGCAAAGTCTCGACAAGATTAAAATTTGTCTGAAGGAAGGTTTACTGTAATTAATAAATCTTCAATATATTAGCATTATATTTGACTAAATATGAACTCAGCAGTATTGTCTTTACAATTATAATACATGTATTATGTACATGGCCAATTGTGCCATGTGTCTTTTCCATGCGTTTGGATAAATGCATGGTTTTTGCCTCATTATAATTAGCTAAAAACCATGCGTAAAATTATCCTTCTCATGGAAGACGCACATGGTACATTTGGCCATGTACCATCCAAATAAATCATTCAATCTTGAAAGTATTCCAAGTGCATAATAAAGCTATGTATGTACTATTACTCATTTTATTTATTCATTTATTTTATTGAATATATTAAATTTTCATTTCAGCGAAAACACAAATAATGCTATCAATAATGGCTATCAATTATTTGCATAATCCTTTCAAAATTAATTACAAATTAAACCAGGTATAACCCATAAATAAAGGGAAATCCTCCACTATCTTATTATTATTCCGATTCATAGCTAAACTTTACTTACCAGAAGTATCTTAAGCTTGTACAAAATAGGCCCAAGTAGCACATCGTCATAGTGCACTGAATGGCCTCATTGTACGATTACATCATTAAAGAATGTTTGGAACTTCTTGTTGGTGGCTCCCTCTGTCAATTAGTAACTAGAAACTCATTCAGTAAGCATTCAGTTTCATGTTGAAGATGCTACTCGAGCCACGTACGATTTATACATATTTGCAAAATTAAAAAAATAAATCATTTTTACATTTACGTCATTCGACTCTTTAGCCATTACAACTAACACTAATATCACAATGCAAAATTAAACAGAAAACTAAACAGTTCATCAAGTTGCGAAGTATTTAAAAGTAAATCCTCATAAATGCACTAAAAATAAATGCTTAATTTGTACTGTATACAAATTACATCGAACTGAATAAAGAAAAAAATGTTCATGATAATTACAATTCAAGATTGTTCATGATAGTTCAGATTACTATTAGTTAAATTTTTCATCACGTTTAAATTGTCAATTTTACAACTACTTAGAACATGGAAAATTGGTTGGTTTGTAGTAGGTAATGGATGATACAAGTCTAAAAATAATTCAAACAATGGCAATGTTCATGTTGGCGGATTGTCATTTAACATATCTTAAAAAAAGAATCTGGTCCCTGTCTGCCTTTTTGAACTTATGGTGTACAAAGAATAATCAAAGGTCTGTTGTTCAGAAAAATACATAATAATCGACATTTAACTTGTGTTTTTCTTAATATGGATATATTTTTTCTGCATTAAATCAGTTCCAAACTAGCATCGCTAATTACTAATTAGCATCACTAACCAATTAGCGTCATTGGCTGTTTCTATCTCTTGGTTCACTAACCAATTAGTGTCATTAGCTGTTTCTATCTCTCGGTTCACTAACCAATTAGGGTCATTGACTGTTTCTATCTCTCGGTGCACCGCATCAATTGTCATATGTACAGATTATGGCAAGTTTATAGGTATTGCTAATGGCGATGGACGCTAAACTCATTTGGTGTGATATGATATTGTTTGCAATTTGTTTCTTTACAACATAAATCATAATGCCATACTTTCGTAATCATGGTCAATTGCCTATACATCATATTTCAATTGAATAATTGTACATTTGCAAAAATCTTCACACGACTACATTTAATAAGAAAGCATTGTATATGAGAACCCTGCATTTGTGATGTGTTTTATGCTAGTAATTTGTTTGTAAAATTGTAAACTCAATAATATTATAGTTGCATAAATGAATCTATTGCTGCTTGCAGTTCTTTTCTTTTTCCGCCTTTTTCTTGTCTTTCTCTTTTCCGGATTTCTTTTTCGTCGTGTTCCGTTTTTGACCGGTAACGATTCCCGCCGCTTGTTGAACGGCATCCAGTTCGCAGTAATTGTCATCCGGAGTAAGACCTACCATCCCTGAAAAGTTGAAATGAAAAACAACAATAAAATATGTGTTATCAGGCAGCACCCAGCGGCCTATACACTGTATAGCCAAACTCTTTTTGTGCAAATTGAGTTACTGCACACCGACCGACCAAGTAAAATCTGGACATAGAGGACCAATAGCACTTGAGTCCAGTAATGCTCTAATCTAATCTAACCTATCACTTTCTCAAAGCTGAATTGCGATTCAACCTGTGCCCATCAAAGTAGAGGAGCCGGGGGGGGGGGGGGGGGGGGGGCAGGTGTGGAGGCGTTTGAAGTCTGAGCCAATTCGGAAACAAAAATATGGGGAAATTGGGGTAAAAGTAGTGATACTTTTTTTTCTTTTTTTGTTCACTTTCAAAGACCACTGTCCACAATATATGCAAAAGTAGTGATACTTTATTCTCTCTTTTTGTTCACTTTTAAAGAAAAAAATTATTGGACCACTGTCCACAATATATGCTTATAAATTCAAGAAAAGACTCTCAGTCCACTGTAAATTCACTGCAAAAGAAGCAGTAAAGCACTCCACCAGAGGCTGTACTTGGTGTCTATCACAAGGCAAGTACAAGACCCCACCTAGGGGTAAATGTGCGACATGGTGTGAACTCCTTGTCATCTCATCATTACATTAATACTTGTAATACAATGCAATACAGTCACTCGAATGATTGCATTCCTTGCTCATTTTGGATAAGCACTAATAATCTTTTTACGAAAAACATGGGTTGAAATTTGATATTATCCGGTCTTCTATATCGACCAGCAGTCACCTGGTGGTAAGATAATAAGGCTTCTCTTACAACACACCAAAATTTAGGCTCCATGGCGGCCAGCCGTTAATTTATGGGAAATGCAGCTTTATGGGAAATGCAGCCGTTAACTTTTGTTTCGGTGCAATGAGCCGCAGGTGTTTCTAAACAATGCCCAAAGTTGTTCATTGTGAGAGAAGGGTACTCAGATTAATCCATTCCAAGCAATTTGCATTTCCTGCCCAACAATACAACACTTAAAGAGATTCTAAATGTTGCCCACTAGCGGATCACAGCACTGCAACTAATGACTAATGGAGAGGAGGTTTATTTTTTGAAAGGACACTCCACAATCACCTGTAAAGTATGATTGAAAGAAAAGCACTGACAGGATTCAAAATTAATGTCCACTTTTTGAAAATTCATATTTTCTACACCACAAGGAACAAACCAGACAGAAACGAGAAATGTCAAAATCAAAAAAGTGAAACCTAAAATCCATGGTCACAGAAAGATTTGGTGTGAGAAAATATGAATGAAAAACATTTTGACATTCCTTTTGAATCCCACTTAAGTTGATCATATTAATCAATCATGCAGCTATCAACCACTCAATCCATCAATCAAGGGAAACGCCTATTATGCAGTATCAATCGATCAATCAATCAGTGGAAACATTCAACCAGTGAACTTTCCTTTCGAATCCCACTCAATCAATAAATAAATCAGTCAATCACGGGAAACACTTAACTATGGCCAATGCCCTCGAGTCCCTTGACAGTCACTAAAATGAAAAATAACTTCCAAAACAGTTGCGAATTAAAAGAAGTCATATTACTAACCAGTTGGTGAGCCCCTGACTTGAGTAGGGGACACAGGAGCGCCGCCATGTTCTGCTGGTTCTCCTCGGAACGTTGGGTCAATCGCAGCAAATGCATTTAAGTTTCCGGTGTTTTGAGGGCTGCTCGGATTCGGTTGCGGTAGTGATCTAGAACATGAAATTACATGATGCTTAAATTACCCTACAATGACAATTTTATTATATATATATATTAATATATATATACATGGCCAATTGTGCCACGTGCTTTTCCATGGAAAACGCATGGTTTTTGCCTCATTATAATTAGCTACGTGCGTTTTCCATGTGTTCATCCTTCTCATGGAAAACACATGTGGCACATTTGGCCATGCTTATTTCATAACATATATTCATTTCAAGCTGTGGCAACCTTGGGTGACGTATGAGATTTGCTCGTTTGATACAGGCCGATCAAATTCTCAATTCAGTCGGACTGGACAACTAAGTGGTTTAGCGTTAACACCATTTATATATGTACAGTTTGTTTCATACAATACGGTCGACTCTAGCTGTCTGTAGCGACCTGTACCTGGCTGTGGTCTAAACATGCTAAAGCCAGCTGCTTCTGTCCACTTCTATAGCTAATCATCAGCTTACATCTATCACCAGATAAATATAATGCTTGATAAATGTAAAGGGGGCTTCTCACATGGCCAGTTTTCCCAGTGAAGCCGTATTGCTGTCGTAGAATTATGTAATATTGCGCAAAATTGGGCATCCGTACTGCAACCTTGGTTATCGGGGGTTGTCGTAGAAGACTGTGAACACACTTACTCAATTCCTCGCAGCTGTCCCCGAACCGAGAACAACCGCCAGAATCAACGGATGTTTTGTTCATGTTCAAAACTTCCGTAGAAAACTCGCGGGTGATTGTTTATAGCGAGCAAACGTAGAGAAGCCGTCGTTGCCGTAGAGGCAATCATGGCATACGCCAAGTCACACGTGAGACACTCGTAGAAGCCAGTGGGTTAACCGTCGCACACGTGGGTGTCAAGAACCCGGTGGGAGAGATACATGTGCAACGATTATACCGTTGGCTTCTACGTGTGCACTCACGTGTACCACGGATAAGTCACCGACTGCTACGTTAACGATGGTGCAGGACGGTTGCAGGGCCGGTTGGCTCGTCACGTGACCTCAGCCAGCAGTATATAATCATTCGCAGTGAGGCGAACTTCATTCACACCTCTGCCTTTGATAGAAACTGATCGACCTCGTTGCTGTTCCTGTTTGCTGTTTCAACTTTACCATTTCACCATGGGACCCAAGAAGAGACACAATCTTGGAAAGAAAAAAGTCACAGAAGAAGAGCCACCTTCAATTGCCTCTGGGGAAGAATTATTTGAGTCTGAAGAATCCAGTGTTCCTGCAGCTCCTTCTAGTTCTGCCAGTTGTACTTATTACGCTCCTTCCAAGTCTCCTGCCAAGTCTCCTGCCAAGTCTTCTGCCAAGTCTTCTGATGTTGACATGGATGACAGCGACAGAGATCCAGTCTTTGATGTAGAGAAGGAGAAGAAAGACACCCAATAAGAAGATGATGATGATAGTGATGCCAGTGAATCTCCTGCCACCAGACGTGACTATAAGTATCATCAGAGGAAGATGAGGCTCATCGATGACAAGGCACAGACCCTCAGTGTCCCCTGTACTGGGCTACAGTTGAAGACCTGGCTTGAGTCTATCAGAACCAGTGCTGGGAAGCTCATCAAGCAGGGCCCTTCCGGTACAGCCAAGAGAAATCCAACAGAGAAGGAAAAGTTGATTATCGCCAACTTAGGGTACCTTGAGCAACACATCTCCAGGGTGGCGTCTCGTCAAGCTGTCAACCTAAAGAAGAAGATAGCGAAGAGCAACAAGCAACTGCCCAACTTTGATGACAGCTCCAGTGTAGGGCAGCCAGATTCTGGGCCTGAAGAACTGGAAGAACTGGAAGAAGTTGACGTTGAGCCAAGTCCAGTCTTCCCAGCGACAACCAAGGGTGGTCCCTTCAAGAAGAGGAAGAATACTGGTGATCATTCCTCTGCAACAAGCTCCAAATTAGCTGACATAGTCCAGACTGCTCAGCAGACAGCTGCAAGGATTGACCAGCACATCAAAGCCATCGCACAGCCTCCTCCTCCTCCTCCTCCTCCTCTTGCATATTCGAAGACCCTGATAGAATCAACGTGTGATTCGCCGGGTGTCCCGTGATCCACACCTCGCTGCCGCCAACTCACCCGTCGTCTTAAGCCCCGCCCCTTTTTGCTTCCAACAACCGTGGTGAAGTCGTCAAAATAGGGATTACATAATTCTATGACAGCAATACGGCTTCACGGAGAAAACCGGCTATGTGAGAACCCCCCTTGAGAAATTAATCTAATATATCATAAATATGTACTTTTAGATCCAGTTTTGAGTAGCCAGCAATGACAGCTTTGTCTAGTTTCAATTTGACGGGCTGTTTTTAATGAAACTAGCTGTAGTATGCAAATTTTGTTGAATATCATATCGAAAAGACACCCGCTGTTTTACATTTTAAAAGACTATACAATGTATGTATCTTTTCATATGACTATTGTTTCTCTGAATCTATTTCTAGATAGCTGACTAAATGATCCCAAGACAAATCTAAAAAATATTTTCTAAACAATTACTGAGGGCTGTTCCATTTAAAATTGTTGGGTGAGGGAGCGGGGGTTGGATGACCTGTATTTTCTTAATATCTTAATTTTTAAAAAGAGGGAATAGGGGGGGGAGGGGGTCTTCAAAAGAGAAAAAGAGGGTTGGATGACCTGTATTTTCTTAATATCTTAATTTTTAAAAAGAGGGAGTAGGGGGGGGGGGGGAGGGGGTCTTCAAAAAACAAAAAAGTGGGCGTTAGGGTGTCTAAAAATATCCTGTCCACCCCTACACTTTCAAATGGAACAGCCCTGAGTTGACTTCAGCCATGGAACTTGATCTTAGATCATCTTCCATTGTTAACTATAATATTCATTATTAATGAGTCATTTGAGACCCATTTGGGTTTTAATGATTTACATTACAGAGTAATATAAAAAAATATAAAATATTTTGCATGCTCTCAATTTCTGTTGCCAATTCAATTAAAGTTTATTTCAATTAATTGTGTTTGGTTGTACTAACATCACTAACATTGGAAAATCAATACTCTAAGGAATAAAAACCCATATTCATGGGGCCATAGCATAATCATATTCCTAAAACATGAGGGCCATTTATTTAATAATTCCAATAATTTTGCACTCGTTTAAAAGCTCTGAAATGGAGGATCGCACGACGCACGTTGTTACAATAAACAAATGATGGATGATAAATGAATGAATGAATTTTTTATCAACATGCAGAGATCACAAAAGACCTTCATGTCCACGTTACACAAGCAACAATATCGTAAGTTTAAGTAAAAAGAAAAGCGGTAATTGATAAGCTTAAATTGATCCTCACCTGTAACCTCCTCCGTGACCCTCATCCTCACTGCTGTGACGAGAACTCATGCGTTCTATTGTGTCGTGATCTCCACTTCTATTGGAACTCCGTCTGTCCGAAGTTCCGTGCCCAGATCGTCTTCTTCCTTCAGATCTATGTTCCATTTCTGCAAAAAAAAATGATTAGAATGCTTAGAAGTTTAACGGTTGTTGCATCTATATTGCAGTGTTTTAATCATGGCGATAATATTAATGAATATATATATATATATATATATATATATATATATATATATATATAAACATTTTATGGTCAAATTATCATTCTTTTTTGCATACAAAGCTTGAAACAGAGAAAATTACACAAGGAGTGACACCGGCCCAGAAGTTTACATATATACTTGAGCTGAATAAAGTTCACTTGCATTTCCACATATTTTCTCTCAAATAAATAATCACCATTCTCACATTCCAATAAAAAATTCTGACCATTCTATCAAATGTTTTAGCAACCATTTTATTCTGCACTTGGGTGATTTTATTTACAATTTCCTTTATGACATCTTGCTCAAGTGGACGTAAACTAATGAGGCCAACTGTATAATCTTATCAATCATTGATTTCATTGCCTGCTAATCATGGCATAGCAGGCTCGCACCTACCTCCAGCATAGCATGGAGGAGTTGGGCAAAAATGAAACCCACAACATTCAACTTTTCATCTAACAATTTTTAACTAAATTTTCACGATATATCAAACTCACCACTAGAGGGCGATGCGGGTGACGAAGCGTAATCTGATGTCTGACTGCTTCGAGGGGTTAAGTAAGTGTCCATTCCGTTTGTGTGTGACGCATGATCGGCATACGCTGGGTGATCCCCTAAGGTGGAAACTGGCATCGGTTCAGATGGGTCGGTGTCCTGAAAAACAGGGAAGTCTCAGTTATTATTCCCTAATTGCAGTCATATCGCCTGAAATAGCGGGTGATACGGGCCGGGTGATCTGCTTTTTATACGGCACAGAATGACGCTCATGCATTGCCCAAATAAGGATACTCAAGACGTTATTTCCAAATAAGGACGAAACGCTTACGGCCGTCAAAATGCCAGCGCAACTACAGTTGATGCGACAGATTGATGCCAACCTGATATTCTATAAGTAAATGGATATAGTTACATAATAAAAATTGAAGTTCCAAATGGCTGAAATTAATTGGTGAATAAAAGGAAAACCAGAACTCGTCCCAGATCTGTTTTGACAGATCAGACTCAGCACATTTTACAATTTTGATTCCTATTTTGATAGAATTTACGTCAAATTGGTTTACACTGTAATGAATACTACAGTATTTTCCAAGCATGCAAAAACACAATATCTTGTCCACTCATGTCTTGCACTAGAACATTCAATTTTTTTGCTTTTACAAATACAAGTTCATAAGTAAGTACATTGTAATTACAATACAAGCTAAATAAAGTTTAAGTACAAGACATGATAAGTAACTCTTAACGTTACATTTTTCCATAATGACTACTATGATAATTAATTGATTATTAAGATTACGATTTAACGCCATTATATAAATAATTCTATAAAATACTCACATGAACTCGAGAAGGGTGGGAGTATTGAGCTGGCAATGACATCTGTCTCTGAGCGCTATCAGGCGACACCCCATCTTCACCCGGACCAGAATTAGCGGCAGACTGAGACATCTGTTTCTGTAGCTGTTTCTGCTTCAACTTTCTGAGACGCAACTTTTCTTTTTCATAAAGAATCTTTGCCAGTTCCTCGTCCTGCGCTTCTATTGCCTTTAGTTTGTCCCGGTTAACGAACGCTCCCCTCTGTGAAATAAACAGTGGGAAGTTACTCACTTTTATGACTCAGAAACCAGCTGTTTCTAACTCGCGTTTATTCATTCAACTTCATTGCAGAGCTTAGCAGCGTCTTAGCATTTAGCGGTTAGCTGAAATACAAGGAAACTTCACTTAGTTATGATATCCATAAATCATGTATACATTATTGTCTAACTCCACTATGCCGCTGAACATATAAGCATGCATTGTATTTACATACTACTTTATATTGCTGCATAAGCAATTATACATAATGCAAATTTAACACAATGAGAAATGATAATTCAATATACACATAATACATAATGATGAGCATACTAGTACTTGCAGAATTATGAATACTAACAAAGAGAAATAAGAACTGAGCAATACACTTACAATTTGTGTCTTGCTGGTCTAGAATCATAAATGATGTGAATGATATGAAGTCTTAATCATGAATGATACAACAGCACAAGGAAATGGTCAGGTGAGGTGTGATCATAGAAAAGCTGTGATGTACACAAATTGGCATGGAATGGAAGACATGGATGAATGAACATAGAAATCACTCAAGCATATTAAACTAATAGTACAGCAAGCAAATTAAATGATAACATGTAAATAATCTCAAATTGCATTAAACAATCCGGTCCAAGTCTGATACAGCTCTCCCTTGAGGACTGCAAGTCCTCAACATTTATTTCAGTCCCTCTTCAAGCAAACATATCTTGGAAGCTGGTCGCAGGTAAGTTCCTTGGATCGTCTTGACCTTTGCCGAGCGAATTCGACCATCTGCACTGGGTTGAATTTCAGTGACTCGGCCAAGCAACCATTGACCACGAGGTAATTTGTCATCCACCAGTATCACAAGGTCATCCACCTGGAGGTTACGCTGTTCAGTCTTCCACTTGTTCCTGACAGTAAGTGAAGGTAAGTATTCTCTTGTCCAACGACGCCACACGTGATCTGCTAGGACCTGGCACTGACGCCAACGCTTCCTGCTGTCAATGTCACTAGCATCAAATTCTCCTGCAGGAGCTACTGAAGAGGCACCCCCGTGCAGAAAGTGATTCGGAGTCAGCGCTGTGAAGTCATTCACACTGGAGCTATTGTAAGTCAATGGACGGCTGTTCAATACTGCTTCTACTTCTGCTAAGGTTGTCCGGAGCACTGATTCAGAGACCACTTGTTCCTTTAACACTGCCTTGAGAGCTGTCTTGACAGATCTAACAAGACGTTCCCATGCCCCGCCAAAGTGTGGTGCATGAGGTGGAATGAAGTTCCATTTGGTGAACCCTTGCAGAAGGAAGTTGTTGATCTTCCCTTGATCAAGCTGTTGCAGGCAATCACGAAGTTCCCTATCAGCACCCTTGAAGTTTGTCCCATTGTCGCTGAAGATCTCGGTGGGTTGCCCACGCCTACTCACAAAGCAACGAAGCACAAGAATGAAGTCATCCGTCTGTAGTGAATCAGCAAGCTCCAAGTGCACAGATCGGGTGACCATGCAGGTAAAGATACAACCCCACTTCTTAAGTCTGGAACGTGCTCGTTTCACTATCATTGGCCCAAAATAATCAAGGCCTGTGAATTGGAAAGGACGGGTGTATCCTGCAACACGCTGTGCGGGCAGGTCAGCCATCAAAGGTACAACTGGTTGTACTGAGCGACGATGGCAATCAAGGCATTCATAAACTATCTTCCTGGCTAATTGTCGACACTTGATTGGCCAGAATCGCTGTCTCAGGGATGCTACGAGGTGCTCTGGTCCACAGTGTGCTTGTCTGATATGGATATCATTGGCAATAAGCTTGGTAACTTGGTGGTCATACGGTAGCAAGATCTGGTGCTTGAATTCTTCTTTTGTCAAAGCCCTGTTAAGACGGCCACCAACACGTATAATGCTGCATGTAGAATCAAAGAATGGATCCAATGGTCGAATCTGGCTCTTCTCGTCAATCTCACCTCCCTGTTCGAGTGCAGCATATTCTCTGGAAAATCTGTTTAGTTGAGCCACACGGCCAAGGCTAACTTCAGCATTGTGCAGTTCAGAATTTAGCAGGTACTCATCTTTAACAGGCACAATCTTCTTACTTGAAACTCCAGCACAGAAGTTCAATGCTGCTCGTTGCACCCAAGCTGTAATTCGACTGAGTCTGTACCATGAAGAGTATCTTTCTGGTTGAACGACTTCTTCAATGCGGTAATGCTGAGTATGATTTTTTGGTCCTGTGCATATATTCATGCAAACTGCTGTCTTCCGGAGTCCATCATCGTCTTCCTTAGGTGGTAGTATTTCCGGTTGAGAAGGCCAAGAGTCCTTCATCTGCCACAGGAATGAAGGACCAAGCATCCACCGGTTTGCTTGACTGAGGATATCAGCTGGCAATCCCCTGGTAGCATCATCGGCTGGATTCTGAGCGGATGGTACATACTTCCACTGCTGAGGCTCACTGTTTTCATGTATCTCTGTAATGCGATTGGCAATGAATATCTTCCATCTTCTACTCTCATTCTTAATGTAGCGAAGAACTGTGATGGCATCAGTCCAGAATATAATCCGTGGAGCTACAAAGGTGTCCATCAAGGCACAAGAGAGTCGTACTGCCATCACCGCTCCTTGGAGTTCAAGTTTAGGTATCGTCAGAGTCTGTTTGATGGGTGCAACATGCGACCTGGCAGCTACGAAGGAACAGCGGATGCCAATGGAGTCTGTCATCCTAAGGTAAGCCACGGCTGCAAACCCAGCTTCAGATGCGTCACAAAATACATGTAATTCCAAATCCATACCCTTCTTAAGACCATGATATCTGGGAATTCTTAAGGAAGATAAATGATGGAGCTCCCCAAGCCAGTCTCTCCATCCTCGTTGAAGTTCTTCAGGAACAGTTTCATCCCAGTCTGTCCCTCCACGCCAAATTTCTTGTATGAAACACTTTGCCCTGAACGTAAAAGGAGAGAGAAATCCACATGGGTCATATATGGAACTAACAGTGCTTACAATTGTTCTCTTTGTCTTTGATTCAGAGTAAGTTGAAGGCTTGAATACAAAGCTGTCTTCCTGGACGTTCCAACCAAGACCAAGTACTCGCTGTGTGGGAAGATCTTCAAGATCCAAGTTGAGTTCAGGCTGAGACTCAGCTGACTGGGAGATATGATTCAGTACTTCTTCAGATGAAGACATCCATTTCGCCAATTGAAAGCCTTTGCTGAAGAGCACATGTGAAATGTTGTTCACAAGAGTGATAGCAGTTGGGACATCCTTCACAGATTTCAGCATGTCATCCACGTAAAAGTTTTCAAGTATAGTTTCTCGGACATTTTCATCAACATTTTCTTCAACAGCAGCTTGTCTCAAAGCATAGTTCACACAGCATGGAGAGTCCTTCGCCCCAAAGATGTGCACTAACATCTTGTACACTTGGGGAGGGCCTGGGTGGTTCAAGTCATCCTTCCACAGGAAGCGGAGAGCGTCACTGTCACCTTGAGTCACGTTTACTTGATGAAACATCTCCTTTATATCAGCTACAACTGCCACTGGATGCAGTCTAAATTGTTGAAGCACTGTAAACAAGCTGTTAGTGAGGTCAGGTCCAGTCATCAGCTCACTGTTCAAAGAGACACCACTTGATTTGGCTGCAGCATCGAAAACCACTCTAAGTTTGTTGGGTTTATTTGGATTTGTGACATAATGATGAGGAAGGTACCACATCTTCTTAGGATGGCCCTTTTCTTCCATGGATGTCAATTTTCTTGCATAACCATTAGCAATGTAGCCATTCATCACCATACTGTACTGATCCTTCATGTCCGGGTTTGCCGAGAGGCGCTTGACAAGTGAGGTGAATCTCTTCTCTGCCATTCCTCTGTTGTTGGGCATCTTCTGCTCCTTATCTCTCCAAAGCATGGACACTTCATAATGTCCATCAGCTAGTCTTGTGTCATCTGTCAGAATTTTTGCTGCACGTTGGTCTTCGATGGACGTAGGTTTCTTGAAATCTGCAGTCACACCAAAGGATTCCGTCATCCAGAACTTCTCCACCTGCCTACTAAGTTGCATCTCTTCACTCATAACAAGGTTAACATTAGCCTGAATATCCTCCATAGATCTTCCATCAGATCCGCCAATTATACACCAGCCCAGTACAGTTCGAATGGCAATAAGTCCATCAGTTGGCCCTTCTCGGTTGTCGGTCTGCAAATGAGCCCTTGGTACATTAGCACCAATTAAAAGCTTGACTTCACTTGGTGCGACATTACTAAGACCAAGTTTGTTCAGATGCTTCATGTGTTGGAGGTCATTTGCTTGGATTGGAGGACATTTGAAAACACCTGGTCTGGTCCATGCTTCCTTGATCCACAAAGAAGGAGCATCTGGGTCTCCTTGTTCACGGACTGACAAACTAACTCTTGAGGATTTGAGGGAAACTGATGAACTGAGAGTATTCAAGGTAAGACGCTCCAATTTACCACCAAGTCCAAGGTCTTTGGCTAAATCATCATTTATCAGGGTAATATCACTGCACGAATCCAGCAATGCGAAGGTCTTCAGAGTTCTACCATTCTTTCCTTGGACTACAACCGGGAGAACTTGGAAATAAACTTGGTTCAACTCACGGTTAATATTGTTAACTTGACCCACTGCAGTATTCGTTTGAATGCTTGAAGTTTGTCTTCTCCTATGCAGCGTAGTATGATGCTTCACTCCACAGCCGCTAACTTTGCACAATCCTTTCGACATGCAATATGCAATTCTGTGTTTTGGATGAAGACAATTAAAGCATAACTGATGTTGTCTTACAAAGTCATATCTTTCTTCAGCAGTCTTGGCTAGATAATCCCTGCACTTAGGTAGGTGATGATCCAATGAACACAACTGACAGACATTTGCTGAACGTTGATCGAACATTGGAGTTATGGATGAAGTGTTCAAAGTAGTAAACCTTGGAGCAGACATCTGTGTATTCTGTTTCTGACGAACCAAAATTGCATATGGATTAAATTCGGATTCAATGCAGTCCCTTAACCAGTTTTCCAAGTCAACTAAGTTTGGTTCTCGAACCCGGCATATATTCCTGACATAGTCGTTCCACTTAACTCGCTTGTCCCCGGGAATGCGCCCAGAAGTCCGCTGCAACACATCCAGGCTGGTCAGTTCACTTGTATAACACATCTGGCGAAGAGTTGTAATGCAATCTCTTATTGCAACATAAAAGTTCCGAAGAGCATAAGCATCGCCTGATGGAAGAGTATTCCCATCCGTAATCATATTAATGTAGGCACGTGCTACAGCAACACGATGACCAAAGGCAAATTTGAGCTCCTTTAATGCAAGTGCATAGTTCCTGCCACTGTAACCCAATCCAAGTACAATTCCTTTGGCTTCACCTTTCACATGTGACTGGAGAAGGTCCATGCGTCTCGTATCATTAAGGCCTGGTCTGGAGTGTACTTGTACATAAAATTGTTCAACAAACTGTGGCCATGCTAAAGGCGAACCATCGAAAACTGGCAGTTCAACTTTCGGAAGATCTCTCTCTATCTGCAGCATTGCAATTGCTTGACTAAAGTCCCCAGGAGAAGGCTGGTTGTTATTAACAGTTTCTCTCCCAACTACCAAATCATCAATCCAAGAATCAATGGAATTTTTTATCCGTGTGTTGCTGGCATTTTGAACTTGAGGCATGGCTGTCGCTTGCATACTATCTACAGATCCAGGGTTCCTTGCTTCAGATGACTGTACAGCAACATAAGATGCAGATGAGGAAGTAGGTGCAGGTACAGAGGAAGCAGTTACAGGTGTAGGTGCAGTCATGGAGTTGGACACAGTCGCAGAGCTGGCTGCAGTCGCAGAGGTGGATGCAGTCGCAGAGGTGGACGCCATCGCAGAGGTGGATGCAGTCGCAGAGGTGGACGCCATCGCAGAGGTGGATGCAGTCGCAGAGGTGGACGCTGTCGCAGAGGTGGACGCAGATGCAGTGGTGTATGCTTCATCTGGAGGTACGGATGGCACTGACATGAGTTCAGCTATAGCAGACGCTTGCTCATTTTTGATTTCCTTAAGTCTTTCGTCAATCTCACACAAGCATTGTGTCCCTTGTTCGAGATAGTCATTGAATGAATCTTCGGCTTCTACAATTGCATCATCTTCATCCAAGGCAGATAAATAATAGTCATGTGCTGTCTGCAACCTTTTCAATTGGCTTGCAATTCGATCCTTGAGAACGTTCAAAGCAGCAGGAGAATCCTTTAATTTGTCAAACTGGTTGATTGTTCTTGTTACCCAGCCTGCTTGTCGTGATCTGCTTGTCTTCAGCCTTTCAATGTCGGCCATTTTGTTGAAGTTGAATACAGGTGATCTTGAAGACAAATTCTAACTTTTATGACTCAGAAACCAGCTGTTTCTAACTCGCGTTTATTCATTCAACTTCATTGCAGAGCTTAGCAGCGTCTTAGCATTTAGCGGTTAGCTGAAATACAAGGAAACTTCACTTAGTTATGATATCCATAAATCATGTATACATTATTGTCTAACTCCACTATGCCGCTGAACATATAAGCATGCATTGTATTTACATACTACTTTATATTGCTGCATAAGCAATTATACATAATGCAAATTTAACACAATGAGAAATGATAATTCAATATACACATAATACATAATGATGAGCATACTAGTACTTGCAGAATTATGAATACTAACAAAGAGAAATAAGAACTGAGCAATACACTTACAATTTGTGTCTTGCTGGTCTAGAATCATAAATGATGTGAATGATATGAAGTCTTAATCATGAATGATACAACAGCACAAGGAAATGGTCAGGTGAGGTGTGATCATAGAAAAGCTGTGATGTACACAAATTGGCATGGAATGGAAGACATGGATGAATGAACATAGAAATCACTCAAGCATATTAAACTAATAGTACAGCAAGCAAATTAAATGATAACATGTAAATAATCTCAAATTGCATTAAACAATCCGGTCCAAGTCTGATACACTCACGGTGAATTTTCTTTTGAAAGTTACAATAACAGAATAGTCAACCCGCTTAAAATTTACTAACTCTAACTTTCAAAAAAATTAGGATAGGGTTGTTGTTCCATTTAAAACAGAGAGGGGGGGGGGGGGGGGGGTTGGGCTTGGATCTGAAGAGGGGGGGGGATTAGGTTGACCAGTATTTTTTTATTAAAATCTTATTGTAGAAAAAAGAGGGGGTGGGAGAGTCTGTCAAAACGCAGATATCGGGGGGGGGGGGGGGGATATCTTTTTTAAATGGAACAGCCCTTAGTGGGAAAATAATACATTAAGAATATAAAGTAAAACATTCTCGTGTTTTTTCAATGGCAAAGTCAATCATGAAATATGTAAATATACTATCGATGAACTCTATGATTATGTTGTTGTAAAGTTCAAATAAATTCAATTGATTTAACGCACCTTATGTTCCTGGTCTTGTAATAATCGAGCCAGCTCCTGAAACAAAAATGTCAGTATGAAGAATTGAGTTTTACCATTAAATAAGGATGTCTTACGATAAGGTTGTCCGTGATGTAGGATATGCACTGGATCCTCATTGGATCCTCATTGATTCCTCAATGAGAACTAATTTCACAAATGCAGCCAATTAACAAAAATTCACAAATAAAGATTTGTCAGATTGGTTTAATCACGAAAAGTTCATGTAACTGATATATATTTCAAACGAGGGTGTCACCATAACAAGCACCTCTTACATCATTTGAAGATCTGCCAATGGCATAGACACTTTAGATCATATGTGGACCATATCACGATTACATAATGGCAGATAGACTAGATAGATAGATAGACTAGATAGATAGATGGATAGTGCAGCCCTCCAAGGAAAGTTCTTGCCGCTATCGAGGGTTGATTCATGAGGTGAGAGAGCAGAACTAATCAACAGACACAAAGTTCATTTTTCTCAATTATGAAAGACAATAATTGTTATCTAAAAACGTCTTTACCTCATCTTGGATTTCTTGCAACTTAGCTCTCTGCCAATCGTCCATTCCTGTTTCCGGTAAAATATAAAAGTCGCTGAAGTCGCCCAGATCTTCTACTTTTCCATCAGATCGCAGCAATCTAAAAATAAAGAATTTTACTATCTATCATTAATTTCTTTTAGTATCTTTTTCTTTTGGTCCTGGTTGTGATCCTAATGTTGCATTTCACCAATGGAGATCTAATTTAAAAACACTAAGTTGACGAAAGCCACACTTTTTTTGATATTAAGCTTCTTGGACCATCTCAAGGCAATTTTTAGCCGAAAATTTAAAAAAATTAAATTTCATATTAAATAACATTGTGAGCTATGATTTTATTTTTTGTTGTCTTATTTCTCGTCTTATCGGCAAATTTGAGAAGCTAACAACTTTTTTTTAATTCTTTTAACCATGATTGTATAATCAGAACATGGCTAAACCAGGCAATTTTAGAGCTAGATGATAGGAGGTCTTGGAGAAAATTAGACCAATAAAGGGTGTATACATTCTTTCTAAACAATAGAAGTCAGATAATAAACTATTTCTTAACAAACGTACCGATCAGGACGTGAAACTCTGAGATTCTGCATGTCCTCCGTAACTCCTCTGCCTTGGGATGTATCTGAGTGTGTAAAAGAAACAAAAGAGGCCCTTAGATATATCATGGGTACATTGCACAAATACATTCACTAATGAGGAACTATTGAACCAATAGAGGGAGCTACCAGTGACTGCGCTCATCATCGTTTAATGATGTAATCATACAATACACCCTTTTCATGTGGCAGCCATGTTGGCATTTTTGCCTCATTGACCTCTGTTGTGACGTCATCAGTAGACAATGGCCATGTGGAGGTCACAGAGTGCAAAATGAGGTTAATGAGGCAAAAATGATGTCATTAAACAGTTGTAGGCGCAGTTACTGATAGCTCCCTCTGGTGATAAAATAGTTCCTCATTATCATCTTCATTCAAACATTAATGCACCTACATTTCAACAATAAGTTCTGTAATCAGTAACTTACATCCACCTTTTGCTTCATCTGAACCACAAATTTATTTTTGAAGAATAAACAATACAATACAATACAATACAATTGCGAGTCAATGTTTATAACTATAGAAATTGTAATTAGGGTTGAAGTACTGTGTATGGTGGATTGAACCACTTTCTCAATGATTCCAAATGCAGTATATCTTGGGATCGACTTACTGGAGTTTTCCTGCACATATCCGGATAATGTTTCATGCGTCTGTCGGGCTATGTCTTGTTCCAGCAGTTTCTGAGCTCTTGCCAAAGATCTCTCTTTCGACCTCCTCTCCTCTTTATCTTGCAAATGCCGAGCATATTCCTAAAATTTGAATGAAATCAACCTATGATGAAACACATCTAATATAACTTTTTTCTATCCAATATAACTTTTTTCTTGTCTGGTGTAACTTTTCTATCCAATATAACTTTTCTATCTGACACAACATTTTCCTGTCTATGTCAAAAATTTCAGCGAGTCACATGGTACGATCTCATTGGACAGCACATTTAATCAGAGAATATATTCTATTACCTCATCAGTAAATACTGCTGTCATTTCCTTTGCTTGTTTTTGCCGCAAGAGATCGTCCTGGACCTGCTTGGCCATTTCCGCATCTGCCTCCGCTCTGAATTTAAAAAAAACAGCGAGAATTATTCATCATTCTTAATATACAATTTACTGATATAATATTATCATCTGCCCAAGACCTGAAACAAAGTTAAAGTCCCACAGAACATGCCATATTGGCCTCACACCGGTCTGACCTTAATTCGACATGGCCGACATCTAGCTAATGTGAAATGTTATTTGGACAAGTGACGAAAAGATCGAAAAGAAAAGAAAGTCATAGAAATAATTAGTGAGTATCCAGAGACAGATGTTGTCAGTTTTACAGCAGATTTCATAGATCTGGAAAAACTCCAGAGGACGTCATGTGAATCCAGGAATCTCAATGGTTAAAGCAGTCTCTCAGCCAATAAGGCTGGTCAGTTCTTGTGTGACCTCGAACCCGGAAGTACTTAAACAAAACACGATGTCACCGATGCACAATACTGTATGCCGTCACCAATAATTGGGCTGTAGAGCTGGCCAACCCTATTGGAGTCCTGGATTCACATGACATTTTCTGGATTTTAGTTTTCGTCTATGAAATATACTGTAATAACGAGTCTTGACCTTGACATTGTGATGCATCAGATGGATGCATAAAAACATGTCAAACATGGAACTTCTCTGACTCGAGTTGGTATATACTAAAGTGTCACAAAAATCCTATTTACAAAATAAGTTTAAGTTCAGAATTTGATTTAACACGATGTAGAAAGAACATTAAAAAAAGTTAGATTGTTTTTCCACTTATCCTAACAAATATAATGCCACACCAGTATGGACAATGATATGTCAAACAAGTTTGCTACTTCAAAATCACAATTAGCCGATCAGAATAAAGTAGTTCTTCAGGTGTGATCAGTTTTCCAGAGATGTAATATTACCTGGAGAATTGGAGTATTCTATTAATGGATTTGTCAAGACTAAAATGTACAAAGCATCTTTCAAAATATTAAAAGTATTCCTGTTTCAGAGCTCTACAGTTTCCACGAGGTATGGTTAAGGAAAAACTATTCAATGCAAATATAGACCACTTTCGGATAACTTTTATAATTTTGAACACGTTCTGATCTTGACAAAATAACAATGTATTTTGCTATTCTAAAGATACAATTTATCTAAAACATTTTACAAAAAAGCACCTATTTAACAAATCAACTCCAAATACGTCTCGGACCAAATCTTCTAGAGTGGCATCTTAAATTTCACTGACGCAATGGTTTAAAATAGAACTGTCAGCGTCATATTCAAGACATTGAAATCAGATTGCACTGCATACACACATTTAGTCGCATTAAAAAAACTATCATATAAAAGGATGAAGAAATGTTGAAATAATTCCTCTTTTAAATCAATAAATTCATGCCATGCTCATAATATATCACCTTCGTTGGTCTAATGTTCACACAGACACAACATGCAAAAATAAGGTGTAAAAAAGGCATTAACAATATCTCAAACTTCATGCATTTATGTCGTGCAATTTGACATCAACTCGGTCATGCATTTAATTAAACATATCAGTTAATATCATTCCAAACAAATGATGAGATACAAAATAAGGTGCAGTTGGTATCATTGCTGTGTTTACATTGTGCAAAATTTTACCCTTAATTCAGCGTGAAATGTGGGGGGTGGAGAGGGAGGGGGGGGGGGTCGCATCATGCTCGAGAGAAATCATTAAATTTGTACCGGTTTACCTCACAATAGGAAGGATTGCACTACATTTAAGATTGTGGGCGCATAAATATGGGCTAAATTTGGGAGGTTGTGGGTGTTCATTATGTATGAACAAAACAATTAAATTTGAACCTTTTTTTAAACTCTGAAAAGGGAGGTCACATTACATTTGAAATTGCATTATGCATTCATACATATGTACACGGCCAAATGTGCCATGCGTTTTTTCCATGCATTTAAAAAAACGCAAGGTTTTCGCCTGATTATATTTAGAAATGGAAAAAGCACGTGGCACATTTGGCCATTTAGTCATTAGTAGCTTATGAACAGCTTATTCAAAAATTAACAAGTTGGCCGCCAAAATTTTTCATTTCTTAAGAAACGTCACCGGATTGCAGATTCCGTCACATAATTACCTCGATTATTTTACGAGCATCAAAAAACTGCGGTCGCATAGCCAGAGGGCATATTGCCATTTCAAGCATAACGTGACAGAAACTTATTAATTATGGGATGATGGGAAAACTAGAGCGTTGAGCGCGGAGCTTCACTCCCCTGCACATTTTTCTCATTAGCTTCTTTAGCTTCGTATTTCTAATATTGGCCGAGAGCACTGAGGTACTTAGCTAAATCTGCCACTGCCGAACAAGATACTTGGATAGTGTGACTTCTTGCCTCATTAAGTAGTTCTGCCCTCGCATTTCAGCCGAAATGGCTAAGGGATGGTCTCAGCCAATGAGAGTCCTGGATTCAAATCTTTTAAATGGAGTTTTGTCTCCAAGTCTATGAAGTCAGCTGCATGACGCAGGATCACCACTCCAGCACAGGCTCCAGCAAATAAGTCAAGATTGGCCCCCAAACTGGCCAATCCGCAGAGACCCTAACGTTAAATAAGTTGACCCCGCTGTGACATGGCCTGACCACTAGGCCTGGCCAATGAGGTCAGGCCTTCCTTCAACTCAAAAGAGTTGAATTCTGTTGCAATGAATGCAACTACCATCAACCATGAAGGTTTTGTTTACTCCAGAAATGGTGTGTATATATTATCTGAAGCAATGAAAAGTTATTCTGAACAAGGTAAACTGTTTTCACACTCCATATAAGTGAATATCAGGGGCAGTTTCTCACTTATTAGATTCATATGACTACCATGTGACTACCGGAGGAACGCCCTCAGTGAACCTTCGACCCGGCCTGTATTTAAGACCGGTGTTTATTGTTTTGCAGGCTGCCTACACCCCGGCCTCTAATCAAGACCGCCATCTATTATAGACGCAGCTTGTAAACGAGATAATACAGTATTCTGTTAAATGGCCACCTGCCTTAAAACAGCCAAATCTACCCATTCTCTTGAGTGACCGGTTAACGCAGGTGGGACTGTATTTCTACCTTTCTATTGCCAAAAGAACTATTTATACCATTGGCTTTATAAAGAACTAAAACTACTAAAGACTATTTCTAACATTGACCAAAACTTCCATCAAATTAAATATCATTCACATGCACAACAGTAAAATAAACCACAAAATATTAACCTAACAGTAAAATAAATCCAAAACTGCAGGCACAATGCAAGAAAATACAAGCAAACAGCATCTAGAAATAAAATAAAAACTTCCGTGCATAATTAACATAGACAGCGGGTGAAAAAGACCATGCCGTGATAGGAAAATGATTCTAGAACGGTTTGAATCATTCCGTCTACCTCAGATGGTTTTCCATAGCTTCTTGTTCTTCCAGTTGCTTAATTTGCTGCGCGATCTTTTCGTCTTCTTCCGCACTGAAATTAATTTGATGTACCATGAAGTGCAGCCCTAAAATTAAGTACTTGACCCTAGTGAAGGATAACAGATGAGAAGAACCAAATATTTCCATCAGTGTAGTAAATAAGGGCGTTAAAGATTGTGCTTTTCGCTTACCTCAAACAAGCCCAAATAATTATACATATATATATGTCCCATTTTTCATTAAAGTGTAGTAATTGTTAGGGGGGGTAAAATTTGTGCTTTTCGCTTACCTCAAACAAACCCTAATAAATAATTGTACATATATATGTCCCATTTTTCATTAAAGTGTAGTAATTGTTAAGGGCGTTAAAATTTGTGCTTTTCGCTTACCTCAAACAAACCCTAATAAATAATTGTACATGTATATGTCTCATTTTTTTTATAATTTCTACCTTAATATTATTTTCTCTATAAGTATTGATTCTTTTTCCTTTATGTTAGTTAATGTGCTTCCTATTTTTTTCTTCGTACATCTTCATTTGTCATGTTAATATGGCAAAGATTGCAGAATTAATTCATGGCAAATACACTCGGAAGTGTCAGTCGATAAAATTAAACACATTGAAATATAAAACAAATTAGAGGCACACGCTGTTGTATGTTCATCAGAACATCAACACGTATTTATGCAGATGCCATAGTCTAGTGGTCGAGTCACTGCTACTAATCATGACGTCCCAGGTTCAAACCCCACAATGCCATTCAAGAGTTGGGCTGACCCTCCCGCAACCACTGCCTCATCCCACCCAAGTCCTTGGCAACAGGTAACCATAGTAATGGCAAATGGCATGAACCATTTTATAATACTGCAGTGAATTATTCTAATGACTCGATCACAAATGGACTACAAATCGATTACGTAAGTCATCAACAACATAAACATTTGCTTCAGAAATTAACTCGGTTCATCTGAACACGCTACAGCTGTATTATCCACCAACCCTCCCACACTCATACATTATACGTCCTACGTCTGCCATAAGATAGGGCTTCTTGATATCATCAGACCCCCTTTTTTGCTCATTAAACCCAAGATTTCTTATCACACAACATGAAATTGTAAAGGCTCTTATCTGGCAGTATTATGCCAAATCTGGCACGGTGCAGATTAGTTGCGCCATTTTCAACCCCGGTGAAAAGCTATATACACTGATATAGCTCACTACGAAGACAAAGATTGCTGTAAATGAAATTTACTGAAGGCTGAAGCTGCAGTCCACATTTAACTGAAACAATGGGTATGATTACATTAAACAAAGGTTTGGACTGTTTGCTGATGACTAATTCTGTTGATAGTTACAAAAAATTAATTCCGAGCAAGTCATGGTCATTCACATGAAGAGTTTCCCAGTACACTTTAACAGGCACAAGAACATTGTATTGAACAAATTTATTTCCTTTTGAAAGCAATAAAGATTATTATTACCATTACATCATACAGTAAAAAAAATCTCAGGAAGAGTTTGCTACAATCCTGCATACCTCAGACAGAACGGACTGTCGAACATTATTCCTTAAAATAGAAACTTACATTCTCTTGGCATCTTCAAATCTCTGCATCTGCTCTCGTTGTAAACGGGCCTCTTCCTCCGTTTGTACAAATTTGGCGACCGGTACGTCAATCCGGCCAATTTGACGATCGTTTTTGTTCCATTCATACTTGCGACTGACTGAGAACATAGAGGACGGAACTCACAATTAATAATAATAGTTTGCACTCTACAATAAATATTAATCACAGAAATAGGGAGTTGGTTCAAGCAAATGCATCAGTGTGTGTTATAAATTAAAGCATTACAGTAACCCAAACTGCAGATGTGGCCATCAATAGATTTGTGAGTGCTAATAACGACGGTCAGGGTGGATCCCAAACATTCTGGCAAATAAAAGCTGTAGATGAGGGACATATCTATTGCTCTTGTCAGTGAGAATGTTTTGGCTGTCTATTGACGGCGCAAAATTCACTGTCAGATATAAGAGAAGAGCATAGACCGCTCAGCATTCACATTAACCATCAGTAAAGTCGCAACCATCAGCTGAGTGGTGCAGTTAAACCTTCCAAATGAAAACGATTATAGATATGTCTGCTATCTCACTGTCTGTCAGCATGGTTTGGATTCACCCCTGCATTTTACAAGGATTTTCAAGCAATTTAAGGCCATGGTTTTTTAATCTTTCGTTTTTCGACACCACCGGCCAAACTTTTGCAGTGCCCCTCAATTAATAAATCAACAATTGCACATTTATTTATGAAAAAATAAAAATAAAAAATTTTGGGGACTTTAAATAAAATAAATTTTCTATTTTTTTATTTCCGACTGACCAGCTCATGAAAAACGGTCCAAGAAAGTTCCGAGAAACATCAGATCAAAAAACCGTGGCCTAAAGCTTGAAATAAAAACCAGACAGAATAAAAATGAACACTTACATTCCCTCTCCTGCATTCCATGAGCAAGGGCGCCATCTTCAAATACCCTCCAATGTTCCTTGACTGCACAAAATCAAATAAAATTAATTTTTTAAAATTATATTTACCACAAATATGTGTGGAGCGTATGACATGAAAACTTCATGATTTATTCAGCATGAAAAAATTGGGGGGGGGGGGGGGGGCATCATATTGTACATATTATAAAAAATATAAAAAACTGTTTTAAAAGAGGAAGCGGGGGGGGGGGGGGCGGGGTCACAATCATGCTTGAGACAAATACATGAAATTACCTACTCGCTCATTAATATGGTACATAGCAACTACATTCAAGCATGGAGACACTGGTGGCTCCACGATTCAAGTAAATAATAAAAAAAAAAATAAACAAATACTTCATTCCTTTAAAAAAAAACTAAGCCTCGGGGCTAAAACTCATCATATATAAGGTCAAACTCATAACAAAACGTTACGCAAACAAATCGTAAAACAAAACTTGAAAGTTTCTCATGCGAACAAGTTTGTTATGCTAGGTTTTAGTAGTTGTACGGTGCTAAAACAGTTTATTACTGTCAGGTCAGATTTATATTAATGAAAAAATTATGAATTCTCACTTACATAGACACAACAGTACGATAATGATGCTTATCTAAAACTGTAAATTAATTGTCACTGACATTCTTAATGAAAATATTTAATACTACCAAGCTTCATCTTACTGTACTGGGTGGATTAGAGCTTTACGTCCTGTATTTCTGCACCTGATGGGCTAATTAGGACAGGCAGGGACCATGGCTATGAGATGAAGGATGAAAAAGCCATCCAACTTAGGCTCGACCGGGAATCGAACCCGGGACCCAGCGGTTGGAAGCCCAGTGTGCTACCATTGAGCAACCCACCCCCGATCTTACTGTACTAGATTAATCCTTATTGAAATGCATTTTTTTATTACATATTTCAATAAATTTAACTTAGGAAAGTCAGCTATTTTTGTAAGCATAATCGTGATGATTCCATATGAAGGCAGCATCTTATTTAACATAAAATATCTTACTTCCTTAAAAAATAAATGTCTTTATACTTCTCATATCAGTCTGTTTTTAAGGGTAGCATTGAGGTCGTAAATGGAAAAACCTGTATTTGATCTTTTATTAATATTATCCAGTAACCGAGTCAATTTCTGTAATCATGACTTGAACAGTAAACAACAAAATATACAGCTGCCAATTTTCTGAGCACTTTCTTATTTTCCGATAGTCAATTAATATAATTTTTTATCGTCAGTGTTTTATCGATCTGCTCAAAAACGGCTGCTCAAGTGTCGAGTACTTTGGCAAGCAATCTGTGTTTAAATAGCTGTCGGCCATTGAAAAGTGTTTGTATTACTGATCATTATCGAGATAATCTACTGGGATTATCTTGATCAATGTTGATATCCAGCAATTAACAGGATAACTACATGCTAGGGAAAGTTTTAAAAAAATCAATGCAGGGGTAAATGAGACGTGATTTTTCAATACGAACAGTTTATACAATAATGGAATCTATTCATGCCTCAATTATTTGCACATGTGACCTGTGCAAATGACCAGTATGAAAAAATCCTCCAAAAGAATCGATGACGTCACAATGACCATGTAAATATCAACAATTGGTTAGTTAGTGACGTCACTAAAAAGACCATAGGTCAATTGCTCTGAAACTGAGGTCACATGTGCAAATGGTTCCAAACATGGAGGAGTGGGCAGGGGGGGGGGGGGAGGGAGACAAGTCATAAGGGTATGGACAATTCAGGGTATTGTGGAAATAAATGCATTTAGGCAGTAATAAGTGATTGTTTTTTCTTCGTATTTCGAAGGGGGTGAGGGGGTGAGGTGTCATGCAGTGGAGTTGACAGTAGGTTCCAAATTACTTCATTTTGAATTATAGGCATATTCCTTTGGAACCGGTCGAATATTGCGGAGTGAGTGATATTAGGTCTACATTCAATGAAGAGTTTAGTTCTGTAAGATAATTCACCTCTGTGCAAAAAGTATGGGATAGCTAGATTACTGTAGACAGGCAGGACCATAGAGTGCATCGAGCAGAGCCCTGTGTTGGCCACTGGGGTTTGAGTTCTTCACCCACAGTGTTACTACCCTAGCCTGAAACTTTCATGAATTTGGCTACATGCATACATACGTCACTCCTCTAAAACAACAAATAAACCAGTCAGCCCAATTTAGAGTCCCTCGATATCATAGACTAATAGAAAATGTATTCTTATGTTTAAATAGACATTGACTTTCTTTGTGAACATAAGTACAACACTTAGCTCATAACAAACAATGAATCAATCTGAATAAATTATTAGCAATATTATAAAATGATAATTAAAACCTAGGTCACAAATTGCAATGGGTCAGTAACTCCACAGTTGACCTCAAAAGTAAGTCCACCAATGTCAGCCTTATCTTAAAGCTTAATAGTCATGACAAGATTTCAAATGATTTGAATTCAAGTTCTATTGTCTTAAGAGAATAACAAGTGCTTACCAATGCTTAATTTTCCGAAACGTCTTACCATTTAACATGTACGAAAGTAACATACAAACGTCTGAACTACAAGGGTCCCATACAAAAGTATTGTTAATTCTAAAACAATGGAAAAACTTAACCCACTAGGGGCGCTATGATCAACAGAGATAACAGATAATGCAATGACATCACCCATTGTTTTACATGATGACATCACAAAAGGTGGTGTCATAAGAGTGAGGCAGATCATAGTGCAGTATTATTAACACAACCGAGTGACATGGGTGGGTGGATTATAGCTTTATGTCCTATATTTCTGCACCTGATGGGCTAATTAATCATACTAATTAGGACAGGCAGGGACCATGACAATGAGATGAAGGATGAAACAACCATCCAACTTAGGCTCGACCGGGAATCGAACCCTAATGAACAAATTATGATGAACATGATGAACACAGGGCATGCTTACAACTAAGTGAATAAACAAGACATAGTTACCCTTCTTGCTTGCACTCCGACAAGCAAGCAAAGTCCCTACAAAGCAGACAAGCATAAAAAGCATTAAAGAAAGCATTAAAAGTGCCAGACGCACAATGATGAAAACATTAAAAGTGCGAGATGCACAGCCGATGCACTAAACATGCAAAAATATTTCAGTAAAACAAACAAAAAGTTCTGCAAATAAAATAAAAACATTCAAACATTTTGCAGTGTGTTGGACAAGGGTTAACCCAACAACAGATGACGTAAAATCCAAAAATTTTTTTTTTTTTAAGTGTGATTAAAATCAAATATTGCCATAAAAATCAGTGGTGTACCAAGTAGGTGTGTATGAAAGTATGAAATATATAAATCAAATGTAAGAGCAAATATGGTGGAGTTGGTCAATGAAATGAATACATAATTCATACTATTTCTTTGGAAGAAAGGTAAAATTTCACTTTCGGACCGAGTCACAAGATCATTCATTCCCCAAACAGAAAAGAAAAATCTACTAGCTGAACAAAACCGTTGAACAAATGCTAAATTCCTATTGTATTCATTTATAGAAAGTCATTGACAACTGTTTTTAAATGATACCATAGAATCTGATGCCACATTAAGATAAATTCTTTTGCAAAGTTTGGGTTTAAAAATGTCATAATTATTTACATAATAATCATATTATAATATGACTAAAACATTCATTTAAAAAAGCCTGATTAAATATCATACTAAGAAATGCATAAATTAATGAACATTTTCTCTCAGCCACATATTTTGCGAGTGCATGACGCCTATTAATTTGGTAATTATCACCTCACATTAGTGGGCGAACAAAAACATTATGATGAAAATGAGAATTATTGGCAAACAAATTGCTTTGACAATGCACCTGACAACTTAAATAATGAAACAATCAACATTTAATTATTTTACTCTGTCACAGAATCATCTTGTCATGCATTTATCCACTTCAAGGTTTTCGATAATAAACAAATGATAAATTCTTGGAAAGTGACATCCACATACCCGGCCCTGCGAAACTTTTCCATTAATTCCGACTTAATTGCTTCTCGTAATCACAGATGAGATTTTACAGCCATTTAATAGCGTCAGTCTTTGACCCTCGCAATAGTTTAGCGGATAACTGAACTATATATGAACAACTTTTAATTAGCATCAAGCTTTTTTTCTTTTTCTCATAAAATCATTACAATTCCAGTATAAAACTAAAATATTTTAACGTAGTCACGCCAAAAAATATTTGGAAGATATTTAACTTTTGCCCATAATATCTATCTATAACTTCCCATAACTTGCAAAAGTACAATGATGACAATATTGACATAGACAGTGACTCACTGACAAATGTTTTTAAATGATAACCAAAGAATTTGGTGCCCCATTACGATAAGTCAAATTCTGAGAGTTTCGGAACATTTTTTGGTGTGTCAGTACACTGTAGGTCTAACGTACTCATGTACTGACTTTTTCCTAGTGCATCTATCATATTTCAGCTTTCTGACCACATGTGTCACTATCATGTTTGTCTGCATAAATTACCATGGCAACAGAACTACAGAAGATGACCAACATGCTGCGTGGTCTGACTCCTGTGCACGAAACATGATGTTCTTGTCGTCAACATGTGGCTATTTATAAACAAACAATGTCATATAAGTTCACAGCAAATTTTAGGCATTCAGTTTGTTTTATCAATTAGGTTACTCAAACTGCTTATTCCTACTTCATTCTCATGATGACAAACCTAGTGTAAAATCAAGGCTAGTCTTATTAAGAGGCCTATGAAAATCTTAAGTAAACTGCATTGCATACAAGTCACACAGATGTGTATTTATAGTGCTACATTTGTTCATTATCATCATTCATTATATCAGAATCTCTTCTTCATATCTATTAGTAATTACTGCTGATTATTCCCAATAAATTAATTATTTAACCTTTAAACAGTAATATGTATATATGGCTTTTATATGATATAAATGTCCATGAAATACCTATTGCATTTTACACTGAGGTACAGAAACTTATTGATACAAATCTGTTTTCTGCCATACCCTTTTAGCTAAATTCCCATAAGATTTTCGACAGGATAATTCTGATTTTTTGGTAATATATTGTTAATATAAGTCAATAAGAAAACAAAAACCTCTATTTTTATTTTTGAATAAATATGTATACAGATCTTTTGAACACAAGAGGTCTTATGTTATAAATCAAAACAATACAGTATATAAACGTTTACAGTTATATTGACTATATAAGCCTAGTGGACTATACCATGAGTCATCAGTACATACATGAACCCACAGCTTAAAATATTTGAGTAGACGGCAAGTTTCTATAACTTCCTCATAATCACTCGAGACCTAGCCATGCTGTTTGTCCATGCATAATGATCAGCTGCATAAATGTGTACACAAATCTAAATATTTGCTATCAGACATGAGCATGATTATTGATGATTAGCCACATGTAATACAGAAATCCCTGCATGCATACATGCATAGTCGAACATTTAAATACAACATCTGTCCCAGATTACGACAACCAACCTGTAACAGTGGCCGGAGAAAAAAGAAGATCAATTTGAGTTATAAATTATATAGAGACTATGTATCCGAATGTGTTTTAGTTAGATCATTGACAATGCCTTACAATCTTCGATGATATTTGCATTAACGTTAGTTAACTCTGTCCTGAGTGCAAACTGTACTTTAAGTGCTTAATAAACAGCAGTTAAACAAATCAAACAAATTAGTAAGTATGTCTAGTGGAGTATAAGTTAGTTATATCCCTCACAGTTGGGAGATTCGGGATATTAGGTTCTATTACTTTTCGTTGGATATATTCCGCTCTGACCAATAGGAAAACTATCTAGGTGGAGTATAATTGAAACTTACATCTTTCATATTTCATAGATATATGATTCATGTGTATTATATTTATAATTTTGCATGAACAGAATAATGTCTTTCAAACTATATCATTAGAGTTAACCAGTTAATGAAATTGATAAAAACAAAAAAAAACTAACAATTCATATTTATATATTCTGAACTGTCAGTTGAAATTTTTTAAAGGCGAGAAGCCTACAACCATTTAAGAGTCCGTACTTTAATGTTAATCAGCAGCTCTTGGGTGGAGGGGGGGGGGGGGATAAATTATGATCACTCCAACATAATTATGTCCAGGTGTTGATACGTCACACCTCATAAATTGGTAATATGTTGATCTACAAATTTAATCATATGTGACACGTATATTTACAAATATATGTATCACAAATTTGGCCTGTGGTCTGCCATAAATTGCATAATCTTAAATTTACACTGCATTCTAGTTCAAATATTTTATCTGATTTAAAAATATTAAAATACAATGCTAAAGATCTGACGCACTCTAAACACTAGTTCATAAAAGAAATTAAACAATGATATATGCTAATATTATGAAATACACAAACAATTTTCGACCCCTCCCCCTCCCCTCCCTTGAAACCACATGTGTCACTATCATGTTTGTCTGCATAAATTACCATGGCAACAGAACTACAGAAGATGACCAACATGCTGCGTGGTCTGACTCCTGTGCACGAAACATGATGTTCTTGTCGTCAACATGTGGCTATTTATAAACAAACAATGTCATATAAGTTCACAGCAAATTTTAGGCATTCAGTTTGTTTTATCAATTAGGTTACTCAAACTGCTTATTCCTACTTCATTCTCATGATGACAAACCTAGTGTAAAATCAAGGCTAGTCTTATTAAGAGGCCTATGAAAATCTTAAGTAAACTGCATTGCATACAAGTCACACAGATGTGTATTTATAGTGCTACATTTGTTCATTATCATCATTCATTATATCAGAATCTCTTCTTCATATCTATTAGTAATTACTGCTGATTATTCCCAATAAATTAATTATTTAACCTTTAAACAGTAATATGTATATATGGCTTTTATATGATATAAATGTCCATGAAATACCTATTGCATTTTACACTGAGGTACAGAAACTTATTGATACAAATCTGTTTTCTGCCATACCCTTTTAGCTAAATTCCCATAAGATTTTCGACAGGATAATTCTGATTTTTTGGTAATATATTGTTAATATAAGTCAATAAGAAAACAAAAACCTCTATTTTTATTTTTGAATAAATATGTATACAGATCTTTTGAACACAAGAGGTCTTATGTTATAAATCAAAACAATACAGTATATAAACGTTTACAGTTATATTGACTATATAAGCCTAGTGGACTATACCATGAGTCATCAGTACATACATGAACCCACAGCTTAAAATATTTGAGTAGACGGCAAGTTTCTATAACTTCCTCATAATCACTCGAGACCTAGCCATGCTGTTTGTCCATGCATAATGATCAGCTGCATAAATGTGTACACAAATCTAAATATTTGCTATCAGACATGAGCATGATTATTGATGATTAGCCACATGTAATACAGAAATCCCTGCATGCATACATGCATAGTCGAACATTTAAATACAACATCTGTCCCAGATTACGACAACCAACCTGTAACAGTGGCCGGAGAAAAAAGAAGATCAATTTGAGTTATAAATTATATAGAGACTATGTATCCGAATGTGTTTTAGTTAGATCATTGACAATGCCTTACAATCTTCGATGATATTTGCATTAACGTTAGTTAACTCTGTCCTGAGTGCAAACTGTACTTTAAGTGCTTAATAAACAGCAGTTAAACAAATCAAACAAATTAGTAAGTATGTCTAGTGGAGTATAAGTTAGTTATATCCCTCACAGTTGGGAGATTCGGGATATTAGGTTCTATTACTTTTCGTTGGATATATTCCGCTCTGACCAATAGGAAAACTATCTAGGTGGAGTATAATTGAAACTTACATCTTTCATATTTCATAGATATATGATTCATGTGTATTATATTTATAATTTTGCATGAACAGAATAATGTCTTTCAAACTATATCATTAGAGTTAACCAGTTAATGAAATTGATAAAAACAAAAAAAAACTAACAATTCATATTTATATATTCTGAACTGTCAGTTGAAATTTTTTAAAGGCGAGAAGCCTACAACCATTTAAGAGTCCGTACTTTAATGTTAATCAGCAGCTCTTGGGTGGAGGGGGGGGGGGGGATAAATTATGATCACTCCAACATAATTATGTCCAGGTGTTGATACGTCACACCTCATAAATTGGTAATATGTTGATCTACAAATTTAATCATATGTGACACGTATATTTACAAATATATGTATCACAAATTTGGCCTGTGGTCTGCCATAAATTGCATAATCTTAAATTTACACTGCATTCTAGTTCAAATATTTTATCTGATTTAAAAATATTAAAATACAATGCTAAAGATCTGACGCACTCTAAACACTAGTTCATAAAAGAAATTAAACAATGATATATGCTAATATTATGAAATACACAAACAATTTTCGACCCCTCCCCCTCCCCTCCCTTGAAACCACAGTGACCCACCCCCCCCCCCCCCCTTGAAACCACAGTGACAGGGGTGTGGTTAAGCAATTCATACATTTTATTGCAACAACCATGATCACAAATTTACATACGTTGGATGACGAAATTGAAAGAACCCAATGAGGAAAGCAATTTACATGCAAGAAGTGTGCACAATAATATTTTTTGGCAACCAAAAATGTCAACATGATCATGCAGCAACGTTGAGTCGTCTAGGCCTGTAATTTCCGCAACGATTTCACAAAATCCTCACCTTTACTGACTTTGCCAGGCCCCGCAAAACCACCACTATCGTTTCCCTCGGCCATCAAGACAATATTATCTTCCACATCGCTCGAAAAATGTTGTTATCTGCTCATAACATCGCCAACTCCACTCTAAACAAAAGTTTCAACTCAGCGCGTATCTAGGTCAACATGGCCGACTATCCGTTTCCTGTTTTGGAGATCCACGTGGTTTTGTTTACATCTCTCTTCAGCTAGCTCCAGCTGAAAGGTTGCTGAAGTAGTTATGGGGTAAGTGGGGTTGTCAAGCCTAGCAAATGTTAAAGGTGCTAACAATTGGATATGTGACTACATCTTTCAATTAATGTGCAAGTTAGTTATTTTTTAGAGCTAATCAATAATTAACTTAAGATTCTGGCATATTCTTTCAACTTTTTAGAAAATATCATTCTAACTGCTTTTCTAAAATTATATGTCAATGAATGAAGAAATAATAATTTGGTTAAGCTTAACCAACTTTCATTAAATTACAACAAAGAGAAAAATACTACAAGAAGTTAACAAGCCAAATTTGCATAGAATCTATAATACTATATATATAACTATATAATTATATTGTAAAATAATTTAGTATTTAGACATAATCTCGCAAACCTAACATGGAAACTTCATTTACAAAATATTTCTCAACAGAAAAATAGCAAAAACAAATTGCATTATGACGAGACTCAGACATTTTTTCCCCAAAATATACTAAAATTATCTTTATGATTCTCTAGTCTTGCCATATATATATATATGAGTTACAGTATTCTGATCGGGGGTGTTTGTTCTGAGGGGCTGTTTAAAGCTGCATTGTCCGACGGTTTTTGTAACAAAATAGCTAAATGAAAGAAAATGCTTCTTGCTGATGAATTCGACCCCCACTTAATTAGAAATTATTGCCGGAGTTTATTACATCGACTTTGTTTACATTTTAACTAATTATTCATTGCAACGTGATGGAAAGCTTCTCCGATTCGTGATTTCACAGTCTTTTTATGAAAAATTGAGGTCAAAGTTGTTTCAATTAATGAAAAAAGCGAAACACCTACACATTTTTTTACATAATAAACTTAATTGGAATTTTGAAAACTGGACGACAATTGAAGGCAAACAATGATAAAATACATTATGAACCAACAACGCTAATGACGTTCGTTTACGTTTTCATTTCATTGGCCATAAAAGCACTTGCTATGTAAATAAATCTGCAATTTATGGCATGAAAAATTAAATGATAGGGTATGTTTATTAATTTTATAGAGATATAGTGAACCTAGCAAGGCCCTGATGGCATTCAATCCGTTCTTTGGAAAACAATGAAATGAATGCAACCGATTTTGGTCACTGTCATATTGAGTGACAATGCAGCTTTAACGCTGCACTGTCTGTCAAATTTGCGATTTTGTAAGACTCAATCAAATAGCTCATTTATAACCTTTATTAATCAAGGCACACTAAATTTGTGTCATGTAATGATTTTATCAGACATTAATTACTAAAAAATAAATTATACATTGAGAGAAAATCCAGACCAAAACATTAGAAACACAATGGAAATGACATCATCACCATTGTTTAGTATTGTGACGTCATCACTGGGTTTACATATTGAGTTTTTGATGGCATGAAAAACTAATATTTATATTATTTATTGTAAATTAAAACTAAATTGTTGACCAAAAATGGGCATGTAATGGTAAAATATATCATGAAACAGGAAGGCAGTATTGATTTATATCATTACTTTTATGTGCAAATTTGAGACAGTGCACCTTTAAGTTACGAAAAAGATCTGTTCGAACTATAGTTAGCGCTGAGTATAATTCTCATAATGAGCCAATTTTTAAAACCCTCTGTGTCCTAAAAATAAATGATACCCGAAGTCGAGAATTTTAGTTTATATAGATTGGAAAATGGCATACTGCCAGGACAATGGTGGAGTCTGGGAATAACTGATGTCAAACAGCAGGGGGTAAAGTCATGTGTATTCACATGTAATGTCTCATTTACCAAGAATATTGCATTTGTTCCAAGTGATAACCTCATTGTCTTTGAACTTCATTGGCTTTGGGTTAAAAAGTGCAGAATCAGTTATGTGCAGATAATAAATACAATGTTTTTAGCATCACTCAATATTTTAAAACCTTTATTTGAATAATGTACAAGTATACACCATTTTATATCCATGTATTGTACGTGTAATAAATAAATCGATTATACATTCAACAGAATCAATACACATTGAAGTTTAAGTAGTTATTGAAGTAATACAATATTCTGTAACAATAGAGAGAAACATTGAAATGGAGAGAAACATATATATCCAATAATACAATCTATACAAGGTGCAGTTTTCTACTGTCATCTGCTAGATTTATTTATACAATCACATGTACATTATTATACCTGTGTATTTCTATGACACCAATTTATTGGCATTTAAGATATATAGCTTGGTGTTAGTGCAAACCTATTACTGTTTTATGTTTTGGAAACATCTTGACAAATAGTGTAATTACGCTGAAAGGTGCACAATGGCTATAAGGTCCAGCCAGCTAGCTCTGCGGATGGTCCTGAGTTTGATCAGAGCTACTAGCATTGACTCTGGTTTCAAGACACTGCGTGTTGTCACCTCACAGCCCGGCGTCCTAATTATGTACATGTTTCGCTCGTTTACTCATCTAAAGTAAATGAATCAATTTCTCTTATAGTCTATAGGCTGGCTTATGGTATTAAAGGTCTAGCAATGAAATTACAGAATAATTAGATGATCATGTGCAGAGTTTACGCAGTTCTTGTTCTGACAAGCAGGCAATTCAGAAAAATTGCCTAAACTGAAAAAATATGAATTCATTTATCTTGTATTTTTAAGAGAAGATTCTTAAGTCTATACTCAGCTGATCACCTACATAGTTTAACCAATCAATTTGTTTAACTAGGTAAACTAGCAAAGAATGTCCATAATTAGGTCGCTGGGCTGTTAGGTGACAGCCCACAGTGAATATACATCTCACCAGAAACTTGTTTGCATGAGGCATTGAATTGGCAGTACATGCCTTGGATGCCCGCATGGTGGTGGAGCATGTAAAGGACTCGGTTCATGGGCTAAAGGATAAATGTGTACACGGTGACCTTATCACCTCATCATGACATCTCCTTCTGGATGATTGAGAAAATACATAAAGTTAGATCTGGCCTCATGTGACTATTATAGTCAGGCAGATGCATTGAGCTGACTGTCTTTCTCATCTTATTACTCATTTTTCTTTTCAGACATAGTAGATCACAACTAACTGATTCCATTAATATAATTCTCAGGGAAATGACAGTAATCAACAAACGATAAGATGTCAATATACATTAAAATGCACAAAAAAATACTGCTGCTAGGATGCACTTTGCTTCAGCCAATCACAGCCAAGGGCGTGAACTTTTTCAGCCAATACAATTGCAGTATTCTGTCATAGCCACCTGGTGGAAATATAGAGAACCTTCCGTGAAAATCCACCATTGCGGAGCAAGTGGTTTGTGGCATATTAAATAACTTTATCATATCAAACTTGAGATCAACGATTGGGCATCAGATTGAACTAATTTGTTGGCATTAATAAGTGAAGGACATTGCATATTGTATCATCTCAATGCTGGTAGTCTGCAGCCTAATCATGTTACCATAAACCAGGATATCTTTGGCTGCCTCGGGGTAACTGGCCGCCCATGAAAAAGGGATTATTTTTTTCTCGAGTCTCTTGCTGAATTGGCTTAGTAACTTAATTTTGCATGAATAAGATCTATAACCTATTAGCTTCCTAAAAATAAATAAATCATGACCATTAATGCTGTCTATGTTGCTCTAGGGACCGTTACGTTAGGGGCATATGGTTTTCAATGACACAGCAGTTGCTGTATAGTCCAGGAAACCAACTTGTAAACATGCAAGTAACTTAGAATGCGTGTATTCTATGAAGTCTCACAAATCAAAATGGTATATAGCTAATTCAAGCACTTTAAGTATTTATTGGTAGTGCCAAAGAAAATAGTATTACAGCCCTCTCAAACTTAGTGGAAGATATATTTGGCCATGGCTAAAATGACTTTAAGGGTCTCAAATTGTATGGTATATTGATGCAGTCTACATGACATATGTGTTGAGATTTGTTTATTAAAGTAACAGGGTCATATCATTGCGAAATCATCAAATAATCTGGTTGTTATGCATTCTTGCAGACTTTTGAATATTGCACTATGGTATTGTGATAAACCATCAATATTGTAACAATTAAGGGGTATATTCTTGATGAATCTGTTTTGAAGTATTCCTGCTGTCCCACCAATGGCTGTACCATTAAATTTTCCACATCATAGCCAAGAACTTTGGTGGCATCATTGCAAAAGCTATGGGCAGCCAAAGTTGCCTGATGTGGGGTAACTTTGTCCACCCATTATTTTGTTTACTAAAACTGTTATGATTATGAGTTTCAAGAGCTGTATGGTGTATGTATATCTTCCCATATAAGGTCCATTTAGGTGGCTTAAAGTTCATTAATTTTTCTTTATCCGTTTTGGGAGAGCCGATAATGTTTGCAAAGCGAAGATATCCCCGTTTATGGTAAATAGCCAGCTGCCAGAAGCATATGTAATGATGAGATGATAGGGCTTGGAGTCCACCCTATGTTACACATTTACCACATGGTTAAAGAGATGTAGCTCAGGGTGCCTGGTCAGATTCAAATCCAGGACCTTGAGTGGAACTGGTCAAAGAGATAATATCATTAACCACTGGACCACCCAGAAATTCATTGTTGTGGTAAGCACAACCAGACTTTACTGTTTACTTCGTTAGGAGTAATTTCACTGAGGGCTCTACTGGACTTGTGTGCTAAATTGGTTAAATTGCTCAGTTTTCATTTCTTTTCTTTTTTTGTGAGACCCACCATAAAACAGTAATCAGTTTATATACAGGGTGCGGCCTAAAAACTTGCACAAGGCATCTCTACTTTCGGGATAGCTCTAGGTTACTCAAATGCTTATGAAGTCTTTTAAAGTTTTGCCACATTTAGTTAGAAGTATAAGCAATTGGTCATTGTGATATTTTTGATCTTACAATGTCAGACAATGTCAGTATCTGAATTATAGAGATGGTTCACGCTGCAGGGCTTGTTCTGAATGACACGCATCACAGAAGTCAAATTTCTGTCCGCTTGCATGGTGTCTCTTGTTGCAGAAAGTTTACAAATTGGAGATTTCATAGGTACTACAACTCTGAAGCCACAGAAAATATAATATTTGCACAGAATCCTCCTTCAATGTTTTTTATATGTGCATATATATATCATGGTATTAGATGATAAGAAGGATTGGTTCCAGCTTTGATTCAGCCAGGTCATGAAATTAAAATGGAGAAATATAAAGGCATTCCAGAGGGACGTTTTTGAATCTACAACTAATCTGAAAATAATCACATGATTTTTTAGGAGGATTGGCCAGTTAATTAAACAGAAAAGACAGTAAATTGATCAAAATCAAAAATGGCACTTTCCGCCTCAAAGGTGTAAATACTCTACCTTCTCATTCAAAATTTATCTATTTGCCCTATTTTTGGCGGCAAAGGTCAAGAAAGGTGTCTGTAACACATCTGTATGATCAGTGACATAATCTAATGCTTGTATTGCAAAAGCCGAGGTGAAAATCACCCGAAGGTGTGATAAATGTGCATGTGCTATATTTAGATCCATATTATCTATAATTCTTGAGGAAACAAGAAAATATATTTAAAAAGATAATTTAGAACTATTATTACTTGCGTGTGTATGATTGCAGCAGCATGCGCTCACTGTCAATTGAGGCAATAACAAAAGAGGTAGCAGTAGCTGCTGGTGCGAGTTTTTATGCGGCACCCTGTATACACAACCTTAAAGGACATTAAGCATGTTAAGTAAAATGAAATATATGATATACACCCTGTAATAGCTTATATTATCAAATAATTGAATACAGCAAATACACATAATAGTCATACTATATATATATATATTAATTAATAACAGTTAACTCACAAGCCAAACAATGACTGAAATATAACAAGCGCAACATGTCACATAGTGCCCTCACTCACCAATACACTTTTAAAGTCATGCGATAAAAATGTATTCGCAGCGCATGCATATACATATATGTATTATTTATAAATAAATAAGTTTTTTAATTCTATGATTATACAATATGTACCCTATTTACTTCTATCCATACTTGGCCATGTATATGGTAAAATATATTCATGAAACATTTATTAATGAAATAGATAGAATAGTATATATATACATAAAAAGCAGTTTCATCAGCACAAGTATGTAACATTCATAAAAAAATTCATACAAACGGTATATTTATTTGGATGAATTACTGTTCTTATTTTAGAGGATGAACTTGCCAAACTCCAGGGGTTTAAACAAAGGAACTTTTCTATTCACAATACACTCTAAGAAAAAAAGGTACCACATAGAACATAGAACCTAATTGGGTTTTTCAGCTTGTCACATATACAGAACCCTATAAATTTTGCCACATTTGGCCATGTAGGGTATTTGGAATGAACCCTATACATGTACCATGGTATTTTAAGGGACCTCAAGTACCTTTAATACTAAAGACTCCTGTAAGACAAAAATGAAAAAAACCCCAAGCCTTGGATTCAAACTCCAGTGTTTCACCCATTGAGCTCCACAGAGCTGCTCGTTTTAGAATCTAAGCCAATTAATTAAGCGCAAGCAAATGACAAGGAAAAAGTACAGTATAGCGGACCCAAATTTATGACCTTATGTAGCTAGCTTTTTTGTCATGCCTATGACGTCATATCCCTGAATTCAATGAATGACGTCACAAAAAATTACCACTCTTTTAATTTTCAAGACAAGACATCGTTTATTTTTATTTTTTTATCGGGGGCTGCTCCCCCCATATCCTTGCTGTGCTACGCAAATATTTTTCCTCTTCTGTGATAGAACAAATTTTGGGAAAAGTGATATTTTTTAATATTTAATGGACGCCAAATATGGGCATTCATTTGGGTCCGCTATACTGCACTATACCCAATAACACTATTAAATCGTTACCAGGAACAATAGCATCCATGGTGTAATGGTTAGCCTGCCTACATTCTGTGTGGGTAACCATAGTGCGATTCTCACTCCTACTCACACCTCTGAAGAACCTTTCAAAACTGAAATACCTCTACGGCAGTTCTTCAGGGTTGGTGAATACAAAATACATCAACATGTATTGAAGAAGCTGTGGGGTAGGTCACAGACCCATGGGTGCTATAAAAAATCTTATTGTACCTTTATTTCTAAGAGAATATACACAAAATCTGTTTTATCAGCAAAAGTATGTTACATTCATGAAAACAATATACTTATATTGAGGCATTTACGTTCTGCTTTAAGGATGAAACTTCCGACTCGAACAAGGTTCGAACCCAGGACCTTTAAGTTCATGTGCAAACACTAACCCATGTAGCTAAAAGGGCTGTTGACCTACCTTAAATGTCCAATATATGGTTGTAATTTTAATTGAGAGCAACTTTATTTTTCTTATTTAATACTGCATTCAAGATCCACTTATACCAATGTCTGACGTTTCCTTGATCTCTGGCTTTCGCAACTTTACAAATGTGATTTCGATTCGATTTCCAGGCCGCAGAACCATTTTGTCTCTTGGAGGTATACAGGGACTGTTGTATTTCAGCTGAAAGACAATTACATGTTGAGTTAAAATAGCGGTTGCATAGAGCAGGGCCATATCCTGAAGGTCTGCCAGATTTTGAACAGAGCAACAATCCTGGTTGGGAGCAAGTAATTGAAAAGTTTAAATCAGTTTATATTATATCAACCATAAGAGTCCAAAAACTGCCAATCTATTCTTAATAAAGCAAAATAAAGTCAGATTCACTGCTTCACTTAAATCAACGAGTGCCGTATACTAGTTTAGTGCCGAGAAAAAACTGTCTGGAGATGATCCCGATATAGTTATTGTTATGCCATGTCGATTCAAAAATCAAAACAAAATTTCTGTCCCTCTCCTCTCCTCTCCTCTCCTCTCCTCTCCTCTCCTCTCCTCTCCTCTCCTCTCCTCTCCTCTCCTCTCCTCTCCTCTCCTCTCCTCTCCTCTCCTCTCCTCTCACACCTGCATTACATTTACCTTGAGGTCATCGTAAACCCGGATCATCCAGTAATGCTCCTTATCTGCGCTCTTCCCAGAGTTTTCTGCGATGATGTGGCAGTTTTCTTCTTCTAGAAGTCCAAGATGGAATGCGAGGGGATTTTTGAATCCAAAATTTTCGTCAAACTGTAAACTCGCTTGGTAGATTGCGCCATGGACACTCATTGCCGGTGAGATGGTAACGAGTTGTCGGTAGTCGTTCGTGGAGTCAGATGATGTCTTGACGACCACCTCAACACCTTCCTGAAAGAATCAAATGATCATTCATTATATTATATACGTATAACACACACGGAGGCCCCTGTTATGGGGATATTGCCTTGGCAAAAGTTTTGAAGCGAATTCAAGAAAAGGGGTGTTTCAGATCTTAAATCTGGTGGGGTAACTTTATAACGTCTTAGGAAGGGGAAGTCTGTAAAGTTTTAAGAAGGGCAAGTCTGGTAAATAACATTTGATCAGCCGTCATATAGCCATCCTCTCAAGGCAATGTGCACTTTCTGTCACTTGAGTGGGACAAAAGTGATACCTTGACTCGCTACGTTGATATTCTTGTGGTTTTAGACTGCTGCCACTTGGAGGAGAAACAGGCAATAGGCAGTTTTTAACAAGTGTGGCTAGTTGCAGCTACTGTCCTCTGGTGGAAAATATAAGTCTATGGGCCAATCAGACACCAGCTTACACCATGATGTTATGACACCATATTCCAAATATATGGTAGTGCTAAGGCCTTCTCTGATTGTACAATAAGTGTTTGACCACACAAAATTAAGCTATCGGAAAAATGTCATCCAGCAATATTTAGATAGTGCTAATACACACATAAAATACTACTTAGTAGAAATATTATCTGAATCATGTATTTGATTTTTTACTTACTCATTTTTACTTCTTATAAATCATACAGTAAAGCAGTAAAAAAAAAGTTTTTTTTCTGATTGGTTTTGTTTGCACCTTCATTTCTTGTGTGTATAAATAAATAGGGTTCATATGTCGTTGAGAAAAACTTTTTCTTTTCACTTTAGGGGTTACACTAATAATGTTGAAAAATATCAAATTTTGTTTTGATTGGAACCAACTTCTCTTACGTTACATTATTAGCACAACTAGTGGTGAATACGAACATAGTTAAGGTACAAAAATATATCTCTTTACCAGAATCGAAATATGGTTCAAAGTATATGCGAGTTTTAAACACAGGTAGGTTTTAAAGTCATTTGTGTGAGTGATATGGTTTATCTTGATATTTGTTAAAAGGTAATAGAACAGATCCTCTGTAAACACCAATTGTAACTGATTTTAACAAGAAGTTTAATGCATTTGCTGGAGATCTGGCTTTTTTATCTTCTGAGGTCAAAGGTTTCTTGTTTCAGAAATACTGTACAAGTTTATATGGTGTAATCTTCAGTCAATTGTATCATACTGATGTCAATAAGCTAAGAGTCACTTGGCGAAAAGCTTTGAGGAGGCTTTTTAAATTACCAAACAGAACACATTGTAATCTTTCACCCTGCATCACCAGAATATTACCACTCAATGTTATCGTAGATATGAGATTCCTCAGGCACATGTCATCTGGGTGTAGACATAAAAATAATACAGTTAATTTTCTATTCAATATGTGCAGCAGTTTAGACATGTCTGTAATGGCTAGAAATTTTAGATTTGTTTGTTATAAGTATGGTATAAAGCCACGTGATGTGATTAATTGTAGTCCAAGCTGTATTGGTAAACTTGTAAAAGAGAATTACTACAAAACTGTTTTAGAGAGTGACCAATTAATTGGTGTTCAAATCGTGGAATTAATTCATATCAGGGATGAGTTGTGTGAAGACTTTAGTCTGAGTAAAAAAAAAATCCGTGATATTTTAGAACATTTAGCCACAAATTGATTATCTGGGGTTTTTGCTAACCCTCTTTGTTTTGGTGCAAATCATTGTTTTTAAATATTTTGTTTTTGTTATTAATCTTGAATTTATACTGTATATTTTATACGAAATAAAGCTTATAATAATAATAATAAAACAATGTTTTTTTCTCAGTACCAAAAATGGTATATTACCGTAAACGGGGGTATCTGTCGCCTCCTCGGGGTAACTTTGGCCGCCTATGAATAATGGGATTATACCGCGTTTTGCTCGCAGTTGCCTTGACAATAGTAATGCATTTTTTAATAAATTAGATCTATAACCTTTCAGCTTTCCTAAAAATAAAAAAATTACCAGCAATCCAGTCTATGCGGTTCTAGGGGCACTTATGTTAGGGCATGTGGTTTTCAATGACTCAGCAGTTGCTGTACAGGGTGCGGCATAAAAACTTGCACCAGCAGCTACTGCTACCTCTTCTGTTATTATCTCAAGTGATAATCATCACATGCAGCTGCAGTCATACACACAAAAGTAATTATAGTCCTACATTATCTTTATTAATATATTCAATTGTTTCCTCACAACTTATTGATGATATGGATCTAAATATAGCACATGCACACTTATCACACCTACAGGTCATTTTCACCTCGGCCTTTGCTATATAAGCACTAGATTATGTCACTGATCATACAGATGTGTTACAGTCACCTTTGTTGACCTTTGCCACCAAAAACAGGACAAATAGATTCATTTTTAATAAGAAGGTAGACCATTGACACCTTTGAGGTGGAAAGTGCCATTTTGGATTCTGATCAATTTTCTGTCTTTTCTGTCTTATTAACTGACCCATCTTCCTGAAAATCATGTGATTTTTTCCAGATTAGTTGTAGATTCAAAAAGTCCCTCTGGAATACCATTATATATCTCTGTTTTAACTTTATGACCTTGCTGGATCAAAACTGAAACCAACCTTCTTATCATCTAATACCATAATATACATATGCATGTATAGAAAACACTGAAGGAGGATTCTCTGCAAATATTATATTTTCGGTGGCTTCAGAGGTGTATTAAGTAGGAAATCTCTAATTTGTAAACTTTTCTTCAACTAGAGACACCATGCAAGCAGACAGAAGTCTGACTTCTGTGACATGTGTCTCTCAGAACATGCCCTGCAGCATGAACCATCTCTGTAATTCAGATACTGATATTGTCTGACATTGTAAGATCAAAAATATCACAATGACCAATTGCTTATACCCCTGACTAAATGTGGCAAAACTTTAAAAGACCTCATAAGCATTTGAGTAACCTAGAGCTATCCCCAAAGAGGAGAAGCCCAGTGCAAGTTTTTAGGCCGCACCCTGTATACTTTAGTCTGGGAACCAGGTTGTACTTGCCAACAATTTGGAATGTGTGTAAAATAGTGAATAGCTAATCTATACTCGTTACATATTTCTTGGTAGAGCCAAAGAAAATGTGTATTTCAGCCATCTGAAGCTTGGAGCTGGGTGCGTTTGGACATGGTCAACATGACCTCAAGGGTCCCAAATTTTGTAGAATATTGATGCAGTCTACATGACGTATGCGTGGAGATATGTTTATTAAAGTAACAGGGTCATATCACTGCGAAATCATCAAATAACTGGTCGTTATGCATTCTTGCAGATTTTTTAAAAGAGGAACACAAGGAGTTTGTTTGTTGATTTTAAAAGTTCAATTATATGTTAAATAATATATTGTCGTGAAAACAAGGGTCTAAAAGTCAAATTTAGTATGATTTTTAACCAATTAAAAATGCAGTTTGCACAACCCTGGGGGACGATATTATTGCGCACGGTGGTGACGTCACTTATTCCTACACTAGCTAATTCATTCTTTAAGCAAGATAGATTTGTGAAAAGAGAGGCATAAACGTCCTAGGCACCTAAAGCCCTGCCACAACCATAATTTTGGTATTAATAAAATTCAAAGTATATATATATACCTGATATTCGTCTCCAAAGTGTTAGTGGGGGCTTTTTCTTTGGTTTGTTTTTGAAGGGCATAAGCCCCATCCAGGTAAGGTCAGTACTGGCTACGACCCTAGTCTGTTTCTGGGGTTTAATACATGTTTTTATGGAATTAGGCCTATTCCCTCGAGTAATCTTCACTAAGATTAAATGCAGCATGGATTAGTTTCCTAAATTTATTCAATTGGATCACACTTGCATTGCCAGATATAGGCCAACTAAAATTCAAATAGTTTTAAATAAATATCACCTCTATACCAGTGTAAAAGAAAATATCAAAGACTTATTTTCAACAGAACTGTATTTAACACACGTAATATAGTGCCGTTTCGTTTACTGACGTTGAATATACGGGGCTTCTCTTTCTAAACCAGAAATGCATCAAGCTATTTTTCAATACGCCCTTTTTTAATGGACTCACACCTTAACTAATAAATGAACACGTTTAAGTAGATTGGTTGTCAGCCTATGTTATTGTGTCATAGCCTAAATCTAGCTGATAAAATACACAAAATACTCTATAGGATCTATACATTTAATTATCAGACAGAGTTTGTAAACTATGTAATTCTGTTACAAATAATATAGAAGAGGAATTTTATGTACTATGTGTACGTAATGTCTATATAATAATATTAGTGACATTAATAGTAATTTCGATGAGTATGATGATTTTGAAAAATTTGTGTTTATTGATAATGAATATCAGGTAGAATTGGCTAACTTTTTGCTGAAAGCTATGGAAATAAGAAAACAGTTAATTTTTGTTATTTAGACGTCACTAAAATGGAGTGACATATAAGCCCTTATGGGGCTGGGTGGTTTATGTTTCCACGTCTGATGTTTGTATTGTTGTAATGTAAAACCACATGTCAATAAAGATAAATAAATAAAAATAAAATATCAGGCATAGCTGGCCAATCAACCTTAAATTGTTTCTCTGTGTTACATAATATACATTTTTAAATAGACTGCTTCTTTTTTCCTATCATATAGCCTATGTTGCGTTATTTTAAAACATTATTATATGTGATCAGATGATTCCGTTCTTGTCCCTTACTATTTGCGACCTCTAGACCTACATGTCAGTATAATTCATTCATTTATGAGTATATCTCAATGGCAATCAACTTGACACCTATGTGTGACTTGTTCTTAACAAAGGTTCAAGCGCAATAAACACCTGTTTCTGACAGCGGTTTGACATAGGACAACAGTGACCTTTTGATTGCCCCTATTAGCTTATTAGAGACATAGGACAACAGTGACCTTTTGATTGCCCCTATTAGCTTATTAGAGACATAGGACAACAGTGACATATTTCCGGCGAGTGCAAAACACCAGGGAAAATCGAAAATGGTGGCCTCCGTAGGATATTTCATTACCAGTGCATGTATACAAGTTGTGAATAGCGTGGATATGTTCAAATGAACCTAAGCTAACTTCTAAGGGTGAGGGGGGGGGGGGGGGTAAAGTGCTGAAGACTTTAGATCCCCTTTAATGCTGTATTTTGCAATTGTGATAAACCATCTATATTGGGAAGTAGGTGTAGATTCTATTGATGAACCTGTTTCAAAGTATACAGCATTTTTGCCTCATTTGACCTAATTTTCATTATTTGTCATATATTATGACATCATTACTTCTCCATTGTTCTTGCACTCTGTGACCTCACCATGGCCATTGTCTACTGATGACGTCACAAGGACAGTTGTTTTAATTATGGACAGGCATGATGCTTTTCAATTTCTAAATGTTTTATGTACATCTTGATTTGTTTTATAGATTCTTCTATAAACTGTTTGTTTTTATTTTTCCATAGTTTTGTGTGCTATTGAGGTGCGAATAAACATAATAATAATAATAACATATAGTGCAAAGAGAGGTCCATGTGGCAAAGCAACAATTGCTGTGCCATTGAAGTTTCCATATCATTACCAACAAATTTGGCGCCATATTGCAAAAGTCCTCGGCAAAAAGATTTTCAGAGTAGAAATGTAGCACCTGATTTGACCCTGATTTCCATTTGCAAGCTGCATGACAGCAATGGCTCCTGTCTCTATTCAAGCCAGGTGCCAATTTGGCTCTGACAGTAAATTGATGTCCAAATCATGTTAATCCATGGCTTAAGCTCCAATACATAGTCATTGACTTATTTTGGTGACTTGGTCAGCTCATGCTTGACATACAATGTTGTTCAGCTGTGATTAGGAACCTTGTATATAGATTTATGTGTAGACCAGATGTTTCACCAAATGTATTCATTAGGAGCATTATGTCTTCTAGCTCACTGTTTACATCAAGTTCAATCATTTTATTCACCACTATATTTAACAAAATTATACATAATCAACATAAAAATAAAAATTATTCAGTGGAGGAGAACCCTCTAAGGCCTTTAGGTGCCGCTATCGAGGGACCATGCACCTATAGTTAAAGTAAATGTTTTATTTGCAATACAAATTTTTTCAGCAGATCAGCAAAAAGGTACTGCAAAGTAGACTGCCGCTTCACTAAGGATCACTCACATGAAATCAGTACTAGCTATTTGTAACATATATAATAAATAGTTAAAGGATTAGGAAATACTGGTCGGAGTTAGTTAAACATCCAGGATTAGAAGGCACTGGATAAGCCTGCTTTACCTTTAGCCTAATGTTTTTTTTGTCGACTGATATACGTATGGGCCTCATGTACACTGTATTATGTTGAGTCCGGAATAAAGTTTCTATCTATCTATCTATCTTGATGGAGAATTTTGCTAGTGGCAAGTACTTGCCTGGAAGGACTGCATTACATACAGTTTTCCAATGAATTTCAGAAAATCACACTGTTTTTTTTAATGTCATAATTGTTAATAATCTGGAGCAATTTTGAATGTTAAAAGGTAGTTAAATCGTTAAAACAGTCAACAGAAAGTTGATTTAATCCTAGATAACTCGATTCATCAGCTTAGCGTTGCCCCAAAGTTGGCTGCTGACAATCAACATTAGAATGATGTTGACACGCTATGTCGGAATGCTAGTCCACTGTATAAGGTGCTTTTATTAAACATTGTGCATCACGAAAAAATAACTGTGGTGTGTATATTTCATATTGTATCATTCTTGCATTGCTTTCTTTAGTTTTCTTTCTCCTATTCTATTGTACATATTTGATGTCTTTGATGTTTTAATTTGACAAATGTATCTTTTGATATGGAGGTGTCAATAAAAATTTAAATATTTGTTATTTTTGTTGTTGTTACACAGTGTGTTCTCAATTTGGAACAATGTATATGTCTTTAATACAAGAATGAAGGAAAGGAGCTGAATAAGAAGTCATTTGTACATTAAGACAGATTGGAGTCGATCTCACATAATATTATAAGATGTCTATAAAACCATGCAGCAGGCCTGTTTAGCCGAAACATGACCGATCACAGATCTACAATATAATCACTGTGCATATATTAAAGCCAGACAAAGTTAGGAAGCTCACCAGGAAAATTTCTGGTCGAAAAGCTTTATTTATAGAATTATGAGGAACCAAACTTGAAGCCAATTTGACCTTAGCAACCATTTTTACACCAAAATAATAATAACAACACACCTGGTTTGGTCCTGAAACAATTAAGTGTGTCTGCAACTTCCATACTATCAGAAAGTTGGTGGGAATAACTTATTGGGATTATCCATGTTGAAAAATATATTAAGCAATAAAACATGTAAGGACTAAATTGCAGGTAAGTGGGAGATTTTTAGGTCACTTCCTCCAAAATATTTCATAAAAATGTTCACATACCGTAACGGAGGGTATTATTGACGGGGCGGGTATTTTCGACACTCACATTAAATGTTAACAAAAAAATAAATAAAACTGTTAAAGGTCATGGGCAATCAAAATCATACTATTGGCGAAAATGTTCTTATCGAATGGATCTTAGTTCATTAAAAAGATCTGCAGAGAAAAATGCCTTTCATGATACATAAGGAACTTCTTCATTTTCATGTGTTCTTAGTAGGCATATAATGCAGTATATTGCGCATGAGACCAGATTGGGAGATGATCAACCCAATAACATGTTTATTGAGGCACCTGGCTAATAGACGTTTTGTAAGATGAATCTTTACAATATCGAAATAAATCGGAAAAACCTCAGACAGAGTTCTGGCAAAATAGACTCTTTGGCTTTCTTGTAGGTTTTCATCACAACAATCAAATTAGTATTATGATCTGTGATAATAGTTTGATGGGCATTGTGTGATTATTCTCAGCAATGTTCACGATTATCATATAAAGTTTCTTAAAATAGCTTTATTTCTGATAGATAAATCCACAAGCATAATTAGCATAATTATGTTCTAGCACAATTAAAACTTTCTCAAAAAGGTGATTCGGTCATTATTTAACAAAATGATTTTTAAGTTAGGGAAAAAAGAAGAAAAAAAGAAGTGCTTAGCAGTAAAGAGAAAATTCATATCATTGCAATATCCAAATTAATGACAAAATTACAACACTTGTTGTGTCTGTTAGTCAATAAAATACAATATTTTTTCATGGATATGTCTTACATAAATACCATATAACAATTATATTGTTATGAAAAAGTAATTTTTCTTATCAATATGTAACCTGACATGCCAGTCATGTAATCAGATGACATCTGGCGACCGTAATAATGTTCTTAATCTGAATTTAAAGTTATGGATGCTACACTGACTGTTAATTTTATATGAGAGACTATTGCACTTTTGCACCTTTATCTAATGCTTGATGAGCACTAATAAGTAATTCAGGTATTACAAATTTCAGAATACAGGGTGAAGATTTTAGAATTTGTGTATTCTGTTTTGGCAGGAATTTTGTTTTGTGTTCTACAGACCAGTTTACCAGTTTGACTTAATGCTTTTTTCATTTTTTATTTCATCGTGGAATGATATTATAATTAGTTATCAAATAATGAGGTGGAAAAAAAAGAAGGAACAAATGCTTCTCATGTGTATGCATGCATATTCCATGAATAAAAATGATAATAATTGATATTCCTTTCAGTGTGGATAAACTCGGTATATGCCAACTTATTACATGTTATAATCCCTGAAAATGGCTATAACCTAGTACAAAAGTATTCACCTGGTATCAATATTTATCATGAGGGAAACTATCATATCACTTTCAAGTTATTATGCTTTACAACCAGTGCTACATTCAGTCTTTAGCCAGCAACAGCAACTCTGACGTCACGGCCTGAGCTGACCTCATTATGCTCTAGTGCACAACGCCGTTCCGGTAATTGACGTAAACAAATGCTAATATTTATCTTTACACAAAAGTCGGAATTACATATTCGGAGTTCAAGTTTCTAACCCCTATACCATATTTTGGCAAATTTTAATTTTTATACCCGCCCTGTTGATAATACCCTTCTTTACGGTACTCCATTTTTGCATATTTTGAAGATAGCTATTTCAGATAGCTCGGAGCTAATACATTACTGGGAATACCTGTGCTTTTAGTGAAATACAGCCCTGAAGTTGGCATATTTACCCAATGAATCCCATTGTAAATTTGTATTTGAGCCAGAGCAGAGCGCCAAATTAAAAAGTGTCCTATTTTCCACAAAACTACATTTCAGTTGTTAAAATAAGTTTGTTCTCCTTCCTTATTGTTCTAAAACTATATTTGTTGTAGATAGTTTTAGCAGAATCTGTGGCCGAGCCTGTTTCACCCTCAGCATGGCCATTTGCAAACACAGCCTTATAAATGCTGGCCATGCATGGATACATCTTGATCTTTTTTACTTAAATATGACTTCAAACGTCATTTATAAGTGCTCTAATAATAAAATCACTTTCCAATCCCACTATAACTATCTATGATCCCAAACTGAGGTACCATTGAATACCATTTTATTTATAAAAATTTATAAGATTATGTATTTAGGGCAGCTGGCTCTCACCAATAGTGGATTTTCACAGAAGGTTCGCTATGTTAACACCCGGTGGCAACGACAGAATACTGCAATTTTATTGGCTGAAAAAGTTTCTGCCCCTAACTGTGATTGGCCAAAGCAAAGTGCATCCTAGCAGCAGTATTTTTAGTGCATTTTAATGTATATTTGACATCGTATCATTCGATTGATTTCCACTTTTCCCCCCGAGATTAATTTTATGGAATCAGTTATGATCTGCTATGTCTGAAAAGCAAAACGAGTAATAAGAGATGAAAGACTTATGTCCTGAATTCAGGGCTGCTCAGTGAAAAGACTATTTTCTGATAGATTAGAAAGTTCAGAAAATAGTATTTTCTCAATGGTGCACCTGTTAGGACAAAAGTGGTTATAGTCCTGAAAGAATTAAGTGTGACTATAACCACTTTTGTCCTAACAGGTGCACCATGGAGAAATGAAGGCTCAAACATGGCGTGTTTTTGCTATTACTTTGAAATATTTTGCCGCGGTCTTAATGCATTCAACATTTGGTGCCCCATAAGTACATAAATAAAGTTTTCTGACCTGAAATATTGCCAGTGAGTTTCCTTACTTGTATTTATGTGTGACTATCATGTAGATCTGTGATCAGCCATGTTTCTGCCTCTGCATTGTTTTTACAGACACTGCCTCTTAACCATTGTTATAATTAATATTTCTAGCCAGCATTTTGTATACTTGTTAATTAGTATAGTCACATTTTGACAGACTTCTAGACATATTAATGGAACATTTTGAAAAGATTTTTTAAAGTAGTACCTGTGATTTAAAATTTTTCTAAAATTAAACTTTACCAAAGTGTTCAGTAACTGCTGGTAGTTTTAAGAAGGGGAAGTCTATTAAGTAAGCTACTTAAAACACACTATATATATTACTTAAGAGGATTATTCATGGGAAAAGCATAAGACATATATGTTTGATGTACTTTGGGATTTTGTTTTAAGTTAGAAAAAAGGAGCAAGTAATACGGTGTTAAAGAAAGGGACCACTAAATCCAAATTATAATCTTTTATCCTGGTGGTTTTTATCATTGCACGAAAAAAAAAAAAAGGGCGGCCTATAGATTCAAAAGAAGTTGGTTACGATAAAAAATAATTTTATTTTACAACTTTTTAGCTTTTACTTGATAACCTTTTGCCAATTTAATGTTGTTAGTTTTAGGAAAATACATAAGTTAAGGTTTATAGAAATACTGAATAATTTACAGTATCTCATGCAACACCTAGCTGAGAAAGTGCTCCATTAGGGATTGACCTCTCGACCTTTAGTCAATAATACCAGGGTGCCCACATTTTCCTCCGACAAGAATTCCATACTTTTTCCAGACTTTTTCCGACCAAAAACAGATTTTTCCATACCAGCTTATGTCACAAAAAAAAATCCATAACTTTTGATCGACTGGATATGGATTTTAGCGAAACTCCTGCAAAAATGATGCTAAATCTGCCTGTAATTAATTTCTGATGTGATCCAGAGTGAACACTGATTACATTTGCCTTACTTCATTTATGAATGTCATTAAATAATGTTATATTTGAAACAGACTAATTTTCAATACAACAGAATCTAATTCCTTACTTCTCCAGACCTTGAATATGGGTTTTTCAAATTCACTACTTCTACCAGGTTTCTCAATACCATGGGCACCGATATGGCCCGTGCGCTTAACCACCTGGCCACCCAACTTCTCCTTCGAATGAGATGTTGCTTGGTGTTTATATGTTGCAAGGTGGATAGTGGTAAAGGCATTGGGCAACACTGCTACAGCTGCAGGTTAAAATCCTGGCTCCGGTGCTCTTCAAGAGCTAGACGTTCAAGTGCCTGCGTCTGTGTCACCAGCGCAGGTGGAAATCCCACCCATGCTGCCTCACTGCCTCTCATCTCAATAGTGGATTTTCACGGAAGGTTCTCTGTATTTCCACCAGGAATACTGCAATTCTATTGGCTGAAAATTTTCCCACCCTTGACTGTGACTAGCCGAAGCAAAGTGCATCTGAGCAGCAGTATTTTTGGTGCATTTTAATGTATATTTGACATCTTATCGTTCATTGATTTTTGTTATTTCCCTGAGAAAGTAATATTTATTGAATCAGTGGGTTAAGACTTCTGTCTTGCTGAATTCAGGGCTGCTCAGTGAAAAGACTCTATTAAAGAACTTGCCTTATGAGGCTGAAATATATTTGTAAATCGTAATCTTTTCACCTGAATCCATTAATGCGAGCAATCCTTTAGAATGTAAAGATAATTGAACCAGATGCTCCCCTTCCCTATTTCCTGAGGCCATATTCATTTGATTTAGCTTCTCGGATCCTCTCGGAGCAAGTTTTAGTTGGTTGCTCAGTCAAAAATGCAAATATTGAATAACATGTCATATCAATTCATATTGGGACATGTTATTTTATCTTTCTCTTCATGTCAGTAGACCCCAGAAGCTTTAAACGAAATTAGTATTTCCCCACAAAAAAGGTACAAAAATACATGTATTACTGGTAATATACCCACCACAGGAGGCTTAATTGCCACTGGGAAGCCTGGATCCATGTAATAAGCATCTTCATTGTATCCTCTAGGGGGCACTGCAGGCTGGGTGTCATGTGACTCCCATAAGTGCCTCAATTTCTTCCTCTGCTCCTTATAAGGTGTATCGTGGGTGGGTGGAAGCGATGGACGACTTGATACTCTTCGCTTGGTCTGGGAATACAAAAAGAAAAGTACAAAAAATATGAGTTTCTGACTTTTACTTCAGTTATAAATTCTTGACTTAGATTGGAATGATTAAGGTAATCTAAAGCCAAGAGCTGGTTTATTGAACGGATGAACAGGCCATTCAACACAAGCCAATAGGGACATCGATTCCAGAGTGAACAATTGATTTACCCATGAGCTAATATGTGACATATGGAGTGGACTCCAAGCATCCTTATCATCTCATCATCAAATCTGCCTCTGGTAGCTGGACATATAAGCTGACTAAGCTACAGACCCAGTAACATTGAGACATAGGCTTTCTAGTCGATTCGTCACTGCGCAATTCGTCCCAGCCAAAACTGGTCCATTCGTCACTCGAAAAAAGTCTGTTCGTCACCCAAAACTGGTCGATTCGTCACCCGAATTTGTCGGTTCGTCACTCGTATTTTTTTTAAATATTTTATAATTGCAGGCACAGGCCGCTATATAGCTTAGACTAAATACAATTTACACTGTGTGTGTAAAACTCCTGTGCAAGAAAACGTATAGAAGAAGTCTTTGTGGTTCTGTACGACTTGAAATTATTATGCATCATTTGATATGCACCAAGAAGTAATATGTAATTATAAGTATCTAATCATCATCTAAATATGAATAATGCACTTGTGCATAGGAATAGTAATATGAAGAAGTCATTTAATAATCATAATATATATACATATGCATATTATTATTTATTATAATATAATAAATAATAATATTTAATTATTTTGTCTTTATATATTTATAAATTGTGGCATTCATTTAATATCAATTAGCAAGCATATTTATATTAAAGACATTGTAAAACAAAAGAGATAATCGATGCCAAAAATAATAATGTGGCATTCATTTAATATCAATTAGCGTGTGATTATAGATCACTAGGTTACAATAGCAATTACCAAGTAGAAGCCGTTTTCAGTGATTCTGTACGCTGAAGTGTTTTTCCTTTATTCACGATTGCATTTAGTTAGTCCATCGGGCATCACAATATGCTTATAAATAAGCTATTACGATTCAATTCAATTGGCGTTATATTTATTTTTCGCTAGTACATAATAGCACTTTTAAATGCGGGTGACGAATCGGGTAACAAATCGACCAGTTTCGGGTGACGTACAGACTTTTTTTCGGATGACGAATGGACCCAGTTTGGTGAGGACGAGTGACAAATCAACCTGCTACCAGACATAGACATCACATTATATAACAGTTAGTAATTTATTCAAATCCCTGGTTGGCCCATCAGGCTAAGCTCTCTATAATGGTCATTATAACTGCCTATAGCCAAGTGAAGTTAGCTGGTCACAATGGCACACACAGACCACTGCCCAGTGCCACTGCCCAGTGCCACTGCCCAGTGCCCACTGCCCAGTGCCCACTGCCCAGTGCCCACTGCCCAGTGCCCAGTGACCACTGCCCAGTGACCACTGCTCAGTGACCACTGCTCAGTGACCACTGCTCAGTGACCACTGCTCAGTGACCACTGCTCAGTGACCACTGCTCAGTGACCACTGCTCAGTGTCACTATGCCGGGAGGGAATCGAACCCGGGACCTCATGGTTCTGGGGTGAACACTTTAGTCACTTGGCCAAAGCACTCCTAATGAGGGTGGTGGGTGGAGTAGGGCTTTATGTCCTGTATTTCTGCACCTGTTGGGCTAATTACGACAGGCATGGACCATGGCAATGAGATGAAAGATGAAACAGCCATCCAACTTATGTTCCACCATGAATCGAATCCGGGACCTCGTGGTTGGAACTCCAGCACACTACCACTTCTGTCAGCAATTGTATTGTGCTTAGCCGATGAGCTTCAATGGCTGCTTGGCTGTATTCTCCCCAGGGAGTTAAGAAAGACTTATGATTGAACAGGTCCGCCAGCAGGTTTTGTATATTAGTTATTCAGCTTAAGTGACAGGCTACCACTTTGCCATGATCAGTGACACCACCTACCATTTACTCAACTTTTTTTTGGAAAGGGGAAAGAACGAAATCAGTCAAATATTTTTGTAATTAATTTAAAAATAATAAACTTAGTAACTATAGTACAATATGTCTGATACGAAATTGTTATATTTGTAATAGATCCTGAACCTCGAATCTATTTATGACTATATATGTTTATGTCATCCCATTCATTCACATAAAACCATTCTCATCATTCCATCTTATACTCATTGTCATTGTCAATGGTAGCCTTATTTTTTGCTAGTTTTAAAGAATATATTATATATATAAACCTTTTCATCATTATAATTACCACAGATATATTGTATTTTTTCTATATATTTTTTTATTTTATTTTTTTTTCTACGGTTAAAATCTCTTTTCTCATATAGAATACAGGCAGGCATCATTCAAACAGCTTATAGCTCAGATGCCTGACCCAGCGTCCTAGTTTTTACATAATAATTAATAATTTAAAGTCATATGAAAAGTGTTATTGTAATAACTGATGTATGTACATGCATGTATGATATCAGGATGCTAAATAAATTCAATTCAATTCAATTCAATGAAAGTTACTCCATAATCAAAGGCGCAATTTCATAATTTTGAGAATTGCATATAGATCATTTTAGCTGTGGTCGCCATTTTGTACAAGATTTGGTTCTAAGTAAGCTACACATCAGACATTCCAGATATTGCATTGTTGTTTGGAAATTACAGACAAATGATAGCATTACGAAGATTAACTCCCTTTGAAATCACCCACACTCCATTAGGGGTTTAGCATTACAAAAAACCCCTGATGTTGACTTACAATTTCAAAGAGACCACAAAAAGGCCACTTAACCGTGTAACATTCGGAACAATTTCTGCGAAAAGACGGAATACACATGTACACATACATTCGGGTGCAGATGTTATAGGTCCTGAGGCAACATTGGGAGCCTTTCGCAGTGCATTATCTCAGGTTGTAAATACATGGGCGGATCCAGAAAATTTTTCACGGGGAGGGGGGTTGACAAATTAAAATGTATTGTGGGAACCGCTGAATGTTTTTGTATATTTTAATTAGAATGTACTGGGCCAATGGGGCGGGGGATATGTAAAACACTGTAAAACATTCCTGTAGAATTTACATTTGTTGGCAATGCAAAGGTTGCAAACCTTGTTCCACCAAATCCAGATTATATGTTGCTTTATCCTAAATGTTGTAATGCTGCTTCTCACCTATCAATTTTGAAGCATAGCATGCGATTCTTGTGTCGGAATACCAGTTTGCCTTAGGAAATGATAGCACACCGTGTAACTGTTAATGCTAGAGTCTGGCAGCTAGACACGATTGGTCACATTCTATAGCCATTAAATTTCTTATGGTAAAACTCATGGTAATCACTGGCAATCATCTGTTTCGTTTCACTACAACTGTGTTTATGTTTTAGGGTATCATCCTGTAGTACATGGACAGTAGACTGAAATATTGCTGTCATTTGCAAGTGTGCCACTAGGCCTTCGTCGTGAGGCAGTTTATCGGACTAGATGCAAAGAATAATAAGTATCAAGAACCCACACTCTCGTAAGTAGGACGCGCTATGCTTAAAGGGAAAAGGAGGCGCCTTGTTAACCGAGCTGATTACGTCATAAACAGAGTACAATCGGTACAATTGAGTGACATCATACGGACCGATTATGACGTCATATGCCATGATACGGACATGGTAGTGTTCAGATTTTGGTGTTTGTTGACCTCGTACATATAGTAAACATTTAGTTTTGTGCGTCATTATGACAATGAAATATGTGGAAATGACATTTTATTGTGTTGTTCATGTGAAATTGGCAAATCTACGCACTTGACTGGAAGTTTCTGAATGAATTTTATTATCCACTAGGGGCGTTATAGAACTCCGGCATGCAATGCATGCTGGGAAAAGAAGGCGCAGGCGTTTACAATGTGAAGTATAGGGAGTGGCGCTTCTTGGTAGTTATTCTTTGCTAGATGAACAGTATCTTTAAGTTACCAAAACTACTCTCATCCCACCCTCATCATTTATCATATAACTGGTGGGTCAATCCATATGAATTCACCGAAATTCAGACAAACTTCCCAGGTCACCATCTCAAAAAATTCTGCAAAAAACACCAGTTCTAGGACTATATAACTAATGGAAAAATCCAAAATTTCAGGTCTCCAGTGTCAATGGTTAGGAGATACAGCAATTTGAAATGTTATCCATTTTTTGCGGAAAAGCGCAACGTCATGAATTTCCAAGTTTAGACGTCCATATCTCTCTCATTTTTCATATGTAGCTATGAAATGTTGTACCTATAATAAAGAAGTTGTATTGAAACCATGTATGCTGTTACATCAGGGCTATTAATGATATTTTTCAAACTGTAATGCTCTAAAAAAGGACGAAAATGGGAAACATTGCAAAATGAGACTTTATTTTTTGCAGGGCTGTGTGGAATCTATGCAAGCATAATAGCTCATATTTATTTTATTGCTTCTTATGGTCCACCTGCATATATATGAATGGCCAAAACCACCTTTTTTGCAAAAAGATGGAAGCCAGAGTAGTTTTGAAAAGACAAATAATAATATACGATTGTGAAAAAACCCCTTTATTTAATGTAATTTTGATGAACAAGAGAGTTCACCATCACTTCCATATTTTTTTTCTAATATCACACACATCTAGTGGTCCTCTGGTAAAAATATCATTGTGGTAGTCAGATTTCTTCATATTTTTATAAATTTTTCAAAAATCGATCTTTATATATCAAAAAAAAATAATAGTCTTTTGCAATTTCTTAACTTTTGCATAAAGTTTTAAACAGTTAAATTTATCCATTCATTTGATAAATGCTTTAACATTTATGATGCTATATTGATTACATAATCATCAAATGTTACAAACTAAAGGTATGATGACCTAATTTTGCAAAGCTTTCTAATCTTACATGTAGCTGACACAGTTAATGCAATACCACAATAAATCTGTTGAGACTTGATAATCTTCATTAAGAATTACAGATTGGTCAGTGATCATAAAGTCTAATCAACAAAATTTGTGAATTGGGTAATTGCTAAAATGGATCATCTCGGAAAGTCAAAAACTGAATAGTGAATGTCATAAGACAACATACACAGGGAAAGTTGGTTTTCTTCAATTTAGCCAATTGGGTAAGGAAGAAAAATCACCTACACAAGTTTATATCACAAAAGCAGTTGCTCAACTGTAAAACTCACAAGAACCATAAGAATGGCTTACTGTCACATGTTTTTTTTGGTCAAAATATAATTTCCTTTTGTGTGTATGAATGATTATATGTTATTTTATTTGAATTATAACTTGCTGAAGGATTCTGACCACCACAATCATATTTCAACCAATGGACCACTAAATGTGTGTGATATTGGGGAAAAAATATGGAAGTTATTGTGGTATTGCATTAATGGTCATCATTAACCATGCATTTGCAAATGCATGGTTAATGATGACCTAATGCTTGTCTAATCTTTTTTTTTTTAATAGATAAATTTAACTGTTCAACTAATTATGCAAATATTAAGAAATCGCAAAAGACTATTATTTTTTTTGATATATAAAGATAGATTTTTGAAAAATTCATACAAATATGAGAGATATGGACGTCTTAACTTGGAAATTCATGCCGTTTGGCTTTTCCGCAAAAAAAAACCAATAAAATTTCAAATTGTTGTATCTTATAAACCATTGACAGTGGAGACCTGAAATTTTGGATTTTTCCGTTAATTATATAGACCTACAAATGGTAATTTTTAAAAAAGGTTTTGAGATGGTGACCTGGGGAGCTTTCGGTGAATTCATATGGATTGACCCTGGTGGTCTCAAAATAACTTTGAATGAGTTCTGAGACCACCAATCATCATCATTGTTGTCAAAAAAATTGTGTCCCTTACTTGTGTTATAATAAATAATTATATCAATCTCAAAAAAGTCTATGGCAGTATACTGCATTCCAGATTAATGGTAGTTTACATTAAAATAACGATAAAGTTGTGAGAAACAAATGGCAACAGTGATGTTTGTGGACAAACTGTAAGCAGATTGTACCAGTCTGACCTTGGTAGGTAAGTATATGACCTTGGTAGGTAAGTATATTGTTCTGAGTAGTATTGAAATCCAAGAAAGTATGGTTACTTAATTAATGTGAATTTTATTATTTCTGTATATTTAGCAAAACTCTTTTCACAGAGCAACCATGTTGTCATTTTTGCCTCATTGACCTCTCTTTGTACTCAGATATATTATTGCAATGTCATCAGTTGACAGTGACCCATGGGGAGGTCACAAAATTAGAGAAGTAATGATGTCATAATATATGACATAATCAAAATGAGGTCAATGAGGAAAAATTGCCAACATGGCTGCCGTGCAAGAAGGGTGTAAAACAGGAGAAAAGCAAATCCGACTATGCTTGGTTTTATTTTCATTATCTCGGCATATATTAGGGCCATATTATATATTGAAGTCTTGAGTGAATAAACTGAACTTGTTATTTACAATGAAATTGGTCAATTTCTTTTCTTAAACGCTAATGCAAAAATTCACAATTCCTGACCACGCTGATCCAGCATCACTGGAGATGCAAATGCAAATTTGAGTAGCGAGAGTCATATTTTTTAGCTGTATGCATGAGAAAAAGGTCCATTCATTGTCATTGTCATTGCCAAAAACCATTTGAGTTACTCTGATATGTGAGAGCAAAGACTTTTAATTTTATTTTGTAACTAAAAAGTAGGCACGATGAGTCACGTTCCTATGTTTCTCATGTTACCTTGGTGACTCATAACTGTAATCAAATCAGGATGATGACTCATCATGGGCCAGAAACAGCTGTCACATGGCCTGTTTAACTCTTTTACGCCAGGAGGCAGGCTGATCTGCCCACTGATGATATGGATCAGTGAATCTAGGATGTTCATTCAGCTGATTAAGTGCAGTATACGGTTATGACACGCCTTCAGACCTTCTGCCCATCACGAGTCCTCATACACCATACATATTTGCAATAGAAAAGGTAGGGATATGTGTCACTGATGAATCATCATGCACACATTTTACTCTCTAAAGCCAGACTATTCTTCACTCTTACACATATCACTGTAATAAGTTCCTATCTCAAGATATTCTTTGTACAGCTTAGCCTTATCCACAAACCCCTAGTTTTGGATTTGTTTATCACATGTACAGTAAAATGTTGAAGGTTGCTGACCTTACGTCTGACGTTTTTAGGCTCTTCCTGAAGCTGTGATTATATATCTCATACTTGAAATTGAATGTAATGTTAAAATTGTAGTTGTTGAATTTGAGACGTCATTACCGCTGAGCTTGGCCCCAAACCCGCCTAATGACAGCAGTTTGGAATGGTATCTGGCCATCTGAATTGGTCTGCCAAAGGTGTAATGCAACTTTAGCAATTAATGTTATTTACTGGCAGATTCTGACACTGATGATTTGGTAGTCAACTGCAAACTTAAGGGTGTTGATGCCTTAATAGTACTTCTTCTTGGAATCAGAATCCTGAGCCAATAAACAACCAATCATTTAGTTGGTAGTCAGGTAGAAACTGCTCAGAAGATTTATTTTGGACAGATTGTGCGCGTACAAGTTTGAATACTTAACACGTGAGTGTCTATGGAGACCCACTTTAGAGTGATTAGTGGTAACAAAGTGAGTTGGGCATGCACTTAAAATCAATTTGCCAATGTCCTCAATTGATGAAATCGATGCTTTGTTTTGTTTCATAATATTAAAAACAACTGTTCGAAAGCCACTGAATTAACTCATCTAGCCAAGAGTTTTGACTAACAGAGAGATAAACCTAAAACACTGATTGCTGTATTTTGTAAACTCAGGTAATTCCATGGAATTTAACCGTTTAAATATACTAAAAAAAAACACACAATAAAAACGACTAATATGACGCGACAAAGACACTTTGAAAGACCTAAAAGTTTAGCATTGTTGGCTGATCCAACCACTTTTAGCAAGGCACTATAAGACGTTGAGTGTGACAGCGTCTCCAGCATGTGGGCCACCTTGTTATATTTTCAGCAACATTTGTACATTTCAATTGATGACAGAATATATAAAAGCTGTTATACCAATGCAAAATATTTTGTACCTACCCCAAGATCTCTATAGATTGCTGCTAATGTTGTGGTCAGCAGAGCTTTTCTCGAATGACCTTGTTGTCGAAGGTCGCTGATGTCTTGCCAGAGCGTCTCGAGGGTTGAGGTCTTGCGGTTCGCACATGGGGGTGATGGATTGAGGAAGGGAGAAAATCCAGTGGGGTCCTCTTGATTGTGAGCAAATGTGATTGGTGGGAAGTTTCCAGGAAAATTTCGGGGATTAGGTATCTCTTCCGCAGGTCTGAACTCTTGTGGCTGCGACTCGAAGTCGTAGCTCAGTCTATCGTCGGTTACATCAAATTTTGGTGGAATTTTGCTGCTTCTATCACTTACGAATGACATTGGATCATTTCTCTGCCTTTTCTTAATCACACTCTCCTTCAAAATAGGATAAGATTCATATAAATCAGTCCATGGGTTCATTTGGGAAAGCGATCGTGTTGATTGAAGGAGTGACCAGAGTTTGTGATTTTTCATCATTTCAATGTCCAAGCATAAAGATCGATGGCAGATGATCACAATCACAAGGATGAAAGCTGCCATCTTTTGGCTTAAATTGGCCAAAGCCTTTTGACTTGTTGCCATGGTAAAGAACCAATGGCTCTGTTAACTCAACTTCCTTTGCAAATTTCCTCCAACTTTATAACGTTCCAAACACCCCTCTTTTGTCAAACTGGTTGAATCACAAGTTGTCCCTGGCTAAATTGCTCTGGTTAATGTTGATGAATGGTTCTCTGCAAAAGACGATAGAACAAAATAAATCTACACGGCCAATTGTGCCATGGGTGTTTTTCCATGCGTTTGGATAAACGCATGGTTTATGCCTCATTATAATTAGCCAAAAACCATGCTTTTTCCATACGTTTATCCTTCTCATGGAAAATGCACGTGGCACATTTAGCCATGTAGGTGAGGGATGTATTTCCTATCCTGGTGTTTTAGGTAAGCGATGCATTTTTAACATTTAATCAGTCTCCTATAGAGAGATAGGTTTCTTTTCACAGCTTGAGTTTCTTTCTACAGACATAATGAACATAAGAAATACTTACCTTTGATCCACTTTTTATCTTCTATCTCCAGGTTGTACTGTTCAAGGTTTCTCAGATCCTTTTACAGATACACTCAATGCATGTCTGCATTAATTGTTTCTTAATTGCATGTTTCTTGAAATATAATTAGTTCTGTAAAAGCTAAATTGCTGTCAGCCGAATATGGGACTTTGACCTTTATCAGTAATCTAATTTTTAACGAGTGTTCTTTGCCAATTAAACTTAAAAATCCGTTTTTTATGCCTTATTTTTCTTTTTGCAATGTCAAGATGAGTTTTCCATATTCAAGATATATAAGGTCCACACCTAGATTAACAGAGCCAAGGTGACTTATTTCGATAAATTCGATTGTTTTCTTATTAAATGTGTCAAATATCTGGTTGACCCGTCAAGGTCTTGCAGTTATCTGCTTCGAAAAGTCATTGCTAAGTTTCCATGAAAACAATTGTCATACTATATGAAATGAAAAATCAGCATGTTTCAATAGGTTATATAAAACCACGTTAGATCTTTAAAATAATTGTGTGTCCTTTTTGTGTGCGCAGAGAATTTTGTATCCTGCTTTGAGTGAAGAAACTTCTTCAACCTGGATGATAACTATCCTGAAACTGTTCCGATAATCTTAGTGACGTTGAGCGCTGTTAAAAAATAAATCGATTTCAAACCGATTGGTTCAGTTTGCATTTGTGGTCCAATAATGCTAACTCCAGTTCAAAATGCAAGTCGCAAGTTATGACAGTTCTTCATGTGGTGCCTTATATAGCTGCCGAACCCCTGTATTTATGAGTGAGTGCTTTTTTATCCTGTACCACTTTCTTGCGAAAGCTGTCCTATCTTTGGCACACGTTTTACACTCGAAGTCTCCTTGGTCTTACATGAGTTTCCTGTTGTGGAGGACCTTTCAATGCTCCAGCAACTTCACTCTGGTGGGTATGGTGGAGCAGGCGTGCCAGTGCATATGATGGCCTTCAGTAAAGCCAAGCAGGTAGGCCTCTATGGGAGTGGCCTGAAACCATCTATGCCTGAGGCCTCTTTGGCCTGACAGAACCTCCCACTACTCTCCGTACATTTCTCCAACACCCACGCCTTTAAAGGTATGATGTGCATAGTTCACACTTAGCTGCTGCTGCTGCTGCTGCTGCTACTGCTGCTGTTGCTACTGCTACTGCTGTACATACAACTCCTGCGTGAACTTTAAGTTGACAGCACAAGTGACAGGGTCTCTGTATTTTCACCAGGTGGCTAAAACATAATACTGCAATTCTATTGGCTGAAAAAGTTCCCGCCCTTGACTGTGATTGACTGAAGCAAAGTGCATCCTAGCAGCAGTATTTGTAGTGCATTCTAATGTATATGTGACACTTTATCATTTAGTTTTTTTTTTTTTTTCTGAGAAAGTTATACTGTGTCTGAAAAGCAAAATGAGTAATAAGAGGAGAGGAAAGACTTATATTGGCGGATGCCTTAACCATTAAGCAACCCAGTTTCTCAAGATTGATACACTTAAAAAAATATAGAATAGGTCCAGCCTAATGTTTACTTTTGGTCGTGAAATGTTCGTAAGCTTTAAGGAGATGACTCATGTTTTAGTTGGAAAAATAAGTATAGCATTTCGACCTGGCTTTTCGCAATTGTGCAATAATATTGTATTGGTTCGTACTATGTTTACCCAAGAACCCATCATTTTCCAAAATGTTGCATTTATTTTTGTAATTTAGTGATTTTGGAAAAATTCATAATTTATGACTGCATGGGGGTGATTTTAACTAACCGCAGTCCACTTTTGAGCACAGTGTCCATTATTGAACAAATAACCCCATTTTAGAAACTTTCAATTACATGTATATATCTTTTATTCGACAGCTTCATGTCATTCGTGACATATGTGTCACAATGTAAACAGAAAATACAAAGTAAATGAAATACAATAATAATTAAAGAATAATAGAATAGTAAATAAAACTAGGTTCCAGCTACGATAAATATTTGTTACAATACAATAGCAACATAATAATGTACAGTTTTCAATGTAAAGTTCAATCTTGTTATATCTATATATATACATCGTACAGCATTATCCATAACAAATGATCTGACACATAGGTAATTAAATTGGGTAAATTACAGAAAATATTTCCTTCGGACTTCAGAATCAGTGTGGTCAAGTGGTCAAGTGGTCAAGTGGTCAGACAACCTGGCTTCTGCAGTGACTTTAGATGCTGGGATTCAAACCTTGCTGCCTGCACTGATAATTTTATCAATATCTGTAACCCATTAGATGTAATTTATACTCATAGTTAAAAAAATATTATGAATAACGGGTGATATTTCATTAATGAATTCAGTTATCAATGCCACTTACATGATTTTCATGTCTTATATACATTTTATAACATAGAGAAGATCAGTGCTACCAATGTCATTAGGTATCTTATAAGGGTCATTACCCTGAAACGGTGCTTTTTTGACATTTTGAGTGCGATATAAATAAAATTTTCAATCTTTCAAAAATCCATCAAAATTATGAATTTTCAGTGTTGTTACATGACAAAAGACATTTTTCATCTTTTATATTTAATTGGTTGGTTATGTGACCCGTTATGGCAGCCATTACGGTAACAGAAAGGACAGTGACAGGGTTGACATTTAGGGAAACCTTATGACATATCTGAAAGGGAAATGCAGGTAATATTAGCGGAGGTTCCATTCCCTTTGGCAATATTGGAGCGTATATCGAATTGCTTTTAAAAATCTGTAATTCCTTATAAACTTGATAACAGGAATGACGCAAATAAAAGTCAACCCCGGGCAATACAAACTCTTTTCTTTAAATATATATTGAAAAATATTATGTGAAATGCGTTAGATAAGCAGACATCCTGAAGTCAGTTTTTTCATCTAGCTGCAATTTAATACCACGTTAAGTATGGCAGCCACTTTTTCGTTGATATTGGGTTATTTGAGGGAGCTGATTCCAAATCTGACGGGTGCCAGTTTGGCATCCTTGAGCATTTTGAGATATTCACAAAAACAGTTGCAATGGTAACAAAAATTTGCATTTTAAACATTCCACAGAAAATGTGAATTGGTAAGATTGCTATAATCCATAGCTACAACTAATGTTATAAAATCAATAGCCAGGGATATAGGATTGCAAATACTGAAAAGTCATTGGAGGTCAAAGGCCAAGGACACTGATGGAATCATACCAAATATGGAAATTTACTCCAATTTTCTGTCATTTCAAGGATGAATTACGTCACAGTATTCACCCTGTAACAGAAAACCACCAAAATGGCATATCATATGAAAGCTTATGATGTGTACCTTCTGATGACATTGGTAAGTATAAGTTGTAGTAAGAAGTTATTAACATAATATTATATTATTCATGTCATTGTTGTATGAAAATGATATTTATATAAATATTATTATGTCATTGTACATTTATGAAAAAGTATGTTCATGTTCTCTTTTTTTTCTAATCTTGTATTTAGTACTTTATAACCCCTACCAAATTACTGGCTTGAATAAAACAAATCTAGCGCAGTCCCCAAGCTTTTAACCTGATATTCTTCATAAATATTTATCTATTGCTAAGCTGCACATATGACATATTTGTAATAACATATGCCCACACAGACATGAAATATACAATGCATTACCTTGTCTCTTATTTCTCATTTCCTGGGTGGTGCTTAGGTGGCATGGTTGCTGTCCGACATTCTGTAATATGTATGAGGGTTGTCATATAATTTAATGGCATAATTAATAAAACTGTACATAGCATAATTGGCTTTTGATTCTTTGTCAAATAATTGGTTTTTATGCTCTATGTCGAGTTTATCATCACTTGATGTTGGACTTAGAGTTAAATAATTTTACAGGCACACTGTGTTATGATCTTTGTAATACAATTTATTATGTTATTTCTGCAAAAATTTTAATTTAATTCTATTGTAATTTCTCTTGTGTGTCAGTGACAAACGGCCAAAATGAAAAAATAAAATAAAAATAAATAAAGATAAAAATTACTGAAAAGATATGATTCAGCAAATAGACATTACTGGGCTAGTTATTTCTTGTCAACAGTTAGGGATGATAACTGAAAAGGAAATGATCCTTTTGTGGATCTATTAGTAATAGATATGCTACATAATTGGTCGACAATTACATGCTCATTTGGTCCATTGGAGGTAATTATGTTTGTATTGCCTAACAAGCTCCTTAGTATATTAGAATATTGTTATCAATTTTGTATAAAAGCATGTTTTAGGTTATTCATATTTTAGAAAATTTCCAATACTTAACTTGTACAAGAATTGCAAAGCCAATACCCATACGAGATACATTTGATTGTTATTGTAGTGTTAGATGTATCTATTTATGTATCTATGTATCTATCTATTCATCTATCTATCCATCTATCTATCCATCTTTATATCCATCTTTCTATCTTTCTATCTGTCTATCTATATATCTATCTATCTATCTATCTATCTATCTATCTATCTATCTATCTATCTATCTATTCATCTATCTATCTATTCATCTATTTATCCATCTTTCTATCTGTCTATCTATATATCGATCTATCTATCTATCTGTCTATCTATCTATCTATCTATCTATCTATCTGTCTGTCTGTCTGTCTATCTATCTGTCTATCTGACTATCTATCTATCTATCTATCTATCTATCTATCTATCTATCTATCCTTCATTCTTCCTTCCTTCATTCATTTCTTTCTGTCCATCATAAGTTCCTAATGACATGCCTGTCATGCACACTGGCTATTCTTTTGTGCAATTAACCGTCCCTGCCTTACAAATTAGCAGATTATGCACAGCAGGCATTTTCGATGAGCTGCGTATGTCAGATTGAAATAGAACAAAAGGAAAAATAGCTGACCCATACATATGCCTTGTGCATACTAACAGGAAATCAATTATCAGAGCCCAATTGGGGCAAAACAGGCAAAAGGAAAACCGGCCCAAGAAAAGGATGAACCACTAAACTCTGAGAATGTATTAGATAAGTATAACCCCCTCTCACTGTTGGTGCTAATTCTTTAAGAACCCTGAAGCAAACAAGAATTAGTAGTCCACCGTTTTATGAAAAAAGTTAATTATGAATTCCTGTCTTGTGGGGGCTGTCAGGATGTCAGTAAATTAATCTGCTAAATGTGTACATGAATTGCATCCCACAAGGCAATACTTATATGAGAATAACTATATTATGTTTTTTTGTCCCCCAGCTCCCCAACAACGACAAACAAAGTAGTTTTTGGAGTTATACAAATAACAGGGGTTTGTTTTTTATAAAAATTACATGGCATGCCTTCAGCATTTGGCTGCAGGCCATGATGAAATACAGTGATAATGTATTACATGGAAAGATACTTAAAATGTATTAGGTATTTGAAAATCCCTGTGTATATATCTAAGCGTAAGAACATACAAAGCTCGGTAGTTATTTTGAATAAAACTTGTGGCATCATGTACAAAAAAGGCCATAAGCTAAGCAAGGGGTGCCACAAGGAGAATAAAAGAACAAGAAAAAAAAAGTATGTCTAAGGCATCGACTCAACAGTTGCTGGGCTGTTGGAATGATGTGAATAATAATAGTAATATTATACAGTTATTGCACAATGGCTAGTGCAATATCAGTTATTATGGCACCGAGACAACATATATTGCACCAGGTGAAGTCGACTGCAATATCGGTTGTCTCGGTGCCATCAAATCTGATATTGCACTCGCCATTGTGCAATAACTGTATAATATGCTATATGTGGCTACTTTTATATACATACATAGAACAGTACAAGTGATATACTTTGAAATAAGTGTATAATGTCGGAGTAAGCCTTATAGTGTAATGGTCGTACAATTACATGATAAATAAACAATATAGGCTGTGAATGCTGTGATTTGAACCAATACTTTTATCTTTTCGTTTTGTGCTGATAGTTGTACTCCATTATCTTATCTTATCTTATCTTATCTTATCTTATCTTATCTTATCTTATCTTATCTTATCTTATCTAATCTAATCTAATCTTTTAATCTTATCTTTTGCCTCTTTCAGTATTGCAGCTTACATGCGTGTGGAATGAATTGCCATGTGCCGTAAGGACTGTGGACAAATTTAAAGCTTTTAAGAGAGCTGAATACTTTCGGTTTTAGAAGATCTTTTGTGATTAATTTTAATGTATGTATTTAAATTTATCTATTTCATTGCTATTTAATAAATTTCATCTACATATATAGATTTTTATTGACAACAAAATATCAAATTAATACATGTGTCAGCATGACAAAATAAATGGCAAAAACATAATAAAAAATAATAGAAATACATGGATCAACAGTTAAAATAATTAAATAAGTGGAGCTATATTATGACTAATATACTAATCAACTAATTCTAATCAACACTACATAGTTTGTCTAAGAAATTCTAAAGCACCCGGAACTAAACAAATAATAGTAATAATACTGTTTAAAGAAGCACCAACAAATAGTTTTAGCACAACAATTCAGGTTCAATAACAATACTAGACACTAAGCATAAGATATATAAATATATATATATACATGATGTACTCTTTCTTAACTGCTATCAACATGGTAAACAATATGAAGTGATATACAATATGAGATGGGAATGTTGACATACAATATGAAGTGACATACAATATGAAGTGACATACAATAGTAGATATTTACAAATATACAAATGTACAAAGTCATACACACACGGAAGCAGTTTCGTCAATGTGCCGCCAGCCACTCAGTTCCAGGAGACATTAAGTTGCTATTTATATAAAACATTTATATTTTACTGTCTAATTTTAATGCTACCTGTAGAAATTTACCAAGAGCAAAGTTAAGGTTAGTGTTCTTAGTTGTTAATATTTGTAAGAATTGTTCAGTTGGATCAAAAATAGTAAAGCCCTCAATGTATTTACAAGCAATGTGGAATAAGTTTAAGCGGATATCATTCCATTTTTTACACCTCATTAAACAATGAAACTCATCTTCTACTTGGTTCAGATTGCATTTTACACATATTCTTTCATCTGCAGGAACATAAGGACGTTATAAAGCGCACTAAATGTTTTTGTTTTTTATAAACTTTCCGTAGGAAAGTTAATCTTGATATTGTAAGTCTTATTTTTTTCCTTTCTTACTAGTTTATAATTTCAGTACTGTACAAATTCAATAGTAAGGGATAATAATAATATAATAATTGTGTTGAGAGTTCTGTTTCTTTCTATGTTGAGTTAGAGGTGGGGACCTAGCTCAGTGGTAGCGCGCAGATTTCCAACCACTGGCTCCCGGGTTAAATTCTCCGTCAAGCCTAAGTTGGATAGCTGTTTCATACTTCATCTCATTGCCTTGGTCCCTGCCTGTCCTAATTAGCCCATAAGGTGCAGATATTCAGCACGTAAAGCCCTCATCCACCACCGCCACCATTGATTAGACCAGGAGGGGGCCTAGCTCAGTGGTAGCGCACTGGGCTTCCAACCACTGGGTCCCGTAGTCAGGGGGCCAAGGCCAGAAAATTTGATAAAAAGGGCACTTTGTTTGCACCAATCCACACCTCCTCAAATTTGTTATCATTGAATTGGAAATTTTCTGTATTTTTTGTAATTGGTACTCGTTTTGTCAGTTTCTTGGACCGGAGATGTTTTTTTCTGGTATCCATGGTAACAAGTATGTTTTTGTATTGAATAAATAAATTAAAAAAACTTTGGTGGTATGCTGTTAATTACAGTGCTTGACATTTGTTGGTACCATGACTAATCTGCATGGCTGACCTCATTAAAGTTTTGCAGTAAACACTTGTTTTTCTCCATTTCCTGTTGCTATGGTAGCAGTTTTACAAATATTTTCATAAATTTTATTAATTTGCTTTGATATCTTTGACTGTCAAGGTTTTATAAACAGTAAAATAATATACATTTGGTATCTCAAGACACCTTAGGAGAAACCCTCTCAGAAAAGAAGCATCACTGAAAGTTCCTTCATTTTTGTGTGTTGCTATGGAAACACTTTTTAAAATTGTCACATTTTCAGAGAAAGCCTCAGTAATATGGGAATAAACATTTTATAAGATATATTGAACATAGGAAGGTGATATTTAATAATTTGCATGTAAAAACCTCACTGATTAAAGAGATATACTTTTTGCAGGCTCTGGTTGCCATGGAAATGTGTATCTGACCCCTGTTTCCTTTTATTGGAAAATTTGCAATTAGATGGATATAAGCAGTCTGTAAAAGAAGGAAAAACAGCAAATAGCTAGTTATACAGGCTTTTGTGAAGGCTGACACCCATTTTACCTTGCACAGATATATTTTTATTTTGACTGTGTTACCCTAGTAACCATAAAACCACAGTAAGAGACCCTGAAAGGTAGAAATGTTACATTATTCATATCTCTGGACCTATGACAACCATAAATTGCTTATTGAACACCATGTTTTCAGGGTCAAGGATTTCATTTCTGATAATTTAAAATGGCTAATTTGCATATATTTCATTGTATTGCAAATCTAGATAGGTCAATTTGCATAATATTTCCTTATATGGCTACTGCAATGGGCAGTCAAGGTGCCGAAGCATTTATATTTTTCTTTTTATTCAAAAACATACTTGTTGCCATGGATACCAGAAAAAAACATCTCCGGTCCAAGAAACTGACAAAACTAGTACAGATTACAAAAAGTACAGAAAATTTCCAATTCGATGATACCAAATTTAAGGAGGTGTGGATCGGTGCAAACAGTAATCCCAATTTTGAGGGGCTGGCCCCCTGACTACCGGGTTCAGTTCCCGGCCGAGCCTATGTTGGATGGCTGTTTCATTCATCATCTCATTGCCATGGTCCCTGCCTGACCTAATTAGCCCATCAGGTGCAGCAATACAGGACAGAAAGCCCTCATCCACCACCACCATTTTATGTTGTGTTATGTCACGTAAGACTCATGTCATCTTATTTCATCCTATGTTTAAAAATATGTTCTCTTATCTTATCTAATTTATGTCATATTATGTTATCTTAGATACGCAATTGCTCTGAAAAAAAAAACACATATTGTGACAATCTTATCACAACATTTGTATAATATTGTGACAATATTGTAGATCACATTGTCGCAGTATGAAAGTGTGGACCCTAGACCTGAAACATAGCCAGAAGGTACTCATGACATTGATATTATTGATTGAACAAATACTGTGACTACTTGCAGGACATATTGTCACAAGATTGGAATGTGGACCCTGAGCCCTTTTAAGCAATATTTTCCAAATTCTAAGAACAAAGATTTTGACAATATTTTATAACATGATTTAGATTTAATGTATAAAACATAACAGCAACATGTCTGGAATAAGGAGAGAAAATCTTTATTTTCAAATGAACATTCTATCAATATCTGGCAGTTATCAACTTCAACAAAACTGCAATTAGTTCTTTTAATACTGAATATATAAATAGTAATAGTTGGTGAGCATTCACAGTGATGTATCTCTCCACATCATGTCTTGTTGTCAGCTTGTTGGTCCACTTCCACATCAGTATACACCCCTGGAAATTATAATTAAAAATATGCATTTTTTAATTGAAACTCAGCATAAGCTATATATAATTTACATTTGCATGACATCAATGACTGTGTTGCCATCCATTTATGGTGTGCAAATTCTTGAGGGGCTGACCGGGCAACAAACGAATGACATTACGAAGGGAATTAATCTTCATTTGGTTCTACAATGACTTGTCACTGACAACGCTACAAAAAATAATAAAAATACCCAACCTATTTTGCAGATGTTCCTGGATTTTGTTGCTGAGACTTGAAAACTTTCTCCATATCAAAATGGCTACCAGATGCATATAATCCCTAGATGGCGCTTGTAAATTTAAATTAATATTTTCATAATGTGAATAAAAACATTGCAGCAATGTTTTTAATGATATTTTTAAAAATATTGCACAGACATCATTACAACATACATATTATCATTTAACATAATGTTGTGACAATATTATTTGAGCATAATGTAACACTATGGTAGTGTGGACCTAGATATAGTTGCAGCAACATCATTTAATCATATTATAACAAAACATTATGGAAATAATGGCAGAACACATTTTCATAAGGTGAATAAAATCCTTCTTGTAACGTGTTTAATAACATTGTTTTTAAAAAAATGGCACAGATATTTTTACAACATCCACATTATCATTCAAATTATTATGTTGTCGCAATATTATTTAAGCATAATGTAACAATATGAAAGTGTGGACCCTAGAAATGCTTGCGGCAATATTATAAATCAGATCATCAAGAAACATTATCAAAATAGTTTAACTCCTTTTAGCCTTAAATATAATTCTATTCTATTCTATTCTATTCTATTCTATTCTATTCTATTCTATTCTATTTTCTTCTCTTCTCTTCTCTTCTCTCCTCTCCTCTCCTCTCCTCTCCTCTCCTCTCCTCTCCTCTCCTCTCCTCTCCTCTCCTCTCTTCTCTTCTCTTCTCTTCTCTTCTCTTCTCTTCTCTTCTCTTCTCTTCTCTTGCAATCAGAACTCAGAACTTAGAACATATTTAATTCATATTACGCATATCAATCATTGATACAATGTAAAATATAAGAAACATAATAATGAAGGGAAAGATGATACATGTAATATGGGGGGACATCTTTAAGATATTTGATATATCGCTACTGAGATGCCCCCCCCCCCCTTCCATAATCAACATCCAACTGCATGATATAGCTCATGAAGAGCATGATATAGCTCATGAAGAGCGCCCAGGCCGTGGATCGAACCTGGCACCTTCAACAAAGCTGGCCAATGTGGAATTGGCAGGTGCCTTAAACATCAGATGCTATAAGATCAAATATGACAACTATTCTATTTTATTCTATTCTATTCTATTCTATCTATTCTATAGTTGTCTCAATACACCTGTTTTGCTTCTTATCATATGTCTGGGCATAGTTTGTTTAAAATTAGTACAACTGTTTTTCATGCAGGCCCTGTGAAGTCATTGTGTACAAATAGATAGTAAAATTTAAAGCAGAAGTAAATCAATAGGTTGCACGTTCGAGCCCCCCGCCATGGCACAGAGGAACTGAGCAGATCCTCTGTAACTCTTTGCTTTACTCTTTGTTCCACTCCACCCAGGTGTAAATGGATAGTGGGCTGTGGGCAGTGATGGTGATTATAAAGGGCTTAGCCCATGCAGGTAATTATGTGTACTTGCCTGTATATTCCCCAGGGAGTTGACAAAGACTCATGCTTTAAAGGGTTTGCTAGTGTAATTGTACAGTCAGCAGAGTTCGTGTGTCACATAATCGAAGACTCTAAACCCGCATATATGCATACAGTAAGACGGACTGGCCATCGCTTACTGACAGCCACCCCCTCAAAATCAGCCAGGTCTTTATGAAAGGTGAGAAGGAAGTGATGCCGGGTCAGTTACATCAATCAGTCTTCCCCATAGCCTGAGAAAGTCTCCAGCTTGGCCTGGACAGGGTGAATTGTAAAATGTCAAAGCAGCACATATTCATCTGAGGTCTGAGACATTCGGATAACTGAATGCAACATTTTCTAATTTTATTCTGCCACCAACCAAAAATGTTTGCAAGGTGACATATTCAGATAAATGTCATAATGATCAATTCTGCCACTTATTTTTCTTCTGTCATACAGGGCGGATTTGTGTAATTTTGCCAGTCAAGCGACTCATGGAGGACAGTGAACAAAACCTCAATTTAATCACACTTTCAACAGGATTTAAGAAATGAAAACTAGACAAAATTTCCAACATTTTGGTACCAGGAAAGTGAGCGAAACTGGGGGGGGGGGGGGGTAAAAATTTTTTTACTGCTCAGGGGATAGACTGGAAGCATGACGTAGAATGAGACATGATTGAGTTACCTGCCTAACTATACTCTGCCTAACTATACTCTGCCTAACTATCTGCCTAACTATACTCTGCCTAACTATCTGCCTAACTATACTCTGCCTAACTATACTCTGCCTAACTACTCTACTATACTCTGTATACTCTGCCTTACTATACTCTGCCTAACTATACTCTGCCTAACTATACTCTGCCTAACTATACTCTGCCTAACTATACTCTGCCTAACTACTCTGCCTAACTATACTCTGCCTAACTATACTCTGCCTAACTATACTCTGCCTAACTACTCTGCCTAACTATACTCTGCCTAACTATACTCTAAACACAATATTTGTATCCCTGATTTTACCACATATTCAATATGCTTACTGTACAATTACACCAGCCTGGGAAAATTTAAGAATTCCTGAAATAAAACGAATCAAGACTCTCCAAAAGAAATCAATACGCTTAACTTGTAAAGCGAAGTATAACAGTCATTCTGGTCCATTAATTAAGAAAATGAAATTACTTACAATTGATGACATATACCAAACGTCCTGCTGCAAGTTTTACCATACAAAAATAAAAAATCTTCTCCCAACATATTTTAGTGATCAAGTTCAAACAATAGACAACAGACATGACCACCATACACGACAGCAAAACAATATTTATATCCAAACCATAAATCATGAACTATCCAAACAATCAATAAATTACAAAAGAGCTACCTCCTGGAACCAACTACCCGATTCACTGCTTGAGCATATCCAGCTATCATCGAAAACATTCTCCAAAAAAATTAAAAACCATTTCTTCTCGCAATACCCATCAATATGCTATGCAAAAATTTGCTATGCATGTAGCCAAGAAACAAACCTATAGCCCTTCTTAAATCATGACAATACAAGTCCAAAGTCCATCATCATTCATCAGCCATTATTAATCATTCTACTGTAAATATGTGTGTCTTTTAAGACTTGTTATTTTTCTTATAATAGAAATATCACCTGTACTGCTAAATCGTTTTTCATAAATTATTATCGTTATTATTTTCATTATTATTATTACTCTCTCCTTCCTATTTTTTTTTACTAACTTATTATTAAATTTTTATTTTTTTTCTAGTATTATAATATTAATATTGCATCAATTTAAACAACCCACTGAGGTTCTTTGGGGTCTCCTGGCAAGTTTAACACTAACAGAATATATGTAATAATTTTTAATGTATCATGCCAAAAAAAATAACATGCTGTATTCTTGTTTTATTGCCAAATAAAATATTTTCAATTCAATTCAATATTCAAAAGGTGTCTCCAGCTAGATATGGCTAAGTTTGGCTTGTTGTGGTTTGAGATAGCTTACTGCCCATGAAGTTTATAGATAGCCACTACTGCAACCTCAGAAACACCTTTTGGCAACTACCACCCCCCCCCCCCCCCCCCCCCCACTCTCTCTCTCTCAAATTTATTCAAATTACCATGTTCTCCCAACGCCTACGTAGATGCTCTCTGTCTGTTTGGGATCGTGACGTCTGTCCCAGTTCTGGACATCCCCCAAAAGGGTGGTGCTATTTTTAGCCTCTGGACCGGAAGTACCTCCATTGCTGGAGAGCCACTTCCGGATCACCAATCAATACTGATATCGACACTATTCACACTCTTTCAAAACATGCCAGTACTGAGCCTATTATTAAGTACAAATGTGCCCATAAATGCCCTGTCATTAGTTGGCCATTACTGCCCTTTAGCATGACACTTCAGTCATTAACTATAGGGGTCGCCACTGAGCAGCAATAGCAAGGTCGCGCGAGCCTCTTCTTTGTACTTCAAAGTCGTAAATCAAAGATGCTGTTTTGTTGTTTTTTTTATTTTGTTGCTATTTGATGCCAGTTTTCATTTTGCCACGACAAAAATAGACTTCACAATGAAAGACTTGTGACGTCATCATAACCGACTTTGAATTACTTTTAATTTTACATTCACTTTGGTGGCCAAATGGTTAAGGCGCCTCACAGACAGCATTCCAAATCGGGACAAATTTTTTTCAACATAGGCCGCTGTCAGCCGACATTGCACTGATGTCGAGCTGCTCTATGTTATCTGGGATTAGCTATGTACATCTCAACAGAGTTTGTTGTATGTGTTAAATCAGAGGTGCCCTAGCTGTACTCGGTGTGTATGCCAAGGCAAGTTACAGGCCCCACCCATGGGGTAAATATGTACCATGGTGTGGGTACCTCATTACGTCTTCCTTTGGCAGGTGGATATATATATATATATATATATATATACAGAGGTGGCCGAGTGGTAAGGTGCTCGCCTTCAAACCCCAAGCTTGTAGATGCTCCACAGGCAGCTGAGAAAGGCTCAAGCTTGATCAGGTCTGCCAAGGGTGTAATTGATCGTCCATTATGTAACAGAAGACTCTGAACCTCAGAAACATTTACACATAATTTACATATAATTTACATATAATTTGACTAACACATGAAAGTGAAAGTGAACTCCTAAGGTGTACAGTTAGTCTCATTCAAAACGGCCTGTCAAATTAAAACTAGACAAAGCCAGACAACTTCTGCTATACGATGCTACCTGCCACTGACCAGAACTGTCTGGCTATAGCTGGCTACTCAACGCCGAATCTAAAAGTACACGCAGCACCATATCAGATAAATTTCATACATTTACCAAGGTTTATATTTTTTTTTTGGGCGTAAGCCGTATATAAGCAAGGTGTAGACAGAAGCAGAGCTTCTACATTAATAACTACATTAATTTTTGTGACGTCATAATTACATTTCAAGCATTTTACGTCATAGGCCTGGCCATGAGGCTTGTTAAATATGATCATAAATCTGGGTCCACTATACTGCACTTTTTCCCCGAAATCTGTGGATTTTCTTTACATGACACAATATATTGATGGTGCCTTGTACTCGATGTCTATATGCTGGCGAGTGAACATTTCGCCAACACATCGGTAAATGTTAAACATGATATGGACTTCCTAACCATCTTCGATATCTCTCGATAAACCATTTATTCAAGTACATTTTTAAAAGAACTTGTATTTGAAGACAATATTGGACATTTTTGTTCCAACCATGACACTATTTTATTAGCTATTAAAGGAAAAAAAGATATTGTTGTTCATTTTTTGGTACACGCATTATGAATTTTAATTGGTCACCCCACTTGATGTTTCCATGACAACCAAAATTGATTGTGTTTGCTACTTACCTTAACATCGTTTGAATTTAAAACACTAAGTCTCAAAGAAATATTGTAAGGTTTCAACAGATATGGAAACTTCTTCATGTAAATTCTGGGGGGTTAATTTTAGTGGCTTTGTCCATATATGGAATGCTGATATATTCCAAATAACTAAAACAAATAACCCTGTCTGTCATATGAGTGCCAAAAAGTAGTAAATCAATATTAAGTAGAAGGCACATGGAAACCTTGATGTCACATGGCGATGATAGTAACGTGATGGAAGCTCCCGTGACCAAATGGTCAACAGCGCGGAGCGCAGGGTTCCCCTAATGGGAATTCCGTTGATGACGCAATGGCACAAGAACTTTTTTTCTTTTTAAAAGTAGGTAACTGCAGTTAGTGTTATTCTTTTTAACTAGTTATAGTGGTTGGGAATTATTTGACGATGAGATTACCTAATTGGAATTGCTTATACATACAATTAACAAATGTATACCAAAGGTTTGACTGATTTTTTCTTTATTGCAAAAACAGTTTTTTCTGGATGACAAGTATAAATAAAAACGTTTATCAAAACACGAGCGATTTTAACACTAATTCTTTTTTAAATTCGAGTACATGTAGGCCTATAAAAGTGTACATGTTTGTCAAAACGTGAGTACTTTTTAATCGTATTGACAAACTGATAAGGGTCCACGCTATACTTGTTATGTCATGTGATGGGTTTTTTTACTTGTCCCAGCAAAGATGCCAAAAACTAGGCATTGCCCATTTGTGCGTGACTTACTGCTCTGATACACCTACAGTGTAATAAAAATAACAGAATACACACGTGCAGCTGAGATACCATATACACCCCATGCAGAAATAGCCACCCAGATGGTTTAAATATATATTGGGAAGTCCCAAAGTGTATATTGCTAACATGAAACAGGTGTTGAAATGTAAACACTTATTGATTTGGAACACTAAAATATCAACACAGGTGTTTCGATGATATTCATGAGTGAGAATGATTCACACAAAACTCTGGTAATTTCTATGTGAACATTGAGCCTATTTTGTTACAAAAGTTACATTGGATAGAAAAATTATATTGGACAGAAAAAAGTTATATTGGATCCTTGACATAAGAAAATTCATTGTTGATAGAAACTGGGATTTTTCTAGTTATACATAAAATTTCATAAGAGAATAAGAACAATTTATTAATGGAAGAAATCGTCCAATATAGAGTTTTATTGGACTCCTTGTCATCCACTGTTTGTATAATATATTTTGGCACTTCGTTGCATATTCTTGCTGTGTATCCGAAAAATAAATTACTACTGTACTGCACTGATGTGATAATACGAAAATAAAATATCCATCCATCTATCCATCTATCTATCTATCTATCTATCTATCTATCTATCTATCTATCTATCTATCTATCTATCTATCTATCTATCTACCTATCTAAGTGGTTTGTAAAATGTTGCCATGACATGATATTATCTGGAACTTATGTTGATATTATCTTCTTCTTTTTTTCATGATCATCTCTACTGAGTCAGTCAGTCAGCCAGCCAGTCAGCCAGCCAGCCAATCGGCCAGCCAGTATCTGAGTATCATATGATGCATGGTAGTGACTCACCATATGGTTACACAGTTATTAGAGCATAAAAGTTTTTTAGTACAAAAACACATTCATCTTTTAATGTCTAGTGTGACTGCAATATGTTGTTGGGAAAAATCCCTTTCCTAACTTCCTCAATGTACTTTGAAAACTCATAATGTCTGAAAGCATTTATACTACGTAATATAGTGGAGATAAGTTTGAGGATATACAAGGCATTGCAAAAGTATTGTAAGGAAATATACAGCTAACATGTCATATTTTGACAAAGGTATGTACATGTATTTCCATAATCATGTGTTTGTATGTACATAATTGTGATTTCTTGTGGACCAGTTTTTGAAACACATTGAAATATGCTTACGCACACACGTATATGCATTCTGTATCAGTTGAGAGTTCCAACATGAATGTTTTGCTATGTTAGATTATGTGTATAGAGAGTTGGAATTTAGGCAAAAAGGTTGGTTCAGAATCCGTAATAAAAGTGGTCAGGTCATGCTTAGGTTTTAGAAGGCAGTGTATATCAATCAATCAATTAATCATTCAAATTACTGACATTTGGTTTGTGTTTATATGGTAAATACTATCTACCTATCTATCTATCTATCTACCTACCTACCTATCTATCTATCTAGCTATTTATCTAGCTACCTATCTGTCTATCTATATATTGATCGACCCATCTACCTACATATCCATCTACCTATCCATCTATACATCTATCTATCTATTTATCTATGTGTCTATCCATCTACCCATCTATCTACCCATCTATCCATCTATCCATCTATCCATACCCATCTATCCATCCATCTATCTATCTATCTATATATATATATATATATCTGTCTATCTATCTATGTATCTATCTATCTATATATCTATCTGTCTATCTATCTATCTATCTATCTATCTATCTATCTATCTATCTATCTATCTGTCTAGCTAGCTATCTATCTGTCTATCTATATATCGACCGACCCATCTACCTACATATCCATCTACCTATCCATCTATCAATCTATCTATCTATCTATCTATCTGTCTAGCTAGCTATCTATCTGTCTATCTATATATCGACCGACCCATCTACCTACATATCCATCTACCTATCCATCTATCAATCTATCTATCTATCTATCTATCTGTCTAGCTAGCTATCTATCTGTCTATCTGTCTATCTATATATCGACCGACCCATCTACCTACATATCCATCTACCTATCCATCTATCAATCTATCTACCCATCTACCCATCTAACCATCTACCCATCCATCCATCCATCTATCCATCTACCCATCTATACATCTATCTATCTATCCATCTATTTGTCTATCCATCTACCCATCTATACATCGATCCATCTTCCCATCTATCCCATACCCATCTACCCATCTATCCATCCATCTATCTATCTACCTATCTATCTATCCATCTACCTATTTACCTATCTACCTATATATCTATCTATCTATTTGCAGTTTGTCAGCAGTGGCAGTGTGAGGCAGATGGGAATTTGGCCCACAGCGTGCAAGAGGAAGAATGTAAGACATTTTTAATTTGGGGAAGTTTTAAGATTATCTAATATGGCGAGTAAGAACTTTTTTAAGCACAATGACAAAATAAATACAATAGCAAAAATTACAGAAACCAGGTCTCAGTGAATGTCAATACTTTTTTTTTCATGCCAAATGTCATAGTTGTCACAGAAGAAAACATTTACAATGGTACCCGTTTTAAGACTACCTCACTATAGAATCTTTTCACTGAGCAGCCCTGAATTCAGCATGGCATAAGTCTTTAATTTCTCCTCTTATTACTCATTTTGCTTTTCAGACAAAGGAGATCATAACTGAAATATTCAATGAATATAACTTTCTTGGGAAATAACAAAAATATCAACTGAATGATAAGATGTCAAATATACATTAAAATGCACTAAAAATACTGCTGCTAGGATGCACTTTGCATCAGCCAATCACAGTCAAAAACGGGAACTTTTTCAGCCAATAGAATTGCAGTATTCTGTCATAGCCACCTGGTGGAAATATCAAGAACCTTCCGTGAAAATCCACCAAGACCATCATTTTATAAACCTATGTGAATTTTCACCATTATACTCGTAGACGTCTCTATTATGACCTTGGGCCAAGGGTGGTCTTAATGGCGAGGTTTAATACATGCAAGAAATAACACAAAATATCAATATTAATGCTCTGCCTTTGATTTAGTGTTAATTTCCTCAAACTATATAGGTACTATTTTAATTTTTAGTTTTTTTTCTAGCCATTGAACAGAAAACATTGGTGTGTTTTATACAAATAATTTTTTTATTTCTTTCAAAAGATGATGACAAAAAGAATTACAACGTTAATACAAGGAAGATAGTTGGAGGAGACATTACAGTTGCCAGAAGAGTTCATGACAATCTTCAAAATAATAGGGACAGCTATGATAGGTGAGTTTTTGAAATTTATTTGGGATTCAAAATAAATCTCCACAAGTTTTTCTGTACAGTTTTCATACGAAGTATGCAGCACAACAACACAAAATGGCCAGAAATGTTATCCATGAGAACCTCAGATTGAAACTTTAAAGCTCATATAACCATCTTTTCGTTATGATTATATTTTCAATAATAATTTCTTGTCATCATAATGACAGTTTTTGCAAGGTCACAGAAGAACGACATTAAATTGCAGTTAATCAAAATTGTAACATAGATGTTAATAATATCATACAAAAATATTTCAATTTTATATCCCAAAATTTGGGATTGACCTATTGCTAACATTTTATGATCCCACCGTTATTCGTATTTGTACCTATATACTTTTGACCATTTGAGATCATGAATGAATGAATGAATCAATCAATCAATCAATCAAAGTCTGTCCATTTTGTGCTGCTTTAGGCCTATACATTGCATCATGCCTATATTTGTATAATTTGTATATTTAATGTATCATGATATAGATATAAATACGCTGACAGAAATTATTGATTAATATTTACTTTCAAATTATATCCTTGGTATGTTGTGGTAAATATATATACTTATGTGTGTGAATAAGTATAGATACATAGCAAATGCCATTAAAAAGATTGGAATCACTTAGATATCTCCATGGTTTTAAAAAGGGGAAATTTTGTTGTAATCTTTTAACTGTATTTTTAAATAATAAATAACAGCTGCAGAACTTGATAACTCAATGCAGCGCAAAAATTATTATGTTTTATTGATTTTGGTGCATTGAGCGATTCCAAACTTTTTTTAACGTACCTTTGGGTATGTTGTAAATATCTGTAAATTTTATATTCATGATATTTGCAGCTAATTACCATTTCAGTAATTAAGGTGATTTTTTACTCACCCTTGCTTATATAAATAAATGCATGTTTTTCTCTCTCAACATTGTGTTTCCCAGCTCTACGTTGTGTGACAAGGAAGTTTCCAAGCTAAAAGAGCAAGTTTCAATTTATTAAATTTTTATAAAAGTTATTAGTTAGTATAACAAATTATAGCTGTTTCTGTGATGATATAACGGATGAATATAAAGTTTTTGTTAAATTAAAGTTTCATAATAATTTTGGTTAAGCAATTGGAAAATATCTGTTTCAGAATTTATTGTGTTTAACTACCATTATAGGTAATCATATACTTAATAATATTTTGTTTTCATAAAAGCTCAGATAATGGCTTTTTAGATAAAAAAATCGCAAGTGTACATAATTACAAACAATTAAAAAGGTTTGAAACATATTTTTATTTCGATTTTTTTTCCCATTTTAGAGTGATCTACATCCAAGCTGAGCCAGAAGTTCTGGAATTATCCAATTTGGATTCTGAAATTTATTCAACTGTGGTAAGAAAACATCTTTTATTATTATATCATCAAAAACTGCCAGAAATGGGTAAATTTTGAAGTTAACATCTTTGGTTGTGCACCAATTACAGTATGATTAAAACGACAGCATACAATTTTGTTTCAAAGTATAACAAATAATTGCGTTTTCTACATCCTTAATAATTTTATTAGTTATCCATATTTATCGTATGATTCATATTGAACCAAAATTGTATGCTGTCATAATATTGATTGCTGACATTCAGAAAAGTACTGATTCAAAATTAGTTTATTCCACCAAATTTTGACTACAAAATAAATGCAAACATTTTCCACTGAACATTTTGTGGTTTGCCTTTCAGGAACTTGCAAATATCTTTCGAAAGTCTCGCTTTTACGGTTTTGATGATGAAGATGAACAAGAGGATTATGAGGAACCAGCATACCAAACAAGGCGTGAGGGAAATCATCAAAAATTATAAATAGATAGATAGATAGATAGATAGATAGACAGATAGACAAATAGATATGTAGATAGACAGATAGATAGGTAAATAGATAGATGTATAGATATAGATAGATAGATAGATAGATAGATAGATAGATAGATAGATAGATAGATAGATAGACAGACAGACAGACAGCTAGACAGACAGACAGACAGACAGACAGACAGACAGCTAGACAGACAGACAGACAGATAGATGGATAGATAGATAGATAGATAGATAGATAGATAGACGGATAGATAGACGGATAGATAGATGGATAGACAGATAGGGGTCAAAACGGCCAAATTCATAACGGCCAACATACTAAGACGGCCAATTACCAAAACGGAAATAAAAATTTTATCATAGAATATTTCAATATACTCCGATACAAATTAGTGTTTCTTCAGTGTGGACGAAATCAAATTATGGAAATAAATAAGGTAATTTTTTTTTAATATTAACCCTTGATTACAATTAGATGACAGGCTCAGCAAGCACTATAGCTAGTCTAAAAATAAAATTAAACCTGTACCAAAGAATTTTACAATGCTCTTATTGAAAATGAATTATGGTCATTTATTTTCATTCAAGGAGCCTAGTTCTATGTAATGTTAATGTAATCAACACTTTGTTGGACTCATACTATGCAAAAAAAGAAAGGGACAAAATAAAAAAAATTAACAGTATCTACGTAAACATTGACATTTCATGAGAATGAGCATTACAGACATTATAAAAGAAGCTAATTGTAAAAAATATTCTAGAAAATTAAATCTGCAAAATATACAGGGTTTTCAGCCTCATGGTAAACACGTTGGTCTAGGGGTTTGTGCTGAATGTTTAAAAAATGTACCTGTCACCTTGTTATATAGATAATGATATTATGATTGCTTAATAACCAGGGTACAGCATCAGTAATACAACATGACATTCATGGTGATTCAAACGCATACACAAATATATATATATATATAATATTTATTTATATATAAATCATTAAATTTATGAATTTCTCCTTTTTTAATGATATAATCATGGACGTATTATACATACATCCATGATATGATCAAGTGTCACAATATTGGATGGGTTATTTCTTGCTAAGAAAATTACATCACAATAGTCCAAGACTTTAAAATTGTTTTATTTCCTTTTACTTAATCACATTTATTCATTAACTGGCAATTGTACACAAAAAATATATAATAAGTTAAAATAAAAGTAACATAACTCATAAGTGCGTTTGGAACTTTTGGAATAATGAGCTGATTATCTTCACATTAAATCGATGATAAGTAAATCAAAAATGTTAATTGTCTTAAAAGCAATATATTTAAGCAATATAATTTAAATCAAGGATAAAACATCCGCATCCTTGACTTAACTAAGATTAAAAATAATTTGTACTAGGTTATGTAGGCCTACGTACATAACATGACGCATATGAAATGCCAGATATATATAGAGAAAAATTAATGCCGATATAACAGCTTATTAAATTAGAGTATTCAAATATATTTATGTATTGGTGTAATGTCAACACATTGATATAAAAAAATCTAGGTGGTCGTCCTGGCAATTGGCTGTTTTGGGTAGTTGGCCGTTATAGGGATTGGCCGTTGTGGTTAATTGGCCGTCATGGGGAGTGGCCGTTTTGGTAGTTGGCCGTTTTGACCCTACTCCGTAGAGAGATAGATAGATAGATAGATAGATAGACAGACAGAACTGTACTTGGACTCAGTACTTGGACTTAAGTACCAAGTACTCAGTACTTGTACTTGAAGCTGTTCAAAATAAAGTACTTGTACTTGAAGCCAAAATATTTGCAAGTACCTTTCAAGTACTTCAAGTACTTATTATTTTAAGATGCAGATTAAGGCAGTTTATAAATAATTATTGCAACATAGATAATCTATCATGAATATAATTTTGTATTTTGTGCACAAGTGACATGTATGTCATGACTTACATTACTAGTTCGACTAAAATAGCAATTAGGTTTCAACAGACTGAGTAGTAACTTGACAGCAGCTAATTGTTGAATAATTCACTGATTGCAATACATATTACACACTCTTGGATGGAGCAAGCTTTGATACAAAAAACAAATATCATATAGATTATAGATCTATTGCATATTAAAGTATCAATTTACACAAATAATTTCTCCAAAAAGGCAAGTTTGCTTTTAAATCATACCAGCGGCCATTTTGGTAGTTGGCTGCTTTGACCCTACTCCGTAGATGAATAGATAGATAGACAAAGAGATCTCCTAGAAATGGACAAGTGTGACAAACAAAATAGCTTTTTGAGAAATATTGTTAGCATGACATACCACATTATATTATGTGACTCAACAAAGTACAGGTGAACTTGACTGAAAGCATTCACAAGGACATTATCTGGTGTCAAATGCTTCATGATAACAGCTGTAGTTGCCAGAGCTACAACTACAACGTGATCATGCACAATCTTGGGCAAAATAATATTCAGTTTGAGATGGAAAGTCATTACCAAGTACTTGCAAGATGTTTAGAAAAATTCAACACTAGGTGGCCAGGTGGAATATTCCAAAGTATCAGTGCACAGAGTGACACCTGGTGATGGGTGTTTTAAATCCAGGACCTCCATCTGAGCCGGCTGGTATCTTATTAAGCATTGAGGGTATAGTGGATTTTCACGGAAGGTTCGCTATACTTCCACCAGGTGGCTATAACAGAATACTGCAATTCTATTGGCTGAACAAGTTCCCGCCCTTGATTGTGATTGGCTGAAGCAAAGTGCATCCTAGCAGCAGTATTTTTAGTGCATTTTGATGTATATTTGACGTCATATCACTAAGTTGATTTCTGTTATTTCCCAGAAAAAAATTATATTTATGGAATCAGTTAGTTATGATCTCGTATGTTTGAAGAGCAAAACGAGTAATAAGAAGAGATGAAATACTTATGTCCTTCTAAATTCAGGGCTGCTCGGTGAAAATACTCTATTGGGAGGGGGATGGGGGAGGTCAAATTGGGATTTGGGGTTCAAAATAAAGCCCTCAGTGTTTGCTTTTTGTTTGCTTCCTTCCAATCTGGTGTCAGGCTGTTCGAGAATTTTGCAGAAATTACAATATCTAGGGAAAATAGTAAACAGCAAGTATTTTGATGTAGAGGGTGCCAATATCAGTAAGTTAGATGAGGTTTAATAATTGTTGGGAATTTTATCTTTATGAAAGAACAAATAAATGGTTACATTATCTTTTCAAATTGACAATACATGTTAAAGTGATTTGTATGGCGCCTGTTCAGTACGTGGCCAAATGTGCCACGTGCGTTTCCCATGAGAAGGAAACGCATGGTTTTTAGCTAATTATAATGAGGCAAAAACCATGCATTTTCCATGCATTTACTGAAACACATGGAAAACGCACGTGGCACATTTGGCCTTGTAAAGAAGTGACTTCTACTGACCTGTGCTTGGGTTATATTTTTTCTAAAACATCTTTTACAGTTCCGGAACCAATTCAAAAGGTAGAGAAGGTCAGCCATTTTCGAAGTGTTCCAGTGCCTTCCATAGAGCATTCCAGAGAGTAAGTAAATGATTTTCACTAAATGCAAAGTCTAGATATTACACTTCATTAGTTTATCCGATAAATGCATTGTTCATTGATTAATTATTAATTATCCTATTTCAGTGAAGAGTATGATTTTGAGGTGAGTTTATCTTAACCTAGTTTGGTGGAGAATCTGGCATAGTTTCCGATGGTATTGAATTTAATTACAGTAGCCCGTGTGTAATGCATCCACATTATACAAGTTCAATCAAAAAACATTTAGAGCTATTGTATATTCTTAAATTTCAAAACCAGGATTTCCTGAGGTTTCAATATTTGGCGAAAGATATTTTGGTCAGGATGACTTACAAAAAAAAATAAGCTGTTTGTAAATGGCTCACCTTTTTAGCGATGGTTTTTGAAGTTTTAGAGTTCAGTTTTACAGAGACCACTAAGAAAACTTGCTAGTCTGAAAAAAGTGGTTACAACGCTTTCGCGATGTTCAGCAGGCGAGTCTTTTGATGAATTGCCACGTCTGATTGGCTCAATGGCCGTAACATCAATTATTTTTTGATTCCGTGCCTTGACCACTTTTATAGTTTAGTACAAATCATTATAAAAAAATTTAAATTATTGTACATAGTGCGGAAGTGGTCAAGGCACGGATGCGATTTCAGGTAAAGTTTTCTTAGTGGAAACAGGTCTAAAAAAAACATTGAAAGCAATTACCTGGTGATTAATGGGTGGGGGCCTAGCTTAGTGGTAGCACGCTGGGCTTCCGACCACTGGGTCCCGGGTTTAGTTCCTGGCCAAGCCTATGTTGGATGGCTGTTTCATTCATCATCTCATTGCCATGGTCCCTACCTGTCCTAATTAGCCCATCAGGTGCAGAAATACAGGACGTAAAACCCTAATCCACCACCACCACCTGGTGATTAATTATTTCATATTTTTCTGTTTGTGCAGAGTCTGCAAAGGTTGATCAGGGGGGGATTTGATCCAGCTCCAGATGTCAATCATATGGTAAGAAAACGTTTTGAGTGAATATAAGAATTGTTTTGTTGTTGTTGTTGCATTGCAATGATTTTGATTGTTAGTGTTTTGTTTGCTTTTTTGTTGTTGCCTTCATTTTGTTGCTGTTGTTTTTTTTGCTAATTTAGTTTTGCTTTTTTTTTGTGGCTTCTTTGCTCTTTGGATAATGTTTGTTACATTTTCTTTTTTGGAACAGTTGCTATTTTTTCTGTCGTCTGTTTTGCTTCTTGGAATTGTTGTTGTTCTTACCGAGCAAATTTTCAGTAGCTGCTACCTCCGTAGTTAGAGGCCAATTTAAATATATATATAACTTTGACTGAATTTTCAGGGGGACTCTCTCCTTGCCAGAGAATTACAAGATGAGGAACTGGCCAAAATGCTGCAGGCAGAGGAAAACAGAAAGGTACAATGTCATGAATATTTCAAATATCTTATTATTATACATAAGAAAACATGTAGGGTCCTACATATTATATAGTTAACTTAGTTGTATTTATTTATTTATAAAACATATTGATACAAAGTAAAGAAAAAATATTTTGAGCAAAAGCTCTTTTACAAAATGGCCGTTACAAATAAATAAAAACAAAAAAGAAGAATAACATGTAATATATATTTTAATTTAGTTTCTTGATTTATAAGTGTATTGGTTTGTCTCACTTGAGTCCTGGTCTACACTCACGCATATACAGTAGTTTCAATATCAGTAGCAGATTTAGGGGGGGGGGGGTTAGGGGGCTTAAACTCCCACCCTCCTTGGCCTTGTACATTTTAATAAAAAAAAATTAAGAAATTCAGTCACCGCAATTCATTTAAATTTGTCAACCCGGCGTGAAACATTTTCTTGATCCACCCCTGAATACACCCTGTACACAGAGCAGCCATGTTGGCATTTTTGCCTGATTGACCTCTCTTTGCACTCAGTTATAGTGTGATGTCATCAGTAGACAATATCCATTGTAAGTTGCACAGTGCAAGAACAATGATTAAGCAATGATGTCTTAATATATCAAATAAATTAAAATGAGGTCAATGAGGTCAAGGAGGTCAATGAGGCAAAGGTTGCCAACATGGCCGCCGCATGAAAATGTTAACTAGTCTGAAGCTTAGCCAGCTTATTTGACCAGCTGCATGCCAGAGGGTGACATGATAAGGCTTGGATTCCACACCAGGTTACATATTACCCCCAAACTAGACAGTATGAAAGGCACTTCAAATTTAATGTCTCATGATCGATATCCGGATAGCTGGGATGTAGCCAGAGGCGTCGATTCAGGGGGGGGGGGATGTGGGGGATATATACCACCCCCCCCCCCCCCCACTTTTTAGGAAAGGGGGGCTGATCAATGCAATCATCCCCCCCCCCCCCTGAAATTCACAAATGAAAATTACCCTTTTTGGAACAAATGTTGAACAGTTTCACAGTTGATATCACATATCAGTACAAGTATATAGTTTGGCATCAATGATCCATCTACCTCTTGACCAGTGTCTGTGCATTAACTGCGGCCACTTGTATGAGCGAGGGTGAGTCACAGTTGGACAGACAAAGTAGACCTGCATCCCCCCCCCCCCACCCGTGTAGTGAAATCGAAGCCCCTGGATGTAGCTCACGAAGAGCACCCGGGCCGCGAATCGATCCTTCAACCTTCTACAGAGTTGGCCAATGCAGAATTGTCAAGATGCTAGCCATTAGGCCAACCAACTGGACGATTCGTTTTTAAGTTTTTTTTAGTCCACATCATGTTTCATTCACCGCATATGTGGGGTCTTTAACATTGCTCAGCAATATCTCAACCTCTTTTCAATTAGGAGTAAAAGGTTTGCTCAGCCACTTGAGAAATGTGTCAGCAGTCTGAAAAACCTAAGTTTCTCCTCTTTTTAGGCTCAACAAAGAAAAATAAGACAACAAGATGAAGTTATGGCAAAGTCATTGGAAGAAACTGGTGCTTCAAGGCATAGATCTAGAACAGTTGTAGAGAATATCACCTTTGGACAGGATACGTCTCATGGTTCATCGAGTTCGGCAACGCCTACCACCAAAGTCCGCAAGACCAAAAGAACTTGTGTATTGGTCTACAAGGTAAAGATTTCAGAATAGGTCTCGAAATAAATGCAAATTTGCTTAAAACAATCATTATGGATAAATAACTTTTTTAACCAAAATTTTCTTCACATTAAAAATACAGCCTGATAGAATTTTTTTAATTGTTTAATTGAGGCGATGAAGTTATTTCAGAATAGGTGAGATTTAGTATTTTTTGGTTGCTTAATTTAGATGTTACTTTCAATAAAAGCTTTGTCGCTTCATTAAAAAAAAAAAAGATATACGTTGAATAATTTCTTGGAACTGGTTGTATTTTCATTTAAGGGCATGTCAGGGGAGGAAGCCGTTGCCAAGTACTTGCAAGATGTTGAGAGGAAAAATTCAACACAAGGTGGCCTTGTGGAATATACCAACATATCAGTGCAGAAAGTGACACCTGGTGAACATTCGGAAAATTATGAGACGACATCATGTGGACCGTCTCGCACAATATTTCATGGGAAGAAGTCGGAAATTAAAAAGGATTCCATGGATGGAGATGCTCAAAGTGCCCCAAAAGAAAAGCCTCAGAGACCACCTCTACCCGACAAGAAGAAATTGCCTGCAACGCCCCATTATTCTGTCCCCAAAAATAATACGGTCAAGACTGGTTCGACTCTATGGTACAGCGGTTACGCGGATGAAGGAAATTATTCTTGGGGACAAAAGTCGGCATCTGTGAATAAGCCATCACTAACAAATAAATAGATCTGCACGCTTTTTAATGATATGAAATACAGAAATTGCGCTTACTAATTGTAAAATATATCTTCAGCACATTCTCTGCTACTACAATCAGGACATATATGATTTATAAGTACTGTATATAATATATGTATTCGGAAGCATTGAATAAACTTAATTGTACCCGTTTTATTTGTTTATTGCACTGAATTGCAAGAATTATATCAACTAGTGCAAACCCGTGGGGCTAACATCGGCATCAATTGAAAAACATTATATTTGTCTAAAGTAATTTGGTAATTTTAGTGAATATGATGAAAAGCACATCATTGTGAAATAAATAGATCTGCACGCTTTTTAATGATATGAAATACAGAAATTGCGCTGACTAATTGTAAAATATATCTTCAGCACATTCTCTGCTACTACAATCAGGACATATATGATTTATAAGTATTGTATATAATATATGTATTCGGAAGCATTGAATAAACTTAATTGTACCCGTTTTATTTGTTTATTGCACTGAATTGCAAGAATTGTATCAACTAGTGCAAACCCGTGGGGCTAACATCGGCATCAATTGAAAAACATTATATTTGTCTAAAGTAATTTGGTAATTTTAGTGAATATGATGAAAAGCACATCATTGTGATCCCACATGAAAATTTGCATTTCTACATAAAAAGAACGAGTTCCCTCATGAAAGTATGTGTGCATTCCCTCGTAAAAGTAGGCGTCACTCTTGATCAGTGCATTCCCTCATGCACTAACATAAGGTTCCGTGATCATTGTGAGGGAACGCATCACTTTCGAGGTAATGGGATAATTGCAAGGGAATGCAATCAATGAAAGGGAACACAAATGTATTGCGAGGGAATGTAGCATGTATGATGATTAGAAGTTAGTGCAACTATGATAAATGTTTGACATTTCCTCTTAGGTAGTGATTGTGAGGGATAATGAGAGAATGCCACTTTAGTCCAGGAATACAAAAACGAATGTCAATTTTTTATTTGTCATATCAGCTTGGGGGCTCCATGCAATTTCATTGCCACTGGGACTTTCTTCCTACACTTTACTTCCAAGAAATTGTGGAATGCAAAATAAAATTGAAATAGGCCTACATTTCAAATTTTTGTCCTCATTGATTTTTTAAAAAATTCACAGGTTTGTAGTCAAAACTTTATATTTAGCTATAAACCTAATTGTTTATTATTTTCATGGACTTCTGCAAAATATACTGCTAATGATGGACAAATGTTTAAATTGCCTAAGGGCAAAAATCCTTTTTGTACGTAAAGTCCCTTGGTTATTTCTTCCAGGGTTGTAACGGGTGTCTTGTGCATCAGTTTATCACACCTAGAGCCGACACAGAGGTCGCTGATGGGCAATGAACATTCCTTAGTAGAGTGATGGCCTAGGCTAGTGACTCATGTAGAGCAGTTTCAGGCAAATTATTAGCACCATTTTGAAGCTAAATTACATATATATAGATATATATAATTTCTCAAACTTAAGTTGAACTGATATTATTCCAATAACCATTGACATTTTGTTGTTGGGTTTTCCCTGGTCTGGTGATCATGGTGTTTTTCACCATTGAATAGATGTCACCAGAGAACTGGGTCAGTGCCAAATCCAAAATTTAAACCTGAATTGCAATGAAATAGTTAGCCCTAGACATGCCAAAATTGGGATTTCGTTCACAAATGATCTACTCTCTCTACCCTCAAAAATTAATTCACTTTAAATATCAGCAATGACAAAACAGAAGTGATGTTCATTAGAAATGGTAGACTGGTCTTACACTATTACTTGAGGAAAATTAACATCTTGATTGGTAATTTTAAGTTATCATGCCAAAAGCAAATGTGAAAAGTTTTGATGCTTTGCTCGATGAAGAGACAACTTAAAAATTTACGCAACCATGTCCAACATCAGTGTTGTAATTCATTCACCAACATCAGAAAACTGGCTAAGACAAAAACTTAGTCCAGGATGCTTAGTGTAGAACTCGTAGAGTTCCAAAAAAGGACAATGGCGGTTTGTTGAGTTGCACTTTATTCAACACTGACTAGAGCAGTCAGTGTTGAATAAAGTGCAACTCAACAAGCCTCCATTGTCCTTTTTTGGAACTCTACGAGTTCTACAGTAAATAGCAAGTGCAAATCCTAGGTGGTGACAATTTCATGTGTCTTGTTGAGTGTCTTATGATAATATGAACATTGAATCAGCTGTTCAATGAATGCATGGGTTCCTGTTTTCCCATGATTCTTACATGAATATTAGTCAGCTTATTAATTATAACATGGAAAATTACCAGGGCTAGCCTAGTCTATGAATAGGAAGTTAAGACACTTTCACAGTTACACAGTGACATAGCACCTCCTGAAGTGTGACTCAGTTTAAACTGTGATTTTATGTTTGGCATTGAACAATGTTGAATGAATGGAAATATTCAGTTTTAAATGATTGATTTAAAGCAAAGAGATGAAAACACAACACTGTTAACTTTGTGCCATTATAAAAAAGATGAAATATAATATAATTAGGCTTAACACATGTTATATGGCAATGCCTAATATATAAATTACAAGTTACAATGACTTGTCTGCATGATGCAGATAATACTCCCACCTTTTGAGACCTGTAGGAAGGTATCAACATATTTAAATTGTTATTATACAGATTGACTGATATATACAGATATTAAACAGAGGACTTATAAATTTCCTTCTAGTAGGACTAATTTGGTGATGGGTCTCACCAAGATGGATGACTTTGTCTTGACCTTGACTGACCTGACCAGGCCATCACTGCTGTAATTGACTTCACTCACAATCCCAAGGGGCCACAGACAGAGAGGAGTGTTCTCTTCACGAAGAAGGACAAGATCATTCCTTTGGATGTTCATAGATTTGTTGACCCATTTTTGTCGTCTTTGTAATTCTGGAAGATATTCCTTTAACCAGCGTTTCCAAAATTGGTCTGAAAGGAATTGAATATATTTCCACTTTCTTCTGTACATATCTGTTTCACAGAAGACTCCAGGGGGTGGGTCTGGTCCTTGCTTGAGAAGTAATAAATGATTTGGAGTAAGTGGAGCCAAATCAGTCGCCTCCCCGCTGACCTTTGTTATAGGTCTGCTATTGATGATATTCTCTACTTCACAAAATAATGTACTCAGGATTTGATCTGTCAACCTGCGTGGTTCACTTTGAAGTAGAGTAGTCAATACCTTTCTGATAGTCCTGATAATCCTTTCCCACACACCTCCCATGTGTGATGCATGGGGAGGATGAAACACCCACTCAACTTCATCTGGAAGAGTAGCAGCTTTTAGCTTGTCATTGTCGACTTCTAGTCTTGCCCTTGTAAGCTCCGACCTTGTTCCAACTATGTTGGTTCCGTTGTCCGTGTAGGCTTTAACAGGAGTTCCACGTCTGCAGGCAAATCTGCGAAAAGCATTAAGGAATTCCTCCATATCCATGCCATGCAGAACTTCAATATGGACCGCTCTGGTCGTTAAGCATGTGAAGAGGCACCCCCAACGTTTAACTTGTGACCTGTTAAACTTTGTTGTAAAAGGTCCAAATACATCAATACCAACATATGTGAATGGGGGTTTACCTGCCTCTAGTCTCTCTGCTGGTAGGTCACTCATCTGCTGCTGCTGCAGAGGCGCATTTATCCTCTTACATCTAATGCAGTTCCGCACGATGCCCTTGATGACCTGACGAGCCTTTGGTATCCAATAGCGGTCCCTAAGCAGACTCAAGGTCCATTCTGTACCAACATGGGCTTTATTATGGACTTCTCTAATGACAAGAATTGACACTGGATGCTTACGTGGAATGATGATAGGATGCTGCTTCGATTCATCAACAGTTGCACGCCTGATCCTGCCTCCAACTCTAATCAGGCCATTGTCGTCAATGAATGGATTAAGGTCAAAAATTGAGCTGGATTTACTCACGGTTTTACCCTTATCGAGATCACTGAATTCATCTTCGAAAGCCATTTGCTGAACATGTTTCAGGATGACGTTTTCTGCTGTCTTGATTTCTTGCACGGACATCTGACCCCCTTTTATTTGATTTCTGGTCTTGAGGTGGTCCTTTAGGCACAACCACCATGCTGTCGCTCTCTTGAGTCTGTACCAGTCTGAGTAATGATTGACAAGCTTGTCCACTGGGTGCTCCATGACTTCAGCTGCGTGGGAAATCACTTTGCTTGCAGAACCTTTAACATTGGGGTCACCTGGAGAAACTTCGGAGTCAAATTCATTCACAGGCCATTGGCTACCGTACATATGAAGGAATGGGGGTCCGTGAAGCCACTTGTCCATGTCCATGGTTTCCAGTTCTCCTCTGGTCACTAAGTCGGCAGGGTTGTCCTTGCCCGCGATGTGGTGCCACTGTAGAGGTTGTGTCAGCTGGCGGATCTCAGACACTCGATTTCCTACGAACACATTAAACCTGAGAGAATCATTGTAAATGTATTTGAGTACAGTTTCATTGTCAGACCAAAATTGTGAATCCATAGTATGGATATTCAAGACTTGACAAAACAGCCTATCAGCACGTGCTGCAAGCACAGCAGCTTGTAATTCTAACCTTGGTATAGTCCACTGTTTTAGTGGAGCGACTCTACATTTACTCATTAACAATCGAGCAAGAATTTGACCAGATTTGTTAATACATCGGACATATGTACAAAACCCGTAGGCTGATAAACTAGCATCACAAAAGTGATGCAACTGAATTACTGCATCATCAAATTCTACAGGCTTGACGCATCTGGGTATCTTGAATTCACTCACGGACTTCAAAGCATGTATCCACTGCTCCCACCTTGTGGCAAGTTCCTGGGGTACGGCATCATCCCAATCCAACTTCTGTCTCACTGCTTCCTGGAATAGCAGCCTGCCAGACACGACTATAGGATTAACAAAGCCTAGGGGATCGAAAATTGATGATGTAATGCTGAGCATACGTCTCTTGGTGACCTTGTTGTCTATCTTCACATCAACATCAAAGTAAAATTTATCACCAGTAATGTCCCATTTCACCCCTAATACCTTGCTGTTGACTCCTGCTGATAGGTCCTTGGTTCCATGAGAGCCATCATCTGCTGGTGTATCATGCACTGCACGTAGCACTTCCTCATCATTTGCGACAAACTTGGTGAGATGAAAGCTACCTTTTTGGAGTAGAGATGTCGTGCCTTGGATCTTCTGGATGGTTTCTGATCTACTTGGAGCTGAGAATAGACAATCATCAACATAGAAGCAATTAAGAATAACGTCCGCGACGCCATCATCCACCTCGTGATGATCTTGCAGCAACTTCCTGAGGGCATAGGTGGAGCTACTGGCACACCAAATGCCTCCGAACAGATGGGACGTCATACGGCAGTGAATGAGGTTACCTGCACCATCGTACCATAGAAAACGAAGAGCGTCTCTGTCATAAATAGGAATTTTCACTTGATGATACATAGCCTCGATGTCTCCCATCACTGCATATTGATGCTGGCGGAATTTAGGCATGACATCAATCAACCTGTTATTGAAGTCAGGCCCTTGATAACAGCGATCATTGAGAGACAGTCCTGCATGTTTGGCCGCACAGTCAAAAACAATTCTCAATTTGTCAGGTTTTTTAGAATTTAGCACAGCGTGATGAGGTAGGTACCATACCTTGTCTGCTGACGAATCAGGTTGCATGACTTCTGCATAGCCTTTGTCGAGGGCTTTACTCATCTCACAGTCGTACTTGGCTCTTAGGCCTCTCTTCTCGACAGACTTCATGGTGGAAACGAGCCTGGCCATGGCTTGTGGCAAGTTGTTGGTGAAAGCAATGTGAGACTTCCATGGGATGGGTAGTTCATAGTGACCATTGACGACTTTAACATTATCATCCCACAATTTGACAACATGTTTATCGTCATTTGACCAAGTAGCAGATTTGGATTGAACATTATCACTCTCAATGTCCCACATTGCTTTGATAGACTCATTTAGACTTACTTCAGAAGCATTTACAAAGTTTGCAATAACACCTTTGCTAACTGACTTGGATACTGGCCCATTGATCGACCAACCTAACAGAGTACGCACTGCAAAGGGATCATGTTTCTTCCCATGTCTGGTCTCCAAAGGAAGAAGCGCTTCAGAGTGGTCCTGACCAATGAGTATATCAACCTGGGAACAAAGCTTAGGTACAGGTAAGTCATGTAGGTGAGTATATTCATGCACATCATCACGTGTTGCTGTGAGTTAACTTTATAATTTTCATATGCTTATTGTTTTTACTTCTTATTCATTTATCAGCATTTAGAGGTCTGATTATAATGTTATGATATAATATAATTGTAAATTTATACTTCATGATTGATTTGTATTATTTGTATGATCAACTGCACATTGCCTATTAACTATGACTAGTGCATTATTGTGCATATAATTTTGCTCCACAATTTACATCGGTCTCTATATAGACTATTACACTACTTATACATATAATTATGTACTACAATTATAATAGCCATAATATAATTGTGTACTACAATTATAATAGACATACAATGGCTAGGTGGTTTAACTTATGACAATCATTGGTCAATACTCTCTTGTATTAGTTGTGTGGGGGATTGTGTGTATGTGTAGTTATACTTATCTATAATTTTCAGATTTACCTGACTGCTCTAGTCAGTGTTGAATAAAGTGCAACTCAACAAGCCGCCACTGTCCTTTTTTGGAACTCTACGAGTTCTACAGTAAATAGCAAATCAACACAAGTCATCAGCTGTCACCAAGAATCACTATCACCATGCCAGGTGATCCCACCAAGAAAGCCAGCAGAAGGGGTTACAAGTCTACTCTTACTCGTTGCATTAATGAAACCAAGAGAGCCATTGCTCTGGTCAAGCCTGAGGAAGTGGAGAGAAGCATTCCAAGTCTGGAAAAAATCTTTGAAAATTTCAACATAGCTCATGATGCCTACCACAAGGATCTCACAGACCCAACTGAAATGGAGGAGAATGATTACTACTATGAAGATGTCTCTGGTAACTATGTCGATTCTCTCCTGTTCATTCGCCAGTGGTTGGATGGGAGAGCCGAGAAACTACACAATCCAGTAGATGTCAAGTTACAAGATAATGACAAAAGCAAAGAAGATGTCAGTCGTGATGAATTTTTAAACTATATGAATTTGCCTAAATTAGAATTGGAAGAGTTTGATGGGGATCCATTGAAATATCATAGTTTTATAGCAGCATTTGAAGAACATGTGGAGGGAGCAACCAAGAATCCTAGAGTTAGGCTCTCCAGATTGCTTCAGTTTACCACTGACAAAGCCAAAGATGCCATTCGCCCTTGTTCTCTGATTGAAGGCGAAAAGGGTTATAATGAAGCGAGAGATATTCTTTGTCGCCGTTTTGGAGATGATGATTTGATTATTAATCGCATGTTAGGTGATTTGAAGTCTGGTAGATTCATTCAGACATCTGAGGAGCTTCAGCAGTTTGCCGATGAGCTGTCTACTTGTCATGCGGTCCTTTCCAGTCTTAAGAAGTTAAATGAAGTCGACACTCAGTCCTCTATCCAAGAAATCGCCCGTCGCCTCATTCCGGACCTCAAGACGAGATGGTGGCGAATCGCTATGGATAAGAAGAACGAGAAGAAGGTGTATCCCAGTTTTACTGAATTTGTGGGATTTGTCATAAAAGAGACTGCTTACAGAACAGATCCTATTTGGGGTTCCTTTTCATCAAGACAACGATGGCAGAACCCTTCTAAGAGTCCTTCTAAAGATTCTCGTCAGAAGCAATTTACTTCCTCTCCATACTGTTCATCTTCTTCGTCCTCATCTTCCGCATTCGTGTCAAGTGCCAAGCCACAGCGACAACTCCCTCCATGCATTGTGTGTGGTGACGCTCATCGACTGTTCGCCTGCGAGAACTTCAAGCAGAAGATGAAGCCAACCGAGCGTCTCGAACTAGTCAAGTCCAGGAAATTGTGCGAGAACTGTCTTCTTTCCAACCATATTACTGCTGATTGTCGCAGACCCACTGTATGTACTGTCGTGAGAGATGGTGTACAGTGTGGAGAATGCCACACGAAATTCATCCACATTGATAAGAAGCCTCCGCAGCTGACATCCAGTGATAAAACTGCCAAGACCAACAACGCAAGTGTCAACAGTACTGAAGCAAGTGGTAACATCAATGTAGCATTGCCAGTAGTTGAAGTAACTGTAAATGATGCAAAAAGTATATGTGCCTTGCTTGATACGGGTTCCACCAACTCGTTTTGTACTCAACGTTTGGTAGATTTGCTAGGCATAAAACAGTGGACTATACCAAGGTTAGAATTACAAGCTGCTGTAGTTATACTTATCTATAATTTTCAGATTTACCTGACTGCTCTAGTCAGTGTTGAATAAAGTGCAACTCAACAAGCCGCCATTGTCCTTTTTTGGAACTCTACGAGTTCTACAGTAAATAGCAAGTGCAAATCCTAGGTGGTGACAATTTCATGTGTCTTGTTGAGTGTCTTATGATAATATGAACATTGAATCAGCTGTTCAATGAATGCATGGGTTCCTGTTTTCCCATGTTTCTTACATGAATATTAGTCAGCTTATTAATTATAACATGGAAAATTACCAGGGCTAGCCTAGTCTATGGATAGGAAGTTAAGACACTTTCACAGTTACACAGTGACATAGCACCTCCTGAAGTGTGACTCAGTTTAAACTGTGATTTTATGTTTGGCATTGAACAATGTTGAATGAATGGAGATATTCAGTTTTAAATGATTGATTTAAAGCAAAGAGATGAAAACACAACACTGTTAACTTTGTGACATTATAAAAAAGATGAAATATAATATAATTAGGCTTAACACATGTTATATGGCAATGCCTAATATATAAATTACAAGTTACAATGACTTGTCTGCGTGATGCAGATAATACTTAGAGATATACATACTTTCATTTCATCAAAGATTGATCACTGCAATTCGAATCTGGGTGCACCTAGGTTTATCATTGAAAGACTTCAAAGTGTACAAAATCCTGCAGCTCAACTGTTGACAGCCTATAGGCAGCAGAAACAGAGACCACATACATAACTCCTGTCCTGTATGATCTGCTCCTATCGTACCACATGAAATTGAAGGTTGTATATAAGGCAAAGAATGACATGTGCCCAACACATAGTATTGACCTGCTCGAAGTCTATCAACCAGGTCGTGATCTAAGATCATCTGATAATGCCTTTCACTCGAAGTAGTTCCATCATTTGCGAAAAATCTTCAATATACAGGACCATGATTATGGAACTTACCCCAGTTAATTTCAGTTTGCTTTATAGACATTTTTAAAACCAAGTTAAAACACTTATTATAATACATTTTTAAAAAATTCATAAGATATAAGTTTACAGATTTTAACTATAGCATAACTTTTAACAATACCCATGAATTTGTTTACCGTATAGAACAATTAAAATAATAATATGATAACTTGCAATGATGGAATTCTATTGAACTACTTGCAATGATGGAATGGCAATGATGGACTGCTTAAGATGGACTTGCAATATATGATAGACTTGCAATAATGGACTTTTAATGATGGACTTGCAATGGTGGATTTGCAATGGTGGACTTGCAATGATGGACTTATGATGATGGACTTGCAATGGTGGACTTGCAATAATCATGATACTGGACTTTTAATGATGGACTTGCAATGTTTGATTTGCAATGGTGGACTTGCAATGATGGACTTATGATGATGGACTTGCAAACGATGGAATTCTTATGACTTGCAATGATGGACTGAGTCGCAATGATGGAGTGGCAACAGATTCTTATGAAGAGACTTGCAGAGACTATGATGGACTTGCAATGATGAACTTTTTATGATAGACTTGCAGTGATGGACTTCTGATGTGGAACTTGCATAATGGACGTAAAATGGTGGACTTGCAGTGAACTTTTAATGATGGACTTCTAATGATGGTATTGCAGTGATGTACTTGCAATGGTAGACTTGCAATTATGGACTTCTAGTGATGGACTTGTTAGATGGACTTCTAATGACAGACTTGAAATGATGGACTTGTAATGATGGACTTGTAATGATGGACTCACAAATGATGGAATTCTAATGAAACCGCAATTATGGAATTGTGGTGGACTTTTAATGATGGACTTGCAATAATGGACTTCCAATTTATACCCAACTGATGCCAGGAAGAACATGAAGACAGTGAGTTCTATCTGCGCGGCTTCACAACTCAGATAACATGCAGATACTGGGCTAATGTGAGGTCAAAGTCAGCAGCCAAAGTTGGCATAATGTCATTTCTGCACATTGGCAAAGGGAAGGGGTTGGCCCAATGCAATTGTTGGTAGTATGTTGGCCAAGCATGGGCACAACATTGATTCAACACTGTTGTATAATATTATGCCAATGTTGGGCCAAAATTTGTGATGGTGTAACATAGTACCAACATTCGCATTTAATGATATATATCGGCATTGAACCAATGTTGTGCAAATGCAGGGCCAACGTTATACCAACAATGGCATGGACCGCTGACCAACTCCCTGCTAATGGGCAAAATGACGTCGCATCAACATTGGCTGCAAACTCTGACCAAGAACTGGCCCAATGTCCTGCATGTTATCTGGGAAGTTTATCTTTCAACCAAAAAAGCACGTTTGAGGCCTTCATTTCACCATCATTAAACATACTGGTTAGATTCAGAATTAGCAATTTTGAATTTTTCACTGAGAATGTCCCAGTTTCTAAAAGATCCATGCACCGCTTAATTACCGCATTCGTCCAGCAGCTCATCGAGTTCTGCTTGAAAAAAGTCCATTTCTCCATCAGAGCTGTCGTCTGCAAGTCTCAAGATATCGATATCATTGTTACTTTTGGACTGCTCCATCACCATTTCCCACTCCTTCCTCACTCTGTCCTCCTGTAATAGAGCTGTAGCCACTTTATCACTGATATTTAAGTACTCATCTTGACTTCGACACCATTGCTCCACAGCTCCTAGGTCCCCCAAGTTTGATCGGCTTTCGTACGGGACGGCACTTCGCAAAGAAATGCGACCAGATTCAGATGACCAAAAAGATGATCCAAGGGCTGTGTCTTTACTACAATCCAGTATCAAATTGCGTGCAACTGACGCCACACATGAATTTTTTTTCCGCAAAACGCAGACCGGCCGCATCACTGGCCTGGCGCATCTCGTATCCCCACGCACATATTAACAATGATTAATTAAAATAACTAAATAAAAGCCGAAATAAAATGTTGGCAAAAATGCCCTTTCAGGCCGTTGTCTACTTTGTTTAGGCACTTAATAATTGTATTATTATTTTTTTACCATAAATAATTCACAAGTCTATTGTCACATTTCACGTTTGCACCAATATTCATTGTTTAATTTTCATTTGATGAGGTATGCTGCTGCAGCAGCCTATGTTATGTACTTTATCGAGGATTGGGGGGGGGGGGGGGGGTTGGGGGTCCCCACGTCACAACCCTGGCGGGTTCCATGGCAACAGCCAAGACATGTCTTGGGCAACAGCCAGGAGGAGAGCACCCTAGCGCCTCCGGAACAACCCGCCCCCCCCCCCCCCTTTAGTGTGGCTTTACATGCATACTACTGTATAGGGAAAATATGGTGATGATCAATGATCATGGGTCATGGCTGAACAAACAGCTCCTATCATTGACATTGTATCATTATTTTGTAATTTTTGGGCTTAGTGCAGTATAGCTTGACAATGTTCTCGTCTCTTGCTCTCAAGCTGAGAGACGAGCAGATAAGCCCATTTAAATTTGTGGGAGCTCAATTTATGAACAAATGCTAGATGGATGCCCTCATAAAATACTGATTTATATTCTTTGGTGTATTATGAAACAAACTGAAGGGTTAGATTTTAAAATTATGTACAATAAATTTCCTCCAGCAAGTTTAACCAGTTTCTGACAGAAAATAGCTCTCATCTTGATGCCACCATTTTTATTTTACTGTGCAAGGCATTCTGGGTTGATGACATCACAATTGGCCTGTGATGGTGTCACCACTGGTTCTAATGAGGTCACAATAATGTAATGACATCACATTGGTGACGTCATAGTCAGGCCTTTCAGTCAGTCATTATTTGGTGAAACAATTTTTTTTTTGAAAAACCTGTATTTCATTTTTTTGCCTGCAATGATAGGTTACCTTTTAGTATGTGACAGGCCATATTTTCACAAAATATAAATAAATTATGATATTGACCCACAATGCATTTTCAACAAAACAAACATGGTGGCGGGAAAATGAGAGCAACAATCACTTGTCAATCATGAAAATGTCATGTATGTAAATTTTGAACACATTTATGAAAATTCTAATTCTATCATTTTTCAGATAAAGTTGTCTAGTAAAATTTTAGCAGAGAAAATCAAACATTAGATCTTAAATAGGGGCATAACAGACTTCCCATAAATTTAGACTGAGAAATCTGTCCCACCTCAAATCTGAGGTTGGATACTCCAACAAAGTATAGCGGACCCAAATTTATTCTATTAAAACTGCAAATAATCAGTATTTTTTTTACAAATGTTGTTGTGGCAAACAATAAGATTACATAATATTATATGTGTAGATAACGGGGGTTTGCCCCAAGAAACCAAAAATAAACAATAAACTGCGTTCTTGAAAATAATCACAGCCGCGCGTATGTTTGTGACGTCACATATTGAATTCAAGCACCTGACGTCATAGGCCTGGCAACGTTGCTTGCATAATTTGGGTCGCTGCACTTTTTCTTATTTTCAACTTCGGTCTCCAAACCCCCCCCCCCCCCCCCCAAAAAAAAAATATAACATTGACCTACCGTTGGTAAAACGACAGATTGCATTTTTCGTTCTGCCCATGGCGAGAAAAGCTCTGGATATCTCCGAGAAAAATTCACGAAGAAAAAGGTTGACTGCACGCAGTGAACCTAGCTCCAGGACAGTAAGGCAGCCTGAAATCGAGGCTGAATGGGCTCCGCGAAAAATAGGTCCGTGTTTCATTTCACAGGGGCGGACCCATACAAATTGGATCCGCAACAGTTCAACACATTTATGTTGTTTTACTACTTCGTTTAATTTATACGTATAATTTGTAAAACATTTATTTCCATTGTGGTAAATATGTTAATAAATAACAAAAAAATAGTGCAGTAGTTGCTACGGCGGGAATGTTCATTCTAGATCACTGCGCTTACAAATTTTGAACAGTTTTAGAATCTATCTTAGGAAAAAAGTAATATTTCAAAATAGGAATATTAAGTAAAAGAAAAAATGCTTGCATAAATAAATACCCATCTAGCCTGTTTCCCAACGGCCTCAGTAGTTATAAAGCACAATGCAAATTTTAAGTAAATAATAAATTATATATATACAAAAAATTGGCCAATTATTAATTTGTTGAAATTTTGATTAATTAGGGCAATGGCTACAGAAGGCCTAATTAATTATTAAAGTTATAAATTATAATACTATGGTTAAGTCCTTTGTTTTTGCAATTCAATGACTCAGCACTTTTTGCCATTTTTTCCTGAGTTTCCTAACCAAACTCAATTGGTTAGATTATACTTAATAAGGGTAAGACATTTACTTCGTAGTTATAGTGACCTTAATCTATATTTTCAAGGTCACATACCACTTCAAAATTATTATTTTAATTAGATGAGCTTAACATATAAATGTTACTATATTTAAGGGGTCTGCAATCTGCATTTCCCAACCATCAAATTGTCTCAAATTGGCAATCAGAAGGGTACACAAAAAATTGATTGGGATCGCAAATCTGAAAAACCGGAAGTAGCAACAGATTTAGATAAATCTGATATCTGATCCAGTGTACTCGAAACTTGGGTGGTGATCCACTGAAGGGTTGCTAAGACATTTCCAGACCTTTTAATTTGCTATTTACCCAAAACTAACATTTTATAACTTGGATTGGTTCATCCATGGAGGTATACATAGTACTTGGCGGTCTTGGCCAAATTAATATGAACAACCTTGGGTCAAAGTTTCAGAATTAAAAAAAAATCATATCTCCATTAATACAAACTAGCAAAACCCGTAACAATGTACAATAAATGCATCACATGCAGTTTGAACAGATAAACATATATACAGTATAGCACATCTTGCTTAAAGTAAAGAAATGAGCCATTAGTGTCTATATAAAATGGATTTACGCAATAAGTTTAAGACAGCTAATTTCGTTAGCACAGTTGAATTCTTCACAAAGGTTTTATTATTTGTATAATTTTTTCTTGTCACTTTATGTCACAAATTTAAGTTTTCTGCCACCCCAACTTTGAGATTCTGCCACCTTAATGTTTTTTTTTGGGGAGGGGGGGGGGGGGCAGGGATTCTAAAATGTTGTGCAATTCAGGCTAGTATAGGACCTAAACAAGGATTTTCTGAACCAATGTCCAATTTTTTTCACTTTTTAGTCTTTTGTTGCTGAACTCCCGAATTCCACAGGTTCTACCATAAAAAATTTTACAATGAAAAAGCATGTAATTTTGGACAATTTATATTCATTTATTTTTGGTAACTTATTGGGCAGAGCAATGAGTAGTAATGCCCATAGCTGTCTGGAAAAACTGTAGATTTTAAAAACAGGATGAAAAATGAAAATAATTATCAAAGGCTTTAGTAATGTAATTGTCAAGTCGCATTTAACTTAAAAGTGCAACAATATGCTGAGTGCCCCAGAAGGTCTGAGACGATGCTTGCTTGGTGGACAGGCAGGACACAGTATAAATGATTTGATCGTCTGGAGCAGAATGATTAGCCTGAGAGGTAACTGGTTCAATGACCAGTAGCCGATGCATGTATCCAACCCTGTAAGCTCTGCCCCCTTTTTCCAGTACTTTTTAATTTGATTTGAGGGATCCTTGAATACATGCATTTGTATAAAACCAAATGTTGCCACTGCCCCTATTCAGTCAGAGTTCAAAAAGATCACTTTTGTTCTGTGAGGTCATGTGACCTGCCATTCAGCCTCATTGTGAGTTTTATTCAAGAGCCTTAATTCTACTTGCAAGCATGGTCGTTAGGGGGCTCAGCCTCTTTCTGGTTTTTAATTTAATTTATAACGTAAAGCTCCCTTGAGAAATATGCGTAGAAGGTCCTGGCTAAACAGGAAGGATATAAAAGGATTATCCAGGGAGGTGATAGCGTTTTAAATCTAGAACAGAACCAAGATGGCTGCCGGCATTAATTTATACCAGCAAAACCCATAACAATGTACAATGAATGCATCACATGCAGTTTGAACAGATAAACATATACAGTATAGCTCATCTTGCCTAAAGTAAAGAAAATGAGCCATAAGTGACTATATAAGATTTACGCAATAAGTTTAAAAGACAGCAAATTTTAGCAGGGATTCTAAAATTTGTGCAATTCAGGCAAGTAGGAACTGAACAAGGATTTTCTGCACCAATGTTAGTTGCCAAACCCAGTCCATAAAACAGCAATTCAGCTCTTTCTGGAACTGGAAATGGCGGGAAAATGGTGATGTCACTTAGCAACCAAGTTTGGTGAGGTTATGTGCCCTGCCATTCAGCCTCGTTCTGAGTTTCATTAACCTGGCAACAATGGTGTGAATGGTTGCTAAGGAGCTTTGACTTGCAATCATGGTTGTTAGGAAAGTGACCCACAGGCAGTTGCTACATCCATTCAGCCTCTTTCTGGTTTTGAATTTTCCAGTTATTGGGAACAAGTCAGAGCTTGGTCAGTCCCTGTCTCAAGTAAGGAGACAGGTCGGGTCTGTCAATCGGAAAGTGACGTCACAATGTTTGGATGCTAGATATCAGCCAATCAGATCACAGAAAAACTGTAGATTTTGAAAATAGGATGAAAAATGAAAATAATTATCAATGGCGTTAGTAAAATAATTATCAAAGGCTTTAGGAATGTAATTGTCAAGTCGCATTTAACTTAAAAGTGCAACAATATGAAGGCAAATTGTTAATGTACCAGCTCTGAGTGCCCCAGCAGGTCTGAGACAATGCTTGCTTGGTGGACAGGACACAGTATAAATGATTTGATTGTCAGGAGCAGAATGATTAGCCTGAGAGGTAACTGGTTTAATGACCAGTAGCCGATGCATGGATCCAACCCTGTAAGCTCTGCCCCCTTTGTTCAGTACTTTTTACATGCATTTGTAAAAACCAAATGTTGGCACTGCCCCTATTCAGTCACAGTTCAAAAAGATCACTTTTGTTCTGTGAGGTCATGTGACCAGCCTTTTAGCCTCATTGTGAGTTTCATTCAAGAGCCTTAATTCTACTTGCAAGCATGGTCGTTAGGGGGCTCAGCCTCTTTCTGGTTTTTAATTTAATTTATAACGGAAAATAAAAACAACAAATTTAGGTTTAGGAAGGAAACCTGACCTTAGCTCCCTTGAGAAATACGCGTAGAAGGTCCTGGCTATAAAAGGATTATCCAGGGAGGAGATAGCGTTTTAAATAGAACAGAACCAAGATGGCTGCTGGCATTAATTTATATGATGATGCCATAAAACTCATCAAAACAGATTCAGCTGAGATGATTAGCTTATAAATATAACAAATGAATTTGGAATATTACATGTACATACTCTCTGAAAAAGAGAAGAAGATTTATTATAACATTTGGATGCTTTCTGTCATTTTTTGCAAACCACCCTGTTCCATTCCATATATTATTATGTCAGGAATGTGCCATAGTATACCATCATTCTTTTTTTCAGATTCAATTTTTATACTTTCTGTGTTGCATTCAAATTATTTAGCAGTAGTCTGAATTACTTTGTAGTTTACCGATGTTTTCGCAATCTGAAACTGTGGTGTCGCTGCAGTCGCGTCCAATCTTGCATAGAGGGCAGCACCTGCCAGTTGCGTATTTTTCGTGAACGGAGTTCTGTAGCTAACGGCAAGATTCATGATATGAACGATCTCTAGGAAGGTCGTTTTCTATTGAGATATGGGGTTGTAGTTCATCATTGACATCCATGGAACACGTTGAAGGAGGTTGAAAACATTCTGTACAAGCTGGATTTTGGTTGCAAATTGCATTTTTGGTGAGTTAAAACTTCGTTGAAAAACGAAAGAGGATTTGCACATGTTGCGTGTAAACTGCACGAGTTTGTCAGCTGTGAAATATCATGTCTAAGTTGTTGTTACTTAACTTTCGGATACAGGGGGGGGGGGGGGGGATTCCCCCGGGGGGGGGGATTCCCCCGTTTTAGCCTTTATTTCTATACGTGTCCCATGAAATTACGGAGAGACGCCTTAAATTTAAAAGTCAGCTTTTGGCGTGAATGTATTACCTCATCAAAAATTGCTAACAATATATATAGAATAATTTTTGAAAATATTATTTCCCATTATAAGGGCAAGAAAAAAATTATTATTTTTGTATCAAAAAACATGAAATAACACACTTCATTTCCTAATAGATAATGAGATACTTCTGATCAACAATAATAACTCATAACAATTAACATGTATCAATTTACCATCAAATAAATTGTGAATCTGGGCAGGGACCACTTGTTATGGTAAAGATGTAGAGAAAAGGGACATGAAGTTTTATTTGAAAAGGAACTGGCAGTGACCAAATAAATTCAAGATTAAACATTACTTCATGTAAAGGTGTGAGGGTTGAATTGCCCCCTTCCTTCAATTGCAATTAACTTTGGAATGTGACCAGAACGAAAGGGTACATCAAAGCCCCCTGTTAATTGCTATTAACGAATACATCAGAGGCCTATTCCTTTCCAAATATCTAAATTGCAAGCATATAGTTACTGATCTCTTATTTATTACATACGCAAAATAGTGCCGGACTGTCGGTCTGTTTAAAGACGGGAATTTGCCTACCGCGTAACTAAACACCGGTCAGGTCCGGCAGTCCAGCGGACTTCAGGAAGACTGTGTGACCCCATAGTCTTAGCGTAGAGGCCAGGCTGGTTTCGCCAGTTTTCTTTTCTATCACAGTAATTTGGTAAGATAATATTGACTTATACGTTGCATTGATGTAAGCTTGTGTATTTTGAGAGTTGCTGATGATATTGTCTCTGAATCAACAGCTAAAGGTGTGCATCGATTTGGAAATGTATGACTGATGGATTTACTTTAAAAATAGTATGACAAATTGCTTAACGTACAAGTGTATCAGCACTATTCAAAGTCAGTATATTTATTTTGTGTATGACCCACCTCTTTCTGTTTTCCTATTAGACGCAATTAATTCAATATACAAACTTATATATCAACAGCTGATCAAATGATATGATATTGGCACTATTGATCATGGTCATGTCCATATATATATTGAACTATTATTCACAGAACCATTATGAAAAGCTCCATAAATCCATTTGGTATGGGTATGATCCAGCTAATAATTAATTATCAAGTGTTTGATCATAGTTCGCTACAATTAGCATGAAGTTAAATCAAAATATTGCAGTCATTTCCAAGCATGCCGATAGGCGTGCTTGAGACAGAACACATTGCATTGGGTCTTTCTAGCAGGATACAACACAAAACTTAATCAATTTAATGGCATGTCCACTGCACCTGTTGCTCTGAATAAACAAGACTTGTTATGACCATCAAAACATCTGAGACATGTAAATGTAGCATAGAAATCATGGAAGAATACGGCATGTTCAGTGGACTTCACTGAAAAGCACAACTAACATATTTGCATTAAAAATATTGAATTTCTGTGGGTTGGTGCCACTTGTGTTTGGTAAGAAAGCGGATCTTTGTCAACTGCACAACAGATAAAATAAAATTAATGTTGCATAATGCATGATAATTTAAAAACTACCCAGTGCCAGATATGCAAGAAAGTTTCAATGCAATGTCATCTGACTCATGACTCTTGTTGTGAGGCAGTTTGTCGGACTAGCACAAAATGGGCAGAAATGGTCAAATCCCAACTTCCTAGCTGATAAAAACTCTTCTGGGAAACAGAAAACTTGAAGTTAAACTTTTTGTTGTATTCTCCATTGGAACTTCTGCTGCTGAAATGGCTGTAATGATGAAAAAAATCATTGCAAAGACAGGAAACTTGAAGATAATTTGTGCAGAAAAGGGCTTTTATGTGTTAGAACAATATAGTAAATTGGAGAATTTTGTTTAATTTTTTAGTAACATTTATATCTATTGGTGCTTCTCTATGTTGAAAAAATAAGACAAAAAAGTCAGTTGACAATGATTCAGTCGGCCGACAACCAGGCTCGAGGGCTGTCAAAAAACCATGTGGCTCGAAAGGAAACGCGTTATTATCATTATTACCAATCTGCCATGCTGTTAATATCATTCCTGATTTATAATAACAACAAAACGAAAACTAACAGGCATGTGCACCTTTTAAAAGCTTTTGTAGTGTTAACAATGCCTCCGATGTTATAACGTCTACTTATAACAAGAGCATGAGATGACGTCACAACTGCTTTACAATGTCAGTGATGTCACAAGCTGCTAGCTATAAATAACTGGTCAACAATGAGCATAACAGACCAGCTAAGTGGTCTGACAAGGCAGATTGATGCTCAGCACAGTTTTAACAACCACCTATTTGACAGCATGGTAGATTGGTAATAATGGTTATTTTAAAGTCACATTCTGAACAAACATAAAACCTTAAAATCCAGGGCTAAGTTAGGGGCTAACTTTCTTTTAAAATGTCGAGACTTAAATCATTGTTAAAAAATCTCCTAAAAATTGAACTACATTAGCAGTATGCTTAGTTAACGGTACATCGGAGTGCTATTAGAACTTTGTTATGTTGTGTCATCCAGTTTGTTTTGTTTGATTTGGTTGTCATTTATCACAGTTTAATGTTTTTAACAATGCGAACAATTTTTGACATCTCAGCTTATGTTTCATGACATTCATTCATGGCCGGAGCATTTATCTGAGAGTGATTCTCGTATTGTGACAAATTGGTTTGAATTTTGCATAGTCATCCCTTGAAAATGTCCTATATCGCTTGTAGTGTTGTATTGCTATCACGGTTTTGAACAAAAAAATTGTATAATCATCCATTGGCGTATACCACTATATCTTCTATAAATAAATTATCAACAATCGTAATTTTTTTAATATTTCCAGATATTATTCCAAATTATCCAAATTTTGCTTTCAATTACCATTTTATAGCATAAAATTACTTTATTCAACTGTGTTTCAATATCATTTTAATATACATGTAATTATTATCTCAATATCACAATGTATCGTTGTATATTCTCTATCTTTAATTTGTACCAGCTCGATAAGCATATATGCTTCTTCTGGTAAATAAACATACAAACAAACAAATACAAACTGTAAAACACTAAATGGCCATGACGATGATGACAATGAATTCGGAGTTTACTGGCTGTATATACAATATAATAAATGTAGATTGACTTCACAATATGAAATATATACGATGTTGGGTATGCTTTGCATGACTGAGTGTCATGAAGATTTGACCTATGGTTTAAAACCAGGTTTGTATTTGTTTAGTCAACAAGCTTTTGCGACTGAGGCTCGGAGGCCACGGCTCAACCCTTGTTTGTGCTCATGTCATGCATAGATTTGACAAGTTGGCAGACATGGTGAAAATATATTTCCTGTATTCAAGTCGGAATGATTGTATTATTTTTGAAATTTTAATCTTACCGAGCAGGAAAGTTATATGAAATATATTTAGTTTCATATAGATTAATCACATTGTAAGAGTGCCCTGTTCCATTTAAAAAAAGAAGGGGGGGGGGGGTGGACCAGAAAATGTTCAGACCTAGGAGGTTGATATATATATAAGATTTTTGAAGTGTTTCAGTTGAAAGTTTGAAGTATACAATTTTAAAAGTCACCAAAGTGTGATATTGAATATATGTATTTTCTGAAAAGATCCTAAGACGTTTGTTGAAAATACTAAACATTTCCTCATTGAACTCGGTCATTGAGTATATTTGGGAATAATTAGCAATTTTTTCGGAAAATTTGGTGGTGTTTTAGGCGTGTTTATAAGGCAGCGCTCATGCAGATGTAGCCATCTGTAGGGTAGTAATCGAAACGTTACTGGGGGATAAAGTGTATACATATTATCGAACATTTTTTATTCCATGGTTTTTTAGCGGATCATTTTCCATTCCGATCTAGTAAAGAGGTTTAACATTTCAATGTGATGCCGAGATTTAACAGCTTATATTCTCCCTTGGCTACTCACCGAGTATCAGGTTCATGTCCAACATGATTATGCGACCAGGATACATGCGGATTATTGTGGTAACAAAAATTACGAGGTTCTAGACGGCATTCCTGAATAAACGGACAAAGGTTAGGAATATTATGATGATAGCGTGAAGGCCCTTGACTGTTATTATATGGCATGTATACTATACATTGATTTCCTCAATTTGCATCAATGGTCATGAGGTTACAGAACTTTGGGCCTGAAAGTTAACAGACACCAAAGTAGAATGAAGTTCACTTCTATTTCTCAAAATAAATAGTGGCCGTTCCTATAACGAATCTAACCGTTTTCCTTTATTCCTTCCGTAAGGTTTACATAGCGAGTTTTTCATGCCATCGAAAAACTTACTATGTAAACAAACCAAGTAATGACGTCACAATACTGAACAATGGATGATGATGCCAAATCCATTGTGTCCTCAATGTTTTGGTCTGGATTTTCTCTCGATGCATGCTTTATTTTTTTTAATTAATGCCTGATAGAATCATAGCTTCCACGAATTTAGTGTGCCTTGATTGAATAAGGTTATTTTCAACCTTATGATGAATTTAATTTTGACAGAAAATGCGGCTTCAAGTGCATGCAAACTTATGGGCCTGGCAGCTGTATATTTTGGGAGTCGCCTTACAAGGAAATAAAATATAAACGGGCAAAGAGCATCCCAGTCAGACTCGTTGATTATGAGATAGTTTTTTTTACGAAAATCTGGTATAATGAAGTCCTTTTGTATGTTGAAGTAGATTCTCATTTACGAAACTTAAAACCTGGTAATAAGAAATAATTATATTCCGCTTCAACTGTTTTCCTATTATTCTGAGAGGGATATAACCACCAAAAATGTTAGTTAACTCCCCCATGAGTGCAAACAGTGCTTTTCGTGCATAATAAGAGCAGCTAAACAAATCGAACAAATTAGTAAATATGCCTAGTGGAGTATAAGTCTGTCTTCAGCCTCGGGATATAACCACCAAAAATGTTAGTTAACTCCCCCATGAGTGCAAACAGTGCTTTTCGTGCATAATAAGAGCAGCTAAACAAATCGAACAAATTAGTAAATATGCCTAGTGGAGTATAAGTCTGTCTTCAGCCTCGGGATATAACCACCAAAAATGTTAGTTAACTCCCCCATGAGTGCAAACAGTGCTTTTCGTGCATAATAAGAGCAGCTAAACAAATCGAACAAATTAGTAAATATGCCTAGTGGAGTATAAGTCTGTCTTCAGCCTCGGGATATAACCACCAAAAATGTTAGTTAACTCCCCCATGAGTGCAAACAGTGCTTTTCGTGCATAATAAGAGCAGCTAAACAAATCGAACAAATTAGTAAATATGCCTAGTGGAGTATAAGTCTGTCTTCAGCCTCGGGATATAACCACCAAAAATGTTAGTTAACTCCCCCATGAGTGCAAACAGTGCTTTTCGTGCATAATAAGAGCAGCTAAACAAATCGAACAAATTAGTAAATATGCCTAGTGGAGTATAAGTCTGTCTTCAGCCTCGGGATATAACCACCAAAAATGTTAGTTAACTCCCCCATGAGTGCAAACAGTGCTTTTCGTGCATAATAAGAGCAGCTAAACAAATCGAACAAATTAGTAAATATGCCTAGTGGAGTATAAGTCTGTCTTCAGCCTCGGGATATAACCACCAAAAATGTTAGTTAACTCCCCCATGAGTGCAAACAGTGCTTTTCGTGCATAATAAGAGCAGCTAAACAAATCGAACAAATTAGTAAATATGCCTAGTGGAGTATAAGTCTGTCTTCAGCCTCGGGATATAACCACCAAAAATGTTAGTTAACTCCCCCATGAGTGCAAACAGTGCTTTTCGTGCATAATAAGAGCAGCTAAACAAATCGAACAAATTAGTAAATATGCCTAGTGGAGTATAAGTCTGTCTTCAGCCTCGGGATATAACCACCAAAAATGTTAGTTAACTCCCCCATGAGTGCAAACAGTGCTTTTCGTGCATAATAAGAGCAGCTAAACAAATCGAACAAATTAGTAAATATGCCTAGTGGAGTATAAGTCTGTCTTCAGCCTCGGGATATAACCACCAAAAATGTTAGTTAACTCCCCCATGAGTGCAAACAGTGCTTTTCGTGCATAATAAGAGCAGCTAAACAAATCGAACAAATTAGTAAATATGCCTAGTGGAGTATAAGTCTGTCTTCAGCCTCGGGATATAACCACCAAAAATGTTAGTTAACTCCCCCATGAGTGCAAACAGTGCTTTTCGTGCATAATAAGAGCAGCTAAACAAATCGAACAAATTAGTAAATATGCCTAGTGGAGTATAAGTCTGTCTTCAGCCTCGGGATATAACCACCAAAAATGTTAGTTAACTCCCCCATGAGTGCAAACAGTGCTTTTCGTGCATAATAAGAGCAGCTAAACAAATCGAACAAATTAGTAAATATGCCTAGTGGAGTATAAGTCTGTCTTCAGCCTCGGGATATAACCACCAAAAATGTTAGTTAACTCCCCCATGAGTGCAAACAGTGCTTTTCGTGCATAATAAGAGCAGCTAAACAAATCGAACAAATTAGTAAATATGCCTAGTGGAGTATAAGTCTGTCTTCAGCCTCGGGATATAACCACCAAAAATGTTAGTTAACTCCCCCATGAGTGCAAACAGTGCTTTTCGTGCATAATAAGAGCAGCTAAACAAATCGAACAAATTAGTAAATATGCCTAGTGGAGTATAAGTCTGTCTTCAGCCTCGGGATATAACCACCAAAAATGTTAGTTAACTCCCCCATGAGTGCAAACAGTGCTTTTCGTGCATAATAAGAGCAGCTAAACAAATCGAACAAATTAGTAAATATGCCTAGTGGAGTATAAGTCTGTCTTCAGCCTCGGGATATAACCACCAAAAATGTTAGTTAACTCCCCCATGAGTGCAAACAGTGCTTTTCGTGCATAATAAGAGCAGCTAAACAAATCGAACAAATTAGTAAATATGCCTAGTGGAGTATAAGTCTGTCTTCAGCCTCGGGATATAACCACCAAAAATGTTAGTTAACTCCCCCATGAGTGCAAACAGTGCTTTTCGTGCATAATAAGAGCAGCTAAACAAATCGAACAAATTAGTAAATATGCCTAGTGGAGTATAAGTCTGTCTTCAGCCTCGGGATATAACCACCAAAAATGTTAGTTAACTCCCCCATGAGTGCAAACAGTGCTTTTCGTGCATAATAAGAGCAGCTAAACAAATCGAACAAATTAGTAAATATGCCTAGTGGAGTATAAGTCTGTCTTCAGCCTCGGGATATAACCACCAAAAATGTTAGTTAACTCCCCCATGAGTGCAAACAGTGCTTTTCGTGCATAATAAGAGCAGCTAAACAAATCGAACAAATTAGTAAATATGCCTAGTGGAGTATAAGTCTGTCTTCAGCCTCGGGATATAACCACCAAAAATGTTAGTTAACTCCCCCATGAGTGCAAACAGTGCTTTTCGTGCATAATAAGAGCAGCTAAACAAATCGAACAAATTAGTAAATATGCCTAGTGGAGTATAAGTCTGTCTTCAGCCTCGGGATATAACCACCAAAAATGTTAGTTAACTCCCCCATGAGTGCAAACAGTGCTTTTCGTGCATAATAAGAGCAGCTAAACAAATCGAACAAATTAGTAAATATGCCTAGTGGAGTATAAGTCTGTCTTCAGCCTCGGGATATAACCACCAAAAATGTTAGTTAACTCCCCCATGAGTGCAAACAGTGCTTTTCGTGCATAATAAGAGCAGCTAAACAAATCGAACAAATTAGTAAATATGCCTAGTGGAGTATAAGTCTGTCTTCAGCCTCGGGATATAACCACCAAAAATGTTAGTTAACTCCCCCATGAGTGCAAACAGTGCTTTTCGTGCATAATAAGAGCAGCTAAACAAATCGAACAAATTAGTAAATATGCCTAGTGGAGTATAAGTCTGTCTTCAGCCTCGGGATATAACCACCAAAAATGTTAGTTAACTCCCCCATGAGTGCAAACAGTGCTTTTCGTGCATAATAAGAGCAGCTAAACAAATCGAACAAATTAGTAAATATGCCTAGTGGAGTATAAGTCTGTCTTCAGCCTCGGGATATAACCACCAAAAATGTTAGTTAACTCCCCCATGAGTGCAAACAGTGCTTTTCGTGCATAATAAGAGCAGCTAAACAAATCGAACAAATTAGTAAATATGCCTAGTGGAGTATAAGTCTGTCTTCAGCCTCGGGATATAACCACCAAAAATGTTAGTTAACTCCCCCATGAGTGCAAACAGTGCTTTTCGTGCATAATAAGAGCAGCTAAACAAATCGAACAAATTAGTAAATATGCCTAGTGGAGTATAAGTCTGTCTTCAGCCTCGGGATATAACCACCAAAAATGTTAGTTAACTCCCCCATGAGTGCAAACAGTGCTTTTCGTGCATAATAAGAGCAGCTAAACAAATCGAACAAATTAGTAAATATGCCTAGTGGAGTATAAGTCTGTCTTCAGCCTCGGGATATAACCACCAAAAATGTTAGTTAACTCCCCCATGAGTGCAAACAGTGCTTTTCGTGCATAATAAGAGCAGCTAAACAAATCGAACAAATTAGTAAATATGCCTAGTGGAGTATAAGTCTGTCTTCAGCCTCGGGATATAACCACCAAAAATGTTAGTTAACTCCCCCATGAGTGCAAACAGTGCTTTTCGTGCATAATAAGAGCAGCTAAACAAATCGAACAAATTAGTAAATATGCCTAGTGGAGTATAAGTCTGTCTTCAGCCTCGGGATATAACCACCAAAAATGTTAGTTAACTCCCCCATGAGTGCAAACAGTGCTTTTCGTGCATAATAAGAGCAGCTAAACAAATCGAACAAATTAGTAAATATGCCTAGTGGAGTATAAGTCTGTCTTCAGCCTCGGGATATAACCACCAAAAATGTTAGTTAACTCCCCCATGAGTGCAAACAGTGCTTTTCGTGCATAATAAGAGCAGCTAAACAAATCGAACAAATTAGTAAATATGCCTAGTGGAGTATAAGTCTGTCTTCAGCCTCGGGATATAACCACCAAAAATGTTAGTTAACTCCCCCATGAGTGCAAACAGTGCTTTTCGTGCATAATAAGAGCAGCTAAACAAATCGAACAAATTAGTAAATATGCCTAGTGGAGTATAAGTCTGTCTTCAGCCTCGGGATATAACCACCAAAAATGTTAGTTAACTCCCCCATGAGTGCAAACAGTGCTTTTCGTGCATAATAAGAGCAGCTAAACAAATCGAACAAATTAGTAAATATGCCTAGTGGAGTATAAGTCTGTCTTCAGCCTCGGGATATAACCACCAAAAATGTTAGTTAACTCCCCCATGAGTGCAAACAGTGCTTTTCGTGCATAATAAGAGCAGCTAAACAAATCGAACAAATTAGTAAATATGCCTAGTGGAGTATAAGTCTGTCTTCAGCCTCGGGATATAACCACCAAAAATGTTAGTTAACTCCCCCATGAGTGCAAACAGTGCTTTTCGTGCATAATAAGAGCAGCTAAACAAATCGAACAAATTAGTAAATATGCCTAGTGGAGTATAAGTCTGTCTTCAGCCTCGGGATATAACCACCAAAAATGTTAGTTAACTCCCCCATGAGTGCAAACAGTGCTTTTCGTGCATAATAAGAGCAGCTAAACAAATCGAACAAATTAGTAAATATGCCTAGTGGAGTATAAGTCTGTCTTCAGCCTCGGGATATAACCACCAAAAATGTTAGTTAACTCCCCCATGAGTGCAAACAGTGCTTTTCGTGCATAATAAGAGCAGCTAAACAAATCGAACAAATTAGTAAATATGCCTAGTGGAGTATAAGTCTGTCTTCAGCCTCGGGATATAACCACCAAAAATGTTAGTTAACTCCCCCATGAGTGCAAACAGTGCTTTTCGTGCATAATAAGAGCAGCTAAACAAATCGAACAAATTAGTAAATATGCCTAGTGGAGTATAAGTCTGTCTTCAGCCTCGGGATACAACCAACAAAAATGTTAGTTAACTCCCTCATGAGTGCAAACAGTGCTTTTCGTGCATAATAAGAGCAGCTAAACAAATCGAACAAATTAGTAAATATGCCTAGTGGAGTATAAGTCTGTCTTCAGCCTCGGGATATAACCACCAAAAATGTTAGTTAACTCCCCCATGAGTGCAAACAGTGCTTTTCGTGCATAATAAGAGCAGCTAAACAAATCGAACAAATTAGTAAATATGCCTAGTGGAGTATAAGTCTGTCTTCAGCCTCGGGATATAACCAACAAAAATGTTAGTTAACTCCCTCATGAGTGCAAACAGTGCGTTTCGTGCATAATAAGAGCAGCTAAACAAATCGAACAAATTAGTAAATATGCCTAGTGGAGTATAAGTCTGTCTTCAGCCTCGGGATATAACCACCAAAAATGTTAGTTAACTCCCCCATGAGTGCAAACAGTGCTTTTCGTGCATAATAAGAGCAGCTAAACAAATCGAACAAATTAGTAAATATGCCTAGTGGAGTATAAGTCTGTCTTCAGCCTCGGGATATAACCAACGAAAATGTTAGTTAACTCCCTCATGAGTGCAAACAGTGCTTTTCGTGCATAATAAGAGCAGCTAAACAAATCGAACAAATTAGTAAATATGCCTAGTGGAGTATAAGTCTGTCTTCAGCCTCGGGATATAACCACCAAAAATGTTAGTTAACTCCCCCATGAGTGCAAACAGTGCTTTTCGTGCATAATAAGAGCAGCTAAACAAATCGAACAAATTAGTAAATATGCCTAGTGGAGTATAAGTCTGTCTTCAGCCTCGGGATATAACCACCAAAAATGTTAGTTAACTCCCCCATGAGTGCAAACAGTGCTTTTCGTGCATAATAAGAGCAGCTAAACAAATCGAACAAATTAGTAAATATGCCTAGTGGAGTATAAGTCTGTCTTCAGCCTCGGGATATAACCAACGAAAATGTTAGTTAACTCCCTCATGAGTGCAAACAGTGCTTTTCGTGCATAATAAGAGCAGCTAAACAAATCGAACAAATTAGTAAATATGCCTAGTGGAGTATAAGTCTGTCTTCAGCCTCGGGATATAACCACCAAAAATGTTAGTTAACTCCCCCATGAGTGCAAACAGTGCTTTTCGTGCATAATAAGAGCAGCTAAACAAATCGAACAAATTAGTAAATATGCCTAGTGGAGTATAAGTCTGTCTTCAGCCTCGGGATATAACCAACGAAAATGTTAGTTAACTCCCTCCTGAGTGCAAACAGTGCTTTTCGTGCATAATAAGAGCAGCTAAACAAATCGAACAAATTAGTAAATATGCCTAGTGGAGTATAAGTCTGTCTTCAGCCTCGGGATATAACCACCAAAAATGTTAGTTAACTCCCCCATGAGTGCAAACAGTGCTTTTCGTGCATAATAAGAGCAGCTAAACAAATCGAACAAATTAGTAAATATGCCTAGTGGAGTATAAGTCTGTCTTCAGCCTCGGGATATAACCAACGAAAATGTTAGTTAACTCCCTCCTGAGTGCAAACAGTGCTTTTCGTGCATAATAAGAGCAGCTAAACAAATCAAACAAATTAGTAAATATGCCTAGTGGAGTATAAGTCTGTCTTCAGCCTCGGGATATAACCACCAAAAATGTTAGTTAACTCCCCCATGAGTGCAAACAGTGCTTTTCGTGCATAATAAGAGCAGCTAAACAAATCAAACAAATTAGTAAATATGCCTAGTGGAGTATAAGTCTGTCTTCAGCCTCGGGATACAACCAACAAAAATGTTAGTTAACTCCCTCATGAGTGCAAACAGTGCTTTTCGTGCATAATAAGAGCAGCTAAACAAATCGAACAAATTAGTAAATATGCCTAGTGGAGTATAAGTCTGTCTTCAGCCTCGGGATATAACCAACAAAAATGTTAGTTAACTCCCTCATGAGTGCAAACAGTGCTTTTCGTGCATAATAAGAGCAGCTAAACAAATCGAACAAATTAGTAAATATGCCTAGTGGAGTATAAGTCTGTCTTCAGCCTCGGGATATAACCAACGAAAATGTTAGTTAACTCCCTCATGAGTGCAAACAGTGCTTTTCGTGCATAATAAGAGCAGCTAAACAAATCGAACAAATTAGTAAATATGCCTAGTGGAGTATAAGTCTGTCTTCAGCCTCGGGATATAACCACCAAAAATGTTAGTTAACTCCCCCATGAGTGCAAACAGTGCTTTTCGTGCATAATAAGAGCAGCTAAACAAATCGAACAAATTAGTAAATATGCCTAGTGGAGTATAAGTCTGTCTTCAGCCTCGGGATATAACCAACGAAAATGTTAGTTAACTCCCTCCTGAGTGCAAACAGTGCTTTTCGTGCATAATAAGAGCAGCTAAACAAATCAAACAAATTAGTAAATATGCCTAGTGGAGTATAAGTCTGTCTTCAGCCTCGGGATATAACCAACGAAAATGTTAGTTAACTCCCTCCTGAGTGCAAACAGTGCTTTTCGTGCATAATAAGAGCAGCTAAACAAATCAAACAAATTAGTAAATATGCCTAGTGGAGTATAAGTCTGTCTTCAGCCTCGGGATATAACCAACAAAAATGTTAGTTAACTCCCTCCTGAGTGCAAACTGAACTGCGATGCATAATAAAGACATTGCAGTTTATAAGTTAGCCATATCCCTCATAGTCGGGATTTAACTTGCTTGTCGGGATGTAACTATTACTTGTCGGGATTAACTATTACTTGTGAGTTCCGAATCGTTGACTGAAGTCACATGAATTCTGTATCTAATTTGTCATGCCCTAAATAGTTTTATGAAAACATCCTGTGTTGTGATTTACAAGGTATATTTACCTCATATCATTTGATTTTTGAGGACATAATTGTAGTTGAAACATGACCTTGAACTAACCAAAAAACAGGACGACTTTGTACACTGTACAATTTATATCAAATATTTTTGTATACAATCTTCTTTTAACAATATTTAGAGTTTAAACATATTAATTTTGGCCTTATCATACTTCTTATTGGCTTATCTGTACCAGATGCATTGTGTAATCGTTTAGTTTTTTAAATCCAATGGAATATTTTTTCTCATTAAGTAAATCAAGAGATAGATCTATATGTCATTAAACACTGTCCCAGCTAAACATTGCTGGTTGTAAAGATGAATTTATTCATGATTAGACAATTACAATTAAAAACATGTATACACATTGCCTGGGTCCATACATAAAAGTTGTTCAATTAATAGTTGTAAAAAGATGGTGATGCAACGACAATCATAGAGGTCATCCAGATCCTAAATTAATAACAAATGATTAATGAGAATATGCTATTCAATGATTGGAGCAACTATGCCGTATTGGAGTAAGAAAAAAATTTAATCGAATGAAGGTGATAGTCATGCTTGTAGCTTAGGTATTCTGGCATGGGGGCAAAATCTGAAACAATTAACCAAATTGCAAAAGAATGCGGTGCGCACCATAACCCTTAGTAAATACAATGCACATACTGAAGCACTGTTCAAACAAAGTTTATTGAAAATTGAAGACATGAGTTTATATGAACTGAAATTCTATTAAAACCTGGTGCATCAAAATCTCCCTAGATACTTTTCTCAAATAGATTTTCCCAGGCAAGAAGAATTACATAATCACAAAACAAGAAATAATCAAGCCTTAGTAATCCCTTTCCATAAATATCAAACTTCAAAATGTTCAATAATTAAGCGATTGCCAAAAATCATAAACCAGACTCCCTCCCTAATAACCGACACAATTCATTCACACAGCTTGGCAGGTTATCTAAGGTATATAAGAAATTAAATTTTAAATAATTGCTCTGAAACATGCAGCATGTCAAATTGCTATGTCTGCCAAAATTGAGAAGCAATACTCACTCACGATCTCGCACTGGTAGTGATACAGCCTAATTTATGATATTTAATCCATAGGGTGGCCTTGTGGCAGCGGTATTAATTGCCATAACAGGGTCTCCTGACTATATTTTTATGTACAATTGATGGATCAAATTAATGTCAAATAAATTTATTGTCTGTCTGTCTGTCTGTCTGTCTGTCTATCTGTCTATTGAGTGGAGCAGCATTCTTCAGTTTGACCAGTGATACAGGGAGCTCCAGCCTGCACATACACGTCTGCCATCTCAAATCTTTGCATCCTCATGCCTCCCCAAGGAAACCCATGTGTGAACTTGTGACGTCTGTTGTACTCAGTGATAGGTATTAGTTATATCCTGAATAGGAGGGAGTTGAATAACATTTTTGTTGGTTGTATCCTGATGCCGAAGGCGGAGGGATATAAGTAACAAAAATGTTAGTTAACTCCCGACTATGAGCGATATAACTAACTTATACTCCATTAGGCATATTTACCAATTTGTTTGATTGTTTGTTTTGTTTTAATGCCTTTATTACGCATAATAGTTCAGTTTGCACTCAGGAGGGAGTTAACTAACATTTTCGTTGGTTATATCCCGCAAAAGAACAATAGAAAAGCAGGGATTGTAATTTGAAATAGGCCACGCCAGTGACTAGCCGCTCACGCAAAATCATCTTTGGTAACTTTGCGTGAGCTCCTGCTCGCAGAATTTGATCAATAGTTCATATAAACAGTTATACCAAGCTTTGAATAAGCAAGAATTCAATTGCAATCTAAAGTAAAGCTTATATAAGATGGGGTTTCCTTTTGAAGTTAGATTGCAAGACAGTCAAAAGTAGTTCTGCAACCCCTTTATCGAAACAACTCGCGCTGACCCTAACCTTTGCGTGAGCGAGTAAATCTCACGCAAAATCACATTTGCATGAGCTCTGCATGTAACACTCGCGTCAAATTTCAATCCCTAGAAAAGGTCACGTGGTGGAGTATAAACCTGTTATTTCAATCATAACCGTTATAAACAATCATTAATGAACTGGCTTGTTGTTATTGCAGATTTACTGCTAATGGAACCTACCTCAGCTGGCGTATAAACAACCCGCAGAAAAATGTCAGACGACAAATCAGACCCCAACCGACAAGCTCTCTTGCGATCAGAAGAAGATGAAAATGACAACCCAACAGAAGAAAAGTCTTCCAATTCCGACCGTGAGGCTCCAAACGGAAGGTTGGAAAATTCTACCTCAGGAAGTGACCGAAGCCGGCATGAGAGGAGTGTGTCGGCGGAAAAAGTGTTGACGGTAAGTCGAAAGAAAATGTTATAGAAAGTATGACTCGGAAATATCCTTTTTTTTTTCATGTTTGGGATATTCCTTTAAAAACAATGAAGAAAAGCATGGTGGATTGCTGTCTTGAAGTTAGGCATTTCTTTAATAATTTTGTCCTTTCTATGAAAATTTGTATTGACTGGAGGAGTATTTATGGAATTTATTAATGTTTTAAAATCTTATTTCTCTGGATTATACTGTGGAACATTATAACCTATGCTTAGTTGTATTTATCAATATTTACCAGGTTTCTGATTTTTTTTTTTTAACTTTTTTTCTGTAGCTTGTTCGTGGCCTGCAGAACGGTAGTTTAACATAAGTGCTGCTGTTCCGATTATTTTTTTTTTCAACATCATTATCAGCTTCCTGTGGTAATTTACAACACAAGTTTGACACCGATGTGATCAGCTAGTGATAAAAATATGCGATAATAATGTTATGTAATGATATACTTTTCTCTAGTGACAGTCTTCAGTATGGGCATCAACCATGTAGTCTTGTCAAATGATCCACACATATACAGCGTGTCGTCCCTACATACACCATATCTCATCGACTTTAAGAGAATGTTATCTTCTTACAGAAGTTTAAATTACTGATAACATCATGATTACTGTAATTTACAGTCCTTAATGTTAACTCTGGACTTTTTTTATTGGAAAGAATGAGGCCGCTATTGTGTTAAGAGTAAAATTATGTTAGCATTACATTGATTAATTATTACAGAAGAAATATATTTGCAATATGGACACTTGGGACAATTAATAACCAAAGAACATTTGTTGCATGTACATAGATTGGAGGGGTTAACTTGTAAGCTGTACATTTTAGTGTGGGTTTAGTGCAGTATAGCGGACCCGAATTTATGCCCATATTTGGTGCCCATTAAAAATTAAATTTTATCAAATATTTCACAAGTTTGAAGTTCTAGCACAATTAAAATAACATTTGGTGTCTACAGGTGAGCGGGGGTTTGGCCCCCAAGAAAAAGCAAAAATAAACGCTTTCTTTACCGTGAAGATGAAATCGCCGTCATAACTACATTCATTTGTGACGTCATACATAGATTTTAAGCATTTTTACGTCAAAGGCCTTGCAATGAGGCTCGTTACATATGGTCATAAATCTGGGTCCGCTATACTGCACTTTTTCCTTTAGTGTAACATGATAAATGTAGTGTGGTTTCTTCCGTCCATCTGACGATGTCATGTGCTTATTTTGAAGGTTTGTTTTGGTTGATTGATTACTGTAACACAATTTGCAATTAGTTTTGGGCCACTTCTGTTATCGATGTTCTTAGTCCTTCCTGCATTATTTGTAAATTAACGATGATTAATCATGTCAGGACAAATAAGAAATGAAGTTTTAAATTTAGACTAAATTCATTTTTAATTCATGTTTCAATAGATTCATGCTTGATGTCCCAATTAGGGTGCATATACAAATTCAGAGTAATGTTGCAACACATATTTTCGGAATGCTCTACAACATGTCATATAAACTTGTCAAAATTGAGAGTGAATTTAATTTATCTTTGGTGAGGAGGTTGTTTTGATATCTGCAGATGGCCTGAAGTCGTTTTTTCTCATACGTTTTGGCATTTAGTGTAATTTTGACAAGTTTAAATCATGTTGCGCTGTGCTTTCACTCCTGATGGAAGTTTTGTGTCACTAACAAAATGCCGATAATTAAGCAAAACCATAAATACTGAAACTAGCACAAGTCAATTAAGTGAATTTTTTTAGCTCGAAACAACTGTTTAAAAGATATAAACAATGGATGCAATTTTTTAGGATCATTATCTTACACTGACCTCGCAAGTGTAAGGCCAGACATTGTTCTGTTTTTACAGACATCCCATCATAAATTCTGAAGTACTGTGGGACACCAGCTACTCCTGTGTAGAGAGCATATTTGCGAGTAGCCAAGCAAGCATGTCCCTCATGTGTGTCTAAGTTCGCAGAATGAGGGCCATGCAGCAAAGCTTGTATTTTTCGTGGTATTCTAAGTGCACACAGTTTTACAGCCATCCTACCAATATCAATCTATTCTATACTGTAAAATACGAGTGCACACGCTATTGCTAAACTTGACACGCTGTTATTTTTCCATAATCATCATTTTCGTGTAATGAATCGGCAATTTTAACTCCTGCTTCCAAAATATTTCTAATATGTAAAAAAAAACACTGAACGACATAGTCATCACCGATAAAAACCCAATCAGTTATTTTCTATGATGTGAAATGGTGATAGTGAGCACTGATGCGTGTATATTGTCCTAACTGAATATTTATCAGCCTGTTGCAAAATACCGCGAAAAATTAATGGACTGCTGCAAGGCTAATTTGCGAGTATATCGCATGAGGGTGCGCATCCCAGCTCAAAATTTGTGGAATTTGTACCTAGTTATCAAGTAAAAAAAAAAAGATCATACAATATTGTGTTATTCAGTAGTTTTTCAAACCTAGTGTGTGTAGGGCAGTTATTATTACTAACGCCCAAAACATGGCCGTCAATCATTTGTAAATATTGGCTTTCATTTAATTGTACATCATCTAAGCAACTGCATTTGTAGTTATTCGTTGTATATATAATCCTGAGCATTTAGTTTAATGTTGTTCTTTGTATTAAAGCTTGAATATTTCTCGATTATTAAAGCCCTTAGTATCGATTCTAAATTCTAGACCATATGTGTAATATCAGTGGTGATGAAGTTTTGCTGATTAAAAAAATTTGGGATTAAATGTTATGATATTTAATGATAGTGCTTATTTACCTAATTCATCACATTTAAACAGTAGCTTAATTTTACAAGGCCAGATGTAAATGTAAACTGTCAATATCTGGATTAATTTTGCATCTTGCAGCCAAATGGATCCGTTGCGGAGAGCCACAGTGACGTCACAAGCAATCGTAATGGAAGCGTTCCAAAAGCTGTTGGTCTCAGCAATTCAACGTCTCTCAGTAGTCTCACTAGGCGGCGCATCCTGTTGGAGGAAGTGGTGCCCTCTTCATCCAGTATTATTGAAGGTACGGTGGTGCCACCTGTAATGATGAAGACTTATGCAATCGCTAAGTGGCATTCATATATTTAATATTGATCAAACGTGTTAAAACAAAAAAAAATTCCGTTGTTTTTGTCAGTAAATTTAGAGAAGGTGGTCTATGAAATATGTCCATTGTAGAAAAAATGTATTATCAACTTCATGAAAGTCTTTTATAGTTTATACTGTTGGAAAGCTTGGACTGTGGACACGGAAGAATAAGGAAAACAAAAATGTGTACCAGAAATTAAAATCAGAGATGTACAACTTGAAATTTTCACTGTTACGAAAGTATTTCTTGCAGGTGACAAAGACTGGCGAATGTCCCTTGACGTATTTACAAATTCCCGCCGAGGCAAAGCAAAAACTGACAAAGCGCTTCCACGACGAATTAGGTGGGTATATTGTGGCAAGCTGTAAATAGTCAATGATTTTTATCGCCAAGGTTGAGCTTCATAGCTTGTGTTTTTGTTTTGTCCTGTCACCAACGACTATAAATTGTTTTATCTAATTATCTTATCTTTTCTTTTCTTTATCTTTTCTTTATCTTTATCTTACCTGGTAGCTAGTGTATGTGCAAAAGTAAACCTCAAAGTTATTCTTTCGAAAAAAGAAAATAAAAGGAAAAAAAGCACAGGTAAAATGGTTTCAGATTTACTGAAGACCACTGGGCAGATCCAGCTCTGCCAAAAGCATGACTGAAAGAGGTCCCTGCCAGTAATTTCATAGAAAACATATAGTAAATAAGGCTGCTACGATGGGGGGGGGGGGGGGGGGGGCATGGAACCAATGCCCCCCCCCCCCCCCCCCCTGGATCCACCAGTGTTGATGATAAATCCTCATAGGACAAGGAGACTTGCTCCTAAAGTTATAGTTATAACCCCGGAGTTGGAGGGTATCTTTTGAAAGCATTTTTGTTTCCATTTAAATACTTATTTCTGTATTTGAACCCAAGCCTGCATGGAAACGTGTATCAAAATGAATTCTAGTGGTCAATATGAAATCACTTATTAGAATTGTTGATTTATTAAATATAAATTTACCTCTTACTCCCCCGATTTCTGTCAGTCGCTCTGTGACAAGTCGTATCAAAATGTTATAAGCGTCTGTGTTCAGTCTGGCAATACAATACAGCAGAGGTCGTCAAGAATAATTGGTGTGTTTATTTATTTTTAGGAGATATTACAAAGCTCAAGATGAATTAATCACCGCATTTGAAGAGATCCAATTAGAGGTCGATGATGCGATGGAGGCTGCCGAAGACTATCAGAGAAATACTCGCATGGCCAGCATTCTCTCCAAAGTCACCTTCTTCGCCAATTTGGTATGGTTTAATTCCAATATCCTATCCAATCTACTGTCTCTGAATATTTTAACAAACAATGAGTGTTGTACACTCGAAATCAGGGAAGATAGTCATTAAGCGAAAGTCGCCACCCTCCACAAAAAAGTCACTATGTTCATGTAACAATTTTGTAAACAGAATATTTGTTGTACAACTAATTGTGTAAATCATTAGCAATGTTTTTATACGAAAATCCAACAGAATAGCTAGTTTTGACACAGTTTTAGGGGGTTGTGAATCTCGCTGATTTCTGAGTGTCGTTGACATGAGTCATCTATCCTTGTCATTATTGTGAGTTAATATTCAAAAATTACGAAATCTTGAAAGACATCTGAAGGCATTATCTTTTAGGTGATGGCGCTGTTTTTTTTTTTTTAAGTACATGTTATAAATTTGTTAATGTCGAAAATCTTTGCCAGCCTTTTGGAATATTTTTAAGCAAGCTGCTGAACCTTTTTTTTAGTTGCCTCACAGATCCAGGAAAACTCATGATTTTGTAAATTTAATGAATTCCCGTTTACGAAAATGCCAAGATTTTTAGCTCAATTCATGAAAATCCTCAAAACTGCCTGGAGATTTTCATTAGCTTTGTGTGGAGTCATGATTCCAAAATTTATCATGATATGTTTTATACAACATTTGTAATATCTTTTCTCGTTCAATTATGTAGTTATACAAAAGAAATTTGTACTCACTGTGTTTGAAATTTGTTTGTCTCATTTTACTAATTTCAGGCATTGCTAATTGGCAAAGCGATAGCAGCCGGTCTCTCTGGGTCTCTTGCTATCATATCGTCTGTGATTGACAGCGTCGTCGACCTCGTTAGTGGTGCCCTCATGTGGTGGAGCGGACGAGCAATCAAGGACCGCGATCCGTACCATTACCCTCAAGGTATTGTTCCATTGTTGTTGATCTGTCAAAAACCAGATATCGGGGATGTGGGGGGTCTAAAAATTTCACTGAATCTTGTCACTAATGATAAGGAATAGCTACTTTGACACCACCTGCCCTCTAGTGATAGAAAACTCGGGTAACAGTGATTGATCTTCCAATGGCCCCAAGATGAGTCATAACTAAGTTATGAGTCACCATGGGATAGAACAGTCAAGGGTTTTATTTGAGGAAGGAGTGGGGATTGACCACAACATTTTCAGACCCCTAACCCCAACACCCTAAACCCCCCCCCCCCCCCCCCCTCATTTTTAGGTGGAACAGCCCTTAATTATATAGGAGTGTGACTCATCAATGCAGTTTTTAGCAGAAGAAGACAAGAAAAGTTTACATATCAATTGTACCAACTGTAACAACAGATTCAATACTGTCGTGGACTTGTCCTATTTTCCAAACTGTTAATTTTGTGACAATAACTGAAACACTACCGTTATAGATTCTGAACTTTTTTTCCCCGGCCGATATCGCACCTTGGTATGTGGTTAAACACTTCACTATTGATTCTCTAATTGAGATTTGAGAATCGATTTATAACTGGTCCTAAATTACCTCAAGTGATTGACGAGTTAAAAATGTTCTACTGATAAGGTTAACAGAATTTTTATTGACAATGCACACTTAGAAATTGTGTTATAACAAACGATTCAACCGTCTTAAACTTCTGATGGGGTAACGTAATAAAAGAATACAATGAAAAAAGCTACATTTAACAATACTGAGCTTTGCTACCACATTGAAGTTTGCCACCTGAAAAACATTACGTACATTGGTACTCCATAATTTGTTACAAAACTCTTCAAGTCATTGACAGAGTTCTAACTTTGCATCAAGTCTTTAAATATTGAAAGTTTATTGTAGTTTATTTCGAATTTCAACTGCATCAGATAGATAGATAGATAGATAGATATGGAGAGTGTGGTCCTCAAAGGCAGGTTCATGCCACTAACGAAGGTTAATTGATGAGGTTAGAGAAAGTCCACTCGTGTTACAAATTTACCCCATGGGTGGGGTCTTTTACTTGCCTCAGCATAGACACTGAGAACAAGGGACCACCAATTTAATGCCTCATCCGAACGATGTCCAGGTGGGATGTTGTTCATGAAGGGTGCTATGGCTCAGGATTGAACCTGGGTACTTTAGAGGAGCAGGCGAGTAAGGGTTTGTTATTGGTTGGATAATGAAGTTTCTGATTACTTTCAGGTCGTACAAAACTGGAACCTATTGCCATCGTCATCCTGTCTGTTGTGATGGCACTGGCTTCGGTTCAAATCATCCGAGAGTCTGTCGAGAAAATCATCTACTACGCCACCCAGGAAAGCCATGGTCCCAATGTAGATACAGTGTCTATTGTGATATGTACTTTTACAATTGGTAAGTGGTTCACTGCAATGTGTAAAGTAAGGACTGATGATTCGGTAGCCAAGTGGCCCCTAAATCTGACAATTTCAGGAGCCAACACCGAAAATTGGTTGCCCATTGAAAAAAAAAAAAATTTAATAAAAAAGGCTCACAAATTTAATTGCTAATTGCACTTCACACCTTAAAAGTTAGGCCAAGAGTGCCTGATATCAATCACCTATACCCCAATTTCAACTGGCTTCCTAATTGCAATTAAGAAAACCATGGACATGCTCAAGAGTCTGGTGGCCATTCGGGCTACTAAAACTCACAATTTTGGTCACTCGCCAAACTTACTTGCATGGGCGAGTGGTTAATCTATACATCGGTTCATTGTCTGATAAAGTTGAACCCTACAGCGGGGAACTCAAGAACCACCAAAGGTCTCTGAAACCGAAGCAGATTATTTAAGATGAGATGAGGACATTAATTGTGAATTTGCCTGAAAGGGTTTCCAACTGAAGAAGCTTCAACCTTTTTGGGAACCTTGCATATAATATATGTGTGTTCATTTTCATATTAAAAATAAATTAGAGCCAAGATAAGATAGATGCTGTAACTTTGTCAAAATGAGTGAAATCTTTTCTTGTTTTGCTGGTTTGTTAAATGACATCTTGCGTTCAGTGACATCATTTTATTACAGTGGATCATGACGTCATCTGTTCGTTCTTTATCTGCTTTGTTACAGCGCCCTCTGTTGGGAAAATCATAGTGTTCCATTATACCAACTTAAACATGGTGCTCTGCGTTGTATTGTCTAGATTTCTAATACGATTGTCTTGTAAATTTCAGGTCTCAAACTCACACTTTTTATAATCTGTCGACGGATAAAACATCCCACGACCCAAGTTCTTGCTCAAGATCATCGGAATGATGTCCTCTCAAATACTGTCGCTCTCATCTGTGGTATTTTAGGTAAATGCATTCGTTTTATTATTATTTTTAGTAAGAGTGCCTAAAGCAATGAATCCTTTTCTTTTTTTATAAATATTAAAATTGATTCATCTGTTATTGATGGGAGTGGTTTCTGTCGTGATTTACAGTTCAATTAAAATCTCCATTTAGTCAATCCTTTAATGGCCGGAATGATAATATATTTACAAGAGCAAGGTTGGCAGAGCATCAGTAACTTTCAAACTAGGAATATTTCCTAATTTTTGACGAACACAAAGGAAATACCATCAGTGCCACAATATATACAGTTCTCATGAGGTGTAATCATGTGGCCAATATGAGGATGCAATTCTGCTGAGGTGCTTTTACTAGTTCATGACCTCAGTGCTGATATTTGCCTGTGAATTTCCTCCTGAAAATGAATTATTTCCTTGAATTTAATCCTTTTTTTTCATATTTTCAGGTGACAGGGTATGGAAATTCTGTGATCCAATAGGTGCAATTTTGATCAGTATTTATATCATCGTCAACTGGTCCATTACCGGTTGGGGTAAGTGTGTTCCCTCAACTTATAAATACAGCTTTTTGTACTCGTTAATTATAATTAACCCAATGATTGTTACAATGGGGAGAAAAAGTACCACCAGAGGTCACTGACACCAGCAGATAAGTATTTATTTCATGCACACATTGTGGCATAGCAATTCCAAGAATCAAATGCAATAAAAAATTAATTATAAATAAATGCAGAAATTATTTTGTACAAAGAAAATTAAGAAGTTTTGTATTAAAATCAAAAAAGTCATGTGTAGTGACGTCATCTTATTGTCTTTTCATGTACTACGGTCGTAGTGACCCCTGTAGGCTTGGTTACTTTTTCTCGCCATTGTCCATTGATAGCCAAGAAATCTCAGTGACATGACTTTAGAAACGTAGGCATCGTTATAAAGCTAGAAGGTGTTTCAGTGGTATTAGCCCCTCGGGACTCTTCATTCTAGACACATTCCGCTGTTTAAGACTGGCTCTAAATAACATTTTTATTTTCCAGAACAAATTAAAATGCTCACTGGTCATACGGCAAGACCAGACTTTTTGAAGAAAATCACTTGGATTTCTCTTAACCATCACAAAAAGGTGAGATATTATTTACTTTTCAATATTTGACATGACAAGATATGTTGGTCCATTATTGGCATCTTATTTTAATAATCTGCTCATTTGTCCATCATTTTGTAGTAGTGTTGCTCTCACATGATTCAAATAGACTCTCCTTTTGTCAACGATGCATATCAAAAATTAACTCATGTATCGGTGGTACGTATCATATGGAATATTACCGATGATACACAAACTAATATCCTGATATCAGAAAGTGTTTAATATCTATGTTATGTATTAGTGTACTTCATGTAAGCGGATTATGTATTTACTGAAAATAATATTATTTATTACTTCAGGTGCTGCTTATTGATACCGTACGAGCCTTTCATTTCGGTAACAATTTTCTGGTCGAGGTCGACATAGTATTACCGGAAGAAATGTCGCTCCGAGAGTCACATGACATCGGGGAAACCCTGCAGCTAAAACTAGAACGATTGCCGGAAGTGGAAAGAGCTTTTGTGCATTTGGATTATGAGTGCGAACATCATCCGAACTCGGAACACAAAGTTGTGTAAAATGCACAAGTGAAATGTCTGCCGATAGTGCTACATGTAAGATAACCAAATGTAATAATTGTTAAACTTTTTGGAACTGATGGAATGTTGGTTTCAGGGTTCCCACTCCAACCGGAAATCCAGGAAAACCGGGAATTACATAATAATGCTTTCCCGGTCGGTTCTTATAATTTCCGCCAGGGGCGCTGGTGTTCATTGCGCCCTCTTCAGGGATATGTTAAAAACTATCGTTTTCGACTCTAGTGGCGGTTTGGCAAACTATCTTCAAAAGGCTGCTACACTCTTAATATTCATCCCTATTCAGAAACAAGTCTAGAAATTATATTTCACATCAGGTTGTATACCTTGAAAATTGGGTTGGCAGCCTGGAAAAAGCCTTGAATTTGAATTGGAGAATTGAGTGGGAACCCTTTGATTTGTAAATATTAGCAAACACAATCACCGAAAACTTTTTTAACGAAGCACATGTATCATGTTATATATTGCTGACCATTACTTGCTTGATCTCCAGTAGGTGTCACTACTAATCAGTGGATTAGTTACAAATTTTTCCACTAGGTGCTGTAGGAATTTGAAAATAAATCAATGGACTAGATTACTTAATGCTATTTGCGATAATCGGCCAAAAACGGCAAAATACAACTTATTTGAATCATAAAAGGTGCCTAGAGTCTAGTATTGTGTCATTTTTATATTAAATGTTATGCAAGTAAATGGTCTATGCTGGAAGTAGGATTGTTGTTTTATAACATTTTTACTAACGATCCAGTTATAATTGAACGAGCTCAGAGTTGTTGGTCAATGTAAATTAAGTTCTTCTGTTTAACAGAGTTGCTATATTCTGGAATGTTTATCAGTTTATAGAAGGTCATTTGATTGTGTGTATATATTTTTTGTATCTGATTTACTGTATGTTATTTCAATTGTTCAGTAATTTGATTACAATTTCAATTCAAGTCGTTTGGTTATGCAATGACACAGATTTGTTATAGCCATAACTACTGATGAAATGAAAAGATATTCTAACCGAGATGGGATGCCAGTGAGAGCTGTCTGAAAGACGCAAAAGCGTAGTTCCCTAGGTAATAATGTATATATGTATGCGCTCTCAGAATATTTTTGTTAAAAAATTTCATTGTGATTTCGCCATTGGGTACAGTCAACCCTCATTTATCCACACCTTCGTCCCCCAGTTAACTGTGCGGATAAATGAAGGAACCAGATAACTGAATTTATATTAATGCGCTGAGTAGATTTGTTCCCAGCCAACTGAGTGTGGATAGCGAGGGAACCGGATAACTGAGGGTTGACTGTATTTGAAAACGTTAAAAGTCATTGCAAAAAAATTCCCATATAACGTATGAAATAATTTAAGATGGGCTTAATACAAGCTATTTATTTTATTTTATGGACAATTCCGAACTTTGAGGGCAATTATGTATAAAAAAAAAATAAGCTCTGTGTGCATGACTTCTTTCTCGGTGCCCCTATAAAAAGACACAAATTACTTTATATATTCTATTTCAAAATGATCAGAGCAATTTTGTATTTATTTGTTCCTTTTTGAGACATTCTTTCAATGTTAACTGGGTTCTTAATAGCTGATCACTGAAATGACTGTTCTCCGACTTTGTAATACCGAATTCTGTGTTTATTTTGAGTTAGTCATAACTCATATCAGATTCTCATATTCAGCTTATTCCTTGTGTACAGATTTGTCTTGTCGAACTATCTATATTTTCTGAAATTAAATGTTATTTTGTTCTGGTGTTAGATCATATTCACGATGTAAAAGAGTCGCTCGCTCGAGAGACACTTTGACTCCTTGAGCTGGCTTTGTGGAGGATTGCAACTGTCTTCATCTATAATAACAGCTAGCTGGCAATAGTCAATGCTGGATGAATGGGAGGCCTTGCAGGTGCTGTCCTCTGGTGGAAAAAACTAACTTATTGACCAATTCGACACCAGCCTACACCATGATGCTATATGACACCATATTCCAAATATGGTAGTGCCTTCTAAGGCCTTCTCTAATTGTGCAAAAAGTTCCTGTTGCATCCAATCAGAAAGGACATGAATAACCACACAAATTAAGGTCATTCAGGGCAAAGGTCGCTGTGCCAGCCCCATGCAACAGTCTCTGCGCGACGCAAGGGGGCGATGGTAATCCTGGCAAGCCTGCGGGATCGAAAGCGGGTCACGTAGAGACTGCCCATGCACGGCAATCTTTGCCAACGGGAAAATGGTGTTAGATGTAAAATCCTTCCTTTCTTATGTTATGTCATTCGTTTTGTAAATAAGCAACTTATTGATTTGATGATGTTACTTAATGTATTATGTTAATTTTTCTAGCATAATACAGCAATAGTTCTGAATAATGTATTACCATGTTTTGTATAAGTCACATATTTATAACCAACACATCTATTGCCATGGCAATCTACTAAATTTAGCCACCAGATGTGCAGTAAATGGGAAAATATTGTATGAGCAAAACGTGATTTGTACTGTTTTTAACTAGTGTAACACTTTGAAATGATATTTGATCTTTCACAGCTGCTGTTTTTGTTAGCTTGTTATATTGAACGCCTGTCATATTTTGTTTAATTGAAGTCAAATGACTTATAGATGATATTAATCTTGTCATGCAAAATCTTCGTAAGCTTTACTCGACACAAGATCTCATTATATATCTGGTGGGAAGTTAAGGTTATGAGTGTTACAATAATTTAACATAATTACATTACCCATGTACGAGACAGGAAAACTGAATCTTATTCAAGCTATCAAAGAAATTATAAATAGTTCCAGTCAGGGTATTTATGATGTTCTTAAAAAAAGTAATTTTTGTATTACGTCATTATTTGCTAGAACCTTATCCTGCAGATAACGCCGACATAATACTATTATATTGGATGGCATGTATGATTTGTTACTCAATGGTCGGAGTCGAATTGCGTGTTGGCCAAATATTAATAGTAACCTAGAAATATTTAGTGACAGATTTAACGTGTAAATCTGAGTCTGAATCAATCGATATAGCCCCCGAACCTCTTAACCTCACTGAATTTTTTTGTACAGTAATTTTTGTTGACAGTGAAAAACTTAAATGAATAAAATCTGATTTTATTTTACTTGTCTGTGTCTCACTTCAATTGAGTTCAATCAGTAATATTGTCGATTCTGTACCCATTTAACCTCATATTTAATTATTTTTGGCATAAGAAATTAAGCCGAATGACTATTTTTGACATCAGGCAGGCAAAATTATATTTTACAAATGTATCGTTGTAATACACTATTTTTGCCATCTCATAGTGACATTACGTGTCTAAGCGCTACTAGATGCCTGGAACTTTGCCAGAGGCATCCGGGAGTCCTATGTCATTGCCACAGAGGCTACAGGGGCCATCTGTAGCAACCAAAGTGCACAGTTGCTACGTATGCACTCCCAGTTATGATGGCTTCGTTTACCGTTGTGACGGATCTATCTGTGAATAGGTAAAACAAGCCTGCAGATAGTTCACGGAACTGGCAACAATGACGGTAGCCTCTATAGATACTCCTCCTAAACTCCTGGTCACCTCAAAATCTCTACCGTAGCTGTATTGGGAGTGGTTATCGCTATATGTGAGAATGCTCCTTGAAGATCTTCCACCAATTACTGCCGTTGCAACGGCACTCTGCTGCAGGTATACTGTACATCGCTCATGGTAGCCATAGGTCATAGCCGCCAGTTGCTGGCTCTGTACCTTGGCTATGTCAGCGGGTAGACCCCAGTAGCCCCCAGTTGTCCCCGATTAGCTGTAATGCAATCGTCAAAGCCATCAAGGCTTCCGTACTTCAGAGATTATATCCTAATAAGGTCATGCTATGAGTGCTACATTTCTGCTCTGTAAATACAATTTAACACAATTTTTGTGCGTACTTCCATTAGTATGTAAAAAGCATTATAATGATGTCAAAATGAAGTTTATAAAGCAGTGCTATAAATTTGATATGATAGGTGCAAAATCATATTTTCACCAGACTACACTAGTAGCATATATAATTTTGTTCATGAAACTCCCAAAACAGCACAACAACACTATTTTACACATATTTTGGCAATGTTATAGGCATCTAAACTATAGCTTCGGCAACATTTCTCCAGCCTAGAAAATAAGCAAACTAGGAGAGCCAGACAGTATTATATGTCATTACTGGAACTGATGAACCATTACAGTCCAACATGTTGCAGACCGAAAAGGAGCTAAAAGGTACAAGTGTCATGGAAGGCTACAAAAGGAGATTTACACTTAGCTGCTTAGTAGTGCCTGAAACTTCAGAATATCAGTATTAGTATATTAGTATTCTTTCATTTTATTGAAGGTGCCACCATTACAGCTAATGCACAGGTGGTTTCCTGATGGGCTTATATTTACATTTTAGGCATTTCTACTTTCGGGATAGCTCTTAAGTTACTCAAATGCTTATGAAGTCTTTTAAAGTTTTGCCACATTTAGTTAGGGGTAAAAGCAATTGGTCATTGTGATATTTTTGATCTTATAATATTAGACAATATCAGTATCTGAATTATTGAGAGGGTGTATGCTGCAGGGCTTGTTCTGAGTGATACACATCACAGAAGTCAAATTTCTGTCTGCTTGCATGGTGTCTCTAGTTGCAGAAAGTTTACAAATTAGATATTTCCTAGTTACTACACCTCTGAAGCCATAGAAAATATCATATTTGCACAGAATCTTCCTTCAATGTTTTTTTTATATGTTTTTTATTTGAATTTACAACTAATCTCGAAATAATCACATGATTTTCAGGAGGATCGGCCAGTTAATTAGACAGAAAAGACAGAAAATTGACCAAAATCCAAAATGGCACTTTCCGCCTCAAAAGTGTCAATGCTCTACCCTTCTTATTAAAAATGAATCTATTTGCCCTGTTTTTGGCGGCAAAGGTCAAGAAAGGTGTCTGTAACACATCTGTATGATCAGTGACATAATCTAATGCTTATATTGCAAAAGCCGAGGTGAAAATCACCCGAAGGTGGTATAAGTGTGCATGTGCTATATTTAGATCCATATTATCTATAATTCTTGAGGAAAAACTAAAATATTTATAAACATAATTTAGGACTAGTATTACTTTCGTGTGTATGATTGCAGCTGCATGCGATTACAGTCAATTGAGGTAATAACAAAAGAGGTAGCAGTAGCTGCTGATGGAAGTTTTTAGGCCGCACCCTGTACAAGTCTGGGAGCTGGGTATATAGAATGGTAGCAGAAATGTGGTGTATTCATTAGACAGCCTTAACCATTGGCTATTTAGTAGTACCAAATATTGGTGCTTACTGGATAGCTAACTACCCAGCTACCAGAAATTTGTCGAGCAAGGTAAACATTTTTTGAGAAAACGACACATTAAAATCTGGGAGCTGGGTAATTAGAATGGTAGCAGAACTTTGGTATTGTATTTATTAGATAGCCTAATCTATTGGCTATTTAATGGTACCAAATATTGGTGCTTACTGGATAACTAACTACCCAGCTACCAGAAATCTGTTGAGCAAAAGTTAAATTTTTTGGTTGAAAATGACACATAAAAGTCTTTGTATTTAGAATGGTAGGAGAAATTTGGCAGTGTATTTACTAGATAGCCTTCTCTATTGGCTGTTTAATGGTACCAAATATTGGTGCTTACTGGATAGCTAACTATGCAGTTAAGAAAAATATGTTGAGCAAATTGAAATATTTTGAGTAAACTGTTCACAGAAAAATCTGGGCCTAATGCCTGTGCTATTTATTGGTACCAAATATTGGTGCCTACTATTCCATCAGCTATTCATTGCTACAAACAATGGTGCATGCTTATTTTATAGCTAACTTTCCAATGACCAAACAGTTGCCCAGATATTTTACTGGTATCTGACTGGGAACTAGAACTGGGAGCTGAGTTCACTTTACTGGTAGCTGGCTGGTAGCTGACTGGGAACTGGAATCTGGGAACTGACTTCATGGGTCTAGTATTAGTATATTAGTATTTATAGGTGCAGTAGTTCAGAAGTCCTGCTACGGAAACATGAAAATTGTTTCTATGTTATAAAAGGCACTACTAGAAATTAAAAATATGGCAGTGTTTTTACTAGCTAGCTTTATGCCTTCGCTATTTAATGTTACCAAGCATTGGTGCTTACTGAATCGCTAACTATCCTACCAGAAATTTGTTTGACTAAGTGTAATTTTGTATGATAAAATGACTCATAAAAACCTGGGAGCTGGGTATATAGATTGATAGCAGAAATATGGTAGTGTATTTACTAGATAGGCTACTTAATAGTACCAAACATTGGTGCTTACTGGATAGCTAACCAGCTACCAGACATTTGTTGAGCAAACTTAAATGTTTTAGAGAAAATGTCACACACAAATCTGGGAACTGGGTATATACAGAAATATGGCAGTGTATTTATTAGATAGCCTTATCCCTTGGCTATGTAATGGTACCAAATATTGGTGCTTACTGGATAGCTAACTATCCAGCTACCAGAAGTCCGTTTGGCTAAGTGTAATTTTTTATGATAAATATTGGTACCATCAGCTATTCATTGCTACAAACATTGGTGCATGTATAACTTACCAATAACCAAACAGTTGCCCAGATCTTTTTCTGGCAACTGACTAGGAACCAGAACTGGGAGCTGAGTTCACTTTACTCGGAACTGACTGGGAACTAGAACTGGGTGAATTTTACTTGGGAACTGACTGGTAGCTGACTGGGAACTGGAATCTGGTAGCTGACTTCATGGATCTTGTATGTTTTTTTGGGCCTAGAATTGGCATTTAAGAGAAAGTCAATATACACAAGGTGGAGCCACTAGTCATAAGAGAACTCCAGTCAACAGAATCTTTAGGTGCCTGGAATGACTGATGTGAACACTTTTTACAAAGTTATTAAATACTATATATATTCTATAATGTGTAGTATTAAAATCACTCAAGATATGTACAAATGAAAAATGGAAATTATGTACATTTTTAAGGAGGGAGAGACAATTTTTTCTTCTCAAATTGTGGAGCTCAGACTGGCTTTATTGATTATGCTTGTGTCGCCAGACTGAGTTGCCATTCATGCTGTCTGAGTAGCCTGTGCACAGGACAGGTGGAGATAGATAGATAGATAGAGAGACAGAGATAGATAGCTAGGTAGATAGATAGATAGAGAGGTAGATAGGTATAGATAGATAGGTAGATAGTTAGATAGATAGATATGTAGATAGATAGATATGTAGATAGAGAGGTAGATAGGTATAGATAGATAGTTAGATAGTTAGATAGATAGATAGATATATAGATAGATAGATTGATAGAGTGCCATAGTCAGATTTTGTAACTGCTATGTGGGGGCTATTATTACATAATATTATCACTAACTTTTGAAAAAAAGAAACTATAGTGAGACAGGCAGAGATTATTATATTTAATAAATCTAAGTTAGAGACTCTACAGAGCTTATATTTGTAAATGCAAATTGTACTTCATTGTAAATATGTATATCATGCTCAATGTAAATGTTTTTCTTTCAATCAGTTGGTCAAATGAATTGCATTGAGATCCAAACATGTTATCAGGCTAATATTTTGTTAGCATATTTGTTGTTTTGATTTGCTTGTTTACAATGCGACCTCGTGATAATTATCAGTAATTGATAACCTGACAATGTAAACATATAAGGTGAGAGGAATAGATATTCATGTTTTGATAACAATATATCCCATATTTATAATGACTGTTTATTGTTATGCTTTTTTTCAGTGCCAATGTATGCAATGTCAAGGAAAATTGACGCAGGAGTGTTATTTTGTAGAATTTTATTAAGGCCTAAATTCTGACTCGGTTAAACTTTCAATTGGTGATGCTTTGCATTTGGTGTCTATGCTGAGGCAAGGTCATTAAAAGACTCAACCTCTGACAGATGGTCCATGGTTAAAACTGAGACTGACTGACTGGTCTTCTGACCGGTTATTTAGCATTCTGACTGACTGACAACCAATTAAGTGACTAACTTGCTATCTGTTTTATTGTATACAATTGCTAGCTGACTGACTGACTGACTGACTGACTGAATGACTGACTGACTGAATGACTGACTGCATGAATGACTGCATGAATGACTGCATGATTGCATGACTGCAGCTGCTGACTGAATGATGAATGAATGAATATGACTGACTGAATGACTGCATGATTGACCGACTGAATGAATAAATGACTGCATGACTGAATGAATCACTGCATGACTGACTGAATGACTGCATAACTGAATAACTACATGACTGACTGACTGACTGAATGACTGGAATGACTGAATGACTGATTGCATGAATGACTGCATGACTGACTGGACAATGGCTGACTAGTAAACTTTCCATGCTTGGATGAACTGGTGTTAAGCTGAGTTCAGCTGCTGAACTCCACTCACACAGACTACCATTAAAGTCCATAGACAGGTCCTGGACAGGTCCTGGACAGGCTAGTGGCGTCTCACTTCGGCCTTTTTCGGCTGATTCCGTAAATGGCAGCAGACAACTCTCAGCTGATCAGTGTGGACGCGGGAGAGCTCTCAACACAGGCACTTGGCTGGGCTGTCTCTATACGGTTAGAGCTAGCACCTGTGCTACAAACGCCTTATAGAATCTCCATTTCGTTATCTGTGAAACAGATAGTGCTCCAAATCACTATCTGTGTTTTATCTCTATAGCTGTAGAGAATTTTTCAGTTGTAGAATACACATGACATTTATTAGAGATATTGTTGTGTATGCATAACATTGTGGAGTTCCATTCATTGGATGGTACCCACTCCAATTGGATTTTTATTTCTGGATCTGGACTACCAACTTGGGACTATTTTCATTTAGATTGGTGCTATACTTCCAGTATTAGCTCTTAGATGTGAGTAGAATTATAGTCATACATAGAAGTATATAAATAGATGTTATTGAAATACTGTTCTACCAGGAAACTTTTCGTGGAACACATGTTAGAACTTTGCTAGAGTTACTGCATAGTGGATTTACCAACATTGACATTTTGGACCTTCGACTATACTCGCTTGAACAATAGTGGAACATAGTGCTTTATGAGACCATATAAAGTATTATATTAATAGTGACTTTTACAATTCAAAATGAATTTGAGGCTAATTTTCCTGTTAGCTTTTCTTCTGGCCGCCTCTTGCGGTCATTCTTACAACAAGTATCCGATCCTTCGACGGATTAAGAGAGCTTCGAACGACCTCTACCGACACCGACCGACCCACCCGAACTGCGAGGATCTGCGAAAAGACGTCGAGAACAGAGAGGAAGAAGCGAACGTGATCTTCACCGGAACCGTCAAAGGGATTTACGACGACTTCTACCATCCTGGGATGTACAAAGGGGAAGTGGAGATCAAGCGAGTTTTCAAAGGCGAGAACGAAATAAGCATCCTTGGGGGACTCCGCGGATCTCCTTCGTTCTATCGTCAGAAGGTCATCATCGAAGGTTTCGGTGATCCCCACATCTGCTTCAGCGATGTCCGAAGACACGACACGAGGATTTTCATGGTGACGAAGATGAACAACGGAGAACTTCGACTCAATTCCAGCCTCATGAGAGTGACGCTCAACAACTTGGAGAAAGCGGACGCTGCAGTTAAAGGTTAGTTTTTTCCTCTTCTCATACCATGTGTTTTGCCTAAATTTACCATGTTTTTCGCCAAAAATGTGTACAATATTGACAAGTTATTATTGCATCAAATTTGAGATTATATTGTACAATATATAGGTGATGTTAATTAGGAAAACAGTATGATGATTATTAATTATTTAAAAAATCTGAGTCACCATATTAAGGAGGTTTGGTCTAATTGAAGTTGCATCTATTGCACTGTATATGATATATTCAATATAAATGTAAGAAATGAAAGTTCTCTTTTGGTTCAGTTGTTAATGGAACATCTCTGTTAAAGTCACTTTTCTTCAGAGGTTTTCAAAAAGGTTTAGTGAGAGGGTTTTTATGGGAAAAGTTTGATATGGTATCCTGATACATTGCGTTATAGCTGACTTATAGCTAGCTACCTTAAAAGAAGCTTGTTTTGTATAATTGACATTTGTCTCTGTGATAGTTAATTGCATGCATTATATTAGGACACAATTTGGCTGCTTTTGGTGACGAAATCACCATGGTTTAACTGATGATACTAAAACAGCTACAATCCACTCCCATGCAATATGAATGGACTCCATATTTGATACACTGTCAATTTTTCATTGGTAAATAGCGTTTTACTTCGTGTAGAGCTTATTTGAAATATCCTGAGACTTTCTGAGACTTTCTGTTACTTTCTGAGACTTTCTGAGACTCTCTAAGATTATAGTGTAGGCCCAATTTCCGAGACTATTGTTTGATATTATGCCATTGGCTGCAGGAATTTTGTTTGAAACGCTAGTAGCCTGTTACAAGGGTGTTTTTGCTAGGGGCAACTGTTATGCCCATGTGTTCTGCCAGCAGTCTGGTAACAGTATCAATGGGCAGGGGCTGCAGTCTGGAAACACACTTAGTATTCCCTCCATAATATGCATTTTCAGTGTCTCAGGTCTTAGACAGTGCATAATACACTTTGTGCTGTTCCCAAGGACATATTTTTTAGCTGCATGTTGCCTTGTCTGCTGTTTCATTATGGAATTGCATGCGATGGGCCCATTGGTAAATTATGTCTCTAACAGAATACTAATGCAGAATGATAGACAGTATTAGACGTAATTCTACTAAGGGCTACCTCAATAATAAGACCACTGCATTATAGTAGGATGGTCAAGGCATCCGTCAATTCCACATTGGCCAGCTCTGCTGAAGGTCCCGGGTTTGATCCCGGAGCTCGCGCGGAGCTCGCGCGCTCTTCATGAGCTACATCCCAGCGGCTGGATGTCGCTCACATGAGATGTGACGTTGGAGGTGCCTTGTACTCTGTGTCTATGCTGAGGCAAGTAAAAAAGATGTATTTCCATTGATATTTATATTTATTTATTTATTAAACATATTTATACATTGTTCATGTAGGCCCTGTTGAATCATAATGTAAAACTAATATTGCCTTCATGATGCCGGTTTTATGTAGTTATGCGGTTCAACTATCTGGCTATGTACATATAAACATGAGACATACAGTAGCATAAATATAATGCTTTTTACATATCACGATCTTGTTACAATTTACAGGGCACATGCGTGTAATTAATTACACGAAGAAATGGAAATGAACTAAGTGCTCTCACAAAAAAATTGTTTTATATCAACATTAACATCATTTAAGGACAAGAATGTTTGATAGTCAAGTATAAAATAATTTGTGTACAAAGTTTTATTTTGATTTCATAATTTGTTAAAGGCACGAGAGTAGAGAGGTACAGAAACATGCTGACTGACTGACAGACTGACTGACTGACCAACATAACTGACTGACAGAATGACTGAACGACTAAACGAATGACTGACTGACTGACTGAATGACTGACTGACTGAATTAATGAATTAATGACTGACTGACTGACTGAAGTGCTGACCAACTGACTGACTGACCAACATAACTGACTGACAGAATGACTGAATGACTAAACGAATGACTGACTGACTGAATGAATGACTGACTTACTGAATTAATGACTGACTGAATGACTGAATGACTGACTGACTGAATTAATGAATTAATGACTGACTGACTGACTGAATGAATAAATGAATGACTGACTGGCTGTATGACTGAGTGAATGAATAATGGACAACCTGACTGACTGCCTGAATTACTGACTGGCTGACTGACTAACTGACTCGCTAACTTCTATGAATCTTAAAATTGACTTACATAATTCAAGAAACTGTCACACTTAGTTCAACAAAATCGACTATAAAGGTGATGATATTACAGCAGAGTGTATGCATTATAGCAAATATTATATACATAAAATTTTATTATGATGAAATATTTCGTGTAATCTTTGTGATATATCAAATGCAATCTTTTTCATAATGTCAAAGAGAAAAAAGATACAACTTCAAAAATAGAGTGCTTCTTTGATAACCTCATTCCGAAGCATATATCGCCCTTGATTTATGCTCAGACACGAATTATATTCAATATAATAAACATTTCATGTTTCATATGTTAATATTTTCCATGCTTGGGACGAGAGATAGCGGCATGTTTAGCCGATATAGACTTTAAAAAGCATAAAATCTACAAAAATATGCAAATATTTAAGGAAGAAATCTTATGAAAAGATCCACATATGTTCAGATATGTTGACATAACATACGAAATACTTATAAAGTATACCCATATTTCTTGATCTTGTATTTGTGACACTGCAACATCAGATTTCACACGTTTTGGTGAATTTTCACAGAGATTTTGCAAGATATCTCAAAGTTAATGCTTTTGCACGTAACTGTATACTTTAATGTTGTTGTTTTTAAATAGTTTGTACTTTTCCAACATTTAAGCAACTTAGATCAATTTGATAATTGTACCCTCTAAAGAGTCTAGTTTCACTATAGCTAATTCTTCGAGTCATTAATAGCATTTTTGTTTGAAGCAAAGTACAAATTATTAGCAAAATAATTGCCATGTTATGTAGCAACTATATTTATGTTTTAAGGCGGTGACTGGATATTTTTATTGCTATGTAATTTAAAATATTAAAATAACCATGATCCATGAATAATTGCATTGAACAAATAGGTTGGTTTAACCATGAACTGTAAAGCATAGAAGCATGCTATTTATACATGTACCTTGTACTCAATGTCTATGCTGAGGCAGGTAAAGACCCCGCCCGTGGACTCTAATAAGCCTTATCATCTCATCATTGCGTTTGCCTGCTTCAGACCAGTAGCATTGATACAATTATGAATGAATACAATGCAATACAATACACTACTATACAATACAATACAATACAATACACTACTATACAATACAATACAATACAATACTATACAATACAATACAATACAATACTATACAATACAATACAATACTATACAATACTATACAATACAAAACAATACTATACAATACTATACAATACACTACAATACAATACAATACACTACTATACAATACAATACTATACAATACAATACTATACTATACAATACTATACAATACAATACAATACAATACTATACAATACAATACAATACAATACTATACAATACTACACAATACAAAACAATACTATACAATACAATACAATACAATACAATACAATACTATACAATGCAATACAATACTATACAATACAATACAATACAATACAATACTATACAATACAAAACAATACTATACAATACAATACAATACAATGCAATACAATATAGCTCAATAATATTACTTTAATTAGTCTTACCAATGCATAAATGTATTAAGATTTATAATTTTTGTAACTTAATTTAATTATGGAAGGTTTTTTTAGAAATATGGCGAGGTTTTATTTAAATTTCATATTTGGGTGATATGGACATTTACTTAATTGTATTACCTATGTGTAAATAACTGTTAGTATACAAACTTTGCACACATAAATATGCACTCTACACATACCTGGTCATACACACATAAATACTACAGATGGAGATATTAAAAGACGCCCCACACATGGTCGTATGCGTGAACAATCAGTCCTATTTTGCAGTTCAGCTTCAAAAGACTTTTTAATCCAAAATTTTTAAGTTGAGGCACGGTCTTTAAGGTGGAAGTGTTTAATGTGAATTTTGCAAAGAGGACTGCTGGAAAGTCACAGACTCGAAAGTGTTAAAATCTACTACGTATGCTGGTATGCATGGAACTGTGAAAATTTGAGTGTTGACCCCCCCCCCCCCCTACTTGAATGTTGCCCCCCCCCCCCCAACTGCAATTTAGAACATTTGACTATAGGCCCCCAACACCCTGGTACAACCTGTGCACTGATAACGCTGTACTGAGTAAATTTTGCAATAATATCACTTATAAATTTAACCTCTGATAATAATTTACTAAAAACAGTCATGCTACACTCTTTATTGAATTATATTCACATTATTGTTGATAATAATTAATATAAATCATAATTGTACAGATTTGAGACTATTTTCTAACACAGGTGGTCCGGCATTCATCCATTTTGGGCGCACACATATTCTCATAAATAGCCTCATTCATATCATCAACAGTTTTTGTGGGCAGTCAACATTCTATGCCTTATGTATGGGTATTATACAGCATTATAGGGGCATAATATAAAGATTGTATGTGATTATGCTTCGAAGTGATTTTAATACATTAATATTTATGAGAAATATGACATGATAAGACAGCTAGACAGACAAGCAAAAAGAAAGAGACTAGATAGAGAGATATATAGACAGATATATAGACAGATAGATAAACAGATATATAGATGGATAGATAGATAGATATATAGAAATATAGACAGACAGATAGATAGACAGATAGATAGATAGACAGATATATAGACAGACAGATAGATAGACAGATAAAGATAAATAGATAGATAGATAGATAGATAGACAGATAGACAGATAGAAAGATAGATAAATAGATAGATGATAGATAGATAGATAGATAGATCGTTAGATAGACATATAGATAGACTGATAGATAGATAGATAGATAGCTATATAGACATATAGAGAGATAGTTAAATAGATATATAGATAAATGGATGCAAAAATCTCACTCCTGGGCAACATACTTAATACTCTCTCAATATGTGATAATTTGTGAATCCATTTTTCAATAGCCATTGACAAATGTAAATTTTTCAACAAAAGACTCAAAATGGAGAATAAATATTACAGTTAGATGTCAGACCTCCACTGAGTTGCATAAATATGAAATATGAATAGAGATAGTTTGCTAATTGTGAAATCTCTATGTGATGAATTAGCGTATAAATATGAATATCAAGTAAAAAGTGGAATTATGAAAAATCCCAGGAATGATATCAAATATTTGAATAATTTTGTCAATTTGTGGAAACAGTTCCAATTAGAGGTTTGTTAAAGTTATTAAAATGTCTAAATGAAGATATACCTCCCAAAGAGGCCGCAGAAATAATTATACAATTATGGTCGTAGTGGATATATATTATGAGATAATACTTTTCAATATATACAGCCATTATAACAAAATTATGAATAGATGTTACTAGATAATCAAACATATTTTAATGTGATTATCCATCATTAGATGGTCTGATACTCGGTGTCTATGGTGAGGCAAGTAAAAGACCCCACCCATGGGGTAAATGTGTAAGCTTGTGTGGACTCCAAGCAGCATTACAATCTCATCATTACGTCTGCTTCTGGCAGCAGCTGGTCATTAAGCTGACTGCTTCAGATCCAGTAGCGTTGAAATCGGTGACACATATTTTACAATTCATTTCGTGTACTTTAGAGACCCTCCTATATAAAAAGTGTGAAGTTGACATTTAAGTCACCCTATGGCACCTTTTTGACATAATCACCCCACAGGGGTTATTGTTATACCCTCATGTTATTTGCTTTTCGTCTGTACCCTTATTGTCCAGTGATGTCCATGGGGGTATGTCTGAGAAAGGGGTGGCTGAAATTTCCCTGCTTTAAAGGTATGATGATATGCACATATGTATGAGGCGTTAAAATTGGAGGTGCCTTGTACTAGGTGTCTGTGCTGAGGCAAGTAAAAGACCCCACCCATGGCGTAAATGTAACTTCAAACCTTATCATCTCATCATTACGTCTGCCTCTGGCAGCTGGGCATATATAAGCTGAATAGACCAGTGGCATTGAAACAATGATTAATTTGAAGGTTTTGTTCCCAAATTGGGGGTTTTAAAATATAATGTCTTCTTATATTATTTTGTTTCATGAGACCAGTTGCCAGAGTTAGATTTAATGGTATGAGATTTATTTATTTATTTAATACTTTTATTTTGTTATTACAATTTTCTTTTACAAACTGTTTTAATTGCCATTATTTTATTTGTGTTTTATTGTATAAACTTCCATGCCACAATTAATGTTTGCGAATGAAATATATTGGAGAAATTGAACAGGGTTACAACCTGTTTTGGATTTCGGTCCTGTATATACAAATATGTAAATGAGATGACAAGGCTAGAATGATGCATTGAATCTAAAACTTCACCAATAGTTGAACAAATAGTTTCAACTTGTTGTATACCTGTCCTTTCTTTATCTCAACAATTTATTGCATTGGTACAATAAATTTATCCAAGCCTTTCAATGTTTACAATTTCAACGAGTTACAGCATGCAGATATAAACCATAAAACCCAATTGAGACATTGACAGACAACTTAGGCCTATAAATAACTGTAGACAGCTGATTCTTGTTTATTTTAGGAGAATATAAGTCAACTTTTGCACCGCAGACTTCTTGAGCCTCTTCCCTGTACTTGTCGATAACCTTTGATTAGATAGAAGGTCAAATTCTGACCTTAAGTTGGATCAGACGTTTTGTTTACATACTTTTATGTCCTGAAAGGGGAATTCCCATTTTGGGAAATTAGTATACAATGGGATTGCTCCATATCAGACCACCTCGATATTAAGACCACCTCACTATTAAGACCACCTTAATTAAGACCACCTCACTATTAAGACCATCTCACTATTAAGACCACCTCATTATTAAGCCCTCCTCACTATTAAGACCTCCTCACTATTAAGACCACCTCACTATTAAGACCACCTCACCATTAAGACCACCTCAATATTAAGACCATCTCACTATTAAGACCACCTCACTATTAAGCCCTCCTCACTATTAAGACCACCTCACTATTAAGACCACTTCACTTGTAAGACCACCAACTTAATATTAAGACAACCTCACCATTAAGACCACCCGAATTAGGACCACCTCACTATCAACATCACTTTAATTAGGACCACCTCATTATCAGTACCACCTTAATTAAGACCTCCTCACTATTAAGACCACCTTAAGTAAGACCACCTTAAGTAAGACCACCTTAATTAAGACCACCTCACTATCAGTACCACCTTGTCATCACAACTGTGGGCGGCTAAACAAAAGAGGTCATACCAATTATCCATATACAATATAAGCCTATATACACAAATATCCAATTGTTCAAAGTGCATTCATTTATTGTCAATCGCAAATGACACTTTTTCATGACTCGGTGACATTGCACATGCCATTTGGCCCTTGTTGATATTTCCATGCTCATGCAGTGATTAATTTCGACTTGCCGAGTGCTCAGGTGGTCCCATATTAAACAGTGAGCTGGCCCCATGAGTTGGTTTTTTGGCAACAGGTTGGCCACTTTGGATGTGTGTGTAGAATGGTGTGTGGTTTAGGTGCACATGGACACGATTGGTTCATCCACTAAATGGAATGAGATAGATGGATAGACATATGGTTAGATGGATAGATAGATAGATAGATTGGCAGATAGATAGGCAGGCAGGCAGGCAGGCAGGCAGATAGATAGATAGATACCTGCCTGCCTGCCTGTCATACTGACTGCCTGACTGACTGACTGACGAGCTGACTAACTGACTGACAAGCTGACTGACTGACTGACTGACTGATTGACTATCAGCATCAAAGCAGACTTATATAATTGTAGTCTTTGCTACTTTCGAAAGCTGACTCTAGTACTAAAGAAAAACATGCACTTTAAATTTCCCCACAACTCTATTTTCCAAACATACTCCTTGTAATTTCACACATTTCATGCTTTTAATGCATAGCCAATCATCTGTCTATTCCTGCATTACCTACAGTGTCTTGTGTAGGGATACAGTTTCAGCATTTTGGTCTCATACCTTCCCAGAAAGCAGTGCGGGTATTTAAGCAAAGGTGTCAGATTGTTTGAGGTCATGTGACCTGTCGGGGTGGAGGTCAAAGGTTAAAGTCGTTCTAGTGCCCTCTGGGTGGTATGTGTATACTAGTATAGGACCTCACACGGGCAGAACAGGGGGAAATGCAAAATGTGGAAAAATGCGTGGAGACTGAAATTGTGTTATTGTTTACATATTTTGTGTTTACCTGTGTCAGTTTGTGTTTGGTTGGAATGAATGAATGAAGCAATGAAAGAAAAGAAAGATAGAAAGATAGATAGAAAGAAAGAAAGACTATTATACAGAATCAATGTATAACGAAAAGTGATGTTATTATAATTTTAAGAAAATTGTCAATAACGTTACATTTGAATTTGGATTTGACACAAAGAAGAAAGAACGAAGGAAAGAAAGATTGAGTGAGTTTCATATTGAACCTGAAATATCTTATAAGTGACAGAATTCCATAAATTGTGCTTGGCGTTTATGCCTTAAGGCTTCATAATCAGAAATGATAAAGTGTTGCAATAAAGTGATATATATTTTTTATAACTTTAGTGATATATTATTAATTTTGCTAAAGTTTATAAGAGGAAAAAAAACACACAAAAAAACAACAACAGTATTAATTTACCAGTTATAAAAAGTTTGTCAGTGTCTTAAAAAATATTCCAAATTATGATATCTTTATTATCTGTATTAGTTCATAATATTATCTTTGATAAACCAGAGCTTTTAGTTATTCTTGCAGCTGAGATGACATTTTTTCAGTAGTCTGTCAAGAGACAGTAAACACAGCTGGTGGCTGTGTGTTGTAAAATGATCCGTTTGTGGGAAATGGCGTTTGCTGGTCATTTGTGTGGTCAAACTGCTCGAGTGACCACTGGTCACTCGTAGACAGAAGGGGGGGGGGGGGCAGGTGAGATGCAGGTAAATGGGGGGGGGGGAGCACTATCAAAAAAATCGGGCTTATATAAAAGAAAATGATTGGATGAATAACTGATTTAGTTATTATTGACACTTTTTTTGCTTTTTTTATTATGTTAATTTTTATAAGTGATATAAACAGTTATGTTACTTTGTAAGTATATTAAAAAATAATCATGATAAATAAATTGAAAATGAGATAAAAATTAACTGACCCATCAAATTGTGTCTTACTTTAAAAAGAATTAACAGAAAGTAACTGTAGACCATCATATGTTGTAATCCTCCGAACGATCTATGAACCAACATTATTCTATTTTCGAGTTCAGTTATAGGCCTATTGTTGTTAATTAATTAATTATTTGGTTAATTGTGTATTATATTTAAATTGAGTTATAACTTTTGGGCAAATGTCCATTACCCTGTGAGAAATTAAAGTAAACTTCACAATTTCATTATAAATATAATATAAGAGCTATTCTGAAGTAATCAATATTTAATATGATGCCCCCCCCCCCCCTCTCCCCACACTGTAAACAATGAACTGGAAACCTAAACATATCCGTCATTGTCATTTTGAGAACATCAATTTATGAAAATCTAAACTAACTTTATAAAAAACACTGGCTGTAATCATAGTTTTTAAGGAAAGTCGTTTGCAAATATATCAATCACAGCACGTACTTAAATGGTCATTGGAATGATCAATTTGACAATTCTGTCAACAGTTTAAGTGAATTAGAAACGGGTACACTATAAATATTGGCTTGTTTGGAAGATAATATATCCATAATGAATGAATGAATGAATGCATGAATGAATGTTGGTTACATATTATAAAAAGTTAACTACCATGACTTTTATATGAATGAATGAATTAATTAAGAAAGTTTGAATGCATGGATGAATTAATGATCTTTTTAAAACATCATATAAATTTTACTAAAATTACTTGCATTTTTTTTTTTTTTACTATTCAAATGAAGCTACTAAGAATTAACTTTATAATACTAATATATGTCTATTATACAAAAAATACTATATTATCATTCATATCAAGCTATTGAATATAAATAATTGTTAGTGAAAAGTAATAAAATATTGTACTTTTTTAATTTAACTGTACAGTGAGACCCCACATATAGGACCACCCAATATTAAGACCACCTCAATATTAAGAACACTTCAGTGATGAAAGTGATATTTTTGTTTGGTTCTACTCTATTCTAATTTTAGTTATAGTCTTCCCTATCATTTACCTGTTATCGCCACCTCATTAAGTTTCTAATTAAGTTTAAATTAACACTTTTCCAATTCATTAAGTTTCATACACTGTACTTTATTCAGTCCTTAACTGTGCATAATGGAGTGAAAGATGGTAATTATGATTAAGGGATATTAAGTCGCCTTTTTTGGATCTTAGAGACTTTAAATGACAATGTGATTGACCAACTGAAAGAATTCGTATTGTATGAATAATTGGTTTGTTGCCCTAGGGTATATTTCCACAAAATGGCGGCGTAGAGGGTGTAGTCTATGTATAGGGAAATCTGTGGAAGGAGCATCTATTGCGAATTATCTATGGAATTTAAACTTTGCAGTCATCAATCTTTGATATAATGTTCGAAGTTAGATATATACTATTTACCAATCTTTTAACAACTTTAAATACTTATTTTTTTTAAATAAAAGATGTTTGAGGATGACACTATTATAAATTATATAACAATTTTCAAATGATTACAATTTACAAACTTTTGAAACATACCATAATTTTTGTGCTATCTATATTTTCAGTTTACACTGTATAAATGTATCTGTAGAAGGCATATCTATATATATCTGTATTATGTTTCAAAGTTCAAATTTAATGTTGATAAATATCTATGAAATATGACACCAGCTTTGAAGTGCTTCAAAAGTATTCTAGATATGATGGATGTATTGGAGACAGAACAATTTATTTTGATGGATGTATGAAGATATGATCAGATTGATATGAAAACTTAATTAGAAGTTGGAATATAGATGTAAAGATGTAAGAATTGTCTGCTAGAAATGAAATTCCTATATATGTTTTTGGATTTTTTTTATCATGAAAATGTTCCTTTTTTTTAAGAAATTTAATGCCACATAAAATGAAAGTGATATGATATTAATCATAGTGAAAATTTAATTTTAATGCAAAACCTTAGATAAAAATGATATATGTGTTAATTTTGATTGATATAAAAACCCTGACTCCGTACAGCCTCATTTGACTAACAAATTAGTCAGGTCGTGTTAGTCAGCTCTATGATAAGTTAGTCACTTCTAATTTCAATAGTATTATTATTATTAGTCATAATGACCAACTTTTTGGTCAGAAACATGACATGACATGACACTGACTAATGCTGACTACTTGTTAGATAAATCTGACTAACATAATAGTCAGAAAGTGTATGGAGGGTAGTCATCATTGAATCTAGTCACTGTCAAATGACTAAGATAGACCAAAAGGTGTATGTTTGAATTTGGAGCAATTAGGTCTAATTTCTCCAAGGTTTGAATGATAAACTTGTTCGATAAAACTGACTAATTTGATAGTCAAAACATGAATGTGTGATAGTCATATCCACTAGTATACACTATTAGAGGGCTCAGTTTCAGTCAAAATGTTTTTTATTAATTTCAATATTTTCATTTTTACTAATCACACTTAAGAAGTAAAGTGATCATTTTCCACCCTCATCTGTTGAACAGTTAAAATATTTGATTTGACTTATAAAATTCCATATTTTAATTTTCAGAAATCACACTAGAAATAAAGTGATCATTTAAGACACTTTTCTAGACACCTATCTGTAAAATTTCGAAGATATTCAAAAATAGTTCTATATTTGATCTTATAAATTTCCATATTTTTCACAAACCACCCTTAAAAGATAACGTGATTTAACCCTTCTAGAACACTTGAAGGGGGTTGACAACTTGACTGACATGGGATGACGCAGCTATGCCGGGGTATTTACATCTTTAAGAGGGGCTAACATAACTAAACTCCACACCCCTGGGGTTTTAGACAAATCATTTGACATCAGTGGTTCACAATCCATCTTTTATTTGTTGTTGTAAAGCCATAAGAAAGCTGGAAAATACCCCATTAGAAGTGGTGAAAGAAGCTACAAAAATGTCTGTTGTAGACATGTTATTACAGCCAAAAAGACACAAAATCTCACAAAATCCATGCATGTGGTTTTAGAATTGTAGGCACAAAAAGGAGTTTGTGGAAAAATCTCACGCGTGTGTACACTATAATTATTGTGCCGTTAGCGATCTCGAAGATCCAAAAAAGTTGCACTTCAAAACTGATTTCCATGTGTAGAGTTTTGTATATGAATGATAAAAAGCAAGAAAAATTTGTGTTATATACTTAAAAGTGGAATACAGTTAGGTTTATGTTATTTATGCAGTGTGATTGACATACTTGTGAGAATAAAAGCTGGTGGTGATGACTTTTTTTTTACAAGGTAAAAAGTACTAAAAACTTGTTTGTTTGTATATTGAATTTTGAAGTAGGGCGTATCAGTACCAATTACCGTAGTAGGTGGCAAAAAAATGTGATTATAAAATTGTTCAAGAAAAACAGATATCAATTCTGACTCTTTCAATCCTAGAAATAGGCCAACATAATTTTGAGTTAACAGAAATATTAATATATTATCATAAAACTTATTTTGTCTTGTTGACAGTCAAGATTATTAACTTATTCTAGCTACCAAAGCTTTTTCATTTAAATATCATCTATAATATAAAGTCACATTTGAACTGAATCAGCCATGCTACAAATATCCCAACACCCTCATGCAAATACAAACGTATTTTATGTTATTTGACAAGAAGTCATAAAAATCTTGTCCAAATTAGCCAGCTCCTTTTGTGAATTGACCTTATTGGACAGCGCCAGTTGCAGTATCCCTGTGTCCACAATGTTTATCTGAGGTCATTGACCTTCTTTGTTGATTTTGATAAGGTCCTTGTTTACAAAACTGTTAGGGGACTGCCGAGTAGCCAACATCCCATTGTAGTGTACAAATAGATGCTGTTACTGGCGTGTGGGAAATGATAGGTAGATAGATAGATAGATAGATAAAGAGATCGAGAGATAGAAAGATAGATAGATAGATAGATAGATAGATAGATAGGTAGATAGATTAAGAGATCGAGAGATAGAAAGATAGATAGATAGATAGATAGATCACACAAGACGTTGAAATGGAGCGCCTTGTACTCGATGTATATGCCGAGGCAAGCAAAAGGCCCCACCCATGGGGTAAATGTGTACCATGGTGTGGACTCCTAACCATATCATCTCATCATTACGTCTACCTGTAGAAGCTGGTCATATAAGCTGACTAAGCTTCAGACCCAGTAGCCTTGAAACATTGGCTATGATACAAACTGAGTGATGAAGATACATGCTAATAGTATCATCCGTACTTAAACCTACGGGACTATGCCATGGCAAGTACATAGCACCACCCATGTAGATGTGTTCTCATGTAAATTTTATATATTGACTTCTTAAAGCATTCCTACACGGATCACACAAGAATTCCATAGTCCTTGTTCATAAGCAGTGGTAATATGAGACCTTATGAAAAATAATTATTTTTTTTCATTTCTTGTTATTTATAATTGCTGGCATGACCAACAAAGACAGCTTTATTGGGAATATACAAGCAGTAAAACATGCATAGAACATCTTTATTATCTTTGCTATCTCACTTCACATCTAAAACTTGTCAAATATGAGCATGTGTTTTGGTTGGCCTAACAGCGGTACGATCAAAAATGCCAAAAATGGTGAAAAAAATGGTAGAAAAAATAACAAAACATAAGAAGATCAGAAATTGCCTCAAGTACTCTTGACTGGTACCCTGACACTCGGTGTTTATAGACTGGCATCTGTTGATCTAAGATTTCGCAAAAGTATTTATCAAAAGCATTTTGTGATTCTCCTCCTTTGAGTGCAGTAAAGAAGGGATGATATTAAAAAGCCACCCTCAACAATATGCTTTCATTGGAATATAAGTATATATTAAGAATGACTTTTTGAAGTATTAAGGAAATGTCAAGTGTGTTTCTGACATTAAATAAAAAGTCTTCAATGAGCACTTATGGAAAAGTCAAGTGAAGGAGTCAATAAAATATTATGGGGATTCTTTGATATGGCGAGGAGGGGGGTTAGCTGACTGCACCCTTCATTTTTTAACCAAAATACTTCAGTTTGTATGAGTGCTTATTTTACCCACCTATACATTTTAACTTTAGCAGTCAAGGGTTATTGTAATGCTCCTTTATTAAATAAACTGAATCCTTATTCAAAGGAATTCACACAAATTGAAAATAAGCAGTTACCCGAAATTGAATGCGAATGTTCAAGTTTTCTGCCAAGGTATCATCATGAGATGCATCTCAGTAGGGAGATGTTTGCATGAGATTTCAAATTGGAGGTGCCTTTAACTCCGTGTCTATGCTGGGGCAAGTGAAAGATCCCACCCATGGGGTAAATGTGTGACATGGGTGGACTCCTTCTCTCTCTCACCTCATCAATCAACCCTCGATAGTGGTAGGAACTTGCCTCAGAAGGCTGCACTTATATCTATCTATCTATCTATCTCTCTATCTCTCTATCTAGCTATCTATCTATCTATCTATTGATCTGTCTATCTATCTATCTATCTATTTATCTATCTATCTATCTATCTATCTATCTATCTATCTATCTATCTATCTATTGATCTATCTATCTATCTATCTATCTATCTATCTATCTATCTATTGATCTGTCTATTGATCTATCTATCTATCTATCTATCTATCTATCTATCTATCTATCTATCTATCTATCTATTGATCTATCTATTGATCTATCTATCTATCTATCTATCTATCTATCTATCTATCTATTGATCTATCTATTGATCTATCTAGCTGTCTATCTATCTATCTATTGATCTGTCTATCTATCTATCTATCTATTTATCTATCTATCTATCTATCTATCTATCTATCTATCTATCTATTGATCTATCTATCTATCTATCTATCTATCTATCTATCTATCTATCTATCTATTGATCTGTCTATTGATCTATCTATCTATCTATCTATCTATCTATCTATCTATCTATCTATTGATCTATCTATTGATCTATCTATCTATCTATCTATCTATCTATCTATTGATCTATCTATTGATCTATCTATCTATCTATCTATCTATACAGGGTGGGGAGGCGAAACTTGCAATGAACCTAAGTCAAATAAACCAACAACCACTTGACTAAATGTTGTGAAACTAATATTATTACAAACTGTAGCCAGTCAGCTGTAAAATGAGTCAATGTTATGGACCTAGAGCGTAGATTGCCACTCAGATGAACAAAAGACAAAGGGTGGCAAACTTGTTCCATGCTAAATTAAATCCTAAAAGCATTCCCAGCAACAGTAGATGCTACCAAAATGACTGATTCCTTACACAGTTGACAGCTGATGTTAAGGACACCTTCAGGACCAAGCATCCAGCCCAGGTCATGGTCTTGGGTGTAGTTGCCTCTGACGGCAAGAAGATGCTGTCCTTCTTCTTCAAGCCTGGAGAAGGAGTTGGTGCAGATGCTTACTGCAAGGTCCTGAGGTACCACGTCTTTTCATGACTGAAGGCCAATTGCCCAGAGAGTAACTATGTGGGTATCCAGGATGGGGCTCACTGCCACACGACCAAGAAGGTGCAGTAATTCTGCCAAGCCGACTTTCCTGACTTCAGGCCGGCAGATTTCTGGCCCTCCTCCACCCCGGACCTGAACCCGCTGGACTATGCTGTGTGGGACATTTTAGAGCAGGCCACCAACTAGACCTCCCACCCAAGTGTTGGCTCCATCAAGGCTGCCATCAAAAAGGGGTAGATCAAGATGCCCAAGGACTTTATGTAAAGAGTTGCGCAACTGTTTTGGGGCCATGTTAAATCTAATTGCAAATAATTAAGGCCGTATTGAATAAAAAAAAATTGTTTTTGTCTTATCTTCCTGCTAGTTAATATCCTTTTTCAGTCAATTGGCCCATTCATGCATAATAAGCTAGTTTCGAAGATGCAACAATTTTTGAAAGCTTTGCCTCCCCACCCTGTTTATATCTATATATCTATGTCTATCTACAAGAAATCTAAAAATAGTAATATTTTGTATTCATGATGCATTTTTGACACCACATGACCCTTGAATTCCTTTAAACTTAAAACTTCATGTTACTTTTTATTGACATGTTTTTGCATGTTACCCTGTAAAATGGCCATAATGCAGAAATGTGTTCACAATTACATGCGATTTAGTTGAAGAGGTGATATTAAATAAATATAAGTAACACGAGATGCGAACTGTCTTGAGTGTAGTTTGTGCAAGAAAATCTCTGACAGAAGAGTTCAATTGATATTTTTTCTTAGTACTTTTCCTGTATTTTTAGCTTATATGTCAGTACCACAGACATATTTTCTACTTCTGCTGAAAGTTTTGGCAAATTATCATGTATGTAATTTGTGAGATTCTGTTCCATTTTTATATATTTCTATAAATGTTCTTTTTTTTGGTAGCTTTTTATGGCTTTCAAACTTATTTGAATGTTTAGGTTTAATTCGAAGTGACAAGCTGTTAAAGTTAGTGTCAATTCCACTTTGAACAGACTATACCATCATAGCTGGTGTAAAAAGCCTTTTTACAACTGACTTATTTCCTTAAACTGATGGTTTTGAGCATCTGAAACATTCTCTTGAAATCCCAGACCCTTTTTTGGGACTTTTTCAAACTTTTTCTGAGTTTGAAAGAAAAAAAAACTAGCTTTTTAAAAATGTTATTTCTAAAGTCAGACCTCACCAGAATTCTGCTTTGAACGACATTTTGGGTCATCCGAATCATTCAGTAATATTTCGTTTATTCAAACGGTTGTTTTCAATTTTTAATAACTGCTTTTAAACTGTTTGCAGCAGCATTTTATTTTTTCATAAACAAAACACTCTACAAACCCACACATTGTTTTGGAAAGATTTTTCACGTCTGGAAAATATATAAAAGACTGGAACTTGAATATATAATACTGCCTCTTTCTGCAATCCTGCCACCCTAGCAATGAATGAATGAATGAATCAATGAATGAATGAATCAACCAACCAACCAACCAACCAACCAACCAACCAACCAACCAACCAACCAACCAACCAATAACTCAACCAATCAACCGATCAACCAACCAACCAACCAATAAATCAATAACTCAATCAACCAACCAATCAACCAATCAACCAATCAACCAACCAACCAATCAGCTGTCGTAGTAATCAATAACATGGCAGTCATAAGTTATTTTATTGCAGTTTCAGCGGAGACTTAACTCGGAAAAACTAGTTGGTAAAAAGCCAGATCCTTTTCCACTTAGACCCACCATATTTAACTACTTGGGCTACTGTAATCTTTTTGCCTTGTTTACAAAGTGCGAATTGTTCAATGCGGCCGAAGCACTTTAACAAAAATTAGGGAAAAAACTGAAGGAAAAAAAAGAGTAAAGTCCCGCGTGTTTCTTCCTTTTGTTTTTTGTCGCTCATTTATTTTTTGTACTTTTTTTTTGTCAATCTTTTTCACCAACTCTGGTGTAGGTCTGTAACACGACTCTTGCAACACCACTCCACAGACGGGGCCACAATCGTAAATTCGTGTCTCGCTGGCGATTTAGGAATTCCCTCTTTTTGGCAGAAGTAAAAGATGGGTATTTATAAAATGGCTGACATCTTGTTTTCCTAGGTGTAATAGTCGATTTAAAAGAGAAAAAATGCCACTAGAGAGTTAATAGACTTAACATGTTTTTCTCGCATGAATAATTGAAAAACTTTTCTTGCGTTCAGTTTTAATTTAAGTTAAACAGTTTTTGAGAAATTCGATCTTTCGAGGAGTTTTGTAATGGATGTGTCGGATAGTATAGTTGTTATAAACAAGTTGTCATTGTTAAAAACATCAACTAAAGTGTGAATGTAATTTTATAACACAAATGACTTAGTAATAAAAATTAATGATAGAGTCTTATAATAATACGTTTATTCAATGAAAGGATATATATAATATGTAAGGGACATATTCTAGGTGTTTTATAGATTTTTTGGGTATTTTTTCAACTTTTAAAACATGTTTGGGAGCTAGCAAATTGGCTTTGAATTTTCTCTATGTCTATAATGCTAGGGTTTACCTATATTGAAATGTGATTTCAAAAGTTAATAAACCCCACAATTATATAAGACCATCCTACAGAATCACTGAAGTGGTCTTGATAGCGAGAAGGTCTTTATTTTGGAACATTTGTACAATGTAATCACAGTTATGGAAATCAATAAAGTAATAAAATCAATATATCGTAATTTTTTAGTGTTATTAATAGCTCTGTTACATGGTAACAGAATATATGGCAACCATGCTATTAAGATGTTGTAAGAATTACTTATTAGGTGTTTAATATAACAATCTTCATTTTGGAAATATTCTATGTTTCAAAGTTTCAATGCTAATGGGTCTGAAGCTTAGTCAGCTTATATAACCAGCTACCAGAGGAAGACGTAATGATGAAATGATAATTAAGGCTTGGAGTCCACACCATGTTACACATTTACTTCATCGATGGGGTCTTTACTTGCCTCAGCATGGAGTTCTGTACACAATAATCAATCATACTCTGCCAGTGAAGTGGTTTGAATCTCGAGTAGTATTTAATTCTGAAACTCTAAACATATTGTGTTGTATTGTTAGCAAATTTCAGGACAAACGAAAGTGGTCTAAATATAGTAGTGGTCCTAATATTGGGTGGTCTTCTTAGAGGGGTTTTTCTGTACTTCCGAGATTCCTCTGTGGTCTAAGATGACATGTGGTCGACCACATGCAAGCCACTTGCGGGCATGGCCGAAAGAATGATAAATACAGAAAAAAAAAACCCAATTTCAACAATTCTATTTTGTCTGCCAAAGTTATGTTTTTATTTTCTTCTGTCAAATTTGACACAGTGACAGTAGCTTTGTGACATCTTCACAATTCTTGGCATCCTGTCAATTTTTTTTTACACGATTTTTTTGGGTGGATAATTTGATTTTGCTCTCTATTTTGTATTTACAACAATAAATACATTTATATTCATGCATTTTCCTGTTGAACTTCAACTTTTGTTTTTAAAGTAAGTTTTTACCTAATTTTCCCATAAGTTTAATATGATTATAAAGTGTGTTTATATTGGTGCTTAAAAGATATTAATAAACAAATTGACACTTAAAAAGCAATGTTTAACTTAATGCATGGTGCAAGTAATTAGTTGAAAATTTAAGAGCAATGGAAATATTTGAATCTGGTAACTATAAACAAGAACAAAGTTGATTGCAGCGTTTAGGAAAGTACAGTTTAATTAGCAAATTACATCGCAATTTTATATGACAAAATTCACTGTATTCAAATTTAGCATACTTTTGTTTTACAAAATACATTTTAACCAAGTGATATCTTTTGTACACACTGCAAACGATTCTGAGTATAAGGATATTTTATTACTTAAAGTGGCAAACATTACAGGAATATACATCACTTTTGTGCTTGCTATGCATGTACCCATTTATGATAATACCCTGGTATAGGAAACATTCAGTCGCCCCAAAAAAACATTACAGGAAATTTAGACTCCTCAAGGAAGCTGAGACCAAACCACAGTAAAAGACAGGAGATTCATATCGAAAGATCATGAAGGCATGTGGAAAAATATCTGAAAAGAAAATGTGAGGAAAAGAAGGAAAATAAACAAAAAATGAAAGAAATGGGCGACAGTACTTGGTCTGCCTGTGAGGTGATGAGAACTGAATGGAAAAGTGCTGTTTAGGATAAAATGTTTTAAGTGAAGACAGACAAAGAGAGAGGAAGAAATAGATAGAGAGAAATATCCAAGTGAAAGACTGGAAAAATAATCACAAAGAAAGGCAGTTGGAATTTCTTAAAAAGAAATTAAGGAAAAATAAGGACAAAAGAAATGAAAAATCTACAAAAAGAAAGAAAGAAAGACAGAAAGAACCAAGGTATCAAAGATAGAAGGAAATAAATAATAATAAGCAAAGAAAGAATGAAGGGAGAAAGAAAGAAACAAGGAAAAAAAGAAGAAAGAAGGAATAAAGAAATAAGAAAAGAAATAAGAAAGAAAGTATCAAATATAGAAGGAAATAAAAAAAATATAAGTGAAGAAGGAAGGAAGGAAGGAAGGAAGGAAAGAAAGTAAGAAAGAAGGAAAAAAGAAGAAAAAAAGATGGAAAAAGTATACGAATAATTAACCAAATGAAGAAAACGGGATGAAATGAAGAAAAAAGAGAAGCTAGACAGAAAGAAAGAAAGACACGACGAGAGAGACAGCAAGAAAGAAAGAAAGAAAGAAAGAAAGAAAGAAAGAAAGAAAGAAAGATACAATCAACCCATTCATGGCATGGAGGTTACTATGTCCATGCTATGCTTAAACAGGAGGGAAACCTGGTAAAAGCGTTAACAGAATAATGGCTGCTTCCTCTGACATGTGAAATGCCTGCGTCATATGAAAACTTTGTGCAGAAACCGTTAAAAGAAGTGAAAAAGTGAACAAACTTCAAGAAAAAGACAGTTACAAAGTGTAGAGAGAACGAGTGCCCCTCCCCCTGGCAAAACTACATGTATCACTTCATATATCACTCCATTTATCATTCTATATTCCACTCCATATATCACAGTTTAATTGGAATGTTGTAAAAGGGTTTCTGGGTTGCCATGTTGCTTTTAATTTAATAGGTCAAGCAAGCTACAAAATGATGTTTCGATGGCTTTTTTAACCAGATTTTGTTAAAGTTGCAAACACTCTATAGGTAGTTAGGTAGATAGGTAGATAGATAGATAGGTAGATAGGTAGATAAACAGATAGGTAGATAGATAGATAGATAAGTAGGTAGGTAGGTAGGTAGGTAGGTAGGTAGATAGATAGATAGATAAACAGATAGGTAGATAGGTAGATAGATAGATAGATAGGTAGATAGATAGGTAGTTAGGTAGATAGATAGATAAACAGATAGGTAGATAGATAGGTAGATAGGTAGATAGTTAGATAGATAGATAAACAGATAGGTAGATGGATAGATAGATAGGTAGATAGATAGATATATAGATATATGTAGGTAGATAAGTAGATAGATAGATAGGTGGATAGATAGATAGGTAGATAAGTAGATAGATAGATAGGTGGATAGGTAGGTAGAAAGATAGATAGATTATTATTATTTATATCTGATAGATAGGTAAATAGATAGGTAGATAGATAAATAGATAGATAGTATATAGTAGATAGATAGATAGATAGATAAACAGAAAACAGATAGATAGATATATAGTTAGATGGATAGATGGATAGTGAAAGTTCTGTACATCAGTAAATTGATCAGTTGGTCGCTATACTAATGTATTATTTAGCACCTACCCTTTATGTGTCATTGTTTGAAAGTGACAGACAGTTAAAATGCTCATTTCAACACTGGTGCCAATGCATTGTAAAGATGCCTAGCCCCAAACCAATAAAATCAGAGCTAGTTAAAGACCAACAAATAAACACCCAACAGGGTAGGTGCCCCGGGGTACTTAGGAATGACCTCACCCCTTTTGTTACCCACCCTTGTGGCTAATGCATTGTGATGACCCCAGGTCACTGACCTTACTAGGTCAGTGACCGACTTTGACGCGCACTGGGTGACCCGGACCACGTGACCACGGGGTCTTGGCGGGAATACACCCAGACCGCGTCAGTAGCTGAAGAAGCAGAGGATAGGCAGGCTGTGCGGCGGGGCAGGGCAAAATAAACTTTAAAACTGGAATACCAACGCTTTGTCTTTCTTGGGGAACCTTACAAATTGGCGCCCGATGTGGGACTTGAAGAATCGGATGTAGGGTTCCCCAATTGGATAGAAGACATGGACGACGCATGGACAAGGACATAAAAAACGTTTTGAACTTTTTGAAAAAAAACATGACTTCGCCACGGCCACGCTGGATAAAGGTGCCAGCGACCGCGTGGTTTAGTCAGTTGCAGCGGAGCACAGGAACCGTCAGCATCTACATTGAGCGTCAGCAGCAGCGACGTTGCGACTTCAAACTTCAAGCTACACATATCTACAGTTAAGTAGAATTCACGCTACAATACTCTACCTTATTTAGTGTGTTTTAGCCCCACGTATAATGCCTGCAAAGTTGCGTAAGAGGCCTGGCTTGGTATCAGCCGACACGAGTGAGCCCGCATCGACTCCGGTGCCGGGCCCCTCGCAAACGGCGGATGAGTCAGCTCTACGTGCTTCGACTAGGGGTAAAGTAGTGCGAACGCCGGGACGCCCTCGTAGACGAGAGGCCACGGCGGATAGGACTCCAAGCCCTGGACTCGCATTCACGAGTCAGGAAAATACGCGGACAACCAGCGATCGAGGGCGCCGAAAGGAGCCCTCGCCAGCTGGATATGAGTCGAATGATTCATCCGCGTCGACGCCTGTTTCCTCGCCTGATGGGCGGCCCTCCGTGGTTGAGCGTGCGGAACCACGTGGCTCAGCCCGGGCTGTCATGGCGGCCACCAGTACTCCGCAACGGAGTCTGGGTTCTTCGGGGTACAGGCGGAGAAAAGAAGCTATTCCTCCAAAATATGACGGCCAGGGTACGGCCTTCATAGACCACTTAGACGAATTTACTCGAGTCGCCACTTTCAATAAGTGGACGGACGAGGAGAAATGTTTTCACCTTTGGACCAGCGTCACTGGTCAAGCTAAGTTGAAAATGCGGCCCTTAACTTATCGGGACGATTGGAGAGAGATGGTGAGCCAGCTGACGGCTCTATTCTGCTCGAATCGTGCCCTCGATGCGTATAGAAATAAATGGTTTAATGCAAAACGAGGCCCAGAAATGGACCTCGAGACGTATGGGTTGTTTCTGTTAGATCTCTCCAGGAAAGCGAACCCCGCTTCCGCCCCCGCCGAGCAGGAACGCTTTGCAAAAGAGCGTTTCATGGAGACGGCTGGGTCTACTAGTATGAGATTTTGGTTGGCGGCTTTAAAGCCACCCACCCTGCAGGAGGCCATTGATCTAGCAGTGCAGTACGAGGCAGCGTACGAGGCCACGAAAACGAGTAAGCCTGACGTCGGGCCGGCTGGCGCTATCGCTTTGCCAATACTGCAGCCCGAGGCTTCCGTGGCTGCTACTGCTTCAGCGTCTATACGTGGCGGCCCGTCCTCTGAGAAAGAGGGAGCCATCACGAGACAGGATTTGAAGGATTTGGTATATTCGATATTAGGCGAGGTTATGTCCAAAGACAAGGGGAAGGTTTATAGTAATACTCGCCGGCAGGACCACGATTATTCACCTGAAACACGGAGGTGCTACCGGTGCAAGAAGACCGGGCATCTCCGCAGGGATTGTCCTAAGCGAAATATTGATGATGATCGCTCCAAAAAACGAGCGCCTAGCAGGGACAGGGAACACCGATCGAGTAAGCACGGTGATAAACGGTCCCAGGGGCGGAGCGATCAGGGTAAAAAGGGGGACAAGGGTAAGAAGGAGAGGAAACACTCGGAAAACGAGTAAGGGTGGAGGAAGTATCCACGGATCCTTCACCTGCTGAAAAAGCAGCCCCTCAGCCTGCTGAAGAAGCGGCTCCTCAGCCTCCGGAATGCTGGGAAGGGGTGAAAGTGGGACAGCATTGGCCAAGACAAGTGGCCATGCAGAATTCGAGCGCATCATGGTATATTACGATTAGTGTAGGGACACGTCACGTGGATCTCCTGATCGATACCGGTGCGCAGGTGTCTCTGCTGAGTAAGCAGGAGTACGATGAGATACCTGGCGCAAAACGAGAGACTTTAAGACCTGTAGAAGGCAAGATCTCGGCGGCAAACGGTGGACCCATCAATATTTATGGTAAGGTGGAGCTCACTCTCTGTCTAGAGAGAGTGCTTTATCCTTGTGAATTTTTGGTAGCGGATATCGGAGGTCTCCCTGGCTTACTGGGGATGGACTTCTTGAAGAGACACGGTGCATTGCTAATGTGTTCAGTAGGAATGCTGAGGCTGGGAGGCGTTGATATCGCGTGTAGAGAAGGTCGCCCTGGAAAAACAGGCCGAGCAATCTTACACGAAGACGTCCATATACCAGCTCGCCACGTGTCGCAGGTCTCAGTCAATTTGGTGTCCTGGGGCGTATCTAACGGGGGCGACCTCGTATTCGAGTCGTTGCCCACGGTTTGCCAGGATTTACACATAATGATACCTAGAGGATTATTGACATCTCAATGCTCTGGGGCTCACGTGTGGATAGCCAATCCCACGACTGAGAGTGTTCATATTGCAAAAGGTCAAGTAGTAGGTCAATTGAGCGAAGTCGAAAAGGTGGATTCACCGAAAACGGTGAATGCTGCTGAGGTCAATTTTGAACTCAAGCAGAAGAACACTGAAACACGACTGCCCGTTCATTTGCAGCCTCTTTTGGACGAAACTGACGATCTGACCACAGATCAAAGGTCAGAGCTCCGAAAGGTCTTGATGGAGTATGAACATTGTTTTGAGGGAGGTAAATACGGGCTGGGACGTACAAGTCAAGCCACGCACAAGATCGATACGGGTGACAATCGGCCTTTCAAGGTGCCGACCCGGAGATTAGGGTGGGCTCAAAACAGGGCGCTGTCAGAGGAAGTGGATAAGATGCTGAGACTCGGAGTGATCGAGCCCAGCAGCAGCCCCTGGTCTAGTCCCCCTGTGTTGGTTAGAAAGAAAGATGGAACTTTCAGGTTTTGTGTGGATTATAGGAAATTGAATTCGTGCACTAAAAAGGATGCTTATCCTTTGCCACGCATTGATGACTGTCTAGACACTTTATCAGGGGCAAAATGGTTTTGTACCCTGGACCTGTCATCTGGCTATTGGCAAATAGCTATGGATGACAGAGACAAAGAGAAAACCGCATTCACTGCTCCCAGAGGACATTTCCACTTTACAGTGATGCCCTTTGGTGTTACAAATGGACCAGCTACACTGGAACGTTTGATGGAGTTAGTGTTAGGAGGATTGGACCTGTCCACTTGTCTATGCTACATGGATGATATAGTGGTACAGGGGCCCACATTCCAGAAGTGTCTAGGTAACCTGATAGTTGTACTGAAACGCATTAGCCAGGCTGGGTTAAGATTGAAAGCTAGCAAATGCGAGTTATTTAAGAGTGAGGTCTCCTTTCTAGGGCATGTGATTTGTAGAGAGGGTGTGAAACCAGATCCTAAAAAGATAAAGGCGGTGCGAGAGTGGCCAGAACCAACCACAGTACAGGAGGTGCGCTGCTTTGTAGGCTTCGCATCGTACTATAGAAAGTACGTGCGGGATTTTGCTGGATTAGCAGCACCACTACATGCTCTAACAGCGCACCAGGCCGTCTTTAAGTGGGATGAGACATGCAGAAACGCTTTTAAAAGATTAATCAGGGCCCTCACGACTGCACCAATATTGGTGCTCCCACGTGAAGGGTGCCCTGTCATCTTAGACACGGATGCCTCTGATCTTGCGATAGGAGGTGTATTGTCGCAAATAATTGAGGGAGAGGAGCGCGTGGTTGCCTACGCCTCGCAGTGTTTGTCTTCATCGCAAAAGCATTATTGCACTACGTACAAGGAATTGTTAGCTGTGGTCAGAATGGCGAAAATATTTCGGCCCTACTTGTATGGACAGGATTTAGTGCGTTTGCGCACTGATCATCGTGCTTTGGTGTGGTTGCAGAACTTTAAAGATGCGGAAGGAATGTTGGCGAGATGGATAGCTTCTCTGACTGAATACAACTTTGTAATCGAATACAGAGAAGGCAAGAAGCATGCGAATGCAGATGGCTGCTCACGAATTCCCGTGAGGGCCTGTAAGCGCCAGGAATGTCCTGACCAAGGTCATGGGGAGAATGTTGACCTTGTGGCTTCCATCACGCAGTGGAACCAAGTACGAGGCTTCCGCACGATTACGTGTGGACAGCCTCGAGTGGCGACTGGAATCAGCCCAGGAGAGGCTGAAGGACCCCAGGTGCGAGTGTATATGGCGGAAGCAGCTGGAGAGACAGCTGGAGAGACAGCTGGAGACGGCAGTGAGAGACCTCTGGATCCAAATTGGATAGAGTCTTTCACCTTGGAGGAAATACGGTGTGCTCAGGGCCAGGATATGGCCCTAGCTACCGCCAAGAAGTGGTTAGATGCCGGACAGCGACCGCCTTATCACGCTATTGTCACGCACTCGGCCCAGGTGCGAAATATATGGGCCCAGTTTTATTGCTTGAAATTGCAGCGAGGCATCGTGTATCGAAGCCACAAGCTGCCTACAGGTGAATCAGTCAGCCAAATGGTAGCCCCAGCCAGCATCAGACGCAGCATCTTCAGCCAGCTTCATACGTCTCGTCTTGGTGGCCATATGGGGATCAACAGCCTCATATCCAAGTTGAGACGGAGGTTCTATTGGCCTGGCTACAAGGAGGATGTGATACGTTGGATAGGTTGGTGCGATGTGTGTCAGAAGCGGAAACAGGGCGGCCTGAAAAAGGCTCCCCTGCATCAGGTGCCAGTAGGAATGCCGATGGAAAGGATGGCCATTGACATAATGGGACCATTGCCTGTCACGAAGTCCAATAACAAGTATATAGTAGTCGTTGCCGACTACTTTACTAAGTGGACAGAAGCCTTTGCTCTTCCTAATCAAGAGGCTTACACGGTGGCTGATTGCTTGGTGACCAATGTGATTTTGCGATTTGGAGCTCCCTATCACTTGCATAGTGACCAAGGGACCAATTTCGAATCGAAATTATTCCAAGAAATGTGCAAAATATTGGGGATTAATAAGACCAGGACCACGGCTTATCATCCCCAGAGCGATGGGTTGGTGGAACGCTTCAATAGGTCATTGGGTGATATGCTATCGAAGTTGGTGAACGAAAGGAGAGATGACTGGGATGACATGCTTCCTTACGTGATGTGTGCCTATCGGGCTACGCCCCATAGATCCACGGATATCACGCCAAATCGGATGATGTTGGGCAGAGAAGCGATGCTCCCTGTAGATTTGATGTATGGTCACGCACTCCAACATAAGCACCACTGTCCAGTGGAATATGTAGAGTGGATACGTGAAGCCATGGAAGAATCCTTCGAAAAGTGCAGAACCCAGATGAAGAAAGCGGCCCAGAAGCAGGCGAAACATTACAATAGGTTGGCAATGGAGCAGTCCTTCCATATGGGAGACTGGGTCCTATTGTTTTATCCGCCCCTGGCTAAACAGAAACTGGCCCTGAAGTTTCTAGGACCTTACAAGGTGACGAGGAAGATGGGAGAAGTCAACTATGAGATAGAGGCCCCAGCCTCTGGGAAGAGACGCATAGTTCACATTAATCAGCTCAAGAAGTACTTAGCTGAGGTGACTCCAGATGACATGATTCGGATCCCTGACATCCCATCAGACGATCCGTATTTGGACCCATCATTGTATGAGGACGGAGCGAGCGCGACCCCCCTAGACGAGGGGCGGGATCCGCCCTTGCCCGGAGAATTGAGTGGTGACGCAGCGCAGCCTTGGTCTGGGCAGCCAGAGCGGGGCGGAGCTGCGAGGACAGGAGAACACAGGGGGCGCGGCTTGCAAACACGCGATCCCCTGGATACGAGAAGAGTGGCAGATTCGCGTACGAATCTGGATACAGCTCCTTTTCTGGACTTGGAGCTGTCCTCAGCTCCTTTTCCGGATTTGGAGCTGCCCTCAGCTCCTTCTCGGGAATTGGATCCGGAAGCGGCTCCATTTCTACCAGGTAGGCTGAGGAAGCCACCTGATAGGTTAGGCCACAATGTAGGCTACCAGTGAATTTAAGATTCTGGTTGCTGCATATTAGAGGGAAATAGCACTTATTGCTTGACTTCTGGCACTTTGTTTTTGAGAGTCTAGTGATCACATGTTTATACAATAAATACCAGTTGTAGCTTCATTTAGACAATATATAGTTTGATTTTACGTAGTCTTCCCCATGCAAATGATTTTTATTTATTTTTATTAAAGATTCTCTCAAACAAGTGGTAAATGTCGACATACTAAAGCGGCGCGTCGCTGCAGTCACTTTCTAGTGACTGGACATTTCGTGTACCTGATTCTCTGGACTGAACACGTGGCCGTGTCCTGCAGAGTGGGTTTTTAGACGTGCCACCCAAATGGTCGCTACAGGTGCAGCCCTTTTTGAATAAAAGAGGGAGGAATACTGCAAAGGTAGAATTTGGGCACTGCTGGTTAAAAGCAGGGGCAAAACACGAAATTAGGTAATGAGAATGGTTAAAATGCCTCATAACACTGGAAATATCAGCAAAATAACTTAATTAGCAAGAATTAAGGGCTGTAGTGGTTATGGAAATGTTTAAAGTACCATGATAAACTTTATATAGCAAGTTGGGTAATCTGGAAAGGTCAGCAAAAGGGATATAGTTTGCTAGATTATGGTTACAAGGACAAATGGTTATTTTCTTGTGGTATTGTCATTTAGTGATAAGGGATTGGCTATTTGTCATCATGGAACGTGAAACGTTCCTGATGGTTTGTTTTATTTGGCTGATAGGAGTTGCTGGATTATACATTTAGCAACTACAAAATTCTCACTTTCTGTGTCTTGTGAAACTGTGTCACTGATTCTAGTGACCTGCATTCACTGATTCCAGTGACCTGCATTCATGGAAAATTTCCACTGGGGGAAAAAGGTCACCAAGTTCGAAACACGAACAGGCACCCCTTTGTATTAATTTTGTCATTTTCGGTGCAATCCTCAATTAAGAAATTTTATGAGGGGGGGGGGAGAAAGGGTCAACTGGTCAACAAAGTGATTAGGGTCACATGACCTGTGATTCTGGTCACCTGACCTGTCACATGACTCAGAAAGTGCGGCAAAAAGCTGGAGAGCGTGGGGCGCCCTGTCTCACACCTTCTGAAACCAGCAGAGAAGACACATCAGCCAACCAGAATTTTGAGAATATAACCAGAACAACTTGGGAGATATAAGGATGTCTGCCACGAATACAAACATTGAGGAGGCTACTGCTATGCCAGCAGTGCCCCTGGGCAGCGTATTGGAAGAAGAGGGACCTCAGCTGACATCGGCCCAGACGGACATGGTATTAGCTGCCATGGAGGCAGCGGGCCTCGAGATTGGAGCTGAGTTGGAGGTCTCTGCCAGCGACGCTGAGGTGGCTGCCGTTTGCGGCTTGTCGCCTACAGCGGAGCTCCCAGTCTCCCTGGCCCCGGATTATTGGAGCCCGCAGCGATTGGGTCTCCTGCACCTGGACATGTGGGCTTACATGTCCAGGAAGGAGTACGAGCTGGAGGATCCGGCAGTAGAGCGTTACGGGGCAGCAGAACTGCCAGAAACGGCCAGGATGCGCAGGTATCTTCGTCTCCGCCCACGGAGAGAAGATATGCCCATCCTGAGTGGATGGATAATTGGAGACCTGGGTGTGGCGACCACCCAGGAGGAAGTGCTGGAGAATTTGAAGAGGCGACCTTGGTACGCCAGGGAGCGAGCGGCCAGGCCCAGCGTAGAGGGCGAGGTCTCTCCCACCAGGGCTACCAAGTCGCCTGCAAGGGAACAACAGGCAGCTCCGTTCACGGAGCCTGCCAAGGAAGACGTGGAACAACAGGCAGCTCCGTTCACGGAGCCTGCCATGGAAGACGTGGAACAACAGGCAGCTCCGTTCACGGAGCCTGCCAAGGAAGACGTGGAACAACAGGCAGCTCCGTTCACGGAGCCTGCCATGGAGAGCGAGGAGACAACGGACGAGGGGGAGACGGAGAGTGACGTCTCGGCCCCAGAGACCACTCCAGAGACCACGCCGAAAGTCGTCTTGCCGGCCGCGCCACAGGGTGTAGAGGGCTTGAACTACATGTGTGCCACGTGCGGGAAACGCGTGAGGGATCGCAAGTCTCTCACTCGCCACGTGAGCGTGGCCCATGCAGCAGCATACGTGGGCTTCCAGTGCCCTGTGTGCCCCGCAGCGTTGCCCTCGGACCGGAGGACCAACTTCAGGCGTCATCTGGAGCGGTCCCACGGGTACACCCGTACACAGGCGGAGGAGCTAACAGCAGCCACACAGCCGACGACAATCCAGGGCCCTAACTCCGATGGATCCCTGCCGGCGACACCGGAGACGAGGACCCTGGAGACAGCATCTCCCAGCACCAGGGTGGTGCAGTTGCGCCGCGTTGAAGCGGCTTCAAGCGTGACGCCCCGAAGCCGCCAGACAAGGCCAAAGCGGCCTCACCCAGCAGCAGCAGCCACAAGGACACCAGCAGCAGCCACCAGGACACCAGCAGCAGCCACCAGGACACCAGCAGCAGCCACCAAGACGCCAACAGCAGCAGCAGCCGAGGACATGGTGACCAGGGCCCAGTACCAGGACATCGTTCTGGAAGTCCATAGGGCCAGGTCCCAGACGGCTGCAGCTGCTCGAGAGAACGAGGAGCTGAGGGCCAGGCTTCGCGCCGAAACGGAGCAACGCGAAGCCAAGGCCCGGCAGTCGGACCTCCTGTACCAGGAGGTCAAGCGGCTGACGGCTGACAGGAACAGATGGATGGAGGAGGCCAGGGCTGCTGGATCCTCATCTGCAAGGCCTTGAACGCAAGGTCTTGCAGAGGACTGAATACGACGACGACCTGGACCACGCCCCCCACTTAACGAAGCCTGGATACGGACTGGACTTGGACGCTGGACATCGACACGAAATGACACCTAGGCACAACGTGAACGCTGGACATCAACACATCGTGCAGGGGCGGACCCAGCGCCCTGCGGAGAGTCAGGAGACAATGATGGTAACGAGTGGGACAGTGACTTTTATAATGGCCGCAGTTAGAAACTGTGAATAATTGGAAAAATTGTGTCACGGCTAATTATAAGAATGTCCTCACTCGGAAATTACGAGCAGCTGATAAAAGACCTTGCAGAATCCAGAAATGAATACTGGCCTGTGTCCAAGGCAAAGATGGACTCTGATAAAATTGATGGACTCTGTGTGTATTGCTATGTGTTGAATGTTGTGTTTGCAGCGGTGCCAGGGAGTCAACCACGTGGATGATGTCTGGGGAAAAAGCCAGCCTCCGGGGCGGACGTGACAGCTTCCTAGTGTCACGCCGCAGGGCGATGGTTGTTGACTGATTATATGTAATAATTATGATTTTTGTGATTTAATGAATCTCGTTGATTTTGTGTGGTTCTGATCGTCGTCGCACAGCCTACTGAGTGTATTAGTTTGAATATGGGGGCATATTCCCAGTAAGAAGGGGGTAATGTGATGACCCCAGGTCACTGACCTTACTAGGTCAGTGACCGACTTTGACGCGCACTGGGTGACCCGGACCACGTGACCACGGGGTCTTGGCGGGAATACACCCAGACCGCGTCAGTAGCTGAAGAAGCAGAGGATAGGCAGGCTGTGCGGCGGGGCAGGGCAAAATAAACTTTAAAACTGGAATACCAACGCTTTGTCTTTCTTGGGGAACCTTACAGCATTCAACAGGGTGTCAACTTTGCCCCCCCCCCTCTCCAATTGAATGGACAGTGGACAGTCTAGCAGTGGTCAGTTAAATGACCAGTCAGCTGGTCAGTAACTCTCATATATATTTCTTTGTTACAAGCCAAGGTCATTATTTTAGGGCAGGTTCCCATGGGATAAATGTGTAATATGATGTGGACTCCAAGCAGCCTTATCATCTCATCATTGCATCTGCCTCAGGAAGCTGATCATAGCTTACTAAGCTTCAGATATCAGTATTGAGACATATAGCCTACTGTTCACATAAGTTAAATTTAGAATATTATTCTCTTCACTATAAACATTTATTTCAAACAATGAACAGTTTCAAAGTTCAAAGAACTGTGTAGATGAAATGCTATAACTAACATGATTTATGCAGGAGTTTAAGAAACATTATTCAAACCAATTTAAGCTTTTAAAGATCTTAAGACCTTAATTCGGTCAAAGGTCATTTCGCTCATTTAAGGCTATTATGACCCATTCTGCCTTTGTGAGAATAATCATTAGGGATGACCTTCTAGCGTTAACATTTTAAAAATACTCTCAAAATCGTCGATTTTGCTTTAACGCACTTGGTCATTATATCTGTTGGGAATTTGTGAACGGCATTTGCCAGCGAAGCAACATCATGGCTTGGTGGCTTTTGTGTTGGAGGCAATAAAATGGCTGCCAGACATTGCCCCACAAAAGAGACACAGCCATTAAGGAGGTGTAAATTGGGTCGCCATTGTTAACTGAGCTTATTGCCACTTAAAGAATTTCTGCTCTGGTCCTATGTCTAATGTTTCGGCTTTTTTGAAGAATTCTGGGTTTTTGGGTATTTCTGTCAGATGTTTGGTAGGCTATATGGGTAATTGGCATCTGTCTATCTATCTATCTATCTATCTATCTATCTATCTATCTATCTATCTATCTATCTATCTGTCTATCTATCTGTCTATTTATCTGTTTATCTATCTGTCTATCTTTCTGTCTTTCTGTCTATCTATCTGTCTATTTATCTGTTTATCTATCTATCTTTCTGTCTTTCTGTCTATCTATCTGTCTATCTATCTGTCTATCCATCCATCCATCTATCCATCTATCCTAGACTGGGGGTCAGTAATTCTAGACACTGTAAGATAGATAAAGGTTAGGCAAAAAGACCAAGTGTAAAAGTGACTTCCTAGTATAGACACACCACTTCCAGTTACAAATTGCATTAAAACAATGGCGCGTGTGCTGTGCATCCATGGAGTCTCTTGCGGTCTGAAGCAGGGTGTTCCATCTACTGTCTGATGCCTATGTTTCCCTTGGGGCCATTTTATCAGGACAGTATTGCAGATTCTATATCCCTGGAGGTCCATACACTGAATGAACAGTTACACTGGCCCTTGATATGCGCACTTGATTGGGTCAGAGTCTGGTCATACAGTCAATCTGTCTGTCTGTCTGTCTAATGTCTGTCTGGCTGTCTATGTAATGTGTTTGTGTAGTATTGCATGATTTTTGTCAAACCATAGCGTGCGTTGTAAATGGTGTGGTGATTGATAATAAAAGTTGTTCTCAAAAGTTAGTTGATCTCCGACAGATTCCATTAATATGGGGATAACCGATCAATAAAATAACAATTAACCCTAGCACAAGGGCATATGTGACTAAAACTATACTCTATCAATCAGTCGATCAATCGATCTATCTATCCATCTACCTACCTATCTATCTGTCTGCCTGTCTGTCTGTCTATATGTCTATCTATCTATCTATCTATCTATCTATCTATCTATCTGTCTATATATATATTTATCTATCTGTCTATCAATCTGTCTATTAGTCTGTCTATCAGTCTCTCAGTCTATCTATCTTTCTATCCACCCATCTGTCTATCTATCTATCTACCTACCCATCTATCTACCTACCCATCT